>HG993138.1:1341237-2682474 GCA_905231865.2 Boloria selene | reverse complement strand
ACTATACAAACCTTACACGTTCTTATACATTTTTTAACTTCATTTTTTAAGTTGATAATCCAGTATTTACTTCGAATATATGCCATCATCAACTGAATACCACCATGGAGAGTCTTAATGTGCGCCTCCTTGACTAATAGTTTGGCAACATGAACCTTTGGCGGTATTATAATTGGATGTCTTGATGACTCAGCAATGTTTGCATTTTGCAATCGTCCCCCAACTCTTATCATCTCGTTCTTATCCAAGAAAGGAGAAAGTGTTACAAGGGAACTTCTTTTCTTTACCTTGCCCTCTTTATTAATGTCTTCTATATCTTTTTCGTATGCTTTCCTTTGGTAATATTTTATACAATTATTTAAAATAATTTCCATTTCATCTATCGTCAACCTTTTCTCAATGTTTCTCTTGTCCTTTGCATTTAAAAATCTTCTGCAATATGCCAATACTCTCTTCATTTTAGATAAACTAGAAAATCTTTCCCATATCGGTGTTTCTTCTTTAAGTAAATATACGTTAAAATTTTTCTTTTCTAAATCAGTTCCAGGAATTTCAACCTTTGACCGTTCTATATATCTGTGATTTAACCACTCTGGCCCATTCCACCACAACTTGGTATCCTTTAGATCACTAGCCTTAACACCTCTTGTAGCAATGTCTGCAGGATTTTCCTCTGACTTGATGTGACTCCATCTACTATTATCTAAAACTCTTAATATATCAGCCACTCTATTGCCAACAAATGTACGCCAACGATGTGGTTGCGACTGAAGCCATGACAAAACCACCATCGAATCTGTGTAAGCAAAAATCTGTTCAATGGGAATCTTAAGCAAACCAGATATTTCCTCTATAAGCTCAGAAAGTAATGCCGCTGCACACAGCTCAAGTTTTGGTATAGTGAGTTGTTTTAAAGGAGCCACTCTTGTACGAGATGCAAGCAATGTGATGTAGACATTATCTTCTTCGTCAACGACTCTCAGGTAAGTGACTGCAGCGTAAGACGTCACTGAAGCATCTGCGAAGCCATGGATTTGCATTTCCTTAGTGCCACCGCTTGTGTGGAACCATCGTGGTAATTCTATAGTCTTCAATTCAGGTAAGTCATCTCTATAATTCTTCCATTCTTCCACTAATTCAACAGGTAGCTCGTCATCCCACCCAAGGTTGCTAAGCCAGAGCTTTTGAATTAGAATTTTTGCTACGATTACTAAAGGAGATAGCCAGCCAAAGGGGTCGAAGAGACGAGCAACGTCAGAAAGAATGGACCTTTTTGTTATAGGATATGTTAATTCAGGTAAGTTTACTGTTACTTTAAATGTATCATCCTTTCTATCCCATGTAAGAACTAGAATCTTAATAACTTTATCTAGTTTAATTTCAAATGTATCTTTTATATTTTTATCCCCTTGTATAAACTGTAACAACTCTTCAGAATTGCTAGACCATTTTTGCATTTTAAATCCTCCCTTTTTTAGTACAGTTTTAATATCATTACATAGCTTCTTAGTTTTTTCTATATTATCACTTCCTGACATGTAATCATCAACATAAAATGACCCTTTTATTTCAGGTACAATATCCGGATATTCATCTGCTTCGTCATCAGCTACTTGGTTTAAGGTTCTTATCGCGAGGTAAGGAGCTGCTGCCGTGCCAAAGGTAACAGTTGTTAAGTCATAACTTTCCAGCTTTTCATCAGGATTATCCCGCCATAGTATTCGTTGTAATTTAGTGTGTTCATCTGTTAGTTTGATCATTCGATACATTTTCTCGATATCACTTATCACGCAAACTTTGTGTTTTCGCCACGTTGTGATTAAACTTCGCAGGTCCGGTTGCAGTACGGGTCCCACCATCATGGTATCATTTAAAGAAAATCCTCCAGACCCCTTTGCCGAAGCATCAAATACCACACGAACTTTTGTTGTGTCTTTTTCTTCCCGTATTACAGCGTGATGAGCGAGATATACAGCGTTCATATCATCTTTTGTTTCTGATTTTTTCATGTGTCCTAATTCCTTGTACTCGTGTATAACTTTCTTATATTCTTCTTTAAACTTAGGGTGTTTCTGAAACTTCTTTTCCAATTGTTTAAATCTATGTACTGCTGGATCCTTTGTGTTTCCACACAGCTTTACCGTGTCTTCGATGCTTTGCTTTAAAGGTAAGTGTACAATGTAGTTTCCAGTTTCGTCTCTCTTCGTTGTATTCTTGTAATTCTCTTCACACCGTTCCTCTTCCTTAGTTAGAATCTTTCTTTTTTTGTATAAATCTGTTTCTACTTCCCAAAATCTCTTTAAAAGATTATTATCTTCCTCGACTTGTCTTAATACATGCAAACTCTTTACATGTTGTGTATTTGAATCACCTAATCGGCCTGATAAAATCCAACCTAATCGTGTACATTGTGCAACTACTTCACCTGGTCCCTTTATCAACCCTACGTCTATTATTTTACCAAATACGTCAGCACCCAGTAAAATGTCTATTCTACCAGATGAGGCAAAAGTTGGATCGGCTAGCTTAATATTACCAAGTTGAGACCAATTGTGATAATTAAGATTTATATTTTTAGAAGGTAGCATACTAGTTAATGATTTAAGAATAAAAGCATTTATCTTTAATGAAAATTGTTCACATCTAGAAACTATTTGTAACTGTGTTGTATAACTTACATTTATTGAGTTGTCACCTACTCCAGAAACAACGCCGCTGATTCTGAATTTTTTCAAACCCAGTAACTCCACTACTCTCGCAGTGACGAACGATGCCTCTGAGCCCTGATCAATGAGCGCCCGGAAGACGTGTGTTTGTCCTTCACTTGTGCTTACGTCTACCAGTGCTGTTGCCAATAATACCATTTGATCAGGTTGTTTATCTCCTAAAATGTGTGTTACAGTTACCCTCGTATCTGTCGGTTGTTTTAATTCATCTTTTTGTTTGGTTCTCTCTGAGTCTCTGTGCAATAAGGAGTGATGCTTTTTGCCACATATCTTGCACGAAGTCTTGCGTCCACACTGGAACACAAGATGGTTTGGGGCCAAGCAATTAAAACATAAGCTTTTATTTTTGATAAAATCATATCTTTCTCCTATTGATTGATTTATAAAATCTTTACAGTTGAATATATAATGTTCTTGTTTGCAATAACTACAGGAAGGCTGTGCACTCACTGCCTTCGAGTTGATGTAAAACGTTTTGTGCTCTTGAGGCTTTTCTCGAGTATTATAAGTGGTTGTTGGGTTAACTAATTCAAGTGTCCTAAATTTGGATTCGAGAAAGCGCTTTAACTCATTCCAAGTAGGTAGATCCTCCTTATTCTCCTTATAAACACTCTCCTCCCAATCCTTAAGTGACTCGGCGTCTAATCTTTGTCCAACGAGATATATTAGTATGGGATCCCAGTAATCAGTGCAAACTTTCATATTATTAAGGCTATTTATACATTCTGTTGTAGTGTCGAGCAATGACTTTATTTGATTAGCTGATTGAGTAGTTAATTTCTTTTGGCTGAATAATCTTTTCATTAATGAATTTACAATAGCTCGTGTATTACCAAACCGATTAGATAGTAATTCCCAGGCTGGTGTATAATTGTCATCCGTAATAGGTATATGCCTTAATAATCTCTCTGCTTCTCCCGATACACTCGTTTTTAAATAATGTAGCTTTTGAACATTGCTTATATTAGTATTGTGAACAAGTGCCATGAATAAATCTTTATACGTAGGCCAATCTTCGTATCTTCCAGAAAATGTAGGTAATTGTATTCTCGGTAGCTTAGCGAACGACCCTTGCCCGCTTTGTAACGACGCTGACATATTATTTACCTCGGTCGTCCTTTTCGATTCTAAACTTAAAAGCTGATCCGTCATATCTCCTTGTAAACAGAGAAACATTTCCTCACATGTAAAGTATTGTTCATTAAGAAAATATGGCAAAACTCCGCGATGTTCTTGTGGTGTACACTTCAAAAGTTCATTGTGCGTTTGTCTAAACATAGTCCAATAATCTTCAACTGTTTTCAATCTTCCTTTAATATAACCTTCTGTTAACCGTTGTTTAGGGCATTTCTTCATATTAATTTGCGCCTTTTGTATCATGTTGGCTATGTCTTCTAATGTAGTCAAATATTGAGATTGTTGTGGAGTAGGTGGAGCCATTTTGTAAATTGAATAACTTTTAGTTTATTTTACAAACCGCAAACGTAACAAATGTTCACTATTGATTTACATATAATATAATAAATGTTAATTGTTTACTTTTCTTGCAACAACGTATAAAAGTATTATTTTTAAAAAAAATATTGTTCGACTGTTCTTTTAAATCACACTTAATAAGTTCTATTTTTACCACTAAACAATTAGTTCAATTATAATATTTAAATCGTCTATAATCAACTTAAACGGTTATGTTTTAACCGTGAATTGCACTAATAACCTTAATTAATGTCCACCACAATGTTTTTAGCACTTATTCACCAATAATTATAAAGTTTTAGAGTTAAACGTATGCAACATAACTTCACTGATTTATCGCAAACAAGTTTTCTATACGTAGTCTATTGTATTCAAACGCTCGAGTCACTATACCGCTTCACCGATCCATCCGGCTCGATTATCGACCATATGTTTAGTGCGTTACGGTTCAATATTGTACGATGCAGCGGGTGAATATTGATAACACGAGTTGTCTTGACAATATCTTTAATGAGACTAAACAAATAGCATATACAAAGTATTCATTCATTCACAAGTTTTTATAAAAGTATCGAACAAAGATGTTCGTAACCAAAAAAGTATATACCGATAATGCTATAATTTCTCACTTTAAATTCAAACATTTCCCGCGGGAAATGCGCTCCGCCCGCGTTCTAAAGACCGGAAACAAAATAGATTTCACATACCGTGTGATGTTTTATAGCCGGTTTGTAACGGTTAGTTTAGATTTCTCAGAAATGAGATATTTTCCCGTAACAAAAAGTATTCTATGTATTGACTCGGGTAACCAGCTATAATAATCATACCAAATTTCATCCATATCCGTCTAGTGGTTTTCTCGTGATGCGGTCGCAGACAGACATACAAAAATTCTAAAAATATCAATATAATTTATATATCGATAATAATGTCTATATCAAATAGATTTTCCAAAAAATCTGTGACAGATTTGACTCGGTTATAATTTTATTATATGTATAGATGTTACTGTAAAAGCCCGAACGACTGTAAATCCTAAGATTTTCAAGTAAATCCTAAGATGTACCACCCCTTAATGGTAAAAGTCCGAACCGTTCTATGATCAACGTTTATTTCGGACTTTTACCACTATTCACATAGTAAATCTTAAGATTTACCTCAAAGACACGGTAAATGTTGAGATAAACAATACGTGTTCGGCGTATGGCCTTGTACTCGTGACATTCTGCAGCCCTTCGCTACTCGTTCCATCTCCCTCTACCGTCTACGCTCGCCTAGTCAATCGTTTGACATGTTAAAACTTTAATTCAATTCCTGTTTGTGTTTTCTAAGTCTAAAAGTAATTTATAAACAAAAAGCGAGTTTGAATTGTTTTATGTTTGCGTTTTTAGTGTCTGGAAGTAATTTTTAATGAAAATGAGTGTAAACCATAGATTTTATGAATTAATGGACGAAATCGTGGCAAAGAATTAAGAAGTATGCATTGTTTTACTTCCAAAACCAACATTTACCAACCGTTACTGGTAAAACCTAGCATTTACTAAATTATAATGGTAAAAGTCCGATCAAATCGTTTCTTTTTCACATATTCTTACATTTACCGACTCGTGTTGGTAAACCTTAAGATTTACTGGTAGAACCTAAGTTTTACCAATATTCGGGCTTTTACAGTAACATAGATATCTAATGTTTAATGTCCATTTAAAGGTCGAAAATAAACATAATGCGGATTAATTTTGAGTGGTTGGCGTTGAATCCTTGTATTTCGGAAGCAACTTAATTAAAACTCGGAAAGCCACATGTGTCGCAAATTCGACAGCTGAAGTAAATAAGTTTGTGTGATGATGCCGAGTTTGGAAAATATCCCAATTCGGTTGGACGCATCCGACTCCAATATAATGGGTCACGTTGTTTGTCCAATACTATTCTTGATAGTGGCGTAAATGTGGCAATTAGTTGATTTCTATCATTATTATTCTTAGAAAATGATTAATACCATATATTTACATATTACGAGTAATAGTGGTGTTAACTATTGTTTACTCAGTTATTATTTCAATATAATAAAATAATAACTGAGTCGAATCCCTACTTTGATTATAATCGATGCAGAGGCAAAATCTAAAGTTTTTTAAATTTTTATCTGTCTGTCTGTTTACAGGACAGATTTTAATGTAATTTTGTATAATAATAGCTTGTTATCCTTGTCAACTTATGGTACTCTATATACTATGTATAGTGAGTCTCTAGTTTTAGTATAATACAAGAAGTAAGTATAAAGTATTAATATTTTTTAACTAATTAGGATTATTGATCGTTTATACTCATAAAACCAGATTTAGTACGTTTCAGGTAAACACAAAATTATACAAAAAAATATTATCTAAACACATATTCGTAGATATCGATTTTAAATAAATTATTAACTAAGCTCATTGTCGTAGGTGATAGGTCAATGCTTAGAAAAGCTTTGGTATTTTGTCGGATAGTTTCATCACAAGACGTCATTGAGGGGATATTTGCTGAAACAAATATTTTTTTGGTTTTTTTTTCATTCAATTCCTTTTCTGTGGCTTATAGGCATGGTTTTTCGGCACATTTTCCTAATATCATGTAGAAAAAAGCTATATTATAAGTCCATATCTGTATATATCACCTTTTGTACCTATATAATTTTACCTACAATATACCTATGAATTATTTAAAATAATTATTGAATTGAATACCTAAAATTCTTTTGTAATACATTATGAAAAAATGTTTCATTTTTGAGAATCGATTATGAGTAAATATTTGTTTTAATTTTCCCAATTCTTACTATAACAGGTAACAGGTTAAGATATCCGGTATTTTGCCTAAATAAACTAAGTTCAAAAGAAATCATTCAAAAAGATAATATCTTCTATTACGATTTTATTTATATTTACGAAATACTCATTTTATTTCTTATTGACACAGGCATTGACTGAAGAGACGAAAAAAATTTGAATCTTTAACTTTATTCATAAGTCCAAATACGCTATAGAATAGTATCCCGGCTTTGCTTCGTCCTTGGTACGTTTTAATTTTTATAACGGAATCCTAAGGTTCTTAAATTAAAGCAGGTAACTTAGACTATTTTTATTATAGACTAGCATTTCCCGCGGCTCCGCCCACGTTCAAAAGACCTGAATCAAAATAGATTTCACATACCGTGTGATGTTTTATAGCCGGTTTGTAACGTTTAGTTGAGATTTCTCAGAAATGAGATATTTTCCCGCAATAAAAAGTATCCTATGTATTGGACCCGGGTAACCAGCTATCATCATACCAAATTTCATCCAAATCGATCGATGATGCGGTCACAGATAGACAGACAAAAATTCTTTAAATTAATATATTTGGCCTCTATATAGATAAAAATGTCTATTTCTATCATATTTTCCAAAAAAATATTTAATGTACAGCTTCACTCGGTTAGAATTTTATTAGGTATATGTATAGGAAAAGAAATAAGCTTTCGCTTCGTAATATGACAGTTATCTGCCAATAAAGTCCCGTCAAAATCTGTCCAGCAGTTGAGTATATCAGGAAGAACTCGGAGAGCACGTAAAGCCGTCGGTCCTGCGCCTTAGCTCTCACTGGTCGTGTCGAGTAGTCGTCCCACCGGAGTATGAGAGTGATAGGAATAGAGAGTGCACTTGTGTCTGCGCGTACACTTGTGCACTATAATATCTCCTGCGCAGTTGGCCAGTCTCAATGAGATTGACCGCCATGGCCGGAATCGGTCGGAGAACATTATTATTATTATATATTAGGAACATCAGGTAGAACCTATAATATAATCTAAGCCTACAGGTAAAACCTATAGATAAGCGAGGACGTTTATTATTTTTAAAAACTGGTGACAGGTAAATGATAATAATTTAACCGATTATTTGGATACTCACAACCTCACACACATATTTTACAGAAAAAAGGCTTAATATAATTTAATATTATAAAATTTAATTTTAATTCATATTAACACATGCAAAATTAAAATTAAACTTTAAAATTTAAAAATATAACTTCAACTTCGAACATTGACGATGCGAAACCTTTAAAGTGTTAGTTTTTTAATGTAATATAAACAATATTTACTTATAATTATTAAGGATTATGCCTTTCATGTGATTTCAATATAACTCTTTTTCGTTTTCTAATTGACCCCAAGGATTATACGAGTATAACATCATACAAAGTAAATACCGTTCTTGGGTTAATATTGTGGATAGAGCAACTCAGACAAGTACGGTTTTGCGTGTATATTCACAATCCAATCTAAGAGACCCTCATTTATAAGAGCTTAAATATGTTCCAAGATGAGAGGGCTTTATTAAATTATTAATAGCTGTTGCTATATATGGTTTTATAACATCACTTAAATTTAATATGATAATAATTAAAAATATATAATAGGTATACATTCTTATTAAATATTATGTATGATCCATTTATAGGCAAATAATATTAATATTTAAGTGAATATATTGTGTCATTATTACACTCAGCGCCATATAGTTTCGTGGTACTCACAAGGCTTGTGTTACGGAAGTCAGATATATGATACACTACACGTATGTAACTTTAAATACATACATACAATAAATATATAAACACCAATAACTTGAGTAGAAATAATCGTGCTCAACGAATGAATACCACCCAGCGGGACTCGAACTCGCAACGCTGGCGCAGAAAGTAGGATCACTACAAACTAAGCCAAAGCCATACCTATGTTTAACTTTCGACGCATAAAGTTTGGAACTAGTTTTTTTTCTATTGGTGTCCTTCAAAATGTATATATCTTTATTTGGAACAAAACTTAACTGAAATAAAAATTAATGGTTGTCTATTTTTTTGTTAGGTTAAGTAGGTATTCTTAAAAATCTATATTTACTTTAAAAAAATACCTGATCGTCTAACGTTTGATTAAGCTTAAATCTCGCAATAAGCAAAATACGTAGTGTAATATAAAATATAAATGTCGTAGTATAAAGCAATACTAATATACGAGATAGTCACCAAACACGAAATACACGGGAAATGGCCGGCGCTCCCTAGCGGGAGTTATAATTAGGTTTCCCTGACAGACGTATGACATCTCTAATCTGCATGCAACCACGAATGCTCTGTAACCGTGCATACGTAAGCTAGTACAAATAAAAAAATGTAAAATTATAGTGTCAAAAAGTTATCTTATATTTATGAAAATACTAGCGACTCGCCCTCGCTTCGCTCAGGCTCTTCCTTTTAGCACATGCAAAGCCGCGGGACCCGCTAGTTATGCATATAAACCTTCCTCTTGAATCACTCTATCCATTAAAAAAACCGCATCAAAATCCGTTACGTAGTTTTAAAGATTTAAGAAAGAGAAAGCGACTTTGTTTTATACTATGTAGTTATGACTAGTGATTAAAAGTAAATTTTAACAATATTATTAAACTTCTAATATACAAAAATTTCGTGTCACAGTGTTTGTTATGAGAGTTTTTCTGTATATTTGGTAGGTCTGAAAATAGGTAGGTTATATTTAAAACATTTTTTCTGTTTGGCAACCCTATTTTTTATAATGATTAGAACGCGGGTGGAGCCACGGGAACTGCTAGTAATATTATATATCAATATAATTAAGATTGAAATTTGATATGTGAACGATTTAGACTCACCTTTGTTTATTCTAAGTATTCTAAGATGTTTTACTACTGAAATTTATTTATTTCCTGTAGCTATAATGTTTTCTTTCTGCATGAGAACGACTACCCTTTAAACGCCGACAACATGTAATATTATGAAATAGTTACTAGTTGAGATTCCAGAACTGAACTGAACTGAACCAGCACAGACTAAAAATAACAGAGTTTTCAAGTCTGCCAAAGCTATCGATCGATTAAAGAATTATAAGTTACTAATTAATGATATTAGGAATAGTCATTCAGAGTACTATTAGTAATCACAGCACCAATCTATTCCATATCTTGGAGATTCCGTGAATTTGAGAGCATAACAGTGCTGGGATTAGCAATATCTCGTTCTGATAATTAATATATCGATATATTGTTTCGCTCCGGTTTGCTCCAGTACAGAACAAAAACAAATTTACCTTACATTTTTCTGGATAAAAAACTATATGCTATTTCAAACTACATATAATATATCTCCGTGCCACATCCATGAATCCAAAATTTTCGCGTTTACCTTTAAAATTTTATGAAGTATTCTTACTTTACTTCTTCTTCAACTTAGAAATTGGTATAGTTATAACTTATTTCCTTTTAACATTTGTCCAACTTTCCTTTCAAATTTTGAATTTATGTAAACAGTTTTAGAAAAAAAGACATTTACTTTCACTGATACAAGTTTTGGCGTTTCTGTTGTCAAAACATATACTTCCGGAAAAAGAGACATTTATTTTAATATTATACACACTTTAATTTTATCGAGACCCATTATGATAATCATATAATAACAATTTTCATCACACAAAAGGTTTTAAAGGGATTTTCATTAAAATTATTACATCAACGTGGGTATACGGCAGAATCATTTTCCTTACGACAAAATTTTGAAACGTCTGGATCCCTCGGCTAAGTGTATAGCTTTCCAAACATCCTATAAGCACACTGTAAGCAAAGCCCACCCCGATTGGATGGGATTATAAGGATAGGAGGTAATCGGAGATCGCTGTGTAGACGTTTGCTTCAGATCATATTACTTGTAAATATATGTCGCTTGGATACACTGTGATTACGTTTAGTTGAAACTATTGATTTCAATATTGTTATGTTGTTTTCTTTTGAACAGGTTTGGCGCAGTTTGTAGTGAATACTTTCTTGTGCCAGCGGTCGCGGGTTCGAATCCCGCTGGGGGCATTCATTTGTTAAACTCGGATGTTTGTACTCTTAGGTGTTTATATTTATAATATGTATGTATTTAAACTTATATACCTTTAGTATATCAACTATCTGGTATCCGTAACACAAGCTTCCTTTGTAGCTTACCAAGGAATTAGATGGCGCTGTGTGTAATAATGTCCTAACATATTTATTTATTATTATTTGAACATGTAGCCCAGTGGTCGCTTGGCCTTGGGAAACCGAGTGAAGTAGGTTCCCATCCCTAAACGGTTGTTCCACTCTGTATATGGGCGATTCTACGATGAGAGGTAACTTGTGCGGCAATCAGTTTAAAACAGTTTTTTTATTCTATATGTTTCAATTTTTTACATTTACTCACATCATCTTAATGTACTTTATTAAATAACATTACGATTGAATGCCTAAATCAAACACATTTTTCTGAAATTCCTTACAAACTGTAAAAAATTCTCTACCCTGGCCTGCCCCTTTGCCTGTTTCAATTGAACTTTCAGACAATGCATATTTTTTTTGTATCAAATGTTAAACTAAAGTATGTTTGATCGGAACGTAAATAGTTATACTTAAGTATCATAAAATAAAAAATAAAATAATGTTGTTTATTTCAAATAATTTTTAAAATTAACTTTTGTCCCGCTTTTTTTGTGTATCTTTCTTGCCAAATTTCGTTCCGCTAATATATACATAAATTCAAGGATGGCCATATTTTAAATAGCACTTAAGAATACCTATTGGTGTAAAGTTAGCAAAACTAAGCGTAAAAACCATTTGAGCTGATCCATTTTTTTGTTCTTGAGACGTGAATGTGCAGTTTAGAGGTTTCGCAAGGTAACTGTGTCTCTCCACTGGCAAGTCATAAAACCTATAATATTTATTTAATTTATTTGCTTTTATTACCCTAATTTAACAATACCGTGACAATTAAAGTGAGATATACGATTAACCCAAACAACAATTTAGTCATTTAAAAAAAATGAATTTGTCATGAAAACGTCTCTCCCCTGCCGTATTTCCCCTGTCAAGATAACTGCCAAACGCGGAAATAACTAACTTTTCAGTAGTGTCTGGTTATCCTGCCGGGCGTGAATCGAAGAAAGGACAAGTGCGAGTCGGACTCACCGACCAAGAGTTCCGTACAACTGTTAATCCTTTTACTAGTAGTACCTACAAGACGTTATTTTTTATTACTTTTTTTAATATGTTGGGACATTATTACACTCAGCAATTTAGTTGTGTGGTAAGGTACAAAGCTAGTATTATGGATACCAGTTAGTTAATATACATATATAACTTAAAATACATACGCCATACATATTACAAATATATAACACCTATGACTGGAGTGCAAAAATTCGTGCTCAAAAAATGAATGCCTCCCGTGGGACTCGAACCTGCTACCGCTCGCACAGCAAGTACAAACTGACCCAACGATATTACTTACCAAATTTCTGAGTATTTTAGTCGATTAGTTCATAATATCCTCTACACCAATGAGATAGGGATTTACTCTAAATCAAGGAGCTTTATGAAGTGCACCGTTAAGTAAGGAAATGTATGCTGTGGAGTCGATCGTTTAATGAGTTGCAATAGAGGTTGTATAGATGATGTTGGTATTTGGTTATACAGAAAAAATTTATAAGCAATATACGATTGCTCTTATTATATTTAAAAGAAATACGAGTATGAGTGTTGTGAAAAACTAACTTGCCATGATAGTTAATTTACATAAAAAGAAAAACTAACGGTTAAGTTTTCAAAAATACATACGTAATGCTATGTAAAATTTGTAGTTAAAAGAAGTTCCCAAAAAAAATTTAGTTAAGGTATATTAATTTTAATTGAAGAAAATCTGGTCACAAGTCTGAGGACAACAGTTACGTAAGAAAAAGCGCCACGAGTATGCAGACATCATTGCTTTGCGACGAACACATATTTTTTGTAGGTTTTAACCTAATACAAACATACGGCCTTGAATTCACTCTAATATTTTAAAAGTTGAAAATTATAAAATTTATATTCATGCTGTTAAGGCATAATGGATTTAGACTGAAGGATAGCTCCCGCCACTTCGATGGGTGGTGTACAATGTGGTTTGATCCTGGTTTGAACTTCTGATAGCAGAGTAGATTGTTGTAGCAACCCCATGGTTGTTATGGTCTGCTTCGGTAGAGCTGCCGTTGAGTGCTTAAATGATTCTTTTATGCTCCATTAAGCCCAGACAGGTTCCGTTGGGCTTAAATGGGTAGGAGTCCCACATAACCACCTATATGTATACATGTCAAATACAAATGCATTTCTCAACGTTAAAAGTCATAAGCAAAAGCTTGTTTAGAAAGCTTATCTCATATAATATTATATTTAAATTTTAAAACAGGCGTCTTCATTATAAATATAATTTAAACGTTGAATTTTATTTAAAAGCTTTAGCTGTCTACTTAAAACATTACTGTAGAGTTAAATGTATATAAAGGCCATTAAATTACAGGCGTACACATTTTAATTTACTTATTTGGCGTACTCGTATGCTGGATTACCGTTGAGTGATGGGTGCGTCCCTATTCGAGTAAATCCGATCCCGGACGTCATACGAGGGCAAATCCCGGGCTATCCTGGAGCTGAATGCTTATTACATATGACTTGTTGCTCGAAAGTTTATCTGACATAAAGTAGGAAAAGGAAAGAAACAGTAAATTGGAACGTGGACAATGCTTATTAGAAATTTTTGTTGACTTCATGAAACTTGACTTAATTTGAAAATGTTTCCTCAATATCTTACAAGAATTTCCTTTGGTATTTAACGCTTCAATATTTCATTTTTTTTCTTACATTTTATTTACATTATAAAGCACATATAAATAATTTAATACATAAATAGCTTAAAAAAAGCAATCGTTAAATCTGGTAAGTAATCTTATACTTCGAAAAGGCAGTGGTAGCCCAGTGGTAACGCAATCGCTTGGGGAAGAGGGCAATAAGGGTTCTAATCCCGGGTCTCGCACCTCTGATATTTGCATGTGCAAATCAATTTTTAACATAATTACTACTCGTCTTGGGTGATGAAAAAACAGTGAATACCTACATGTCTGAGAGAAGCTAGATTTGTAAACATGTGAAATCCGCCAACCCGCACTTAGCCGGCGTAGTAGACTATGGCCTGATCTTATTCATATTGAAGGGAGGCCTGTGCCCAGCAGTGGGACATAAAAAGGGCTGAGTACCAGTAATATAAATAATATACGTAAAGATACACAATCTTTTTCTAACTCTCGCTCACAAATGTATATATTATAAAACAGTTTTATCAACCAACAAAAGCTGGATATTTTATTTTCAGTTTACTACAAGTCTTTCACGATAAAGGGATTTATAGGAACGGGTCTGGTCCCGTCCCGTCCCCGTTTTATTTACCCACGCCTTCCCCTCAGCATAAAACATACGTCATATTTAAACAAATATAAATAACACAACATTTGCCTCTGCTTGTTCTACTAAATATGGGACGTAAATTGTTATGTTTGAAGAAATGTATAAAGAAACGGATTTGTCATATTTTCATTTCATCTATACTATTATTATAACGAGTAAAGATTTGTATTTTTGTATGTAACGAATAAAATTAAAAACTACTGGATCGATTTCAAAAAATGTTTTGCCATTAGATACCTACATTATCACTGAGTAACATAGGCTATATTTATTACTAGCGGAATTCGCGGCTTCGCTCGCGCTATATCTAGTGACGAAACCGAGCGAAGCGAAAGTGTATCTAGATTTCTAGCAATTCAGCTTATTTTCAATTGTAGGCAGACTCGCCAGTATGTATCAGAGAATTTAGAATTCCTCAGAATTCCTGTTTATCCAATAAATCTGTTGAAATTATAAAGATAAAAACGTCGTGGTTAAAATATGTCATTCGCCATATTTGTTTTTACTTTATCCACAGCCATTCATTCGCCCACACTCACTGAACTTTATTAACGTTTCAGTATGAGAATTCGTCAGCGTTCTATAAAAAAACATAATTTTTGTAAATGTAATTGGGCAATCGCCGCCGAACAAAATAAATAAATAAATATGTATTGTTACACATAGTGCCTTCCGTGGTGAGCTACGAGGCTTTTGTTACTAATACTAGATAGTGGATACACTGCACATATATAACTTTTAATACGTACATAATATAATCATAAAAATGAAATTAAGTACCTAAGCAACCATTATGGGTCATATTACAGCATCGTCTTAAAGTTACTCGAGTTTTATCTACTTACCGTTTTTGCCATGAGAAACTATCGCTTGAAGTTTTTCTCAACTTTTCGATATAATGTGGTCGAAAACGACGTAAAATAAAGCACATTTTCTTATAAATATCATGAGTATTAAAATAATAAAGTAATATTCTCGGTGCGTTCATGAAATATGAATTAGATTTACAAACAAAATAAATGTTTAATATTTGCGTTTGCGGTCCTTTTATCGCCTAAAAAGTGACTTTGAGAGTATCAGATACATGCCCTGAGTGTTTAATGATGAATTATAGATTATAAATCAAAACAAACTTTGAAGAGCTTTTTATTTACTTATTCATTTATGTTGAATCTAATATACTTTTTTTTGTTATAATTATATTTATTTACAATAAAGGAAATTACAAGTAAACTTAACTATATATACAAAGCAAATATACACTTAATTATTACTGTACAAGTCGTGTCCGATATCATATTATATACTTTATAACCCTCCTTTATTTACTAATAACAATAATTATAATAAATCTTTATTTTAAGAACAAAGTTTCAGTGCCTTGTTGAATAAAAACTTACTAACTTTAATGAGCAAACTTTTTTTTCAAAGAAGTATATATACTAAACCGAATGTAAATCTATTTATCTACGGAAATTTCTTAATAATTTATAAAGAAATTGAAAAAAATATAAAATATTCGAATGTTAGTTATTCAAAATAAGTAGTTGTTATTGTCATACAGTTAATGATAGCTGATTGTATTCTAGATCGTAAAGGATACTTTACAGTGTGGGAAAAATATCATCTCTGAAAAATATATATTACCTAACCGTTAAAATGTACTTAGAGACGAACTCGAGCGAAGCGAAGGAGAGTCATTTTCTTACCGTTACATTGCAATATCTTCAAAAGCACTTAAATACATAAAACTTAAGCAAAACTTTTATTCAATAACAGAAATAATTTGCCATTTCAACAAGTAAATCGCTGTGCAGCATTTTAAAAATTTTCTCGCTACTATTTTTGCTGAGATACCTTCCAGCATACTTACGTACTCGTATTTTATAATTGTTAAAGCATGTTCGAAACTTTTACTTTTAATATGTTAGAAAATTTTTCATTTCTGCTTTTTAAATATAAAGTTTTTTCGTATTCGTTGAACGACTTAAATGCTTTCAAGCTCAATTTTTGATTCAGAAATGTAGTAATAAAATTGCGAGGATTTGTTTTTAAAATTTTATTACTATATTGATACTATATCGACTGGCTAAGAACTAGTGACTTACCATACTTTGCTACTGATCTCTGATTTTTATTGTATCCCGTAACAAAAAAATCTAAATTTTGTATCCTTATATTATCTTGGAAATCATTATTTTCAGGTAAAATTAAAAACAAAAAGATGTCCATGCCTTCGTCACCCGTCCCGTCCCGGTTATCCGGATAACCAGCTATCATCGTACTGAATTTCATTAAAATCGGTCCAGCCATTTTCTCGTAATGACGACAGCGCTTCAGAAAAGACTGCCTTATTAACGTCATATACTATACTAAGTAGGTAATAGCATCGAGAATAGCAAAGATTAAATATATAAAATAGAAATATTAAAAGCAATCATTAGAAACAAACAAAGTAATAACAGAACTATAAATTGAAGTTACAATTAAAAACATTATCACGCGGCAAATCATTGGGAGAGCAATTGGAAAGATCTAGAGCATTCCTTTGACAAGCCCGCAAGCTTTAAATTACGAAGTTTTGAAGCTACTGCGGAGTCTTAAACAATACTATTTCAAACTATTCAACTAAACTTCGATGGAAATTTCTAGAATCGATAACAATTTATAAGTGTGGTGGCACGGTGTCGTTTATGTATGAACATTTCTAGTATTAAGTTATATATGCTCTTTGGTTTATTTTATTTCAAAACGATTCTCTTTTACTTTGTGAATTTTTAACATCTTTTATTATAATATTTCGTTTTACGAGCATAAAAATATTGTTAGCTAGCGACTTATTTTCGCTTCGCAAGGTTATTGTGTACCTTAAAGTGCCTTAAAGTATGTATGTTATATCAGATCATACCCCTAGTCTATAGAATACCCCCAACTGAAGAACTCGGTTCTGTTGCGGGTATTCTAGGGTCACAGCAAGTAGAAACACTACAAACTGAGCCAAACGTGTCGTCACTAGGTTAAACAAATACAAATCTATTAATTAAGTGATATCACAACCAAAATCCGAAAAGACAGCTATTAAAACATAAAAATTTTGTGTAAATATGTAAAAAAGTTTAACTTTAAAAATGAAGATAATGGAGTATAATAACAATTATTTTGTATCGAAATACATAAATAAGGCTAACGTTTTCATTAGCCCCATTATAATATCTAATTCCATTAGAGGACACCTATTTTACAGCAGAAAACCTATTTGGGCGTAATCGAGTGCTTTTTATTCTATACGGACCTCATCAATTAATAACACGTGCTTCGGATTACAAGAGATGAGGGTTGCTTAAAATCTTACCTTATAACAAAAATAACGAAGACATAAACTTTCAATATATTTGTTTTTATTATAAGGAAATAAAATTATTATACTTAATAATTCTTTTATGTGATTTTTGTTGCTATAGCGGATGTAGGAATGAGAAAAAAATAATTGAGATATATTTTTAAATAGGAACACAGTTTATTTTATTTACCTTATTATGAATATTTATTTTTCAGATTACTTTTCATCTATTCACTTGTCCGTATACAAAATAAAGTGGCTTTGTGATTTAAAAATGGTGTAAGTTCTCAACAACTTTACTAGATACAGTTAACTAATGGTGGTGATAAATAAACATTTACTTTAAACCCTTGAAGACATTTCATAAAGAATAAAAGCATCTATAACCGTATTAATTACAAATGTAAAATAAGAATATGGAGGTGTCAAATCGAGTCTCATTCAAATATTTATTACACAGGAAGTCACGTTTTCAATTCCCGAACGGGCGTTTGTATTGGGTTTTTGTTGGTCCCAGACTGCTTACATACAACACCTTAGCTTGAAGCTAAATATAGTCGTTCTAAACACTAGTGTATACGTAAATATTGTTTAAAAATAGCAAATGAAATAAAGAACATTTATCTTGTAAAATATAGTAAAGACTACCGAATCAGCCTCGCTTCGCTTTGGTTTATGCCTAGGTTTAGCGCGAGCAAAGCCGCAGGTTCCGCTAGTAAATTTATACAAAAACTTGACAAATTATATACTAAAACCTTCCTCGAGAACCACTCTATCTATTGATGAAAACAACATGAAAATCAGTGCAGTAGTTTATGAGTATATCGCAAACAGACAGACAGACGTGACGTTGGAATTCATTTCATAATATTTTATTGATTAAGGATTAACAAGGAAGAGTATTTTTACTCAACTTAGTATCGAAAATCGAAGTTCCAAGCACAGCCGAAATAGCAATTTCATTGCTGGCGATTTTTTTAAATAGAAAATTTGTTAGATGCGGCAAAATGTGGACTAGCTATATTACAAATTATGCTATGATGTACAGTCAAATCATAATTAGGTATATTGATTGGGTCTATTACGTGGAAACTCACCGAGCTTAACTGAGTTGAGTACAACTAGATCAACCATATGTATGAATATGTATTATTTTTAAAACTTTATTTATATTAACTACTTCTATACACAAAATTACATCAATCCATTGTCCCATCGATGCGTGAAATATAAAAATAAACCTATAAATATAAAAAACGAGATTTTTTGGTCTATTTATTTGTCCTCTCATCAAAAATTTACAACAGGATTGAGTGCTTTTTTATATAGATCCTACGATAGTAATCTGAACGAACTTAAAGCTGATAGAGAACTAGTAAACAAGTAGGGAGTTGGCAAATATTTAAATTACCGACCTCTATTCTTTATACTACTTATTTCCATACTTTCACTTTCAAATTAAATGTCATATTATTTGATTTATTGATAAACCCTTGCCTTTTCGTTTTACTCTATCTCCCAAAGTAACAGGTTAAAGGCAACTTATTAAAACGGTTCCTTTAAAATATGTCGCGTTAGGGCGGGGAATAAATAATGCCGGTGGCCGCCGGGGGCATGAGGCCAGGCGCTCTCAATATGGCCATATGGGAAGAAAGTAGAGTGGATAAGACTATTGTAATACTTTCTTGCTTAAATAATACTATATTTTTTATCCTTAGTGATATGGAAAATGATTAAATTTGTATATTAGTATTATTACTGCCAGTACTGGGGTTTTGTGTTAACTTACGCAAATAGGTTAATTAATAATCGTTACAATTTAGTATTTTGAGGCATTATTATAGATATATTATATTTCTTTGTATTTAAAGTTATAACTGTACACGCACTAGACCAGCGCGGTTCCCTATGGCCTGTACTGAGGGAGGCCCGTTTAAATTAAAAAGTTAATAAGAAATAAAAGTTAATAAAATAAGTTATAATGATAATGATAATTTATTTATTCATAAATATAAGTATTATTAATTTAATAATAAACAAGAAATAAAGCAAGTATAATTCGCGTCATGTAAAAAGAACGCTGGCTGTCAAGTTGCGCAGAGGCGATTTATCGGCCAATTTGGTGGTAAGACGCGGGGCGCGGGGGGGGAGGCCCGCGCCGCATGCTTTCCGGCTCGCTATTGGTTTGTCAGTTCAAAATACTATCGCGCACACAAAAGTTATTAATTACGAAATGATTTTATATAAAAAATAATGAAAAAATATTTTTGATGTCTATTGTTTTATAAAGAGAGAGTCTGATAATAATGCAGTTAATAATTTTAAAAAATATATTAAACGAATTAATTCATTTTTTTTGTAATTATATTAAACATTCTACACTGAATCAAACATATTTTATTAATCAATAGAATTCTATTGAATGACATTCTATCTAATATATTTTTCAATGTACCTATCAATAATTGATATACATCGTGAGCGAAAGGCTAGTTCAAAAATAAAAGAATAGGCTTAGGAATTTCGTATGCGAATGTACCGATGCGCAAACACACCCCCCACCACTTTCTTCCAGCGTTCTTTTTACGTGACGCGAACTGTAAATCTGTCATGCTGACCACCGCGATTTCCATTATACAAACTCTAAAAGAAAAAATTCAAAGTATGCTATTTCGTACCTCTCAACAATCCCTGGAACGGAGCAAATTACCTCGCAAAAGTAATATTACGTGTATTCATCCAATCTTAACCCTGATCCTTTTTATCGCTTTATGAATATTTCAAAAGCTCTCAGACGCAGGTTACCAAAGTGCGCCTCTAATGATCGACTGCCTAAGCCTGTGATGTTAGTTTAACTTATAAATATGTATATGGCAGCAAAAGAATATTTTTCTTACAAATATGATTTCCCGACAGACTCGATGCCTAAAGATTAAGCTCCTGGGTGAAGTAAATTGCAAGATACTAGAAATTGTATTGATGTCGATCGCTTGTATTTTCTATAGAGCACTATTTTATTTACACAAAAGTATCTTTTTAATATAATAAAGTAAATCTAGATTAATATCAAGAAGAATATAAGAAACAGAAGATAATTGAGACTTTTTGAATTTAACAGTTTTTTCTACAACCAAAATGAAATTTCTTTTTTTTGTTAAAAAATAATTATTTACTGAGAACGATTTTTTACTATTTTTATACGAATAATTTATATAACAAAAGTATCTTAAATCTATAAAGATATATTGATTGTTTTTATTTTACATGATTCTGAATATCGGAATCTACCAGCCTGATTTAAATAAATGCATTTTATACATTTAGAGAACTTATAGTATAGTAATATATACTAACATACATTAAGAGAACTAATAGGCCCTCTAACATCATTCTACGACCCCTAAAAAGATATACATAACCAAACTATGCAAGCAGAGCCGCGAGCACAAACCAGTGCTTAATACACATACTCTAAGTTACAATTAATATTCAAAATTGTAATTACGTATGGAAAATTAGTAAGGCTTGTAGCAAGATCCACTATAAGCCTTCGGTCCCAACTGGCACGAGTGCTTCCAATGGCCGAGCCATCCGCACCGAGGAATTTACATCGTGTCCCATATACTATACACGCTCGCACATTAAATCGATCCCCCGAATTATGAGAATAGAGTCCTCAAACTTTATGTACCACTAACTGTCGTCTGGTTTCCGTGGCTTTAAAATTGCTTTCGGGATTTTTAGGTTCTAACGCGTGAAAATGAAAAACGCATTGTAATTTTGTAGTTTCGATGTAATATGATTCTAAATTTCGTGATATGCTGCTTTCGATTACTTTTCTATTAGTTTAGGCAAATCTAAAATATTTTTATGATGGTTAACTAATTATTATAAAGGTTTTGCTACCAGTGATTAAGCAGTACTTTTTATTCTTCAATAAATTAACATGATAATTATCAGTGAGCCGTGTTCCTATTTCATTTCTCAAGCGTATTCTACTAATTGAATAAGACTATGCTACACTATTATCCGAAAACCGTATGAAAATATGTAAAGTAATTTCTAAGATGAATGAACAAACACAAACTTAGTGAGTTTAATTTATTACATGTAACTCTATATAAACTTAAAAAAAAAGAAGAACTGAAACATACGTTATAATAAAAAACTTTATTAAGGTATTGACGTTATAAAAGTAGATGGAACCTATTCTACAAAAGTTACAAGTGATTTGGTAAGATGACCACTATAATGCGGCACTAAAGGTTGCTCTCGGCATTTTCAAGCGTCCTTTGTAGTATTGTGCTGTAAAGAAGTGTTTATGTGCGGACGTAAAAAAGTTTAACGTTGTTGCAGGCCGCTGTGTGCATCAGAGTGAAATGCGAGACGACTGAATCTGCCCAACGGACTAACACGGCGTCTAGGGCTGGGGCTTCTTGTAACTTTTCCTTAACTATTATAAAATATACCATCTTAAGATATACCATCTAAAAATATACCATCTAAAGATATACCATCTTAAGATATACCATCTCAAGTGTAACAAGTTAGACTACAAAATTATATTGGAGTTTTTGGTGTAACTCATCATATTTTCTGGGTTTTTTAGTTATGTTAGTCACTAAAGCTACAACGTTTGCCAAAAACGTGCATCGAGTCGGAATTCATAAAACAATTCAAAATTTATTCACAATGTGGCCATTTCATTAATAAAAGCAAGCAGCATTAAATATAAACGCCGTTTTGTCAAAAGAATGGAATAAACGCAAATGGACGAACAATCAAATCACAATAGGCAATGAGCAGCCCTACGTTAAAGGTGGTTTAAGTGTACAACTGCCGGCCGTATCTTCACGACGATTCACTAGACTTCAACGAAAGAATACAGAACAAAAATACCGCTATGCGAAAACAGTCCATATTTTAATGTAATAAAACATATTTTACATTGCTCTATACGAACAAGGTGAGTCGCAAACTTCGAGGTGTGAGATGCAAAAATAGATCTTAAAAACAGTTATGTTAAGAAAAAGAAGTTTAATTTCCTGTGTATATAAAGTCAAGGCATCCAGTTGTTAATTGAAGGAGCCTGGTGGTTTGGATTATGTCGAGTTTTTGCCTCGTTCCTGTATAATTACTTTCAGTGTTTCGACTAAGTCTGGGAAGTTGAGGCCAGTATTTTATGGAGGGTCGTTAAAATTCTATGGAGTGCTATTTCTTATACTAGTGAAGTTTGTCTTTGAAATATAGTGAAAATCCAGAGCTAAAATAATTCAGAGTTTAATTGAACTTGAACGAGATTTTTTTTAATATTAATTATACTAAAATTTCTACACAACATTAAAATAAAGGAATTTTATTCAAAATATTTATCATTTAACGCACTTATTTTAATAGCATAGTTAAAATAAACAACTTTCCATTATAAATACCAACTTATACACAAACAAAACACATACTTTTTAAAAGTCTTGCTAATGTCTTTTAAAATACAAAGTTGACATCAGATAAACCTAATATCAAGACTGTGAAACCGAGCATTTTAAAAACTAGTTCTTCAAACCAAGCTGGTAAAAGGTCTTCATAATGACTTTAGAGTTAATTTTTTTTGTTATTTTTCTCCTT
This sequence comes from Boloria selene, assembly GCA_905231865.2. Taxonomy (NCBI): domain Eukaryota; kingdom Metazoa; phylum Arthropoda; class Insecta; order Lepidoptera; family Nymphalidae; genus Boloria; species Boloria selene. Next base: position 2,658,982 of record HG993138.1, on the reverse strand, counting down.
TGGTACAGCTTTCAGTTCCGGTGTGGAAATGGGTGGTGGCTTTCTTCCCGCCACATTCGGTTTACCATTTCCACTGCACCTTTGGAAACATGAAATTTTAATCTATTAAAATATTTTGATTTAAAAAAGTAAGGTTCTTTCGTTTTGCTGCAGCATACATTTCGTCATTCAACGGTTGTATAGATACAAACAACGCATTATTTTTGCTAAAATAAACGTTAATTGTAACAAATATAATTAAAAATTAAATAATTGTTAATTTTTAACTGTCCAACAATTTAATTTTGCCCAACACTGCTAACAGGTCCCCATGTTAATGTTATATGTCCCCATGTATACAAACAGGTGGGACTTTCTAGCTAAACAAGAAAACGCGACCCACTAATACACGACCAAGGGGTTGTACCATAAAACCCTTTCAGCGTCAACAAACATACATATGTATAAACTTATATATTTTAACTTACACAATAATCTTACTTTTAAAACTGTCTCTACCTCAGTAGAAGTGAGCGTTTAAACGATAAGCATTTAATGAAGCAGACTTTTTAATTTAAGCATATAAGCATGTTGGTTAATTTAAGCACTTAACATTAATTGCTTATTTTAGACTTTTTTGCCGAGAATCGGCGGACAACTGTAACGAAAAAGGATTTAATTTTAAAACAGATTTTAATTTCTGAAACATAAGATTGAATTTCTTTTGTTTTTTTATTCATAAGTTTTGTCAATCCAACTATATCCAGTATGCTTAAAAGCAATACAATTTGCTTTAAATATTCAACATTTAATTTATTAGGGTTGTTGCTTTCGTTAGTTGCTTAAATGCTTTTTTAAACTACAAATTATTAATGTTAGTAACGTTTTTAGCGCTTAAGTGACAGATTGTTTTAAACTTTTGCGTGATCGCGATTAGGTACTTGAGTGTAATTACTAATAACTAATAAGGTGTTGAAACTTGAAAGTGTTTGTTTGGATTTAAGTGACTTGGCTTGTGCATAGTATATTAAAATTAGGATTGTGTAAATATAACTCTGTAAATTAATTTAGTATTTCCTTGTAGTTGTATTATGAACGTTGTCTGCAAAGACAGATTTGTGTGACTTTTTTAAAATAGTGTTAGAGTACGTATTATTTAGATTTTCCTTGTGTTATAAATATTTTCTGCAAAGACAGATTTGTGTGACTTTTTTAAAATAGTGTTAGAGTACGTATAATTTAGATTTTCCTTGTGTTATAAATATTTTCTACAAAGACAGATTTGTGTGACTTTTTCAAAATAGTGTTAGAGTACGTATAATTTAGATTTTCCTTGTGTTATAAATATTTTCTGCAAAGGCAGATTTGTGTGACTTTAGTGTTAGTAAATCAAAATATCAGTATAAAACTATCAAAATGGCTAGTAACACTAGAAATTCAAGCAACGAGATTTGGAATTTTTTTCAAAGAGATCCAGCAACTAAAATCGCTGAATGTAATTTTTGTAAAAAATCATTATCGTATAAATCTACCGTTACAAATCTAAAACAACATTTAAAATTGAAACATGTAGGCGTATATCACGATTTCCTATCGAGAAATTCAAAGCCAGGTATTTTTTTAAATGTGCATGACAATGATGGTGACGGTGTTGCTGCATCGTCTACTAAAGAATGTGGGGTTGGCGGTAGTGGTGATGGGAATAATATTGGTGTTAGTGTTAGCGTAGATGCAGTTAAGCAAGCTCCTAGGCAAATACAACAACCAATGTCTACGTATTTACCTAGAAAAATAAAACTGGACGACAAAAAAAAACTTGACAAATGTTTGCTAGGGCTCATAACTGAGGACTTCCAGCCCTTCAGCATAGTAGAAGACAGGAGATTCAAAAAGTTTGTTTCGGCTTTCAATCCGAGCTACCAACTGCCCAATCGAAAGACAGTGTCTACAACGCTGTTATCTGAAGAGTATACTAGCCGACTTTCCAAATACCAAGAAATGGTGCGCCGATGTACAAGTATCTGCTTAACTTTAGATTGTTGGACGTCTAGAACATTAGAAAGTTATATGGCCGTTACTGGCCATTTCATCGACAAAGACAGCTTTGAGTTTCGCAGCATTTTAATACAATGCGCAGGATTCGATGGTCATCACACTGGGGAAAAAATAGCGGCAGAACTGCGACAGGTTGCCAGTTCCTGGGCCGTAACGGGAAAAGTAAATTTTTTGGTTTCAGACAATGCAACTAATATGTTATCAGCCGCAAGGATTCTCGGTTGGCCCCATTACGGGTGTTATGCGCACAAGATGAACCTCATAGTACAATCAGCCGTGAACGATGTATCCATTTCGTCCACAATTGCAAAAGTACAAAAAACGGTGGCGCATTTTAAGAGGAGCGCTATTGCTAAGGAAAAGCTTTTACGATATCAAGCCACAGCTCAAAATATCGCCCAACCTAGGAGTTTATTAATCTCTGTCCCAACGCGATGGAACTCCACATTTCTTATGTTACAGCGATTCAGCGGACTGCAAGAAGCTTTAAGAGCTACGATTCCAAATCTGAATGCTGATTTGCCGGTGATTCCCATAGAAGAATGGAAATGCATCGATCAAATTTGTGAAATACTGCAGCCTTTCGAGGAGGTGACCAGAATTATGAGTGCGGAGAGTTATCTCACGGCCAGTAAAGCGGTAGTTTTAACGGTTGGACTAATAACCATGTGCGAGGAAAAATTGAGACGTGAATTTTGTCAATCTGTACACTCATTATTAAGAAATTTAATATCTGGTTTATCTTCTCGATTTGGCGATATCGAGAAAAATAAACAAATATCAATATGTACACTCCTCGATCCACGTTTTAAGCAACATGCTTTTGAAGATCAAACAGCAATGGTTTGGGCCAAGGACATGACTATGGAAAAAATGAAGGTTATTTGTACAACAGAAAGTCGATCCGATGCACTCGCTGGACCATCATCAGCGACTGTACCAACATCATCTGGATCTTCGTTGTGGGGGCGAATCGATAGTAAAATAGCGACGTCAAATGTACCAAAAACAACGGAAGAAAAATGTAAGATAGAACTAGATATATACTTGACTGAAACTGCTATTCCACGTACAGAGTGTCCGTTGCGATGGTGGAAGGAGCGCAAGTCACTATATCCAGTTCTGAGCACCGTTTTTATTGAAAATTGTAATATAGTAGTTACCTCAGTCCCATGTGAACGGGCTTTTTCCAAGGCGGGATATACTATATCAGAAAGACGATCTAGGTTAACAACTTCCAAAGTAGAAAAAATTATGTTTTTAAATGTGAATAATTAATTAATTATATTCTTCCTATCTTGTAAATATGTGTACATAAAGATTCAATGAACTTCTAAATACGCCTGAATATGATTTAAAAATAACTTGCATATTATAATTATTCAGACAGTCCTAAGCCTGCAAAGTACGAAGGGAAGTTCATTGACATCGTTCAAATAGTCAAAAACCAATAATGTTATAAGTTTAGCAAACAACTTAATGATTTTTAATTATTAGCTTCACGTTTTTCAACGAAAAATTTAAATAAGCAAAAAAGCAGATAAGCAGTTAACAAAAGTGACTTTTAAAAATAAGTTAAACGAATAAGTCTGCTTATCATTATAAGCAGTTAGGCCCACCTTCATCTACCTGTGTATTAAAAATCCCATACAAGTAGATTTTAAGGCAAATCTTAAACACGCTAGGCCATCCATCATTTAGCAACCAATGAACAATAAGAACAAGAAAATGACATTTCCGACATGATAATGATAATATCTTTTGTCAATTCAAAACAAATAAGGAAGATTACTTCAATTAAATTGAGAGGCCATCGTTTAACTCGGAGTATAACGAACCGAATACTTTTTAATAATGTTACTACTCTAATGTTGCCAGTTTTTATTTCAATCCTACATTTTTTTTATCGGGGGGAAATCCTCATGAACTACCTCCGCCTGGGGAAAGGCGGAGGGGAGTGCCGGACTCTTACCGGCTAAAACCACCCCGTTGTCTCCTCGCACGTGCGCGTGAGGCCGCGGGAATCCACATTCTTCCGCAGCCCCACACTAGTGCTGGCCGGATCCATCCGGGCCTCATCTCCTGCACGGGGTAGTGAGGTGTTGAACTACCCCGCGCATCGTCTCAGAGGTGCGCGCCAACACTCGCGCGCACCTACGACTCGGGTCCATCGAATAGGGGGCGAGGATTTCCCCAAGTCCCTCGCCCTTGGAGCCATTCATGGGGGCCGATAAAGGGCGTTGTCCGCTCTTCTCCTGCGCCCGGTGCGCCTCCTGCGGCCGGGGAAGGGTGTTGAGATCTCCCTCTCCCGTTCCGCAGTTTCCTTCTGCGACATCACGTCCTCGCAGAAGGACACCACCGCGTCCCACGACTCTGCACTGCTGACCATCCTCCGCACTACGGCCGGCAGCGACAGATAGCCTCCTACTTTATTTGTGAGGACACGGCGCTGCTCCTCCCAAGCTACACACTCGGCGAGCGTGTGTTGCGCTGTGTCCTCCCAGCAATGGACGCAGTGGCGGCACCGAGCGTCCAATCCTACATTACTTTAACATTTTCAATGTAATTTTTTTTTGTAGTCAACAATGATCCCTTATAGTTTCGCTATTTCATTATTCTTCTGTCCGCAGCTTAGCTTAGAGAGTTACTAGAAAACTGTAATTTGTCATGGATACATCCGGGTCTCGCACCTCTGATATTTTTATGTGCGAATCATTTCTACCATGATTACCACTCGTCTTACGTTAAAGGAAAACATCGTGAGAAGACCTGCATGTATGAAAAAACGTAGCAAGTTTTCGAAAGACATGTGAAGTCTGCCATCACTACGCCAGCGTGGTGGAGTTTGGCCTGATCTCCTCGTACTGAGGGAGGCCCATGCCCAGCAGTGCGACTTTAGAGAAGAAGAAGACACGTTAGTCACGCCGAAAAAGTGTTAAAAAAGTCTTGAAAAAAAACAGATTTTACAGAGAAGTACCCTCTACCGGTAAAGTAGGTATTTTTCTCAAAAATATTATTCTTTTAAAATATTACTGAATTAATGAAAATATGTATTTTCCAAAACATTTCATTCATTTACTCAAGGATTATGACTAATTTTTGTTAAAGCTATGTAACACTCCCCTAGCTAACTGCTTGTTTTTGGATACATGTATGAAAAAAAATCACGATAGTAGTAAGTAGATAACGAAGTTATAAGGAAAGCTTTCACATATAAGTAGGCTTTACTTTCTGAGTAGTGAGCAGTGCAACTTACACATGCACGAGTACACGTACCAGTTATTTATTTTATTAAGTATCATTTTACTATCAAAAACTTAAAATATTTAATTTTTATTGTATGTCTTAATATAAAAAGTCTCAATATCTTCCCAAGAGACTGAAGTTGCAGAAGTAAAAAAACTTAAATCATAACGTTTGACGCCTCGTACTCTTGACCTCGAAAAAAAATATCATGCAAAGGTAAATGTTTATTTTATTTTCTAGTCTACTAAAGGTTAAAAATGACTTAGAAAAAGTTTTTACTATGTAAAAAACTGAAAAAATAATTGTATGATTAATTATAAATACTGCGTTTTATAAAGTTTTAAAGGCAAAACGCCTTATTTTCTTATACTGTAGTTTAAATGATCAGGGAAGGTGGTACATAATGTGCTCTTGAGGAGGTTTTTTTTTAAATTTGTACAATAAGACACATTCATTGATTGATTGAGAAATTTAATCATTATTAGTGAAAATATAACGTAACTTACAAAAACTTACGTCACGTTGTGAGTGTGTGTCAAGTGAATCAAAACTGAGTATGTATATATACTTCTTTCCTAAAGTCAGACAAAACAGTAAAATTCCCTTTTTAAATCGAATATGTCCATCTACATACATTTTAATTTAAATAATAGCTGGATACTGTTATACAACCCAATAATTGGATATCCGATGACCCTTTTATTCTAACAGCAATTTGATTATTCGATCAATCTAACGCTGGTTTAATCTTGTTTTAAAAATATTTTACCACTAACCAGAATAAAGTTGAAGTAGTTTTTATATACATGCTTGTATTAAAGTATTTATATTTTTTCAATAATTAAATAGAAAAAATAATTAATATTAAATAAAACACTTAATTTTAAATTACCATAATATTGTATATAAATCAATGTAATATATAAAATGAATTATGTACGTAACATTACTAAGTCTAAGAGTTTTACAATGTTACATTAAAACAAAATATAGTATGTATACTTTTATAGTAATAAATAAATACATGTTAAAAGTTAATGGATTCGGTTGGTCCGTCTGACGTAATTGTGTCGAATAATTAAAAAAATAACTGGATCTCGTCAACGTATCTATAAAATCGGTTAGGCTCCTTACGAAGAATCACGAACACACCCACACCCGAATTTCTAAATCATTCTGAAAAATAAAGTAGGGTTTTCGGAAGGAACCCAAATTATTTTTGAGTCGCGCGGTATGGTACCTCGCAGAACTAAATCCCACCCTTCCTGTTTTCATTCATGCTACGCTCTCCCATTGGTCGCAGCGTGATGTAATATAGCCTATAGCTTTCCTCGATAAACGGACTATCCAACACAAAAACAATTTTTTAATTCGGACCAGTAGTTCCTGAGATTAGCGCGTTCAACCAAACAAACAAACAAACAAACAAACAAACAAACAAACAAACTCATCATCTTTAAAATATCAGTATAGATTTGATCCCAGAACTATAATTTATTAGTGCGTCACCTAGAATTTGATATTTATTAACTGCTCGCTATTTTCTCATCTCGCAACATTTCAACTGGCTGAATGTTGTCAAACATTTTTTTCTTTTGTAGAAAATATGTCCTGTTAAATTGTCAGTCAAGCGATAATTACATCTAATCTAAAATTAAACCTAATCATCGTTCAATCTTACTGCTTGTTATAACAACAACATTTTTGAAATTTACTATAGGTCTACCGGAATCTCATGGCAAATAGGAAAATAAAAAATTGTTGTGTGCAATACTAAGAAAATCGGATTAAACGATCTTGATACTGTTTAATTTAATATATGTCTTTAGTATTACTGAACATGAAGTATATCTATTAGGTATGTGTATGAATTACTATTTATAATAAATATAATATATATGTAATAAACTAGCGACTCGCCCTCGCTTCGCTCGTGCTCTTTCCTAGATTTAGCACAGGCAAAGCCGCGGGATCCGCTAGTTATGCATATAAACCTTCCTCTTGAATCACTCTATCTATTAAAAAAAACCGCACCAAAATCGCATTGCGTAGTTTTAAAGATTTAAGCATACATAGGGATATAGGGACAGAAAAAGCGACTTTGTTTTATACTATGTAGTGATAATAAATGTGTATGAAGGATGTTGTTATACATTGGGTTCGTAACTTTGGAAAATATGTAATGAAAAATAAATCAATCATATATTACTTTATGAACTAATTTATTATATTTAACACCATATCAAAACTAGAAAACGATTCCAAGAATTCCACTTGCATTTCTTGTTCTTCATCAGATGGTAAAGATAAAGAGGTATACAGTATTATAAATCGTTCTTCCAGCATTAGAATTATTACTCTATTTTGCCTGATAAAATCGTGTTCAATTTTTTTTTACATATTTACAACATTTTCGCCAAAATGGTCCTCTTTAATTGGGATTCAACATAGGTATTTTGAATACCAATCTACTTAAGTGTAAGTCTGTAAAAAAATAAAGTTTAACTTGATAATCAAACGATAGCTTAGTTAGCATTTAATCATCATAATCGTCTGTCTATACGTACCACTGCAGGGCACAGGCCTCCATTTACGAGTGAGAGTGAGAGAGATTATTATCTCCCTCCATTGGAATTTTCTTTTGAATTGTTTGTAATTCTTTTACTTTATTCCTAATCATTCATTCTTCATCCCCCCTCCCCTCATTTTACCACGCGTGGACCACCGTATAGTAGTACTGGAAATCCCTATAAAGAAGCTACAATTAAGTAAGAAAAATATAAAATAAACTAAAAGTATCAAAAAAACTCAGTCCAACTTACCGGTCAACTTTACGATGCGCTTTAAAATCATAGATTGAGTTTGATTAACGCCTTCTTCTTCCCTTATTTTACAATACACATTAAAAAGAATATTTCTCGCTTGAGATCGAAGTGGCTATTTCGGCATTTTAAGAAAAACAACAAATTATCAGGAAGATATCACTAAATCTCAGCTGCGGTTGACAAATCTCGTAATTTGATTTGAGAGATGATAATTGATATTGCCATATGAAAATCACATTTGTTATTATTTTTTATGCCATGATATTCTGGTAGACCTTTAGCTATTCATATTCAATCGGCGGACCGATGACTTGGTCAAAGTCACTGGACCCCACTGGATGCGGAGGGCACAAGACCGGTTGTCGTGGGGATCTTTAGGGGAGGCATATGGACGTGTATGGGCTGAGAGGATAGGATAGGTGCTCTCCAGCGAAAAAATATTTTGAACATCAAAAATGAAAATTTAAATAGTAAGTAAGTTAAAACACTAGCATTTTAAACTTAAACGCTATCTAGGTGATTGTTTTCGAAGCGCGCGCGGTGAGAAAGTCGATTCTTTTCAAGACTATCTCCCTAATATCCGGCGCTGAGAGAGTGTAGTTGCGATTAACGTCACCGTAAGTTATCTTGTACTTCTTTACATTCTTTTAAGAATACCTAATTCTAGCATATTTGTAAAGTCATATATAAATTTTAAAATTATAATTTGTTTCATTACATCTATATTTCATGTTATTATGGCTTAATGGATATGTTATTATGGGTTAATAGGATATTTATTTTTTTATAAACGCAAGAAATGAAAGGATTTATTTTATTTTATTTATTTACACTAATACTTAGTTTATTCATTCATGACTAATACATTTCGAGGTAAATCTTTTTGGCTGCATGAATGCGTTCCTTCGCTTCAAATTTCAATATTGACGTGTCATCCGATGTCAGTGAGGTTTCGCTAGAGTGGCCAATATGGCGACTTCGATTTGTCTTTCAGCATCATTAGAATTAAACAAAATACTCGACAATCCGAATTTTTCGGATATATGTTGTCGACTCGAAATCTTTATTTTTGTATGTTTTATTGTTCAGGTAAGGTCTAGTCTACCGTACCCCTTGACGAAATTATTAATTTTTCTGAGTCACGCGTACCTCGCAGAACTAACACCCGCCATTCCCATTTTTACAACATTTTTCTTTGATGCTCCGCTTCTATTAGTCGTAGCGTGATGTTTTATAGCCTATAGTCTTCCTCGATAAACGGACTATCTAACACAGAAAGAATTTTTCAATTCGGACCAGTAGTTCCTGAGATTAGCGCGTTCAACCAACCATACAAACAAACAAACAAACTCTTATGCTTTATAATATTAGTATAGTCTATGTATGTATCTATAATTAAATCAATCGATCATTTGATAATTAATCAAGTGTATTAATAATTTTGCATACTAGCATAATTTCTAACTGTGTCGGTTTTTTACATTAATTTTTTTTAGATAATCTTATTAAAATAAACACATCTAGCATTCGCCTGCAAAAAAAGAAAAGGTCGTTTATGGGGCAAGATAAACGCATCTTTAATAGAATATTTAGCTTGGCCTTTAAACAATTCAAATCCAAAATTCTTTATCTTTAATTTTTTATATCTTTATTGACAAAATATAATAAAAGAGTTACAATAAACGTTCTTAAATAACTATATCATTAGCAGTTACAATTTTGTTAAAGTACTCTACCATCTGAACCAGGCCGAGCCTGTATCTCAGACGCTAGACTCTTCCTAGTTACACAATTTATCTATTAATATAGCTAATAAGTAAAATACATAAAACAAAAATATGTCATACGCTCTAAACAATTTTTGCGATACGTCAGTGTAGGTATGTGTTTAATTTAATGCAAAAGTTTAAAGTCTACCGTCATTTTTCTAATTTTAAGTTGTGATTGAAGTTGACCACTGTTACTATAGATTTATACGTTGATTAAAAAAATATATATTTTAGGTAAGTTCTATTTTTTGATTGAAAATATAACTTAAAGTTCCTCTCATTTAAAATAATCAGTAGTTGTTTAAATTAATAATTAATTATACTATTATTAAAATATATATACTATTGTAGGATTAACGTCTGGTTGGGTCTCACGCAGGATAAATAGATAATGATTTTATTGCAATATTGTAATTTTCTCTTCTATTTTTTTAATAACTTCGATATTATATATAAAAAGATTAATCAATTTGATTTAATATTTTGTAATTTGTTGACAAGCTGCTTGACTAAAATAATTTATTCCTAAAAAGCATCGTACTAATGTCACTAGTTACCCTATTAACAAAAATTATCCAAATCTAGCATAGAAACATTATGAGCACTCGCAAACTGCTGGCTTTCAAACGACCAATGGTTTAGTCGGGTTTGTGGTGGGTGCACATACTAGACAACTATCAGCCGACAACTCTCGGGCGATTTGCTTTTAAAGAGAATGGACGATTTATAAAAGTTACAAAATTGTTAGTTACTTTTACACAATGGAGGAGAAGGATCAAGTAGAGAAATAGTGACTATTTCGTGCATACTGTCTACAGTGATAAATTATCAGGAAAATTTTATACGATGCATTCAATTAAAAAAAAATAACGAACTACTCGAACTAGACAACGCTATCATGACAAAACATATATGACCGTCTGATGCCAAAACTCGTAACAAACTGAAATATCTAAGTCTGGCTCTGCATATTATGACTAGCAGATTATCATCATGAGAGTTAACATTTAGCCATTACACCATATTTAAATCGGATCCTTTTAATCTCCGTGTCTATATTACTGAGGATAGGTTTTAGGTCAGTATTCCAACCACATCGGAGCCCGTGCTCTATAACAAAATTTAACAAGACTGTACTCGCATGCTCATTTAATTTTGGTCTTACATTAGAGTCAACGTTATTAGAATCCTGCGCTTTCTCACTCATTGATGAACAAACACTGAGTGCTGTTCTGTTAAAGACTTCTTTTAATAATCGTCGTGCTAATGATTCACAATTTCTTGACACATGCTGACAGTACGTAAAAACTCCTGGGCTGACATAAATGCCACTTCGAGGCATAAGTTCCACGAGTCCGGGCAGGCTATTTCTATACATTAATGTCCATCTTGTATCATGAGGATCATATTCCGGTGGTAAAACGAACCGCCATAAGTTGTTGTGTTTCTTTTTTAGCTTTTTGCTTGCAACGCTATATCTATTTTGATTTTCATTACTAGACCTCGTTATCGCTATGTCTGCAGTGTGCCTTTCCTCAATAGCTTGTGGGTCCCATGGTGGCAAGTTGGTGGAATTACTGGCTGAATTTCCCACTAAGCCTGTAGCAAAGTTGTCCGATATTTGCTGCTTTAATACACTTCTCGCATGCGTCTGGTGGTTCGGCGACCTCGAGTTTTTGGCAGCCATTTGTTTGTCTGCAAAATGATTCCCAGTGATTCCAGTCCTATTGAGGTATTTTTTTGGCTTAAAAAAATATTTGTCTGTAGACATGTCATCAGAATCTTGATCTGTAGACATGTCATCAGAATCTTGATCTGTAACATCATCAGAATTTGACTCGTCTATTTGATACGCATTGTCCATTACGTTTAGATGACTTTCATTTACAGCTGAATTAGTAATGTCATCTTTGAGGTGAACCCGCTTCAATTTTGAATTCGTTGAAATATATTGATTAACTAACTGGTTCTCCGTGCAAGGGCTTTGATTTAACTTCTCGTGGGCTGTTGAATGTTGTATTATGGGTCGTTGGTAGAATGAGCAACTTGGAATTTCTGAGTTTTGTTTAACGTTTGTTGCTGATACTGCGATATTTGCAACGCTATATCTATTTTGATTTTCATTACTAGACCTCGTTATCGCTATGTCTGCAGTGTGCCTTTCCTCAATAGCTTGTGGGTCCCATGGATGCAAGTTGGTGGAATTACTGGCTGAATTTCCCGCTAAGCCTGTAGCAAAGTTGTCCGATATTTGCTGCTTTAATACACTTCTCGCATGCGTCTGGTGGTTCGGCGACCTCGAGTTTTCGGCAGCCATTTGTTTGTCTGCAAAATGATTCCCAGTGATTCCAGTCCTATTGAGGTATTTTTTTGGCTTAAAAAAATATTTGTCTGTAGACATGTCATCAGAATCTTGATCTGTAACATCATCAGAATTTGACTCGTCTATTTGATACGCATTGTCCATTACGTTTAGATGACTTTCATTTACAGCTGAATTAGTAATGTCATCTTTGAGGTGAACCCGCTTCAATTTTGAATTCGTTGAAATATATTGATTAACTAACTGGTTCTCCGTGCAAGGGCTTTGATTTAACTTCTCATGGGCTGTTGAATGTTGTATTATGGGTCGTTGGTAGAATGAGCAACTTGGAATTTCTGAGTTTTGTTTAACGTTTGTTGCTGATACTGCGATATTTGCAACGCTATATCTATTTTGATTTTCATTACTAGACCTCGTTATCGCTATGTCTGCAGTGTGCCTTTCCTCAATAGCTTGTGGGTCCCATGGTGGCAAGTTGGTGGAATTACTGGCTGAATTTCCCACTAAGCCTGTAGCAAAGTTGTCCGATATTTGCTGCTTTAATACACTTCTCGCATGCGTCTGGTGGTTCGGCGACCTCGAGTTTTCGGCAGCCATTTGTTTGTCTGCAAAATGATTCCCAGTGATTCCAGTCCTATTGACGTATTTTTTTGGCTTAAAAAAATATTTGTCTGAAGACATGTCATCAGAATCTTGATCTGTAACATCATCAGAATTTGACTCGTCTATTTGATACGCATTGTCCATTACGTTTAGATGACTTTCATTTACAGCTGAATTAGTAATGTCATCTTTGAGGTGAACCCGCTTCAATTTTGAATTCGTTGATATATATTGATTAACTAACTGGTTCTCCGTGCAAGGGCTTTGATTTAACTTCTCATGGGCTGTTGAATGTTGTATTATGGGTCGTTGGTAGAATGAGCAACTTGGAATTTCTGAGTTTTGTTTAACGTTTGTTGCTGATACTGCGATATTTTGCAGGTTTGTTGTTATGACTGGATGGGTATGTTCAGCGGATTTTGCGCTCCTCTTTGCTTGTAATTTTTGCTTATTTGGAAGATAGTTAGTAGGATAAGTTGACATTTCTCGTCGTAATGAATTCAGAAGGCTTGATAGAATTGATGATAGCGATTTCTTTGTGACTCCTTGAAGGGTAGGCATTTGACTATTGCTTTTCGGTTTGATGGAGATTCTAGCACTTATTTTCCGTCTCTGCGGTTGTTGTCGTGAGTCTTGCTGATTTGGGTTTGTTAAATATTGTTCCGTAGATGGAATGCTCAATCTGATAATTCTAGTGTTAGTTGGATGATCGTAATTGTTGTTATCTGTGGATTCTTTTGGTAGGTTTTGTTCGAAGCTATTTTGATTAGTCGGTAGATATTTATTTTGATGAGAGCACGTGAGGTATTGTTTTTGAGTTGGCAGTATATGCTTTCCATCTAATGGTCGTGCAAAAAGAGGGCCCTGATCAGATGAACTTGACTGTGCTGAGTTCTGAGTAACCAATGATGGTTGTTCGACTGAACGTGTCGATACAGATCCAGCTTGGCTTATGAAATTCGATGGATTCTCCGGGCGTAATCTTATCTCAACTGGTTTTCCAATCGGTACTAAGACCCGTCCTCGATTCAAATGTTTGTTTATCTGATCACTTATTTTGCGTGAGCTTAGTAACTTATGAGAGCTGGATGAGTGAGCAGTTTCACAATCCATATTTAATTGTTTTCTATCAAGTTGGTCCCTTGGCTCTGACGGTGCTAATCGCTTTGTTGATATTTTCGGCAAATGGCTTTGATTGGTGCTGCGCAAGTTCTTATTCAACGCTAAACCTTTGTTGCGTACCTAAAAATATATTTTATTACTTTTTGAAAAGCTTCAAAATGGTATTCGGAATGATATTTAAAATAAAAATTTAATAATCGTAACGACTAAGGAAGTAATTTGAGTCTTACCTGTCATTCTACATTCTTATTCAACTATTCATAAACTCCACTCCTCGTCGCTATCAAATATTCCGCATCCTTATCTGAAAAAAATAAATATTATTTTTACTTAATTTTTGAGCCGTTTTGAATCTAAATATATTTTGACGATACAGTACGCAACCTTTAACAATACTCTAATTACATATTAACAAATCCTTCTATCAGTGTTGTTTGAGCAACCAGGTAAACTTCAAGTTTTTCTTCCAATAACAAGTTCATTTATTTATATTCAATTTATTTGTATGTACTTTGCATGGCTTTGCTAACGTGAGCATACGCCAGCTCAGTCTTACTAACTAAGTGGTGGCTGGCCGGACTGAAGGATCCTGACGGACGAACCATGAATCAGGACGTCACTGGCACCATTTTGTGATTTGTTGCAATTCAGCAATGCATTTACTATTGCAGCGCTCCCAAAAAATGTTACTTAAATTGAGATATAATTACATAACTTGACGCCTGCCTCCCAAAAACCCTCGAAATGTGGTGCATAGGAGAACTGAACTGTACAGAATCTTGATTTGAAAAGAGAAACCTTTCTAATTCATTCTTAGCTCCTATAAAATAACATCCACTAGCACAAAGAATATACCTCTCCGTGATATTCCTTTCAAAAATTAATATGAAAGCTGCTGAACTTAAATTACTAACTACTTCTAAGTGAAGATTTTCGGTTGCAAAACATAAGAAAACATAAATAATACTTAGTTATTATAAAACTACGGCCCTTTCCATCTGCTATATAAAAAGACCTGCGAAATCAACGCTTGTTGACTTAAACGGTATACCCAGAGTTAGACGTTATTCTGGCAGATTACCCTTGACCAACTCTACAGTTTCACTACCTATACCTACAAATAATACATCCTTATCAATAATCAAAGTCAAAAGACGTTTGTATTCTTCTTGAATTATAAGAAGGGCAAACGATACTTTTAATCTACTGTAAGTACTTATAAATAAAATTGAAGTGTTTGTTTTTAATCTCAAATGAACAGCTTTTTGCTAAATGCATATGAGGTACTTACATCTAAAGATCAAGATTTAAACTTTTTGTGAATAATTGATATTAACATAGTTGGGCATTAACTCGTTAATCCGTTAATCGTTAATTAACGAAGTTAACATTTCGATTAACGATTAACTTTTAAGTTAACCTAGAAAAAATTTAACGGACTCGTTAACTTCCGTTACATTTTCTCAAGTCCGTTAATCGTTAATTCAGTACCTACTCTTTACCAAACACCGCGTCGCGTCGATTAAAACGAAACCAGGTAAAGTTTAGTAGGTAAGGTTGTCGGTGCGTTTTCACGTGCCGGGCGCCCGGGAAGCATCTGCGTCAGTCTGAAAGTCTTGACACCGTGTGGGCCTCCTTACCCAGTGAAACAGGACGAACTGCATTCACTTTCGCCAGGCCAGTCTCTGGGTATCCCAGTTGCTCCCTCCATCGCCGGATCATGGCCTCGTCAGCTAGACGGGAGGGACTAGCCCGGAACTGGTACACTTGCGCGAGTATTTCTGCCTGCGCCTGGAGTACATAGGGTGAAACGCCCGCTAGAAGGACACCGTGCGTCATCCCCTTATTGCCTTCAACGCCAGGACTTTCTGCGTACTGTACAATTGGACCTCGTTCGGGACGGAAAGGGCGTCGATCCAAACGGGGGCACCATACAGTGCCATGGACCTCACAATTTTAAAACCGGCAAAGAGATTCAATGCGCCGGACATTCGGCAAAAGCCTACCGAAAGTCGAGACGGCTTCCATCAGTATCGGGATGAAGTGGGAGAAATGAAAAAAATGACGTCCAGCGTCCGTCCAGGGCCAGAGAGAAGTGCCTCATCATAGCGAAGTGGCTCTTGTAGAGTCCCAAACGGCTGGATATTGAAGGCGTTGAACTGAGCCTTTGAAAAGCCCGGTCCCGTCTCCTCAAAATGCTAGAAGCTTTTAAGTTTCAGAACCTAAATCATCAGATTTTATAAGTAGATCATTATTGTTGCAATGATATAAAATACAAATTTAATCACGTGTTAACGGATTAACGATTAACGTTAACTTGCGTTAAATCTTTCGAAATGTAACGCTTTAACGTTTAACGAAGTTAACTTTTTTAAGTAACGGATTAACGATTAACGAGTTAATTATTTGTTTAACGGTGCCCAGCTATGGATATTAAAGACTATTCATAATATAAATTATAAAAATAAAACAGTACAAGCAAATTGCTAATAAATAAATAAATAAATAATAAGATGATGCTCCACTCCCATTGGTCGTAGCGTGTAATATATCCTATAGCCTTCTTCGATAAACGCAAAAAGAATTTTTTTCAAATTAAACCAGTAGTACCTGAGATTAGCGCGTTCAACCAAACAAACAAACAAACTCTTCTGCTTTATTATATTAGTATAGATATTACACCATAAGAATATATATCGTGCGTGTCAATGTGATATTATATATTTTGTGTGACTTAGGACGTTTCATTATCTCTATGAATACTAAATGTCCCGATAACGCGTTTGGCTCAGTACTCTAGCCTCAAGTAGTACCCTAGGCCTACTTTCTGCTCCAACGGTCGCGTGTTCAACTCCCGCTGGGGACATTCATTTCGTACTCAACACGAATGAACTCCAGTCATGGGTGTTTATATTTATAATATGTATGTATTTAAAATTTATATGTGTAATATGTCAACTATCTGGTAGATATCCGTAACACAAGCTTACTAGTTTACGACGGAGCTAGATGGCGCTATTGTAATAATGGTACAAATAAAGTAAACACTACAAACTGAGCCAAACGTGTATTAATTCTTTTTTAATCCGTTATTAATCCGTAATTAATCGTTGTTGATTTGGAGATTTAAAGTTTCATAGTGCTATTCCCCGTTTCTGCGCGGGGGCGCGGGTTTTCCTCATAAAGGCGAAACAAAAACTATTATACATATTGCGCAATACCGACCCTACACGATGCAATGAAAATAATATTTTATATTGTGCAATTAAAAACTTTCGTTCAATCATTGCGCATTTTTCAATATTAACCCTATACGATCAATAATATTGCACACACAATTCGTAATATTGCGCAATTGATTATTGATCGTCTATGGGCCGCCCACACTATCAATTGAACTTTCAAACAAATATGTTTTTTAATTAAAGTTCTCGATCGTGTCAGTTTGTGGAAATCAAGAATTATCTACTAAATAATAAAATATAATTAATAAATTTTGTATATTTTGTGTTTATACCTACCTCTGTAATACAATCCAATTGCCCAGAGCTACTACTGGAATTAAAATCTCTACACGATAAACAACGCAAGTCGATAGTAATAGATAAGGCCTCAGCGATTTACGTGTTGGTTTAAATCTCCTCCTCCTCTTATATATCCTGGTTACGGCATCAATTTTCTTGTTTTGGGAACAAAGAAGACTTCAAATATGTCGTCCAATAATAAGTTTATAACTTTATACAATATAATATTTAGTAACATGCGCGTGAGCCGGCTAGCTCCGTCGTCTCTCGGTAGTACGTGGCAACTATACTACTCAATGACTCAGACTCCCCTGCCCGGGCCCCGGGCACCGAACTGTCCCCCGCGCCTCGCAACCCGCGACTTATCACCTCGCCGTATGAGTATCATGAGCAAGTGTAATACTCGTATATATATTATGTACTAGCTAATACCCGCGACTTCGTCCGCGTTGCTTGAAATATTTACAAAGTTTTCCGCATGCGCGCTACGCCGCTTGCCCCACTACTCCGCGTGAAGGAAACATACATCACTGAACACGCAGTGCATATACAAATAGTTGTTTCTTAAAACTTTAATAACTTGTTATTAAATGAAGATATCGCAATCATTTTTTTTTCATAAGGGCCAAGTGTCTAAGAAATAAAACTTAGAAAGTTTCATTGAAATTTATCCAGTAGTTTTTCCATGATGCGCGCACAACTGCAGACCTCTTTCATTTTACTTATTTATATAGATATTGATAAAGTTTCGTTTTAAATTATGAATTAAGTAAAATAAATAATGTCTATTAACTGAGTATTCACATAACTTAATTAATTATAATAACAGTTTATTCATTCAAAAATTAGTTGTCATTAATAATTATTGTATTTTGAATTTTTTTAAAGGAAGCAAAAACTTTTTTTTAATTATTGGATTATATTAATATGATATTAGAGTTTACAAATTTATTTTAAGGGTTTTTAGCCTATTCTTAATAATAAAATGTTTCTTCAATAATACAAGCATTTAAGCTGCCTAATCTACACTAATATTATAAAGAGGAAAGATTTGATTGTTTATTTGTTTGAATTGAATAGGCTCCGAAACTACTGAATCGATTTTAAATATCTTTTACCATTAGAATCCTACATTATCCCTGATGCAAATAGGCTATATTTAATACTAGCGGAACCCGCGGCTTCACTCGCGTTAATTCTATGGACGAATCCGAGTGAAGCCAGTGGGAGTAGCTAGTTATAATATATAATTTCAGAGTATATTTCGAGTAGATGTTAAACTAAAAACATCCGAGTACTGAGTTTATAGACTATAATAAATTTTTATTCAGCAAAAACTATAATCCCATATGCTAATTTTTTTCACTATTATAAAAATAATAATTTTGGAAAAAACTTTTTTCCGAAATGAAAAATAAAACAAAATTTTGATATCTTAACAAAATTTTAACCAAAAATAATGGTTAAATATAATTCTGTGTAAACTGCCACTATGTTCGCTACTGTGAGATCTCTCTTGATAATTCCAAGAATTGATTTATGACAGTAATATCTATGGAAAATATGAAAAATATGTTGTAAAAAACTCACAGGTGACAAGAAGACGAATATATTATGCAGAAATGGCCACCTCTGAATGCGGCGTCTCTTGGAAACGAAGTTTCAGGTTTTTCAGGTTCAGGAACAAACACAAGAACCCACCCACGATGTAGTTTTGACACTTTAAACACTTTTACTTGAAATTGGGGAAATTATTAAGCGGGCAAATATCACAAGCGGACGTAGGAAAACGGGCTAAAGTTAATGTCTAATTATTAAGAGCCATCAAAATTGCTAACTAAGGATAAGAGATAAGACTGTTAGGTGCTATATATTATATTATAATATATTATAACCGTACACGTATGACCACCACGACTGGTGCTGTTATACTATAACTAATATTGGGCTAGATGACTAACATTGGGTTGATTCGCTGTTTGTGTGGTCTCTTATCATAAACGTGGGTTTTACCCACAAATGTTATTGCGTCATTTATTATTTGGAATTCATTTTATTATTTTTTTTCTATTTGTTTTAGTTTATTATTAATAATATTTATTATAAAGTATTACTGTTTCAGTTTTTTTAAGAATTTTACTTATCTTTAGACTATTCCCGGATATATTGAGCTCTTACTATCAATTAATCTTGCCTATCTACTTACCGAGAGTCACTCATTTTTACTCAAAATTAAGATTAGTATTATTTTATTAGCACTAAAACCTACTAAAACTCTCGGTAACCTACTAAAAGTACTACTTCAATTAAAAAATTAAATAAAACATAATATAACAACAAATTCAGAATATAGTAAAGACTAAGTGATAATATAATCTACTTGTAAGATAAAACAAACGCCAAAGCGCTGAGCTTTTGATTTCAAATATGAAAAGCTGAGGCACAATTGGAAATATTAAATCATGTTTACACGATCAAACGAGATTCCTTGCAAATACTTTAAATTAAACGTCCGTTCGCATTGCGGAAAACTTTTATAACTAGCAAACTTTGAACCCTATCTGAATCGTTTAGCAAGGTGGATAAACGTATTTAGTTCGTTAATGAGTTCCACTCGCCTTTGAGCGAGGACATTTTGTTCCAAGAGAGGTCCAGATGAGTTGTAGTCTTGTTGCTTTCAATGGCAGCTGAAAATGCCGACGCGGAAGCGGAACTCGCCTCGTTATAGCTTAGATTCAACCTTTTAATTAAAATAGTATTGGTATGGTCTTAATTTCTTGGAATAATTGACGTTCTTACATTACTTTTAAGTTTTAGTACTGTGAACTTTTTTTCTTATATTGATGGTTATGAAATTTGTAAAAATAACTTTGAATATTTATATATAGTATATAGTAAGTTGCATCGCTCACATGCTACTAAAAATGCTACTGTATATTAATAAAGAAATAAATATGTTGGGACATTATTACACGCAGCGCCATATAGTTCCGTGGTAAGATAAGAAGGAAGGTTATGTCATATCAGATAGTTGATATACTACATATATCGAGTTTAAATACATACATAATATTATAAATATAAACACCCATGTGCCATGACTGGTGTACAAACATCCAAGTTTAACAAATGGTATTCATTTGTTAACCCAACCCAGCGGAACCCGCGACTGCTGACGTAAGAAAGTAAAGTAAAGCAAACAAACTGTGCAAAACGTATCGTCAAAGTATTTAAAGGATCGATGCAACTTCAAACATGATCCTGATGCGTACACAGACTTACTCCTTAGTATTTTTAAAGTTATTGAAAATTGAACTTAATTGAATTTAAATTGCTACATTCATTTCGTGAAATATCGTTTAAAATATTTGAAAAGCTCATAATATATTCATATATTTCTTAGTATAAATATTTTAAAGATTTTTTGTTTAAGATAATTTATTTAGAAAAGAAGATAAGATAATTTATATATACTAATAGGAAATTTGTTTTGAATTTGATAAACCTCGATGCGATTAGCACAATGTGATGAAGCTACTCCGGATGGGTTCGAAGCTAAATGGCTAACCTGATAATTTGGAGTTTCGACGCAAACGCGCCGATTTTCTAATAATTTTACGATACGATGGGATTTCGATTACCATTGGAATGGGCTCGCAGTAATTTCCTATTTTCAATGCAGCTTAACATAGTTAGTCTATGTGTTGATAAATTTTCATAGGATTCGAATGCAATGAGTTCAGCTTTGTTTTGCTAAAAGGCAACCCGATTTTTAAATATTATTAGTTAAGTCATAAAATATATAAAAATAAATAAGGAAGTACCAGTAGAATTTATTAAAATTAAGTGGAAATTTAAGTGTACCTCTTAATAATGTTTAAAATTATGACCAGCTAGTGTGTGTTCAAAACCAATGTCAACAAAAATCATTGCGGACAGATCGAGCAAAATCTAATGGGCGAGCGGTGAGGAACACTATTAATCTCTGGAGACTCGACTTGAATCCTAAAGGAATACCCTAGATATTGGATCTACTTATACCTTAGTTTATTTTGAATATTGCATAGCATACATTTCATGAAAATCAGCCTTCATTACTTTCATTTTCATTCATTAGTTCAAATTAAATAATATCACAATATTTCATATAAATACATTTTCTTTTATTTATTTGCTGAACTATCAAAAATATAAATAATCTATACATTAGGTACATATTAGTAATAGTAAGACCTACTTAATTGGAGGTCCTTAAATTCGCAACATCGCATTTTTAATAGATAAAAAATAGACCTTGAAAAGCAACTAAGCAATATTCTCATGAAATTGACTTTTTTCTAGAAAGAGAGAGAGACTTTTATTCCAATATGTATTTATAAATTAAATAAGAAAATTGAGAGTTGTGCTTTATTAAAATGATAATTATTTTAGTTTCAAATACAATATAAAAATATTTATCTTCATTAGTCGTACCCAAGTACGACTTCGAGTCGTACTTCAAGTTTTACTGACTATATATTCCTTTAAGATTTTTTATTCCGCTTCGCTCGTGCTATATCCGGGGACGAACCCGAGCGAAGCGATGGTGAATCGCTAGTATTATTATATACAAAGATTACAGTTTAATTTCTCAAAGTCCATGCTTTTTCAATCACACGCCCAAAAGAGAACTGTTACGGCGAACTGTATCAGAAAGCAATAAAGATTCCTATCCTATAAATGGACTGACTGTTGGCTGAATTGTAAATAATGGTGCTTACTTTCAAATCAATGGCTCTCCGAGCAGCCCTCTGAGAAAACTTCTTACTGGACTCACTTTCATTTCTTCACATAAATCTAAATACTTGACCAATGAGTAGATATTTCTTCGCTCTAATAATAATAATGTAAGTAATTGCTTTTTATAATAAACGATAACAGATTATGGTAAATTAGAGAAATGGCTAACTTCTGACACGTAGTATACTCATTAATATCTGAATACTTAACAGCTCCTATTTTTTAGACGATCTATATACGAAGATATCTATAAAAAAAATTACTTATGTATTTATTAATATGATGTAAGAAAACGAC
Source organism: Boloria selene (assembly GCA_905231865.2). Classification (NCBI taxonomy): domain Eukaryota; kingdom Metazoa; phylum Arthropoda; class Insecta; order Lepidoptera; family Nymphalidae; genus Boloria; species Boloria selene. The sequence goes on along the minus strand of HG993138.1, from coordinate 2,636,460 downwards.
GTAGCCCCACAAAACCTTCAGATATGCCTTAACCATGAAGTTGCCAATGGATCGTTTACTTCTAACTATGCGATAATTTTAAACTTGATTAATGATTTATTTCTTAATATAATACAAGCTTACACAAAGTTCTATCTAGTGAAGACTGTCTAATATACTTGACTTTGTATAATTAAAGTAATATAATAATATTTAATGATTTAATCGGTGCAATTTTAGTTAAGTTTTAAATATAACCAAAAAATAATAAAATAAAAAAGGTTGGCTTATAAACGACAAGTCTTAAAACGAAGCGCTAGAAGCAAAAAGCGTCATGTGGTACAATATCGCGCCGTGTCAACATTTGCGGAAGCTCGCTTTACCGATGCTATGAGTTTTCAAATGGGTGTAAAAAGTAATTTTAGAACACAAACATAAAAACTGTATAGCATTAACGCAATAAAGCCGTGATCATTTAGCATACCCGAAAGCTATAAAGAAAAATTAAAATAAAACGCACCTACTCCATATTTGTAAGCAATTTCCAAACTGGTCCAACGTTATTATAATTGAAATAATCTGAAACTGCCGGAAGATTGAATACGATACAATCAAAGAGATATTTAACTCTCGCGAAGTTCGAGATGGCTCCCGGTTGCCAAGAATCCGTACTTAAAATCGATTTGAGCTTGAAATTTCTCGTTAATCGATTCTGATTCAGCTAGTTCTCGATTGAAATGGAGTTGCAGATTTCAACACGATTAAATTTGTAACGAAAGTAATGTTTGCGTGGCCACTTCCCATGTGGGTATTAGTTTGTTTTGCCACTGAAACATGTACGTGAATTCTACAAACTAACCGTTTGAATTCGCGTCAAAGCTAAGCCATTACTGAATTTAAGCTGATAGGCACTAAATTAAATATTACTTCTACTTCTACTACTATCGCAAATGCAAATATGTAATTGTTATTAATATGACTTTTCATTATGAAATAGTTCAGGGACCAGTCATGTACGACTGTTAATGTCGGATATGAAACCCTAGGAGACCGTTTCAAAACGACAAACTTTGAACAAATCTAAAGTGCTTCACAATATAAATAAATAAATTAATTAAAACGCTTTATCTTCTTTATTATTAGTATTTTTGTATCTTCTGTAAGTGTTGTTAAAGTTATTATTGAAATTATTTTTATATACTCATGCAATTTGCACAAACGTGAAGAAATAAGCTCTATTGTATAATTTACAAAGAAAAATAACGAGAACCGTTTTAAAGAATGTAAGTAGAAGTGTTTTAAAACTTCATGTACCTACCTCCATTTAAACAAAGTTCCAGATACTTAGGTAGAAAGTTTATAAGAAATGAATTGACAAAAAGTAGCGTTTTTCGCAGAGAATATGATCAATGAAGAAATGTAACAAAATTACAAAACAAATTTATATTTCTTTTCTTTCTATACTATGCCACGACTATGGCTACATTGTAGGTAATTAGATAAGCAAATATGTTTAAGTTTTTACACTTTCATGCCTTATTAGTAATAATATCTCTACATAATAAAAACAAGTCGCTTTCCACCGTCTGTACGTTTAGATCTTCTAAACTACGCAACGGATTTTAATGCGGTTGCAGTAGAAAGAGTGATTCAAGAGAAAGGTTTATATTTATATATAATAAGTTATATAATATATAATAGTGGAAAAAAGTAGAGAATATATCTCATTTCCGACAAATCCGGGCGAAGCGAGGGCGAGTCGTTACAGGTATCAGTAGCTCGACACATACTTAAATCACTAATCACTAATCACTAATCACTAATTAGTATAAAACAAAGTCGCTTTCTCTGTCCCTATATCCCTATGTATGCTTAAATCTTTAAAACTACGCAACGGATTTTGATGCGGTTTTTTTTAATAGATAGAGTGATTCAAGAGGAAGGTTTATATGCATAACTAGCTGATTCCGCGGCTTTGCCTGTGCTAAATCTAGGGAAGAGCCCAAGCGAAGCGAGGGCGAGTCGCTAGTAATATAATAAATTATCTTTAATGTCATAATAAAGGCTCGTGTGTTAATGGAATGCTGAAATCTAATTAGATTTGATGTCGCCTCCAGATTTAAATTACAGGTAATATTCGTAATTATTCATAACTTGAGTGTTCGGCAGTATATCTGGTGAAGAGGACTGAAGTTATTCGTGTACAGAAACCCAGTCCGTACTAGCAGAATTAACATATAAATTGTTTTGAATCCGGCGTCTACATCCCGTTAAATTATTTCGCGAACTTTGCAAATTTACATGGTAATTGCTAAAACTCAAGATTTGTTGTTGAGCCCACGATTGTGCGGTTAGACAAATCTGAGTGAAATTAATGAGTTAAAAACCGAAATTGGTTAGAGGATTTCGATATTAATACCTTGCCAACAGCTTGAATGACTAATACACCCAATTCTAAACTTAAATATTAAAACAACGGTTAAATTCAGTATTTTGTATTTCCATTAAAATTATCTTGATCGTCGTCCACAAACCTAAAATCACTATCGCCTGTTCACCCCTCCAATCGTGTAGACTTGTTCTGATTAGTTGCAGTCCGTCCCTAATCAAGTTCCTAGGATGCTCGGCGGTATCATTCCTCTGCTAACTTTCACTAATCTAAATAGTATCTATCCTACCTCAGCAGCTTAATCGATTTTACTCAACGTAAATCTACATCGAGAAATTTACACCACAACTACTTCCTTTAGGTCTAAGCTGCAAGTTACCGTACAGTTAAATGTTAATTATTAAATACTGACATACGTACCGGATCTGGTTACTAATTCGAGTAATGGTTAAAATGACATTACTATTTTAGAAATTCATTGATTTGTGTTTTAAGAGAAAAGCTTAAGCCGTTTAAGAATGGGTAAGAAATAAAAATAAAATTGATAAATTTACTCATAAACATATTAATAATACTTGATTTTTCTCCTGGCTTCACTTGTAAGTGAAAGATAATGTCCTTATAATGAAAAAGAAAAGGAAAATACTCAAAGTAACTTTCATAGGTATCTATATTTAAAAAAACTGTAAATAATATAATTATAATATGGTTAGAGTAATACAAGCTAAATTTAAACTTATTTTTTCTTTATATCTCTATTTGTAAGTGCAGTCAATCATACTTAAACTAGCGAATAACCCTTGCTTCGCTCAGCTTTAGTCCTAGGTACGTTTTGGTGATTAGTGCTTTCCATACATAACCAGATGTGATTTTTTTTTTATTTTTCCGCAATTTTTAAGGTTGTTGCTTTTTTGGTAGTCTACGTTTAAATGAAAACGTTATATTACTATTATAATGGAGCTAAAAGAAACTATTATATAAAAGTTTAATTTATTATTTTATAATTTTAATAAATTCTAACTTGCACCACAACCTACGCTTTAAGATACGATACCCAAATTCAATCTGAGGGGTTGGAGCACAATTCTACGTGTTTTGAAAGCAAGCTCTGTGATAGATGCTTTTCTGTGAGTGCATTTTCAATTTATTTTTATTCTTTTTTAAGCAATACGATTGGCTTCTTTACTAGATTTGTTTGAGATACGAAATATATGTGGTGTTATTGTATTGGTTAGGAAATTGAAAGTCGCTTCATATTTTAATGAATAGTTAGTTATTTTTTTATATACTAGAGATTTACCCTCGTTTTGCTCGGTTTTGTCGCTTAAGTTTAACGATTAGAACCTAACTCCCACATTTTTCGATATTTCTGCTGTTTTTTTGTTTATAATACAGTAGGATTTTTAAATTCTTTGTAGATATTTTAGTAATATCGTGAGTTTGTGCCACGTGACTACATACATTCCCATATCAAATTCAGATCATAATTTTGTACACTTTGTTTTTACCTAGACATTAGTAAAAAGTCGTAAATTAATTATTAATTCTTAATAACTAGTGATTACATTAAAAATGTATTAATTTTATTTTGCATCCCAGTTTGTGCAATTTTTTTTCAAGCTATTGCTCCGGAGATTTCTAGCGTAATGTTGGGTGGCCTACATCCTTACTCAATAGATGTACTAACATTCTGCTCAACGTAAAACTCACAGAAAAGGGCCAGAATTTACTACGTCCAAATAAACAAAACTATCTTATATCTCATAAGCTGAATTTAAAAAATATATGTATACTTGTATAAAAATAGAAACTTTGGAGTATAAGTAGCTATAATCATTTTCCTTAAAAACTTTTCTTCAAGAACAGATAAGTACCTTAAAAGAAATAAAATAACAATGGGTTTTAAGTGTCCGCCGACTCTGGTAATTTAGTAGCTGACAATACAAATTAAGAAGGCTAAGGTAAAAAGGTCGTCTCTTGTTGGCTATACAATTAAAAATAATGAGCTTGTCCAAATAGCTTTGGAAAAATTTCATTGTGAACAGTGCAATTTGTACGTTGATTTTATATTTTGTTCGAGCAATTGTGGTTTTCTTTTTCATTTAGTTTAATATGAAGACTAATAAAATATACATTAAAAGTTTGTTCATAAAAATCTAGTGGCTGACTAGTTTTAATCTTACAAAATTTGTTTAATAAATATAAAAAAGAAAAATAAAATATTTTTTATCGCCCTGTTGTAATAAATGCTTGTAAGCGGAATTTGAGTAATTTGCAGTTAAGCCGGCATTGGCTTAAAGTGCTGGCCACCACGTTGAAAAACTTTCGCATTTGCTTACTATGTCTAAATCCAATTATATAATTCAACGAAGAACGAAGCTTATAGTTATACTTGGCAACCTACGTTCACCTACCTTCGTATTTATCCTACTGCGTTAGGGTATGTACGGGGGGTACATGGCCCAGGGCGGCATTCCCCATACCTACTAATCATCTAGATGATTAATATAAAGGTTTTCCTCAGAACTGTGATATTTTCCCGCGTAAAGTATTCTACGTGTTAATCCGGATAACCAACTGTCATGTTACCAAATTTCATCATAATCTATCCAGTGTTTTTTTCATGATGCAGTAACAGTCAGACAGAAAGTAAAACGAACGGAAATTTATGATAACAATAACTATTTCCTTATCTATACCACAGATCATTATAAATCATTATAAAGCTGAAGAGATTGTTTTTTTGTTTGGTTGAGCGTTCAAATCTCAGGATCTACTGGTCAGAATTGAAAAATTATTTTTGTGTTGGATATTCCGTTTATCGAGGAAGGATAGGCAATATAACATCACGCTGTGACCAATAGAAGCGGAGCATCAATGAAAAATGTTACAAAAACGGGAAGGGCGGGCGTTAGTTCTGCGAGGTCCCTTACCGTGCGACTCAGAAAGAATTTGTTTACCGGTCCTTAGACCGCGTGCGAAGCCGCGGAAAATGCTAGTGATTTATGTATATGTGAGTAGTATAGTAGTATTTATTATATAATATGATTTTCCAAAACATATTTAATATATGGATTCGTCTAAGCTGAGTTAGAATTATAGTGTGTGAATCGATTTATAATGCCACATGCGGTACCAAAATGCCATTCGTTAATAATATTCATTTTCGTTCCTTATAATTTGTCACAAGTCTCATATTTTTTTCGAAATTAATTTTTTCAACACTAAATTTCATCACATAATTACTGTTCGCATTTATTATTCATAACAGATGTTCAGCATATTTGAATTTATACTTTTTCAGAACTACATTAAAAAGCAAAATGCGTTCTTTTTCGTTAATAACTTAGTTTCCTACTTTATGACTTTACTAATTCGTATTAAAACTCAGTGTAAATAATATTATATACCTACGCGTGTATAATAAAAGATGTACCATAAAGAATCTCTAATAAAGGTACACTTTTAAATAGATTTTGAAATCAAACTTTTTAAAAGTAAAAGTTATTAAGTAAAACGTTAAACTTCACTAAGTATTTTCATTAAATTCACTGTGTAGTATTTTTATAAATTTTGACAAATAAAAACGGAATAAAGTTCAAAATTTCCTTTTTGTACTCTTTTATCCAAAATTTTCTATATAAGCACATTGAGGAGTAGCTCTAGAAACAGAATATGTAATCTCTAAAAACGGCTAATCTCTGAATCCGCTGAAACGATTTTGACGGGACTTTCACTCGCAATATAGGTAGCTAATGTTTTGAGTCGTAAATTAGGCAAATTATTAACTGACTTCGAAAAAAGGAGGAGGTTATATTTAAAAAAAATCATTTATTTTAACTAGTGGAATCCGTGATGCGAAACCAAGTATTAAATACAATAGCCACGTTTAAATATCATCCTTCTTGCTGAATCAAATAAATTTTACCTGTCGGTATCTTTGAGATCGCGTAATAGCAAAGCAGCGTAAATAGGTTTAAACGGAATCTGATGGTAAATTTTCCAAATAAGTTTCGGGTACTCATAGTAAATCACTTATTAAATTACACTTTATCCACGGGGCTCGCAAATTAAATTCTAACGAGGTTAGAGGGTCGATGAGTTGACAGGTGACGACGGTACTCAAGTACTTTTAGCCTGAAATCGAAAATCACCTTATCCTGAACCTGACTCACCCTCACTAATTTCTTCATTGATATTTTTTTTACGATACATTCATAGGATTTATCGTGTTATGCTAAATTTGAGCAAAAGTACAGTACTTAGAATAATTAGCATAAATTATACATTTCTTACATGTTGGATAACCAGTTATTATCATACCATCCAAATTTCAATCAAAAGCTTTGCAGTATCCCTCTCTAGGTACGGTCACAGAAAGATAATATGGAAAAAAAAACTAATAAGTATTGTTTTGGTTTGTATCGATAATAATATCTATTTCAATAAGATTTTTTTCATGTTTTCAAAATGTAAAATGTACCTTGAATGTGCGTGAAGCTTTTAAAGTTGTTATTTTATTTTTCTATAATAACAAAATATTACTACTATACTTATAACAATGTATCTTAAAGTTTAAAAAGCTTAAATAATCTCATAATCTAAAGCATTTTTAAGAACGACGATACGGAGCCTCTACACTACTTCAAAGAGCCATGTCCGTCCAATCAAAAAGTCTGGCTTTAGGCCAGAAGAGTAGAAAGCGAATGAAATACATCCTAGATTTGTAAATTTTACGTAACAATAACTCACGGCGAGCCAGGAATAACTTAGAACAAGTCGGAGTGAAGTTTCGAAGACAATGCAATGTTACGTACAAATGTGAAGACTAAACTTCTCATAACTAATTGTTTACACAAATGAGCTACAAAGGAATTTGAATACTAGTGAAAATGATTATGTTCCTGAAATAGTTCAATTCAATTAAGATTTTGTTAGAAATTAAAGCACACGAGCAAGTCTTATTTTCTACGTGAATGGTCACAAGCTTGATCCTGACATGGGGATAACGTTTGAATCGGTCATTCGATTCAATAAGATAAAGTAAATTGGAGTGTCTGTTTGTAACAACACATCAGCTTTACAGCAATTATATACGGTATGTTCTTAACACATAATTATTAAAATAAGTTTTTAACGATACATTCGTATGTCTTTCTGTTTATTGCCATTAATCTCTGAAACGGCTGGACAGATTTTGACGAGGTTTTTTTATGTTTTTAGAATGAACCCTATGTATTGAATTATGCTTAGTTCTCTCAGTTCTAGTAAAATTTGGTTAAAATTCAAGGTTATCTATTTTTTTTAGTGAAAATCACAATCTAATTTATAAAATCTGAAGAAAAGATAAATAATAATCGAAATCAATTTTAAAGGTACAACGACATTTCTGGCGCATATGTGTAAGTTTTAGTAAGAGCTCACAAGGGATCTTGGAACGTAATCAAATAGTGAAGAAGGCCAATTTTCCGTGTGGGCGCCCCGCACGTCGTACTACGATATTGGCCAAATTAACCTGCTCCTGCACTTCTACAGTGACCGCAAATATAAAATTACATTTATATTGAAAACATAAAATTCTATTTTCTTCGTGCTTTTCTGTATGGATTATAAAATAATCAGTTTATTATATTTTGACTCTTTTTCCCTCTTCGTATATCTAGTTCAACAGTTTTCTTTGTTATTTCTAGTTTTCTAAGAAAGATAGGCTTTATTTCTTCAACTTGTTGAATTAGTTTAAAATTAAATTTTCTAAACTACGCAGCTAAGGCTTCATTGTAATACGATTTTTAATCGTTTATTTAAGAAAACGTAAATTTGACAAACTAAAAAAATGTGTATAGAAACGCGGCCATTGCAGAACGGGTTTCAATAGTCGCATCGCATGCGGTAAACGAATTGCGATGTCTAGTTAGAACGAATCAAATCTAGATGTAGGCAGCTAACTCGATGCGATCTATAATTGAGCTGTTAGCCTCCAATCCGCGGGCTTTGAGTGCTCTTCGCCTTTTTCACCTTTGGAAACTTCCAAAATCGTACATTTCGTTTTAGGGTTCCTCTTTGGTATACAAAATGTTAATGTTGATATTTTTTTCCATTCGATTTTCTATTTTCCTGTAATTGGGATAAGATAGTAGTAATATTTTATTATGTTATTTCTTTGTGATATGCTATTTATAATTTATGTAAAAAAATTTCGTCTTCCTCAAACTTTTCTTGTCCATTTTTTTCTTCTAAAAATAAACTACATAAAGCATTTGTATACTGTAAAATAATAAGAGAATATACCATTATTTAACTGACTTCCAAAAAGGAAGAGGTTCTAGCCAATTAAGTTCAACGTAACCGTATGGTTATGCTTTTATTAAAAAAGAAATCAGCTTAGGAAATGATATATTTCACATTAACTTTATGAAAAAATATATATTTGTATTGTATTCAACCCCTTTTTTTAACTCCCCACTGCTGGGCACGCCTCACTTCGACACGAGGGGGATCAGGCCATATTCCACGGTGCTGGCCTAGTGCGGGTTGGCGGACTTCACATATCTTTCAAAAACCTACTAGGTTCCCTCAAACATGCAGGTTTCCTCACGATGTTTTCCTTCATCGTAAGACAAGTGGTAATCATGTTAGAAAAATATCAGAGGTGCGAAACCTGGATTTGAATCCACATCAGTCGGTTATCCAAGCGAGCGCGTTACCACTACCTGATAAATAAAAATATTTAAAATTGAAAAAAAATTAAAATTGATTAAAATAGATTATTATTAATAATTTTGCTCTAACGCAAGTCGTCTCTATGGTACTATATTATGAGTACTTATTTAACTTATATTTGAATATTCCGAGGTCACCGCTTCGAGGTCTTCTATGAAAATAAAAAAATAACTACTTTCACATTTTGCGGCTTTTTACTGCCACAATTTATTGCATAAAATGAAAATATTTTCACCATTTAAATATATTGCTAACAAATAACCATATACTTTTGGGAATAAACAACAAATAGCGAACATTTACTCAGTAAATTGAAGTCAGAAATGTTTAGAATGATAAACTGTATGGAGTAAAATATTGAGCTTGGGACAAAAAATACAAAATATTTGCTTAATTCGCGTACATAATTTTCGTTTAAAGAAAAAAATAACTTTGTTTTTAGTATTGGCTATAGGAATATAGGTAATGGCTATAGTACAAAATAGTTTAATACTTACATTTCCCGCGGATTCGCTCGCGTTCTTAAGGCTGAAAATCAAAAGAAATATTTTTCTCCCGTTTTTGCAACAAATCCCAATTGGTCGAAGCGTGAGTTAATATAGCCTATAGCCTTCCTCGATAAACGGACTATCCAACACAAAAAGAATTTTTCAATTCAGACCAGTAGTTCCTGAGATTTGCGTGTTCAACCAAACAAACAAACAAACTTCAACTTTATAATAGTAGTATAAGTATATATTATAAATGTGAAAATTTTAATGTATAGTTCTTTGTTTCTTAATTACACATAGAACGGTTGAACGGATCTGAATGTTTGGCATAGATAGAGAGATTAGAGAGTCTGGAGTAGGACATGGGTAACATTTATCCTGGAAAATTTACAGTACCCGTGTGATTGATTTCAATAATTCAGTCAATAGTCTATTTATTTTTTATCAAAATCTATTCAATTGTTTTAACATCAAGAAGTAAAAAAAGATACTAACGTAGGTATTAGTCCGATTTCAAAACCGAATCCTGTACCATCCTTTTTAAGCGTCTTTCCATCAAGCTGCTGTTACACCTATATGTCTAATCCGGTATTAAGGCCGTTCCAGATCCAGTCTTTGGTGAAAGAAATCACATGAATGCTCTATCGACTATCAATGCATCTAAAGACATGCCCATTTCCACATCAGCGCACTAATACCCATCGCGATATCGATGACTTTAGTTCTCTTGCAAATGACTGCACAAGAAATTTATCTACAACAGTGCTTGGTTAAGTACTATCGCAACTATTAATATTGCATCTGGTGCATATATCATTATTACCCTTTTTACGTAAAAGCTTATTCCAAAATTATATCGTTTTTCATCACTTACCTCAATTCACGGGGGACCTTTTTGGACATTCCTATTTTTTGATTTTCTTTTTTTATTTTACTTAACATCTGTTGACGAGCAATAAAATAAAACCAATCAGTTTTTAATATAGATAAGTTTTAATATAATTATATACTAATACACCATATTTTCAAAAATAATTACGGTCGCATTTAGTCCACTAAGCGAACACTAGTAAACTAATAAATAAATATGTTGGGACATTACTACAACAGCACTATCTAGTTCCGTAGTAAGTTACAAAGCTTGTGTTACGCATACCAGATAGTTGATATAGAAATATATAAATTCACAATACATATACTATATTATAAACAGATTATATATATACAAAGCAAGATGATTGACATTATATTTGCGTCAAATACACCACACGCCAGTAAGTGCTACAGAAAATTGAAGTTCACGTCATAACTTAAAGCTTCCAAATTGAAATCTCATACGTGAGCCTTTATTAGGCAATACCGAGCTATCAGTGCCAGCCTCATCCCTCAGGGCTACCGATCTGATCTGTTTCAATCGACACTCTGATATGACGTCCTCAATCCAGTTTATTGTATTCGAATGGATAAAGCCCTGTTCGAGTTCTTAGTAATAGTAAACTGATTAAATTGTATTGTTATGGTAATTGATTTATAGAATTATTAATTGAATCCGATTTAATTCTTTAATTCAATGGCTTCTAGGGCTTGGGAGGACCTTAGGAGGAGGACCTTATGAGTGTCCTTTCGATTTGGCTTAATAATTAAATTTAATTATTTTATAAAGTTAATATTTTACTATCTTACCTATCTTATATCTAATTTGTTTTATATGAATAGCGCAGGGAACCGCGAGGATAATATATTATAAGAATGATATTTCGCACCTGTGAATATTAAAATTATATGTACATTGTACATACTTACATTATATATAAGGTTATAATAAGCAGTTATATGTAGATAAATTTCAATATTCTTTAAATGCTCTCTTAACGAATACATTAAAATTAATAGCTAAATTATAAGACAAATAGAAATATATATTATATTATATACGGCTGGTCTCCATTCTTATGTCGTGGACATTCCACCCGTCCGGACGAAGCGTTTCGCTTCGTCATTTATTATACGTGCGGCTAAGAATTGGAACAACCTGCCTGCGTCAGTGTTTCCGTCCGATTACAATATGGGTGTCTTCAAGGCAAGAGTGAATAGGTGGCTACTGAATTAGTGCGACTTACCATCTCCGACTGCGTTTCCACTTACCATCAGGTGGAACGCAGTCAAGCACTAATTCAGAATAAAATAAAAAAAATAAAAAAAAATAAGTTTTTTAAACAATGTGGAGACGCAATCGGTAAATTAAGCAAAAAATTAAAAAATCCTAAAGAAAGTTTAAACTTTTTTTATCTTATCAAAAAATGACGGCAGCACAACTATAGAACCAAGGGGTTTCTTCCACGGTTCACTATGCTGTCAAAGAAGTACCAGGAGCATTTTTTCATATTACTAACGACAACAAACTATTCTTATTTATAGTAAAATACATTCTAAATAACTTTGCATGGCATTTTATAATAAACTGTCACACTGTTTTATTCAAGACATAACTTCACATGTCCCAACCCTGCACCAGGAACCTCGTTAAATGTAGAAGTACCACTAACGACGCGTCGTCCCGTCTTGACGCCTGTCCAATTTGCGTCAAAACATCCAGAGTTGTCGTAATTCACAATGAAATTCGAGGGTTAAAAATCTAATCTAATATCAACTTGGTACGCCAATAATTGCTCTTATTATAATTATAATTAGAATCATGTATGTAATTAAATTTGAATTATAAATTGAATATATACCTATTGATTAAATATATTCACATTACTAAGTTTATTGAATTCAGATTAATATTTCTAAACTAATTGGTAGATTCAATACTTCTAAAAGACGCAAAAAGTGAAGTATAAAAATTGAGTAAAGTAAGCAGTTATATGAAGAAAAATGTCGATACTCTGTTAATAATGTTACCTATAAGGAAAATTAGCTTTTAGGATTACGTCTATTCGACGAAAAACGGATCCCTGACATGATCTTCGATGAGTTTAGTTGAAACCTCAGACTTAACAATAATATAGACGAAGTACAGTAGAATAACAAATGATTTAAGAAAATCTGTGTATTAGTAAAGTTACTTGATATCTACACCTGATCTCACAAAACATAATATTTTTGAATAGATTTTGTTTATTTAAATTTTATAATCGTTAAGTTTTTTTTATTTTTAAACATTTTAAATAGCGGTTAACTTTATTATTACAGAATATTCCCTTATTACGTTAACGATCACTATAGCAACATCGGGAAATCACATGTAATCAGTCTTAGCGATCATATTTAACGATCAATCAAAATCTTAAGTTTTTTTTCCATTCATTGCAAACATTGGCAAAGTAATTGTGCCCAATTGATTTCAAAACTGACGTATTTCTTGCCTGTAATCTATGAAGAGTAGAGGTCCTTTATACTGTAAATATAGGAAAAATAAAAAAACCTCTCATTGAACATTTTTTTCTCGGTCACTGTGTACCAGTAATAAGCTAAGAGGTGAATATTATACGGCCTAATATAAAATTTTATTTTTATGTAGAACCCACACGCGTCTAAGAGTGTTATATACGAATATAAAGCTGGTAATACACATAAATAACTGATCTTGGGCTTAAAATTACTTTCAGGCAATTTGTCAGGAAAAAGTGTCCCGCCGAAACAAATGGTCCAACCTTTTTCAGCCAAACGGAATTTTCTAATCTGTTATTTTGAACATATTCCACGGGATTCTACGCAAATACATTTTCTTCCATTCAATTATCACATTGGCGTGTACCAGTCAAAATAATTAACAAACAGTCGAAATATTTTCATTTTCTTATAGTCCTGATCTTTATGAGCTTATAAAATTGTATAACTTATATAATATAAAGTTACGTTAAAAATTTAAATTAACATTTTTTAGGTATAACCTTATCTTTTTATGTCAAAACTTTGATTAAAACTTCTGTTTTAAACACTTAAAGTGGTTAACGTTCACAGAAATGGGTTATATAATCATTCATAGTTTCTGAAGCGTGGACTTCATATTTCATAACGACTAAATGACTCCTCAAAGAAGAGTTAAGGTGCAGCCCATAAACGTATCTTTCGACGGCGAGATCACTAATCGAATGCTTTACGACGGAAAAAGGACCCTACGGTTTGCTTATAAACTTAGATAATTATAAATCTACTTTAAACAGAGGGTTAGTTAGTAACTCTGTTTATGTCTATGTTTTCTATTAAAATCGCAACTACTAACTATAGCCTTTGGATGTTCTTGTCCCATGAAATATTTTTGTGTGTTAAGCTTAGAAGTTAGAAGTTCAAAATTCTATATTTAAGGTACTGTAGAAACGTGCATATCTATGTATGTATAAACTTGAGGATACTGCAGGATCATATTTTTAAATTAATTAAAACAAAAATATAAATTGATTTATTAATAAATATAAGCCGAATATAATCAATGAAATACCCCTTTGCGCAACGAAAGATAGTTGTTTTGTATGTCTTAAGTTTTCAAGTTTCTGCACTAACTTTACTACTTGGGTACTTTTAGTTTGACTTCGAAAATGGAAATGTGAACCACCAAACTGTACTTTGACTCTATTTCGATAGAAAATATAAAATTTTACCTTAGTCCAATATAATTAAATACTTATTAGTCGGTATATTACAAGTGTTTAAAGTATATTTTATGATTGAAAATCGTTAACAAAACAACAACTTTCTTTAAGAAATCTTTTCAATCTATAAACGCATTAGTGGATGTTATGGCAAATTGGCCAAATCGTGATCGGAAACCCATAGTAGGGTTTCCACCAATATTTTTATGAGCAGAAGGTATGTGAGGCGTCGATATTTCAATTGTTCAGTGGACCGACAGAGTTTATAGGCGGCGTCAAGTGACGTCGTAATAGGGACACAAACATTACCCTTTTAAATTGAATTTTGTGCAATTTATCAGACGGTCCTGATAAAATACGTTCCCCTCGCCCCTTCACACGATTTAATCCGAAAAGTGTTATTTATTCAAATGACATTCGAATTAAAGCTTATCAACACGGAGATGAAAGTAACTGAATATCAAAATCAGATTCTGTATATTTTATGCCTTGTAAGATCTTCAATATTTTAAATTATTAACATTATCTTTATTTCAGATAAAAGCGACGGGATTGAAGTGATTTTGTGACTAAATACTTAATCCACCCTTTTTTATAGTAGTTTATTGATAATATGTACTCTAGTAATTATTGAGTGTAGATATTAGAATTACTAATAAAATAATGTATATATTGAATTTATACTTCTAGGAGATCTTATTGATCCTATTAGGTAGGTATAATCGAACCATCGAATGAAGTTTCATCGAATCGAATAATTACCTAATAAGTAATAACTAATTTTAATTGTTTAAATATTGATTCATTTATTTATTATCAGTTGGGAAACAAGCCCCATTTATGGTGCAGATATAAATACAAAACATGGAATAAATAAAAATTTAAAGTTCACAAAAAACATTAATATGTTTGTACAGAGATGAATACCAAAACATTTTTTTTTATTGGACAAAAAGGGGAAACGGGCAGGAGGCTCGCCTGATGGAAAGTGATCACCACCGTCCATGGACATCTGCAACACTGCAGAGCTTGCAAATGCGGTGCCGGCCTTTCAGGAAAGAATAAGCTCTCTTCTTAAAGGTTACCAGGTCGTAACGGTTTGAAAAGACCGCCGGCAACAGCTGGTTCCACAAAGTGGTTGTGCGGGGCCGAAAATGTCTTAGAAATCGCACTGTTGTGGAACGCTTGACATCGATGGTATCAAACATAACACTCCTTTTTGGGCAGTAAAAATACATATTATTGAACAATATAAAAAAATGATAAATACAATATTTCTACTAAGTAACAGAAGAAAAAGTTATATAAATTGTTCTATTTCACATTTTATACACGGTATACTAAAAAATCTGCTTTAGTAAAGTCTATGAAAGTTGACGTAAAGAAGCAATATCAACGCAATGTGTCCACCGACTCGTGAAACTTCTAGGTCTTCGAAACTTTGAGATGTAACGCGATTAAACTTTACTTTGACATCCGATTATATGCTCCTTTAAGTTTGTCTATGTTATAAACATCACTGGGAAAAGAAAAATGCTTATGTAAGGCATTTCTTGTATCTTGAAACTTGTATAACTAGATTTTTGTTCTTAAATCTTTTTAATACATTATGAACTTTATTACGAGCCACGAATTAGATTTCTGAGTGGGGCAAGAGTGAAAATGGATAGAACCAGGTGATAATGTTGATATGAGTGTGTATGCGTTAATGTATTTTCAAAGAATAAATAAGTGGCACTGTTATTACTCATGTAATTGCTCCGAAAATAAAACCAACTGTATTTAGGTTTGTGGATAGGACAAAATTTGGGGTCACCTAGTCTATGCATACATTTAAAAAAGAATGTTCGAGTGTTAATACTTTAAGCGTTCCTAAGCCTTTCTGGTTAGTTATTCCGATTTTTTCAATATGCTTGCGAAGCTCAAAATGTTCGACGTAATTTATAAACAAATCAAGATATCCATCAAAAAAATGACACAAAGTTTTATATTATAATAGTAAAAAGTAGGAGTGCAGTAGGCAGTAGGTATGCCTGTCTAACCAATGTAGGCTACTTTGATGCTGACCTGTGCATTCAGCGAGGCGAGAGAAGTTTATATTACAGCTGGTTTATAAATAAAAAGTTACGCCATCCTCGTAATATCTAATCTATTAATGTTTATGTAGTGGAAGCATCGAACAACTCTACATTTCTTTTGAAGTTTTTTTTTTTATTTGAAAGAACATGTTCAACAAATTGGAAAAAAAATTGCCCTCTATATAATGAATATAATTAATCTTATATATAAAAATTGAAACATTCTAGAAATAATTTTACTGAACTGTATAAAGAGAGTAAAATCCAAACACAATATCCTTAAAACAAAGCAAAATCAAACAACATTTCTTATATATTGCACAAGTAAGTAAAGATTCAGCAGTGCACGTTCCCTAGAAGGAATTTACAATTTTTAACACGAGCTACGTTCAAAGTTTGATGAGTTCGACACAGGGCATATAAGCGTCGACTTGCACAATAGTTGTTTCTTCTTTGAAACTAGCTCTTACAGTTTGGCGCTATTATATTCCTTCATACTTTTACTTAGGTATACTACTGTTTTGTTTAAGCTTGTTGGGTGCATAAAAATAAATATCAATCCTTATAAACAAATCTTAATTTGTGTATGTATACTATGTATTTAGCCCTTTTTAAGGTCCCACTTTATATATGTAGCAATATACTCTATGGTCCCACGGCTGGAAAAGCTGGCCAGGAGCGGGTCGGACTTTATTGTCAGATTTTATAATATTAAAAATATAATTTAAACACTTTACAAGTATTTTTGAATAATACTGATATATGAAAATTCAGAACTGAAAATCAAATTAGAAAAATAAACGTACTTTATTTAAAGTGGTTCAACACAAAACCGTGGCGGTCAATACCGTTGTATTTGCTTTATTTATCTGGTACGACCACGTCCGGAAGTGCCGCCATGTTGACATGTCCGAGACGTGCTATTGGCAACACTCCGACGAATTGAGGCGGAAAATGAAAATAGTTTTGACAGAGTATGAAAGTTCGAGTTTAACTCGGATTTCGCATACCGATATGTGAAATCTAAAATATTTTGATATAAAGTTTATATTTTATTTTATTAGAAATGTAGGTGTATTTACGTACTATATTTTTGTTCTTTGCAGTATCATTTGGTTCATGTACCCAATTTTTAGGGTTTCCTACCCAAATGGTAAAACGGGACCCTATAACTAAGACTCCGCTGCCCGTCTGTCTGTTTGTCAGTCTGTTACTAGGCTGTATCTCTATATTCTTTATTGCACTAAAAAATACATAAGAAAAAAAATACATAGAAAGTTACGTTGACAAAGGTGGACTTATCTCTAGAAGAGATCTCTTCCAGTCAACCCATGAGCGTGGGAGATAGTGTTACATAGCGGGACAGAAAGAGAAAGTACAGAGACAATAAAAAAAATATACTACCAAAAAAAAATAACTTAAATGTATACATAAATATATAAAAATATACAATACATACACTTACATAGTATATGAATTACATACATACATATATATAAATACATATATACCTTCGAATATATAAATACATAAATATACATATTATGATGCAAACAGAAAAGTGTCTTGTTCAACTTTGAGCTAGAAAATATTTTTTTATGTTGGCTTTAAACGCAGCTGTAGACGGGCTCTCTTGTAGGGTTTTAGGGAGTTTGTTCCATAGCACTGCAGCACGTACCGAGAAAGAGTTTTGTAAAAATTCTCATGAACTGTTAGAAAGTTAGACATTTGAAATTTTCACAGATGATGATTTTTTATAGATAATGGTACGGAACCCTTCGTACGCAAGTCCGACTCGCACTTTGTCTGTTTTATTTATAATGTTTATATACTGTATGCACTCTCCATTGCGGCAGTCTAATTCCTCGTACTAACACTTAACCCACGAAAGATTAGATAGTAAAAAAATATTTATTTCTCTTTCGTCGCCAGTAGGGTTAAATAAAAGTAGTAGAAAAACCAAATACCGTCCGTCCGTTGTTTTGTAGGCAGACGCCATTCCTCGTAGTAAATGTTATATACCTACTCAAAAGTCGGTATATAACATTTATACGAACGTTCAATGCCACATGCTATCACTGGGAATTGTTCACCAATGTTGATCGCTACATACTGCTGATGTGAAAAACAAACAAAAATTTCCTAAATTTAATAAATACATTATAATCCATATCGTAGTTCGTAGATCATCCATTGCGTACATTGTTTAGAAGAACTAAGCTGGCAAACAGACAAACGCGGAAAGCGGTGTCTTTTTATAACTACATATTTTGATGATCGCAAACACGTTAAAAATATTAAAATTATTTGTTTTATAATCTTTTTATTACTACGAAAAATAAATATCTACCTATATTTAGTTTCTGTGGCCATTTTAATGACCATGCATATTTTTAGACCAATTATTATACTTATCAAAGAGTTGAGTCTTTTTTAAATAAAACTGTAATAAAAAGCTCCTACCCTCTTTCTAGTTAAGGGACTATAATGCTCCTTCCTTTAGAACGATCGTGTATTAAGTACAACACCCTTGCCGGCAAATGAGCATAAAACTATACCATTATTACTACAATATTATAAAGAGGCAGAGTTTATTTGTTTTTTAAACAAATCAGTCAGGAATTAATATCAGATTCGAAATAATATTTTTGTATTGGATAGCTCTTTTATTGGGAAATAGGTACCCCAGGGGCGGAGTAAGCGTAAAAATCAACAAATCGTTTACACTTCCATACTTGTTGACTGTTGTAAAATAGGTAGGTATATTCTTTTCGGTAGGGATGAACACGAGCAAAGTGAGAGTGAGTTGCTAGTACAACATATTTAAAATATTTTTTATAAATAGCGAGTGTAATTGTAGATTATATTATTCTAATAGCAGCATTTGATACGGTCAACATAACTAACTCGGCCTTAATAGTTTTTACTTCTTTCCTATTTTTAATAAACATATTTTCATTTCCACTAAACATTAAAAACTTCCTAATCAAAGTGATAACTATTCGTGAATTTGATATTTTTATATTGTGCATTCAAACATTAAATAAAAATCAAAAATACGCCATCTTCCGTTGGCAATAAAAACTAAGACTTAAAATTACGTGTTGCTTAGATATGAAAAAAATAATTATCATAAAATAAGTGAACATTGGTTATATAAACATTTTATTTTACAAATCTAATAAATATTTTATAAAATTTTAAACTACGTATAAAATTATTTTTTCATCTTTAGATAAAATGAATACTGAACGTGAGTTTAAGCGGAGTAATGACAAGTCAGCTGCCAAGTTGTCAAAAAATGTCAGCCAACAAGGAAACTAACCTTGTTCAGGCTTATTCGGAATTAAATAAATTCTGCCAAAGCGGAGACTATGAGAGAGCTTTAAAAGCTGCAGGAAAAGGTAAGTAGTAAAATTATGCTGCATTTCATTTCTGAAAACATTGTACTGATTTTAGACAACAAAATATGTTACTGCAATCTTACCATACACCTAGACCTACTTTTATACAAACGTATTTAATATTAACAAAAGCAAATGCTCAGTATACAAGTATGTTTAAAATAATACCTGGATTTTAAATTATAGTCCTGCAAATTGCACCGAATGAGCAAAAAGCATTCCACTGTAAAGTGATATGCTTCATCCAGCTTCACAATTTTAAGGAGGCACTATCTATTCTATGCAACTCAAAAAATGCTGCGTTGGCTGCTGATTTGCAATTTGAGAAGGCCTATGCTCAATACCGGCTCAATTGCCCAAAGGAGGCTTTGGAAACTGTTGACAGTGTTCCAGAGCTGACACCAGCATTAAAAGAACTCAGGTATTCTAATTAATACAAAACAAATGGTTATTTTTAACATTACTTATTATTATTTTGTTATAAATTATTATCTTTTCCAGGGCTCAAATTTTGTACCGTCTAGAGCAATACCAAGATTGCTATAACCTTTACCGAGACATTGTTAAGAATACTACTGATGATTATGAAGATGAAAGGAAAACAAATATGTCAGCTGTGGTTGCCAACTTGGCTGCTCTCAACCCAGTAAGTTATAAATACAATACAATTTTCAAACCCAATTTTCATTAACAGTAAATGTTAAATATTATTTTATTCTTATATTTGTTAATTAAATACTTGTTTAAATTAGAATACAACTAAAAATTCTATTAATTTGTACTCTCTTTTTTACTCTTTGATTAAAATTTCAGTCAAATGAATTACCAACATTTGAAGAGAGCACCTATGAGCTATCCTATAATGCTGGTACCACCCTGGCAATGCGAGGTAAATACAATGAGGCTTTACCAGTACTGAAGAAAGCAGAGCAGGCATGTTCTGAAAGTGTCATCGAAGATGGTGGTACCGAAGAGGAGGCTAAGGAAGAGGCAGCAATCATTAGGTATAAATATTAAATATGTTTATTTATTTATTTATTTAGATATTATTACCAACAGTGTTATAAAAGTTATTATTACAATTCAAAAAAGTTGTATATAGAAATAGAGTAATATGTCACTATAAAATACCAGCTATGTAATGTCTTTAGTGGGTGTGGTGCGGAGGTTGTCCCTAGCCATGTTGACCAGTTCTGGTCCATTGAAGCTTATCAGCTATGTAACTCATGTTGCTCTCAAAATATATACCAATGAAACTAACTTACATACATACAAAAATAGCTTACCACCTACTGGAATATTTTATTTTAATGCATTGTTTCTTCTTGTATTGGAGAAAAAAAATTAAGAAGGTTGCGCTATTTAAGAGTATTGGATAGCTTTATTTATTTAGTCACATTTTCAAAATCTTTGATCTAAGCGAAATATTTTTGAATAATTTTTTATTAAATATGAATTCTGTTAATCATTATTTTGAAAGTATGTAATTATACTGTATTTCTCTTTCAGAGTGCAACAAGCATATTGCCAACAACAAATGGGTAAAGAAAAAGAAGCTGCCGCACTATATCATAATGTATTGAAGAACAAGCCGTCAGACCAAGCTTTGATTGCAATTGCAAGCAATAATCTTGTTGTTATCAATAGGTAAGTAATCCCTACTTATTTTTTATATTTCAATTTAAATATATTTTTTATTGTTAAACTAATAGATTTATTAAAGCCTGTGCATGGTTTTCTTTTTAATTTATTAATAGATTTCTTGGCATATGTATGTAATTAGTAATTACTGACAAATAAAGAGCTAAAGAGATAGACTTACAAAAATTGGATATATCCCTATCTGGACTAGTGCAAGATTTATACAATTACTAAACACAATAATTTGTCAATTAATTCTATAAAACTTGTTATAAATAGCTTTGTGTTGAAAGAGCTTTTATACAATAGAAAATTATTAATAATATTGCCATATTTTTTGTAATACATTTTAAATAAGAATTAAATTGTTTTTAAACTGTTTAGAATTAAAATAACTAATTTTGTAAGGTACTTTGGTTCCATTTAGAAATCATTATTTTTTTTTATTTTCTCTACTCTTACTCTGAGATGTCCAAAATCCGTAATCCCTTCTGTTGCCATGATTGCTGTAAAGCATTTTAAAACATTGAGAACCAAAAATCAAAATAAATCAACGACAAACTCCAAAGACTTAGTTTTATTTATAATGTCAAATATTTGTATAAATCTAAGAAAGTATTATGTTTATTCACTAAAAAAAAACAAAAATGTAAGTATATTTAAACATTAATCTTATGTTACAGAGACACGAACGTCTTCGACTCGCGCAAGCGCATGAAAGCGGCGACTCAGGACGGTCTCGAGCACAAACTAAACTCTCGCCAACGAGCCACTATTGCTTACAACCAGGCTGTGCTCGCTATATACTCTAACCAGGTTCGTATGTCCCACTGCTGGGCGTGGTACTCTATAAATAAATATGTTGGGACATTATACACGTTTGGTGCAGTTTGTAGTGACCTTATTTTCTTGCGCCAGCGGTCGCGGGTTCGAGTCCCGCTGGGGGCATTCATTTGTTAAACTCGGATGTTTGTACTCGCTTATCCAAACAAGCGCTTTAAATTGCAACTAATCATGTTAGGGAGTTACCGAAAACCTAATAAGTTAATAACATTTCAGCCGGACTTCTGCAAACAATGCTGTGTGAAACTCAACAAAGAATTCAACCAAGACAAGAAGGCAGCGCTAGTAGAAGCTTCGTCTCTCGTAAAGGAAGGAAAGAGGTCTCAAGCGGTCACTCTATTGTTAAAGCATGGTGGTCTCCTCAAATTAGCCGCAGTACAAGTGTTGTTAACTCAGGTAATTATAAAAGTCTTATTTTTTTGTTCTTTAGTTATCACTACATAGTATAAAACAAAGTCGCTTTCTCTGTCCCTATATCCCTATGTATACTTAAATCTTTAAAACTACGCAACGGATTTTGATGCGGTTTTTTTTTAATATATAGAGTGATTCAAGAGTAATATTTATATGCATAACTAGCAGATCCCGCGGCTTTGCCCGTGCTAAAGCGAGGTGAGTCGCTATTAGTTTTTTCGTAATGTCACAGACAAAAAGACAAAGATTTAAAAAAACTACAGATTTGGTCTATGTATATTTAATGTACAGATTTTTCTGTTAGAATTTTATTATATCGACGCTATAAAAAGATAATCTCGTGTGTCCAGAGATCCAAACTTTACAGGAAATGGAAAAAAATGTTCATTAAGTCAATACTTTTTTTAATCGAGAGGTTTTCGTTTTACTGCAAATATGGCACTAGAAGTCATGTATTGCGTTTACGGTTTCGCCGTGGTTTTCATTTGATTTTTACAAAAAAAAATTATGCATTTTTTTTAGGGTGATCGTAAAGCAGCAGTTAAATTATTGGAAGAGAGTGAGTTTAAGTTAAGGCCCGGAGTCATTGGATTGCTCTGCACTCTGCTTACTGCTGATAATGAGTATGAAAAGGTCTCGAAACTGTTCCTAGAAGCTTATGAGCATTACAAGAATGATGATGAGGTTAGTACATTTTTTTATATAAAAAAATATTATCTGTGGAACGGTAAAAAAGTTTAAGGTCACATTAGAATTGTCATCTTTTATGTTGGTAAATTAAAATGGTAGTAAATATGGAGTTCTCTTAATATTGAGCTAAAAATTTTATGAAAGCATATAGTATAATTTTAAGCAAGCACCTTTACTCTATCTCCACATCAGTTAATTTATTCATGTACATAAACTAACTGCAGTACAAATGTCAAGTTTTGTTCTTCAATCTTCATCCTGTTGCAGTCATTAGCAATGTCAAAGTTACTCCAATCCAATCAACGGTACTGTAAGAATTAAATATTAAATCTTGAACTGAGTCGCACCAAGAATGAACTGTGAACGGCATTATAGTAGGACTGGTCCTATGGTACACACACACACACACACACACACACACACACACACACACACACACACACACACACACACACACCACAACTACTTAAGGCACGCAAAGAAAGGAGTCTCCTGGCACAGGCATCTTATATGCTGAGAAACTCCAACCCTTTGAATGTGTCAATTGTGTGTTACCGAATAAATGATATTTTTATAAACGAAACTATCTTTTCGGATTTTGTCGGGAGAGACCCGTGACCATGATTACTATAAAGCATTCGAAACGTCGGGAACCAAAAATCATAATAAATACGCGACAAAATCCGAAAAGAGCGAGATAATAACACTACTATAGTATATAATATTATATTCCATATATTATGATATTCTGTAAATATGTGAGTGTAATATGCGTAATATGCATGATTATTGATTATTTTTAATTTTAATTGCGATACAGCCTCCGCGCGTAAAGATTACACGCATCCATTTTTTTTAATGGCAACCCTGGCCCGTACAGAAGCTGTCATCGCTACGGCACATGTGGCGAGCGGCGGCAGAAGCGCACGCGCGTGCGGGTGCGACGCACGCGGCGGCGCAGGCGCACGAGGCGCTATCTCGCGCGGCGCCGCACGACAAGCGCAGTCTCGCGAGACTCGTCAAGGCACTCGGTGGTGACCCTGAGCGCGCGAGGCAGCTGGCTGCTGGACTACCGCCCATATCCGAGCTCGAGGTTAGTCTAATATATATAAATTACGTGTCACGTTGTTTGTTCGCGATGGACTCCTAAACTACTTAACCGATTTTAATCAAATTCGCACACCGTGCGCAGTTTGATCCAAATTGAAAGATAGGATAGCTTACATCTTAATTTATAGTCGCAATATTATTATTTTTTTCAAATTTAATGTTTATTATACGACTTTTGTCTGTATTTATCGGTTAGTTCTATAAAATCCTAATAGATGACGGTTTGACATCTAAGTTGCACAGATATCCGATAGATGGCGCCGTATTTCTATTTCTAGATTATAGATAGCGCGTGGCCAAAATATAGTAAGGAGTAGTATTTTTATTACGGTTTATATAACGGTTTTTATATATAAAACAATATATATAAAAACCGTTTAATTTATTTTAACTTACGCCCAGCGAAGCGGGCCGAGTTTGCTAGTATCATATATACTAGGAGCAAACATAAATTTGTAACGCCTGTGACTCGCTTACGCCGAGTCAGTAATTCTTTTTATGGACAATGTATACGCTTATACAAAAGGATCCCAGAAAACGTTCAAAAGCTTCTATTGCCAAATTAAAAAAAACTTGAGAGGTGTCAAGGGACACCCGGATGGAACGAAGTTCCTTTCGATTAATAAGTGAAGGAATTATAATTATTTTTTAATAACCGGATGTCCGTCATCTTGGATTTAAAAATGGACCTTATTTTCGCAATCAGCACCCCGAGAAACCTCGAAAATGACACCCATGTCATTATTGAAAAAAAACCGGATTTCCGCCATCTTGGATTTGAAAATGGGCCTCATTTTCGCAATCAGCACCCCGAGAACCCTCGAAAATGACACCCATGTAATTATTGAAAAAAAAACCGGATATCCGCCATCTTGGATTTGAAAATAGACCTCATTTTCGCAATCAGCACCCCGAGAAACCTCGGAATTGACACCCATTTCATTGTTGAAAAAAAAAACTAAAATGTGTTAGGTTATTTTCTTACTATAGCAAAAAGTGTCGTGACAACTTTTCGTAAGAATTTTTTCCGTCTAGCCCCCTTTCACAACGCGCGATAAGGAACTTCGTTCCAAAAATGTGAAGGAACGATTGTGTATTAAAGACTTGGAAATGAGGTGACCGCCGCGCCGCAAAGCTATTTCAACATATAGTATTATTGTTAATTTGCAATTTAATTTGAAAAAAGTGAGATAATATTAGTCCCGCTGAGTTTCTTTCACCAGTTCTTCTCATGTTTATCTTTTCCGAACGTTCAGTAAGAAATTGTAACAATTTTTATGCTGAATAAAATATTTTGTTTTGATTTGATTTGTCCACTCCCACATGTAATACTATCACAACTCAAGATGAATCTGCCTTTCTCGCACGTATGGCGCTGCCTCGCTCGCACAAAAGCACGTACTCTTTGAAGCCAACAAGAGAATAGGCATGATGACTGATTTTGAAAAACTGGCCTGTAATGATTTAAAGTATTTACTATTTCCAAAAAATACATTATTTCTGCAGGAAATAAAGTTTCATTACGAAAAAAATGCTATTTAAATTTTAAGTTTTAAAATTTGCTTCAAAACGATCGACGGTGTCATGGCGTCTGCTTGTGACGTCACGGCCGTATAACCTGACTGTAAACACTAGGGAGCCAAAGCAACAAATCAGATAATTTGGGTTTAAATATGAATTCAAAAGTGTACAAGTGCTGTGCGGTCCCTCAGTGTGTTAATACGTCATTAAAAACACCTAACAAATTGTTTGTTTACGTTCCACGCAATCAAAAATTGCGAAATAAGTGGCTTAATCTTGCACGGCGAGATCCAACAGTTATATCTATACATTCTACACAGAATTTCTAATTTCTAATTTCAGAATTTCTTTCATTCTTCTATACAGAAAAAATTATTAAAATTTTACGGGTTTGAATTTTTAAATTATTGTTTATAAAGATATAATAACGTACAACTTACATTGTAGTCTTGACATTTCTAAACTCAGCTGAACAAAAGTCTTTGTTTGATGCCAAAAACTCCCCCAACATCAACAAATCAACTCTAGGCAAATTAGAGCTATTTGCCTTGCTAAATCCTTGTTCCATGTTATGAAAACACAAATATCGGAATGAAACTTACAAATTTAGACTAGGCTGTATGGACTATAGTCCTTTGCCTTTCCCTATTGGGGATAAATTTAAAAAAACAACAACAATATGAAAACACAAACTAAGCAACTGATTGATAGAAATAATGAAATACTTCACAAAATACAAACGCAGAATGCAGATTTAAACGTCCTAGTTAGTACTTTATACAAAACAAAGTGACGTTTATACGGCCGTGACGTAATTCACTCTGATTGGTGTTCAACTTATCATGGCGGACTGCTGTATTTTGTCGTTTTATTTTATTAAATAAAATATCAATCTCGCCCTAAATATGAAAATAAATACGCTTTTCAAAACCTATTAATCTTATCTCATTAGATGAACACATTATTTTAGTGGTTTTTAGTTACTGTCATCATGCCTATTGTATTGAAAATCATTTGTCATGATGTAGTCTTGTTATATGATATAAGATACAAGTATATATTTTACTTCATATTTCAGAGTAAGATTGATGTGGATGCACTGGAATCATCAAAATGGATGATGGGAGCTAAAGTTGTCAAAAAAACCGTACAAAGCAAGCAGGAGCAGTCCCCTGGGTATGCTAATTTTATTATCTTCTAACTTAGTTGTTAATATTATTTTCAATTTGGTAGTAATTTAGTTTTTAATAACACGTTCAGCGCGGTTTGTAGTGACACTACTTTTTGTGCAGTTGCAGGTTCGATTTCCATTAGCGGCATTAATGTGTGTGATGAAAACGAATGGTAGAAGTTACTCCAGTAATGAGTGTTATATTTTTAATTATCATCATTATCATCATCAGCCCTTTTTAATATCCCACTGCTGGGCACTGGCCTCCCTCAGTACGAGGGGGATCAGGCCATAGTCCACCGCGCTGGCCTAGTGCGTGTTGGCGGACTTGACATGTCGCACGAAAACTTGCTAGGTTTTCTCAGACATGCAGGTTTCCTCACGATGTTTTCCTTCACCGTAAGACAAGTGGTAATCATGATAGAAATGATTCGCACATGAAAATATCAAGAGGTGCGAGACCCAGATTTGAACCCGCATCACTCGGTTATCCAAGCGAGCGCGTTACCGCTGGGCTACCACTGTTTTAAGTTTAATGTATAAATATTTTATTATTTTTAACAGCACACCAGGTTCTGAATTGGGTCGGAAGACGAAGGCTAAACGCAAGCGTAAGACCAAGTTGCCGCCCAACGCTGACCTCTCCAGGCCTCCGGACCCAGAGAGGTAAGGGTTCATATTAAACTGGATAGTAATCTAACTAAAGTAATTAATTTGTTTAATTAGTTTTATTTAATTAAGTTTTTGGGAGTCTTATGTAAAAAGTTATTATAGTAGATTTAGTGACCCTATGCGATGGAGTAATCGCGGTTTTAAGCTCACTGAAAGCTTCCATTTGTTGAATATGAATGTTTGTACTTCAGTCATGGTTGTTTTGTTTGTCATTTATACTAATATTATAAGGCGGAAGAATTTGTTTGTTTGGTTGAACGCGCTAATCTCAGAAACTACTAGTTCGATTTGAAAATTTCCTTTTTGTGTTGGATAGTCCGTTTATCGAGGAAGGCTACGATTAATAGGAGCGGAGCATCACTGAAAAATGTTGCAGAAACAGGAAGGGCGGGCGTTAGTGCTGCGAGATATCATATAAAACGCGTGCGAAGCCGCGGGAAATGCTAGTTATATTATGTATGTATTGTAACTATCTGGTATCCGTAACACAAGCCTCGTAGCTTACCACGGAACTAGATAGCGCTGTGTGTAATAACGACCCTACCCATGTACTTAATCTTAGTTTTTGTTATTTCATAATCACTGGTTAGTCTATATTTAACGTATCTTCTCCATTCTACGGCAATTAAGATGAATATTGGCGAAGAAGACTGTGCTAAGCCGGCACTTCTGGAAGCCATTAAATTAAATATTTGAATTATTAATATTTATTTATAATTGTGACATTCCATTCCAGATGGCTGCCGAAGTACGAGCGCGCAGCGTACCGCAAGCGGCGCGGGCTGCGGCGTGACGTCATCAAGGGCAGCCAGGGCATGACCACCGCCGCCGTCGACCAGTAGTCAGTTACATGTTTATTTTTATATTGGAAATGTATTTACGTATACCACATCATCATCAGCCCTTTTTAACGTCCCACTGCTGGGCACGGGCCGCCTTCAGTACGAGGATCAGGCCATAGTCCACCGCGCTGGCCTAGTGTGTGTTGGCGGACTGAGCATGTCTTTCCAAAACTTGTAAGGTTTTCTCAGACATGCAGGTCTCCTCACGATGTTTTCCTTCACCGTTAGACAAGTGATCATAATAGAAAACTATTTGCACATGAAAATAACAGAGGTGCGAACCCGGATTTGAACCCGCATCACTTGGTTATCCAAGCGAGTTTATATAATATGTAGTATATCAACTATCTGGTATCCGTAACACAAGCTTCTTAAGCTTACCAAGAACTAGATGGCGCTGTGTGTAATAATGTCCTAACAACATAATGATAGGATAACACAAGGCTCGTACCTTATCGTGGAACTAGATAGTGCTGTGTGTAAAATGTCCCAACATATTTATATTTATTTGCAAAAGCAATAATACAACTGCTTGTTTTATCAAAATTTTCCACAATAAAAAAAATTAAGTTCTTGTAAAATTTCTATGTAAATAGATATAAGTTCAAACATAGTATATAATAATAATCAAATTAATATATAATTTGTACAGCGATATGAGCAAGCAAGCGCCATCGCCCGCCGCCAGCGCCGCAACCGCGCGCTCGCCGCGACCAGACAAGGACAGCGCGTGGCGCAAGCCCCAGCAACAGAAGAAGAAGGGCAAGGCTAAGGGCAAATGGTAGAATATATTGTTTATATTGTATTTTGTGTTTTATTTGTCTACCCCCTTTCTTTTCCACCTATAAGTATATATGGTTATATGGGAATTACTGGCTGGAAAAGCCAGTACTACTCACTAAAACACAACAAAACCTTCAGTCTTATGGTCCGCGTGCACTAGGCGTAACTGAATCACTGGAACTAGTTTTATTTCTCTACCCCCTTTCTTTTCCATGTATAAGTATATATTGTTAAAATGGAATCACTGGCTAGAAATGACAGTACCCACTAAAACCCCTCAAAACCTCCCTCCTTCTTATGGTCCGCGCGCACTAGGCGTAACTGCACTGCAGCGGAGCAACGCGGCACTGCACTGCAAAATATTAGCTTTGTAGTTTGTATGAAATAGTATAAGACATAGCGCACTACACGACTTTGCCGTGCCAGTTACGCCTAGTGCGGGCGGATCTTTAATGGGGCGTCGCAGTATCGCTTACACACTCAACCACGACGTCCCAATGGCAGGTCTGCCGAAGCAGACCACAGCCAAGTGGTTGCCGAAGTCACTTTGGTGGCTAAATTGACAGACATTAATACTAAAAAGTATACATTCAGTTTCTGTATCAATAAATAATAATTTAAATAATATTTTCTAAAAAAATATGTAATGTATGTAATTTTCAACAACAGACAATAGGAAAGTTGTAATTCTTAAATCTGAATTGCTGTATAACATTATGTTAGAAACTTTAATATGTAAACTTTGTTACTCCTAACAGTTTGTAGGCAAATAATTTTAAACCTTAATACCTATTAATTTGAACAAAGTTGCAAAGAAACATCTGTCTTCATTTTATAGACCTATTTGAAGATATCACATGCTTATAATGATAAAAAGAAATTATTATTCTATAAGTATGTTTGATTCTCTACAAGAACTACAAGTACTGTCTGTCTGTATAAGATGTGTTCCTCCTTTACTATTTAATAGAAA
Organism: Boloria selene; assembly: GCA_905231865.2. Lineage (NCBI taxonomy): Eukaryota > Metazoa > Arthropoda > Insecta > Lepidoptera > Nymphalidae > Boloria > Boloria selene. The sequence continues at coordinate 2,606,144 of HG993138.1, read as the reverse complement.
ATCTTCACAAAATTAGGACTAAATAAATAAATATTGAAATCTAAAATATATCTTTAAAAATAAAAAATAAAACTATAGTCAAAATGAAATTTATTTGCTAACTTAATTTAATATCTAAGTTTATCTTTTAGCATTCCTCCTCTTAGATTTTCCAGGTCTCACATTTTTCTTACTATTGGGTTTAAAGTTTTTAGTTTTATAATTAAATGGCTTTTTCTTGGCCGAGCTGTTGAATCCATCCATTTGATTTGACGAGTCTCTTGTATTTAGTTTAGATCCCTTCTTTTTACCGCCAAAGCCAAATTTCTGATCTTTCATAGCTCTTTTCTTATTAATTTTATTCTTCGGGTTGCCCTTACTTGCATTTTTGCCTTTATTATCTTCTAAAAAGTCTAAATCAGTTGACTTTCCTTTCCTTACTCTTTTTAGTTGTTCTAACATTTGTTTTTTATCAGCAGCTTGTTTTAGTTTAGTATCAATCTGTAAATAATGAAAACAATAAATTTGAGTTCATCCATAGCAAATTTTGAAACTGTCCCATTAAAAAAATTGAAAAAGAAATTGCCATAAAAATCCATACATTTTACATATTAATGAAATATATTAAAACATGTCTATATGTCATTAATTTAATGTGACAATATACTTTCTTAATTAAAAATTACAAATGTATGGTGTTACTTATTGAAACTATACCTGTACTCTCTTAGCTATCTTCTTTTGGTCCCTCAATTGGCGAACTTTCTCAGTTCTAGCCTGAGCAGCCTGTTTTGCCATCAAATTCTTTCTAACTTTCTGCATATGCTCATCTGACTTTGCCATTTCTGCAAAATAGTCATCTGGTCTGTAATAAAATGATATAACATTAATTAATTACATAAATAAAGAAATTTACCATGTTCAGTGTCACACACACCCTGAGAATTGACTGTCATTTGCAAGGTGAGTCGGTGGCACTTAATCTTAATGTGTTAAAATACTACATATTTTTTTAGAATTTTATTAACCTTTTAGTAGGAATATTGAGTTCTTTAAGCCTTTTGATGCCATCAAGAACTGCAGCTTGAGCTTGTCTATGAATCAGATTTTCTCTTTTAAACTCATTTAAAACTGGGTCTTGAGTTGGATCATATAGTTGATTTCCTTTTGTATTCTCTGTAATATTCCTGAAAACAACATTATTATTAATGCTTTAAAACTCATTGTCAATCTTAAGGAAAGCAGTCTTTTCAAAATGAGTTATTTGAGTAATTAACCCTAAAGTACATTACTTAATATTTTTCTTTGGCTTTACGTTGCGGGAAACAAATTAAAACAACAATCTTTTTAGCACTAGAATTTCACAGCTACTTTTTAACTCACTTTCTTCTCTGTGCTGTTTGCTGCATTTGTAGAGCAACGTCAGGAGCCATCGGCGCTACTGAGGTTACCAAGTCCAAAGTTTCAATCCATGGCAATTTTAATTCAAATTCTTTTAATTTTGCTCTAAGATCCGCTACATTATTGGTGTATCTCTTTTCAACTTTTTCTATTTCTTCATTAAGGCCAGGTTTCAGTAATCCTTTCGCAAATGCTTCTTGTAACTTTATTAAAAAAACAATTGTAATGAATTTTAAAATAATACTTTGTGTTAATTTAAAAAGTGTCGTAATATTTTTGAATCTTACCTCTTCGTCTGAATCAATTTCTGTATCGCTATCATTCAGTACAAAATCACTCATCTTAACTTATTCCTCTAATATTATCATAACCTCGAATTAAATTACTACGTTACAAACAACGTGTGATTGACAAGCGATATCCAGTTTATAACCAAACCAAAGAGAATGTAAAATAATATTTATAACTATACTCAATATACTCTATGCTATACTCTTTGAGCGATATGCCCCTCTAGACAAATGGCAAACGCTCCGTCACTGCTGCCATTTTAGCGCTTTCGGCGCTAGATCTAGCGGAATTTTAGGGTAATCAACTCCCATTATTGGCAGTCGACTCCTAGCGGAAAATCTAGCGCTTTATTTAAAGACCACACTTATTATTTATAATGACTTGAAAATGACACTCAATGCTTTTAAAGTTATTGAGGTGATTAAAAATGTTTTAATGGCGTAATATATACGTGAAATGTGAATTGACTGATGACGTTTTCTTCAATCTTTATGCTTGTTAGCTGTGAAAAACAGTCAACGGAGATAACGTTCCGTTGTTTGTTTGACGTTTGTTGACACAAAAAAAAATATGTGACAAACTGTTAGCCATTTCAAGCGTAAACGCGAAGGTTCAGTATCATATTTTCGAAATATCTGCATTATAACGAAAAAGTAAAAAATAATCCGTTTTTTAAAAAATTCCGTACGGGTCCTTTTTTTTTTTTAGTCGACGAGGACTGGACCTCATATACATTTATAATCTAGCACTTTTAGCGGAATCTAGCGCTTTTTTTGAGCTGATTTAGCGCCCAACACGTAAACTGAGCTGGCAGCACTGCGCTCCGTGTCGATTCTATTTCGATAAACGCTAACGCCTTGTCGTACGCTAACAGCAGAATTCGTTTGTCAAAAGTGACACTTCTGTATGGGGAATTATGTACTAATCTGACATTTCGTTACATTGGGCTACCAATTACAAATTCGATACGTTGAATCTAATCACTAGTCGTAAGCTTATGTCAATCCCATACATTGATTATTCTATTCTACTAGCGTTTATGCCACTTGTCTAGAGGGGCTGGTGCCTACTGCCTGGTATTGAGTTGTCTATGGATATTAATTATATTAAAGTATTTCTCTATGGTTATGGTTGTTGTTGTTTTTAAAATTTATCCCCAATAGGGAAAGCAAAGAGAAAGCGGTCTATCGGTAGAGATAGGTTATAGGAACCAAAGAGAATGTAAAATAACTGGCAGTAAATAAGTTATAACCATAGATAAATAATAAAGTTATAACTTACACTTTCTAGACTTGGTATACTTCCAATAGGTATAATACGTAAAAAAATTATCTGATCCCCTTTGAATTGATGTCTACATAATTAAAATGCTTTATGGAGAAAACGCAGACGCAGTAAATGATTTGATTGAAACGATAAGAAGTAATAATACACATTAAAATATTATGTTCAAGCTATTGTTAACTATGTGAGGCTTGCGCTTGGCGACAATCTAGGTGGAAGCGCACTTGCCTAGAAAATTTGTCACTTATGGATATTTGAAAACTATGGTCCATATTTTTTTTAATTATTCAACAAATCAAAAATAATGAAATGAATATTTGAAGTCCTTTTGATGGAACCTATAATCTCCATGCTAGGAATCTAGGATGCATTTTTATTTTTTAGTATTTTAATTATTCATAATCTGTGGAGTGTGATGTAATATCATGGACGTACAGTAGAACCCCGATTGTCCGGATCAATTAAAACAAGGAGTACACCGTATAATAGAAAATCCGGATAATCGATTTCAAAGTCAAATCAAGCTATATTTATATATTATTCAATGTTTATTATGTAATAGGTAATGGGTTAAGATATAAAAAAATACGAGCTACAACAATAATAAAGGCTAAAATATGTACCTACTACCTTCATAATATTTGATACAGATGATTTAAGACAACACGTCGTAACATGTCTCGTTGCTTAAAATTTTTTTTTATTTGCAATTAGAACCGTGAAGAATGAGTCCGGATAATAGGATATTCGGATAATCAACGTTCGAATAATCGGGGTTTTTACTGTACTACAAAGTAGGTTCATGTCGTAGACAGAGTATAAACTATTAAGTCTACGGTTCATGTGTAATATTATATAATCGTAGATGATAAAATAATTGTCCTTTTTTGTTATTCAAGAAAAAGCCGCTACGGTTCAATTAATTATAATATTGTATAATATTGTAGGTATTTTACTATATTTGTAAAATGTACAATATATTATTTTTAGTTTCGATTTTTATAAAATGATTATAATATTTAAATAACAAGTATTAAATATATCTCATATATTATTTATTTTTATATTTGCATAAATAAAAAAACGATAGGAAAATATATTTCTTTTATTTTTACGACGCAGACCTTCTAAAAAACTTGGAATAAACAATATATAATAATATAAAACATAAAAACATTTATAATCATATTTTTTTTCATGTTTTTATTTTGTATTTTAAATATACTTTTTTTAAACAAAACATTAAGAATATAAGATCATTAATTAATATGAACAATAATACAGACACTAATTACAAAATAATAAATATGTAAAAAGCCAAATCATATTCCGAAATTACTTGAATTAATACGATATACACAAAAGAATATTATTTAAAACAGTTAACACAAAAATCTAACATATTATAATAGTTTATTTATTAAGTTTTTATTTGTCTGTTTGTCTATTACTCCTTTTATTCAATAAAGTTAAAAGGACTAAGTAAATCGAGTTTTTCATAGGAAAATATTTCATTTATTGGGCACTTTTAAAAATACGTTTAGTAAAATTGATGCAAATAGAATTATGATAGAAATAGTTACTACTAATTGAAAATAAAAAAGTAACATTAAATATCTTACATTAGATATAATGAGTTTAAAGCATGGATGAATAATTATTAATGTGTAAAGTGACTTTTTGCGAAAAAGCAAAAAAAACATATGCTAAACTTTAACTTATATCATTTTTATACAAGACAAGATGATATTTTATCTGAATTATTTTTATTCCTATTATCTTACGCAAAATAAAAATAAAGTTGCCTACTAGAATATTGTAAAATAATAAATTTTGTTTATGCGTACGATTTAAAAAACTATATTCGCTATGGTTAAATCATAGACAATTCTATGAGCAATGTCTTAAATTGTCTGTAACATATATAGTCAATAGTAAGACTTCTTAAAATTATAATACTATTTATCCTTGACAAAAACTAATATTTAATATTAAAAATAATATTTTTGTTTAAAAATTAATATTGTGTACAATTAAAGCACAATAACTTCTTGTTTTCTTTCACAAAAGTTTTTTTAACTTTACTTGACCGGAAGTTCTAGGTACTTAGACATGTTCCATGAAACCCCCCGATGTTTTGTATCAAGAAAATGCAATGGCCGCCATCTTCGACTCTTGTGAATGTTTTGGTCGTAGTTTCGAACTTTGACGCTTTTTTCGTTTGTGCTATGCAAATATTGGATAAAAATAGTTTCGCTACGTCGTAGAAATTGTAAATTCGTTCGTGCAAAGGTAAGTACTACTTTCCTTAAGTATTTTCTCGAAAAGTGTTTACATCTGGATTTCGTAGCCTAACTTTTGTGATGTCGACTTTTATACCCAATTATTCGTGGTGTTACTCGTACACATATAATTTATATATCAAGAATGCAATATTTAATTCATTCTAATTCTACAGAGGTGATATAAATATACAAACCTCACTTTCGTATATATTTATATATTTCACTCCTTTGTTACTAAGCGGAATATATGAACTATTATCATTTACAAATTACTTCAGTTTTTGTTAAATAAACTATATTTCTTTACTATGTTTTCATTTTAAGGTTAGTGTTTACTTTTTTGATGTTTAGAGACATTTCAGTTTTCGTGCCACAATAATGGCGGCAGCAAATTTTAACCTATCAAAGAAATTTTCTTATTTACGCTTGAATACCATATGCTATTATACATTATTTTGCTATTATTTCTTATATTTTCTCGTAGGAAACAATAAAAATGTGACTTTTGACTATTTTCTGGAACAATGACCTCGACTGTCATATCGTATTTGTGGACTAAAAATATTTTCACAAGATTATTATGCCGTCAAAAATTGTGAAGATTACAATGGTGGATGGATAAAAAGTCGATTTTCGATTGCAGTCATATGGAATAGTTCCGGAGGCCGGGTGCTCTCCATCGCGTCATCTCGGGTTGGACCCAAGATGCTATTCACAGCATGTCAGCTACATCAGAATATGAACCTGCGGTCCGGCAAGTAAGTAACATCATTCATTTTCGTATATAATATATCTTACAAGTACACTATAACCAAGCACTAATTAGCTTAAACGCATAAGTGTTAAAATCACATACTATATGATTTATTATCAATTGCTTTACCAGATGAATATAAAGAAAATAAGTATCATGACGATAGTCAGTTGCAGTATTCTCTGGAAGTCTAATCTGCACATAGTGTCAGAATAAATTGCTAATTATTGAGCTGTGTATAGAAATTAATTATTTTTCATGCATCAATTACAGGTTTAATAGAAAGTGGAAGTAATAAAATATTCTAAATTATTCTGTTGTATTATTGATTCCTTTACTTTTATATTAGTAGTAGAATATTTTCTATAGTATTACTAGTAATAGTTTAAATGTTTTCAGTGAATAGTTATGGTAAGTGTAATATATTATATTTAATATACTAATCATTCTGGATGGGACTTATCGTAAGTTCTGTTGAATGGGGGCATTTGATATGAAATGTCAGTTACTATTAAAGTACTTTGTGTGCTAATTGTTTTGATGGTAGTATATGTATAACACAAGAAACCATGTTTTGACTATTATGATAATTGCTACATATAAGTTTAAATACTAACATTCTCAGTAATATAAAAAGGTTGTAAAATTAACATTTAAATCTCAATAAAGGCTAGTTCTCTAAATGTTTTTGGTATGCAAAATATTTTTTTATAACTTAATGTTAATGTTTCAATTAGCAACTGCGAATAATATATATTGAATACATAATTCAATAAAACATTGTGATTTATATTTATATATTTTTTTTATAGGATTACGGGCCGACCACCTCCAGTGAAAATATATATGGGCATGTGTTGGATCACAAATTAACTAATAAAATGGATATATCTAGTGTAAGAACTCCTGTACTGCGGGCTGTTCCTATTTCACCCACTCAAGGTGACCCAGAACCAGATTCTACGAATCCAGAAAGTATAATTAAGTCTGTTCACAAAGTTGAAAAAGATATTGAGTATCATATTAATGAAAAGCGGTGTAACGCAGAAATGTCTGTAGATTCTCTCTCCAGAATTGTTAGGATTGAAGAAACTACATTAGATAATGTGGGGCGCTTAGCCTACCCCATCATTCAAGAAAGTGATGATACAGATGGCAACTATGTAGAAAATGCTGCCACTTTAATACAAACTCCATTAAATACAGCGATTGTACAAAATGTCGCTAAACTCCCACAAAACTTTACAATTAATGTAGATGCTGCTGTTGGTAATATAACAGCTATACAAAATGTTGCTCAAGATGTGTCGGGCAACCAAACTTTGTGGTTACCCACAATACTAGCCACCAGTGCCTCAGATGGGAAAAATGAAGATGATAGACCCCCAGGTGTAGCACAGATTATAATTACAAGTGAAAGTTATGTTAATGACACAAATCAGACCGGCAGGAGGACAAACATAATCACTGAAACAAGTTACATTAGCCGACCTAAAACCTCTAAGGTTCAGATTTTAAGCAACATATCTTTACCCAAAAATTCTAATTACCCTCAGCAATACATTGCTCAAGGTAAGGAAATTGCGGCACCAGTATATGGTACTCAAAACCATATATACAAACTGAGTGCCAACGTAGTGTCACAGAAACATTTAAATAGTACTATGTTAAGCACAAAACCGCCAAAGTCTCTAATAGGTGCTTCCTTATCTCCAACAGTTATAAATAATAGCCCAATAAAAAATGTGCCATATAGCCATACATACTCTAAGAGCACAAATTTGAATAAGGTTAATAATGGTGCTAATTTGAACGCAATGGTGGCAGCTTCCTCTGGAAATTCTCAATGCCACATATTATCCAGAGTTGTATCTGGACCAAATAAGATATCTGTACATTCAGGAAGAAAATCAATAAATAGTTTTAAAGGCTCAAAGAGTTCTCAAACTTCAAACCAGAAAAATCAATCGAGAGCAATAAAAATAATTCAGCAGGCTGGTACTGCTAAATCTGAAAGTAAAGCATGGCCTGTAGCTAGTGTTACATATAAAAGTTCTACCTCTAACTATGCAGAGTCTAATACTTCTAAAGTAATACAAAAAGTTGGAAGTCCAACGCATAAGACGCAACAGACTATGACATTGCAAAAGGTTCCTAAAGGTGAACGTCTTGTACTCCAGTCCCCCTGTGGACCTGTTTTACTATCTACAGCTCCGATAAGTTCAAATATTCCCAAAGGGCCTCATTATGTCCAATCAGGCTCCACACCCAATTTGAGATATGTTCAAACATATGGTCCGGATAACCAACTGTCAACAGTTTCTCAAGTATCTGCTAATCAGCAATTGACTGCTCAGATTTTGCAGTCTTTATCTCAACCTAAACTGATGCTGCAAAGCCCAACAAAAATTCAACCTGTTATTGTTTCTCCACCTATCATTGAGGAGCCAGAAGTTAAGCCTGTCAATCAAAAGAGGATTGTGTTGTAAGTATGATTAACCTTCTTAAGTTTTAAGTTGTTAAGTTGTATTTTTAATGCATATTCTAAAATATAGATTAGAATTAGGACAGTAAAAATAAATCATTGAAAAAAATTAAAGTATTTTGGTCCATTTTATTAAGACAGTTGAAATTCAAACTTGATAAAGTATTACTAAATTTTTTTGTTTTATTCCAATGACATTTTAAAATTCATGTTTATGATAATTTATTTTTAAACAACAGATTCAATGAGATGCAGGTTTAAATTCTAAAAACAATAACTATTGTTAATGCTTGTTTAAAATGGCTAATTATAAAGTTAAAAATGTTAACAATATATTCCTTTTTTTTCAGTGGTGACAAATCTATGCTTTTGACAGCTGATGATATAATTGGTATGGAAGAACGACCTAACCTATCAGAAGAGTTACATAGATACTCGTTCCAGGCCTTGGCTCTCATAATGCTGGATCACACTTACGCATTGCCTGCGCAAAAACAACCTCCCAGTACCCCGCCGACAACCGTCGCGGCTGTATCCCCCGTAATAATAACTACACCAACTACTACAGCTCCCATCAGTCCTTTAAAAACTCCCACTCCTGTAACTTCTGTACCATCACCACTCCAACAACAATCTCCAACAGTTCCTACCACAACAGTTGGAACTCCCATACCGGTTATTACGCCACCTACAACAGTTCCATCAAAACCGGTTGCTCCACCTCAAGATGATGATACAGCTTCAATCATATCATCTGTAGAAGGAGAAAAAAGACCACCAGCTCCAGGTGGAAGCGACACAGAAACAGCACCAGAAGGCGAAGAAGAAGGAAAAACTAGATGTATATGCGATTTTACACACGACGACGGTTATATGATATGTTGTGACAGATGCGGAGAATGGCAACACGTTGATTGTATGGGAATTGATAGGAATAATATACCGGACGCGTATATGTGCGAGTTGTGCCAGCCGAGGCCGATCGATCGTCGTCATGCTAGATCTATTCAGTTGAGGAAGAGAGAAGAGTTAAGTGCTCTAGTGGCTTCAGACTCCGATTCTTCTGAATGTGACAGATCTGGACAAAGAAGAAAGCGCCTGCTAACAGTCACGACATACACGAATACGAGCGGGTCTTGTGTCACTACATACAATTCTACTGTACCAACTTTGCCCCCACTCCCACAGCCAGCGATACCGTTGCCCAAACGTGGGCCGAAACGCCCTAAGAAGCCAGAAGTCATAAGAAAAGGAACAAAGCGAAAACTCTCCGAGAAAAGAGTGAAACGGAAAAAGGAATTATTGCTAAACAGAAATAAATATAACTCCAGTAGCTTGTCAACAACTCAGTCACATTGGCGTGATCAATACGAGTTAGCTATGACGAATCACTATAGTCCCGAATTGAGAGCTAAAATCATAAAGTATAGCAGTAAATTGGGCAGTTCACCGAACATGGCGTCAGCTATAACCGCCCACTTGTGTACAACAGTCCCACACGCGGGAGGCAAAATACTAATAGCAACCAAGGATCTTAAAGAGAACACCCCAGTTATTGAATTGCGAGGGAAATACATGTTGTCCAATCAGCATAAACCCCAAATGCAAAATTCCGCTCGGGCTGGTAGTCAGAAACCGGGACCCTTCGTATTTTTCTACAGATTACCGAAAGATAATACGCAGATATGTATCGACACGCGGACGTATGGAAATGAAGCCAGATTTGTTCGACGTTCGTGCAAACCTAATGCTGAATTGCAACATTGTATAGTGAAAGGAGCTCTTCACGTTTATTTGGTGACTATTAATGATATACAATCTAATACGGAAATAACAGTTGGTCACGACACAAACGGCAGCAAGCAGCCATGTGCTTGCGGAAATCCTAAACACTGTAAAGTTAACGGCGTAAGTTCCTTAGTCAGCCGAAAGAGCATAGACTACCCACCAAGAGAAAAGCGAAGTAGAAATAGATGCTTTAGTTCGTCATCACAAGTGTCTCCGCCGCTAGCTTCGATCGTTCATACTCCCGTGAAAGAATCAGTTCCATGTCCTGTTATTACCAAAACACCGTCTATCGTAGAGCCGCCTAAGCCGTTAGATTTTATTTCACAAGTAAAAACCGAATCAGTTATAGATTTTAAAGAGGAAGAGAAAGAAGAAAATGAAGAGGAAATGGATTTGACAGCCAAAGAAGAAATGAAGCCAGATATCGATGAACCTGATTTCGTTAAAATTGAACCTCCAATGGAAGAGAATTTTATGATAATCGAAAAAATAAAGGATATAATGAAGCAAATAGAGGAACCGGAAATTAAACGTGAACCTGATCCAGCTCCGATAATAGAAGCTGATGAAATTACACCAGAAGATCTGGATATTAAAGAAGAGCTGGCTACTTCAATTGAAGCTGAGCAACCAGAACTTATAAAAGTTGACAAAATTGAAAAATATGAAAAAGTTGAGAAGATGGAAAAAGTTGAGAACGTAGAAAAAGTTGAGAAGATAGAAAAAGTTGAGAAGATCGAAAAAGTTGAAAAGGTAGAAAAAGTTGAAAAGGTAGACAAAGTTGAAAAGATAGAAAAAATTGGAAAGATCGAAGAGAAATTAGAGCCCAAAGTGGAACAAGAAAGACCGATAACCAGAGAATTAACTGCGAAATCCGCGTGTCATGATAGGTCGTCGCGCTCCAGTCGCTCAACCTGTGTCAATCAAGACTCAGATGACAAAACAGATGACTCACAGGATAAAATACAGAGGTCGAATAAAGAGAAGGACAAGCGAAAAATGGTAAGTCAAATAAAAAATCCAGAAACTATTTAAAACAATATTACTATTTATATTTGTGAAACAGAAAAATAATTTTAATTTCTACTTTCAGACTCGTGAAGAGCGTAAAATGGAAGCAATAATGAAGGCATTTGAACGAATGGAGAAAGCACAACAAAGAAAGCAAGAAGTGAAAGAGAGACAAAAAAGAAGAGAGTCTGATCCCCATCCAAGCACTGAAAAGGATGACGATGATGATATCCACTGTAGTGCTAAGAAACGGAAAAGGTTAGTATTTTACTTTCAATATGATGATTAATATAATATGTATAAATAGCCTCCCCAAACGTCGATTATAAATTGTAAGCTGCCAGTATAATAACTTCATTACATAATCCTTAATTCTTGCAACTGTGCGAGTTTTTGTCTTATTTATGTCAAGGTCAAGTGTTTATAAAAATGACGTCACTTAACCTGTGTATTGTGTTGCCAGCAAAAAATATAGGACAATATTCTGTGTCATTACTTTTAGTAGACTATTTAACATATTTATTTATACATTTATCTATAAAAAGAACTCCTTTTAAAAATAATTTAAACATCAATAATTTTTCAATTTTTTTATTCCAGAAGAAAAGGGCGTGCGCGCACAGCATCCCAATCAAACAGGTGTCGTCTCAATTCAGCCGATAGTGATCTAGTAACGTCGGGAGATGAAGCGCCTACTTCCCCCACCAGGGTGCCGCCGGCTGAGCCAATCCACTCCATCCAGATGCCTGAGGAAAGACACGAACCAGTCAATGAAGTATGAATTCTTTGGATTTGCTTTCTTTTAAGATATTCGTTTATTATTATACATTTTATATTTTTGTTTTAATTTTTTTATTGTCACAGGTGGCTTTTACTCTATAATTATTCTTTCTTATATTTTTATTATTATTATTTTTTAATATAAAAAATATATCAATTTGCTCACAGGATCTCGGGCTAAGCTCTGCCTGCTTACTTGTTGAAGCGGCAGTTGGTTCAGTAGAATCAGCATTCAAACTACCCAAAACTAAGAAAACAATGGCCAACGAATGGATTGGACGATCCCCAGAACGAACACCATCGCCATATCAATCACCATACAGACCGACATTAGTATCAGCAACTTCCCTAGAAAGCTTAGTTCGTGTAGCATCAACTATGATAGGCGATTTAAGCGGAAGTCAAGAATATCACGACGATCAGAATTCACCCCCACAAACCCCCGGTAGAGAGAGAAATCGACCCCCAAAGAAAGCAAAGCGTATAACTCGTAGTACAGAAGTAACTAATGAAGTGCCTGAATCGGTTCCAGTACAGCATAGTGCGAAGAAGCGTTGGTTGAGACAAGCGATTAGTGAAGAAAGCGATTCTCCTATGGCCGGTAAATATTTTTTCTACTAGTAGGTCAACTCCCCATAATTATTACTATTTTCAAGAATGGCAACTCCTAAATAAATGATTTCCAGTTTTGAGAAAATTTATAGTATGTGGAGTTGACCTTTCAATTTATAGTTAATATCAGTTTGCTTATTTCAAGTGTAGATACATTTGTTTCAGAATCTCCGCCCAATGAAATGGTGACTCCATTGAAGAAAAGAAGGATGGCGAGGGAATCTTTGTCATATGAACAGAATAATATTGTGCCTGTAAGTTTTACTTAAAATAATCGCTAGATGCCTTAGAGGTTATTGAGTTAATATTAAAATCAAATTTGCAATAGAAAAAGTTTATATTGTGCGTTTACTGAACGACTGGACGGATTTGGATTAATTTTAGTACTTAGACTAAGACCTTGAGTAATTTGGGTTACTTTAAGGCACTAATAAGCAACTAATCATTTTTCTTCACGATTTAACTATTATTAACTTTGTTCAGTGCAACGACGAAACGTCGCCAGTACTGACATCCGAGGACTCGCCAGTGAAGGAAGACGCGTTAGCACTCGCGCGGCAATACAAGCGAAACATCATGGAGATGTACAGTCGCGACCGCACGCGCTCCGACAGCGGGCAGGGTTCCGACGACCAGTGCAACATCGATCATGACTTACTCAATGTGAAAACACCCTCCTCAGAACATATACGACGCATCATTGGTGTACCCACTCCTGAAGAGGAACTGCCTCCGGAAATACCTAATCCCCAATCAACTAATAATAATAACCTCGAATCAGATGAGAATATGTACAACAAAGTGGTGCCAATGGATATCGATACTACCATCATAACGCAGTCTAAGATAGAGTCAAATGAGATGCCAGAAATGAAAGGCCCTGAAAGTCCCAACGATAAAGCTAATAGTTCGCAATCAGCAGACACAAGTGGCAATTCGTCGCCGCAACGCGATGAAATGGATGATATACAAAAGACCATACATTCTTTCCATACGGAAAACATATTGATATTAAAAAGCAGAAATAGGAAACCGCCTAAAGAGAAACGGAAGAAGGTCAATTTGAATTTTGATCTAAACATGGTAGATGATCAAATTAGCATCCAACTCCGTACCGAAGATGACACTTGCTCTAAATCTCCTGAAATGAACGGTGACATTCATGACGAAACAAACGAAGATGTTAAATTGCATGTGTCACCAGAAAATATACCGTTACCACCAGTAGAATCTATACCGTTGCCCGCGCCGGAAACCATACCCTTGCCAGAGGAACCCAGTCCGATATCCATAATGCCCTCGCCCGAAACGATACCGCTACCTGAGGAACCCATGAGACCTGTGAAACCCAAAATTGCCTCCCCTATCATAGAAAAGGAGGAAGTTCCAAACGATAAGCGGCCGCTAATGGAAAATGTGTTTTCGTTTTCGACACGGTTCAGTTCTGCAGGGCTATTCTCGGGCATATTCAGTAACATGTCCCTAAAAGTGGACTCAATCAATGAGAACATACCAAACATGTCGTTAATAAAAAGTGCAATAGATAGGACTACAAGTTTAGAAAGTGGTTTGTTCGACAAAGACATTAGTCCAGTGGACGATCTGAAAAGTGTACAAGAGATATTGACTCGCGTGAATAATATGGATTCAAATAACAGTGTGCTACTGTCGGGTGTGTTGCGTGGCTCGGGCAAGTGCGCGGGTGCGGGTTCGGTGACGGGTGTGACGGATGTGACGTCAGTGCCGAGTGTGACGGATGTGACGTCAGTGCCGGGTGTGACGGGAGTGACGGGTGTCGCGAGTGCGGGTGCGAACGTGACGAGTGTGACGAGACCTTATGGTGTCCGTGCGAATGACCCGCGACTAAATCCACCGCCGCAGGATAAACCAAAGCCAGTCAGAAGGAAGGTAAGCGACTAATCTACTACTAGTTGTTAACGTCATTTTAATTTCATGTGATACATTTTCATTACATATCATCCATTCCTTGCAATAACAACGGAAGCCGTATATTTATTATAGAACTTTATATAAATATGAAATGTTTTATATAGGTTACTTGTTTGTCAAGTTTTAATGTAACAGTTTTTTTTATTACTCAATACTTGTTTATTGACAAAATCTGTGAAGGTTAAGGCTTTTTTAGGGTAACGCTATAAATTGCATAATAAAAAATGCAACAACATAAAAACAAATACAAAAATAAAATGCAGAACTCGTTTTCAAAGATGGCAAGGCCTCTCGCGTGACCTTGAATTTACGACAAAATGTAAGCTGCGCAGTTCGTCTTTTAAATGATAATTATTATTTACCACTATACTCCAAAGATATATAAAAATCTAGTTTTTATTATATTTGTACATTATTAAGTCTATAATCTATAGTTTTTAATAAAATTTTGTTGTTAAATTCTTAATTAGATTTTATGTTCAGCTCTTTTGAACGACCCAATGCTATTCCTTTCAATACGAGGACGATCAGACCATAGTCCACCACGCTGAGTAAGAGACGCGGGATTTGAACTTGCACTCGGGTTTCCCAAACGGGTGCTATACGACTGGGTGCTGCCTTAAAAATAAATATAAAAATATGAAAATCTTGACTCTCAACTTTAATGTAAATTAGACCAAGGTTTCTGATAAGATACATGTATTTATTTGTCAAATGAAAATAAGTTGAAGATTTTATCTTGCACATATTAAAATTCAATTATAAACATTTGCATCGCGAATCTCGTACACATCATTATTACTTCTTTGTATAGGTATTTTATAAAATATAAAAATTACTTTTTTCCTATTTGAATATGGAGTTATGTTAGGACATTGTCTAGATATGTGGTGATATTAGAAATATAACTACTAAATTGCGAATCACTATAAAAATATTGTAACATTTGAAGAAATACATTGCCATACCTTATCTTAATTAATGTGTTAATCTAAATCGCATATAAAACAAACGCTTTTATTGCTTGTAATCTAAATGGATCTAGAGATATTAATAATAAAATTGCAACTGAGTCAAATTTGGTACATTAAGTATTTTTTGGAAAATGTTATTGAAACATTATTATCAATGATAATGATAAATGATAAATATCTTTATTAATGAACTTATAGTAACAATTATTTATGCTAAGACTTCCCAGTAAGTTATCAAAGATACTTGTTATCTATATAGATGAGTATATAGTTTTGAGGTTTGTCAGTCTATCTGTGACCGCACCACGACAAAACTACTGGACAGATTTTGGATGAAATTTGGTATTATCATAGTAGGTAATCGTAGTCAACGTTAAGGATACTATTTGCTGTGGAAAAATATCTATACTGATTGTAACACATACTTTAGAAACAAACCCGAACTGAGCGAGGGTGAGTCTTTAGTTATTTAAAATGACGCATATTAATTAAGAAATGAATGCTTGTATAAATAAATAGATATTATGATGTTAATGCTTCACAATATAAATAAATACGCATAACATTGAAAATCAAATTTCTTTCCCATTTCTCTAATGATTGCCTTTTGCCATATAGTTATTTTGCAAGAAATCTCAAGATAAATATTGTTAGATAAGATTGTATCTTTTGGATGTAGTCGTAAATGTTATTTCAAATATGTTTTTAATTTATGACTCCTGCAATTACTTAATACACTTGAGGAGGATGTAACTGAGTAATGTAAACTGTACTGCATGAAATACTAGCAAATTATCCTGGTCGTACTTGATTGCTCCTTGGGTGCCAGCAGTGGGACGTTAAAAAAGGGCTGATGATGATTGTCTAATAAATTCCATTGCGGTACAGTTTACATCACTCACCTCGTACCTACGAAACCGTCTTCGTGTGAACGCTTCATAAGTACAGACAATCCCCCAGCTCTCTATATCGGAGTACCGCAAGCGTCACAAGAACGCGGGCGGCGGCGACGAGTCGTGCGGCTCGTGCGTGGGCGGCGACGACGGCTGCGAGTGGTCGCGCGGCTCGTCCGCCTCGCTGTCGCCGCAGCGGCTCGACGCGGTCGCGGCGGCGGCGGCCGACGAGCTCGAGCAGAGGCTGCACAGGGACCTCGTCGCGCAGATGCCGAAAGGTTGGTACACACACACACATACATACATACACATACATTAAAAGTATAACGTGTGGTGTCGTGGGACACCGGATAGGAACGAAGTTCCTTATTATAAAAATATTAATTTTAAGTTCTATTAGCGGTATAAAGAGAATAATTATTCTGGTATATATTTTTTATAATTTTTTATCGATAAAAATAAAAATCTAAACATAAAAAGTATGATACTTATATAATATTTATCGTCATTTTTAAATAATATAACTATAATCGAAAGAAAGAAAATATTTTCATCACAAGCAACACTCAACAGTAAAACTGTTATATAAGTATCCATTTTTATTAAATACTAGATGAATAAAAATCTTACGTTTCAGACGTTTTTCCCGGTTAGGGTACCCCTTCGCATCGTCCCATAAGGAACTTCGTTCCAAAAACATACTAGCTAGGCAATGAGTAAGAACAGAGTGCCTACACTCACACATAGGCATATAAACGAGCTAGGCAGTTAGAGAAAGAATAGAGTGCACAAAACCACACAGAGATACACGTGCGACCCAGGCAGAGAGAGAGAAAACAGAGTGCCAAGTGCTTCATTTTATGTGCAATAGTATTCAACACGTAGTTTAAGTATAGTAAAACTCATTGATTAAACATTTATATTTATTTAAAGCAAAGGATTAGGTTACAAAATTATACTCTTTATATAGGTGATGTTTAATATAAACATATAAAATAGAAGAAACAGAAAGAGTGCTTTCCTAAGCACGAGTACGAGCCCCTGCTCGTACTAGGAATACAGGTCGAACACCGTAAACCTTCCCTAGATTCAACATTGTCATTTGTCAGTCCTCAGTGTGAATATCTCTTTCTAAACCGATCAATTCTCATTTCCATTCCACACGACATTGGCGAAGTAATTTGTGCCCAAATAGCACGCCTAGAATCCACAGAATAAAGAACATAAACATACTTTCACAATACAATATCAATAAATAAATAAAATAAATAGTGTCCGACCGAATCTGGTTTTTACGACCGAAACCGAAACCGAAACCGAATTTCGGCAACGGTCTCAGTTTCGGCCGAAACCGAAACCGAAACTTTCTTATAAGGATCATGTTTTGCTGGCCTATCGGTGTTTTATAGGATATATTTTGGGGAGTGTTCCCAGGAGCTCTTCGACCTTGTTCTCCCTTCACCTTTTTACAACCGCACTGCAAGACACCGGGAAAATCTTCCATCCCTATATCGTTCATATACCATCCACGCGCACGAAACGGTTTAAGTCTTCATTTCTAATTCGCACAGCCAGGGTCTGGAATGCTTTACCGAGATCTGTGTTTCCTAACACCTACAATCTGGGTATCTTTAAAAAAAGAGTGAATAGGCATTTTCTAGGCATGCGCGTCCCACCTTAGGCCACATCATTACTGTCCATTAGGTGTGATAGTGGTCAAGCGTGTGCCTATAATGTATATATAAAAAAAAAATGCTTTCAGAGAAAAAGGAAGAAAATGTATTATAATCAGTCAGTTTTAATTAGTAAAATAAATATAAGTGTTAATTTTATACGGATAACCAGGTAGGTATCTACTCGTTTAATTATAAGTGTTAATTTGTATAAAAAAAAACAATTATTATATTGGTACCTACTTAATAATTATTAAATTGAACGCGAAACTCTAAATCCCAATATCCCTAAATTAATATTATCACCACTAATGCACTATAGTAAATACTAAATACTAAATACCATGTACCTAACTAATGTTTGTTTACATATAGCATTAGCGAAAGAGTTAAATTAACCACAAAATGTTTAGATTTTTAATTTTTTATGGTAAACTTGATTCTACTATAATCTAGGTATCCTCTGTTATATTAAATTACTTTTCGAGGTACTCTTATATTATATCACATGATAAAACTTACCGAATTCAAAACATATCACACGAAAACTCACAACAAACAAAATGCACGGCAAACAAACAGGTTATGACATGATTACGCACGTGAACGCGGCCAAATGTCATCGTCGCTTGGATGTCATTTACCGCGCCAAACACACCCGAGCACAGCGCGGAAACTCCCGAATGCAGTTTCGGTTTCGGTCGTAGTTTCGGCAGGTTTGCTGCCGAAACCGAATCATAACCGAAACTCGTTTTTTTGCCGAAACTCGACCGAAACCGAAACCGAAACCGAATATTCGGTCGGACACTAAAAATAAATAATCAGCCTCAGTAACAGCCCGGAGTTGGAGATGGGCCGTCGTGGCCGGAATTGGTCGGAGAACATTATTATTATTATTACTCTATATCGGTGCGGTGTGATCATGAGAGCACACATTTTACATACCTACTCAATGTTGACAAAACTAGTTTTTTCCGGCTCGAGCTGTTGACAATGTCAGGCCGAGCGTCATTTAACGGAAATTGCATACACCGCCCTACCATCAATATATCAACACATTATATATTTATTATATATTTCCTTTGAATATTACTTTTCATCTTAGAAAATGTTAAATAAGTAAATGAAATAGTTTTTTTTTTCCTTTTACTTATTTTACATTTATAATGTTTATTTAGTACGTATTATAAGTCGGCAGAGTAATAATTTAATGCATATTTTAATTTAAAAAATTCTTTCTATTACTCTGGACTGATTTCTAAGTTTTCAAATCAGGTCAGACATTGTTATAGATAAATAAAATAAATAGTAAAAAAAAAAAGAGAAACAGTATATGTGGCAACATTTTCTTATCTCGTCGTATAAGCCAATACACGATAATAATCTACTCTATAACATTATCTACAAAGTAAATATATAAATTGAGTTTATTATTAGTTTTACAATTTATTTTTGGATAAAACTGAGAAGTATAATTTAAATATTAATTTTTATTATAAATAAATATTATATAATGGCATAATTACTCTAAATTACGATTTTATGGCTTGTTTATTTAAATTTATCATATCTGGTACATATGTAGGTAAAAGTGATAAGAAGTTGTTATGAAACCGTACTGCTATATCGTATTTTGATAAGTTATAGTTAAGTTTATTTAACCAATGAAATATTATTTAACGGTATTAATTATAATAATGATATCCTAACTAATATTATAAATGCGAAAGTAACTGTCTGTCTGTCTGTCTGTCTGTTACGCTTTCACGCCTAAACCGCTGAACCGAATTCGATGAAATTTGGTACACAGATAGAGAAGACCTTCAGAAAGGATATAGGCTACTTTTTATCCCTGTAATCCCACGGGAACGGCAACTACGTGGGTGAAACCGCGGGGCGCAGCTAGTATGTTTATAACTCGTTACTATGAAGACCTATAAGTATTGACTTTTGACACAAGTGATATATCTTGTATCTTTTTTTTTTATTCTATCTTAGAAAGATGATATTATGTATGATAAACTTAATTTATATGATTCCTTTCATATAAACAGGTAAATATTAAAATTTATGAGACTATAACTGATTTTTTTCATTAAACAATTTAAATTTCTGTTATGTGTTACCCGACTGCGATAAAACATATATCGAGTACGTTTAATACCTTGGTAGCCCTATAATTAAATCAAACATATAAAAGATACAATTGTACATATTATAACGCGTAGAATAATAATGCTTTAACACTGGCACTGTGACCGATGTATTATTTGCTCTGCAAATACATTACCTACTTGAATAATTAATATTACTTGTGTTTTTACAATACGTCGGAAATTTACACTTCCATTTTGATCCTTATTGCGAGTATATAAGAATTACATATGTATATAAACAGCGTTTTGTTATAAGTGCCAAGTCCACATGCCTTTGCAATGAGCCAGTACTGTACCGTTATGTATATAACGTAGTTATGTATATGTTTTTACTGAAGACATTATCGTTAGCTCTAAAAAATCCCATTATTATTTCATGTATATACACGACATTTTGATCTAATTTTGACTTTGTGTAATATTTTTTCAGTTTTTGAACAAGTTTTTTTATGATTATTGTTTCGCAAAAATAGATGTAGGTATTGGTACGATAAAAAGTTATTTTTTGTATGGACCAGTAATGGAGTTTAATATATAGGTATAATTAAATGAATTTTTCCACTATTGTACACTTTACTTCATGTTTTCTTTCTTTTTATTATGTTTTACTCGAATTGGAAGACAAAAACCTAAATTAAATTTATTTAATGTCACTGTTTGTCTAGAAAACGAAGAAACGTTTCTTTAGTGACTCATTAACCAACTTTAAAAAGATGAAGCTCTTATTTCCTAATTTTCTCTAACGTATTACGCGATGTGATTTAATTCATAAAAAAAACACGCCAACGAATATCTGAAATCGATTTTTTATTGAGTACAAAATTATAATATTAAACCTCTTTTAACAGCCCCAATTCCTTTTTATAAGAAAAAATATATATCATCATCATCATCATCATTATCAGCCCTTTTTAACGTCCTACTGCTGGGCACGGGCCTCCCTCAGTACGAGGGGGATCAGGCCATAGTCCACAGCGCTGGCATAGTGCGTGTTGGCGGACTTCACATGTCGTTCGAAAACTTGCTAGGTTTTCTAAGACATGCAGGTTTCCTCACGATGTTTTCCTTCACTGTAAGACAAGTGGTAATCATGATAGAAATGAATCGCACATGAAAATATCAGAGGTGCGAGACCCAGATTTGAACCCGCATCACTCAGTTATCCAAGCGAGCGCGTTACCGATAGGCTACCACTGTATATATAAAATATATACATATATATTACTTACTAATTAAGAAAATTTGTCCAGGCGTGTTCGACGCGCAGCCCACGGCGTCGGAGCGGCAACGAGAGAACCTCAACTCGCGCCTGCGTCGGGAGTTCGCCCTAGCGCTGCCCGACGACGAGGACGCGCGCGCTGAGACGGGTACGCATTCACCACCCCCATCATCCCCCAAACAGCTCTTAGGGGCCATTCATTTATTACGTAAGACTATTTTCGCTAGTTTTTGACCCTCTTCCCCTATTATAAGAAAAAATAAGAATAGGCCAACCCCCTCCCCCCTGTTTAATATTTATTACGTATTTGTCTAAAAGAAAAATGAATACACGTTTGGTTTATATTTAATGTTTATTTTTCAAAGTAACAAATTATTTTTGAAATGTTTATCTGTAATTTTAAAGGTACAGTTACAGTACCTTTCGCTCGGTTGCCCGCGCTCAACTTTGCGCATTTTTTGATCTTACGTAATAACTATCGAGACTCCCTCCTACCCCCTTGTAAGAAAACATAAGACATGGTCGACCCCACCTCCCCCCCTAAATTGTTTTACGTACCTAATAAATGAATGGCCCCTTAATCAAAACACGCTACCCCCGATGCCCATACCACACTGAATCGTACACGAGTAAGTAGGCCTACATAAACAGTGCTTTTCATAAAATGTGTGTGACTCGATAGTTCGACTAGACAACGTCAGGTTAGTCTTGAAATCAAATCAAAATATTCTTTATTCAAATAGACTTTTACAAGCTCTTTTGAATCGTCACTTTTACATTATTAAAATTTAATGTCAGTCTGTAAGTAAACTATCACACTCACAAGGAAGCCCTCACATCGGAACGTTATGTAGTAGTGTCAATAATAGGTGAAATGTTCAGTGATACACTAGTTCTTACGTCATACGTATTGTATTATGTATATATATGCCTCATCCCGTACAAAAAATTAGATAGCGCTAATTCGGGCTATATTTCGAAATATTTTAGTTTGCTTAAATAATAGTATAGTCTATTTTTTCTTACTTGTCTTAAATAGTAAACAAATATGGCGGACAGGTAACCAGAGATAATTTCATAGAGATTGCAATGACGAATGAATGACAACGACTGAACTTAATGGCTTTTATGCAGTGAACGTAAAGTATTGGGTAGAAATAATACGACAAGTTAATTTGATAATTTTATTACTCGGATATCACCTCCTTACTAATAATAATTTTAATAATTTTATTTTCCTTTTTGTCTTAATATAAAGTCATTTTTAATACTTTAAACTAAAAAAGCAAATAAGCGATCGAAAGATCTCCGAGAGCGAAGTCCCTCACTCCATTTTATTACACAGTGCAATAAGATAAGAAATAATAATAATTACAATAACAAATAAATAATCAGTATAAGTTGGTTGAAAGCAATTAAAAATCTTCTATATTCTACAGATGACACTCCTATTTTAAAACCTAATAAAATTTGAAGAAAAATGTCGTACTTTGTAATTTACAAATATTGTTATTTTTTTTAAAGGTCAGTTTCCATTCTCGCCAAATAATTTTACATGTTACATCTCTATGATTCAAAGACGTATAAGACGCAAAAGTAGCGTATCGAAACGTCAAAATGTTTTGTTCATATTTTATCTATAGAATTTAGTTCTGTTAAAATTTCAATTTTAGCAAAAATAATGTGTTCAAATCATAAATAAACAGCTTTTATAAGTGTAATTCATAGTGTGTGTGTTTCTAAAATAGTTATAAACGATGAAACCAAGTCTAAAATGCGGGATTTTCCGAAAATAAGTGATTTTCGTTCAAGGCAGTGTTTGTTTACCATTTAGGACAAGTAAGAAAAAATAGACTATAGATGTCGTTGTTTCGTTGTAAAAATATGTGTAAACTTAAATGGTAAATGTTGTACAATTCATTTCAAAGACAATAATTCTTTTATTCGTATAAGTTACTTAATAATATTTATATTATGTTTTTTTTTCCTAATTATTATTTTTCTTTCTAGATTTGGGCGCGAAACGATGCGACAGGTAGAGGATGGCGAAGCTCTGTAGATAAGACATATTTTTGTAATAAAACAGTTTTATATCGTCTCATCTCGTCTCTTCGCGCCTCGTCTCGTCTCATCTCGTCCCGCGGCCGGAGACGAAGGAAAAGTTTTGTTTTGACGGTTTATCTCCCAAGTACAAATTGTTTTTTATTCTTCTTGTACATAATGTATATAGCAGAGTCTAAGGTACGTATAATGGTATATTAAAAAGATTTTTATAATATGTGTCTTATATGTTTATTTATGATGTCATATAGAAATTTTGTACGCATAGTATATAAGTAAATTATAGTTGTTTTTATTAATTTGTTTTAAGTTTTTTTTTCTTCTAAGGGTCCGAACCCGCTAGGTGACTTTGTAGGATAGTTTAAGATGTTTCTGGTGTAATTAGTATCGATAGATTATATAATAGTGAGCCATTTTAGATGTCATAATTAACGTCGCATCACAAGGCAAAGGCCACTGGGGATTTTGGATTTTTTATGTCGATTTTGGATTTCATATACATCTACTAATAGATATTAGTGGTCGTCCATAGAAAAGGATGACGCATTGTCTATATAGTAACGAAGTCCTGAATCGAACGGCCCAATGTATACTAAATAAATAAATTTACAACATTCTTGCATTAATAATACATAATATATGAAATGATACACACTGGTATAATATAATAGACTTTAATTCTTTTGATGATGGTCTAGTTTTCACTAAACTGTGCTGGCAGTCTCGACATAGCCATCGATATTGTATCGATTTTATTCAATGAAACGACAAATCGATACAAAATCGATAGATCGATACTAATTATGTCAAGACTGCCAGCCCTGGTTTAGTACAGTGTTGTACCCTTTTATACTCAATGGATCTTCCACAATTGTTTACGCCATTTTGTAATTGAAACTCGTATTTTTAATATTTATTTAGATTTTTTTTTATTTTGTAAATTTATGTGTTATCATAATTTATGGAGGATTATTATTGTGCTGGTAACACCTCGTGTTAAGGGCAGAGGTAGTTTTATAATTTTATATATACACTATGGTAATATGAAGTGATAAAGATATAAAATATGGTTGATAAGGATACTATATTATATTCTTATCGATATTAGATTTAACAGAAGTAAACATCTTTACCTAAATAATATTAAAATTAATAATTGAAATGGCGTAAACGATAAATTCGCGGTTGACTGTACCTGACTCGAAAACAACGAATGATTGTTGTGAAATTTCGGGCTAACGTCCCAAGCAGGGTTACCAACTTACAAGGAACTGAGATAGAATAATCTGTACAAATTCAATCTTTTAGACATATTTAGTGCAATCTACTTCAATATATCCTAAATAGTGTAGTTTCTGATCAATATTAG
Organism: Boloria selene; assembly: GCA_905231865.2. Taxonomy (NCBI): domain Eukaryota; kingdom Metazoa; phylum Arthropoda; class Insecta; order Lepidoptera; family Nymphalidae; genus Boloria; species Boloria selene. Next base: position 2,581,179 of record HG993138.1, on the reverse strand, counting down.
CATAATAATTAGTAACTGTACCCAATTTTATCTCTGACTTTCCTAAGGTTGGCAACCCTAGTCCCAGTGATTTGCGAAGGACTTGCAAAATATTCTGTTTGTTATTATTCATATTTTCTTTTCTTTTTGTCTGCTAATTCAGTATGGCCTACGATTTTATGGCTTAGTCGTTCAAGTAGTATTGGAAATCATTTAATGATGCGGTTTTTGTATAGGATTGCGAATTTTCTTGTTTGTGTTTCTTTTTAATTTTTCTTTGCTTTACTCATTAATTATATATTTTGATGGAAAAATAATAAATTGTCTTATAATAATTGTCACTAGAACTCGTAGTGAGACTACGCAATTAGCCCAGTGTGATAATCCATCCTAAAAGTTGCTCAAAAGTCTATAAGAGATTCAACTTTTCTTACTTTTCATTTAAACATAAAATAACAATTATTATTATAGAAACATTTAAAGATTCATAGCATTTGTACAAACGTACTCGTAATTGTTCGTGTACAGAATTTTTTGTAAGTTCTATTTGAAAATTAAAGTTTTATAAATTAAAAAAAATAGTAAAAGTTACTTTGTCAGGGTAATAAATCTCAATTAATCGATCAGGCAACAGACTAAATAATAAATTGTCATTATATTTTTTTATTTTGTCTGTTGCTTGACGACTATCCGAACGTGAGTCATATCAATGAAAGGTCAAAATTCCAATATCAAAATTACAAAAAAGGCCGAGTGCAGCTTCGCTTTGCGCTGAAACTTATATTATTAAGGATGGCCTTGAAATTACCGCCTAAATTATCTAATAAGTAGGCTGAGCCATATATGAAATTTGTGTTCATTTCGATACTTAATTTTATTTCGTGATGCAACTTCGTGATCACTTGGTGATATTACAATTATCTTCCAGTTTAGTTTTTCGGTTTTTTTTTTCAATTTTCCAAGTGCGGGGATCGCTTGCAGTAATGTATTGTCTAGTACAAGAAATATTGTCTCGTCACATAAAATATACACTAAAATAAATTTTATTTTATCCCTGTTGAGTGATAAATTTTCACGTATTTCATATTTTATTTAAGTAAATGAATGTACTATGAGTTTTATTTTAAAATAATGTTTCATTAATATTTAAGTTTTAATTAAAGTAGGGGAGCCCAAGACCGAATTTTTGGATTTATACAATCGCGTCAGATATATATTGGCAGAAAAGCACTCTGTTGATTATTTCTACCCCATATTGGTAACCTTTTTAGGGCCGTGCGTGTAGAGTAGCCGGTCAAAAATATTTTGACAAGTTAGAAAATACTCCATTTTAGATACCTTTATAGACGATTTTAGATTTTTGGGCTTGTGGGAATAGACAGATTATTGAAAACTTTTCAACATGCAATTAGGTTATTACATCTTTCGGGTACTTTTAACTTGTCAATTTTTTTAATTATATCATTTAGATCGGCTTAGATTATAATTATTATTAATTATTAGTATTTGCTACATAAGTCTATTATGTGGAAGAGATACTAAGCAGAGTGCTTATCCGCCCTTATATTGATCTGACGCGCTTGATAAAAACACAAAAATCCCCTCTTGGGCTCCTGTACTATATTTGCACTAGACACTTCACGATGCGAAATTTGGTAACCGTCATATTATAAAGTAGTGATATGTGATTTTAACTGAGTTTTTGGTAAGAATTTTCTTTTTCCTTTTTCTTTTTGCAAACGTGACAATATCTTGAATACTTAATAATAATAATTAAACTTTTCTACTTATTTAACGTGAACACCTCGATTCAGCATAATTAAAAAGCTTAGTGTAGTGAAATGTTGCAATAATACCGCCTAAAGGCAAATCATGTAGAGAGTAGAAAGCAAAGTAATAAGCAGCTTTTTTTTAATTTAATTGGTGATTTTATATTTTTGTATATTGATTGTATAATGGATATTGTTTCAATCCTATTTTAGTATTCGATGCGTCGCGACGGGTGTCGTGCGCTTGTAAATATCTCAGGTTGTTGAATAGAAATGTAAATTGAACGCTTTGTCTTAATGTTAAAGTGCATTTTGCTGTAGCAATAATCATATACTCGTAAGTAATACATATCAGTTCTTTTTGAACTGGCAACATTGTACTCGTGGGGCTGCCATCTAACAAAATAGCTCTACTTTTTTTTAATATTAGTGTCATAATAATATATTAATATATGTAATTAATTATTATGTTACAATTATATGTTATTATTGATTTTTTTTATATTTAATATAAATTTTTGAGTAAAATTTAACAGCACAATGCGCTATAACGTATGAAATCTTGGTAGTAATAGTAGAGGAAATCTTTGTGATAACTTTAAATGTCATTCAGTAGAATCAGTCTCTTGTAAATAGTATAATTATTATTAACGGTAAGTGAAAAGCTGCATATATTTTGTTACGGTGAAAAATGCACGTTTACTATCATTTGCCTTCTACCAGGCGCTGGTTTGTAACCATTGAAATACGCTAAAACGTATTATAAATTATAAAATATTAGATAAATGTAACGTTTTGGATGTATTTTAAGTTTTATATTGATTGATATCAAAAATATCGGCTAATGAGAGAAAAATAATAGTATTATTTTAGTATATTATGTAGTTATTTCAATGTATACAAGCCTGCGTCCAGGAACTGCTCGCTCAGTGTATCTCCCACCTGCTTCTGATTGGTTATTTGTAATGTATTTGTAACAATGGAATATTTTGCAATACAAATGAAATAATTTTAACACTTAAGTGGATCGTAAATAAAGCTGTATATTATCCAGATGTTAAATATTATTATTTCTTTCTTAATGTTTGAAGTAAGCATGTAAAATTTAAAATAATAATATAGAATAAAAGATGTTATGATAATTAATTACATAAAATCTTTGTTTGAATCTAATGCCTTTCCTTTTCCCTCAGTGTCACTTATGACAAGGATTATCTCTCACCATTTGTATACCGATTTTATATTCCCGAGTTGTTATTTTATTTTATTTATTCATGCACAGAAACAGGCAGCAAATTATAAAAAATTATAACAACATGTTAAAAACTAAAAATAACATTCTAAATTTGCTATCCAATTACATCTGTACACAACATTCAAAACAAAAACATAGTTAATTAATTAAAACAAACTTAATTAAAAAGGATATATGTAGTAATAAAAATAATAATATAATAAAAATTCCTTTAAGTCCTTTGAACTTCATTGAAACATGTTACTGCTTGAAAAGTAAAACACCAATATTTTTTTCAATTTTAATGAATATTATGTTTCTTTTGATGGATTTGGACTGCGCAAGAGTTGAAAGTGCAGCGCGTGTGAGGGAGAGCGCACACACAAGTGCATTCTCTATCCTTCTCACACACTCCAGTGACGCGACACTCCAAGGCCAGAGGTGACACACCGCTAACTTCTTAGCTACTAAACAATGTAATAACTAGACTTTGCCCATTTATTTGCCCTTTTTATTTTATTAATTGATTTAATGGAATCGAAATTCAGTTTTCGAATGATCTGTTCTTGAAATGAGAGCAAAGCGTCTTAAACATGAAATGAAACACACTGCCATAAAATAGCTAAATTTATTTCTTACACAAATATATACAAAACATACTTATTAATAGTAGTTTAAGCTCTATACTTATTCTCTTACGACTAACAGTAATACCAAATATTTAGGTACTTCCCACGCAAGTTAAAAAATGTTGGCTCACACTTGTTTAGTTAACATTTAATTAAAAGCTATTTAATATTTTCTAACGAAACAATTTAAATGTAAACAAAATGGTGGTTATATAACATGTTAACTGTGAAAATGCTTTAAATTTAAAAATAAGATAAACTAAAAAACTTTAGTAATAACAATGCAATACATATTTTAAGTGCTGTGTGGAAGCACCATTATATAATTTCTTTGTAGCTTATCTTAAACTATCTATAATAGCTTAAAAAATCTTAAGGTACCAAGAGGAGGGGGGGGGGGTGTAGAAAATGCCGCGATTTTGATACTTATCGACTGGGTCGCGACAGCACTAATAGGATCCGAATGTACCTCAAGATAAGGTATTAGGGGCCATCCATAAATTACGTCACACGAATTTTAGAACACCCTTCACCCCCCCCCCCCCCCCCCAGTCCTTGTCACATTTTTAGACCCCCCCCCTGATGTGACGTCACACATTTTTCAAATTTAAGCATGTATTTAAAAATAATCAAAAGAAAACAGTTATTTTCTTTTTTTTCTTATTATTATTAAATAATCTTTAATAAAATTAACATAAAATCAAATATTTCTGATAACAGAAAGAACAAACGACTATTTAAGAAACAATAAGCTAAGAATTATGTTAATTAAAGATAAAAACTTAATCATCTTGTTTCGTGTTTTGGTATTTTAACATGTGACGTCACAACGCTTTTGACCCCCCCCCCCTGCCCCTTGTCACACTATATCACATTACGGTGATAAACCTCCCCCCCCCCCCCCCCCCATTAACCTGTGACGTAATTTATGGATGGCCCCTTATCACGTTTAGCCGCAAATCGTGCTGTAAAGTCAGTATAGTACAAGAACAGTTATTATTCAACATTATAGATTGTTATTTAAAATATTTTGTTTTACAAAAATAAACTTTAGTCGATGATAAATAAACATCAAGTTATGTTATAACTTATAATAATTATTAGTACGGAACTATTTTTGATCGATAAACGTACGTTAGAATTTTCTCAACGGCCCTATAAAAAAGTTAATTTTTTTATTAATATTTATGGTCTTATGTCTTTGGTTTGAATATTAAAATACAAGATGCCGTTAAAGTCTACATTTTATTACGTAGTATTTCTAAAAGAGATTATATGAAAAATGAAAAGTTTAATGTAATAGGAAATAACCAATTTTAAATATATTACAGCACTTTTAATTACATTTTGACACAAATTACACAAAATATGCTTAGGTAGAGTTAAAACAAAAATGCATGCAATTGCAATGCAAAGTTTTTAAATACGTGTACTTTATTGAATATTTATTGAATATTCGTTCAAATGGTATCTATTGACTTGTCGTTTGCTCTAATATAATAAGTAAAAGTGCTGTTTTATAGATATTTGAAAATACACTTCTTTTAAACATATTGGTAAACCCTCAGATCAATAAAAAAGTATAGACGGAGCCGTTGCAAACAATCACGACAAAATAAGTGAGGACTAGTCTTGGCTTTGTGTGCGTAACTTGGTGTAAGATAGCGTAAATTTGCGCATGTGTGTTAGAGAAAAATGTATAATAATATACAAAAAAACAGTTACTTTTGGGAAAGGTAATCCCAGAAGACTTTTTTTGAAAACATGAATTGTTTTTGCAGCAGTTAATAACACAGGAAGGTATAATTTCGCAATTATTATTTCACCAAAGGTACGTCACGCGCTCTCACTCACTTGCAACAGACTACCGACCGGCCATCTTCATATGGTTGAATCGTCTTCATATTACGTGCCTCACTTTAGGTGCGCAATGTTCTGTCTATACTTTTTTATTTGTCTGAGGGTAAACCTCGCATGATTTTATTACACACGATAATAACAACGTTATTGCGACGAAAGCTTAAAAAAATAATGTAATGAATGCCTGCTGTTAAATTATATCTTTGTACTTATGTCTTATTCTATTGTTTTGGCACTCATAAAGTTCAATATTTTTAAAATATATTTTTTATTTAAAAAATATTATATCTTCAACTTACGACACTTCCGTCCTTTAGGAACGATAAGTGCTAGCGAAGCGACGTCATATTTAAGTGTATATGGCGACAAATAATTAGAAGTTAGCACCTTTTGAAACAAAATTAATAAGGTATTTAGATTTATTTTTGATAACAAAAATAATGTTCTATAACAAAAAGCAAAAAAACGGTTATGAATTAATAAAATACACTACAATGAAAAACATTATAAATAACCGATTTGTATCAAGTTAGAAACCTGCTACAATGTTGCCATACAAAAATATAGCGGTGGCGTTTATAATTTAATAACTAAATATAATAACATAATATTTATTTTATGTTATTTATTTTATAAAATCAGATAGTCAAGCATCATTGGATCGTGCACTTGACTAGGTACATTCATGTATCACAGCCGAAACTTACAATGAGACCCAAGTCTTCTCCATTCTTCTCCATAACTACTCTTAATTTTACATAATTAGTAAATAACTACAAATGACTCAAAATTAGCATATATTGAAGTAAACATATTGCATTTGCTTTATTTTATAACAATATTTTTGATTTAAGTATGGAATGTATATAACAGATAATTTCAGATATTCAAATAAGGTTCTAAGTAGCTGCTATGGCAGTGAAGAAACAAATAATATACTAAGTTTGTGACAGTTACTTTGCTTACAGTACTATAGTATGTGTACTAACTTATAGTATATGTGCCAAATTTTTTATAGATCACTGCAAACCTCAGATTTGAGGGATTAAAGGATTGATCTTGTTGATCTTTTTTATTTTTTATGTTATTTTAAAATTCAATTAAGTTCTTGATCCGATAAATTATAATTTTTAAGTTATATAATTCGTTTTAAATAAGTTATTTTTGTAGCGAAACCCTGGTATTTAATAATATTCCATAGTAAATAAAATTTATATACAATTATGAAATGTAAGAAATGATTATTTTATCATAGAAAAATAAATCAAATCTAATCAATCAAAAATATATCACTCTATTTCAGTAATCACCAACTTTTTAGTATTTAAAATATATTATTTTTTTTATAATAAAATTCGTACTGACCTGTATGTATACATTGATTTGACTGTCATAAAATTTTAATCATGTTTTCGTTGAAATAAATTATTTCAAAGCTATACATATTATATAATATTATAGCTAATAGGTTAAGATTTGTTATTATTTTTATTTAATTAATTATTAATTATTTTAAGCAATGTGTTTGATTTCAGCCCTTTTTAAAGTCCCACTTCTGGGCTTTAATATGAGAGGGGTTCAGATCATAGTCCACTGCACTGGCTAAGTGCGGGATGGCGAACTATACATGTCTTTCGAGAACTTTCTCGGTTCTGTCAGATATGCAAGTTTTTTACGATGTTTTCCTTCAACGTAAGACAAGTGGTAATCAGAAGTGCGCGGTCCGGATTTGAACCCGCTAAGCAAACGCACTATCACTGGACTACCACTGGCTCAAAGGTTTTAAAAACAGTTATGAAAAAATAGATAACTATATTTTTTATAGTCTTTTTTTAATTATATTTTGTATTTGTAAGGACTTAAGCATTGTCCACGAAATAGAAAATAAATTTATAAAGTAATAACAGATAAAGACAACAACCGACTAAGTTTATAAATTAATTCATTTGTATAAAAATACTAAATAACTTTTACAAGATTATAATTAATTAAGTTGCGTTTACTTATAGTTTTCGACGAAGCTGTAATCGTATTCTTTTTCAAAAATATATTGGTTTTTTATCATTGTTATGTTATTATAGAAGTAATTATTTGACTAATTACTAGTTACACTAATCAAATAACTAATATTATATCAATACAAATACATTTTATAGGATAAAGTTTTGTTTGCATTTAGTATATTCACTTACTGAACTCCGATCTTTCACGAAGGTACACGAAATGTCACGAAGATAGTTTCGGCTTCTCTCGTAATTTAACAGTTCTTCTGTAGCCTAATTCAAAAATATCAAACACTTATTATTACCATAGCTTAGTTCATCGCGATATGACGTTAAAAATTAAAGTTCATATCACTATTTAAAATGCGTATATGATTGAAAGTTGTTAAGTCTGTCACTGCACTGTGGTTCGAGCCGCCACGATGGCTATAGTATTGTGGCTCAAGCCACCACGATGGATTTAGCCGTGTGGCCCGACAAGCCACAATGATTAGTCACGTGGCTCGAGCCGCCAAGTCGGCTCTAGTCTTGTGGCTCGACCCGCCAAGTCGGCTCTAGTCTTGTAGCTCAAGTCGCCAAGTCTGCTCTAGTCTTGTGGCTCGACCCGCCAAGTCGGCTCTAGTCTTGTGGCTCGAGCCGCCACGACGGCTCCAGCCGCGTGGTCCGGGCCACGAGCGCGCGCGAGTCCGGCTCGCGCTTGACGCGGCAGTCGAGGCAGTGCTGGAAGTTGACGTGTATAGTGACGGGATGAAGCGCGGCGAGCGGACGAGCCTCCACCGCGCCCAGCTGCCGCGCCACGCACGCGTACTCAACGCTCAACGGTACGTAGTACTTGCCTGGGGATTGGTATTTATGATTACTATTGTTATTTTGAAAACCTTTTGCTATAACACTTTCTTAGGTTTAAGCGAAGATTTGACATTATAAATGAAACTAGCGACCCGCTCCGGCACGGAAACCTCAAAAGTAACAGTATTTCTCCACTATTTAATGGATGTTATTATACATATAAACCTTCCTCTTCAATCACTCTATCTATTAAAAAAACCGCATCAAAATCCGTTGCGTAGTTTTAAAGATTTAAGCATACATAGGGATATAGGGACAGAGAAAGCGACTTCGTTTTATACTATGTAGTGACTATCTTTTCGGATTTTGTCGCGGATTTATTTGGATTTTTAGCTCCCTCATGGTCACGGGACAGCAATTTTGCTATATTTTCAATCTTTCATGATCGCTGATCATTATTTTCATGTACCTTAACTATATTGATGCGTAACAGCTTTATTATTTTTATAAATTTAAAGATTTTCTTAATCAAACTTATACATATTACGATAAAATCCCCGTGTTTGTTTAAGTAATTAATTTTAAATAACAAAATAAAAGAATCTTACCAAAATTTATGTGCTAAGCTAAGAACCTAATATATTACATATCTTGCTCATTAAATCACCAGTATAAAAAAAGACAAACCTACATCAACAACAACCTAATCAGTATTAATAATCAATTTATTACCTATTTAGTATATAAATACGTATATTTATGTAGCGTAGTTACCGAGCGGGTTGAGCGCGAACACGGGCACGTACTGCGGCGGCTTGTCGCCCGCGTGCGGGTGCGAGGACGACTGCTCCTGCTAACGTTATTATTATATTACATACAGTCCCAGGTCGGGCCAAGTTTAATTATTGAGTCTTTCTGTTTAGTAAGCCTCAGTAATAGCCCGGAGTTGGGAAGTTGGCGGTGTGTCACCCCTGTGCCTAGGAGAGCACGTAAAGCCGTCGGTCCTGCGCCTTAGCTCTCACTGGTCGTGTCGAGTAGTCGTCCCACCGGAGTATGAGAGTGATAGGAATAGAGAGTGCACTTGTGTCTGCGCGTACACTTATGCACTATAATATCTCCTGCGCAGTTGGCCGGTCTCAATGAGATTGGCCGCCATGGCCGGAATCGGTCGGAGAGATCACTATTACATACATGGGAAACCTAATTCTTACATTTTACATAATATTATCTTAGGTATATAAATATTATAAACGCGAAAGTTTGTAATGGATGGAACTTTCACGTAAAAACTACTGAATGGATTTTAATGAAACTTTACAATAATATAGCTTAATGCTTGTAACGCAACAAAATAACACATAGGCTACATTTATAAAGGTATTGTTTGAATTATCCAAAATATGACGATAAGTGTCGAGTAAGTAGTAAAAAATCTACCATCTGCGAGCTATTCTAGCGTGCGCTGCCAAAACCGCACACATATGTAATGTATGATGGAAATGTTTATCTTAAACAAACGACTCTCATTCTCACTTCGCTCGGGTTCATCCTTAGATAATTGCGCGAGTGAAGCCGCGGGTTCCACTAGTTAGTTATCTTATATAGTATTGGTTTTTTTCAATTAGAACTAGTACTTTTCGAGATTAAAGTGTTCAACCAAACAAACTCTTTAACTTTATATTTTTTGTGTATATATGTATTTTACTATAATGAAATGTATTCCACCCGATTGATAGTTTAATGCCCGGCAGAATTTTGTTGTGTCTCAATATTAACTAACATAATGATTTACCCAAACAACGTTTTAAAAGTCATCGTGTGAATAAGCCTTTACCAGATGGTAAATATGTCATATGTTACCTGTGGCGAGAGGTCCCGTGCCTCTTCCGTGGAGCCCGTGGTAGAGTTTGAGCCTGAGTTGGAGGCAGAGTTGGAGCCAGAGTTAGAGGCGGAGTTGGAGGCAGAGTTGGAGTTAGAGGCGGAGTTGGAGTTAGAGGCGGAGTTGGAGTTAGAGGCGGAGTTAGAGGTGGAGGTAGAGATGGACGCAGCGACTGGCTTGACTGCGCGCCGGCGCTTGTGCGAGTACGCCTTGCGCGGGTCCGCTACCTGCCAGGCAAATACATACGTATAATACTTCAAATAATACTTTATTTTTCTATTATGTATATTGATAAATTCTTTTTATTATATTTTATATGATTTAAAGGTCTTTGATTGTAATAATTAATATATTTACCATCAAGATTTAACTAGAAAATTGTAAAAAAAAACAAAAAAAAGCTGGAATAATGAAAAATTTAATACTGTTTATTTTATGGAAAAATATTTGTTATTGGAAAATCTTATAGAAACAGTCATTATTATCGATACAGAGGCTAAATCTATAGTTTTGAACTTTTGTCTTTATGTCTGTCTGTCTAACAGCATCACGAAAAAAGCATTAGACAGGTTTGGATGAAATTTAGTATGATAATAACTTGTTATCCGGGTCAATATAGGATAGTTCTCGAGGCATAAGCTCAGATTTGCATTTGTGTGAGTGCATTGTACGGATACGGCACGACCGAAGGCGTAGCGCGTTGCGAGTGGTTGAAACTGGTTTTAACTGGTTTTTGATGCGCGGCTATTGGCTTTTAGCTATCACTCACACAAATGCAAAGCTGAGCTCACGCCTCAAGAACAGTACCTATACCTCTTATAGCAAAGATATCTCATTGACTGACCCGAACGAAAGTGAGTTGCTAGGTTAAATAGTATAATCTTTGTCTGTCATAATATACTTGATTAATTTTAGTATATAATTATGAATTTTAACAAAATAGATTTACAAATAATAAAGATTATTTTAGTACTTTTATACCACAAATTTAATGTTAAAACAGTTAGTACCTCTGAGTCCTGAGACCTGGAGAACCTTCTTTCAATGGAGTTTTTAAACTTGTAGGAGTGTAAGTAGTCATCGCCGTGCTCGGGCTTGCGCACGTTGCGTAAGCTGTCCGCCTCCGCGCCCTCCACGCACGGCAACGCTAAGGACACTGAAAAAAATTATAAAAATATTATAGAGAATTCTCGCAATTTTATCTCATGAAAATGTGTTATTGAAAAGTAAAAACAACTTTAGTTACCCTGCTCTCTCAACAAAACCAAATAAGAAATCCTACACCATAATTACTATCAAACAAAGTAATATCTAAAATCTAAATGATTAAACTCAAACAAAACAGTCAATATTTGAATCATCATCATCTTTAGCCCTTTTTTAACGTCCCACTGCTGGGCACCGGCCATAGTCTACCGAGCTGGCCCAGTGCGTGTTGGCGGACTTCACATATCTTTAGAAACACTTGCTAGGTTTTTTTCTAAGACACGCAGGTTTCCTCAGGATGTTTACCTTCACCGTAAGACAAGTGGTAATCATGGAAGAAAATGATTCGCACATGGAAATATCAGAGGTGCGAGACCCGGATTTGAACCCGCATCACTCGGTTATTCAAGCGAGCAATTTGAATAAAAAGACATTAAAAAGGTGCTTGTTAGCATAATATTACCTCTATCACATTCCATGGCGTAGGGCGCGACCGGGTGCTCCTCGTAGGGCTCCGCGAACGCCGGCGGGGGCTCCGGCCGCTGTATGACCTTCACCCCGAACCCGTGCGAGCTGCTGGACGAGCTCGCGGTCTCTGATGATGACCCCATGTGAGACCGCGGATGCTCTCGGGTTCCTGGCTCTACTGAGAATATTGAAGGGATTTGATATTAGTTAACTTTTTTAGGTTTACGCGAATACTTGACGTTGTAAATGAAACTATCTTTTCGGATTTTGTCGCGGATTTATTATGGTTTTTGGTTCCCGACGTTTCGAATGCTTTACAGCAATCATGGTCACGGGAGAGACTAAGGTATTAAGCGTCTCAAGGGGTTATATACTTGTTACAGACAGTGCCTACCCACAATTTACAAAATCAATTTTTGATAGTTTCATTTATTATTAAGGTGCTCTTAATTTAAAGTTTGAAGCACAAAAATGAAGGACTTTCCAACTTGCGAGAGCCCTTAGATCTCCATAATCGGGCCCTGTCCCAAAATCCGTTCTTAGCAGACGTCTAAACTACCTCCCTACCAAATTAATATTTATACGTTAAACAATTTTCGATATTTCGTGATAATTTGCTTATATTTATTTAGATTTAAAGTAGTAACAAAATTTATTTATTTAATTATGAATTAGGTTCTCTAGTTTTATTAACAAGCGATTTAGGCTCGCGATGGTTTGCGTGTTTGACTATAAGTCATAGCCTTTCTATGACCTACAATCTACATACATTCATACAAATCCGACCCTGTAGAGGGAAGAGAAGAAGTAACAAACACACATAAATTTATATACAATCATCTAAATTTATTCTATAATTTTAACAAATCAGCACAAAGAAATCGAAATAAAAAAACTATCATTCGAATTTTTTCGTGAATTAATTATTATTTTCACATTTGTAAAACTTTTGTGGTACCTATAGATACCAACCTTTAGTAACAACTTCACAGTGCCTTTGCATGTGCGAAGCCATCTGCACACACAGCCCGTCTCCTGGACCGAAGCCCTGCACTTCCACTAGGAACCTGAGCGCCTCCGCCACAGCCTCCTGGTACCCACTCCGGAACTCCGCCCCCTGGCGCTCCGCTAGAACACCCACGAGATCATCACCTTCATTGCTTTGTCTGTCTCGCTTTTTGCTGACTTTTTTTGCTACTTTTTAATGGACAAGGTGATTTGTTTTTATTTTAGTGACAATAATTTTTTCTACCAAATGCGTTCTCTAATAAGATAGTTAAATTAAGTTCTTGATTCATTATTTATCAAATTAATTAAAAACGAAGCATGTTTAAAAAGATTGTTCTGTTTGATTCAATTTTCATGTTAATTTCTTCAAAACGTGCCAGTGAAGCACAACAACATAAGTATTTATATGAAATAATAAGAAATAAACCACTAAAATAGAAAAAAAATAGAAACAAATAAAAATAAATTTTCCAACCCTGATAATCATCGCCAATATGTTATTAGTACAAAATTTTATCCAGAAGAGTTTGTAAAGTAATAATAATAACTAACTGAGCTCCGAAATTGATGGAACAATATAAAATATCAATGAAATATTATAATATATTTAAAACATAATATGTAAAAAACTTTAAAAGAGACATTTGGCTTCAAACTACCCCCAGTTAATAGTACCCATTAGGTACTACTACCAGTTGACTTCACAAAAAGCAAGTGACTTCTGCCCTTTAAAGAAAGTTAAAGTGGAATCGTATTTTACTTATATTTATTAAAAGTAGATCAAAATATAACAAACCGTTGACGCGGTCTTGTAGGTACTTGAGATGTCGGATGGCCATTTCTATGATCTCGGTCTTTTCGACCCGTCCACGACCTTTCTTAAGATATTCAGGCGGTATGAGGCGCGAGAGATCAGCGAGACAGTTGTTCATTCGATCACGGCGACGCTTCTCGATTATTCGATGAGACATCGGATCTTGCTATAGAAAGGAAACTGTTAAATAATATATTCTTTAAATTAAAACTGAGTTTTCAGCCAGTTGACAGTTGTATGAATAAAATAGTTCAAACGTTACATTGTTGTATCGGGTCACTTTATAATTAATTTAGCGGATAGCTACTGAATTATTGAAAATTTGGCCTCACTTCGTATATTAAAACTTGCTTAGGTACTTCAGTGTAAATATTAAACAAAAAAAAATATAAAAAGTTGTAATCTACAAAAACTATATCCAAGTATCAATATAAACTATATAAAAAAATCTAAGACAACAAAAAGGGAATAAAACGGGCATATTCAGTATGACTTGCCCTCGAGACCTTCCCCTTCTTGTAAGCGCCGGACGCATACTCCGCCTCGTCCTCGGACGGCGTTGCGAAGTTGAGCTCCCCCACGCGACCGAAACCGTCGTTGGAGTTGTAACTGAAAATAATAAGTAACATTATTATTATTCACCGACAACGTATCTTATTTTCTAGTCTCACTACATAGTATAAAACAAAGTCGCTTTCTCTGTCCCTATATCCCTATGTATGCTTAAATCTTTAAAACTACGGTTTTTTACGGTTTTTTTAATAGATAAGAGTGATTCAAGAGGAAGGTTTATATGCATAACTAGAGGATCCCGCGGCTTTGCCTGTGCTAAATCTAGGGAAGAGCCCGAGCGAAGCGAGGGCGAGTCGCTAGTATATTTATAACCTAATGTCACTCCAGAACTAAGTACTGGATAACCAGCTATCATTATACCAAATTTCATCAAAATCTATCGAGTTGGTCCAGACAGACAGACGGAGACAAAAAATATATTTTATTTTTATTTTATTGTATTTGGGAAATATACAGTGTACTATGTAGTATTACATTTAAATACCTCGTTATGTTTATATTAAAAAAACACAAACCAGCATTTTCCACTTAAAAATTATACATAAATCAAGGGACAATTAAAATCAAAATAAATTAACAAAATGGCAAATATTGATAATAACGACTTTTTAATAATATTTTCTAAAAATATTTACCTAATGTACAGATTCAACTCTTATAAATTTATTACATGTAAGTACATAGGTGTAGATTTATTATAAAATATTGTAAATACCAAAGTGTTTTTTTTATCAAATCTAAATAAAAAATAATAACATAGGTAATTTGTTAAAAAATACAAAACAATGCCGTATAAAAAATGCCACGATCCAGACTACTGCGACATACATATGCGATATTGTGACGTAATTTGCCTTAACGGCCGCGTTTTATATAAGTACATACGATCGATTTCAACTCACGTTGCTTAGAAACATCTCTGAAAATGGGACTATTGAATAATTCAGTAAAAAATATTTATACTTGATACCTACTTCCTATTCAACGAATTCTGATAGCTGTACTCTCCGTCGCTGTTCCTTCGAAAGAGCGATGACTAACACTGAGCGATGGAAAGCGAACCCTATATATATACTATACCTTTACATTAGATTATATATACCTTATGTACATAAACATAAAAGAAATACTATCCAAACCTTAATAGGAATGAACTAAACCGAAAATTGACTCTTTAATCTGGATCCTTTTTAACATCCCACAGGCATGGCACGGACCTACCTACAATACGAGGGGGATTAGGCCAAAGTCCACCACGCTGGAATAGTGCGAGTTGGCGGAGTACACATGCGTTTCGTAAATTTGCTAGGTTCTCTCAGACTGATGGTTTCCTCACAATTTTTTTCTTCATCGACAGACAAATGATAATCATGTGCCTAGGAATCTGATAACAGATTGTATTTTTTTTCTTTTACATAGCAAACTCCACGTGAAAATTATCAAATGTGATCGCAACCCAATACAATGTATTTTTTATCATAGCCTTCCCACGTGACTTTTAAATATTTCAAAGGTTAAGGTGATTTTTAAAAGCCTTATCAGTTTACATGTAAGTATGATCCATATCCGATAACAACATTATTCTCATATATTATTTCAACCTTTAATGTAACCGACATCACTACATATTTAAAATAGAGTTCCACGCCGCGTCTGTCTGTCTGTTCGCGATGAACTCAAAAAATACTTAACGGGTTTTCATGCGATTTTCACTAATTGAATCTTGAGTAAGATTTAGATGTATTATATGTGATAAAGGTTGTGTTAATTCCTTGAAATATGAAGATGTAGATCGACATTACGTAGCGGACCGAGGGTAAGTTACTAGGTAGGTATTAGGAGTGTTTTATATAATTTAACTATAATAGCATATTAATTAAACCCGGTAACTGATTTATTTAATAAATTTTATAATATTATTTGCATTACGCGAAAGTAAGGTTAAGAAATTAATCGCTTAAATATAAAATACCTTTTTTTACGACATATTTATCTTAAACAATGTGATGAAGCAAAGATATTCAAATAAACACTAAGGTTTAATGAAAATACCAAAGTTTCAAATATCAAATATATTTGCGAGCGAATACAGACCACGTGCACTCACTATCATATTTCAATTTCGAGGAACAAAAATTTTGCTGAACTAAAATTTTTTCATGTAGTATGTACACATTTGCTAGTGAGGTCAAAACTCATACTAGTCTACTTTTTTATTACATACTCCTTGAAAAGTCATTTGAATCGCAAGATTTTGTGAACAGAATATTTTTATACAATCATCTAAATTTATTCTTTAATTAACAAATCAGCATAAATATATCGAAATAAAAAAACTATCATTCGGATTTTTTCGTGAATTTATTATTATTTTTGGTCCGTAACGTTTACAGTAATCATGTGTCTTTTATTTTAATTTCTCCCTATCTTTTATTTTAAAATGTTTAATATGTGCGTAAATCTAAGTGTGTATTATATTATTCAACACAAAGATCTAATCACCATCCGTTTCCGTCTCGTCTTCATCTACTACACAGTACACACCGCGCAATATTTTTGGCGCCATCAAGATAATATACCACAGGATGTATGATGAACTATAGATAAAAAATAATTATTTAACATTTATTTTAATGCAAACAATAAAGTCCACTCACTACATTGTTACGTCAAAATTAAAAAAAAAACATTTTCATATTTAATATGCAAAAGTTAAACAACTGTTCTAGATAGTTACAGTGGGTTCAATCCTTCATGTTATTTAGTCCATAAAGATAATAATCGTGTCTTCTCTTTCTTACTTGTTATTTATTTTGTATACTTAAAAGTTAAAACAATCAAGGCTGTATTGTGAAATAAAACGTAAGTACTTCACGTGTTAATAGAACAAAATTGATTTCAAGTTCATCATATTGTTGTGTCAGTAGATATGATTATTATTATTATTATTATTCAATAAGTCTCGAGTTTTCGTTTCAATTATTTCCTTCAGCTCAAGTCGACCCTGACATTTTATTAGTAAACGTTGCATTTACATTGACTTTCAAGTTTAAACCAAAGAAGCTGCGTTAACGTGATATCTATGAGATAATAATTATTGTTGTATGTATGTTTGTTTGTTTGTTTGATAAAACGCTTTAATCTCTGAAGTATGTCCCTATTCATTCAGCCATTTAAAAAAAAACATATTTTTCTTTTTGAATTCGATATTTTCTTAATAATTAATCATACGAATTATTTATAATATGTAAAAAGTTAAAATAAATATAGTTCCGTCTAATAATAATAATTATTTGAATATGAGCGCGCTAGAGTTCTTCCAATAAAACTACTTGTACTTGGTTTTAAAGGCTAAAATGATTTTTATGAAAATTAGTAAAGGACGGTTTAAGCGGACAAGAGGCAAAAACAACTATTTGCAAAGCTATACAGGACAGTAAACTCTATTGTGTTAACCTCCTTGACGATTTGGCAATAATAAAAACACCTTTACTTGCACTTCTATACATTTATTAACAATACAACACTTTTTCACAGTATTCATCCTTTAAACTTTACTCTTCAAAATTTGAATTACCACTGAACTGCCGTAATACAGTGTCACCTATTTTATAATCCCCTCGAGACACTCAATTGACTTAGATCTTATAATATACAGCCAACAAATCTTACAACTTAATAATTTAAGTATTTATAAAAACAAGTTTGCAATAGTTATTTAATTACATAAAATAGTTATAATATAATAATTTATATTATAATATAATAATTTATATTATAATATAATAATTTATATTATAATATAATAATTTATATTATAATATAATCAAGTGCACATCTTATATTCATGTTTTATAATTAACACAATTGACCAAGATCATTCACAAACAGCCAACGAAACATTTGACTTAATTAATTAACTCTTTTAAGAAATATGTTTGCAATAATTATTTACTTATATTAAATAATTGTAATATAATAATTTACAGTATATAATTAAGTGTACATCTTATATTCATATTTTATAAGCTAACATTCGGCCATCCGACTAACCCTACACGTCCTCGTGTAGGCCACATAGTATTGTTTTATAGTATAATTAACATTATTCCAACTATCACTGTAATAACGTAACTCATGTAACTCACAGTATGACAATATAATAAAAATCTCGTGGGCTACTTCTGCCAGGAACAACTCTTACCACAATAATACAGGTGATTTTTAAGCATAGGAACAATATCTACAACATTTTAGAAATCATTTTACCAATACGAAAAACAAATAAGGAAAACTGACAACTATTAGAACAGCATATTCAAAACTGACAATCATAATAATAGCACATTCACAAGTCATTATGGCAGCTTCTATCAAATATCAGGGTCGCTTCTACCCTTTGTGATTAACCTATATTAATGATCTTAAACCTATAGCATCAGGCCGCTTCTGCACTGAATACTACTAAACCCGAACAGTGACAAGCCGCTTCTGCACTGAACACTAACAGTTAGCAGGGTCGCTTCTACCCTTTCTGACTAACCCATCATAAAACTATAGCATCAGGCCGCTTCTGCACTGAATACTAAACCTGAACAGTGACAGGCCGCTTCTGCACTGAACACTAACAGTTAGCAGGGTCGCTTCTACCCTTTCTGACTAACCCATCATAAAACTATAGCATCAGGCCGCTTCTGCACTGATTACTAAACCTGAACAGTGACAGGCCGCTTCTGCACTGAACACTAACAGTTAGCAGGGTCGCTTCTACCCTTTCTGACTAACCCATCATAAAACTATAGCATCAGGCCGCTTCTGCACTGAATACTAAACCTGAACAGTGACAGGCCGCTTCTGCACTGAACACTAACAGTTAGCAGGGTCGCTTCTACCCTTAGTGATTACTCTATCTTAATTATTATATTAATTGAATTTAAAAAATAAATTGAATAAATTTTAATTCTGTTAATTTTTTTTTAATCCATGCTACGTATCTTACGTACCTATTCGAATAACTGTATTATATTCTTACAAAACTATAGATATATATTCAATTACAAATGTATATTTTCTCTCTTTTAAAATAATTTCAACTTTCAAACAATTTAAAACTAATAGCAATGATAGACACAAATTGGATTTAGGAATCGCCATATGAATCTTCAATAACATGGTCACATATAAGAGGTGTATCAACGGTGTCTAAGCTTTTGTCATCTCTGCACTAACTCGCTTATTTCACACGCGATGCTAACCAAATATCTTACTTTTTAGAAATAGCTTAATCGGCTTAACTGAATTTTTATTGTACCTTTCTTAACTTTTCTTTTGGTATGTAGAAATATATTTAATGTCGCTATACTTCTTTTAATGATAAATGTTCGCGAACTAGTCCTCGTCCAATTTTTTACCTAGACCATTGACAATCTATAATAACCTCTTCACCAAACAATGTTTTTCCTCAGTTTTAAGTTAAAATTAAATACCGCCCTCAATATAGAAAGCATCGCCCGTACATAAAGAGTCTGTGCTAAATTCAACTATAGTCAATTATAGTGTTTTTAGTGCAGCGGGGTTTTTACTTTACATTTGTTGGTACCATCTCATTTGAATATTTTTTCAACATTAACTATTCTTTTCAACTATTATACAAGGTTGTTCAGTAAGTGATTTACTATTAAGCAATGATTACTAAAGAAATAAATACATCAACAATATGAATATCCAGTATCCATTCAACATTATAACTCTCTTCGTCTAACATTCAAATGAAAATTACTGCGCTACCAAAATCCATGAAATATTATGTTTTAAAATACCTTACTACCGTTCTCACATTTATCTGAAGTATGTCCAAAGCGTAAACATTTATTCAAATTAAAACAAATCAAAATGTTCTTTATTCAAATAGACTTTTACAAGCTCTTTTGAATCGTCATTTTTACATTATCAAAATTAAAAGTCAGTCTGTAAGTCTGTGAGTAAACTACCACTCGGCTCGGCTGTTCTGCTGAGAAGAACCGGCGCGGCGAGAAACTCAACAGTTACTCTTTCCAAGAAAATATTTGGTAACGATATTGTATTACAATTTATCTATTTATCCTACGTGAGACACAACTAGTCACTAATCCCACACATTTACATCTACTATGTATTCCGCTATAGTGTAATAAGCCTTATTCAATAACGTATTTTAATTTTTTTGATTTTAATTGTCTAAAAGGCAAGTTCAATATGGACTGTGGAATTTTATTATACATGCGTACACCATGCCCCATAAACGAACTATTTACCTTTCGTAGGCGGAAACTGGGTGTTACAAGTTTATCCTCATTTTTTTTTGTATTTATACCATATTTGTCGCTGTGCCTTGAATAGTAATTAATATTTTATCGAACAAACGTAATGTTACTATATATATGTATATTGCAAAACAACCGTAAGTATTCCTATTTCTTTAAAAAGTCCGCGGAGAGTATCACGAGCGCTTATGTTATACATAGCCCGAATGGCCCTTTTTTTTGGTAAAATAAATATCGATTTAATGTCCGCTGCATTACCCCACAACAAAATACCACAAGATAAAATGCTATGGAAATAACTGAAGTAAACAAGTCTGGCAGTATCAATGTCCGTTAGCTGCTTGACTTTTCTAACAGCGAAAACAGCTGAGCTCAGTCTACTCGCAAGAGACTAGAGATGGGGACCCCATTTCAGACCTGAATCTAATGTCAATCATAAGAAGACCGTGGAATCTATCGTATTTAATATGTCGTAATTGAGATACCAATTCAAATTCTGTTTTTTTTTTTGCATTAGGTAATAAAAACTGAATATATTTTGTCTTCTTGGATGCACTATTTACTTCGTCGTAATTATTTGACTTTCTATCAACTTAAAAAAAATAAGGAGGTTAATACATATACGCAAAGAGTACCATATCACACAATTTATCTAATAATATATATCGAAAATATTATTTGTGTTAAAATGAGTCAGAAGTCGACTTAAAATAAATTTCTCAAAGATTTTACTCATACATGGCAATATAGTAATAGGTCTATAATGGCCAGGGTAATTTTTTCACCATCTTTAAAAGAGGTATTATTTTACTAATTTTCATAAGATCAGGGAATATTCCAGTATCTATGCATTTATTGAATATAAAAGATAATTGTGGTGCAATGTTTGTTATTATTGTATTAAGTAATTTAACAGACATGCCCCATACATCACCAGTTTTTTTAAGATTGATAGTTTTAAATGTTTTAATTATTTCATTCGCATCTACATATGAAAATTTAAATTGGTGATCACAGTGACGAGTATGACTTTTTCAAAGAAATTATTGCATCTGTAGTAGAGGATTTTAAGAAGATGTGACCTTTTCAGGGATTTTCGAAAAATAACTTTCAAATGGATTTGCAACATCTTCACTGAAACTCACTGTAGCATTATTAATTAACAATTGGATAGGTTCACTAGCGGGCTTTGGTCTGCCAGTCCTACGAGTAATCACGTCCCAAGTGGCTTTAGTTTTATTATCAGTATTTTAAAATTTTATTTCTAATGTATATAGACTTAGCCTGCTGACATCTTTTTTTTTTTAATTTTAGAATAAGCAAGTATAGAACGTTGGGTCATGATTCCACTGCTTCATACTATACAGTTCATACAATTTATCTCTACTGCGGTATATGCCGACTGTCACCCAGTCGCTAAATTTCATTTTAGAGTTCTTAATTACAGTGCGCTCTTTAAATACGTCATTGAATGAGTACATTAATTTATACTTTATTATAATAAGAGTTTACATTTTATTACTGGGTTAAGACACTGAGACTTATGACCCCTTTGGGAGCCATTAAAGCATATTATTGCGCGATCGTCATCCTTTGATTACATTTATATTTGATTCGGAAGCTTGAACGCGTGTTCTATCATTAATATTATTTGGACCCCTAGTACTTATAAGAAATTGAAGTAGTTGTTACGGTGTTTCAAAACGAGCCGATTCTGCTCCTAACCTTACAGTACGATCGACAATTCCAAATACAATGCAATCTACAGCTTTCTTCTCTTCAATGCCACAACGATTTAATGAAACTACTTTGTCATAACAATAGTCCTCAAGGGATTCATTAAACCTAGCACGCTTAGCTAACATTGCTGAGAGTAATCTTCCATAGTTATCATTGCTAGGAAAAGCTAGGCGCAGCTTGCCCTGACATTCTTTACATGTAAACATTACGGTATTAAGACCTTCATACCACTTTTGAGCAGTGCCTTTCAATTATGGAATTGCATAGTGAGTTGTCTGTCTGTCAGTCCAGTCGTATATAACTGCACATTCATTAACTTTATGCAGCCACATGTCAATAGCTTGTTCTTTTTCGAGAGGGGTCAAATTCTGGAAACGTATTTAGTGTCGGTAATCTATGATTACTATTGCTTTTCCTTATAGTCTGCAAAGCTTGTATTAACTGTGTAAGAGTGGCATTTCTACTATTCGATAACGTGTCTGGCACTAACCTATCTGGCGTCAAAATTTGTCGGGAAGATCTTCGTTGGTAACGCTGTTGCATCCGACTGGATTCAGTACGCCCACGCTGCACGGGCCTGCTGCGCTCAGGTCTGGCCAGGCTGCGTGAACGATGACCGCCAGGACTAGTTGATCGATGGCTGCTGCGATTGCCCGTTCGGTTGGCGACACGGCTGTGCCTCTGATGGTTGGCGTGACTACGCGGCGGCACACACGCGCGGCTGCGCGACCGCAGGCTGCGCGACCGGAGGCTGCGCGACCGGAGGCTGCGGGTCTGGTTACGGCGACATCGCACACTGCGACTGCTATAACCACGGTGCTGACTCCTTGCGGATTTTAATCCACTTGGCGATCGCCGATCCACGGTGCCTTGGGACTATCATCCTATCAATATCGTTTCCCATTTTCCTGTTAAAATAGTTTTCGACACATCATTTGTTCAAAACAATTTGGAAACGATTGTTTAATTGACAACATTATTACATAATGCATTGTACGTATAAACATTTTACAAGACGAATAGAAGTACGAAAGTCGGTGGAAAAAAAAATACGACAAAACACAATAGATAACTTTACCGAAATAATATATTATAGTTACTAATCAATTTAAATTTAATTAAATCTTATACGTCGTTACTTTGAAATATCTGTAGGCGTGGCAGGTAGAAAGAAAAAAACGGTTACGACTCACCTGATCCCACTTCTGAAATGTTAACCTCCTTGACGATTTGGCAATAATAAAAACACCTTTACTTGCACTTCTATACATTTATTAACAATACAACACTTTTTCACAGTATTCATCCTTTAAACTTTACTCTTCAAAATTTGAATTACCACTGAACTGCCGTAATACAGTGTCACCTATTTTATAATCCCCTCGAGACACTCAATTGACTTAGATCTTATAATATACAGCCAACAAATCTTACAACTTAATAATTTAAGTATTTATAAAAACAAGTTTGCAATAGTTATTTAATTACATAAAATAGTTATAATATAATAATTTATATTATAATATAATAATTTATATTATAATATAATAATTTATATTATAATATAATAATTTATATTATAATATAATCAAGTGCACATCTTATATTCATGTTTTATAATTAACACAATTGACCAAGATCATTCACAAACAGCCAACGAAACATTTGACTTAATTAATTAACTCTTTTAAGAAATATGTTTGCAATAATTATTTACTTATATTAAATAATTGTAATATAATAATTTACAGTATATAATTAAGTGTACATCTTATATTCATATTTTATAAGCTAACAATTGTAAACGCGAAATATGTACACATAGTTTTTAAAGTCGCAAAGAAATATTTAACCTTCATATCTATCTGTAAGCGTATTACTTGAGAACGGTTCGACCGATTTAATTCATTAATTTTTCATCGCATTACTTATTTTCAGGACTTTACTCACGTTCATATGACAGATGTTTTTGAAAAATCCGCTGAAAATGTCGAAAGTTCGCAAATTACTATAGAATGTGACATGCAGTTTGAAAGCCACATATTTTTATAACAAAAATAAGAAGTACGTTATAGTTATTGCATTTTTCATTAATATTTCTGTATGTTTGTATTCTATTTGCTTAACAAAGTGAAGCGGCCTCTAATCTTAGGTCTTGTTAATTTGATTACTTTAAAGAAAGACATTGTGAGGTAACCTACAGGTCTCTGAGAACCTACAGTTTTTGAAATGCTATGAAATCCACCAAACACACTTGGCCAGCGTAAAGAAGTGGCTTGCCCGTTTGTATTGAAGGGAACCTATACCCAACACTTGAAACTTTAAAAACCCTTTTTTTATGAAATATTTCTCTTCTATTTTTATTTATATATATTTTAAAGTTTTATTCTAATAAAGTCTAAATTAAGTTGTTCAAAAACGTAGGTACTAAAATTTTCAATGTATGACATAGTACCTATATGGCTTTTTATAATATCCACCATCTGAGCAAATTCAATACTGGCAATAAATTGCTACATTTATCCTATAAATAAAAATTCAAAAGAGACGTAAAGTCTGACACGTGTCGGTGATAATGTAACCTTAAAGTTTCGTTCTCCAAGTGTACCAACTGCTCACTGCCCGGGCTCGTCTCGTGGACGTCCACGTGACAGTGTCACAACACACAAAACTTTCCATAACCATTACACGTAATTTGAATTTCGAAATTTATTGCGCGTGAGATCGAGTGAGGGAAAATGGGGAAAACAAAGGTAAATAAAACGATTCTGAAAAATCAAACTTAAGCCGATACGTTTGTGCGCAGTTTGTAGTGACCCTAATTTCTTGCGCTAGCTGTCGCGGGTTCGAGTCCCGCTGAGGGCATTCATTTGTTAAACTCGAATGTTTGTACTCCAGTCATGGGTGTTTATATTTATAATATGTATGTCTTTAAACGTATATATTATGTAGTATATTATGAACTATCTGGTAACCGTAACACAAGCTTCTTTCGTAGCTTACAACGGAACTACATAGCGCTGTGTGTAATTATGTCCCAACAACATATTATCACTAGTCGAATGGGTCGCAATTCAAGTCTTCCTCTATACTAAATCTATGTAAGACTTACCTAATGCCTATATTATTTTATTCACCTTTTATACTACAAAATTTCTTATACACTTTATAAAATGTCTTTCTTTATATTGTTTAATTTTAGTTTAGCTCTAATTTTAGTCCGTTAAAGTCAAACACATAATTCGATTAAATTTTTGTTATAAGTATTAAAATTTAAGATTATACTTGTGCTTATTCAATTTAAACAACGGAACATATAACCTCCTCCTTTTTTGAAGTCGGTTAAAAACAAACAACAGAGGCCTAAAGTTATCTCCTCCACAATAACCTATGTCTATACTACTCTATAGTCTAGAGTACACTCGCAAGGAGTATATGTACTTACAACCGTGAAACCGAGCGAAGTTAGGGTTTATCGCTAGTATTTAATAAGTCAAATAAGAATGCAGTGCTCTTTGATTCACCAGTATCACGTTCTAGACTTACTACGTCACGCGTCACGTGCCAAGTCTAAAACGTGACTGTTCATCGTAAACAAGATACTTTGTTGAATTATTTATTTTATATTTAATCCAGCTTGATCTTCAGCAAAATAAATCGAATAATGTAATATTCCAATCGAATAATTACAGGTTTCCTTTGTACACAGAATGTAGTACCTATTTAAGCATTAAGAAATAAAATGAAAGAGAATATTTAGGTATAATACATGAAAGCTGAATTTTATTCATCGAAAGCACAATTTACAATTATAATCTTCAAGCTGGTTTTATTTTATGAGTTTTCCCAAAATTTCTTATACTTTGGCTATAACGAATTATAAGGTCCGTAGAGCCGTTTTTAAGTTTTAGCGAGACTAACAAACAGCAATTTTTACTTATAATAGATTTTAGGTTGTTACTAATTTATTTTGAACGTTTTATCAAAGGTTTATGTCCAAATTCGCTTGTTACTCGTATATCAGTATGAAAACATGCTATTTTTACGCAAACAAGATGTTTTTTTATTTACATTTACATTTACAATAACGCTTTTCTTTTTTTTTAAATAACTCTCTTCTCTGGTCTTTGAGGATTATTCGGGCAAACGCATTACGAAAAAACCACAGCTGATTATCCGTGTTCAACATAATATTATAAATACTACATTTTATTGCGGGACAATATCTCTGAGAAATGTAAACTAACTGTTAAAACGTACTTATAGAGACGAACGCAGGCAGAGTAAGTAATTCTATAATTTCATTAATAGGCCAGTAAAAATAGCCCGATTTTTTGACAACCTTGCACTAAGTGTCTGAATGAATGATTTATTGAACGTTCATTTTATTGATTTATCCAATATTTTGAGAGCGGTCGGCCGAGACAAAAACACCTGTTCATGAAGTGGACTATAAATCGTAAATGATAAGTTTTACAAAATGTTTTGCAGGAAATGATACGAAAAAATGGTGCGCAATTTTACTCTCTACAATAATGGTTTCAATAACTTTTGTGCTAAAGTGTATTGTTTCCGAGATATCCACCAAAAACTTTTTTTCAAGATGGCGCTTGAAGCTCCACCGGGATCTGTTAGCATTTAGTAATTCTATGCTTTAGTAAGTGACTTCCTTATAAGAAAAAAAATGGGTCGGAAATTTAGTGCAAGGTTAAATTCTATTTTTACTGGCCTACAAATTTCATCAATTCTATAAAAAAGATTATAGTCACTTAGCGACGCACGTGTTAAATCACGTCACTTGTACCATGTTACAATTATCTGTCACCTGTTTTGGCTTCACGCTATAAAGGTATCTTATCGCTTTATTTATAATAAGATAAAACTTCATTACTTCAAAACTAAAACTTTGTATGTATTCAGAACTTTTTAACGTCCCACTGCTGCAGGCTTCCCTTCAATACGACGGTATTTGGCCATAGTCCACCACGCTGGCTAAATATGGGTTGGCAGACTTCACATGGATTTCGAATACTTGCTAGGTTTTATCAGTTTCCTCACGATATTTTATTTTCCCATAAGACATTAGACAAGTGGTAATCATGTGAGAATGATTCGCACGTGAAAACATCAGAGATACGAGACCCCGTTTTGAACCCGCACCACTCGGTTATCCAAGCGAGCGCGTTTCCACTGGGCTACCACTGTCATTAAATGAAACTAATACATTCAAACTTGATTTTGAGTATTGAATTTCATTCACGTACAAGCAATCCTAGATTGAAGATTAGCTTTAGTGAGTGATGCTAGTTAGCAAGTTTTTTTTTTATGGTAAAAAGGGGGCAAACGGGCAGGAGGCTCACCTGATGGGAAGTGAAAGGGAGGGATGGAGGAGGGAGGGAGGGATGGAGGAGGGAGGGGGGAACGAACGCGGAGGATGAAGAGAAGAAGGAGGGGAGAAGGAGAGTGGGCCTCCCGGACTCTCACTCACCGGACGAAACGCGACAGCATAGCTGCCACTTCACGCCGGTCTTCTGTGAGAGAGTGGTACTTGTGAACTATACGGGACGTGCCGGTTTTGAAAACGGTTCCAAAACTAAAGAAAGCAGTTTAGTTTTTAGTCAACATGTGCTTAGCTCTAAACCAGGGCTACTTAAAGTGGGGTAAGAAAAAGATATTATGTTCACAGATTAAACAAGATATAAAAAGAACATTGGCCTTTTACCCTCATTAACAACATACACGAGTGGGTTTTCCCACCTGAGCCGGCAGTTATCAATTAAGTCGTAATCATGAATGATTTAGATGTCTTGATCATTAATCATTACAACTTAGCAGCAAGAATCGATAACGTATCAAACTCTAACTTTGTCGATTCCGCCGGTCCTGTTCATGACAAAAACGAAATACAGAAATCGACTTGAAGTTGAGTCAGAATTACGTTTAAATTATCCAACAAAAAGACTCCTAAGATCCATCCAATTTGCGCCCATTAATGCGCTTTTAAAATATTCCTTTTAGACACTATTTGTTAATCTACTACTGCACCGATTTTCATGCTGGTTTTTACCAATGGATAGAGGGGTTCTCAAGGAATGTTTTAATATATAAACTAGCGCGGCTTCGATCGCGCTAGATCATATTTTAATTATTATAATAAATCAGTATTTTATTATTTTAGGTAGTTTTTCTTATCTTTTTGGAGGAACCCTGTTCTGTTCTAAACTAATACTAGCTACTCACCCTCGCTTTTCTCGGGTTCGTCGCTATATTTAGCGTAACCGAAGCCACCTTCCTCTTGAATCACTCTATCTATTTAAAAAAACACCAAAATCCATTGCGTATAATTTTAAAGATCTAAGCATACATAGGGATAGGATAGGGACAGACCGACAGAGGGAAGACTTATTAGACTTTATCTACTATCTAATCTTATATTCTACGCTTAAGAGTATAGTAATTAGGTATAGAGATTTACTCAAAGTTGTATTAACCTGCCTAAAACATGAACACGTTATAATTATTTTAATCAAATATCAATAATAGGGTTTATTAAATACTTAAAGAATCATGTCTTTAATTTTCGTATTCGGTTCATTGACGACTAACTACGACTACTTTGTGTACTATAACTACTTACTTTTACATCATCTATAGTAGGTACCTGCTATCTCAGTCTTCTAAGTTCTAAGTTCTAATACGTTAAAAATTAAAATCAATGAGCGATCGCTTACTAGTAACTGTTAGCTGTATTTCCATATTATTGTTTTCGATCTTATATAAACATCATAGGCACAATTTCTTTTAAGAGCTTGTTCAGACACGTGTTAGTTGTGAGTTGTGACGCACGACTTCGTGATGACAGTCATTAAAATCAGTGATAATATGTATTTCGACACTTACAGAAGATATTTTAATAATTTATAGGGTTACTATAGTTCTCATAAAAATTAGTTTATATTGTAATTTATTTTTAGTTTACTTCTTAACAATTTATTTTCATATAAGGCTCATCTGTTATAGTATTTTTATGAGGAGTGATACATTAATATAAGCGTTAACTGTTTACGTTATTATTATAAATAAATTTATTATTATATATATTAATTACTAAAAAATATGTTTATTCATCAGTAGGTATATCTGTATATATATTAGTAATTGTTTTTTTTAATATTTATAATTTTTTTTTAATTGCAATAAACATTTGCATTAAATGTTGCAATGTCTTTCCATGTTCAATGCTTATGAGCATTGAACATGGAAAGACAACACAACAACAAAGATATCCTTTGTGACGACAAAAATTTTGTGAAGTTTTTAGAATCAAGTTCGGATAATGTGTCATGTGTTCTATTATGTATATAATGTACATAACTTTTGTACCTACTAAACTTGATAAATTAAACTTCAAAACATTAGATATGGAATCTAACGAAATCTCGTTATTGCAAAAAAAACATTAAATTTTTATATTTATTATGTATATTAAGTCTGCCAACATGCAAATTAACTATTAAAATTTTGTGGTATTAGTATTTTTGCTATTATAGTCAATTGACTATTTAGACTTAGGTTGTAAACTTTTGCTATTTCGGGTAACACGTGAGCGAGATATGGATGTGGACAAATTGTTTTTAATTTAGACTGTATGGACTATAGTCCTTTGCATTTCTCTATTGGGGATAAATTTTAAAAACAACAAACAAGAATTTGTTTTTTTTAACAATAATTAAGAAGAGCTATGTCGTCGCTGTATTCATTACTTTTACAGTAGGTAGTACAGAATCAGTTATTATAAAATAATTGATTTATAGATAATAAATAGTGTCGATATTTTTTATTAAATATTTACTATTTAGCAATTACCTATTAGAATAGCTTCGAAAAATATAAAATTGTAATACAGCGATACTTAGAAATTGCGATACTATAATAGAAAAATGAAGTGAATAATTTTAAATAATTATTAATTGAAAATATAAAGAGGCAAGCCCTCTCTATTTAATGTTATCAACGGCGCATTAATAAGAATATTTATATTCGTCAGATAACATTATAGCCATCACGTGAGCAGTGAGGTCACACTGTATAGTGTATACGATAACTCCGAGATGACAGCAGTAGAGAACGTAAAACATTTTTAATCTTTTCTCTATACTAGTAAATGATGAGATGTAACTACAAAACGGATAGACATTTGACTTATTTCATAGGATTTAGCGTATTTCGTTGAAGATTTTACATTATGTTGTTATTTAGGTATTTAACATATATTCTTTTTTTTTTGGTATGAAAAATATTGAACTATAAATCGCACCAGCGCTGTGATGCTACGTACTAAGTATTACTACTGCAGCTGAGCGAAACGAGTGTAAGTCACTCGTATTTCATAAAATGTATTTTTATTAACATACTAGCAATACGCGCCGCTTCGCCCGCGTTCCTTTTTTTAATCGCTACTAAACTTCATTCGATCACTCGCTGGGTTTAAAATTCTCCAAAATGACTCCAGCTTTAATATACTCCTGAGCCGCGCAGCTACCTATTTCATATATTATGTGCGGCGTGCAGCACTCCTCATCTCCTATTATTGTAGTTTTCGTAGTATCCTTATTTTTTTCTTGCAATTTAAACAGCCTATATTAATCAGTGATAATGTAGCATTCAAATGGTGAAAGAATTAAAATCGGTCCAGTACTTTTTGAGCCAATTCGTTACAAACATACTTACATACAAATCTTTCCTCTTTATAATATTAGTATAGATATAGATTACATGTTTGGTATAACGATCAATGGTGATGATGATACCTGATGAAAACTGTGAAAAAAATGTTTAGTAATTCTGATTCTCAACTTCACTATTGTACCTAATTCAATATCAAAGTAAAGGACTATCTATAGATCGTAATTCGTATAAAATATTGGCAACTTTCTTATATGAATCATTTAGTTAAGCAAAATAAAGGGCCGAATAAACAAGTTAATCACACCAATAGGTTTGAGCGTGATGAAACACGTGCGGGCCTGTCACGTTGTGGGACACGAGGCAAATGTCGCTGTGACGTAACAACGACAATGGTGGACTATAGACATGTTTCATGGTTTTGGTCGGAAGATTACCTTTACGATTTTTATTACTATTAATATTTATATTTAACTTACACTTCATATACATATACATGTAGCAACCTAATTACAATAAAACATATTTATTATAGTATTAATTTTACATCTAAATTACATACATAAATAAACTACATAAATTAATATACATATAAATATACATATAAATATACACATAAATATACATATTATTATACATATAAATATACATATAAATATTCATATAAATATAGTGGTATTATATTCTAAATATCATATTATAAAACTAAATCTAAAATAATTAAAACACTTTAATTTGTAAAACTTAATATAATAATACTGCATATCGGAAGGCGGTCGTGCCCGCGTCGTTGCGCACTCTGTAAATGTTATAAGAATCCTCAACCGGTTCGAGAATAATAGGCAACGCCATCATGTGCTTGCGCTGGCCGGCCGACCGCCTCCCGCCGCAGTACGCAACCGCTACTAGCTTTGAACGCATGTCGCTCTGTATCAGCTCCACGCTATCGAAATCTTTGTAAATTAAATAGTATATAATAAGTAAATTTATGTATGTAATTTAGATGTAAAATTAATACTATAATAAATATGTTTTATTGTAATTAGGTTGCTACATACACATAAACCTTCCTCTTCGTCTATCTGTTAAAAAAACAGCATCAAAATCCGTTGCGTAGTTTTAAAGATCTAAGCATACATAGAGACGGACAGACAGACAGGAAGCGCTTTGTTTTATACTATGTAGTATAACCTACCTATTAGTTAAATGCTCAGTCATATATAATAAATAATATTAAACTTCCATGATTCTTTTAAGACATATTTGACTTCAACAATAAAAAACTATTATTTCATCATAATATTATATTATTCACATGTTTTTGTTAGCTACTTATCTCTTTTAAGCGTGAATGAGACATTCATTATATATGAATATAAGTATTTTCCATGATAACATCATTCTTTATTGTTTTTATCTCGTTAACATATTTTTTTTATAAAAATAACTAGTTATTCATCCTTGCTTCGCTCGATTAAAAGTTTCAATGAATAGTATGGACTAAAAAAAAGTTAGCCCATGGCACCATGCTAATCCTTCAACTATCTTCAAATAAATCACACCAACTTGACAGGATAAAACCATGTTCAAATCAAATCAAATATTTTATTCAGCATAAAAATTGTTACAATTTCTTACTGAACGTCATGAGTCTCACCAGTTCGGAAAGAAGAAACCTCTGACCTGAGAAGAACTGGCGAAAGAAACTCAGCAAGTTCCGACAGGACAGAGGTGTGAAAGAAGTAATAAACAAAAAAACAAACACTATCAACTTAATACTACTTATAAGTATAGCTTGGCATTAACTCGTTAATCTGTCAATCGTTAATTAACGAAATTAACATTTTTATTAACGATTAACTTTTAAGTGAACTTAAAAAAAGTAATATAATTTAAATTATTCATTAGGATTCCGTGCTTTCCGAGTCACCGGGGTCACCGCCAACTTCCCAACTCTAGGCTGTTACTCACTAAACAGAAAGACTCAATAACTACGCTTGACCCAACGCGCGACTCGAACCCAGGACCTCCGGATGTGTAGCCGTACGTGTATACACTATACCATCAAGGCAGTCATATCAGTCTCGTCGTATCATTTGAAATTGTAATTGATCTACGCCATAAACTCGAAAAATAGAATCTGCGGACTTTTCAAGGGAAAAACATTACTTCTGACGGTCACTTGTTGGCTTTAGTATTGAGTTAATAGGTATATTACAGAAACATTTACATAGTAATTATATTTATTTAAATACGTACAATGTCACTAGCAGTTCTAATTATAATAAGTGATGCTAATTAAACGTATAAATTGCAAGGCAGTAAACATGACCTAGGCCAACAGCCAAGATTATTTAATATAAAGTACCTAGATCTAGCTAGGAAACTATAAAGGTCGGCAACGGACTGAGATAATGTAAACTGTTATAAGTTTTATAGTGGCCTTTACACTTACTTTGTTTTTATTAATCTTTCTGATCAATAAAATTCCTCAGTCTTAAAAGCATACGTTAGTTAAAACTTTTCATAACATAATTCTTAGGCAATGCTTATTTTTAAATATTTACAAGCTCCGTACGAAATATATATGCTAAATTACAGACACGGACAAATAAATACATTTATTATGTATGTGCGTTGTTTACACGTACTAGTGACCCAAGATGTCTATGACATCAGATATAGATAAATAAAATTGAATTTTCTGTCAGTAATATCAACAGCTTTATTACTAAATACACGTGTAATTTTTGTTAAAAAATATAAGTAATAAGAAAAACACATTTTTTACATTTTTGTTTGTCTGTTTGTCCCGGATTAACTCTGAAACTGTCAGATTTTGACGGATCTTTCTCTGGATAGATAATAATCGTAGAGGGAGTCATTTAGGATACTTTTATTTTGGAAAAACAATTCCTGCTCAAAATAATTAAAACGTACCTAGGGACAAACTGAAGGGAAGCGACGATGAGTCGCTAGCTTTTATTATATCCTCAGGAATAATTATATATTTCTAATTAACACTAATTATCGTACTGGTACTTTATTATTTTTGTAATATTTAAGCTTCCTAGAATGTCTTAACTCGTGAAAACAAATTCAAGAATACATCTTACAGAAGTTTCAGACATTAGTCTCACTCTCTCACGATATAATATATAGGACGTTCACAATGCCCGGTCTAGACCCGCTCTGTGCTAAGAACACATAACGATACCCTTCAAACTAGATCTACTTTTGACAAGTGTGAAGTGTACACGTTGTAGGTATACGGCCTTAGAAGTTGTGATTTACTAATACCACAGCTAATACTAAAGAAAATTCTACTAAACTGTATTACTCAGTACACACCAATAGTAAAAAACATTACAATTCAACAACACGTCTTAGTTTGTAGTGAGTAGTGACTAGTGACCCTACTGTGTTGTGTGTAGTCGCAGAGTCCCGGATGTATTTATTAGTAAAGGATAATGTTTACTTTTTTCAGTTCGGTTAAGATTCTCCAATGGATTTTTATTTACGTTTAGCTTAATGTAGTATTCAGTGACCATATTTAACTATTTTATTCATTTACTAGAACACGAATTCATTTAAAAATTTTCCTTATATTCATAATTTATGTACCGATTGCATATTTTTATTATAAATACAGAATATTGTAATATAATACATGAGACGAGGCATTCGTTATATGTATGTGAAGATAAAAAATACCTAATATACTTATCATATTTTATTTAAATAAATAAGTATAAAAGGACATTATGCTTATATTCATTTCACTTAAGAAATAAAGAAACACAAAGTATGTAGTGTTAATGTTAATATTTAATATCATAGTGAAGAAGCTTAAAAACAAAATGAGGTATATAATTATAACACGTGATTAGAGTAAATGATCATGAGCCAAACGAGCGAACTACACGTGTACACTATAGTGACATTGCAAAGGACAATGACCAAGCGGAATTTGACAATCTCTATAAATTCAAAAACCATGTCTTCATATCTTTATTATAATATGTTCTGATACGTGTAGAATGTAGATAATATTTACGTACCTATATTACTTTGTTGGTATAGGTAAATTATTTTTTTATTGGAAATCTAATTCTTTTTCTTATATATAAGTAGTCTAAGTTACTCCTTATAACATCACTTATCTGCCTGCGCGAAAGTACCTTCAAAATCTGACCAGCCGTTTTAACGATTAGCGGGAACAAAGAGACAGGCATACATTTTTTTTTCCTTTGAAATACAGAATTTAATTACATATGGAATTAGTAATAAATGCTTTAATATGCATGTTACAAACAGTCACTTCAATTTTATTCATCTGTAATAGATGAACTTATAAATCTCTTCAGTGGAAAATAACAAGTAATCATGAACAAGACACCAACATGACTAAATATGATAATGCTATTTCGTAACATCCGCTCAAATTATGAACGTACGTCAATACATTATGCACTGCAATTGTCATTATAAGCACGCAGTAGCAAGTCTAAACTAAAGATACAGATGAAAATATCGATATTGTATTCGATTTCGCAATCGACAAGCGAACCCATTACATAAGTGATCGATAAAAATGGACACGTTCAATCGTTTAGCACTACTCAAATTGTGGCTCGCATTTACAACCACGTTGGATTATTTTATAAATTGGTCTCAGTCAGGCGTACTAACCACCTACATTGTTAATTATTTTGTTTATTTACCGCTGCACGTGACTATAATTTCTGTAATCTGTACATTAAAATATTGTACAACTATAATATTTTTTTATAACGTAATATACGTATTTATTTGAGACAGTGGTAGCCCAGCGGTAACACGTCGCTTGGATAACCGAGTGATGCGGGTTCAAATCCGGGTCTCGCACTTCTGATATTTTCATGTGCGAATCATTTATATCATGATTACCACTTGTCTTACGGTGAAGGAAAACATCGTGAGGAAACCTGCATGTCTGGGAAAATCTAACCAGTTTTCGAAAGGCATGTGAAGTTCGCCAACTCGCACTAGGCCAGCGCGGTGGACTATGGCCTGATCCCCCTCGTACTGAGGGAGGCCCGTGCCCAGCAGTGGGACGTTAAAAAGGGCTGATGATGATGATGATGATGATGATGAATATTTTTTCAAATGTACATGATATTATAATGGTTGAATTTAAAATTGTTTATTTTTTTAATCTGTAGGATATTATGTCAAACTATTATCATTAAACTACGAAATAAATTATTTTTTAACAAAAATGAAAACCGACTTCAAAACGCTACAAATCGAAACTAAAAAGAAAAAAAATAATTTTAATTACTTAGTTATTGTTGGAGTCGGTGCCAGCCAAGAAGGACAGTTTTATCCTGCCTTTGCAATGAACTTTCGAACGGATATTTTGATTATATTTACAAATTGATACATTCATTAAATTGTATTAAGATTATTTTGCTTTGGCTGGCACCGACTCCAACAATAACTTAAGTAATTAAAATTATTTTTTTTTCTTTTTAGTTTCGAATTGTAGCGTTTTGAAGTCGGTTTTCATTTTTGTTAAAAAATAATTTATTTTAATTTTTTTTGTGGAAATTATTATGTTTAAATAAAATATTGGAAGGCTAACTAAACTACTGCTCCAATAAGTCAGCGAAGTTTTGAAATGAACGACAACAGTCAATCGAGATTTGTCCACGTCTATTTTTCCACGTAACTCGTAGACGTTAATAAGATTTACCTTCTATTATCAATCCACCTAATATCCTGAAGGAATACGACTATCAGTTCATAAGTACGTATAATATTAAAAGAATTTTCTTTCAACTCCTAACCGTTGAGGATATATACCTTACATCATCACAAATTCTTGAACAGCTTTAGAAAATATATGAAAAAGGTAAACAGTGCCGATAAAATTTAAGGGTTGCCCTAGATTTCTCTAGGATCCCATCATCAGATGCTGACTTGGTGACAATGAGAACATCTTGAATGTATACCCTACCGAACAAAAAATAAATTCTTAAAATCGGCCCACAATTCACGGAGAAATCGGTGAAAACACATAAAAAACAACTGTTGAGGAGTTTTACCTTCCATCATCAGCTTATCCACATGAGATGATGATTTTCATACGTAAAAGCTTTATCGGGTTTAGAAAATATATCAAAAACATAATAGGTGCCTGTAAATTTTAAGAGTTGCCTTCGATTTCCCTGGGATCCCATCATCAGATCCTGACTTGGTGACAATGGGACCACCTCGGAACTATACCCTACCAATCAAAAGAAAAATTTTTGAAATCGGCCCACAGACGGCGGAGTAATCGGTGAACATACATAAAAAAAAAATACATACAACGGAACATATAACCTCCTCCTTTTTTGAAGTCGGTTAAAAATAACACTAATCTTTAACTACGTCATATATTAGAAAAGTAAAGAAGTACGTAAATTTCAATCAAAACACATTTTTTTCAAGGAGTTTATTACTTTTTAAGGGCACAAAAAATAGATGTATAGATTATAAATATGCGCAATCCAGTAGCCCGACAGAATCGGGCAACTCGAGAACGTGAGGAGCTTCTGTGTGTGCGGGCCGACGTGTTTTTACATAGCGTTGATACCGAGTTTTAGGTCTAATACGCATTATGAATTACAGGATACGGGAGTAAACCTAACATAATAATTATAGAATAGAATAACAACAACTTTATATTTTTAATTTTTAATTTAGATACTTTAGTGTATTACTTATTTCATTTTCCATTATTTATTATTTTATATTTTTTATAATTGTTACCCTTACCTAATAATTGGCCCGTTTGATGAACTAGGTATAGGTATTGTATGTCCTAATGCCTCGGTCGTATTGAGGTCCCGTACCCTACAGTTTGACAATTAATTATTATTATTTTGTAAGAGCATTCTCAATATTACCATTAACCAAGTTAAAAACTATGAAAGTGATTGACTTTTAGAATTTTTTTTAATTTTTAAGAATAACAGAGTTTATAGTATGTAATGGCCCTTAGGTTAGACAGTGTGGGTGTGTGCGGTCACGTTTCGCGCGGCGTGTGGAGGCCGGCGCTCGGCGCGTGCAGTCGAAGTCACGTGTTTAGTTATTTTCGCTAGCTCGCGCTTTCGCCATCATAATATTATTCATTATAATATCAGTTTCAAAATCGATTTAACTATATGATTTTAAATCGATTTTTTAAATTAGTGAACATCACTAATGTAGCAAGAAATTATTTTTGGAATTCTTCTTTCTAGTTGCTGTATTATATTTACTTAATAGGTTATTTATATAAACTTTATATATAATAAAAAATAATAAAACTTACTGTATAGGTACTACTGTTATGCAAATGAAAATAAAGTTACATGACCTAATTACCACATCAATAGGTGTCTTTCAGATTATTATAGATAGGTATTTCTTCAAGTAGAAGTTCAAAAGCAACGGTGTTAAATAAAAAAATGCGCCAATAATTATTACATTGTACCTTTACTATATAGAGGTACAAAAAACTTTTTACAGTTTTCATGTTGTACATACATCTTTCTTAAGTACGTGTATTAAAGGCACCCACCTCTTTTAGTGAGGCGGAAAAGATTGAAGAGAAGGTGAAAGAATAATTTTATAAATAAAGATTAATTGCGTCTGCTTTAAATTTTAAACCTTATGAAGAGCATCCCCCCGACTGTTCACTTTAGTTTACAGTTAGCGACAATAACGAGTCGTCACCGTTCCCAATTCGCGTCAGTGGTCGTCTAGGGCAGCCGATCAAAGTATATAAAAATATAGCTGAAAAATAAAAAAGAATACTTAGATTTGGTGAAGATAATACCTACTAATCAGAATGCGTGATTTTATTACTTTGCAACGCTTGAGTAAAATGGAAAAATCCCTTTCCTATAGTATAGGATACATATCCTATACTTCCTACTATGTATTAGTAATTTTCCTAACTTGCCGATGCGACGTCGGAACTTCTAAAAATTTTATGGCAATATGTAAATCTTGATAGTAAGGCTTTGTAAGAACATAGTGTTATGTTTCATTTTCATAATATCTTTATTCATATCATTATCATTCTCATTATATTGCGTTAGTATATCGTTCGTATAGTTTATATTATTATTTTTAAAATTCTTTGTATATCGTATAAAGCAAAAAAATCCAAAGGTTGCGTACTAGTACTATGTAGTATACTAGCGTGTTTTTAATATTATGCAATAAAATGAAAAAAATTGCTAAGTTTACTTGTTTTTTTTTATTAATATTGAACTTGACTAACTTATTTGCGACAAGGAAGTAATATAGTAAAGTATTTACAACAAAAGAAAGTCTTATAAAGCTTCAAAAGTTTAATTAGTAATATTGAATTCAATTTAATTTCAAAATGCGCAACATACCTACTTTTCTTTTTAATGTTGTAAAAGAAAAAGGCAGAGGCAGAATAACTTTCACTTTTGTTTTTTTTTTGTTTGTATTATTGGTTTACTCATGTTTATTTGTTTATTAAATTTGAAACGAACAAACAAATAAACATTTAATGTTTCCGTTTTACATACCATTATCAATAAAATACACAATAACATTAGTGGAATTATCCAAAACACATTTATTGAACATGATAATAATTAAACGTTAAAGTTTCACAGATTAAATGGCTACGAGTATCGATGTCATTTCAACGTTGAACAAAATAAAAACAAGTAAGTTTTTTTTTAAGAATTAGATAGACCTAAAGAAACGCCCTTTTTAAAATGGTAATAGAAATTAGAAGATAAAGGGGATACCCTCTTTACGACATTTTCGTATTTGTTTCGTTACATTTGCTTGAATTCTTTATAACGAGCCTTTATAATTTACCTATTACATATAAATTAATCGCCATCGGTCTAATATTTTATGACGTTTCGATTTTCGAAGCAAAAGTGGAAGTAATTTAAACCATGCTTTATCGTAGTACAGTTCGCGTCACGTAAAAAGAACGCTGGAAGAAAGTGATGGGGGGTGTGTTTGCGCATCGGTACATTCACATACCAAATTCCTAAGCCTATTCTCTTATTTTTGAACTAGTCTTTTGCTCACAATATATATTGAGTATTGGTAGGTACATTGAAAAATATATTAGATAGAATGTCATTAAATAGAATTCTATTAATTAATAAAATATGTTTGATTCATCGTAGAATATTTAATATACTTACAAAAAAGTAAATTAATTCGTTTTATATATTGTTTAAATTATTAACATCATTATTATCAGTGTCTCTTTTTATAAAACAATATACCTCAAAAATATTTTTTTCACAAATTTTTATATAAAATCATTTCGTAATTAATAACTTTTGTGTGCGCGATGGTATTTTGAACTGACAAACCAATAGCGAGCCGGAAAGCATGCGGCGCGTGCCTCGACGTCCCGCGCCCCGCATCTTACCACCAAATTAGCCGATAAATCGCCTCTGCGCAACTTGACAGCCAGCGTTCTTTTTACATGACGCGAATTATACGTTGTTCATAAAAATGTAAATGTTGGCAACATTGTCAAAATTAAAAAAAAGAACATTATTA
Source organism: Boloria selene (assembly GCA_905231865.2). NCBI lineage: Eukaryota > Metazoa > Arthropoda > Insecta > Lepidoptera > Nymphalidae > Boloria > Boloria selene. Next base: position 2,540,656 of record HG993138.1, on the reverse strand, counting down.
TACATTACATATTATGTAGATAGTAGAAAAATTATCAGAATGCGTGACTGATAGTGACGAATGCATGATTGGACACATTTTATCTACAAGCTTATAAGAAAGAAGTATTTTTGACCTTTTAGGCCGAGGCTGTATGGTGAGTGAGCACATCCCGCAGCCGCAACAGCATTAAATTAAAGGTATTATTTGTGCCAACGCGCCTAAAACTTTAACGTAATGTAAATCACTGCATAATAGGTATAAAACAAAGTCGCTTCCCGCTGTCTGTCTGTCCTAATATGCTTAGATTTTTAAATCTACGCAAGGGATTTTGATGCCTTTTCTTTTAATAGGTAGAGTGATTCAAGAGGAAGGTTTATATGTATAACTAGCGGAACCCGCGGCTTCGCTCGCGCTAATAAGTAGTAATTTATAAATAAATGCTATTTTCGAGGACAAGAAAATATGACGGTCAAGTCTATTATTAAGAAGGTAATGGGTTTTTTGCATGACCAAAACAATGTGGCAACAAGCACCACGAAGACGTTGACGTAGACATGTAAACGGATGCTTATGTTTTTTATTTTAATAAACTAGCGTCTCACCTTCGTCTCAGCTATGTACATTATAATTTATAATAGTTACTGTACATTTCTAATAAAAAAATGAAGTATTTTTCCGCAGTAAAAAGTTGAGGCATATTACCCACGGAATTGATAAATAACACTTATGTATATTCATCTGCTCTGTGATATTACCAAATACCATATCATCATACCAAACTCTTGATGTGATTTACAGACAAACAGAAGTGCATTTTTAAAACTATAGATTCGACTTCTGTATCCAAAATGATGTAGTTTCGAATTTCCAAAAAATATTCAATGTAAAGATTGCCTAAGTTACAACTTACTAACTTTACCCGCAGCTTCGCCCGCGTTCATTTTTTTAATTGCTAATCAACCTCATTGGGTTGATCTGTAGGATGACTGAAAGTTTCTTCAAAATTACTCTACCTATTTCAGAACCCATTGTTAATACAAAATTTTTTTTAATTTTTCGTAAAAACTATTTTTTTAATAAAAAGTATCCTATGTTACTTATAAGTTCTAATACCTCCAAGAATATGTGTACAAAGTTTCATGATGATCGGTTGAGTAGGTTTCGCGTGAAAGCGTAACAAACAAACTTACATTCACATACCTATACCTATAATATTAAGTAGGGATAACTTCACATATACCTATAATATGGTATATAAATACATGTAAAATTCAGAATATACAATAATATTCCATTTTTTAATTTTAATAGTAACATAGTAATAAATACATCCTCTTATGTTATACTTCTTATTTGATTTCTAATAATTATTTACGTCCCAGTTTCGCTCGTGTCTCAAGGTTATTTTTGGCAATAGACCCGTTGAATCAATAAGAATCCCTTGGAGCTCCCGACGTATGAGGACAAAATCCCACGATAATCCTAACTAGAACCAGTATTATGTGATCTGTGCTAGAACACTATAATACATAACAATAAATGTTCTTTAGTACCTATTTAAAAACATTACTGCGGATACATATTTATCTAACCTCTAAAAACCTATATCAGCATGTTTGTAATGTATCTAAGGTACATTTCGTATGAAGTTTAAACACTTATGAGATCATTAATTTTATTATTATATACGATCACTAAGTTAGACTATCACTACATATTATTAGAACAAAGTCCTCCGCCGCGTTTGTCTGTTCACGATAAACTCAAAAACTACTGCACCGATTTTCATGCTGTTTTCACCAATGGATAGAATGGTTCTCGAGGAAGGTTTTAGTATATAATTTGTTAAGTTTTTGTATACATTTACTACCGGAATCCGCGGCTTCTAAAGTAGGTATAGACTTAAGAGGTCACTACCTATCAGGCTTTTTTGACATCTTCACCTTCTTTGCCACTCCATTCCAGGATGAGAATTACAAATTCGGTAAATAATTAATAAATCATTAATATTTTTTTTAATCTTTCTGGAGACATCAGAGAATACTTTTTCGTAAAGTACTTAAGTAGGTACTTTAGTTTAGGTACTAAGATATAAAGCGATCGCATAGATCCTAATTGGGTAGGTACCTAATTATAATTTATTAAGATTTATCTAGATAACACAATGATAAATATAAAGCCAATGGTCTTAATAATCGGGAGCAAATGGTAAGCAATATTATAATAAAAGAAATGTGAAACTCAATAAAATAATTAGGTACCTACGTACTTGACATTCGGGCAGTGTAAAAGAACGACCTTGAAACCAAATATAGGTAATATTAGTAAACAAAGTCTAGCTAGACACAATATTAGCATGTTATTTTTAGTGTATAGGTAATAAATTACGCTTTGGATATATTTAGATAAACACTCACTTGTCATATTTAACGGGATGACCGTTCTCTTCCCAATAGTGACGTGTTTCCATATTCAAATTGTGTCACAAAAACGATATATCACTAGCACTTTCACGAAATATTTCAAATCTGTCACATGTTTCCCGTATGGGCACAACACTACACTGTTATTTAGGTAATCTCCTTTGTAAACAACATTTGCGTTCAGATATTTTATATCATACACGTCAACACCGTGAGAGGCTCGCGGTGAACTAATCGGAGACTCGGTCGGGCCGGCTGTTTGTGTTAGTCATGTGATTGAGAATATCGCACGGGTTCACGAGAATGTAGTCTACTGGCCACAGGTGACTAGAAATCGTTTGATTACAAACAACAAATACAATATAATCTGGAAAATAGAAGTGTTTTATTCAAGTTTTCGCGAATATAATCACTAATCGCGATTAACTCAACGAGTACTCAACTCAACAACGGGGTACTGCACCGATTTTAATGGTGTTTTTGATTTGGTGTTCGAGGAAGATTTTAGTATATAATTTGTAAAGTTTTTGTATACTTTTACTAGTAATAGTGGGTCGCTTGTGTGTTATAAAAAGACTAGACATGTATCTACAACCTTATACGTATAAGTACCTATATATTTTTTTAATGGGACAAAGGGGGCAAACGGGCAGGAGGCTCACCTGATGGAAAGTGATCACCACCGCCCATGCACATTTGCAACACCGCAGGGCTTACAGAGTGATCCAACATCTCTACGCAGAGCTAAATGATCAAGCCGATCGAGAGAGCTTGATCGTCGACAACTTGAGCCGCCCTTCGTTGAATGCGGTCAAATGGTAGTAGCTCGTACAGGGGAGCTCCCGCCCAGAGATGAGAACAGTACTCCACGTGAGGCCGAATTTGCGCCTTATAGAGATTAAGACGCTCACCCGACGTGAAGTACTGTCTCGCCTTACTGAACACACCAAGCTTCTTGACGTTGCCCGAGATGTCGACGCCAAGTATTCCGATACTGGCTGTGGCAAACAGGGGAGTGCCCTCAAATAGAGGAGTGACGACAAATGGCGACTTTTTAGCGGTTAACGCGCAAACTTGTGTCTTTTTGGGGTTGAATTGGACTAAGTTTAGGCGACACCAATCTGAGACTTTGGTTATAGTAGAGGAGACCGTGGAAGATCGACCTTCACCGATCTGATAACCAGATGAGACATATTTTTTATCCAATATAATTTATAAACAAATATGCCTATAATTACTTGCCTATCTGAAAGTGCTCATGGCTATTTTTAGCTGGGCAACAGTGCTTTAAGTATGGTTTTTTGCAGGCAAGTCTAAATGACTGATTTTGTAATAAAATAATCTAAAATTTGATATAACTTTCGATAAGTTAGCAGAACGATGGAGTCACCTATATTGACTTACCTGTTTACATCGGCTTTGGTAGCTATACACAAAAATGAGTAGGCAAGCCTACTGAGGCATATTCTGTGTGTTAAAAACTAACAGTGAAATAAAATTCATTTGGTTATCAAAAGAATGAAAGTGATGAAAAAAAATCAATTAAAGTTAATTTAATTAAAAATAGCCATGAGCACTTTCAGATAGGCAAGTAATTATAGGCATATTTGTTTATAAATTATATTTAATAAAAAATATGTCTCATCTGGTTATCAGGTCGGTGAAGGTCGATCTTCCACCGGCTCTTAGACCATTAATATAATAATTATTTTGAATTTCGGATATTTTTGGATAAGTTTTTATTACATTTTAATTTTTAACCTACCTTACAGAAGTTTATGGGCCATAATATAACAAAAGAAAAATCAAATTGCGTTCTTTGAAGATATACAGATGTGCTACCACGGAATTGACAAATATATTCACCTGCTCTGTGTGTGCTACAAATGCGTATAGCTAATTATTGGTGACTAACATGATTTTAAGTACTACGTCTTACGTTATTAGATAGCTCTTGCTATAAATAAGTTTTTAATTTATTTTATCCATCTTTAAAACAATTTAATTTTGTAGGTACAAGATTTTTTTATTGTAACAGAAAATCGAACATTTTCAGTGAACAGTGAATGAATGAATGAAAATTTCGTCACATAAAAAAAGTTTTTTTGGTTTATTTTATTTGCCATTCAAATGTCAGCCAAATCCCTGGACTGGCTGTTCACGTATCTTTATTCATCTATGATCCACGCGTAGGCAGTACAGAGAAGCTGCATAATATAGACATTACGTATAAACTATAAATCTATATAATATATTTGAAAATATCAACAGATTCGCCTTAATTTTATTATATGGACTAGCATTTTTTGTAAATACCGGAAACCAAATTTTTAGAATTCACTTTGTAATGTTTTTTAACCGGTTTGTTATCAGAAATTAGATTTTTTCCAGTAGTAAAAATTATCCTATATCCTGACCCGGATAACCAGCTGTTGCCATACCAAACATCAAAATATGTCCAGAGACAGACAAAACTCTAAAAACGAAAGATTCGGTCTCTGTATCAATAATAATGAATTTCTTAACATTTTCCAAAAAATAACAGTCATTTTTCATTCAATTTTGACTAAGTTAAAATTTCATTATATTATGTATTTGCAAATGATGGGTACCTACGTTATTAAATGCAATAAAAGAACATTGAACATCCAAAATGATGTCCTCTCGACATGGATAACCCGTAACGGCCACACCAGCCATTCTCATTGACACTATAGTGCACAAGTAGACGCACAGATACTAGTGCACTCTCTATTCCTGTGGTTAAGGCAAAGGACCAATGGCTTTACGAGCTTTCCGAGCACCATGTCGCAGCGACCAACTTCCCAACTTCGGGCGATTGGCAACTGAGGCTTATCTATATTCTGTACTAATATTATAAAGAAGAAAGATTTGTATGTAAGTATGTTTGTAACGAGTTGGCTCAAAAAGTACTGGACCTATTTCAAAATTCTTTCACCATTAGAATGCTACATTATCACTGATTAATATAGGCTATTTTAATCGCAAGAAAAAAATAAGGATCCCTATTAAAACTACAATAACAGGAGAGGAGGAGGAGTGCACGCCGCACATAATTTATATGAAGTAGGTAGCCACGCGGCTCATGCGGTGGAGTAATTTTGGAGAATTATTAACCCAACGAGTGATCGAATGAAGTTTAGTAGCGATTAAAAAAAATAACGCGGGCGAAGCCGCGCTTATTGCTAGTTAAACATAAAGACTCAATATTAACTTAACTTGGTTCGACCCCAGGGCCTCGGATATGCAGCATGTTCATGCTACCCTCTAAACTACCGAGACTGTTAAAGAATATAAAAACTATAAATGAAACTATCTTATCAGATTTTGTCGCGGATTTATTTTGATTTTTGCTTCCCGACGTTTCGAATGCTTTACATCAATCATGGTCACGAGACAGAAAGTATTAATATAAAAACTTAGTAAGTAAAGTGTAATACATACACAGTGAAACATAGTGAAAGACCACCGAAGTAAAATAACCCAAAACAAACAATACGTTTAATATAGGGAAAATCAATAGTGTCTGCGATTTATTACACTGTGTAAGCGCCACGCTCGCGCGCACGTGACTCCTTCCCCCTCCGCGCTCTCGCACTTCAATATCTTTACGTAACGGATGCGTTTACGTAAATGTAAATGTGTTTCACTCGACTCAATCTGTAGTCAGATACTTTAAAACCAAATTCATTGCAACGAAAATAAGCTTATTTAGAGATTTTACACAAACGTTTTTAAATTGTACCAGGTTAGTGTAATACTATTATATAGACAAGACACTGCTTGGTTTAACAATGGTTCAATCCCGAATGAAAGTAAAATACTCACGTATTTTACTTAGGACATTTATCAAATTAAGATATTTGAAAAAAGTTTCAATTTACAGTTAAAAATTTTTAGGCAGTGTCAGCCCAGTGGTAACGCGCTCGCTTGGAGTGATGTGGGTTCAAATTCGAGTCTCGGACCTATGATATTCTCAAGTGCAAATCATTTTAACATGATTACCACCTGTCATACGATGAAGGAAAACATCATGAGAAAACCTGCATTTTTGAGAAAACATAGCAATTTGTCGAAAGATATTATGATACCACATGAACCCACACTAGGCCAGCGCGGTAAATTATGGCCTGATCTTCCTCGTCATGAAGGAAGACCCGTGCCCCGCAGTGGAACGTAAAAAAGGGGCTGAATAGTACTGTTAACAATTTTTTACAAGGTTCAGTTGGTGATGCTATTTAATAGTAAGCTGTAAGATGTACCATAGTCAATAGTCATACTCGTATTGTGTGCGGGGTATTTTTATATACCTATACTGCGTCAATAATTATTGTAAAGTGACAAAATATATACATTTACATATGAATTGATTTATTATTATTTAGTTTTATTTATTATTGCAAATATTAAACATTTAAAAACATAGTTTATCTGCTACGGAGATTTATCATTAGTGAACCAATATTGATAGGAGGACTGGACTGGCAATTTACATAAACCTTTTGCGCTGGAATAAAGCACGTTTTGAAAACTTCATCTTATACATAATGTTGTAATCTTTAGGGGCGAAGCAATTACCATAAATAACACAAGCGAAGCGTAACCGTAACCTACCTTTTCTCGAAGCGCTTCGTAGTTTTTTTGAATCCTCATAACTTGTAACATAAGTTTAAATTGCATAGCTCTTATAAATCAAAAATGTAGTCAAAATATGTGGAGATTTGTAAGTGTATTGTACATATATATTGATTTTTATTTATGCTCTTATACTTATTTTGGATCAATGAATTTCCTAAGATAAATAAGTTACTTCAATTACAGATTGCTTTACGAATAACTTATAAAAACATAATGACACTTAATTTATCAATTAATACAATAAAATAATTATTAATCCTATAACAATATTCTGTAATAACTTATCAATAATAATACATTATTTTAATAGTCGGTTGATACAAATAAAACAAATGTAAATAATGCAATTTTAAATTGATACAAATTAAAATTACATATTTACACACGTATGTTAATAATAATTCCCTTATATTATTTTGTACTCTTATATATTTTATATTTTAAACAATATATTATCTTATTCTTATCTCTAATATATAAAATTCTCGTGTCGCGGTGTTTGTAGTTGAACTCCTCCGAAACGGAGGAAAACTTTCATGAGAATCGGTCAGATTCTCATGAAATTTTGTGTGCATATTGGGTAGGTCTGAGAATCGAACAACATCTATTTTTCATCCCCCTAAATGTTAAGGGAAGTCCACCCCAAATTTTTTTTTAATTTTTACATAAATTATTTATTTTTTATTTCTTTATGTTATGTTATAAATACAACCCTAAATTTTCATCCCTCTACGATCAACCCCTATTTTTTTATTAATTAATTATAAACTTGATTTTTTTTTTGACAATATTTTAATTTTTATTTTGTCATGACTTAAATGAATGAATAATAAAAATTCATATTATTGTCAATTTTTCACCTTTCTGCGATCAACCCCTATTTTTCCAATGCGATTTTTTTATTATTATATCCACAGATCCGTAATAGGGTTGCAAGATGGCAACCGAATATAATAATTGAAGTTAGAATTATAATTTCCTTTAATTATATTTTTTTTCAATTTAAATTGATCTTCAACCTTCGCCGGTCGATAACTGATGAACTATCAGCCGATCAGTTATCCCCGCCAGGTCTACCTTTGTCACCTCTCATTCAGCAAACATCACGGAGTAGGGATGAGAACGAAGCCGGTATCCTGTCTCACTCACTATACAGATTCGGGCATTTTTTGGGTTATGTTTGTGTATCGTAGAAAATACTAATAGAAAAATAGAGCGCAATGGGGAAAAGTTGGGGGTGCCAAGAGCGGGAGTGGGGCGTGCACATAATATATGAAATAGGTAGCCGTACGGCTCAGGAGTGTATTAACGATGGGTTTTGAAACAGCCAGAGTAATTTTGAAGAAATTTTCAGGCATCCTAATCCTACAGATCAGCCCAATGAGGTTGATTAGCAATTAAAAAAATGAACGCGATTCTATTTTCCTATATGGCAAGGAGAGTAAGACTAAATAGCAACATTATTTCATTTCGTTCAAAAACCCAAGATTTTCTATTTAGGAAGTAATTTTATAATGTAAAACTTTTTAAAAGTGCAACTCATATTTGCATATAATTTATCATTTTAAGTACATTATAATGATAATAGTCAAATATTACTGATGAATGTTAACTGTATGTTACGAGGTTCTACTTACTATTACTAAACGCAATCTGTGACTGTCAAATTGTTAGGAGTTAGGACCTGTAAATTTTCTTGAAAGGCATATTAAATTTTAATATATATTGATATTATACTGTGAATACCTTACAAAATGTTGGCTATAATCAATCGTATCCTTGATTGGATTAAAAGCTTGTTCTGGAAGGAGGAGATGGAGCTGACATTGGTCGGCCTACAGTATTCAGGGAAAACAACTTTTGTTAACGTCATTGCCGTATGTATTATCACAAAACAATCATTGTATACTAAAACGCCGCACTTATATGCTATTATCAATATTTGATATAACTTAATGGAAATATATAAGCACCACCCATGACATGTCATATTTTAAATATAAAATTATTTTTTTGTAGCCGAATCCGTAATACTCACGTCATTTATATTGTGTAGGTTTCCCATTATATTATTTTCATTTACTTTTCCTTTGTTTTTATACATTTTATGTAACTTAAAATCATTAGCTTTGCAAATATAACACAAATTTGTCATATGTTATGACAAGTTTGTGTTATATTTCCAAAGTGATGTAAAAATATACTATTTTTGCTTAAACAGATAATTATTGATATCACATCACCTCCCATTGTTTTATCATGACTCATCTACTGTAAGGCATAAAAATAATAAAACCTCATACTCCTGGTCATGAATCTTTTTTTATTAGAACACCTGTAGTTGTATAAAGCTTATACCATATATTATAATTGTAATTATTATGAAAGAGGCTAGTATTATTCAAGTTTTTCTTATATTTGATTGATACCTTTTTGATTTCAGTCTGGACAATTTAGTGAAGATATGATCCCAACTGTTGGTTTTAATATGCGTAAAATTACCAAAGGCAATGTAACTATCAAAGTAAGTATACAAAATTTACTGTTTGTTTTTCTATTTACAAAATATAGATTTCTTTCTTTATTATTTACCCTTTTAATATTTTTTTCTAAACCAAAATATAACATTAGGAATATTCTATCTTCTTTATGTTCTAATTTTTAATAAGCATAATAAGATTTTAACATGAAGAAATATTTATACCACAAAAACACATTTCTTTAAGATAAGGATGTATCAATATAAATCATTTTTGACAGAAAATTATTCAAAGACCTACTAGATATAAGGACATTTTCTTTCAGTAGTATCACTACATATTGCTAGCTTCCCTTCAATATGAGGGGGAGCAATCTAAATTCCTCCAGACAGACCAAGTGTATAATCATGTCGGAAACAATTCATGCTATGAATTCTGTCTGTTTTAAAATGTTAATAAAATCAAATTAAAATTATATAGGATTTAAAAATTTATACTTCTTTATTGTGTAATTTAAAAGTTGTAGAGTTTGTAAACTCAACAAAAACAAAAAAATTTTTTTATAGGTCTGGGATATTGGTGGTCAGCCCCGGTTTCGTTCCATGTGGGAGAGGTATTGTAGGGGCGTGAATGCTATTGTGTAAGTAAAAAAAATATGAAAAATTGTATATCATTATATATAAAATATTATTTATTCATTCAAATAAAATGAGTAATGACTAGTTTTTAGGTTTCTAGGCATGATACTAAAATGAAAGTATTATTAATTAAGGTTTTCTATAACTATCACTTTTATACTTCTGTGTATCAACAAATATCTAAACTTGATACTTTCTTACGTTTACGCGAATATTTGACATAATGACAAAATGTAAATGACAAACTATTTTTTCGGATTTTGTCTCTCCCGTGACCATGATTGCTGTAAAGCATTCAAACGTCGGGAACCAAAAATCCAAATAAATCCGCGACAAAATCCGAAAAGGTAGTTTCATTTATGAATATCTAAACTGCTAATTCGGACTGTTGATTAGAAATTATTGACAAATTCTCCCATAACCAAAATTAATCCAACCTGAGGGTTGAGCGAGAGACCTATGAATTTGCAACTATACATTCTAGCAAACTATACCAAGGTTCAAAATGTTACCATGTCCGAACAACACTATCCGCACATGGTCTATCACAGGTACATGGTGGACGCGGCGGACCCCGACAAGATCGAGGCGTCCCGCAACGAGCTCCACAACCTGCTGGAGAAGCAGCAGCTGACCGGCATCCCCGTGCTCGTGCTCGGCAACAAGCGCGACCTGCCGCACGCGCTCGACGAGCACGGACTCATCGAGCGCATGTAAGTTGAGACATACAACACACAAACACTCACAACACACACACTCACGCTCACTCACTCACTTACACTCACTCACTCTCACACTCACTCAATCTCACATTCTCACACTCACACACACAGACACAACACGCTCACTCACTCACTTACACTCTCACACACTATCTCACTCACTCACTCTCACACACACTCACACTCACTCACTCACATACACTTATATGTGTACATACATATTACATACATGATGTTAGTTTTTTGCCATTTCTTCTCAAGTCTGAGGCTTCGTCTTTCCAAATTGGTAGTACTCATGTAAAAAATTGTTATTTTCAATTTACACACACACATACACAGAGACTCTTAACTACACACAATCTTAGTTAACCCTAATTTCACAATAGAATCAATTGACTCATATTACTTTGATAGAAAACAAGTCAACAACATTGGCTGGAAGAGATCTCTTCTAGAGATAAGTCCACCCTTGCTAACATAAATTATTTTTAAATTACTCTATGTGTTATTTATAGTGCAATAAAGAATATATATATGGTTTTTGTTAATGTGTTGCACCCTTTAGTATTTTTTGGCTTCACATCATATTATCCCTTGCAGGGTTTCTTGGCTTTCCCCTATGTTTAAAGTTGGAACATAAAATTCTGAAATAGCGTTAATGAATAAACAAATTGTAAAACAAAATTTACTTTGAATAACAGTTTTATATTATTACTAGTGACTCACCTTCTCTCTTACACAGGTTCGTCTCTAGGTACAATTATGTTTAAATAGAATAAATTGTAAGATATTTTCCCATATTAAAACGTAACCTTTATGTTGACTCGCGTAACCAGCCAGCATGATAACAAATTTTAATCCAAAATCTGACTAGTGGTTTTCACGTGATGCATTACCATTATAGTCTGTACTATAGATTATTACTCGTAGCATTAAACATGTGAGCCATAGTGATCAATTCGAAATACAAATATGTATCACTACATAGTATAAAACAAAGTCGCCTTTTCTGTCCCTATATCCCTATATCCCTATGTGCGCTTAAATCTTTAAAACTACGCAACGGATTTTGATGCGGTTTTTTTTAATAGATAGAGTGATTCAAGAGGAAGGTTTATATGCATAACTAGCAGATCCCGCGGCTTTACCTGTGCTAAATCTAGGGAAGAGCCCGAGCGAAGCGAGGGCGAGTCGCTAGTATACATATAAAATAATATTGTAACTTACGTGAATTAAATATTTTTTGGAAAATCATATTGAAATAGTCATAATCTATAGTTTTTTTTAATTTCTTTATCTGTATATGACCTAACCTTCATCATTTCTTTAGATAGTTATTTATTTAAACTATATTATTAAGTATTAAGTAATATAGTAATATTAAATTTTATGCAAAAAATACTTATTTTCAGGAACCTATCAGCAATTCAGGATAGAGAAATATGCTGTTATTCCATCTCCTGTAAAGAGAAGGACAACATTGACATCACACTACAATGGCTAATCTCCCACAGTAAGTCCGGCAGCGCGCGTTAAAAACCCACAAATAGCACTCACAGGTAACCGCTTGTCATACAATAAAGAAGAAAATTTAAATGGCATATAAATAAATGACTAAATTAATTAAAAAATTGGAAAATTTCAAATAGCATTTCTTAAAAATAGTAATAATGTGATAAAAATTTAACTAGTAAATGATAATATTAGCAAGGCCCTTTACAAAATTCTTCTTTATTGTCAGTATTACATATATTTTGTTACAATATAAAATTCCTGCGGATGAAACACACTTACCAAACCAAAAAGCTTATTTGTTTTTTTTTTTATTAAAATTAGTTGTTGTATATAGAAAAGTAATGAAATTTTAATATTAATTTTTAATTTTTTTTTGGACAATGGACAACCAAAATATTTTAAATTACTTAAGAATTTTTAAGTGATATGTATGTGCTATAGTTGTCAGTGTGTTTCATCATTTCGGGCCTAAAGAATAATTCCAAATTTGTTTTAGTAGTTAAAATAAAAAATTACCAACAATTAGCTATTTGAATGTAAAGTTTCTCCACTTCTCCTCTAGTTTCGATAGCTAGTCTCGCTAATGAATAGGCAATTTGAAAATCTGGAACATTCTAGAAAATGTAAATCTTTTAATTCTATTTAAAATTCGCCTTATTATGTATGAAAAACGAATGTTATTTTTGCGTAAATGCGACTGTAATTTTAAGTACCGTCGAAGCATCTGACAAAGTTATTATAAAAAAAATCAACGTTAAAATATAGCTTACCAAATTATTTTTTAACTGTGCCAGATATTTCGGCGGTAATTTTTCACATGGAATTACATTTTGGCTGTATTTATTATTCAATTTAAAAATCTCAGCTCAAATATGACAAACGTGCGCAAACAATTTTAAATTATCTATGGACTAAAATTTTCCAAATATGGCCGCCGGTGGTGACAATGACAGCTGTCAATTCCAATATGTAATTCGATGGGAATTAATAAGTTTTAGGTTAGAAATTTAAATATAATTCGCGTCATGTAAAAAGAACGCTGGCTGTCAAGTTGCGCAGAGGCGATTTATAGGCCAATTTGGTGGTAAGACGCGGGGTGCGGGATGTCGAGGTACGCGTCGCATACTTTCCGGCTCGCTATTGGTTTGTCAGTTTAAAATACCATCGCGAACACAAAAGTTATTAATTACGAAATGATTTTATATAAAAAATAGTAAAAAAATATTTTTGACGTATATTGTTTTATAAAGAGAGAGTCTGATAATAATGCAGTTAATAATTAAAAAATATATATTAAACGAATTAATTTAATTTTTTGTAAGTAGATTAAACATTCTACACTGAATCAAACATATTTTATTAAATAATAGAATTCTATTAAATGACATTCTATCTAATATATTTTTGAATGTACCTACCAATAATCAATATACATCGTGAGCGAAAGGCTAGTTCAATAATAAAAGAATAGACTTAGGAATTTCGTATGCGAATGTACCCATGCGCAAACACACCCCCCACCACTTTCTTCCAGCGTTCTTTTTACGTGACGCGAACTGTAGCTTGAGTCGGTGCACTCTCTACATTGTGTGGCATTATTTTGTATTCAACGTTAGAATATTTTTATTCGTGCCAAGTTTATTGAGCGCTTGTTCGTATTATATTGATATATGAACGCAAACTATTGCCACATTAAAAAATAATCCGATAATGGCGGCTTTTAGTTTTTATATTCGAAGTTTGGGCTTTACTATATCCACAATTATTATACTTATTACTTTCTATATTTAACATATCTAATTTAATTGTATTTTTATAATAAAACATTTTTAATTATTAATAGTAATACATTTCGAAGTTTTTTTTACCGTGGACAGGTGTTGCCAGACTGATATATCAAATAAATCTATCAGCCGCTGCAAGGATTTATATTATGTACTATTAGAGTGTTTAGATTCTGATAATTAGCATATACATTATAAATATACTTATCTCATATTGTTAGTTAAATAATAAGTTAAATAATATATAGTGTGAGACTAATTTTTGCTCTATAATAGCTGTATATATATAAAAAGAATAATAAAGTTTTGTTATGTATCGGTTAGATGGTATTTATTGATATTTTAAGATAGCAATTTGAACGCGGAAAGAAAGGCCGTTTTAAGACATACCCGATATTTGAGATACAATTTTTAATACATACATCGATAATAATAACTTTTTTTAATGAATTTTGTATTGGATTTTTTGGTTGTTTCTATTGAGGAAATAAAAATATAAAGCTTTCAATAAAAAATCTCTTTCTAAGGGTACCTACTTCTAAAGCACGATCGTTCTTCTCTTATAGTTCCGTGGAGATTAGATTCACACGACGAATTTTTCTGTCACAAGAATTTTTAAACTGATTATTATTATAAATATTGCTTTTTGCACATTTGATCAATTCACTCTACACTCTCGATTTAAAATGCTGAATAGTAAATACCTTTGCCGGTTATAAAACGTTACTTGGCAATTGGCTCAAAATTTATAGGATTTCTCATTATAAATTTCATAGGAAAGTATTTATTTAAAGAATTATTAATACAAATTGATAGAGTGTAGAGATTATTTTCACTGAAATATTTTAACGCTAACATTTATTATATATTAACGTGAAAATGTTCAATGTATAAGTTGTATAGTTTTGCACGTGACAGGTCGCGGGGCGCGCTAGTGCTTGTAATTTGTTATTATTTCAATATTTCGATATAAATATCTTAAATAGCTACATACAGTCCAAATTTTACTAAATTTTTTCTAACGATAAAGTACAGTAGTTCCTCTAGTCTCTAATTCCGATTGTTTTGTAAACTTCTTAAATTAATGTAGTAATTGATTTTTGTTATTTGAGATATGTGTATCGGTTAGTATCTGTGCGTTAGTCACATGGCTGTAACATATTCTTTTTGTATGATGACACAAATCAGTATAGTGGTGAAAGAAAATATTAAATTATGTTCAATATATGTTGTTTTTATTTATACTTGTTCGTCGTTGATTTGTTAATATTAAAGTAAATTATCCGAACCTCGAACCATAACCATATTATCGAAATATCCTATTATCCAGACTCATTCTTCACGGTTCTAATTGCAAATTTGTTTTTTATTTTTGTTTACGTCAAGTGAAAAAGAGTAGTGTTGTCCCTTAAAAATCATCTGTATCAATCACATATTACGAGTATATAGGTAGTATATTATCTTTATTATCGTTGTCGCTCGTATTTTTTATATATAAACTACGTATGTAAAACCCATTGCCTATTACATAAATAAAAATTGAATAAAATTTAAATATAGTTTGATTTGACTCAGAAATCGATTATCTGGATTTTCGATTATACAGAATACCCCTTGTTTTAATTGATCCGGATAATCGAGGTTCTGCTGTATTTAGAATAATACAGACGTTAAATCGTAGGGATGTCGCGTGCTACCTTTGTGGGGCTTTAGTGGTGGGGGGGTTGCTAGAACATGCTGCTTACAAACGGATGGCAGCGTTAGATTTAAAATAGGCAGCGTTATATTTAACCCCTTGCAACCTTCCGCCATGTTGGAAAGGAAACAAAGTATCAAGGTTAAATTTATGCTATGCGACTGTTATTGGACGCGTTTGCAAAGGCACTTATTATAAACTGGTATAATAATGTTCTCCAACCGATTCCGGCCAGTCTCATTGAGACTAGCCAACTGAGGAGATATACTTTTCTCTTTCTTTTCTTTCTCCAATCAAACATACTCCGGTGGGACGACTACTCGACACGACCAGTGAGAACTGAGAGCTACGGCGCAGGACCGACGATATCCGAAGCACGGGGTTGATTCACCGCCAACCTCCCAACTCCGGGCTGTTACTGAGGCTACAGTACTAACAATAAGACTGAATAACCAAACTTGGCCCGACCCTGGACTCGAACCTCTCGATGTGTGGGCGTAGTACATGCTAGCCACTACACCACCGAGGCAGTCATAAACTGATAAGTAAGTACTTCTTGTACCTCTACACTCCATAACAAATGTGCTTTAAAATGTTAGAAATAAAACCAGTATTATTTATATAAAACATTTATTGTATAAAAATAATTGAGAAATGCAGAAATTCATGTATATCACATTTTCTTAAATTTCCAAGAAGTAATTCTCTGTAATGAGAAAAACAGTTAAAAAGCGAAATTTAAAATTTCGAAATAATAATATAAAATTGTCGGTTACATGAGCTTAAAATTATTAATCAATTTACAATAAGTAAATACCTAAATATATATTTAGTTTTTCAGTCAATGTGCAGTAATTACACACAAGCCACCCAACACGACTTTGACTTACATCTTCTAAGTCTACTGACATCTAATATTTAAAAATCCTAATAATATTATAAATGCAAAAGTTTATAAGTATACAAAAATCTATTAAATGTCATAATGGCTGAGAATAATAAAAATAAAATATTTTATCATATTTAATTAGTTAAATGTGATGTTTTGAATATCTTTATAAATTTTTTTATTTAATTTATAAGTTCTCATTAATATGTATTTCATTTCATATTATCAATAAATAATTTCGCAAGAAATTCTTTATTGATAATGAGCAAAAATCAAAAAATCCGAAACGCTAGTTTCATTTAGAACGTTTAGTAATTACGAGAGAACATAGAATCTGATATACTCGTATTAACATATAGCCTATAGGCCAAACACATAACCCTTCTTTGGCTTTGCCGCAGTCAGGTAAAAAAGAAAACTACAAAAGACTATCTTTCGTTAACCTCCGGTCTCAATAAAGAATACCTACTACTAGTAGGTAAAATAAATACCTAAATAAAGAATACCTACTAGTAGGTATTCTTTATTTATTTATTTTTCGAATTATTGTGTACCGCATTTCGGGAAAAAACTACTGGACAAATTTTGATGAAATTTGGTGTGATCATCATACTGTGATGATAGCTTATTATCTGGGTGGACATATAGAATGGTTTTTACTGCGGGAAAATATCCCTCCGAGTAAAACTCGAGCATATCATTTGTATTTAAATCTACTAATAGTAGTGAAACATATGGTAAATATTATAAATAAATAAATCAAATCATCAATAATACATCGACCGCATCATTAAAACATTCACTTGTGTCATTATTTAATATCACATTTTCATTCTTTGGTTTTGGGACGGACTTATTAAGGTTATTTTTGCGAATTTCTTCGCGTAAATTCTTTATTTCTTCCTTATTTTTGTTCACTTCTTGTGATAAACGATCGATTTTCGCATGCAAATCTTTTATATGCTTCAGTAAAACATCATCATTCGATCTATTTTCAAGGACCATCTTCGGCGAGTCCACTACGCTATTGCTCTCATCAATGTCTACTTTGACTTTTAATCCTGGATTCAGTAAAGGTTCTTGGCTTTTGTAAAATTCAGAATTTTTAAATTCCTTTATCTCTTCTGTGGTTAAAAGAAAAAAAGCCACTTTTACCACGTCATTTGCATCTATAGCGTTTAGAAGAGCTTTTAACTTTTTCGCGTACTCTTGTAGAAGTGTTGGTCTGACGCCTTCAATCAAATTATTGCTTTCGTTCCAAAAGTAGGGAATATTTTTTTTGTCAACAGCTTTGTAGAGTTCCTCGACCATGTCGCGAAAAATGACGCTGATTTTCTGTTGCCAGTACTTTTTATCCTCTACTGATTGGATTTTCCACAAGAATAACGTCTTTATGTAGTAACTAGCTATCGCCTTCATTCCGAGAGAATCGCGTAATTTTTTAACCTTAAACCAATATGTAGTATGTATGTATACTCTTAGAAAAAATAAAAAATATTAGTACCTTGTTATGTCATATTTAATCATGTTTCATTACTTAACTGATTATACAATAATATATTTATAAATAGCAGGTTATTTTTTCAGCTATCTAGAATAACGAGCACCCCTAAAAATAGCCTACAAAAAGCCGTTGCACCCCACCTCTATACAATATACATATTATACTGGATATTTTTATTTTATATCTAAAATAGACATAATACTTAATGTTTT
This sequence comes from Boloria selene, assembly GCA_905231865.2. NCBI lineage: Eukaryota > Metazoa > Arthropoda > Insecta > Lepidoptera > Nymphalidae > Boloria > Boloria selene. Next base: position 2,522,152 of record HG993138.1, on the reverse strand, counting down.
AGTCTAAGGGGCCATTCATTTATTACGTAAGACAATTTAAGGGGTGAAGGGGGTCGACCATGTCTTATGGTTTCTAATAAGGGGGTGGGAGGGAGTCTCGATAGTTCTTACGTAAGATCAAAAAAATGCGCAAAGTTAAAATTATACTTTGAAAAAGAGCGGGCAACCGAGCGAAAGGTACTGTACCTTTCAAATTACGAATAAACATTACAAAAAATTGTTACTTTGAAAAATAAACATTAAAATAAACCAAACGCGTATTCATTTGTTATTTTAGACTCTTACGTAATAAATATTAAACAGGGGGGGAGGGTTCAGCCTATTCCTATTTTTTCTTATAATAGGGGGGGAGGGGGTCAAAAACTAGCGAAAATAGTCTTACGTAATAAATGAATGGCCTCAAAGTAATATTTTTTTGTTTATATTATAAAATAACAGTTTTAAAACTAACCTATAATAATCATTATTAATAATGTATTTGTTTTAAAGCTTGAAAAAGTTGAACTAAATATTTACTACTAAAAAACTTACCAATCTTATAACAACTTTTAATTGATGGCAACCCTTAATCATTTCTTTTTCGTAGTCCTGAAACGAAAGTCTCCAGAGGCGATTCTTCTGAGTGTCATCTTGAAGTGCTTTATTGGGCTTTGGTACAACCAACCACTGGTCCACCTGAGCGCCATCTATCTGCCTAAATATGTTGCATGTCGCAAAATTTTAATTTCGAGAAAATTGAGTTCAAAGTTTTTGTAATGTATTGAATGCATATTTTATACATCTACATTCTACTATCAAGGGACGTTAAATATGTTTGTATAAGATTTAAAACTGTTTATATATGCATAAAACTGGCATTTATACATAAAACCACAGTCTAGAAAGAAGCTCTATCAAGAGTAGTGGAGGTACGTCGGCTTATCGTGACAATAGTTTCCATTTACGGCCGTGGCGTGACGATTGACTGGGGTGCTTTGCAACTAAGATAGAATTTTATTTTGTTTCCTTTTTATCTCACGTAATTGCAAGTGTACTAAAACCTCATCTCTCACCTGAAAATAAATTTGCGTATCTAATTTAGAACATTATTTAATTATTTATACCTATATCCAGTGGGCCATCTCGGAGCCATGAACCTGATAACTGGCACCAAATCAACATCCAGATGGAACTCCTCATCTCCCTCATCATTCCTTACATTCAGAGTATAAGCAGGACCTGACATCTTGTATGTCATCCGATAGGTGACTCCATTCACAGTGACCTTTCCATTCAATTCATTTATGGTCTTTTGCACTATACTGTGCAGCCATTGTCGGAATTTGTTTTGTAAAAAATATTTATCTGAGTCACGCCAATCTCTCGTCACTTTGTGGCATGTTTCCCATTCCTAAAATAAAATATGAGGTCCCACTGAGTGTCTAACACTTAGAGGTAACTACAGATTTAACTGGTAAATTCCCGCAGTCTGCAGTATGAAAATGTTGCAATATCTTTTAATATGCTATTTTTGAGATAAACATTTTCCCATCTACACTGAACTTCAACACTGAATCTGTAACTTAATTAAATAATGTAACTTCACCTGTTTCTTATCTAAATTATCAAATTCCTTGGTAATTTTCAGCTTCACATAGCCAGGTATATCGTTTTCTATAATAATGCCATTTTCTCCATCAACATAGTTGATTGGTAGTCGGATCACTATGTCCATGTCGAATTCATCGAGCTTACTCACTTTGATGCCATCTGAGACGCTACCACCATACAGTACCTGTTGATTATTATCATTAATTATTTATTTTTCTTTTTGATAACAGAGGAAAGAAGATAACCAAAGTAGTGTAGAAGAGACTGCTTTGGGCCTAAGACATATTTACAGAAAAAAAATTAAAAGTGCGTGTGTACAAAGTACACATGTCAGAAGTAAAACTTCTTTGGCAAACTAACTTTTAAATCTCATTTATATTTATACTAAATAACCCCGTCTAAGCTCGTTGAGAGAGGGAGATGGCACAAAGGTCACACCCACGAGTTAGACAGAGTTAGAAATGTCACTGACTCGCGGTGGGCGAGATCTAACTAAGGTTAACTCTTCCCCGTCTCTGAGTGCCTAGTACTATGGACTTTTTTTTTCCTTTTAATTGAGTTTGAAATCAAAACGATTCTAAAGAAATTTCACTTCAATAAGTATAGATATGTCCTATTTTTAATACATTATATATACACAATATATGTACTGATTATAGTATTGTTATCAACAGTTATTTTAATGGATCATAAGTAGTAATGTATATATCAATTATTAGGTATATTGGTATACAAAATAAATTCTATTTGTATACTAATTTCATTGCAGAACTATTATTAAATCATACTTTTACTTATATACATAAAATAATAATAGGCATATGTATTTATAAAATACATTATAATGTAATTATTGTTGCCTCATATAAAAGATATTAAAATTAATTTCTTACTTGACTAGCATATTTGTTGAAAAATTTGCATTGTTCACCCATTTTTTGTTTAAACTGATCAAAGACACTCTTAAAAACTTCTTGTGATTTCTTAGTATCATTGTCTTTCAATGAAATAAAATTTTTAAACACTTCACTTAAATATATGTCTAAGCTATTCTTTTTTTTTGCAGACATAATTCTCTGGAAAGGTAATTATTATTAACAAATTAGAATTTATAAGCTCTTGCTTGCTTGCAGCCAGTAATAGTATCTAAATCGAATACAATCACAATAATATTAACTTATTACAAACCAAAGTATTATTATTTTATTATAATAATAGTATACTATTTACTTAAGTAACTGAGCACTTCTTTTTTATAAAAAAAATGGAAAATACTAGTTTCTTTTATGATTACTTTATCTTACTTCAGTGAAGTTTTAACATGAATTAATGGGATACAATATGTAATATAATATAGATTTATTGAATAAAAATATGATACTTTACCTTTTAATGCGGTTTTAACTCTAAAATAAACAATTAATATTAGAAAATAGAAATGGTGACTTTTCGAACTTAACAACTAAGCTTCTCTCGTCTCTTACCTTCACAGTAATTCTATTTATAAAATTAATGTTATCAAGTACGAAATAAACAACTACTTCCATATCAACATTCCATTCAACATTGTAATCATAGATGACTAATAATGATTGTAAATTGTAATTGAATTGTCTCTTTGACTTTGACAAATAAATAAGTTGCGTATAAAGTATATATGGAAAATGTTAAATAATTATAATGGTAACATTGGTAAGTCTACAATATATCTCACGGTCGACTGTCGAGTAAAACAGCCCCTCTAGTCAAGTGGATATAAATATAATGTACTCTGTGACAAGTGGCATAAACGCTAGTAGAATAGAATAATCAATGTAAGGGATTGACATAATCTTACGACTAGTGATTAGATTCAACGTATCGAATTTGTAATTGGTAGCCAAATGTAACGAAACGTCAGATTAGTACATAATTCCCCTAGGACGATGTAATCGTCCTAGTAATTCCCCATACCGAAGTGTCACTTTTGACAAACGAATTCTGCTGTTAGCGTACGGCAAGGCGTTAGCGTTTATCGAAATAGAATCGACACGGAGCGTTTGCCATTTGTCTAGAGGGGCAGGTATAGCAACAAGCTCAATTTCAGTAGTAATAGATTTGTACGATTTGCGTGACAAGCTTCCAAGCTTAGCGTCAACGCCGCTGTACGGCGTTGTTATCGACGGGACCTGCGCAGCGCGCCGTTTAGGTTATAATTAAATGGTATTTATGAAATACGAAATAAACTCTAGGAATTAGATGAGTTTACAACGCTTGCATTACGTGGGATATAAAGGGGACAAAATAATATTATGTTCTTAGGTGCAAAGCACCCCAGTCTATCATAGTGTTTGACAGGGGAAGACCAGAAAAAGAAATATGTGTATGTTTCGATTAAAACATCTATGAAAAGTATGAAATATTTAATCATAATAAATAATAACCACTACATTAACATTAAAAGTTAAATTTTAAGCATGATAATTAATATATCAATATTATCAAAACACTCGACTCCTTTGTCTGATATAATATAATGATTAATGAACATTATGATAATGTTTTAAAATATGTAATGAAGATAAAACAATTTATTATTTTTAAATATATTCTTACAAATATATGTATTCAATCCGGTAATTAGATTTCAACTAAACATGATAAAAAAAAATATTAACAATAATTTGACTTCAACCGCTTGCTGCCGATGAATGGCTGGCTTCATATTTGTATGAACTATAAATATTATTGTTATGGAATTAGAACATTATCAAGGCAAAAAAATGGTTGCAGAACCCGAATTCATGAAGAGTATTTTATTATTAAGTAAGAAGGTATTAAAACTTGTTACATAGCCCTATGTCATTCTGGACGTGTGAACTGTGAGGTTGTCAAAGATGCACGAATGTCAGAAAGTTTATATTTTTTAAATTCATTTCATTATAAATTTTTGTTTTACTAATTTATTACGGTATAATGAATTGGAAAACCCTTCTTTAAATGTTTAAGCAGTAACTTTTGAAATTAAATTTCTTCTTATTAAATTCTGATTTGAAGATACTCCGCGATCTTTTAAGACGGTGAGACAATTTCACGCTTTAAATTCAGATTACATTTACACACAATTTATTATATTCCAGCATATGATTTCTATTCAAATGAACAAAAATTTACATATTTAAAGGAGAAATATCTATATGTACACAAACCTTTAATAACTAAATCGTCACAAACAGTTTGTATTCTGTCTGGATAGTTTTTAGAAGTTTAACGAAACTTTGATTTGGTTGAATGATGAGCAGCCGTGACGACTGGGTGCCTTTAGTTGCGGGAGTCGTTGTCAGTGCTGGTCTACTCGCGGTGTTCTACAAACTATTCTTCACTAGCCCACGGCCAAGCTATGCAAAGGGTTGCTGTAATCAAAACTTCGGTGCTTCAAAGTATATATGCACGTGTCCGAAGGATGGCCCAGATTTTGTTAGTATATTCTATATCTTCAAAATGTGTTTATATAATATTATTAATAAGAATGTGTGTCTCTTTGTTGGCCTGTCTTTCCCGTCGAACCAGAGTGGCGGATTGGCGTGAATGGCGGTTTTGTTTTTGTAAAATGATAAAGATAGTAGCAACTAGTTTTTTTATACCGAGGGTATATGATTCATACGGGAAAACATGTGTTAATAAAGTCTCACAACTTATCATAAATATATGTTTGGACATTTTTTACAACAGCGCCATCTAGTTTCGTGGTAAGCTAGGAGGCTTGTGTTACGGATACCAGATAGTTGATATACTACACATATAAATTTTTAAATACATACATAATATAAATATTAACGACCATGACTGGAGAACAAACATTCGGGCTCAACAAATGAATGCCCCCAGCGGGACTCGAACCCGCGACCGCTGGCACAGAAGGTAGTTTCACTAGTCACTACCAACTGAGCCAAACGTGTCGTCAAAAATATGTATTTACGTATATGTATTATATATAGTATATCTATTCCATACTAATCGCTATGCACAAACCCGACCGAGGCAAGGGTGAGTCGATCGTTGAGTTATAAATTATAATTATATATTTATGTCGAAATACTGAATAATTAATCGCAATAATAACATTTTTTTCATTTTATTATCATAGGCACATAATATACCTATACAAAGGCATTGCAAAATAATCGTTATATCATTTCAGTGCCAACTCCATAGAAAAAATTAAAGAATGTTACCACAATATCAATCCAATCCGCCATTATTTATTGCTTGTCAAAAATGTCAAAGAATTGGTTCTTCAATTGAAGAATAGGTGAACACAAAGCAAACAAATAGCACGTCTCTGCAATCGTACTACTCCCCGTAAGAAAAGGAATAAAATGTGTGATTAGTATGAATTTTACTAGCTACTATGTTTTGACATGTCGAACTTTATTCATGTATAGTTGTAGTTAACGTTAAGTATAATATATTATTTTATATTATTTAGCACTGAAGAACTGACAGTAGCAATAAGCAAATTGCAAATGGCGTTGGACGACTGACAAGTGACAGGGGAAACCGCGATAGCACCAGACGATTAATCAGATTTAGGAGGAAATCAATGACCTAATGACCGGTACAGCATTTATAACATTATAAGGCTCTTTTGTACAAAAATTCGATGAAGCAAAATCTTTAATATACAAAATACATTTAAGTAGTTATTTGTGATTTTACTATATATAAGCACTTAACTAGTTACGAGTATGTGATATAAATATGTAGATAGAACCGCCGTTTTAATCTGGACCATAGAGTATATTGCTACATATATCTGGACTGGAACAAATAATTATGTTTGTAGTTTACAATAAACGGCTTACAGTCAACTTTTAGTTCCTTTGTGTGTTTTTGGTAATGAATAGTGCTGCCAGCTCAGTGTACGTGTTGGGCGCTAAATCAGCTCAAAAAAAGCGCTAGATTCCGCTAAAACTGCTAGATTATAAATGTATATGAGGTCCAGTCGTCGTCGACTAAAAAAAAAAAAGGACCCGTTATAATACATATTTTGAATGCACATATTTCGAAAATATTATACTGAACCTTCGCGTTTACGCTTGAAATGGCTAACAGTTTGTCACATATTTTTTTTGTGTCAACAAACGTCAAACAAACAACGGAACGTAACCTCCGCTGACTGTTTTTCACAGTTAACAAGCATAAAGATTGAAGAAAACGTCATCAGTCAATTCACATTTCACGTATATATTACGCCATTAAAACATTTTTAATCATCTCAATAAGTTTAAAAACATTGAGTGTCATTTTCAAGTCATTATAAAAAATAAGTGTGGTCTTTAAATAAAGCGCTAGATTTTCCGCTAGGAGTCGACTGCCAATAATGGGAGTTGATTACCCTAAAATTCCGCTAAATCTAGCGCCGAAAGCGCTAAAATGGCAGCAGTGTGATACGGTTACAGATAAAAAATATTATGACCTACCATACACTATCTGCGCAAAATAACACGAAAAACAAAGTTTAAATTTTCGTTTTAATTTTAACAATGAAACATAGTAGTTCTAGTAAATTGTAATGTATATTCATCAAGGAAGTACTTAAATTGTATAGATTTTTTTAATAAATATTTTTAAAGAGAAATTTTTGTTTCAGAAACTCATGTAAGAAAAATTAAGTTGTGTATTTGCAAGGACTATACAAATTTTTAAATTAACTTAAAATATAAAATTAGTATTATCACAAGTTTTTCATTTTTGCAATGTAAAAATGTATATCACCACTTTTTCATTTTTGCAATGTAAAATGCATAATCTATTGTTGATCTCATCTCTTGACTTTGTTGGCTCGTTTAAATTTGGTTTATTATCCGACTTTAGATCCATAGCATCTCTTTGTACTTAAAATGATGATGGCTAAAGCATAAAATGAAGGAATAAATATGGTGATTGAATAATTTATCATCAATAAGTAACAAATAATTAAATAATAGGCGGATTGAAACAAAATATATTTATTAATACCACCTTTCATTTACAAATTATTTTCAACTGCCTCAGTCGGCTAACTATAACTATTGCAAGTCTGGCTTCGAGATTACGATCATCCCTATCGATAATAATCGTTTAAATCGTTGAAATGATCTCACTGGGTTTAAAGAAATATCATAATAAAGAATAGATATCGATTTTTGATCGATTTGTGTCAATCGTAATCACGAAACGGAATTGAAGACACAACCGTTGTAACAAAACGTCTTATATTAACGTTAGTGCCTTAAAACAAGGAACGTTAGGATCTATCGTACAAACGTCTAACGTATATACCAGTTAGAACCATGTCTTACTATCGCTATCATTGAATCGTTATGTATTGTCTATTACTGATTATATTGGCTATTGCGATATGGTACTAGCGAATACATACGCGACTTTGTAAAACTTATACAACAAAAACACGAGTAATTCTAAAAAGAATGTGTGTTGCCATTAAATGAATTTTTCATTAAAAATAAAAACTAAATTACGTATCCCTTTAGGAGAACTCGTGTTTTATTAATCTATAATTATTATAAAAATAGCTAGTCCTACATATTCTGAAACTGATATGCTTAATTGAGTGTAACTTTGTTAAAAACGAAGATAATAAGTGTTGAAACATTACTCAAGTAATAATTGACGAAAGTTACACGTAAAATTGGAAATATGTTTGTGAAAGTATAATCAAAAACAAAAATGATATTTTTGCGTATATTTTTTAATTTAATCTATAAAAACTCTTATCAAATATGAATTTTGAAATTATTTTTGTTTGATATATGATAAAATAAGCAAATCGAATTGCGAATTTTATTCAAAAAATCGATTTTATATTTTAATCTCGTTTCTCTATTTATATAACGAATATAATTAAAGAAACGAAACAAAACTTTCGTATAAGGGCATGGAAGTACCGTTAAAATTATTTTTTTCAGTATATGGGTTTTTAAGTATTTAAATATTATACTTGAATTTTTCATTTTGAATCTATATTACACTTTCACAAACAGACAACTATCAGTCGATTTATTCGTCTATTGCACAATATCTACATACTTACAGTGTATCGTTTAACAGGTACATCTGACAAATATATTATTTCTATAACAAATAAAGTAAACTGCACATTTTAAAAAATCGATATTTCTGAATAGCAAAACCGTACATCGCTTTGATACGCGGTGGTTCGTTTATTAGTGGCTATGATTAGAACTAACGACATCATTTCAAAGTATTATTAGTAGTTAATTATTTTTTTATAGTCTGTGGAATCTTAAATCTAGACTTTATAAATATTGTATGCAGAATTAAAAATGAATTTATCCGTCGTAGTTAGTTCTGACACTTAAAAAAGAGACTATTCTCCGCTCCAATACTTCAACTTTTTAAAATAATTTATTTATTTAAACAAGTTGTTTATGTAAAAAAGGCGGTTCAATTAGTACCATCGATAAATAAAAATGTGCAAAATACTCTAACATACTAGCTGATTCGTGAGTCGTAAACATTTGTCTTCACGTAAGTACGTGGCAAAACGTCTTAGTATTGCCATATTAAAATAATTACACTACGTTACCGACGGCCATACATTTTATTATATAATTTAGTTAGTTAAACAACACTTTTATGTGTTGAATGAAATATTTTATTTAAATTTTGTAAAGAATATAGCGTAAATATAGTTAAATGTATAAGTATATATAATGGCAACACCAAGTTTCTACAATATACATATCACCTAGGTTAAAACATTTTTTTGATGTTCTGTTTATTGGCTTGTCAATGAGTTGCATTGCGTTAGACTTTTGAAATAAGTTATAGCTGCTTGGACGGACATAAAATTGCTTATATGCCAGAAAAAATTAAAAAAAGTTAAGTGTACTATTTAAACAGATAACATACTTATTTATTATACTTTCAAATAAGTATTGTCTTTTAAATCAAATTTTATATATGTGAGAGGGAAACAAAACGTTGTGTTAAAGCGAGACAGAGTTATCAACGGGACGGCTCTAACGTTTCAACACCAACTCAAAAGCATAGTATTCGATTTCGATAAATATAAAACTTTATTTGGCACTATTTTTTTCCACATAAACCCCTACCCGTGAGTTACGTTCAATACTCGCTAACGAGAACAGTATTTATATAAAAAAATATATTTTAGATTAACGTTGGATTACATTTTCCGGTCATATTGTAAAAATTATTGCTTAACAATGAAACGTTGATGTTTGTATTTTATATACAATTTTTTTATTTTTTAATTAAAAAAACGTTTATATGACATACTAATTTCATATACGTAATGATTTTAAATATTATTTTATTCGACAAACTCACGGTAGGGACTCTAAATCGATTTTGAGGGAACCATTACTTAGGATAGGATATTATATTGCTTTTAAACGATCATATCACTTTCTATGTACACGATACAAATACCCTGATGTAAAACGGTTATATGTCCGCAATATAGTCATATTATGCCATTATAATGTTATTTACAAAAATATATTTTTGCTATTTGTATTGGGAAACGAATTATTTTGATGAGATTTCGAGAAGATAAATCTGATGTTACTTAAACACTGATAGAAATAGAGTTGAAAAAAAAACATAAAAAAGCTGTATTCAGATTTAAAAAATCGATAAAATAGTAAGTAATCTCTTAAAGATTTAAATAAAAAGTTTGTATTGAAACTAGAAACCCATCAAAATGTTCGTATACAATGACATCACCTGGAACTGATTTGACACTTATTTGTACATAGTTGATCCAAAGTATAAATGGATTTATCGAAATAATTAGAAAAAGCATTCATGGATTCGACTCGATGCGATATTTTTAATAAAATTAGAGGTAAGAAGCAAGATTTATAAGGAAATATGAAAGAGAAAGACATTTGGTCCTTCTAGCCGGATACTCAGCAACTGCCATAATTAGAATTCTATTGAAATTAATAATAAATAAACATGTTTTCAAATAAATATTCTATATAATCGACGGACTGCGACACGATTGAACTAGACTAGACGCGTGTCACGATATAATATATATTTTTTATTAATTTTTTTAGGACGAATTCGGCCCGCAATAGCATATGTTGTTGAATTACTTAATAAATATAATTAAATTTGAAAATTAAAAAGAAAATATTGTATAAAAACACTATGACGATAAACAAACACGTTGTCTTCAAATAAGTTATGAATAAACCAAATAGAACGCACCCGCTCGCTTTTTGTATTGAAAATTATTTACAACCTTACATAAACTGGCAAGTAATAATATAATACTGTATATAAATTATAAATATTCTCGATTTATTTACAACAGTTAACACCGATTTAAGTAAGAAAAGTACAATACTTATAGCTATCCGATCCTGGGTTAAAATCTACAAAAAAGGCCCCGAATAAGGATAGGCCACGTATCGTGCGACACCAGACCATCTAATATCGCCTTTTACTCTTACTTATTCTATTTTCTAGATCAGTTACGAATCAAATGCTTAGTTTACTCAGTCAACAAACTCGACTCACTCGATGAGAGATAAACTCGTCTAGTGATATCGATGTTTCGCACCCCTTTTGGAACAAAGTCGCTTTACAGTCATCCATTTTTGGAAGGATTTCGATGGATTTTATTAAAATTTGTATTGACAAAAGCGTCGGTTGTTAAATGGGTGTCGGTAACACACTCTGTTCCATCAGGAGTACTGATTTATACTCAATATTGTCACTCATCCAATACGAATTGGCACTAGCCTTAACAATACTGCCTTAACGAATATTATAATAAAGTTCATTTCATTAAATCGAATATCTTCTCTCGCTCGTTATAACTCTGAATAAAAATATCCTCTGGTACGACGCTACTGGAAGTCACCGATTCCGATTTGACACATGCGTTGTGACGTCGCGTCACCGTGTCCTGTCACGTCACGTCACCGCTCGCGTCGCGTCACGTCACGCGCCGCGCACTATCTGAATATCGAGCAGCGTCTCTCGAAATCGTAGCCTTTGCGTTATGACTTCTTGTCGAACAGCGGCAGCTTGGACCTGACGGCGCCCTCGCAGACGGTCAGCCGCTGCGTGCGGCGGCCGCCCCCCGCGCTCCCCCCGCCGCCCCCCGCCGGCGCCGCGCACGCGTCCGCGCGGGGCTTGACGTCCGCGGGGTACTCGCGCTCGCAGCGCTCCTTGCCGAGGTGGAGCGACTTGAGCAGCGGGCCCTTGAAGTCGGCGCCCTGGCGCTCGAAGTACTCGACGATCTTGGCGATCTGCGCGGAGTGCGGTCGCGGGCCGCGCTCGTCGCACACGCTGTCCGAGCCCAGCGACGCCACGTCCTCCGAGCTGTCCGTGTACACGCTGCACGAGCGCGGCGCCGCGCACGCGTGCAGCGCGCCCGCGCCGCAGCAGCAGCGCGCCAGCACGTGCGCCTCGTCCCCCTCCCCGCCCCCCGCGCCGCCGCCGCACAGGTACGCCGCCGCGTCGCCGGCGGGCGCGGGCGAGGCGCGGCGGCGCAGCGCGCGCTCGTACACGAGCAGGCAGGCGGCGCACACGCGGCGGCGCTCGCGGTCGTCGCGCTCGTCGCCGTCGCGCCGCCACCACCAGCAGCGCTGGCAGCCCGCCAGGCTGCAGGGGCACACGGGGCGCGCGAGCTCCTCGTTGGCGACGGAGAAGATGCCGCTCTCGCAGGAGGCGCGGCGGCGCAGCGGCGGCGAGGGCGGCAGCGAGCGCGGCGCGTGCGCGGGGGAGGGCGGCGACGGCGGCGGGGAGGGGGGCGCGTCGCCGGACGCGGAGCGCGGGTGGCGCTCGAGGATCTTGTGCACGCCGCGGAAGGCGTGCAGGCGGGGCGCGGGCGCGGCGGGGGCGGGGGCGGCGTGCGCGTCGCGCAGCAGCATGATGTGCGCGAGGCGCAGCAGGCGCGCGAGGCGGGGCGGCGGCGGCGCGGCGGCGGCGGGCAGCGCGCCCGCGGACCGGTGCGGGGGCGCCAGGCAAGCGCCGCCGCGCCACGCCCACTCCAGCTCCGACAGCGAGCGCCGGTGGATCGCGCCGCCTTCGCAACGGGAACAATCAATCACCTTGTGCCTTTTTTTATTTTGTTTATTTAAAACGTGACTTTATTTTATACTATGTAGTGTAGTACATAATTGTATAACATAAAACATACAAAAAAGTTACATGTACGTATAACTAAAAATATTACAAAAGACTTCTAAGATCATATTATGTTGTGCTGAACTAATCAATGTTCTATTCTAAAAAGGTTTTCCAACGTAAAAAATATTTTATAGCATATATGAAATTAAAGAATAATATATGTTACATATTAAAAACTCAGAACATATCCCCCCTTTAACCCCACCCAAAATGACTCTACAACACTAAAAAGCCCATAAACATCAACTTACGATCCCGAGCGTGGGCATTGACGTGCGTGTGGGTGTGGGCGTGGGCGTGGGGCTGCGGGCTGCCCTCGCTGCGCAGGCGCGCGGGGCGCCGCCACGCGGACAGTCCCGGGCACGAGCGCGGCCCCGACGAGTCCGCCTCCTCGCTGCTGACAGACCACACACTTGTAGACAACTATTGTCTATCATCATAATATCAAATCAAATCAAAATGTATTTTATTCAGCACTAGCTGATACCCGCGACTTCGTCCGCGTTGCTTGAAATATTAACAAAGTTTTCCGCATGCGCGCTACGCTGCTTGCCCCACTACTCCGCTAGAAGGAAACATACATCACTGAACACGCAGTGCATATACAAATCGTTGTTTCTTGAAACTTTAATTACTTTTTATTAAATGAAGATATCGCAATCATTTTTCTTAGATAAGGACCAAAGGGTCTAAGAAATAAAACTTAGAAAGTTTCATTTAAACCTATCCAGTAGTTTTTCCATGATGCGCGCACAACTGCAGACCTCTATCATTTTATTTATATAGATAAAAATTGTTACAATTTCTTACTGAACGTCATGAATCTACCACCAGTTCGGAAAGAAGAAACTTCTAACCTGAGAAAAACTGGCAAAAGAAACTCAGCGGGACAATTTTTATAAATATTATACTCGTATTTATAGACATGCTTAAAATAGTCTTAGCATTAGTAATATTATACAGATCTCCCTAAGATTAAATAATTGACATTATTTTTAACAGATAGCCAGTGGTAGCCCAGCAGTAACGTTCTTGTTTGAAAACCAAGTAAAACGGATTCAAATACTAGGTATCGTACACGACTTGCATATTTTCATAGTTAGTAGATTTCGAATGAAATTTGAAATCTGCCAACCCACACTTGCACAGAGTGTTTATTATCAAGATTTTTAAAATATATTTTTGTACACTAACCTGTCGTATGAAGTGTTCGGCGTGCAGTCCCACGCGTCGTCGAGGCCCTCCTTCAGTTCCGCGAGCTTACTCACTATCTCCGGGAATAGCGGCCGCGCTTTGGCCTCGTACTGGAATGACCAAACGAACGTTACAATTCATACATACATACACACATACATACATATCAAATCAAAATATTCTTTATTCAAATAGACTTTTACAAGCTATTTTGAATCGTCATTTTTACATCATTAAAATTAAATGTTAGTCTGTAAGTCTGTGAGTAAACTACCACCGGCTCGAAAAGCTGTTCTGCTGAGAAGAACCGGCAAGAAACTCTAAAGTTGCTCTGTTCAATAAATATTTGGTAACAATATTGTATTACAATATTTATCTATTTATCCTACGTGAGACACAACCAGACATTAATCCCACACATTTATATACATACATACATACATACAATATATACATACATACAATATATACGACAATTATACTAATAATAATAGATTTAATTAATGCACAAGATAGAGTAAAATCACTTACAATGCAACAATTAAAAGCAAGTCGAAGGAAGTCAGGAACTGTGTCTTCGTCGCAAAGTTCCACAAAGGCCATGTAATTAAGGCCGAAGTTGTCTGTTCGTGGCAACACGTCGGGGTCCGCGTCCACCTGCGAATTATATCATATATGATATAGTTAAGAACATATAGTGACGACACGTTTGGCTCAGTTGTTAGTGACTCTATCTTTTGCGCCAGCGGTTGCGGGTTCGAGTCCCGCTGGGGGCATTCATTTATTGAGCACTAATGTTTGTTCTATAATCTATAGTCATGGGTGTTAATATTTTATATATTATGTTTGTATTTAAATATTTATATGTGTAGTTTAAAAACTATCTGGTATCCGTAACACAAGCCTCGTAGCTTACCACGGAACTAGATAGCAATGTGTGGAATAATGTCCCAACATGTTTATTTATTTTTATATTTTATTTAATATACTAAACATTCGATCGCTAACAAACTATAGAATCGCCTGCTGCACTGGTCTAATTTGAAGATTGCCTGAAAATTTTATCAAAATCACTCCAGTCATTTTGAAAATATACATAGATCTTTTAATATAGCCCATGAAAGGTTTCAGACAAAACAATTGTGTGCCTAGTTTTTCTGTTATTTAAGGTATAAAGGACAAAAAAACAGGCATAAATTAGGTAGCTTTGAATAGCGAAAATTGAAAACTGCTAAAAAAAAATCTTTATTATACACCACAGTTTGATAATAATTTAGAGCAATACAAGATGCTCGACAGAAAAAAGCCTATAGTGTTCGGTGTAGAAGAGTGAGACAACACATTATACATATAAGTATAAGTGCTTACATTATATTATATTACTTACAGGTACGTGGATAAAAAAAAATTAACGGTACATAGCACTCTTGACCGAATTTCCTAAGCAAATCATCTGCCATATTATATATTTTTATGTATTTTATTTCGTACCAAATTAATTCTTTCCACTAATCATATGTATGAAGGTGACCTTACTTCGTGATTTAAATAAATAATAAAGAATAAGTGAATATGTTCGGACATTAACACACAGTTTCATGGTAAGCTACGAGGCTTGTGTTACGGATACCAAATAGTTGATATATTACATAATTTTACATACGATACTTATTTTAAATATAAACACTCAAGACTGGAGATCAAGCAGTCATACTCTTTATACAAATGAACCAACGGGTCTCGAACCCGTGACCGCTGGCTCAGCAAGTAGCTGACTACAAACTGAGCCAAACGTGTCGTCGAATTACACATTTCTATCTTAGTACAACATGAGGACATAAAACGAGCTATCTTTTTATGAGAGTTCATAATTACTTATTTATCATCATAATAAGTAGGAAGTGGCTAATTATGATAATGTAAGTCTCGCAATTACGCCGCTAAAACAGGTTTTGCGTAGCACTAGCAACTTTTCGCGGTTTTACTTTTCCGTTATTTATATAAGTTAAAGAATTTATAAAGAACTTAATTATATTATAGGCTGACTAGAGCAGCATACTGTCTAAGGCTTCGTGTATTTATAGTTAACATGTTGTGATTGGGTCAAATTTCATTTGCCAAAATAACTTAAATAAAAAAAGAAAATAATTTCTCAAGTATTTTACTAGTAATCTCCCACGACTTTGCTCGCGTGTTTCGATAAAAATAAGACGATTTTGAATCTACGATAGAACTTAGGAGCTATCTCCATTTCTCTAACGATCATGCAGGAGTTTTTCCTAATACAGACACCAATTTATCACATTTACAAAGGCTTTACTGTTTAAGGAATCTGTACATTATTTTTAGAAAATATTATTGAAATAGATATTTTATATTCCTTTGTATCAGAGTTTTTAGAATTTTTGTCAATCTTTCTGTCTGTGACCACATCACAAGAAAGCATTGGACAGATTTTAGTAAAATTCAGTGTGATGATTGCTGATGATCAGTTGAGCCATATACGTAGAGGATAACTTTTTTGAGGGAAACCATCTCGTCTCTCAAAATGTATAAAATGTGGCGTTGTAATAAACTTTTATCTAACTTTTTTTAATGAGAAATAAATAAGTAATCATGATAATTATTTAGAATAATTTCGCTCAAGTCCGTTGACTCGTTACAGCGTGAAGAAGTTACAAAAACCCGCATGTATAATATTAGTGGAATTTAATTTTTTACAGTTTTCAACCTAAATACCTATGAAGAAGAAAAAATCATCTCGCTGTGACGCTACTTTTTCGACACTTTAGGCAGTCATTAATATGATTCCGTTTTGGATAATGACATGGAATAAAGAAATGGCTTAAGAATTTAAATTCTTGTTACATATCTACATATACTCGTATATTTAAACAAAGTGTTTTATTTTTTGAATGTTTTGATATTCCGTTTTTTTAATATCCCCCCACTACTGGGCACGAGTCTCCTTTAAATTTCAAACAACTACTTCCTAATATATAATAATTTTTTTAATAGTATATATAATTTTTCTTAGGTTTATGCGAATATTTGACATTTTCTTATTGCTGAAAGCATTCGAATCGTCGGGAACTAAAAATCATAATAAATCCACGACAAATTCCGAAAAGATAGTTTCATTTATAATGTCAAGTATTCGCGTAAACCTAAGAAAGTATCGTAATTTCTTCTCACCCTAGCAATAAGTTGGCACAGTATAATCCCGTAAGAGAAGATGTCCGAGCGGTGGTCGTACCAACGCCCGCGCAAGCACTCCGGCGACATCCACCACGGCGACCCCACACTCGGCAATCGATACCCATTGCTGGAAAAAACATAAATATTAACATTTCGACCGATTTCAAAAAAGAGGTACTATTATTTTTATACAAATATTTCTAGGTACGTAGTGTGCGTTGGTAGTGCAATGTATCTTTTGAACAATAGCTTACACCTGATATTGTAGACTATTTCAAACCATTATTTTACCATCCATAGAGGCCAAAAATTTTTGCGAGAACTATACATGTCATATTTAAAGTGACATGAAGCTATGTTTTCGAGAGACATTTTTTATTTGATAATTTAAAATTTCAAAATTATAATTTAGTATAATATAAACTATCATAAAAAAAAGGTGACGTTCCATTCAATTTGAACCATAGGTTTGATTATTATTGAATGGTACACACACTATGTACCTAAGTGTAGGGAACTCGAGGTATGCTTTGCTTTTCCTAGCAATATTCACGCATCGTATACGTAAATAAAAGTGAAGGGTGGTTCTTACGAAACACCGCCTTGATAAATTGCCCAAACTTGACAAATGACTCGTTCCGACACACGATATCGGTTTTTGCACGCGAAATAGCGTGACGCGTTTGTGCGTATTTTATTCGTTATGCACTTGGAATAAAACCTAAAATATACCTAAAAGTTTTATTTATGAAAGGGTCGTCATCTTATTGACAGTGGTAGCCACGCGGTAACGCGCTCACTTGGATATACGAGTGATGCGGGTTCAAATCCGTGTCTCGCATCTCTGATATTTTCATTTGCGAATCATTTCTATCATGATTACCACTATTCTTACGGTGAAGGATAACATCGTGAGGAAACCTGCATGTCTGAGAAAATCTAGCAGGTTTTTGAAAGACATATTAAGTCCGCCAACCCGCAATAGGCCAGCGCGGTGGACTATGGCTTGAACCCCTTCGTACTGAGGGAGGCCCGTGCCCAGCAGTGGGACGTTAAAAACGGCTGATGATGAATCATCTACCATTTAATTACGGGCGTTTTTATGTTATGGTTCACTAAAAGTGTATATTTAAAAACCCTCTTTACAAATAGATGACAGACACAAAAAAAACAATTAGTCAATGAACCCTTTTTCTTTGAAACACTAACAGGTGTGGGGTGTGCACGAACGATCATATTTGGACGTGAGGTAAGGAAAGTTCATATTTTTCAGTAGATTAAATCCTATTTTAAATTTATTGCTACACACAACTGTGATTTAGCAAGAGTATTTATCTACTTATACTGCTATTATAAAGAGATTTTTTAAAGATAATTCAGAAATCATCCCTTCTTACATCCCCGTAAGAAGGGTTGAAATTTTATATAGTGAGTTAATTATTTCTCAAGTAAGATGTAACCTTATATAGTCTATCTATATTCACCGTACTAACCTTTAAAATCTAGGGACCTACTTTGAAGAAAGCGAGGGGGAGTCCCTGGTATAATCATTTCAATTTAATAAAATTAAATTGAAATGATTATAATGGGAGACAAGGCATGATTCCTGGTATAATTGGAAAAATTGATGAAAAAAAAACACTTATTAAACTCACATCGAACTAGGTATTCTCGCGGCTAAGCCGAAGTCTGCTACAACAGCGGTGTACTCGCCAAATTCGTTCTTTTTCAACAAGACATTCTGGAAGATAAAAATGATTTTTGTGATAGGTGACATACAGGTGGAATACATACAGACATACAGAAATAATAAAAATGGTAAAGCATACCAAAAACAGAGGTTTAAAAGTATAAAGTTGTTACTTTAACTAATGAAAACAATATTTTTTAAAATAGCATTAGTTGAGATTCTCCTTATTAACCTCAACATAATATGAAGGTGTTTACTTCCTAAATACATACATTACCAAAAACTTTACTCAATTTATTCAATGGTGTTTGTTAGTAAAAGCTAAATAAATGTAAAAAATGTTCAACTTTGATAATTACCTTAGCCGTTAGATCTCTATGGAAGACTCCCAACGAATGCAGGTACATCATACCCTCAGCCACGTCTGCGGCTAGAGATATCCTAAGAGGCTGCGGCAGAGGCTCGGGCGGAATCCCCAGTATTACTTGTTCCAAGGAACCGCCCTCCATGTACTCTGTGAGCGCGTGTAATTGACCCTCATGTACGCAGGCACCCATGAACCTGAAAAGATACACATTATGGATTAATTTAATTACTTCGGTAGTGTTAGGGTTAGCATCTAAGCCTGCATATCTTGAACTCCTGGATTAGAGTTCTGGATCGGGATTAGTTATATTATCGAGTTAGCCGGTTTAAGGATGTAAAGGTCCCAGTACCATTCCCAGAGTTGGGAAGTGAATGGTTCACCCACATGCCTCGGCTCGGAGAGTACGTTAAACCATCACGCGAAGGTACTGCGCCTGATCTATTATCGACTTGCACTATAACATTTCTTTCGCGGTTAGCTACTCTCAGAGATTTTCTTTGACTGAAATCGGTCATCATCATCATTATCATGGAATTAAGATTAAGATGTTTTTTTTTAAATATAATTCTTTACGCATAATTGATCAGACTACTAATTGCGAGTAATATATCTAAATGCGAAAATTGGTATTATTTTTACATCTAGAATGTTTGCTATGGATTAAATTTCGTATGTAACAGACTTTGACCTGAAGCAACACATAGGCTATTTGTAGGGACGCATCCAAGCAAAGCGAGGGTAGATCGCTAGTATTGCGAGTTACGTTATTAAACATATTTCTGATTAAATAATATGTATATATTTTTAAGATTAATTGTTATAATTTTTCAATAGTTTAGAATATCCTGTTTTCAAGTGATATTTTACGCTTCGTCAAGCGTGACGCGTGAACATTCTTTTACAAATGTCAGTGTTAGCAACTAATCATACTAATTCATCCGATACGTAGTTTATTGAAATTGACAGTTAAATGAGCTGCAAAATCACATGAATAAAAAAATTAATCGAGAAATTTTTAATTTCGTAATCGACTAACTAATGAGTTATAATATGTTACCTCATACATACATCACTATGATGTTTTTTAATTTATGTATGAAACTTAACTATAGCCTAAAAACGTTTCACATATCACCTTTTCGCAAATTAGTCTTCGTATTATTTAAAAGTTAAATGTATAAAAAAATATAACAGTTTCAAAGCGATACCATGAATAAGAGATTTACTTAATATATAATTATTTATTTATTTAATATATAATTTTTTTAACTAGATTAAGGCATTTACTGAATACTACTTTTGGCATACAGAAGTAGAATTTTTGACATAATCTAGTTCAACATAATAAATTATTTTACATACCAATATATTAATCGAAAACGTTGCCAAATTGTTTTGCTAACGTAAACAACTGAAAGTGACTCAAATTTTATATACTTAGCTTTTGCCCGTGTCTTCGCTCACGTAAATAACATCTGTACTAATTTTCTTAGCAATCAAATTATATTTACATTTTTATTTATTATGCATGTAAAAATACATTCACCTAAGTTTGCTTATAATATTTATGGACAGCTTGGACTCTAGGTTAATCTTAAAACTCCAATAAGTTATTCAACTATTATCTAATATGTGATTCACACAAAAACATGGCAGATTTCTGGCAGGAAATAAAAGTACATAATATGTATGGAACATTCGTCATATATTTTACACATTTACACAAAAACGTGGTGTTTACAAGAGCCAAGTAAAGTCTTCATTAAGTACAACCCTAAATAATGCGAGAAGTGACTAAGTGTGACACTTACGTTGTAAAAGGTTACAGAAAAAACAGGGAAGTCAAAAGCAGAAACAATGCCGCACTTGAGACGACATTCAAAACACATTTTGAGGTTCAAGTCCTTTGTTCCATATAAACAGTGGGCATAAAAAGCCTGGGGGTTAAAACACCTTTACAATAAAAAAAAAATTTTGCTTCACACTGGTTTTATGTTAGTGCTTCAAAATTAAGCAAATTGTATCGTGTCGTATACTTTTTAAAAAACCGAATAATTTCAGAAACAATTATTAGTAATAGGAAAATTAGGCACTTTCAATACTTTGTTTGCCATATTCTCAAGGCTCTCTGTGAAAAAAAATAGTCAATATTGAGATTTCGTAAGGAAAAAAATATCCGCAAAATACGTGCTTTAATTAGTTAGACATAACTTCCAATACCAAGAAACATTTAAAGCTATTTTTCTTACATAATTTGAAGGAAGTAAATCGCTAGCTAAGTCGTTAAACAATTATCTTAAATAGAAGACTGGTGTCAAGGCTTATCAATCTATCAGGCAATCAATCCAAATTGCCAATTAAGAGCTGGCGTGTTGAAGAGGGCCCAATTATAATGCTAGTGGCATGAAAAATAAAATGAATGCGAACGATAGATGCACACGCAAAGACGATTGCAGCCGAGTGAAAGTACACGTCCTTCCTAGGAAGTTTACTTGGAGTCGAGAGGCAAGCTGTTTTTATCTAACTTTGTGTATGCTAAGATGTACTATATAAATTATTACATAAGTAAATATAAACTGGATGTTACATACTAAAAAAATCTGTACATATATGTATTGGATATGTACTTCCAAGTTCCACTCTACCTTTCCTTTCTACTCAAATAAAGCTAGATGGATATTTACGCAGCTTAACCAAATTTTTATCGTGCAAATTAAATACTTCAAAAGATTCCTCCAACGCTATCTTGTATAATGGGCCGTATGTTATAGGCTCGATAGAAGTACATGCGTGATCGCAACATAGCGAGTGGCTAAGTAGGTATATAATAGAATAAAAAGTATTGATAATTCGTTTAGACGATCATAATATGAAATAGCTTCAAAATCACTCATGATTTCATGCTCTGATTACATTTTAAAATTTGAAATTTCATATAAAATATATTCGTAACAACATATAAATAACAAGAAAAGTTGTCAGATGACAGGGTCGAAAAACTCTAGTTGCTTATTCAAAGCAAATGTAAGCCAGTGGCATCAAAACCCAAGATTAAACCTACTATTCTAAAGAAAAAGGAAAATAAGACTCTTTGCTTTTATTATTCGAATGCCTTGTCATGTATAAGTTAAATTCTTCTGTAAATAAAATTGCACTTTTTGCGTTTCATTTGAGAGAAGTTATCTTATCTAAGTATATTATAATGTAAATAGGTACTGTAGTACTGTTTGTCTGCTTGATTCCTTATTAACCGGATCTCGATTATGATATACGGAATTATGTATGAGAAAAAGATTTTTTTACGAGCTTCTCGTACAGCTTTAAGCGGCGTTGACTGCTCCAAAATGTACTTAGGTGTTATGCGCGGTAAAGAAACGAAAGTGATGAGCCGTCCTAGATACTAAGAAAAATATTATTCAACAGTACCGCATTGTTTTTATTTCATTTTAGATGAGAGCAGGAAATGAACTGAAACAGTGCATTCATTGTTGGGGAGTTTGTTATTTCGTAATATGTTACGTGGATAGCGATACTCGTTTTAGCTTTGTGACCCTAGATGTTAGAACCTTTGACTTTTATTGTATTCTCTTGTCTCACTTTAAAGTATTTTTAAATTTGCTTACGCTGTCGTGTATAATCGATAAGACTTCGTACTG
This sequence comes from Boloria selene, assembly GCA_905231865.2. Classification (NCBI taxonomy): domain Eukaryota; kingdom Metazoa; phylum Arthropoda; class Insecta; order Lepidoptera; family Nymphalidae; genus Boloria; species Boloria selene. The sequence goes on along the minus strand of HG993138.1, from coordinate 2,499,276 downwards.
CACCTAAAATGCCAGATTGATTGGGTTCAATTCTTGGTTAAGCTTTATGTCAGAGCGTTTCAAAGCGCTAAGTCTCTGTGCAATAGATTATATGTTATGTTAAAAAAAACAATGTTATGAATATTAGATAAGCAAGAAATAAATGTATATGAAGAACAAACAGGGTAAAACAGCATAAATAGCAAAACACTCAGGAAAGAGTGGTTTTAATGAAAGATGTAATAAACAAATAGAACTTTAAGTAAATATCAATGACTATAATGAGATTTCTTATATAATAATAAGTCAGTGAAAGAACTGTCAAATATAATATATATGAATTGTACAAAATGATAAACTTTGTACTTCTTCTGATAAGTGTCCTTTGAATGGCAACATTTTCGACATATTGATGTACATTGTACCTACGTAAACTATACAATGTGTGTAGTTAGAATATTTGGTTAACATTAATTATTGAGTTTAGTAGCCAAAAATACGCAGGAAATAAGAATGAGTCTATAAGTACAATTAAAAATTACCAACTTAAACTATAACTGTTAGACATTTTAAGTAAAACCTTTGAATGCCACTGTAGAGACATCCGAAAACAAGAAGCCTTGCTCAATTTCATTCGCTAAGTCTTACTTACATTCCATATCTATACGAATGTACCAAACCGATACAGTGACGATTGAAACAATCATAACCATAATAAATAATGCATGACGCAACCCTAAATAATGTAATCCAGTAACCAGTCTCGGACGTTTGTTCGGCTCAATTTCTCAAAACAAAGTTGGCCGATGAAATACAGAGTGGTTGGCGAGTTCGTTAAACGATAAATAAATAATACCAATATTGGCAGCGTGTAAATATGCACGGAAATACCGGTTCCGTTATCATTTCGCCGTACATTTTGCGAGTGATGATGGAAGTTTGGTAATATTAGACATAACTATGTGTATTCATTTGTTATATAATTTGTACAAAATTATTATTTTAATAATGTCATTAAATTTAACTGAGACTCTATTATCTATAATCTATATAATAGGTTCTTTTTATCTCTTAACGATGGCCTGCATACCATGTTATTTACCAAAAAGCTCATAAAAATCCTCTTAGTAAAATGATCAAACAATGATTTTTCATGCTTATTTATTACACAAGGGTTGCTATATTGAAATCTCAGGCATAATTTTATTTATGTTGTAAAGTAAGGCGCGTAGTAAGCACGTAATGGCTCGAAAAAGTTCAGGTACGTGTAACTGTAAGTATCTAATAAACGAAACACGACATTTTTAAAGTCCTAATAAAAGTAAAGATAAAGTCATAAAGAATACTAAAAAGATTATATATTAATTTAAATACCAAAAATAGTTTAAAAATTGGCTTAAGTTTACATTTCAAATTGGCATTGGGTATATCGGCAATATATTTATATATATATATATATATATATATTTTAGTTTGTTTTTTTTAAAACTTGTAGCTGTTTTTAAAATATAACATACAAAAATGAATTGAATTTAATGTCTTACCCCAAAATATTAGGATGTTTTAACTTGTTCATGAGCTGCACTTCACGGAGCATGTTCGGGCGGTTCGCCCGCTGCTGGTTCATTTTGAGAACCATCACTTTGCCGGACGTCTTGTGTGTAACCTGTAACAATTATATTATTTTAAAACGTTTTCAAGCGTTGTTATACCATATAACTATAATAAAATCACGATTAAAAACCTCGCCGATAAACGACCCTCTCATACCCACAAAATATACAGAAAAAAATCATTAAAATCGATCAATCCGAGAGCTCCGAAGAGTTTCGTTTGTTTCAGACAGACAAAAATTGGAATTTGGCTACTATATCCATAATAATGTCTATTTCAATTAGATTTTCCAAAATATATTTAATGTACAGATCATATATTTCAGATTATAGATGTACAAATGAAGAACGTAGCCTTTTTAAAACAATATATCCAAAATACCGACACGTAAAGTAAATAGCCAGTTATCGAGTTATTGCGTAAACGTTATGTAGGTATTTCTAGTGTAAATCATTCGTGCTACGGTGTAGAAGGTCAATGTCGAAATTATGTACTAGTTTTAAAAAAATATTATAAACACTTTCCAAAAAATATAAATATGTATGATAAAATTCGACTGTAAAACAACAATACTAAAAAAAAATTAAGGAACTAATAATATTATGTAGACATAACTATTTTGGTAACATAATATAATTAATTCACTATAAAAAAATATTATTCGTTTTCCTATAAATTAGTGGTTAATTGAACACTAACTTTAAATCACTATAATAGTATTTATAAGCAAAGTCGCTTCCCGGTGTATGTCTGTCCTTATGTATGCTTAGATCTTTAAATCTACGCAACGGATTTTGATGCAGTTTTTTTTATGGATAGAGTCATTCAAGAGGAAAATTTATATACATATATAACTAGCTAAATCTAGGAACGAGCCCGAGAGGGCGAGTCGCCAGTATTATAATAATAGTGAAAAATAAATTGAAACAATATTCTTGTTTTTAAAAATAATTGTCAGTCGTGGTTGTAGTCAGTAGTCACCACTGGAGATACAATCGTGAGGCAAGGCCAGGGACGAGTCGCGAGCGTACGTGATTATAAGGCGGAATTATATAGCCACAATTAAACCACGGCCCTTTCACGTGTATTTTTTTTATATTGTGTAACTAGCGACTTACCCAGGCTTCTCTCAGTTGTATCTCTAGGTGCCTATGTACTACTCAAGGTATCACAATGCGAGTACTAAATTTCATCAAAATCCGTCAAGGCTTTTTATCGTAAAGGAGTAACAAATATACCTACATATACATAATTGCACACTTAGAAATTGCATATATATGTATTAATAATGACTCACCCTTGCTCCCCTCGGGTTCGCTCCCTACGTTTTAACGGTAAGGTAGTATAGATCTGAGAGACGTGATAATTTAACGCAGTAAAAATAGACAGATAAAAATTCTTAAGATTCGGCTTGTGTAGCGTTAATAAAGTTTTCCAAAAAAATTAATGTACAGATCCAACTCAGAATTTTAGTAAGTATATGTGTATATTTATAGTGTAGAAATATTATTTCAGCGTCTTCGAAATAAAACTTATAATCGATTATATTATATATTTTTTTATAATATATAGTATGCTTTAATCTTGAATAACAAGGCTGCTTGTAATATAGGCTATATCGAATAAGGCATTTGGTTTGGTGGTCTTCATACACAAAGGAAGCAAGTTTCGACTTCCGATTAAATCATGTTTCGATCAGGTTACAAGTCAGTGTACTGTTTGAATACTATTCGTTGTTTGATAAGATCAAAAAGAAAACATAAATTCGTTGTGACATATACGGGAGCACTTTTTCGTCATAAAGGCATTTCATTTACATTAGAATAGGCTCTTGGGAGTTCTTGTACCTACTATTATTAGATTCCGACGAAGTTCGAGAAAACAGTATCAAATCTTTTCATATTTATGGGAATTCTGTTCGAACATACAAATTTTTTCGCACTTTTTTGTAATAATCAAGTTTTCTATTCAATTCATTTTGTAATTTATATTAATTTTGCATTTGTCTTTGCACGATTATAGGTTATGTATTATGGTATATAATTATAGTTTTATTAGTTTTATTAGTAAATAAGTACAGTATATATCTAATTAATGATTACAAAACAAGTAGTTCGCAAAAGTACCAACTACCAAGTAAAAAAGATACCCAATTCGGCAATATGTTTTCTATATTACACGATCAACGATCTTTACCAATCGCCATTATGTCGGCGAATTTATCAATGTAGTAGTTATTTTTAAAATTAAATGTGATAATTATAATTAGTGGAGCTATCAGATTAAGTATTAGATATATAGATAAAGTTCTTTAGATTGTATCTTAGCATACCTTAAATATACATATAATGGGTTAAAATAACAGCAGGTTTATGTTCGGATCAACATATTTTATTGGCTATTTTCAGTTATAACGTACTACGTATCAACACATAGGTGCCAATGATCTCTGAGCTGGCTACAAGAAGCTAAAAGTGATTAATATTCTGGCACTGAGGTACCAAACTCTTACGAAACATTCACACCGCTAAGTGGGATCGTAACAGTATTTCACGCCTACGAACCTCACGATATCGATAGTTGTACCAATTTAGGTTGCCAAACTATATTTTTTATATAACCTATATAGCAGTCCTATTTTAGAGTAGGAAATGCTTTTCGTTAAGAAATAAAAAGAAAAATAGAGTTGATTTAGAATGGTTCCTATGATAAGAAAATCTGTTGAGATCCGAATATTATGAGACTTGAAACTAAAGTATTTGTCTTTTAACCCACACTTGATCTGCATAATGGACTATGGCTGATAGAATTCATAGCAAGTAATGTCAGTTCATAGCAGTAGGATGCTAAAAACGGCCGAATGAAAATGAAACAGACACAAAATATCTTCTTGGCTTGTCTTTTCGGACCGCTGAAAGTGCACAAACTACTTCACGTCCAAATATTATCATCAGAATGCCTAATAATCAAAACATTTAAAATTGTAAAGGCCACAAAATGAAAACAGAACATTAATTAGTATGAGAATAAATATACGTAGTATCTGATTAAAATGAGAATACTCGTATGTTATACAAAATGTTTACAATTAAACCTGTAGGTATTATACCTCGCCATGGTTAGCTGCCACTTGACTTACTTGCTGTCACCGATTCGAAGATCACTTAAACTTTTATTCAAGTAGATAAGCGGTAGGTCAGTAGGTTAAAATATTGAGAGTATGGTAACGGGTAAGCTAAGATTATATCTTTCACGAAAGCTTTAATTTTTCATATATTTCGCGATTTTATAAAATAATACCCTTTATCAAGTAGGTAGAAATTCAGGAAAATATATTAATATATGAATAAAAATTACCTATGTATAAAAAATAATTTTTCCTTTTTAATTATAAAAGCTAATGCTTCGCGTCAATGGTTACTATAACAAGCAAATCGGTTGATATAAACATAAAATGGTACTGAACTGTTTTGTCTATGCTTTACTTAAACGTGTGTAATAGATTAAATACCTGTTCATTCATTGACAATAATGATAATTCATTAAATAATAAATCGAAGTGTAAACCTTTTTATAAAATTATCAATTACTAGCATTTCCCGCGGCTTCGCACGCGTTCTAAAGATCGGAAACCAAATGCTTTCTGAATCGTGCGTACCTCGCAGAACTAAAGCCCGCCCCTTCTCGTTTTTGCAACATTTTCCTCGATAAACGGACTATCCATTACAAAAAGATTTTTTCAATTCGGACCAGTAGTTCCTGAGATAAGCGTGTTTAACCAAACAAACTCTTCAGCTTTATAATATTAGTATAGATTATGTTATTTTAATTCTCCTTAAACACTATTACAATAATATAGTCTGTGGCTAATAATTATAATTGAATGTGTACTTCTTTGAGATTTTTCAATTTTCATAAAAGTTTCTTTCCCAGTATCTTTTGATGAATTGAGGAGAGATAAAGCTTTAAATTGATAACACATCAATAATAAGTAGGTTAAAATCAACTTCCAATATTGGATAACATAATTGGATGGCAATAAAAACTTGTTAAAAAGTAAGACAGTTGCTGAGATTGATCCGAAGATAATCTAAATTAAAATCATGTAATAAAAAAGATTTGTTTGTTTGTACACTTGTAATAATAATTTTTATTAAAAAAAAAATTTCATCATAACAAGATTGGTTACACAGTTCAGCTATATAGTTTAACTGGCGACTCGCCCTCGCTTCGCTCGGGCTCTTCCCTAGATTTAGCACAGGTAAAGCCGCGGGATCTGCTAGTCATGCATATAAACCTTCCTCTTGAATCACTCTATCTATTAAAAAAAACCGCATCAAAATCCGTTGCGTAGTTTTAAAGATTTAAGCGCACATAGGGATATAGGGATATAGGGACAGAAAAGGCGACTTTGTTTTATACTATGTAGTGAAGAGTAAATGTAAAAAATATATAACAATATATAGTATAATAATAAAGAAATACAAGAAAAGTCGCAGGCAGTAGCTAGTTGAAAATGAAATTTGTACCGTTAAGAATTTTCTATGCACATACAAATAAACCTTAAGAATGAATGAGCGACGTCACTGCAATGTTTGGCGTTGGAAGAGAGACGATAAGATAAGAAAACCAGCGCATAGCGTCCGATCACGATGCGGAGAAAACATATCTAAGAGATATTACAATTTCACTTTTAATAATATTATGCATATAGAAAATATTATGATGTTATACAACAAAAACGCTATGAACGGCACGTTTGGCTCAGTATGTAGTGATAGTACTTGCTGTGCTAGCGGTCGCGAGTTCGAGTTCCGCTAGCCCATTTATTTGTTAAGCACGAATGTTTTTACTCCAGTCTCGGGTGTTTATATTTATAATATGTATGTATTTAAAGTTATATATGTGTAGTGTATCAAATACCTATCCGTAACATAAGCCTCGTAGCTTACCATGGAATTAGATGGTGCTGTGTGGTAATGTCCCAACACATTAATGATGAATGATATTTAGTCAAAATTTGCGTGTAATATAGCAGTCATTCGCGTAGCGTAATTAAGCATAATTTTGTTACTAAATGTGCCTGATTAGTTTCCGCCATAGATACGAGTACAACACTGCGTTTGTTTCCTATTCAAAGTTCAATTCAAACTACATTCTAGTGTGTATTAAATACATATTAAAATTTAGTCAACACTTGTATGAAAAAATATGTAAAAATTGGCCTCTAGTTGTTTATAAATAAGATCTTAATGAGACGTTATTAACACTTCACTTTGAGGTAAGTCGTTACTTAGTCGTATATTTGTCTGTACAACTTTCTACGAGTATAATCGATATAAAAGTAAGAGATATATTTAATTATTTAATCGAATCGATGTATCCATCAGAATATACTTTCTTAACACTTTTAATATACACAATTTTATAAAACACTTATAAATTTTCAATTAGCTCTATCGAATTCAGAAACTATGGTTTATGGAGAACTCTTTGTTTTTACTTTGTTTGTGAACTCATTACAAAGCTTCCATACAAAAATTTAATAGAAAATTATGAAAATTCGAAAAAAGGCAACTTTTTATTAACCGACCACGCAAGTGAAAACACTAGCGAAGACCTGTCATTAGTAGGAATAATAGAGCACAATTACCATATTAATTGCTATTAAAAAGAAATTTAAAAGAGCAACAGCTATAATCTTGTTGCCTTGACATTTAAAGTATTTTGGCAACTTGTTGCGGTATTATTATTGTAATAAACATTAATTTAATGTTATTCAGTGTCTACTTTAAAGAACGAGTTATTGAATACAAACATGTTATCAAATGTGACTTAAAAACTTATTACATATAGTAGTTAGTAAGTTTATTTGAATGCTTAATAAAAATTTTAAGTTTCAAAATTACAAAATATTAAAATTTACTATTTAAAACACTTTAAAACGGATAATTTCATATACGACTGGAGTTATTTCAAAATAGTTATTTGGTCATCTAGTGGATTAAAAAATAAAATTGGTCGATAAATCCACTCAACTCTACTCACTCTGAACTTGATCATTTGCAATAATCAATCCAAACTTACCGTTGAAAAATAGCTAATTCAATAAAAAAAAAATTATATCTCCGAATCTAGCTATTTTATATGTTTGCTAACAAATAAATCCCCAGCATATCTTTAGTATACGTACATAAATTCACATTTCCATAGCGTTTCTTTATCACATATTGCATTAACACCCAAAACGGATTCGAAGCGCTCACGTTTTCAGGCAAATCTCCATAATTGAGCTCTTTCGTTCGCTTCCTTTGACCCCGGCTAACTACCGTAATATTCCGTCCCGATACGGGAATACTGATCCTATCACCGGTTGTTCGGATAGACGTTATTGGTTGCCTTTGTATGGTCGAGATTTATTCTTGAATATCCTTAGATGTTCTATCTTGATCTTGGTATTTATTTGATTTTAAGTGGCAAGCATCGATTCAGGTCAAATGTTACTTTGACTTAAGTAAATCTTTACAACTAACAACGTTCTACACAATTTTATTTATAGCAAAAATGTTATCTTCACAAAACAGGAGTCAAACCCGTGACATCTTACGTAGGTACAGAAAAGATGTCAAAAAGGTGTCAAAAAATACAGACGAATTAAGAACATCGTCCTTTTTGGAGTCGGTTGATGAATAAATTCTTTTTGTTTTTAAGTTCAAATTCGTCTGTTTGTGATTTCAAATTAACAGCTTTTCACTAAATTCATAATTGAAAGTATATAGGTACGGTAAATATATAAAAAATCAATTTTTAAAATTTTTGCCTGTCTCTTTGTTCCTTCTAATCTCTAAATCTGGGCCGATTTTAAGGGACTTTCACGCAGATACCTAATGTTATAATGCCTGACATAGGCTATTTTTGTTTTATTAGAAAACTAGCGAGTCGCCCTCGCTTCGCTCGGGCTCGTCCCTAGTTTTAGCACAACAGCCGCGGGGCTCCGCTAGTTACACATGTAAACCTTCCTGTTGAATCACTCTATCTATTAAAAAAAACCGCATCAAAATCCGTTGCGTAGTTATAAAGATTTAAGCGTACATAGGGATATAGGGACAGAGAAAGCGACTTTGTTTTATAATATGTAGTGATTATAAAAACCGATATTGAATTTATTGTAACTTGCCCAGCGAAGCGGCCCGGGTTTGCTGAGTATACAACGTAAGTTAAATGTAGAATATTTACGCTGTTATTTTCAACATGATCACTAGACACGTTCAAATACTAAAACCGTGTTTTCGTGACTATTCCTTTTTAATAAGTTCATTGATTTAAAGTTGGTCACGTGCCGTCTGTCACGCAAGCGCATACGCATTCAAAAGAACACTATAGTACCTACCAACTAATCTTATAAAATCAAAAGTCTAATATAGTTAGTGAGTGATAAATTAAACAATATTAGTTTAAAATTACGCAACGAGTATTTTATATGATCATAATTATTACAATATCAAATAAAGAATCATAAAATAATAATATTAACTAAAATCGCGAAACCAGAGGGTTTTTTTATCAAGCTAACTTTTGCTCGCATCTGTGCATTGCTTAGGTACATATCATAACAACCTTACTGAAGAAAGAATGTATACAAAAATAAGTTTGTTTTATTTTCAAAAATAATTACATGTCTAGTCATGTATGATGTAAATTATATAATATTACTATATAAATTATTTATTATTACTTATAACCATGTATTACTTTTTAGAAGCGACGTATTTTAATGTATCACAATAAAGAACTTTATTTATAAACACTCACTTATCGTAGATTTGTTATCAAACTCACAAGATAACCTTATCGGTGTTTGTAGCAATCTTTAAATAGCGAGTAGGTACATAAGGTATTCAGTTTCATATACTTACATATGGCGTCTCAGTTATTGTGTGTTTACAAATATCGTATATAAGTTGAACTTATTTCAAATATTAAACTATATATGTACTTGTAATAATAATCAGTTAGTGGTATACAAAGTGTACCTACTACAGTGCGATCTTGTACCTGTTAGAGTAGTGCCAAGTGATCTTATGAATTAAAGCTAAACTTAATGAAACACAAAATAAATATAAAAAAATATAAACAATGTATTATTAAGGAATTATTTAAGGAATATGTATAAATAATCCTTCAATAAAGAGAGTGTCAACTCTAGATGTTCACATTGTTAACATAATGGCAGCATCAGTATTCTACAAAAAAAAAAACACTTAAAAGATTATGTCCTCACTTTGTGTGAAGGTTTGTAAGTGAGTGTGTTTCTTACTTTGCCTTCGATGTATATATTTATAACCTGAACAAGGGTATTTACCTAGAATCACTAAGTAAATCAAATTCTAGCGAAAAACTATAATTAAATTAGGCAGTACAGGAAACTTTAATAAAGATATTCTACTAATAAGCTTAGATGGCTTCACCAAGGTATTATAATTTGAGATTAAATACTTCGTACTTATACCTACATCTATTTCTTTGTCACTATTAACAACATCAGCATTTTATAAGAAAACAGACACACATACATTCACTTTATATTATAGATTTTTAGTATATCACCTATCCGCAATAAAGTAAACAAATAATAAATTTTATTCAAACTAAGAAAGTTTAATTGGAAATTCTAGTATAATATGGGTCCTCACATAACGGGCAACGGATCGTGCTGTCGATAACGGAGAGCCCATAGCGCTAGGCGATAATACCGCGAGATCCATCCGAGGGGCGAACGGCATAAATATCCACGATCTATTGTTTCATATAAAAGTATGAAAAGCGGTCGATGTTACCTAAAGTATCGATTTGAAATAACGCTAGCTTTTATTGGTTAAACTTAAAGTAAATATTAAGAGTTTTAATAAAACATATCTTGGTATTACTAAGTTCGAGTTCATTTATATCTCCAAACCATGGACAGTTTCTATGGAACAGAAAAAGAGATGCAACGGTTATATCGTTAAGGTGAAGAAATCAAGACACATGCGCCCTTACGTTATCAATAAGGGTAGCAAAACTAAACGAAATATAATTTTTTTAACAAAACACACGTTCTCATTTAAATTGGTTAGCAATATAGTTGTATCCGCCTGAATGTCGGCCACAATTATACATACCTACGAATTGCAGATTACTCCGACTGGTTGTCTGCCAATTTTTGTACGTAATGAGAATTTGGTAGCACTTTATTTACTTAACACGGTTTTGTAAAAAATAATCCTAGTCTTAAGTTGTCTAAGCAATAAAATAATCCAAAATAATAATTATTAAAACTATAAATCGCGTCATTCACTCTTATTACAATAAAGGATGAAAGATATGAATCTTACTATTAAAACTGCCATGTCACCAGAGAATGTGCCGCATTGCATTCTAAAGCCACTGAAAATACTTTAACTATGTTCATGGAATGTACTAAATACTAGATGTTTGATAATATTTGTATAGTTGACAAGCGACTCACACTCGTGTTTGTCCATACACCTTGGGTACGTTTTAACGGTTAGTATAGAAAATATAACTAGCAAAGGATAAGAAAGAGAGCATAGGATAATCAGCTATCATCATACCAAATTTCATTAAAATCTGTACAGTAGTTTTCTCGTGATGCGCTCCCAGGAGGCAGATAGACAAAATCATTTAAAAACCTATAGATTTGACCTCTTTATCGATAATAATTCAGCAGGAATTTGATTAATAATGTGTACCAGATGTGTAGAAGAAGAAAGCTAAGTCGACACTCATAATTAATTTAAGAGTCGGCAACTTTTATTACCGAATAAACAATTTAGAATACTTTCTAGTAAAACAATATCTCGTTTTAAGTTACACACATTAAAAATAAGAGATATATCGTATAATAACCATAAAGTACAGTTCAATTCACGATGGATAAACTGTGACACTTTTATGAATATTCGTACAAAGGTGTTTAGATGCACCGGCAGCGACTAAGAAAAGCTATTCTTGTCCAACTAAAAATACAGGCATTCAACATGGCGCCGTCTGTGATGCAGTTTTTATGCATCTCGCTAAATATTTTAGATGAGACGAAGGCAGAAGGGCGATATTAGCTCGGTAGTAAGTTCACATTCCGCCACGTCTGGCGCGGATTATCTCTCTACCGAGTAATTTTCGTTGCAAATTGATTAAGCGGAACTCTTGATTCCATAGATATATTTTTCTTTATTGGCATTGATATGGTTCTTTTTGCGTAAATTACTTTCGATCACCGGCGAGAGGCGTACAAGAAATCGCGTTATTAGTGTGAAGTTTTCTATTCCGATTTCGGATTATTATTAATCGTACTGGCTTTAATACTGTTGTATCTTATACTATTACTTTTGTCGAAATTTCAAAGTATCGTTTATATGGCCTCTTAATATAATATCGAAGGCGATTTGGATCGTAAAAACAAATTGCGCACGACAAAATACCATACGTTCTGCATTTAAAAAAAAAGCAATCTGGAAATTTGCTATGCTATTAGAGTCTGACCCAGAATTGCGGCGCGGCGAGTATATTTATTTGATTTCAAAGAGACTAAGATTAACGATATCCAAAATCGTGATTGCTTTAATTAATTGGCTGTTAAGATCTTGCATTCTAATTTCAACAACAAATAACAACAGGTTGGCAAATTGTTGGTTTTCCATATATATTACTAAAGCATTAATGGATTTCACCAATAATAAAACAGAAGAATAGTTACTTAGAATATTTTAAAACAATAAATCTGAAATACCAGAACCAGAACCACCATTCTTGCTGCAAAATATGTGATTGAAAAACATAACACAATAATTTGCGTGGAATAAACTCAAGTAAACTAAACACTTCAATATAATCCCGTTGTCCATTTTCCATTCCGACGGCATCTCCGCCACCTTACCGTAATAGACGCGCATTCCACTTTCCGAAGATATTCTGCGCGTACGCACGGAATTCGCTTGATCCTAAACAACGACCGTTTGTAACTTCACGCGACTATACCTTTTATTCAAACGTGAAAAGGCTTATATTCGTATTCACCGAATTTCATAGATCAAGAGATTAGAGGATGTTACTGCATTAAATTCTGTTTATTGTCAAAGCAATTTGTACTCGTTTATTGGTTAAACCTCTTTTTATGGGAAACTATTATCTAGATCTTAGGCAATTTCGACTCAAGTTACGTTTATTTGTATTTACAATTCCGCCACATTGTAACTGAATGTGCGAAGTGCATTTAGACATTCTCGACTCGTTTAGGAAAAGTTAGCATCGAAACCAAATAATACTTTAAAATTGTAGAGCAATTCGTGTAACGTTTTGTCTGTATTCATAATAGCAGTGAATATTATTAATGATCACATTCAATAAATTTGCAAGATCAAAAGACTTTTCTCGGTCTATTTCTCAAAGCAAATCGATCTTGGCGGAAATTAGACAGAGTTGGCCCGAGTTTTGTTTGAAATCAAACCTAGCAATTTTATGCCATAATTAAATTGTTGAAATTTTGTTGTTATATATTATACACAAATATTAGTTATATCCAAAAAACATTTGTTGAATAATAATTCTAATGTTAATTTCAGCGGAACGGTAAGGTGGAGTGTCCGTTCTACATAACGCGACGTGTTCGTTACAATAATGTATGAAATAATAGTGTAAACAGTACATTGCAATGAAATGAAATATATTTCAATTAGGAATATAGATAACGTCAAAGCTCACGTAAACTTGTACATATATAACATGTAATTGACTTGTTAATCACAACGCACTTGTTTTATATAACATTTTAATCTAATTTCCTTTTTATCAGACACAGAGTGTACTCATATTGTCTAGTACACTCTAGAGTCTATTGAGTCACAGGAAGAAACAATTGAATTGAAGAAATGATTTTTAGTAGGTGCTTAGAAGAATAATTAAATAAACATCTTATTATTTTGAATCATTTTAATAGTAACTTTACAGCTGATTTCCCGGATACGTTCACCAATTCGTAGACGTTTGCTGTTAGAAATAAACAAACACTAAACCTATCGTTATCTGGTCATGTTACGTGACGGGGCAGTAGGAGTGGCGAGTTTAATAAAGATGGACCGGTTGCAGTAACTGTCCCGGAATTCGTACCAAGGCCAACCGTTTCTATATTGACTGATGTATTCCTTTGCGGACTGCGGTACCATTCGTTAGGTATCGGGAAATTTTGTAGGTTAAATCGATTAGCATTGAATGGACGTTTTTATTGATACTGAAGACGGTAAAGTTATAGGATATAGGTGCTTATAACTGTTTATGCTATTTTTATATAAACACTATCTACCAGGAATAGCCCGTTAGGTACCTACGATTCAAAGTTAAGTGAAGCGGGTTTACACCCGGGTGTTGTACTTATGATATTTTTACGTACGGAAATCCTTCTCAAAGCGAAAGAAAAGATAGTAAAGAAGCCTGCATACATGAAAGATGGTTTCTAAAAAATATGAGAAGTTCCCCAAATCATTTTGGCCAAAGTTATGGATAGGACTGATCATGGTCAGTTGTAAAGTAGGTACTTAGAAAATATAGACTAACAAATATAATATATATTATGCCATATTATATCTAACTAGTGCTTATTTTAAAAATAGGAAATAGGTACAATCACTTTCATAAATAAGAGGAAGTCAAAATTAAATTACATAGCATTTTAAACATAAACAACAGGAACTTACAAACACATATTTGCAACAATAAAGGAAACTTGTGACAATTCATTATATAAAGAAAAAAACATTTTTTCTCACGTTGATTTAAAATTTTAGAGCAGTAATTGAATCACATACGAGGTGAGGATATTGCTTAAATTTTTTGTTGTAATATAGTTTGTCTCACGCGTTACGTAAGTGTTGCTGTAATGAGTTCCGCAGACATAACATCTGTTATTGTTGAATGTTGGCAGCAGATTATCTTATGTAGGTTTGATCTGTGAGACGATGAGTGCTGAGACCTCTGTCTTAGTTACTTTCATATCGTACATATGGAGTTATCGTATTTTAAAACTTTACCGATTTAAAGATATAGAGGTGTATCTTTTTGTTTGTTTATTTGTAACATACGTATATTTACCTGTCTCACAGGGGAAGCCTCGTTTTAAAATAAAAAAGTTTTTATAAAAACATTTTTTTCAAGTCAATAGAATTTCAATCGTGTTTTACGATTAAATGAGTTCAATTAAAACTCTCCAACGGCCATCTTTATTCATAAGATATAGAAAATACAACACGAGAAATCCCCCTAAAGCATTATACGAATCTACAACTACAAGTATGATATAAATTTACTGTAACGTGTGATCATATCTCAGAACAAACAAACTAAATTATCAACGCTCTAGAAAGTTTCGAAACTGAAAATATTTGGACTCAGAATCTACCGACCTACTTGTCTGTATGTGGAAATTTATTTCACACAAATATACAAAAAAATCAAGCCTAAAATTGGCAAATTTTGTTACGTAATAACGAATAACACTATAGAAATCTTATTTATTTAAAAATCTTCAATTAAACACTAAGACAAAGATACATATGTCGTGGAATATTCTTGTTTCCTTTGAAATAATTAACAGGATTACTTACATTACTATTAAATAATTAGAATTATTTACGGATTTCTTAAAGTTACTGAAGTAAAAAAAACATAATTTATTTACAAAATAAAAAAATCTATTCCAGACATTTGTTAAATTTGCTGTAGCCAGTTCTTTAGTAAATTTATTATTTGGTGATAATGATATTTTAATGTAAATAGGTACCTACTTGTATTTTAAGTTTTTACTTGCGTATAATATAACGGCTTATAGGTCAATTATAATTAACAGTACATTGTTTTTAATTTCAAATTTTATAACAAACTTTATTGCACTTTACAAGTAGGTAATACAGAAAAATGAAAACAATAAACTTAGTAGTTGGACTTATCATTGAAAGAGATCCCATAATGTCTGTCCTTTAATGTTAATGTCCCAACATATTTATTTAAATACAATAAATACATATATACAATAAATAAGGACGCTATTTATTATTTATGGATTTATATACGTAGAGTACTTTTTAGTTACAACATAAAAAGTAATTTTAAAATTGACGTCTCTTGTTGAAAAGTTATGTATTTAGGTAGGTACAGCATAATATATAGTTTTAGGTACAACATTATTTCAAAGTATATTATTTTAAAAAGCTAAATTTAGATAATTTTTTAATTAGAAAATACCGTGATGAAATTGGCACTAAGTCGCGAAATGTGAAGAACAGTCACATTCATTAAGCATGTCAGTCAAAGTATTTCTAAACAAACAATATAAAAGCGCCATTTTTTTGGAGCACATCTTACATCATGAGAGCGTTTCTATTTAATTATTACTTGTAAATTAATTTTAGTTAAATATAGTTTAGTACACTTACAGGTACAGATTAATCTATGCCTATTATTTCCTTGACTCATATACCCACGGTATAGCCGTCGGACTGAATGAACTGAAACTTTAATAGCTTACTACTGTAATAGATAACAGTAAAAAATGAAAATTCTATTGAAATCACTTCTACAGGGGTTAACAATACTTGCAAAATTAATATTTTTACTTCTTTTATGCGTAGGGTTAAAAAAAAATAAAAAATATCCGGGCAAAGCCGAATCAGACAGCTAGTATAAAAGTGAAAGCGGGAGCTGGAGTTATCGCTATTAAACAAATTTTTACAGCCTATTTCACTCTTTGAGGGATTGTTTTTACGCCCTCCAAGGACCATATCTCGTAACTTTTATATCTCTCTTATCTTCAGTGGTTCACGGTGAGGGTTGTTTATCGTCCAAACACATAATTGAATAATGTTATGTACCTATTCGTACTTTATATTATTTACGTTATCAAAAAAAGGTAAAGCTTGTTTGTTTGTCTGCCATTCATCATTCATTTTTTTCAATATTTACTATACATTCTTACTAGTAACGTCATATAAATAAATAAAAGTGAATTATTAAATTATTTCCTACAGATAGGTAAATGAACTCACACCGCTGCATGAACAGGACACGTCTAGTCGCATAATTAACTTCAGTTTTGACACCGTTCGGCTCTACCTTCTATATATTATGCTCACATATTACTAGTATTAATTTGGTGCTTAGTTCACGTTCTTGAACGGTAACGAGCCATATGTATATGCAATAAAATTTTAAATTATAGTTAATGAGATATTTGAGAGACTGTAATCATATTATTTTTTACAACTTGAGCGCCACTATAACATAAAATAATAATGTATGTAACAATGCGGTTTGGAAATGGAAGACGTCCTTAGAGTTGTTATAATAGTTGTCAGGAGTAGTAACAGACGGCATTCACTCACAAAATATATACGTAATAATTTGAAAGAAACCGAAGAATTACGCCATTTGAATTAACACAATTCATTAATCATCAATAATCGCGCGCAAGTCGTGACTAATTTTCATTTTTTATCGCCTAAACTATACTCATATGTGTAAGCAAAAGATAAAGTGTAAAGAGCATATCTCTTTTTATTAGAGGATTTTCGAGGACATCTGTTTCAATTTTTCAAGAAAAATATAAAAGCAAACATAACATATATTAAAAATAGGTTTACTTATAACATTAATAATATGGATTCGGTAGAATTGACTAGATCACACTTGTCTGTTTGTTACCGCTAATCTCTGTAATGACTGGACAGATTTTGACGGGACTTACACTGGTAGATAGCTGATATTATAAACAGGCACTTTATTGCAAAAAAAGAATCAGGGTCCCGCTCAAAAAAACCTTGTCTATGGACCGACCTGATCGAAATTACGAAGCGAGAGTAAATCGTTAATAAACAATAATGTACATGATGTAATATTTCTAACCATTCATGAATCGTCCGATGAAAAGGAATGATGACTTTCCATTGAGAGCGTTTTGTTTATGTTTGTTTTTGTCCGAGTATTGTAAGAAGCCAAACAAACAAACCCCGCATTGATTAATTCGAGAGCACTCTCGATTTCATTTCGTTGATTGTTGTATTTAATGATTGATTGTCTAACTAATAATTTGACTTTGCTTACTAATAATTTCGTAGTGGGAAAAATGTGTTAATAAAAAGTATCTACCTCTAATATCGTACAAGTAGTTTCAGATATCAGATATATGGTAATAGATTAGTACATACCTATATCTGATATGAAATAAATGATATATACCTACCTAGATATTAATAATTTTAAACGCCTGCTCAAGGAAAAGATCGTAATGATATAAAATTAATTGGCTTATTGTCTTTTTCTTCTTCTTTGTATCGTTTATATAAAGCAAATTAAAAACGTCTTTTATTACCTAATTACTTTGATATATGTACACATCAATATGTCCTTTATAAGAAACTTGTATTTCAGTATAATAAATAAAATGTAAACATATTTATTATTTATTCAAGGAGTTGTTATACCGATTGGGCTAAAGAACAGAGGATCAATTTTGTTATACATATTATAATTTGAATGTATTTAATGATATATTCGCTTAAAGTGAATAGAAATATTTTTATGTATATTTGTACGTAAAAGTGTAACTCTTACCGAAGGTTACTTTATTACTATTAAGTTAGTACGTTTTTGGTGTAAAAACTTCTATTTGTAATTAAAACGTTACATAATAAGGATTCATTTTGCATGTAACAATATAATGAAATATGTATTTTTGAACATTCACTAAAAATATAATAAAAGAAAGAACGACGTTATATACAAAAAGGTGCAGGGTTCATTGTAGTTCGTTAGCTTCAAAGCCTCGGAGACTATTAGATTAACAGATTTTCTGAACTCGACTGAAGCTGTGGAACAAAAAGCCAACTGTTGGAACAAAATTGCTCATTCAAAAAGTCTGGCAAAGTGTATTACTTTGTGTCGTTGTAATCCAACTATCGTCTAATTTTGTAGAGGAATTAAAACAATTTTAATACGGTAAGGTGAGTTAATCAACATTATTATTACTTGTAGTAGGTACTTTCAACCCAACCTTGAGATTTTTATCTTAAAGATGACGGCAAAAAATAAGAAAACAAAGTGATTTATTATTTTTATGGTCTCGTGTCTTCTCATGTGTCATTCGCGTATTTCGCTGTGTGCACAACTGGAAAGTTTTGATGCCATTGAGAATAGATTCCTTATATTTTATCATTTCAAAAATATTTTTATCATTCCGTTGACTTTTAAAAAGTTTTCAATAATATAATGGTTTATTCACGTTTGCCCTAATAGCTCTTATTTTGTAACTTCCCTTAAAGTTTTGTTAGTAGAGCTACGAACAAAAACTCCTAGTACACACACTAGTACTTAGTGCAGTACTATGTAAGGTACACTATTATACTAGAGGTGTACAGTTTTGACATTCGCCTATCATAATATATAAACCTAGGTCCCATTTTATAACTACATAAAAGTGACATGCATTTCAATTCGATTAATAAGTAGTTTAATAATGAAAAATTTTTTGTAAATTAGTCATACAAAAACTACAGTTAATCATGAGGAAATATATAATATTAGTAATAGTGTATGACTATTGTTCTGGGTAGTATTAGCTGAGTAAAGGCGACATAATATTTTGAGAGGTATAATAGATATATACATACATACGTAATGCATATTTTTTTTAAATAATCACTTAAAAACTCTACAGATGCAGACAGTGTTCAAATCATAATTTATTAGTAAAGTAAAAGCTTAATAGGTAAATTAAAGTTTCTTCTATTCAATATTCGCGTGACTTTTCATTTAGCTAAGCTTTTAATTTTCAAACTTTTTAAATTAATAAATAAGGCAAAACTATCAAATAAATGTTTAAATTTATATAGATATTTCAAAAATTATGAAAAGAAATGTTGGTGTTCCAAAAAAAAAGCAGAACCAAAAAAGTCCGTTACGAAATACGTTGAGAAGTTAAGGAATGGACATCGGACGTGCCAAAGGGCTTAAGACCTATAAATAACATACCCACCGATTTGTAGACGCGCAAGTCCATAGATATCTACACGATTTGAATTCATTTTGTTTTTATAATATAAAAACAGAAAACAGTCGAAACGAAATGATATATAAAAATGTGGGAATTTAATAATATTTGAATATGTCATACATATAAATTTAAAATTAAAATATAAGCGAAAGTATGTGATTATAAAATACTTGCTTAAAATTTCTAAATTTCTTGAGAATTGCAAATTTCCAGAATTCACACCATTGAATTATAGATGAAATACAAATAATAGACTAGAAAACATTCATAGTTGCGATAAGTCAATTGATGTTTTAACCGGTCGCATAGAGAGCGTGTGAAGTGTAACAGTTGCATCGTGCGTCAGTCCGGTGCATCCTGCGTCTTCAATGTCCTTCGATGCTAATGAGCACTTATAATTAGATCAGTTATGCATTTCAGCGCAGACACTTCATTTCGTTTCTTTGCTGTATGCATCTCACTTATTCGCTATTTTAATTGCTTGTTCACTCAGAACAGACACTAACTTTTATTACCATATAATTAAGATGCCGCTTACAGATGCGAATGATGTTTAAACTTACCTGAAAACAAAACAATACTAATTAGTTTTACAAAACACTGGCAAGTAAAATAAAGAATACTTGAAAACAATATTGACACCGTATTAATAGATAACTGTCTAATTAAAATATTCCAGAAAAAAAACCAAGTATTTAATTAAAACAATTTAATCTCGTTTAAACTAATCGAATACTTTCTAGCCTTTTTTTCTATAAAATTAAGGAAGAAAATCGAGCAAAAATCATATCTTTTTAATATGTAGCAAGTAAAAAAAAAACGTAGAGAAGAAAAATATGAATTTTAAAAGCTGCATTCATTTTTGTTATGCAAATATAAATTGTCGAAGAAAAATTCTCGATGACATATATCCCATTGCACGTAGGCATTTATGAAAACCCGTAGCCGAGGTATTTGGACAGGCGCCCAGTGGGTTATGCTCAAAATCATCTGGAGCAATGGATATCGTGAATACAAACAACTAGCAACATTCAAGATGCGCCCATAAATTTAATTTACATAAAATAATTTCGTATAAATTTCGCATTTTACAGCGGCGTTAGAATTTTCCCGTCAAAGCCTTTATTGGCGTACAGCGATTTGTAGGCGTGTATTATTTATGAGACACGACGACCAGTGAGAGGTAGCATCTGATGCAACTTCCTTTTCACCCACGACGCTGTCGAAAGAATGAATGAAGAATGCAGTACAACAGTGCCTCTATTATTCACTACAATGAACAAGCATGACGGGCAAAACTGTGATGCGTGTACTTGCAATTAAAAAGCAATTATATGCCATCGTGCAGGTGAGCAAAAAATCTGGCGGTGAAGGAAGCGATTTACCTTCTTCCTTGAGTGTTTCCGTAAATTTACCATTTGCACTTAAACAGCGGATATGACAATAGAAGAGTTTTTAAGGCCATTGTTCAATTACATACTAATTATACCTGTCTTGGTCGATATTTTTTATATTTCCAATATAACCATCTATTAACTTAAATAGTTATATCCTAGATATATTTAATAGTGTTACATACTAAATTAAATTACGTTCTCATCATAAATATATAATAAATGCAAAAATGTATTTGTTATTTATTTCACAAAGTAACGGATCAAAGTAAACCAACTTCAAATAAGGGAAGGTCCACAGTTCGACTGCCTTTTTTTGTATAGATTTAGTCTAAAGCGTGATAATATGACTTACTTATTGTAACGCAGTAAATAAAGTAGATAGTACCATGGAATATTGCAGCTTGCAAAAACTGACACAAGGACGCTAATTTATTTACATTAAATAATTCTTAATTATTCTGCAAAAACACTATCAAACACCTAAGTCAAATTAATCTTCTACGAAAACAAGCGACTTAGGTTCTTTTTTCAACAGATATACCTAAGTAGCCATGTTATTTTTAATAAATTTTACCGATGTTTTAATAGTTAGTCTGCTATTCGAGGCGAAGACAAATCTTTATTAGATTCAGTTAATCTTTATTAGAGCCAAAGATCAGAAATATTGGCGTAACCATTCTTGAGTTCTTTTGTTTGAGTTATAAGTTTAATTAACCTAACTTTCTTTTATACCCCTATTTATAGATATTATACCCATTTTTTATCCTAATAATTCAACTGTAATACATCATAAATAAGGGGGCTTTAACATTATAGGACTTTACGATAATTATTGGAAGCGGCAGATAACGAACTGGTTCATATCCGGCCGGTTATATCTAATTACTATATCGAATTGCACATACACATCTACTTCATTTATCAATGAGTAGTGCAATTCATAGTAAACTTAAATTTTAGGAAATCGTTTAAAGACACATTTTGTTCTTGCTTAATAAATTGACGGAAGGACTAGTAATACATTTACAATATATAATTGGATTTTGTTATAACATGGACAACTTTTTCAATTAGAAGACTAATATTGAAATTCGCATTTTTTTATAAAATCGCGGCTCTATGTTTTGAATCCTTTAAAGCGATCGAAATAAATCCGAAAAAAATCGATGAGATTTTTTTCAAATATTCGCATTTTAAGAAAATATTAGAATTTTTACTCAATTCAAAGATTAATAGGTCACCATATAAAATGCCTTTGCGTAAAGAACCTTAAACTTATTTTGTAGACTAGAAGACCTACAGCATTTCAAATTCCGTAGTACCGTTGGCCAAGTATGTTGAACTGACGCAATCCACGTAATTTGCGAGGGCGTAGATGGCGCCTCAATCCTACGCGACAAACACGGGCAATATCTATTACTGAGCTCCTAACACGTTTTACGAGTTGAGACACATAAACACCTGACTTGTTCGATCGGTGCTATCAGCTACATTATAGCGTCTATATGAAAGTTATTATTTTATTGATTATATTTCTAAATACATAAATATGTTGTTAAATAAATAATAAACACCCATGACTGGAGTACAAACATTCGTGCTTAACGAATGAATGCTCCCAAGTCCCAGCGGGACTCGAAACCGCGTCCGCTGGCGCAGAAAGTAGGGTCACTACAAACTGAGCTAAACGTGTCGTTTCTAAGAAATCCTAATTTGAAATTTCAAAACAATAGCATCTAAACTCGATTGCTTACGGCTACTAGCTATAATAGAGTTCCACTATGTGCATCTTAGCTCTATTTTCAAATCAGCTAAATGGTATCATCAAATAATACCTAGTATTGTCATCCGGATTTCATTTGCCTATATATTAAGTCTCATATCAATTATAACAATTATAAGTAAAGGATAAAACTTCTTGCACGATTTAATAACATACTTAATAATGCTTTTGAGACGTCTACAAGCTCAGTCTGAAGTCTCTTCCATGAACATGATTAGCATCAAAAACGTCGGGAACCAAAAATCAAAATAAATCTGCAGAAATATGCGAAAAGAGTATTTATTTTAAATGTCAAATATTCGCGTAAATCTAATAAAGCATTACATAGTGACAATCGTATGAATTAAGCAATTACTCTTAAACTAAAAAAGTCAAACTAAAAAGTTGAGTACCTCCTCATATTTAAAGTCGGTCAAACCTCTATTACTATACTTGTGTTACAGTTGGTATTCTAAACAACTAGGCGTGATTTTGTTATAAAGAAACCCCTAGCGTGCCAAGCGCCCGCCCTTGACCGGCTTTATTTCCTTTACCTACATTCCCGTTCCATGTTTTACCTACAATACTAAATTGTCCTCGTTCACTTGCACTGTTAGGAAAGTACTTTAAACGTACGATGTTAATATTGTTTATTGACCAAATTCTCAGTTAAGACTTTGGATTAATGACATACTTAGCTAGGTACTGTAAATAAAAAACTTCTATTTCGACTAATAATTCTCTCCCTTATGGAACAGCTTCAGCAATTGCAATTTTTATTGTTTAGATAACATGTTAAAAGCTTATTTAAAATTATGACTATCACTATATACAAAAAACATTAAAATGTAATACGAATTACTATATCGGCATCCTTACAGATATAGAAATTAAAAGGTTAATAAGGCACCGAATAATATATCTGAAAGAAGAAATGCTGAATCAAGGTCGTCATTCGAAATATTTAGTTCACTAGAGGTATTCGTATTAAGTTCTAGACGATAACGGACAAGCATCAGCAGGTGCGGTGCGTTTATATATGCGGACCGGCTGACTTATAGTGCTGTATGTAAATAATTTGCAGAATGTTATCCTGTTTTACTTTTTTAAATAAAATAAGGTACACGAAAAATTGTAGTCATTATAAAAGAAAGCTACCAAGAACATAAATAATAATAACTTGACTTTATCAAACAAAATTTCATCAAAATTTGTCTAGTGGTTTTCTTGTGATTCATTTCCAAAAAGGTAGACAAAAATTCTAAAACTATCGATTAGGCCTTCATATTGATAATAATGGCCATTCCAATTGAAATCCCAAAAAATATTTAATAATCAGATTCGCTTAGTTTTTCAATTTTATTATATTAAGTACAAATGTATAAAGATAAAGGTATAAACAACAATTTTAAAGAAACTAGGTAGGTACTTAATTAATACATAACTCTTGTATCAAAAGAACATAAATGACCTTACGTTGATCTAACATACCACATACCACACCATTCAGACTGGACGAGTTGATTTACTACAGCAGTCATAATAAACAGTAGAAAAAGTGTTAGAGAAACATCACTAGCAGGTGTTTGCCAAACTGCGGCAAGGTCATTGGTTATTTGATAATAGGCGGTCGATAGTGAAGTAATCATTTGTTTATTTATATTTTTTACGAGGGAGTCGTTGACACGAACGCCGTCCGGTCGCCGGACAAAAATAAATCTAGAGTACTTCGAGTATATTTAAAATAGAAACTTAATACTATTTAAACAATGGTAGCCCAGGTCTCGCTTGGATACCGAGTGATGCGGCTTCCAATCCTCTGATATTTTCATAAGCGAATAATTTCTAACATGATTACCACTTCTCTAACAGTAAAGAAAAATATCATCAAGAAACTTGCATGTCTCAGAGAACCTAGCAAGTTTTCGAAAGACATGTGAAGTCCGCTAACCCGCACTTGGGCAGCGGAGTGGACTATGACCTGATGTCCCTTGTATTGAAGGTAGGCCCGTGCCTGCTGTGCACGACGAGATGTTAAAAAGGAATAAATACATGTACAATACTATTTAACTTCGACTGTCAACGCAAGCCTATATAAAACGTTGAACGTTAGTCGAGTTCCATGGGTTAACGAAGCGAATCGATTCGATGATTGCTGGAGTTAGATTCGATGAAGCGTTAAAGGCTACGATCACATGGCTAATGTTTGTTTGAAAAGTAATAGAAAAAAATGTTTAGCATAACAATAAGTTATTATTGGCTCAGGAACTGGATTGGTTGCCATTCACACATCGTTGATTCTTATTAGTGGCTTCGGACATAGGGACACATAAATTAAAACAACTTCTAAGGCGAACGGATTTGTGCCATAAAAATCTACTGTATGTATTTATTCGCATTATATATTTTAATATTAATATTGTATAATATATTATAATTTGGCATAGCTTTAGCTTATCTTTTAAACTTAACTGTTATAAATGCGAAAGTTTGGATGGATATGTTACTCAATCACGCCAGAACAGCGGAACGAATCTTGATGAAATTTGGCACAGAGATAGATTACAGTCTAAAATAGCATATAGGGTACTTTTTATTCGGAAAAAATTAGTCCTTAACTTGTTTTCGTTTTTTAAAATAGTAAAGATTTATTTTCATTACCTTACGAGCACAAGTATTATTATTCTTTACAGGAAAGCTAATATCGATAGTCATCTTGCATTTTCCGTATAATTTCAACGTATCGTAAAATGTGTTTATGACCATGTCTTAGCATTTCCGCCTTACATGTTTTGCTTACTTAATAGTACACAGAGCCATTACAAGTACAATATATTAATACTTTGATGTCGGGAATGGGAATTATTTGCTAATTATTACAACTTCATTACAACTTGTTCAAATCGAGATATTTCTACGAAGAGCCAATAAAAGCCAGCGAGCTAGAGATTGTGATAACTGTAATCTTGAACAAATAACAAAAACAGAGATTCTGTAACATCCATTATGAATCTATACAATATACATATAATAATAATAATTAATAATAAGCCTTTATTTCCAAGGCAGCAAAAAATACAGTTGGAATAATTTGTAACATTGATAAATAATTTTATAATTATAATATGAAACCAAACATAAAAATAGTCATAAAATGAATATAGACCGCAAAACATTATTTGTTGCAAATTTTACCTGTTTTTCTATGTATCACTGTGCATGTTAGACAAATGCTTAATTAGTAAATATTTTGTACAAAATACCTGAACTATGACAGTGTTTTGTCAAAAAAACTGTTATGTTTTGCCAGCAACGACGAACGAACATTAATAGATACATCAAAACAATGTTCCAGTTTTTTTAGTTCTTATAAAGGTCATCAAACAAAACAGCAAAATTATGTGTACATAGGTACATACTTTTTTACCTAGTAAAAATGTATATAAAAATATATATTTGGTCTCTGGGAATTTTAATTGTAGATTATATATTATGTTCAGATTCAAAGGCAAAGCATTATTTAAAATAGAAGCGTGTTTTGTTTGTTGTTTTTGCTATTATTCGGTTTTCATAAGAATTGTTTGCTTTATTTAAAGGTACAGGAACGTTATACATAGGTATGATTCCTTAGCAATTATAACAACTTTTAAGAAGATAATATGAATAATTAAATGAATACTATATTTTTTATATTTTTAGGCATAGGTATGTTCTCTCTACCTTGACTATTTGTCATAGTATAATAGTAATTTTTCCTGTAGTATAAAAATCCTTTAACTATTTTTGTTTATCAAAACTAATCGAATGACTGCAATACTTATAATTACGTTATCACAGTATACAGTATTCTAACTAGACGTGAAGTTTGTTTCTATGACCCTCTATTTTCTTTCCTTAGTCTGACATAGAATTCTATATATCTGTACCTACATATATAAACTAATAATAACATACAAATAACTATTTAATCACAAATAATAAAGAAAGCCAATAAAAGGAATCTACACACAATACAAATGAAGATTTCAAAACATCACATCGTTATACAACTTGTAAAGTAAATATAGGGATCAATGAAAATCGACAATATACGTTGCGTCTTGTTATGAATGCTTAAAAAAGTATTATAGGCAAGGTTATGTTGGTTACAGACTCCATTGAGGCGCCGATTAGTTACAGGCGAGTTGTTCGAGGCCGCTCCATGTGACTTTATGGGTTTACTAGCCTTTCCTGTGGCTTCGTCCGCGTTCTAAAAACCGGAAATTCTTAAGATTTGACATATTATTTTTTGTGAGGAATTTGAATAAGGATTAAGATCATGTTAAATAAAAACACCTTCGTTAAATAAGGCATTGTTTAAAAACAAATTTTATAACCATAAAAAAAGGTTATATTGAGTCAATCTTAAATGATAGATATTATATGCTATCGCGAACTTTTTTGAACAGATTTTAAAGAGGAACAATTACTTCATACAAAGTTTTTGCATAACTTTACGCAGCGCAGCAACAAAGTTTTTAAAAAGCTTTTAATTTTTTTCCTCATTTTGCAACATTTTTCACTGGTACTCCACTCCTATTAGTAATAGAGTGATGTTGAATAGCCTATAGCCTTCCCTGATACATGGACTATCCAACACAGAAAGAATTTTTCAATTCGAACCAGTACGTTCAACGAAACAAACTCTTTAGCTTTATAGTATTATGGGGTTATCTATAGTTACTCTCCGCAACAGTGTCCGCGCTCTGGTCAGCTTGTTTTGTAAACATTGAATCATAATTGTACCAACACGTTGGCAAGGTCGCTTTTAGTAAATACGTGTTATTGATACTCTAATGGAACTGAATGAAGAGTTGAAAAAAGAAATTTCCACAATTTGACTGCTATTATGAATGCGAACGTTTATATGACGTGTGTGTGAATGTGCATGTTTGTTACCATTTGACGCTGAAACAGCTCACGAAATTTTGAACACTTTCTACGAAGGGAAAGTATCTTTTCTTTGAGAAATGTAAAGTAACGTACCACATAGGTGAATCGCTTAGTTCAGTATATATAAATTTCCTATAACTAATGTATTTTGCAGATATTAGGTAATAACACACGGTATTGTTTCGAACATTAAATACAGTGTCATCGTATTTTGTACAGACAGATTTAATGATAAATAATTGTTACGGCTAGTGCATGCGTGCGGTGGATAGGTAGCTAATATGTATTAGGTCGCACATGATGATAAACGTGTCACGGAGAAACGTGCGTAACTTGTGGCCACCGTATATCTTTGTTGACCGACGATGCTATAACCAAGACTCTATTATGATATTATACGTTTGCAAAATACTTAGGAAAGTTTTGTGACAGCGCTTATTGTAAACAACGTCTTATGTCGTCAACAACCGTTTTTATAATTTTATTTTATACAAGCAAATATAAAGTTTTTTAATAAAAAAAGGGATATTCATTATAATAGTGATGGTAATTATGATGGGATATTAACACACAGCACCATCTACTTCCGTAGAAAGCTACGAAGCTTGTGTTACTACTACTGTCTGTAACAGTTGATACACTACACATATATACAACTATACTACATACAGTAGGTATATTACATCGATACTATATGAACCCGCGACCACTGGTACAGCACGTAGGGTTACAAACTGAGCCAAACGTAGTTGTTAAACTATGTATATTAATTTCTAGTATTAGGTATCTTTAGTATGAATATTTACTTATAAGTTTATTTTGATTTTTCTTAGCAGAATTGCATGTCAAACGGCCGAGTTTACACTTTCAATACTGGCACTTAATTAAAATAAAAAGCTACTAAATATTAGGTTAAGGTAACAGTTATATCTTGTTAATTGAATGTTGATGAATGCGAGAGAAATTACACTTCAATATCGAATATTAATCGATTCAATACCGTGGATTCTCCACAAAGTACTTGATATATTGTGATCGCGTGCACTTAATTTGACCAGAGAATGTACTGCAAAGTGGACGGTTAGCACTTTTCACTGCGATCTTTTTAACGCCACTGCTAACCATTATATATTACGGCGTATATTTATTATCATATATATTTTTAATCTTCAAACAGTTCTGATTGAAAACAACTTAAAACACATCTAACTTTAGTTTTCTTTAAAACAGATTAAAAAAATGGCATAATGCTTTAACTAAAATCAAGTTAAGAACCAAATCAAAGGGAAGATCAACGACTAAGAATTTTCATAGCATTAAGCATTCGAGATTTCCTTTCAACGACTGCTTGTATTGCAAATTACGTTTCTTTGAACGTGAGAAGCTTTGAAAATTCCATCGCGTTGTTTCCAGGTTTTGCTTTTGTATTCGTAGATAAATTTTCGTTTCAACTATTAATAAATATACAATATGTGTTATGTAAACATAATTATTATATAAACTAGTAGTAGTAGTAATAGTAATAGTAATAATAAAAAGAAAATATATGAAAATACTCAATAACATGAAAAATTACTATTTATAGCCCGTGAAATATAAATCAATTAATTCACTTTGAAACTTTTAATGAAAGAGATAGATTACTTATTTTTAAAGTTTCGTATTGCTTTCTTATTTTATGGTTTTCTAATTTTGCATGCGAGGTTTTAAATGGTGAAGTATGGTGTATTGTTGACTATTATATATATAATAGTCAACAATTATATATTTCAAAAATTATATATTTCAATCAACTTAATATTATCAAGTAAATGAATAAATTTTGTGGCAGTCGGTTAAAAAAGAAAAAAGAAATAAAGCAAAAACATCGGATTTTGTCGCGGTTTTATTTTAATCCTTGGCTTCCGGCTTTTTAAATGCTTAACATCAATCATGGTAACGGGAGAGAATGTTTTGAAAATCCGAAGAGGTAGCTTTATATGAAATATGTTATATTTGACATTTTCGCTTAAATCTAAGAAAGTAGGTTTTATTGAACCGTGTAATCTTAATCAAAAGAGATTTTAAGTTTTATAATAAAATTAAAATCTCTGTTTGCGGATAAATAAGATAAAAAAACACTTTCCGGTAACTTAATGTGCACTTTAAGGCGAGGAAATCTTAATATCATCTTTGTAAAAGATATTTACTTTTCCTTATGTAAGTGTAGACCTTAAAGTATGTAACGCTCGTCTTACAATAAATTGTTTTCCTAGATCGAAAGTGGTTTGCATACAAACGATGACCGTGACGAGCCAAAGTTTGCAGGGACCTCGACATTGAACATTTCGGCTCTAAAGACGGAAGAACTATAAGTACCAGCTATGCCTTATACATACTAATCTATATTTAAGAAAATCAATCGCTGTTGGTTAGTCTCGCTAAAACTTAAAAACGACTACATTAAAAACGGTTCCATTTGTATAATTTCTTTTTGTAATTGGTTTAAGTATAAAAAAAATATAAAACTTATTAAACTTTCGCGCTTCATAACTATATCATATATCGTACTATGGGACTTAACGCGTGTATTAGTTAAGGATAAATACCTTATTCCCAACGTTTCGGTCGGGTTGCACCACTGCCCGTGACCACGGCTGGTGCAACGATATATGATTAAAAAATAAAGAGGAAATAAAAAAAAACTAAAAGGTGGAAAATTTTGTATAGGAAACACTAACTATTAAAGCGTACATAAAAATAATATTCTAGACATAACAAATAAAAAGTTGGTGGTACAATAACATGTTCTCTAATGGCTAGCTTTTTATGGTTTATCCACTCCTTCCTCAATAAACAGGATAAAGTTAGATGTATTTTTATCTAGATATTTTACTCATCGTTCCAAAAATCAGCGCGTTTAAAGAAGAAAAAGAAAACAAAACAAAAGTCCATCGACTTTATAAGTACAGATTACTTATTAAGCTTTGTACAAAAATCTAATTTCTTAAAATTACATTAATGAACGACCAAAACAAGATGGCTTTACTGAGAAAAACAAGCATGTACTCTTGAAATCGGCTTAAGAAGTATTTATAAGGTATGACGAAGCCTTAAAATACCCAAGTCATGCTACTATTATTTAGTAATATATTGGTAAAACACGTTTCACGTTAGTGATTATATTCTAATTAAATCAACTACAATCTATACTCATAATTCATATTATAAAGCTGAAAAGTTTGTTTGTTTGGTTGAACGCGCTAATCTCAGGAACTACTGGTTCGAATTGAAAAATTCTTTTTGTGTTGGATAGTCCGTTTGTCGAGGAAGGCTATAGGCTATATTACATCACGCTACGACCAATTGGAGCGGAGCTTCAATGAAAAATATTGAAAAAACGGGAAGGGCGGGAGTTAGTTCTGCGAAGTATCATACCGTGCGGCTCAGAAAGAATTTTGTTTCCGGTCTTTAGAACGCGTGCGAAGCCGCGGGAAATACTTACTAGTTTAAGATAATTGATTTCTTGCTCCACATACAAAATAAGGTCCCTTAAGATAAGTTTTCTCTATATTTATCTGTGGTATTGTAATTCCCAAAAAGTTTCAAGAAATATCTTTTAAAGAAAGTTTGTTTAGAAGTATGTTAGAGTCAACAATTAAGTATAAAATATCATTAACGTCTTTCAAAATGTTAATATAAACTATACGTAATCAGTAGAGAGCCAAGCTTGCGTCGGCATATAGCAATTGTCTTATAATTCTAACGTGATCAATGACATATGAATCAGCGTATGCCATTGATAATGGTAATATTTGACAATGACACCGAACCTTCGTTTGAGAGTTAAGCTTACGTATTCAATCGGACACGTGAGAAGCAAACAATACTAGACAGTAAAAATAGAAACATTAATCAATCAAGATTACTGCGAGACCATGGTTTTCTAAGAGGTCACCATAGATCATTACTGCCGGCAATGGGTACATTATGAAAAGAATTACTAAGGATAGGATGTACTTGATAGCTATAAATAAGTTATCAGTAAACGTGCGTTTGCTTGCAGTACGGAGTAGTATCTAAGCATTTATCTTTGCGTTTCAAAACACAATATTGTAATTATGTTAAGTTTAGTCAATCATCATAAGTACTTGTATTTTGTGATTTTTAATGTTACAAAAAAGAACATAATATATTAAATAACTTATTATATTTATCTATCACTAGCGACTCGCCCTCGCTTCGCTCGGGCTCTTCCCTAGATTTAGCACAGGTAAAGCCGCGGGATCTGCTAGTTATGCATATAAACCTTCCTCTTGAATCACTTTATCTATTAAAAAAAACCGCATCAAAATCCGTTGCGTAGTTTTAAAGATTTAAGCGCACAGGGATATAGGGATATAGGGACAGAAAAGGCGACTTTGTTTTATACTATGTAGTGATGATGATGATGATAGTGATGATAAAGATAAATAAAATTTAAGTGTCTTTTCCAGCTAGTCTCTGAAATAACTGGACAGATTTTTAAGGGACTTTCATTGGTTGATAGCTGATGTTATAAGGAGTAACTTAAGCTAATTTTATTTTAGGTAAAGAATTAGGTTTCACTCAAAAAAAGTTAAAACGTTAGGTAAGTTTTACAACCAGTTAAAAATCAACAAGTATTAATTCAAATATTTAATGATTATATTCACGAATCAAGAAGGAATAAGGCGTTATTTATTTTAATCCAAGGATTCATCCACCTCTTATCAAAAAATACTTGACAAGTAGGTTAATTTGCGCGAAGATAAAGAAAAGAAAATAAAATACAGCAATATGTATTATTGTAAATAGTAAAAGTGAACGCGATCATTAATTTTTAATTGAAGCCAATTTGTGCAATTTCCTCCATCGTAATATGATTATGTCACAGACATATTATCAGTCTTTCTTTTTATTAACTGGAAAGACAAATAAACTTGCAATATTAAAAAAAAAGCACCCAGTAACAGTAACGCGCTTGCTTGTCCAAATCTCGAGTCTCGCATCTCTGATAATTTTATGTGCGATTCAATTTTAACATGATCACCACTTGTCTTATGGTGAAGGAAAACACCGTAAGAAAGCCTGCAAGTTTGGGCTAACCTAGCAACTTTTTGAAAGACATGTGAAATCTGCTAACCCGCACTTAGCCAGCGTGGTGTACCATGGTTTGATCCCCCTCGTATTGAAGACATACATATAAATGCATAAAGTTCTATCGGTGTTAATACTAAGATTGTAGCTGAATTAAGAAATGAGTCGCACAAAACCCTTCCGCGTCTTTTTTTACTCTCATGCATAATTTCTTTCAAGCATCATACAATTTTATACAAGTACTGTCTGAACTCCCATGATTAAAGACAAAAGTCATCTAGAATGGCACATTTTTAATGGAAAACTGAAGGACTTCTTTTGATGGGGTAAAACAATAGTAAATTCGTCAACGTCAATTAATTTCGAGGAGTGGATTCGAGCGAATTTTATATCGTCGTTGTCGGAAAATTATATGCAAATGCCAACTGGTTAGATAAAGAAAATGTATGTAAACAAAATTAGCAAGTCAAATATGCGTTTGGATAATATTTGTAATAATCAACTTTTACTATAAAAGATAGATTTGTTTTGAAGTTCGAAAGAAGTCACACTTCAATAGAAACTGACCAAGGCAAAATTGTAATTTAAAATAATATAATATTTTATATATTACATACTAAATCGATTTAATAGGATGGATACATGTAAGCATACGGCAAAAATATTTGTTACATACTAAACATGAAGTAAAATTCTAAGCTTCTAGCCATATGCAAATGTAGCAGTTTTATGTAAGAAAGAAAGTAGTAACGATCTTTATGGCAAATAGTATAGGATAAGTTTTAAAACATGATACTTTTAACGACTGCTTGTTCAATAGCATTTTACTCTGCATTTTATTATACCACTATCCAACTAACAAAGTCTTGAATCTTAAAAACTAACTCATACAAAGAGCACTCGACAGATAAAAAATGTTTGAGAAGAAAAATCGTTACGTAATTACATATAATACCATTATCGAAAATCCGCCTTCATGTTTTTCTCAAGGAATTATTGGAATTGGAAGAGCATAGCCGTAATATTTTTAGTCGGCGAGGCCAATATCGGCTAACGATTCGACATTCTTGGCTGAAAAACCTGCGCGACGGGTACCCTACAGTGGAAGCTGTGTAACCATCAATAAAACCAACCATAATATTGTTGGACTTTCGCTAGGGAATTGTGCACTGTACTGCCACCGCTAACAACATTCTTGTGTTATAGATTTAAACTTAGTACATTGTATGCATCACAAACAAAATATGGATAAATAAATTGAAATTGTGTATTTTTCTTCGATTTTATTAGATTCATTCCATTTAAGTAACTAACGAAACGCCTTAAATTTTAAGTTTATGAATGCACTTCTAATCTTATTTACGTATAGACTTGAAAAATTAACATAATATATTGATCTGGTGATTATGTAAGAGGTAGCGGGTTTGAGTCCCACTGAGGACATTTATAATAATAAATTCAAAGTTACATAAGTGTAGTGTATCGATCATCTAGCTTAGCTTACCGTGGAATTGGATGGTGATGTATGTATGACCCAACATATATATTTAATAAATCTTTATATTCATTAGGTGTTTTTGTTTAAAAAACGCTTACTTTAATATTCAGTTACAAAAACCTTGTTAACGAAGTGCCGTGAATTCGCAACAGATGGTTTTATCACATGTAAATCTAGGTAATGCTGCGTCAATATTGTAAAGAAACGTTGGAGCGTTCTAGACGTCACATGTTTTGTGACATTGACTAAAATTTACATCTCGTTGTAAATTGTAAACTTTATGTGACTTTCACAACAATACCTACATATTTTACTAGCCGTTTCCCGCCCGCTTCGCTGGGCGAATTGAAAAAGGAAATAAATTACATTTTATGTTTCATTTTTATTTTTTTTTCCATATTTTTATTATTCTCCTTTTTTTATTTTTGTATAAACATAAATAGGCCCCGCGGATAGAACTGTAAGCATCGATATTGTTTAGACTTACACAAATTCCAAATTCCATCGATTTAGCCTGTATCTTCCATCCAGGTGATTTTTCTCACTAATATTCATTGTAACTTTCAATGTGCAATCATTTAAGTTAAAGTTAAAGTCGTTAAAATCGTTTAAGTTAAAGTCATTGCAAGTCTCATATGTGAAGTTGAAATCTGTCTAGGTTCAAGTACGACGAATTTTCTGTTAACTAAAATTTTCTCCGTGACATCAATTTTTTATAGAAAATTAATTGTTCATGTTTTTTATGAATTCTATTGGAATAAGTAACTAAATTTCTTTTCCACATCTCAAGTGCTTAGAAAATGCATTCATTATAATCTGGTACATTTCCGCGATCACGCAATAAAAGAATTCGTCGGATATGTAGTCTGCAAAAGTAAAATGAATGTAAAATTCTTAGTCCGTTGATTGGCTACATGTAAAGTTAAGTTTTGGAAACCTCTCAATGACTTTTTCTCCGCTGCCAAAAAGACGATTGTTGTAAGGAAATACACGAATATCCCTACATACACGAAGATCCCCACCAAATTTGGAGTCTGTAGAAGTTACAGGTTGGAAATTAAAATTTTAGATTTTAACACCCACCCCCGCAATTCATGTCAGAAGTAGACTATATTGAAATCCATTTTGAGATGATCTTTATGTGAATAATAAAAGATTCCTACCATATTTAGAATTTTTAGAAGCTATATTTCGAAATTGAAATTTTTTATTGTTAACACCCACCCCCGCGAACCTTATTGGAGGTGATTCATTGTAAAATCCGCTCTAAGATCATTTTTATATTACATATAGAACACTCTCACTAAATTTGGAGTCTATAGGAGCTATCGCTTCGAAATTAAAAATTTTCATTGTTAACGCCCCCGCAATCTTTTTTGGGGTGGGATATCGTAAAATTTGTTCATAAATCATTTTCACATCACTTATAGAAAATTCCTACAAAATTTGGAGCTTGTAGGAGCTTTAGCTGGAAAATTAAAAATATTAATTGTTAATAGCCACCCCCGCAACCCCCTGCGGGGTGAGCTATCGTAGAATTCGTTCATAGCCTATTTCTACACCTCTTACAGAAGATTCCTACCAAATTTGAAGTCTATAGGAGCTATAGTTTAAAAACAGGAATTGTTCATTGTTAACGCCCCCGCAATCCCCTTTGGGGGATGGATTTCTTAAAATCTATTCATAGCTGACCTCTACATAGCAAAAGTAATATTCCTACCAAGTTTCACGTTTCTAAGTCTTATGGTTCCCGAGATTTCGTAGTGAGTGACTATATAGATGGGAATTCTTCGATTATCATCGAAATTTTTAACTTTTTATCTGACTTTTTTTGAATTTTCTTACATACAAAACTTTCTCCTGACAATTCTGACTATAAAAAAAGCCTAATTGGTCCAGCCGTTCTCCACTACCGTGAGTAGATTCTTAGCTGAATGTAAAAGAACATTATCCGTTTAGTAAACTCCGTTGAAATCCATGAAAACAAAAGAATCAAGAGAAAACGCTTGTCTTTTGTTTTTATTAGCGGGATAAATGTTCATAAAAGTAAAACAGCAATAAAAAAATGAAGGAACGTTAGAATTCGAAAAATAAATAGCCATAAACCATCTAGGAAAAATTTCGCATCGAATGGTTGTAGTTTCATGTCGATACGATCAGTGGTTTAGGCGTGATTGAGCCTCAAACGAACACCATTTTCATTATATATATATAGATTATTATATGTAATTATAAAGAAGTTTTTGAACTATTGTATAAATATTAAATACACATAAAATGTCATAAATGGACTTACGAAAAAATATATATAAAAAAGTAATGAAGGCACGTGAAGGCACGATTTGCACCGACTATCCACATACATACAATTTAGCCGTTCATTTAGTCATGTTTCCCAAAATATCAATTACTCAAAGCTTTTGATATAAAAAAGTAATCTATATCACTATAACAATGGAGTAATTGCAGCCTGCTATTGGTAGGCGAATTGAAGAATAATCATACTAAAACCTAAGTCATAAATTATATCCATGTTTAATATAATTGTAGATATATTATGAGCATAATAAGCTCTTTAAAACTTTAATAACGCGTTATTGAACAATTTGTCATATAATACTGTAACATCAGGTGTCCGACCTCCACGGTGCACAGGCGACCTACACGTGAAACCGAGCTGTGTTAAGACTGGCCTTATGTGGCGCCAGTGCGATTAATATAAAACAAGAATCGATAATCGAATGGCAATTATATTTTTAATTAATAAAAAATAATCGATTTAGCTAAAATGGTTTATTGCTTCTATCTTCCTCTGACATATGAAGTAATTTTACATGACTGTAAGGCTAGAGCCTAGAGGTATCGGAAGTAAGTATATAGAATTTAATTGCCATATATGTTATTTCTTCATTATAAATATCTTTTAATACTTTTAATTTATGACAGGTACATAATTAAAAAATTTAATTTGAATGTATCTAATATTCATTTAGAAATATGTACGTTGTAAAGAATTTCAAACTGCAGTGGATGTACAAAAATAATTTACTATTTTTGCATGGAAGTAAAATTAAAACAAAATCTTTATAAAACAAATATGCCATTTTTTAAATTATAATAGCCACAAACCCCTTACAGTAAAAGCACCTGTCGTGTAATGTAATAAGTACCTACTTCGAACATCGTGTAGGTGCTCAAGCCATCTGGCGCTCCATGTAAATCGTAAACTTATCGAATACGATCAAGTATCGATATATAAATCGATTTTAGTATAATATTTGAATTATTGGTCACAATTTAACTTTATGATATCAAAATATCACTTATATTAATCATTACATCATAAATATATCATAATATAATAACTTGAGATTATGAATATTATGAAAGTATTGTAGTTAAAGGACTTACGCAAAGCTAGATTACTCAATATGTATATAAAGTTGTAAATACCTTCGTTTCACATAAAATTTGGAAATATATGAAATAATAAATCAATTTTATTATCTTACATAATATATTACAAAATCTTGTATTTTTTAGCAGATAGTGATGGAAAGAGTTGAGGAACTGTTTCATATCATTAACATTATAATGCACCGGTTAGTAACGGGTCGATTGATATACAAAGTAGGTAACGATGCTAGGTCAGGCATATGTTACCTACTCTTATTTAATACTAGGAGTTTCACAACTCTGTCTCTGATTTTATTCGTATAAACTAATGTAACTCGTAAATTTTGAGTCCTACCTATACTACTATCAAAAAAAGGAAAAAAAGTGTATTTTTGTATGTTTGTCTGTAATGGCTAAACACAAATTCGCTTAACCGATTTAGATGAAATTCAGTATGCAGATAGTTTGAGAATGGGAAGAAAAAAGTATTTATACCGGCCTTGAGGGGCGAGAGGGATAAAACATATATGTTTTAATGGGGAATCAATCATCTATATTCTATAGCAATCCGTTAAAATGTATCTAGGGACAAATCCGAGCGAAGCTAGGTTGAGTAACTAGTTGTTTATACTCTGCTAATACTAATAAACATGATTATTAAAATTTATATCTCAGTTAATATTTTTCTTAATGTTTAATTAACTTCTACGAAGCGGTTACATCGATATAAAGTATTACGATAGTTGGGTTTAATTGGTACGAAATAATTTAATTTCGACACATGTTTCTTGATTTTCATTATACTTACATTTATAGCATAAAATAAGTATTAATAAATGTTATAAGAATATGAAATATATAAATGAAAATTTTACTAACATAATATAATTGTAGAACTTTATTTAATGCATATCTTATGTATTTCGGGTAGAAATGTAAGGCATTAATAATATAATTAATATAAAATGCATAGAACATTCTAATAACAAGTAGTTCGAAAGTAAAGGTATTTGAAAAATGCGGTCAAAACCACTAGTACTGTAAAATAGATATCTTCTATACTTATAAGAAAACATTTTTTTAAATAAGTAATTTAGTTGCTACTTTTAAAAAGTAAATAAATTAAATACACAAACAAATAAAAATACTTCTATATTTCTTCTTAAATCAATCCCACCCAGGGAGAGAACCAATTTTAGACAACCACAAATACTCACGAGTTCAGAAATAACGCTTGGTTCTGGGAAGAACACGCGCAAAAACTAAGCGGAACTATTGATTTTTTCAAGCGGTTTCTAAAAGGGCATTTTTTGCACATTTCAACTTGATTTGAACTCTTAAAATAAACTTAAGTCGACAGCATTCTCAGAATTACCTGATATTTAATAGAAATAACATTAACTTATTGTCAGACAACACAACCGAAAATAAGTCTAGATAGAACTTTAAAAATTTTTTTGAAGATGAAACAATATTAGTGCTATACAAAGATATTTATAAATTAGGTTTTTCCTGCGAAAGTTCGTTTTTGTTCCTTAATACTATTACATTTTAACCAAAGGAAAACTTTGGGGTTGAACATCTAATGTGTCTACGAGTATTCTTGTCTTCGCTTCTGTGGCTTCAGTTGACTGACACTTCATTGTATTCGGCCCTTTTTAACGTCCAACTGCTGGGCAATGGCCTTCCTTCAATACGAGGGGAATCAAGCCATAGTCCACCACGCTGACATAGTGCGGGGACACCACATGTCATTCAAAGTCTTGTATATTTATTACTACTACTGTACGTGTATTGTGTATTTAAATATATATATATTCTTTTTTTTAAGCTAATATACTTATATTCTTTATCATTCCCCACTGCACCTTCTCTTTCTTTCCCGCTACTTAACATTATCTCCCACGCACATGGGTTGACTGGTAGAGATCTCTTGTAGAGATAAGTCCACCCTTGTCCACGTCACTCTCAATGTATGTTTTTTCTATGTAACTTGCGTGCAATAAAGAATATATATTTCTCTCAGACATGTAGGTATTCTCACGATGTTTTCTTTCACTGTAAGATAGATGAAAAATTAGTGTTGCGAGACTCGGGATTTAAACCCGCTTCACTCGATTTTCTAAGCGAGGGCGTTACCGTTGGGCTGCCATTGCTTTCGACTGGACTATTACCGAAATGCAAAATACACCACTACACGGAAAAGAGTAGCATGATGATATCCTATAGCCTTATGTAATAAATATCTAAAGCAAAAAGAATTATTTAAACAAGATTAGGAGTTTCTGAGATAAGCACGCTTAAACAAACAAACAAACTCGGTCTCTTTAATATTAGTGTAGGTTAAAAAAACATTTTTGCTATGATGTATGACCAAAGCCATTTGCACAATATTATTCAACAATGTTAAAAAATATCCTTAAAGCGTAAAACCCTCTCTAGGCATGTGTTGTGTTTTGATTTTCATTACTTTAGTTTAAAAATAAATATCCTTAAACTTTACGATCTGAATTTTATTAAAATGCGAATCGTTCTCTCGATGTTCTTAAATAAGTTAAATTTATATAAGTATGCCATAAAATTAAAAGTAACTTAAAAATACAGTTTAACAATCATTCCTTATGTAATACATTGTAGACGCAAAGGAAAACATTGAACAATTACAAACTGCAGTCACGACGGTGATAGTGAAAGAACATTACTTTGACGTATGTTTTGTGTAATGACCATTTTCTCTTAGAATCTATACAATTACGGTACTATACTATTGAATAGATCAGGTAATGACATGTTATGCAGAAAATAAGAGAAATTGAATACAATAATAAATTACATTATTTACTGACCCTGAAGTATACGAATGAGATTACATTTATAATACATATTATAATAAAAATCTAGCTTAATCGAATCAATAAATGTATTTAATGAAATATAGAAAAACTATAAAATGTGATAAATATGAAGTCTTTATTAGTCACTAGCGACTCACTCTCGCGAAGTAGTGAGTCGCGAGTTCCGCTAATAAACGTAAACAAAAACTTGACAAAGTACATTTAAGCCTTCCTCGAGAACTACTCTATCCATTGATGAAAACAGTATGAAAAAGAGTGCTGTAGTTTTTGAGTTTATCGCGAACAAACAAACAGTCAGACACGGGGAGGACTTTGTTTTATAATACTCGTATGTAGTGATTTCATGTGAATAACAAAAAAAACAACGAAACTCACGATAAATAATAAAAATAGATCATATAACAGAGAAAAAATATTTTCTTCTACAATGTCCTTTATGTTTTCAACGTTATTATAACAATTTGATAGTAAACGTATTAGTAACATACGCATTGAAGTCTCGACTCTCGATAAACACCTGCTCCAACATAAGGCGATACGCTCCGGTAAGCAGGGCCGAGGGGTTCATTCGACCTCTAAACATCTTACAAAATTACCATGCATGCAAAGTAAAAGTCTTCTTTTAAAATTCAGAATAACGAATATAACAAAAAATATATTAATAGTGGCTAGCATGTACAAGTGTGCATCTAATGAGATTGACCGCCATGGCCAGAGTAATATCTAGATAGAATGTTAATCTTTTTTTTTTATTTATTTTATTAAGTAATGAATGCTCTGTCTTTTACAAATTATTAGTGACCTCCTGACTTAAAATTCATTAATATATTTATATTCATGTTCATCAATGTTTTTCTATGTATAATAGATTCGGAGATGAATGTACGGTCATTTAAAGTTTCTTATTAAGTTACTTATGTAATGATATTTTAAACAATCTCTTAATTAGGCAAATCCGTCAATTCTTAGAAGGACTGCGGAAAATATATTATGTATTAATTATATTAATATTATGAATGCTTAAGTTTGCGAGATTGTGCGTTTGTTACTAGATACTATATAAAATATAGGCTTAATATTTTATATATGAATTGTATTAACATATTAGATCATGATTGTCGGGCTTTTTATCAACTTCCCGATCACGTATGTATGGTACATAATAGTATATAAGAGTTTAAGCCACCAGTATATATTAAAAAATTGAGTAAGATATTACTCAAATTTCAACTATTTCGCATTAGTTCTCAACAAAGTATAATGCAACGCTACGATATACACATTTCAATGAGTACAATTAAAATTCCATGAAAGGCTTGAATTTTTGGCAGTTTCAAAACATACGAGCGGAGTCGATACGCTTGATGAATACGTATCGCCTTATCTGCATAAGTTAGATTAATTATTGCTAAAGAAGTTTAGAAAAATGTTACAACTTTAATTGTAGCTTATATCACTTTTACCTGCATTGTTACTTAAACATTGCGTAAACTACTGTACAAAAGATACACGATTTAATGATCCGCCACTTGACTTGGTCCTGTTCGAGGTAAAAAGTTGTTTTGTCTTTACAATTATGATGTCTACTGTACGGACTCGAGGCGTTATTGATAAAGACTTTAAGTTATACTTTCTTATAATTAACGCGAATATTTGACTTTATACAAAAAACTATCTTTTCTATTACCATTTTCGAAATCAGTATTTATTGTATGTGAAGACACTGTCTGTGACAAGTACATAATGAACTTTGCGACATCTATAACCTTAGTCTCTCCCGTGATCAAAATTACTGTTAAGCATTCGAAACACAGGAAACAAAAATCAAAATCAACGGCGAAAAATCAGAAAAGAAAGATTACCATATATAAAAAATAAAAATTTATTAATGTTAGGTTATTTTAATAAAATGGACTTCGCGAAAACACTATAAATAAACATTCTTTCAATCTCTAGGATCCTTTATACACTCACAACAATACATTATATTTTTTTTGGGTAAATTAAGGAAAACAGAAGCCAGCGAATTGTTAATAACAAGATTACACGTAAAAGTTAGATGTTTAAGTCCAATGAACATTAATTAGAAGCGTGTGTGTGTCACGCGAGATGCTATCCTGTGCCTTCGCCCTTTTAGTAGGCGATTATGATTTTTAGTAACGTACATTACCATTATAGTTGCCGCACCTACTTTACAACATTTAATGTATAGCGAGACTAACTGCTTTCTTAGACTTTGCCCGGGTACTTTTTCATAAGAAATTTGAAGTTACATTAATTAATACTGATACCAGTTATATAAATATTAAATATACATAAAATGCCACTCGCGGGTTTCAAACCTGCGATCCTTCGACTTAGAAAACAGTGCTATATCCCATAGCATCACGACGACAATACCATCCACTATACTACGTATGATAATAATTAATTAATAGACGTAGTTGCCTAACAATACCGTATTATAAATTGTATCGCTTTGTCACAATTCAATTTTGAAACAAGGGAGCTTAGTACTGTTTACTACTACGTCTTAACGGCTTGTTAAAGATCTATTTTACAAGACATCTACATAAGCACAGATTTCATACCACAGTTATATTGTTATAGTCAGTTATATTTTCAGTTTAAGCTCAGTTTAGTCAGCTTCAGTTTAGAGTTTATTAAGGTTTACAAATAAATAAATACATTTAAATTAAAGCATATTTTACTAACACATAGTAACCGTGTGTACGGCTCATTATAGACTGTATCAGTTAGGACTTAGAAATAGAGCAGAGTGCATCAGTCACAGAATTCAAGAATTACAATGATTAGTTAAATGTTACATCTTAGTCAGGTCATTAATATATTAGCTAATCCAAGTAAGGAACACGTTTATTGCCAAATTAGTCAAAGATTCTAAAACAATTTCCGAACGGATAAGC
Organism: Boloria selene; assembly: GCA_905231865.2. Lineage (NCBI taxonomy): Eukaryota > Metazoa > Arthropoda > Insecta > Lepidoptera > Nymphalidae > Boloria > Boloria selene. The sequence goes on along the minus strand of HG993138.1, from coordinate 2,455,725 downwards.
TAACAATGCGTAATAGATTACTACCGCGCAAAACGTGGTAAATGTTTATTTCGAACTATTAATTCTTGCCGCTTTTAGAAGTAAACTTGTAATTTACATTATGCAGTAAAAGCAATTAAATGGTGAAACTTCGAGTGATCAAATAGAAAACTGTACGGTGGAACAAACCAAATGCTTAATAAAAACACGATAACCATGAACTTTATACAAGTCAATTGTTGATAGATTTACATAATATTATGTTTTAAATACATAATACAGACAGTGGTAGCCCAGCGGTAACACGGTCGCTTGGATATCCGAGTGACGCGGGTTCAAATCCGGGTCTCGCACCTCTGATATTTTCATATGCGAATCATTTATATAATGATTACCACTTGTCTTACGGTGAAGAAAAACATCGTGAGGAAACCTGCATGTCTGAGAAAACCTAGCAATTTTTCGAAAGACATGTGAAGTCCGCCAACACGTACTAGGCCAGCGCGGTGGACTATGGCCTAATCCCCCTCGTGCTGAAGGAGGCCCGTGCCCAGCAGTGGGACGTTAATAAGGGCTGATGATGATGACATAATACTTGAAACACTCGCTTACTACTAACGCTACATTTTTCGAGAACTTAATGCATCCGTGTACAAATAAACATAATATGTCTTTCGACTCTCCTGCCAAGGAATAACCTACATTAAAATAAAATAACAAAAATGAAAACCGACTTCAAAACGCTACAAATCGAAACTAAAAAGAAAAAAAAATAATTTTAATTACTTAGTTATTGTTGGAGTCGGTGCCAGCCAAGGAGATTGTATTAGGATTATTTTGCTTTGGCTGGCACCGACTCCAAAAATAACTAAGTAATTAAAATTATTTTTTTTTCTTTTTAGTTTCGATTTGTAGCGTTTTGAAGTCGGTTTTCATTTTTGTTAAAAAATAATTTATTTTAAATTTTTTTGTGGAAATTATTATGTTTAAATAAAATATTGGAAGGCTAACTAAACTACTGCTCCAATAAGTCAGCGAAGTTTTGAAATGAACGACAATAGTCAATCGAGATTTGTCCACGTCTATTTTTCCACGTAACTCGTAGACGTTAATAAGATTTACCTTCTATTATCAATCCACCTAATATCCTGAAGGAGTACGACTATCAGTTCATAAGTACGTATAATATTAAAAGAATTTTCTTTCAACTCCTAACCGTTGAGGATATATACCTTACATCATCACAAATTCTTGAACAGCTTTAGAAAAAATATATGAAAAAGGTAATCAGTGCCGATAAAATTTAAGGGTTGCCCTCGATTTCTCTAGGATCCCATCATCAGATGCTGACTTGGTGACAATGAGAACATCTTGAATGTATACCCTACCGAACAAAAAAGAAATTTTTAAAATCGGCCCACAATTCACGGAGAAATCGGTGAAAACACATAAAAAACAACTGTTGAGGAATTTTACCTTCCATCATCAGCTCATCCACATGAGATGATGATTTTCATACGTAAAAGCTTTATCGGGTTTAGAAAATATATCAAAAACATAATAGGTGCCTGTAAATTTTGAGAGTTGCCTTCGATTTCCCTGGGATCCCATCATCAGATCCTGACTTGGTGACAATGGGACCACCTCGGAACTATACCCTACCAATCAAAAGAAAAATTTTTGAAATCGGCCCACAGACGGCGGAGCAATCAGTGAACATACATAAAAAAAAAAAAAATACATACAACGGAACATATAACCTCCTCCTTTTTTGAATTTTTTTTGAAGTCGGTTAATAATAGGTTCCGTTGCTGCGTGAAAAGAAAAGAAATTTAGTATACGCGATATTCGTTCGTCTAAATAGGCTTGTCTGGTATTTCTCACAGTTGTGATATTTTCCCGCAGTAAAAAGTATACTATAATATGTGAAATGTATAATTATATATATTTACCTAAAATAGGATTTTAGGTAAATATATATACACAGACAGTGTATTAAAATATCTTATTTTAATGTATTTCTTTGCAGGCCTACCTATATATCTTCAATGATTTAAAAGTTTCTTTTATAATTATTAATTAAGTTACATAAATACAAGTAGGTAATGGAATAAAGGACGAAATGTGTAAAACCGGATAGTCGTGTGCAATTGCATATGCGAAAACGAAAGTATTACGAAACGGTTTGGAATTTTGACACAGTTGACCTGCGACATAAACGAGCTTTTCAGCAACGTAAAGTTTGCTGTAGAGCTTTGTATTTATGAGCTTATAAGCTCGTTAAATTATGCCCATGAGCGTAGCCGTACATCGAATACATGACTGTTTAATTCGCAGCTTTTATTTTTTAAATTTTTGCGCTTTTTGGACGGCTTACTATTGATTAAATAAATAAAGCTTAGTTTGAAATCACATTGCGCAAGAGTTTCCGCGCACGCCACTTCGACGACACCGGAAACGTTTTATACTCCGACCGTAAAAATGCTACATTTTCTATTCGTGACTTGGAATTTTAAAGGGTAAGATTTATTTGTTTGCTCAAACTTTGTAGCCCATTTGACGTTTCGTTAGACTGGGTTTATAATAATGAATAGTAAGTACGAGAAAATGAAGTTAATTAATGTTAAGATTTCTAAAATATAAATTCGCATTTACAGAAGCAAATTGAATGAGCCTAAACTGGAAAATTTTCCTAACACGAGATTCCCCTTTCCATTTCACTCTTGATGCTGTATTAATACTCATTGTATAGTTTTCTGATTTTCAGATATATAGAAGTAGCTTAAGATTGATTTGAAGCAGATAGAATAATGCGTTTAAAAAGTACTAACTATTCACATTTGAATAACCAAACTCAAATTAGAGAAAAATAAAGTTACAAATTACAATAACAATTAATTTCTTTCTATACACTCAGACCTTTAAAATTTAATACAAGTGGGGCATCGCGGGCAGCCAAGTCGAACATTGCACTTGCAGTCCACTTGTGGTGCACGCTTGCGACATTCAACAAAGTGCAAGAAGTAACGATCGGCATTTGGGCCGCTCAATTTTATTTCACTTTTATTATATTTCAGTTTATACTTTTCCGGTCATTTAAGAGCACGTTGCGCTTTCGCAATGTTATTTGCACGTATTTGGTCGACTTTTGAATGAAACGTCTCGGTGAAATTATTCACGGAATTGATTGACGTGGTAAATTGGCGGATCATATAATTTTTTCTTCAATCATTATAGAGCTTTCAGCTTTCATTTTAATATTATGTATTATATTTCGTTTATAAAAAATATATAAACTAAAAACGAGTTTATATGATGCATGCCAACACCGAAGTAATTCTTCGTTATTTTTTCTGATAGCGCTACGTGTTATTCGGATGATAAATACGAATAATAAAAACAAAATGATATTTTAAGAAACTGTGTTACGAAAACCTAGGTATTGTATAAACACAATCTCATATAAACTTTAGAACTTCTCTTATAACTCTCTTTAACCGGACGCCCGAGCAAACTTAAAAAGCACACCTTACAAATCTTTTGAGCCGTTTTTGAGATACACGAAATAAATCAATAAACATATTATACACAAAAAATCTCATTTTACATGATAAGATACATATCTAGAAGAATTAGGAATAGTAAATTTCTTACTCTCTTATATTATAGAATAGAAAATACAACTTTTGAGCTTAGTTAGACAAAAACCTACTGTCACCCATTTTAACTTACACTTTCTACAGCCTCCGTATATTCTACAGATAATTTAAAATTCCGATGATACAACTGACCTTGCGTGGAGCGAGTCCGCGTGGATCGCATTGTAAAAAATGATTCATATGATTAAAGCAATTGATATACGGTGAGTCACTATCAAAATAATTGTAGGCGCTCGCGTGCCATGTTATTATATAAACCTTTATCCCTAATAGGTTAACAATTTGGTAAAAAATACTTGCATTTATATCAGATTGATTTTCGAAGAAAAAAATTATAATCTATAACTTACAAGGACATATTAATAATGCTGAAACAAATCGTCACAATTTAGCGTTTTATCTTTAAATTTTACAAATTTTAGATCTATATATATAAAAATTAAGAAAGAAAAAGAAATTTCAAACACAATACTCTCTCATAATTGGCTCTACCGTTCAAATTCTCGCTATGGCAAAGAAAAGACAGAAAATTTTATATATTTAATTAGTTGTGCCTTTAGAAAATTCGTAATAAGTGCTTGTCAAGTATTAATTGCAATAATAATAGGCTCGGAACTCGCTAATTGACGTGAGACGAAAAACGAGGGGCATTTTTATGTTTCTTGTTATTCTGCGATTATGTCCGAATATTCGCGGCGTCATTGAGTAAAAAACATTTGAACGGATTTTGATCTCGATTTCACTGTACAAGGAAAAAAATGTACTGCGACCAAATGCAAGTAGGTGGCCGTCTTCTAATTAAAAAGTTCAGCGTCGAAAAGTGAAATTATTTCGAAACTAGTAAAATGGTCTCGCTTTACTTGTATATACATAGGTGTTTTTTACGATTTGATAAAAACAACGACTTCTATCACGTAAGTTGTATGTATTTAACTTTTGACAAATGATCAGCGACAGTTGTTGTGATGTTGTTTTATGTCAATCTATGTGTGAACTTAATTTTTCATCCAAATCCTTCTAGACAAGTCAGCGTGTAACAAAACGTCGAGTAATAAATATGACACACACACACATACACATTGTTTCATTATTTAGTTTGGAAAGCAAGCATAATTAATTAGCGACATATTGAGTCAGTATGATCGATTATACTTAGATATAATTTTTGATTTGATCTTATAATAATAAGCTAAAATTATTATCTTCGCGGAATGTATTAAGTTACGATAATGTATGTCTTTTCAGGTACGATAAAACATTATTTATAGCAAATTATAAATAGCTTCTGGAAATTTTCAACCTACCAATTGAAGTAAGTTTTGTAAATAAAATAACGCAAAACGGAGATACTTATCCAAAGCTAAAACGATGCGATATATTTCTATTACGAATGACGTCCTCTATAACGAGATTACGATCGACTAAAGCCGATATAAAATAAAGCACTGCAAAATTAGATTAACTTGCTGTTTGTGTAATTTCTAAATAAACATTTAGAAATAAGTTGGCTAATGTTTTAATGCTGATTAATATACCAGTACATTAAATATCTTAATGTATTTTTTTTCATAGCGTTTTCATATCGTATATCTTGTTTGTGTATAATTTTATTCATTTCTCAATTATACATGACCAAAACTTATTTATTGATTTGTTAATCGTGAAGTATTCAAATGAACAAAAAAAGAGAATCTTTTCAGTCCTATATTTATCTATGGCACATAGTTCCTCACATATTTACTGCCAGTTTCTATAACCTATCTACCGATAGACCGGTAGATACTTTCATACGATTTTGACAGGTTGTAACTTTTAATGTGTCAAAATAGTATGAAAGTAACTACCGGTCTATCGGTAGATAGGTTATAGAAACTGGCAGTTAGTTACTTATATTACTTTTTTACCTAAAATCTACAATTTTCAAGCTGTTGCGACGGTGAAATTTTCCATTTTACTAACATTACATAAGGAAGCAGCCTTCACATAAATTGTCTGTAAATAATCGCAACGGCCGGTCCCGCGTAGATGTTATCAGATTTTATCATGGAATTAAAGCAATGTACGCATTACCGGAACTTCGAGGCGAAACTTTGTAGTACGAAATGTTCATTCTCTTTACCCAGCAGGTGATGTAACTTCCACCAATCTAGCTATATAAATACTTATATTAACAAAAGGTATAATTTCTTTGTTTATACTCAATTTTCTTCTAATGAAAGTTTCCCCTAATGAAAATAATAACAGACCTCGTGAAGTAAATGCGTGGACAACAAAAAGTATGTACGAAACTGAAGCTACCACCTATTGAAGTACAATTAAATGCTTACCAAAATATATTGCTTACAGTGTAGAAGGATATTTTGGGCGATACAAACAACATTCAATCTCTAATTACTTAGTTTATAATATATACATATTGTTGCTTTCACCTCTGCTTACTTCTTGGTTTAAAACCAAGGCAAACGGATAGCAAGCTTTTATACGGTTTTATTTAATAGAAAGAGCTGCTAATTATGAAGGTTTGTGTATGTGTATATAATTTGTACAAGATAAAAAAGCTTACTGTCTGTTTCTTGCCATATAATATTTTATACGATTACATGGTGCTAACTCTTAGTAAAGGCTTTTGAGATACGAGTACATCACGACAACTTACTATAAAATTGTATGTTTGAAAAGTCTACCAAATAATCCAGAAGCGAGGTGTAAGTTGCTAATATATTATCTGAATTATCTTATCACATAACATTAAATAATAATAATCGATTAGTATAACTTTTATTCCTATCAATCGATAGATATAGATCAATTGATATTTTCTATTCGATAAAGTTTTGGTTTTAAGTTTTCTATAAGTAATAGGCATAATCTGGAAAAGAGATTGCTATTTTAATGTCTTTCCAAAAAAATAACGTTACTAGATTTAAGCAGGGCCTTTATCAAAATATATGGGATTTCCTACGGTTTGATATGAATACCACATGAGGACCCATATGTCTTCGTAAAATTCAACGCTGCGTCAAAATAAAAAAGCTACTGTAACATCATTTCAGTAGGTAAAATTACGTGATGTAGATGACGAGACAATTCTCACCAGTGAGCTTGCGGAAGTCGAGTTCGTTATTATGGATTTGTTGGTCGCATGTGAAATTCTAGTTTACAGTTTTATGTGAGAGTCGAAATTAAACACCATTGAGCCTTTACGTAAGCAAAGAATTATCGCCCATTGTGTTAATTGTATATATAGAAAATGTTATTCTTTTTGGGCACTTTTGTTATATAATAATATTATTACCTTATGTACATTCTTTAATTTACGAAATATTCGTCACGGAAATTAAGTTTTTAGTTTTTAGTAGAATTTTAATAAGCTTCAGTAAAACTTTGCAGAGCTTACGAAAAAGCGTTTCCAATTGACAAGCTTTTTAGCCTAAAAGCTTAAATAGTGGACGGTGAGCTTTTCCTTAACATAAAATATTTTTAACGTCATACATGCCACATACTTATTACTAAAGCATTTCAAAATGTAACGATTACAAGTTCACTTTTCAACTGCGTAATATTTCAGTTACTCAAATACCTACATAAGAATATTGTATAATAATATTTAGTAGTACACCTGAATTTGAAGAAAGAATTATAATTTTTAGCTGGTGCAATCCTTATCAACGTTATAAAATATAATCTATACACATAACAAAGTTGAAAGTTAAATCTGTACATTAAAATATTTAGAGTAATCTTATTGATGTTATTATTATCGATAGAGAGAGAAGTCTAGTTTTAAAATATATTATTGGCATTTCGTGGTCTATTTTTAAATTCTTAAGACCATATAACGTGTTTATTATAGTCATAGCTAATGATCGAGTAGCTCATAGTAAAGACACTAGTCGTTTTATAATGTAATTTAGCACATTTCAACTGGTTCTAGGGTCAAAGGTCGCAACTTCGATTCCTATTCGTGACTAATATTATATATTTCACATATGCAGTAACAATTGACCTACTGATGCAAGCGATTACCACTATTACATAGTCTATGACAAATAGGGTTTGATGTGTCATATGTTGTCAGTTAAAACCACGCCTTAAATATTTTAAAGTAGTAAAAATTACGTTTCCAATGCAGAGAAGGAATGAACATTGAACAGTACCGATGGTATAACTGTTTATGAAACTGTATTTTTTTTAATGTGTTTCTTTGCAATAAGAAATAATGCAAATCACAATTAGAAAACATATTCTGCTGAGGCTGTGGTTAATTTTGAATTATTTAAGCATATATGACATGATATTAGGTATAATACACATTATTAATAGTATTTTATACGTTCGGATGTTCTTTGCAGTGTGAACCAGTGAATTTCTGGAATTTTAACTTATTTTTTTATGTCCGAAATGGTCACAAAAAAGAAAAAAATCAAGACAAATGAAAGTGAAAGTCTGAAAAATTTGAACTTTCAGAAAAAACTTACTTTTTACAAACAACTTAGAAACAATAATGAACCGCAATAACGTCTACTGAGCATTAAATACATAATTACACTATATACACAGGCTTATTGATGTATAATAAGTACGAAAAAAGCAGTCGAGCAATAACATGTCACAAAATAAGGGTAAAAAATACTTATGAAATTTAAATAATTGCACTCTTGAGACATTTTACGATATTACATAAATTGTGGCCTACTTAATTTTATTACATTACTTATGTGACCGACTTTAGAAAATGAGAAGGTTCTCAATATTGGTGTACTTTTTGTTGGGTACATGTGTTTCAATAATGTTTTCGATATCTAGTTATTCAATGAAGTGCCAATTAACAAAGGCTCCTTACATGGTAAGTCATTTTTATAAAACGATGGTTCTCTGATATATATCGTAGTGATGGGGTTCTAAAGTGTCCTTGTAAGATATCGAAATCTTTGCAGATTAAACATGTAAATGTGACATACAGAGTTACGTTAAGTCAGTTACAAAGGTGGGATGTGGTGTGGTGATGCGAAGACACAAATGTTGCGTTTCTCTTATACGGAAGAATTCTCTCTCTCTCCCTTCTCTGCCGTGATCGTAGGGAGGTAATTAACGAAGAAATTAAATTGAAACAACGAAATGCCCCCAGCGAGATTAGAACCCGCGACCACCGGCACAGCAAGTAAAGTCACTACAAACTGAGCCAAACGTACCATCAAAAATATATAAATATAAACGATTACGTAAGCCTCCATACGAAAATTAAATTAATGAACCTCGACCTAATAATCATTAGACAGATCAACGAGGAGCCAATGACATCCATATTAAATCACTTAATTACCAAATTTAATGTCACTTATTCTATGGTAATCGCAGAGGTTCATTCATAGGCGATTATCAGAATGATGGTTATGTATTTGCAGGTCGTTGAACTCGTCATCTGCGTTTAAGGGGCAGAGGGGAGACACTTTGAATGGGAGGCAGAACGAGCGTAACATTGATTTAAGGGCGTCGACGCCTCGCTTGTACATTCAAACAAATCTTACGTTTCGTGGTAGCTTGTTTATATGAAACCTGTGAAACTCAATCGTTTTATTATCACTGAAATATTTACTGAGAAATAAATAGCTTTATGATTATTTTTTTATTATAGGCGAAATATTTTGTATCATATATAGATACTATATTTTCCAGTGATTAAAATGTAAATAAATCTTACAATAAAAATCTAAGTGGGTCGATTTGTGCGTAATTTTTTTCATGGGATAACTTCTTATCCCACCCCTTATGTTTACCCCTATTGGTCTAAGAGCCGGTGGTAGATCGACCTTCACGGATCTGATAACCAGATGAGACATATTTTTTATCAAATATAATTTATAAACAAATATGCCTATAATGACTTGCCTATCTGAAAGTGCTCATGGCTATTTTTAATTAAATTAACTTTAATCGATTTTTTTTTCATCACTTTCATTCTTTTGATAACCAAATGAATTTTATTTCACTGTTAGTTTTTAACACACAGAATATGCCTCAGTAGGTAACCTACTCATTTTTGTGTATGCTACCTGGCAAGCCGATGTGAACAGGTAAGTCAATATAGGTGACTCCATCGTTCTGCTAACTTATCGAAAGTTATATCAAATTTTAGATCATTTTATTACAAAATCAGTCATATAGACTTGCCTGCAAAAAATCATACTTAAAGCACTGTTACCTAGCTAAAAATAGCCATGAGCACTTTCAGATAGGCAAGTAATTATAGGCATATTTGTTTATAAATTATATTCGATAAAAAATATGTCTCATCTGGTTATCAGATCGGTGAAGGTCGATCTACCACGGTCTCCTCTACCATATGTTTAATTAACACTTCATTAAATAACAAGATATCAAGAACATTATCGTTCAACATGTAACAACAATGACGTGAAAATTCTAAAGTCTGAAAGTGTGTCTAACGAAAATATTTTGTAGTTTCTTAACATAAGAACAAGAAAACAATGTTACATATCAAATATAGGGTTCCTATATAAAACCCGCTCACACTATGTAGAATACCTAATAAGCGGATCGGTTTAAGAAATCTCGTGCACTAACCCGCGTGGGGTCAACGAACCGTTGGTGCCGGCTTAGCAAGACTGCGCTAGCGCAGGCTTATTGTGTATACTTTGCTATAGTTCTACTAATAAATCCATACCAAGGTCGAGTTACGACTGTGATTATCATATCAGTTTTCGATAGATATACTCAAAGTCTACGCCTCCTGAGTCACGTATGTACCGCAAATAAACGAAGTTGTGAGTGGAATATCAAAAAAGCCATTTACAATAAATAAAACAATAATTGAATTATATAAAAAAACTAATTTAGTACCGAATCTATCAGTTTATAAAGAGTCTGCAATAGATATAATCTCATTATTTTTCTTCTAACAGGTAAAAATATTCTTAATTTTAAGGTCATAATTTGCTTATAATCGCATCTCCGACACGGCACGTTGACTCTGAAGACGTCAAAATTATCATAAAATGTATTTACGGAAGATTTTGTATTATTCGCAGCAAAAAATCATAAGTTTAACCAATTACATGTTTCATACAAACGAAGCATAGCAACGTCCGCAAAAATATTTATGAGTTAAAAGTGATGTACACTTTATGTTCGCTGTTCTTACTTAATTGACGTCATTTTGAGATTTGCACCATAAAATTACGACACGCCGTTAATAATAGAAAATAGTATCTTTTTCTTAAATTTAAGATTAATTATTTTATTTAATATACCATTTCGTTTTAAGGATACTTTAGAGTTTAGACCAATCTCAACGAGTTATTAAGAGAGTTTAAATGAGCAAAATAAAAACAGATTACTATTATAAGTGTTAAAATTTGCATGGTCTTGTTCAAACGCTTGGAGAGCACAGGTAGACTATGTGCTGAAAAGTAATACATAGGGTTCTCTCTCACCAAGGGACGCACCCAATCGAAGCGAGGGTACGTTGCAATCTACTTCAATAAATATGTGGATTAGTAGGTACTGGAGAACCTTCTTAAGTCAGTTTACCATTCTGTAGGGGACATCGGTGTGACAGACAGTACAATTTTCGGTATATTATTATCAAGAAGCCACCTTTGGATTATATACGTGAGAGGTAAATAACTTGCATTTATCATTATTTGCTACAGGTTATAATAAAAATATTGAAATTCCAACAGTTTTTTTCAAAAACATTAAATTTTTAGAATGGATATATGAGATTACATGCGAGGGCATTAGACACTTTCAAAATACAAATTGCCGAAAGCGCGCTTATTATGATCGAGAAAGTATCGTTGAACTCGCGTTTAATCAGAATGATTTATGACATTTGCTACCAAATATTATCTACTTTTAATGAGAAAAGCACGTAAATATCAGATTCATTTTACACTTTAAAATTAAATTTATCTCATTATTTATCTGACATTAATATATTTATGAACACTTCTTTTGAGACTTTCGTAATATTAACATAGTATTAAAACGACGAGTCGTTGGTTTTAGTTTCGTGCGAGATTATTATGTAGTAAATTTACATATGGAAAGTGCTATGGAAATTATAAATTTTAGCTCCGGTTTAAGTGTAGTAACTAGGTAATAAGGAATAGCACTGGTAACCTAACACCCAATATTATAATTCATATTCAATTCAATTCTCTTGTTAATGGCTTCAAAGCGTGCCAGTTGAGCACAGATTACTTCGGCAATGTCAGGTAAAATTTAATCACTACATATTATAAAACAAAGTCGCCTTTTCTGTCCCTATATCCCTATATCCCTATGTGCGCTTAAATCTTTAAAACTACGCAACGGATTTTGATGCGGTTTTTTCCAATAGATAGAGTGATTCAAGAGGAAGGTTTATATGCATAACTAGGCGATCCCGCGGCTTTGCCTGTGCCAAATCTAGGGAAGAGCCCGAGCGAAGCGAGGGCGAGTCGTATTATTATATAGAAATTTGAAATCAAAAGTCAATAATTTCACATGACTTGTCAAATATGGAAGATCAAAAATATTATCCACTAATGTTATAAATGTGAGGGCATGATTATTTAATACTTTCTTAGATTTACGCGATGACAAAAAATATAAGTATCTTTTCGGATTTTTTCCCGGATTTATTTTTATTTACGGTCCCCGACATTTCGAGTGCTTTACAAGCGTCATGCCTATGCTTTACAGATTTCGCTTCAAATTTGGCAAGGCATAGATTGCATTATGGAGACACAAGTTTCTTGTATCACCGGTGTCCGATAAGAAAGACGGGTAGATACTACATAACATTAAAAATACATAGATATAATCGTTATTTTAAAGCCATCCTTAACATTAGTGAAGCGAACAGTTTGGGATATTAATGCGATTGCTGAGATCTGATAAAAGAAACGTGTATGCTAAAGGAATGCTTGTTTATTTACAACTTGTGGGAAAGCGTACTTAGAAATTCTACTCGTAAGTTTTTACTCAACTGAGTTTCTACACGAGTCACTCATGTCAATGTCATTGAGCATGTGCTTTTTGTTATTATTTTACTTTTTAAAGGAAGAAAATTTTAAATTCTAATTTCTCACTTAGAGCTATCAAAAATTGATCAAATATATCTGAAATATTGCCCTGACTCCATATCATATCATATATAATAACATAAAATAAAATATATAAAATTATAAACTTTTAGGATAGATAAGCATAATATTATCTATGTACATGTACTAAAATTTTGAGCGAAATAGTCATAACTATCGATATAGACGCCAAATCTAGTTTTTAGAATTTTTATGTCTGTAAACGTATCACGAGAAAACGACTGGACAAATTTTAATGAAATTGGGTATGATGAAAACCGAGTTAACATATACTTTTTAGTGCAGGAAAATATCACATTTCTGAGAAAACTATAACAGTTAAAACGTATCTAGGGACGAACCCAAGCGGAGCAAGATACTCGTAAGTCGCTAATCTATACTAATATTATAAAACTGAAGAGTTTGTTTGTTTGTTTTTTTTGGTTCAACGCGCTAATCTCAGAAACGACTGGTTCGATTTGAAAAATTGTTTTTGTGTTGGATAGTCCGTTTATCGAGGAAGGCTATAAGCTATATTATATCACGCTACGACCAATAAGAGCGGAGCATCAATGAAAAGTGTTTCAAAAACGGGAAGGGCGGGCGTTAGTTCTGCGAGGTATCATACTGCGCGACGCAGAATTTGATTTACGGTCTTTAGAAAGCGTGCAAAGCCGCGGGAAATGCTAGTTCTTAATAAAATACGCAAATATTATTACGAATTAGTACGATTCTGGCACTGAGCCATATCTAAGATCTCTGAGTGCTATACTATCAACAGGCTATTAGCGATCAATAAAATAATAAATATGTAAAGATAACAAATATCAACGTTAATACAGTTCTATTAATTCACTATACATGTAACTCTATCATGTGATACAATCTACTTATTTTCACTACTTAAGAGCTACTATAACCTTATACAACGCGAACTATTGCTTCGATATTTAACACGGTAGCTATAAGCGATACATTGTCACAGTGATTGTGAATGTGGATATCGAGAAAGCGTGGGTGATCGGCTGCTAACAACATCTAGAGATCTTCTTCTATTGTTTTGTTCGCAAGTTTAATTAATGGCGAAAGTCGTGAAAGTCACTTCACGATCATACAATTTTGTATTGTTACCTCTTAATGTTACGTTTGAATTACCTCTCAAGGTCGGAATTATATAATATTATATCTTTAACTAGCATTTCCCGCGACTCTGCCCGCACTCTAATGAACTGAAACCAAACTCTCATATTATTATACCATGTGATGTTATATGTATATAGCCTATAGCTTTTCTTGATAAACGGGCTATCCAACACTATAATAATGTTTCAATTCAAACCAGATTTTTCAATTTTCCTGAGATTATCGCGATCAAACAAAGAAACTCTTCAACTATATAGTTCTTTTAACTACACGAGTAATTTAATTTCCAAAAAAAGAAGTAAAAAATATATTATAAATTGACAAAGGTACATTAAAATATGGTACAAAAACTTATTAACTTTAATTAGGTACGTATTTTTCAACACTTATAAATATTTGATAACTTATAATAAAATTGAACTTGCTTCTAAAGGACAGTTTTAATACTAAACAGATTTTAGTGAAACAAAAAACGGGGATAGAGAACGAATAGAATCAAATGAATATGATTATCAATAAGTAAATAATTCATAATGGCACGCCAACTCGTTTAACAGACATAATGAGAGCATGCTAGCCTAAATCTACACAATTAAGTTATTAAGCTCTTATGTCGACCGCTCCAAGGAACAACATTGTAACTCCGCGTTGAGATAATTCATACACATTTATAAAACTGAATAGTTTGTCTATCTGTTTGTAAATTTTTAGAAAGTATCAATACATAGATTTTATACGTTTTTTTTGTATTTCATGTATCATATTTTCAATAATTTTAAAGAAATTTAACACATACATACATACCTAATTATCGATCTTTAGAATCAGAACATTTTTATGTAATTAAATAAACTGTACAAGCGAAAATACGTTCGGAAGCTAGTCAAAAAATAAAATTGATTTCTTTTAGTACCTATCGAAAATTACAATTTTGTTCCTTGCATGTGTCGATGTATCAAGCGCCTGTAATTTTGCTAACAAACTTGTTATTGCGCGTCTGTATTCTACTTAAGAATGTTGATTTAACCAGTTATAGAATTTGAAACAAAAAATTAAGTACTTTATTCAATTGATATTGTTAAAGTAGGTTAAATTTAGGTGTCGAGTTGCTTTTTAACCGACTTCAAAAAGGAGGAGGTTATCAATTCAATCAGTATTTTTTGAAGATAGATAATATATTTAGCCTTTAGGCTACATATAAAATTAGAAGTTGCCTTTGCTAAATAATAGTACTGAAGAAATACAATAAGTTGCCTGACATCATGCTGTCCATACAACATCATGTTGTACCTTAGGGATAGAGCAATTACGTAACAAATGAAGAAAAATGCACAGGTAAACAATTATAGTAAATCATTCAAAAATTCAAATCAATTAGTGTATTGATTTTAAAATATATATCAAATTCATATAGTTACAATAAACCAAAAGTCGAGCAATCTCAATAGTACAAAATAAAGTATTTGGAGGTGTTCATATTGAAATTGTTACGCGTTGTGGTCACATTGCGGTTTAAGCCTCACAAATTACATTACAAACCTTACTATGCAATAATTTCGCTGATTTAATTTGTTATATTTGTTGAGATTTTATCTACTTAAATATTCGTTTTCTATGTATCACGATAGAATTTAATTATAACTTTATTAAAATGAATAATCACCTATGTCCTACGTTATTGAAATCTTATAATTTTATTAATTAATTAACTAGGTACGTGTGGCGCCACAGAGATACGCTTTAGTTTTTTGTTGTATGGTATTTAATTTGCTTATAAAATAGCCTTTGTTACTCCTTCTTACATCAGCTGTCTGCCAGTAAAAGTCTTCTTATAATCGGTCGAGCCGTTTCGGATATTAGCCGGAAAGAACTGACAAAAACTTTCTTACTTTTACGTGAAGGTTAGGGTCAGCCAGTGTACCATATTATTTAGAAAGTAATTATTATCACTGACATATCTCGAACAAATTCAGGCGTCAACTGATCTGCACCCGTCTGACTTACATTCATTTATAGTTCCCACAATTTGTATACTCGGTGTCAAATAGTCGACTCTCAAATTACATTTGTAACAAATTCGTCGCTACTGCGTAGTGAATGTTCGACCATTCTATCTTATATAGATACATATTTATATAAATCTCTATAAATATAGTGTCACATTGTTTTTTATCGCGGCTTCACCGATTTTTATGATTTTTTATGTTCATTTGGTCGGTCTGAGAATAGGTCGTAGGCTATTACTTACCACCTAACCACCTGCTACCATTAACACCTAGGTGTTAAGGGTAGCAGTCTTCAGTTTTTTTTAATGTTATTTTAGGGCAAAATTTTTCTTTTTTTTGATTTGGCATCATAAAATACTTATAACCCTATTTTAAAAATGACTAGAACGCGCGAAGGCACGGGAAATTCTAGTTCACACATAAATAATACTATAACAGCTGAGATTGTTCGTGTCATTCAATAAATATTACAAGATGACGGTGAATAAGTAGATTGTAGGTAGATTGTATTCGTGTACAATTTGCTTAATCGACATTTTGACAACCGTTGCCAATCAGCCTTCAGTGTTACATAATACGCACATTTTATATTAGTTTTAATCTTCACAATGAACACTTAACACACTGTATATTATTATCTATACATGATAATATAATAAAAGAGTATATGGTCTGATTTTAACTAAATTTTGTGTAGTGATAACTTTTAGGATACTTTTTACTACAGAAAAATTTTTTACTGGTTATAATAAGTCGTCCTTAGTCATTTAGATATATGGTTTACGCTGGCTAAAACTTAAGAGGTACATCAGAAGAATTTATTTAAAAAGTGTTGGTTTTAATAAGGCGTACAGAATCTTGCAATCAAAAGAAAATCAAAATGTAGGGTTGCACATGAGCGTAGCGAGGGTTAGTCGCTAGTGTTATATATGTGTATTACTTCTTGTTCTACTACTAATACTACATTAATAAAAGAATATTTTACTTCTCTATCTTTAGGCAGGCCTTGTAGATCAATAAAATTGCTTTCATCGAATTCAACAGTTAGTTAGATCCGTTGTTTAAGCATAATATATATATTATATCAAGTATTTATTATTGGCTCGGAGCTCATTATTATGTATTGAATATATAATATATACACAAAACGTATTAGCTGAAAACATTATCATAACATGCCCAAAAGCGATATTATAATTAACATCGAAACTATAACATATAATAAGTATGTTAATTTATGATTTTCGCACAAAATATACAATGAAGCAGAACAAGTTCTTATTTTTATCATCATAACTACATCACTACATAGTAAAAAACTGTCTGACTGTCTCTATGTATGACCAGATCTTTAAAACTACGCAACGGACTCCTATCGCATATAATATGTATAATACACTAGCGGAATCGCCAGGCTCGCGCTAGATCTATAGACTAACCCGAGCGAAGCGAGGGAGATCCGCTAGTAAGTAATAAATTGTAAACACGATTGCTATTTTTAATAAAAAGTTAGAAAATATATTATGATTTTTAATTGACTTA
The DNA here is from genome assembly GCA_905231865.2 of Boloria selene. Classification (NCBI taxonomy): domain Eukaryota; kingdom Metazoa; phylum Arthropoda; class Insecta; order Lepidoptera; family Nymphalidae; genus Boloria; species Boloria selene. The sequence continues at coordinate 2,438,304 of HG993138.1, read as the reverse complement.
TAAAAATCTATGTCGCAGTTACTTATTATCTAGAAATATAATATTATAAATCTTTATCATGCCATTTTCAGTGGCAGAGCGGGGCTAATTGCAGACGATTCCATTGTAATAATTTCTCACGGACAGACGAGTTTTTTGTAGCTAATTAACAACCACTTAGATGAGTAGCTTGATTGCTATTTTAATGAGATGAAATTGGTTAAATCCTTATATCTGTGTAATGATAATAATTAACATATTGTTATTCTTTTAAGAGAACTGTAACTTATAAGGAAGTGTAAAATCTTTTAAAGTCAGTTTTGTTTATCTGTTTGTTCATCTGCTACAAAGTACTTTTTAACCAACTAAAAATATATTAAGAATTAAATGAATTAAAATAGTATTAAAATTTTGTATATAAACTTATTATATATTAACTATTACCAAAATTTTTTCATAGTTTACTAAAGCAAGCGTTAACAAGAAAAGAATAGCCGTAAGAAAGTTCAAGAACAAAAGGTCAACGCTAGAAACGTAATTCTTTGGACAGTCTTTAGCTTATATACGACTAAGTTAGAGAGCCACCATAAACAACTTATAGCCGTGTACCAAATAAACCCCACGGAATACTGATTGATGCATTTTGAAGAATTACTTAAGGACGTGGCACACAATTTGCAAAAAAAAAGAAAAAGTCCAAAGTGGTCATTCACTTTCGACTGAATATTACTCAAATAAAAATCATGTAACAACATTTCACAGCTATCAGTGCATACATTCATAAAAAAACGCATTTACATGACGTAATAATATTCTCTTTAATAGAGAAGGCGATTGAAAGATTAAAATCGTAAAACAGAGAGGAGGTGTTCGTGTAGAAACTAGCGAGCGAGATAAACAACGAGGGAGCAGTGCAAAGTCAAGCCATACTGATTGAATTAAACCCAAAGGCCCCTCTGGATCTATGTGCAGCGTACATATCAATTTACGTAATTGAACGACCGACCGAATTGATGAATGAAGATTTTTATCAACGCGAATAAACGTTATACTCGAGCGTTAGTGTTTATAAATTTTGCTGCCGTTAGCTAATACAATGTATGTATGTTACAATAGTATAATGTACATACTTTACTTTTATTTTTTAATCAGTCACTTTTGCTACCGATTACTATACAGTGGGATTAACTACTTTAAATAAATTGGGAAAATTTCTTTTGACTTAAAACACAAACTTAAAAATAAACTCCCTAAATAAAACAGATTTAGTATGTGTTACGATGTTGATGTCGTAAAAAAAACGTTCAATTAATAATATTTTAGCATACTAGCGTATCACTGTTGCTTCGCTCGGGTACGTTTTTATTTTAAAACAAAACCCTGATATTATTTTTCGATAATAAAAACCTTTGTGCCAGTGAAAATCAGACAGACAAAAGTATTAATAATTGTGTATTGTATAAGTACCGTATATATTAACATTTCGCCAAAAGCTGTTGTGTCGATGCTTCAAACAGACACTTTAATTTTATTTATCTGTAATACGAGTATGTACTATAAGTAACACACTATCCGTTTATAACATTTTAAGCTGTACACTAGATTGCTGAAATAACAGCGCTTTAATTTATAGTTAAACTTAACCAAGCTCTTGTTTATGTAATATTTACATAATGTATTCAATTTATATTTTGCTGACTTCATTTTTTATGTAACAAAAACAAGTGTGCAACCGATTTCATTTAGCATGTTGGCGGCGGAAGACTGTATAATATAGTGCCTAATATTTTAACTATCGTAATTTTTGTTGCTGTTATAAAATTTATCAATTTAGAACTATCAAGAGCGTTTCGCCAGTTCTGCCAAACCAAGCGTTGCACACTGCAGTAAAATACAACGGACGCATTTGAACGTAATATTGTATGTAACAGGTGAGTAAATGAAGATAAAGCGTGCCGACTATATGAATATGTAATTGCATTGAAATTACATCAAGTAAATGCCAGTGAAATCTATAGCAAAATGTCTTAAGATGAGTTTGTACAAGTAGACATTAAAATGTTAGGTGCGAAAAAGCAGAGAAGACGCCGATTTAGTCCCGATTTCTGTACCTATAGTTTTCTTTTAACATTTTTTAACCCTACATAATATACACGAAGTATTTAGTTGTAATTAAATACAGTAAAAAAAACATTTATATAAGGAGAACCCCTCTTTAACGGTTGCAATATCTTGATAGGCTCATTACGCTATTCCGTGATCTGATCGTATACGGAAAACACGGAAAATTAAGTTAAGAGCCTATTAAAAATACCACGTAATAATATTACTTTCACTGGTGCCGAGATTTCCATCATTGCTGACAACTTTCCAATACAGATGTGCAAATGTGACGTACACTTGGTCTAATTTCGCGTCGTCATGCACAATCATCTTCAGCGGGAAAGTTTTGAAGGTACACCCGATACGATCGCCGTATCACAGCGGAGTTCTTCATTAATTTTGTATTATATGTATGTGAAACAAATATCAACAAACGACAGTCACTGCTGTTGTAAGGTCGTAGGTTCTGAAAACAACCGGGACAAAAATGTTTGCCAAAATTCATCGGCTATATATAATACTACTGGCTGTAGAAAAAAATTTTCCCCCTCCCCTCTATTATCTTGAACTCTGTACTGCGGAAATCTGTTTCATCCGTTTCGTCTAAATTTTTTCTTGTATGTATATTTTGAAACATTCCGATTCATGTAAGTCATTTCGAAGATAAGCGAGTTCCAAGTTTCGGTATAGTTCATTTTTTGTAATTTAGTCATATTCTTTGACATGCATCTGATTGTGTAACAAAGTACGCGTATGAAAATATATTTTAATTACTTTGAAATTGCGCGTGTCTTGATTGTTAGATAAAATATGCTTTTCATTTACAATGAGCTAAAGCACTACGGCTTACTCATGTCCAACCGCCGTACACGAGATGAATTTTAAATGTAAACACGCAAAAATTGAGGAAATGAAATTGGTTTAGGTTGACTTAGATTTTTGGTGTTTAATCAGATGATTTGACCCTTTTTTTGTTCTTATTGAAGTGAAACTTCTTTAGAATCGATTTGATTTCAAACTCGATGAAACGAAAAAATAAGTCCATAGTACCAGGCGCTCAGAGACGGGGAAGAGTTAGCCTTAATTTAAATTCAAGTTTTACTTCTGACATGTGTACTTTGTATACACGCACTTTGTTGTATCTTCAATCTACCTTTAGGAGATTTTTCGAGTGGACTGGATTGTCATTACGAGTGTGTCTTCCAGTGAAGACATCCCGCTCATGTAGCCAACTGTTTTTGTTGGTTGAATAATTATATTATATCCTTCATTTTTAGCCTTTTTATATATTTTTGGCGTGTTAAGTTTGTTGCGAGCGCATTGGGGTGGTTATTCAGTCGTTTTTTATATTTAATGGGCGTCTTTTTGATTTCGTCCACAACTGTATTAATTTGAAGGTGTTCATGTATTTCGCTGTTAGTGAATAGCTAAGGTGCTTGGGCTGTAGTTCGGAGAATAATGTTCTGCATTTTTTGCAACATCGAGATATTAAAGTCACTGGCACTACCCCATAATTGAATTCCATACATATTGGCTTCTTTTTCACTTGTTAAGCCCTTGAGTAATCAAATCTAGTCCCTTTTGGTTTGACCCTTAATGTTAATTTTTATAAACAATCTTGAATGAAATTTAAGCTAAATAAAACAAAATTATTTATTTTACTTATAAACATTGTAAATAGCTAGGGGTAAGTAATAGGGTTAAGCAAGTAAATGTTAGTGGGAAACGACAGCTGCTACGTTAATACAACCACTGTCCTCCCCTTTAAGCAATTAGCTAGAAAAAAAACATAACCGTCTAAAATATACTGTTGAAGGCAGACTTTTACACTATTTCTCGAAAACAACTTAGCCTTATAGCAGTTATTACATGGGAAAATGATAATAAATAGTTATCTTTTATGACAAGTGAAACTGGATTCTCTGCATTGTAATTACGACAGTGAATGACTTAAGTTTTATGTGTTCCATAACTTTTTAAAATTTCACTTTTAACTAACTGTAATTAAGGTTTTGATGTATTCCAATACGTTTGTAATCATTTTGAACATCCACATTAATTTTCTTTCTGACCATTAACATTTTTTATGATTAATATTCTTTGATTTACATTAATATATAAGTAGCTTTAGCCTGTGGCTTTACACGTGTTGGCATCATCGTTTTTACCGTATAAAAGTGGAACGACCCTAAGGGAAAGTGTTTAACTAAGGAAATTAATGTTTCTTTAAATAAAAATAATAGCATACAATGAACTCAGTAATTTTAAACGTAGTTAAAAAGATTGGTATTAATGTAGGAAAAGTGGAATATAAATTAGATGATTTGAACGCTTGAGTGATACGTAACGTAAACATACAAAAAACGCTACGCTTTCTGATAATTTACGAGCCTTGGACGCAATTTTAATGGAATAGAATTTGTATCGAATAGTACATACAAATATAATAACAGGTTTTTAATTTTTATATACTAAATAATACCTAACTGTAAAAATGATGTATTAAGAAGAAAAAAATGAATCTTTAAGAGTATTTCATGAATTACAGTGAAGTAAGAGACATGTCTTTCAAATCTATCTTTTTTACAGGACTTTCAGATATAATCTACTCAGCTGTTTTATTTGATTAAAAATCAACACTTAAATGTGCCTCAGATTTCCTTAAAGCAATTTCACAAATATTTACCTACTACACACCTACCAACGTATAGCTTAATAAAAACTAGGTAATAATATTTAATTCAAATCATTTCTCTCGCCTTACCTTCAAATAATAAAATCATTAATATTATATATAAACATGTAAATAAATTCGAAAAAGAAACCGAAAAGATAGTTTTATTTTAATAAGTCCTGACATAACATATAATATAACTTTAAATACATATTATAAGTATAAACAAGAGCATGACTGGAGTACTATCATTGACGCTCAACAAATTAATGACAAGCGGGATCCCACGACCCTAAGTAGGGTCCCTCAAACTGAGTCAAAAGTGAAGTTTCTTATATCGATAAAGCGTATAATCAAAGAGTCATCATTAAAAATTGTGTGCCATCTGGTAAGCAGGTGGACACATGGACCAACCTGAATACCAAGCAGTATTTACTCATTGTAACACAATAAATAAGGTATTTAACGGAAATTTACTTCTACGTGGAAAGACTTTATAACTTATCGTAGATTTACCACGTATTGGGAGGAATAAATTAATTAAAACGCTGCTTTTGCGGAAACTTTTTGTAGTTTTTAAGTATTTTTCCACTGTTGATGTTATAAATGTATTGAGTATCTTTCTTGGGTAGAATACCCTTGACTTGGTTACCTAATACACGTTACTTGTCAATGTCCTCGCTTCGATAACACCTTTTCTCTAGTCTCAAGATTCCAATTACGGTAAACGTTTATTAAACAAACTTATAATTTCTTTTTAACCCGAATTAGATCTGCTTAGAAAAAAACCTTGATATTCTTCAAAATAATACATGAAAGCCTGCAATTTTGTGTCTTTTAAAGATATTAAGCTGTAACAAATTTATCTCTCGTGAAGAGGAGGAATAAACAATATTGGCCACTTATTTTTATATTTGTCCTTCACCTTGTTTACTGTTTTGTAAATAAAAATATTTAATACTAGTGGAACCCGCGGCTTCGCTCGCGCTAAATCAAGAGATGAACCCGAGCGAAGTGAGGGCGAGTCGCTTGTTACATTACATATTATGTGTAACTCAAGCGGTTTAGGCAGGGCACGCTAGAATAGCTCGCAGATGGTAGATTTTTTACTACTTACTTGACACTTATCGTCATATTTTGGACAATTCATACAATATCTTTATAAATAGTAGCCTATGTGCTATTCTGATGTATAAGCTATATTATTGTAAAGTTTAATTAAAATCCATTTAGTAGTTTTTACGTGAAAGAGTAACAAACATCCATACATCCATACTTACAAACTTTCGCGTTTATAATATTAGTATAGATTCTTGATGTAGTGATACTAGCTTCTAGTATTATTTGATTAAAGCACCAATAGCACCAAATCGTAATAATACGTTATGAAACATTGCCAAATGGGATTGACGGTTCCGATTTGTATTCATTTTGATCATATCTCAGTCATTTCAGTACAAATTAATCAAATATACTGCTTCATAATAGTTTTATTACTGGCTATTCCTGCAGTCATTCTCTGGCATCTGTGAGATTTGAACATATTTCCCTCCAATATTTAGAGTTTTTAGCCTAACGTAAAAATATATAGATTTTTTACATTCCAATCGATAAACAATTGACATTTGTTATTCGTCTCGATCGTATTATCACTTATTGAAGTACATTCATTCGATAAGTGTTGTCTTTCTGATAAAGTGCAGCCTTCTTGGCAAGGTTGCATTCAATATGCATACGACGATTAACCTAAAAACGGAACCTGTTGAGGGTTCATACATGATATGTATATTGTATGGTTCACAACAGAAATGTTCGTATGACATAAACTAAGATATTAATTTTATTTTATAGTCCCATTAAATTGTAGTGATATTTATATAAATTATGAGTAATTTTGTTAAAAAATTGTTAATTTCTTAAGTTTACCGTTATTTATACAGATAAACAAAAGCAAATTGTCTTTTTGAAACATCAACATAACAGCTTTTTACTAAATGAATGTGAATTATACGGTATTTATTAAGGAAACTTAATTTTTAAAATTTCTTTGAGTCTGTCAGTTTGTTCCCGCTAATGACTCAAACGGCTGGACAGATTTTGACTCGCAGATAGCCGATATTATAAGATGTAACTAAGGCTACTCTGATTTTAGAAAGAGAAAAAAATGTTCTAATCAAAAAAAGCACAGGTGCTTTTTTTTCTAGGTCTATGGACAAATCCGAGCAAAGCAAGTCGCTAGTGTATAGTAAAAATATTGTTTATCAATACTTCTGACCAGTTTATAATTTATATTCCAATTTAAACTTTGATGGAGTGAAATTTCGCGTGTAACAGTATAATAATAAACGCGCTACGTCAAATAAAATTTCATAATATTAAGACTGCAAAACTACGACTTTTACAACAGTCTGCTTTTATCATACACTTTCAACAATAAAATTATGTAATATACTAATTATGCTAGGATAACTTTTATATTTCTTTTATCATAATTTTTATAATGTTATTTGAAACCCCTATACATATTACATATATGTAGGTATAATTCGCGTCATGTAAAAAGAACGCTGGCTGTCAAATTGCGCAGAGGCGATTTATCGGCCAATTTGGTGGTAAGACGCGGGGTGCGGGACGTCAAGGCACGCGTCGCATGCTTTCCGGCTCGCTATTGGTTCGTCAGTTCAAAATACCATCGCGCACACAAAAGTTATTAATTACGAAATGGTTTTATATAAAAAATAGAGAAAAAATATTTATGACGTATATTGTTTTATAAAGAGAGAGTCTGATAATAATACAGTTGATAATTTAAAAAATATATTAAACGAATTAATTAAATTTTTTGTAAGTAGATAAAACATTCTACACTGAATCAAACATATTTTATTAATTAATAGAATTCTATTTAATAACATTCTATCTAATATATTTTTAAATGTACCTGCCAATAACCAATATACGTCGCGAGCGAAAGATTAGTTCAAAAAAAAAAGAATAGGCTTAGTAATTTCGTAAGCGAATGTACCCATGCGCAAACACACCCCCCACCACCTTCTTCCAGCGTTCTTTTTACGTGACGCGAACTGTACCTAAGTATAAAAAAAGAACTTTCACTTTTCTCGCGTTTCCAAGCATACATCCTTTTTTCCCTAGCCATATTCGTTAACGAGATATTTTAAAAAATCATTTATTTACATATATAGACAAACGCACAATATACTACATAATGTTAATAAAAGAAAAGTGTAAATTAAAGTGTAAATCGTCAATTTCAACAATAAATCTTTTCTATCCAAACCTGTTTAGTTTAGTTATTAATTCTATAAACAGGTCCATTAATAATAACTTTTGATTATATTTACTTATGCATTACGTTCGAAGTACAGTCATTCAACTGCAGGTACATGCATAATCGTTATAATTTCTTATACTTCATTTAGAACCTGTTTGTCGGCCTTCGCAACAGCTCTTCTCAACTGTTTTAACCTTTACTATAGTTACATATTATGTATGCAGCCCTTTTTAACGTGCCACTGCAGCTGGGCATAGGTCTTCCTTCGATACGATGGGACCAGGCAATGTTGACCACGTTATACTAGTGCGGGTTGGCGGAATTCACATGTCTTTCGAAAACTTGCTTTGAGGTTCTCTCAGACATGCAGGTTTCCTCACAATGTTTTACTTCACCGTAAGACAACTGAAAAGACATGATTCACACATGAAAATATTAGAAGTGCGAGACGGATTTGAACCAGCATCACTCCTCAGCTATCCAAGTGATAGCATTACAACTGGGCTCTGGGCTACTACAGCCTTGGTTAGTTAGCTATAGTAACATACCTAGTAATGAAAGAAATCACTTTTCATTTGCTTATGTCGGATCTTTAGATCTTAGTGTGTTGAACCCATTACTCTAACACCTTTACGTCACTACTTGGAATGCATTCAAACCTAACTGACCTCAGTTAAGATTGTATAAATCATTGCTATTAATACACTTGAAGCAAATGTATAAATAATACAAACACTTATCAAGAGGCGCTATTCTTTATCAATAAGGTTACGCCCAAAGGCCGTGTATATTAACAGTCATGTAGAAATTATTAAGTCGATAATTAAGTACCCACGTTAAAATATATTTTTTTAATTCAAAACGGGTTATTTCTGGGTCAATGCGTCGAACGGTAATGATTTTCGCAAGGCATGGAAACGAGAAAAATTTAAAAATTACATATCATTATCGTAAATAGCGAAAATGCAATATATTGCACCGTTGCTGACGACTTACCAACAAAAAATAAATTACTTAATATCTGATTCGATTTATTATATCAGTGTTCTACTTTAGCTGTATATTTATATAATAAGACTAATGGCCGACCCTGGCTCCACTTGGACGCATCCCTACTTACCCTCTTATACTTCTTATATTTATGTTTATTATACTACATAATAATATAAATTATTGTACAGGTAGCGTCACTCTTCAACGAATTTTATTTCTAACAGTAGTCTAGATGTTATTTCAGGACATAGCCATCATCATATCCACAAACACACAAACACTACAGTTTCGCATTGTTTATCGTATATACGTATAATTCGCGTCATGTAAAAAGAACGCTGGCTGTCAAGTTGCGCAGAGGTGATTTATAGGCCAATTTGGTGGTAAGACGCGGGGCGCGGGACGTCGAGGCACACGCCGCATGCTTTCCGGCTCGCTATTGGCCCGTCAGTTCAAAATACCATCGCGCACACAAAAGTTATTAATTACGAAATGGTTTTATATAAAAAATTGAGAAAATATGTCTATGACGTATATCGTTTTATAAAAAAAGAGTCTGATAATAATGCAGTTAAAATATATATTAACCGAATTAATTAATTTTTTTGTAATTAGATTAAACATTCTTCATTGAATCTAACATATTTTATGAATTAATAGAATTCTATTTAATAACGTTCTATCTAATATATTTTTCAATGTACCTAACAATGACCAATATACGTCGCGAGTGAAAGGCTAGTTCAAAATAAAAGAATAGACTTAGTAATTTCGTGTGCGAATATACCCATGCGCAAACACACCCCCCACCACTTTCCTCCAGCGTTCTTTTTACGTGACGCGAACTGTAGTTAGTTACTGCATTGAAGGCCACAGATTCGATTTCCGTATGATTTAAATAAACAATTCTAATATAAAATAGAATAGCTTTACTATTTTGTTATTACCTCATACGCAAAAAATAAAATCTTAATACCATATTTACAAATTTTGATAAAATTTCTAACTCTATTAATATATTACTCTATTATAGTCTATTTAAATATATAATTTCCAGCCCGTTACTTGTTAGTGACAAATATAGGTGTACTTATTGCAAAATCCTAGCATCAATTAGCGTCGTTATCAAAGTTGAATGTTGAAAACATCTGTTGCGACGCGACACGACGCGACGGGTGGACTTCGTTCGGAAAGCGGTCGAGGTAAGCCGCCGAGGAATTTATAGTGTTTGATGTTCGTTTTTTGTTACCACATGAGCTTTATGCCTGAGTTATCTAGCGATTTAAAATATTTCTGACTAACTTCAAAAAGTAATAACGTGTAACAATTGCGTTTCTATTATCTGTGTAACAGATACCAGAATTTATCAATTTTGTAAGTCAATATTCATTATTATTTTAATGAATAGCTTTTAACTCAAGAGGGATCGGATCTTATAATTACCTATCATAAAATAATTAATTTTGAAGTTTGCTTAAAACGTTGTAAATTAGTAAAAAAAAATATATATTTTTTTACTAATTTTTGTAGGGAAAGTACTTTATCGTTGAATCGTATCGTATCGTAAAATTAAGCATCCCCGTCTGTATTAAATTATGTCTATCTGAAACAATTATACTAATTTTTATACATTTATTTTCAACAATCTATCTATACTATATAATATTATAAATGCGAAAGTTTGTAAGTATGGATGTATGGATGTTTATTACTCTTTCAAGTAAAAACTACAGAATGGATTTTAATGAAACTTTACAATAATATAGCTTATACATCAGAATAACACATAGGCTACCATTTATAAAGATATTGTGTGATTTTTTTTTAAATATGACGATAAGTGTCAAGTAAGTAGTAAAAATCTAGCATCTGCAAGCTATTCTGGCGTGCGCTACTACCTAGAGTTACTCTACCGCTAGAGTTACACATATGTAATGTATGATGGAAATGTTTATCTTAAACAAGCGACTCACCCTTACTTCGCTCGGGTTCGTCCCTAGATTTAGTGCGAGCGAAGCCGCGGGTTCCACTAGTCATCAATAATCGATCAAATTAAGGGATATACTGAAAACTTTAAAATCCCGTAATAGCTGCAAGATATCGCATCTATAAATAAGTGACATAAAAAGTAGCAACGCACATTACACGTGGTTCGCTATAATTAAGCACTTCATAACCCGTTGGCGGACGCGTGAACTTCCAACTACTATCGAAGACAACATCCTGCGCAGCGAATAACAAATTTGGAGCTAGTGAAGTTTGATCTCAAATAAACTAATGTGGGAAAATATGTAAAAAAAAACACGAATGAAATTAACAATATGAATTTTGTTTAGATGGATAATCTTTAAGTATTTTGTAAATCAACCTATTAGACAGACGGACAGTCAGACAACTTCAACTTACCAGCATATATGTTTATCCGACTACGCGACGCAATACGATCCAGTGGGCATTTACAAAATTAAAGACAAGTTATATGTTTAAAAATCATTTAGCACAAGTCAGTCTGAAAAATAAAATAAAAAGAAACTATTGACTGAAACTAAAAAGTTGTAACTACAAAAACTATTAACAAAAATAAAAACCTTACTGCGTCAAAAACGAACTGAAAAGAAAACTGTTGTTGTTGGACAAATGTTGATTCGGATTTAAACCAGCTATCATCATATCTAATTTTATTAAATTTTATCAAAATTTGTCCAGTGTTAATTTTGTCGTGATGCAATCATGCAGACAGTACAGACTTCTATATTATATATGGCTTCTATATCAATATTCAATAATAATAAATTTTCCAAAACATATTTAAAGTACAGATTTAAATCAGTTTATTATATTATATGTACAGACAAGCCTATTCGTTTTAGATTTTTGATTAAACGGTTGCAAAACCTTGTTTGAAGGTAACATCCTGCAAACACTTCCTTACAATTACTTTTCCTGCATTCAATCTTGGTAGGCCGTTTGCAATGCCGAACAATAACTTCTATTTCTTCCGTGGAACCCAATTGTTCGATTGTTTCATGATAAGTATAATTACGAGTGAAAATGGCGAGGAAAGGTTCGTTTAAAGACATTTCCTTATAGGAAAATGATCACTTCACATGAAATGTGTGAATTTGAATGGTCAAAGTTTTGAGGCTGTTGAGAAATTTTGCATGGTACTTTGTCGTTTTGGTATAATGTACACAATCTCAATAAAAAAAGCTTAAATTATTCTGACTTAGAATATTTACTATTAAAAGGTAATAGTAAAAACTATGTTTTTAGTAGTTTCAATTCACAATAGTTTAAGCTCAAGTAATTTTGATGGAATTAAGTGTATTATCCTATACATACCTATATGTAAGTAGGTACTTACAAAGAGTACATATTACCGAGCTTTCTTTTGAAATTATGTTCGAACGAAATGTTGCGGGATTGAACGGAAGGTAGAAATTGAAACGATAACAGAAAGCTCAGTTTTGTTATAGGTAAATGTTTTAAAATTATCAGTCAAACGTAACTTATAAATGCAACTAATATCAAGAGAATAAACAAAAAATGTCGACTCCTCTTGTCTATGTCATGCCAACGTTATCACGAAACGATCTTGAATCACGCGGTCAGACGCATGCGCATTTTTTATCTGCGATCGGTTGAACGTCGAATGGGCATTGCAATCTTTAAAGATAACACGAAAGCATCACTGGAATTATTCGAAGGATTCTATATATATATAAGAAGTGTCAGCATGGGACCGTTTTAATAAATCTACGCTGTCTGTTTGTCCGTTCATACGTTCAAGGGACTGCTAATTAGTATTTTGAATTGATACAAGCCTACTAACTATTTGCTTGTAAGGAGTTTTAGGTTCTATTAAAAGATTCCTTATTAATGATGAGTGAAATAGAAAATCGAATTAAATTGTTTTATTCTTTTTTAGTTAGATTTGAGTATCTAAATTCAACATAATTTTATTGTATACTCTCGCTTTGCTCAGGTTTGTTCCTGAGTATGTTTTAGTTTTTGAGCGGAACGCTATCATTTTCGAAAATAAAAGATTCTTAAGTTACTCCTTACAAAATCAGCTATCTTCCAGTGAAAGTCTCGTCAAAATCTGTCCAGCCGTTTCAGAGATTTACCAGAATAAAAAAGAAGACCGTATATAATGTAATACTGTACAGTGTACATACATTTAGTAAAAAATTGTTATGAGGTTGTTAGCAACAGACACTTAAATTTTATTTATTTGCATACATTAATTTAAATACTTCAATCCATTATGTGTAAAGGGATTGGTTATTGAAACAAGATTCGACACATTACATCTCTAGTTATGCAATTTTTCATTAGCTACACTCCATCAAGTGGCTCTGCGTGATGCACGAACATACAAGGTCAAGAGTTAATCTTATTATAATTTTCTATTTATACTTAAACACACGTTACATTAAAAGGAGATGTTATTTTATTTATATAAGCATTGGTAAAAGTATTATTCGTATGGAAAGTGATACCGTTGTAGTAGTGTATGGTTATATAATGTATGTTCACCAGTTCGACTGGGCAGAAATAAAGCGACAGTCAAGAGCACAAGACGTGTTATTTATTCCCCGAACCTCCCGACCTTATATGGCGACCCTGCCAGTTTTATCGGCGGTCTGCCTGGGAACGGTCGCGGGCCGCGTAAAACGTTTGAAAAATATGTAGAAATTAAATTAAATTCATATATTATATATAAAAAAAATTATCTGGGATATCCATCGTGCTGATTATAATATGCACACTTTTGGGCTTGGCCCTTTTGTATGGTATATACAAAGTGTATAAGAGGTGCCACACAAGCTGGATGCGGAATGAGATGGTGATGCACAATTTGCGTCGATCTTTTATGCGGTCACCGGAGCCAGGAGTTCGTGAACCTCGTGTATGCTACGAGTGTCGCCACGAGAAACGCCGGGATACAGCGAACGCGTCGATGTAAAGTGTAGTGTAAAGTGATAAGTGAAAATGTGGACAAAAGTGGAAAGTGAAAAATCATTCTAGGTATAGTTTAAGTTTAAGAAAATTATTAAAAATTGAAAATAGTTTTATATACACTTAACACCTATATATATATTTTTTTTATTATAACTGCATTTTATACTGTATTTTCATGTCCAGTGAATTAAGAGTAAAGCATTAAGTAAAATACAATCATATTGCGATTTAATTAAGGGTTTGTATGTAGAAATAGAAAACTTTTGCTATAAGGATTACAGTTCCCAATCAACTTCCGAGGGCACTATGAAAAGCGAAATAGTCACCATGGAAAGTTTCGACTTTAAAACTGCCGTGTCACTCCTCCCAGTGATGACGGGCGAGGAATCGGTCACCAAAAACTTAATGGACTCGATAGAGCTATATAGTTCTTCGCTCAGAGAAGAAGGTAAGAGTATGTTAATAAAATTTGTTTTAAAAACTCGTTTGAATGAAAGTGCTAAATTACGCCTATCAGATAACTATGACTCGTGCGAGGCCCTTATAAGTGATATGCGCAACCACCTTTTAACAAAAAAATCTAGCACTTCTATTCATAACGAATTAATGCGAATAAGGCAAAATAGTAGTTCCATGGATAATTATGGTAGTAAAATCGAACAATTATTCGTAGATTTGACGATTTCCCAAGCCGATGGCGACCAAAACGCGTATAAAATTGTACGTCCTATTAATGAAAAAATTGCTATTAAAAGTTTCACAAATGGCTTGCGAAATCGACATCTCAGTACTATTTTGTCAGCGCGTAATTATAGTACATTAAAAGACACAATTAGAGCAGCAAAGGATGAGGAGGCATCCTGTATTCGGCCTAACGAATATACCGAACCATCGATATATTTTGGAAATCGCGGTGGTTCAGGTGTGCGTAAAAATTTACGCGGTAGGTATACACACAATAATGTACCTCGTCAAACATCATACCCTTTGCCAGCCTTAGCAAGAAATAATATGAACTGGAGGAAACTGGTACCCCAGCAGTTTTCGCGTGGAAATCAGCAAACCCGCGGGAAAAACGGTAATTACGGTAAGTATTCATACCAGAATCGCGGATCTTTTCGTGGTCATACCCAGCGAATTCATTTTATGACTCCATCAGATCATGTATCGGAAAGTTCTCGAAATGTTGTAATTAACTCTAATAACCATAGTGATGAAAACAACTTAGAATTTTTTCGAGGCCAATAGTATATTAGGTTGCGAATATAGTAATTGTGTAGAGTTAGCAATAGGTAGCATCAAATGTAGATGGCTTGTAGATACCGGAGCCTCGGTATGTGCGATTAAATATGACACGCTTAGAAAGCTTAATATGGTATTACAAAAGAAACCGATTACAATAAACGGAATTGGAGGCAAATTACGTACCGTGGGATATGTATATTTAACATTGTCTGTAAACGGATTAGAATTTAATAATAAGTTTCATGTTATAGAGCAGTTGCCATCTGAAACTTGTGGGATTTTAGGTATAGATTTCTTACGTAAGTTTAATTGTAGCATAAACTTTGAATTTAATAATATTACACTACATACTATGAATGAATTAGTGACTTTACCATTGTATATGGGAATTTTAGGAAATAATTCTTATTTGAGTATACCTCCGAGATGCGAAAGTATATTTTATATCAACTTTAGTATGAAAGAAGAGTGTGTCGTCTTTCCGAGAGAGTTATGCGAGGGAGTTTTTCTATCTGGCGGAATTGTTAAAGTAAATAACGGGAAAATACCAATACAGATATTAAATACACGAGAGGATCAGGTCAATCTTAGTTATTTTAGGCCCGAAACCGATAGTTTATTTAATTATTCAATTTGTAAGTTTGATAAAAATCTCAATAATCCGGAACGTGTTCATAAGATGTTAAATTTGCTTAATTTAGATCATTTAAATAAAGAGGAAAAATCTTCTATAATAAATATTTGTGCGAAATTTTCCGACGTATTTTTATTGCCGGGAGATCAATTAACAACTTGTAACTTATACGAACATAATATACAATTAAAACCTAATAGTGACTCAGTGTACGTAAAACAGTATCGATTACCTTATTCTCAAAGAAATTAAATAGAAAATCAAGTCAAAAATATGTTAAAAGATGGAATTATTGAACCTGCTTGTAGTGAGTGGTCTAGTCCTGTACTCCTTGTACCCAAAAAGTCAGAAAATGATGAGAACAGGAGTTGGCGCTTAGTTATTGACTTTCGAAAATTAAATAACTGTATTGTAGATGACAAATTTCCGTTACCCAATATTACAGACATATTAGATTCTTTATCAGGAGCAATGTATTTTACCCACCTTGATCTCAATCAAGCTTTTTACCAATTAAGCCTTAACCCATCGAGTAGAAAATATACAGCTTTCACAACACCCTCCGGTCAATATCAGATGACCAGAATGCCAATGGGCTTAAAGACAAGTCCGAGTTCCTTTTCTCGTGCTATTACAATATCTATGGCTGGTTTAAATTACGATAAAGCACTTACTTATTTAGATGACCTTATTTGTTTTGGCCGTAATTTAGATAATCATAATAAAAATTTAATAGAAATATTATCTCGCTTAAGAAAAGTAAATTTAAAGTTAAACCCGAATAAATGTGTTTTTCTAAAAAAAGAACTACTTTATCTTGGTCACGTTGTTACTTCCGAAGGTATTATGCCCGACCCAAAAAAGATATCAGTATTACAAAATTACCCAATTCCTCAAAATGCCAACGATGTAAAAAGACTACTAGCGTTTGCGAATTACTATCGAAAATTTATACCGAATTTTTCTGAAATCACTTTACCTCTAAACAATTTATGTCGCAAAAATGTTACATTTCATTGGGATAAAAATTGTGAAACATCTTTTTCAATGCTTAAAAAATCTTTAACGACTCCTCCCATACTTCAGTATCCGAATTTTGACGAAAATCATAAATTTATTCTAAAAACTGACGCGTCTGGTTTTGCTATAGGCTCAGTTTTATGTAATCATGACGGACGACCGGTTGCATATGCTAGTCGCACATTAAACAAAGCCGAGAAAAATTATCCTACTATCGAAAAGGAATTATTATCGATAGTATGGGCGGTAAAATATTTTCGACCTTATTTATATGGACGTGAATTCATTATTGAAACAGATCATAAGCCTCTCGTATATTTATTCAACATGACAAATCCATCGAGTAGACTTATGAAGTTTAGGTTATTGCTTGAGGAATATAAGTTTGTTATCAAGTATGTAAGGGGAGCTGATAATGCAGCTGCAGACGCATTGTCACGCATCCAAATTTCGAGTGAAGATTTGAAAGAAATGAATGAAAGGGTCATATCAGTACTAACAAGAGCGCAAAGAAAGCGGATGGATGAAAAATTAGCGCAAGATAAATGTGACAACCCTGCGGTGGATAAGGTTGCCAGTAACGATTGGACTGATCACCCAAGAGTTGTGGGAACACTTAAAAAAACCTAAGGATTGCACAGAATTATTGTTTGTAGACGAAAAAGTATGGAAAAATATAGAAAGAGTGAAAGAAAAATTCTATTCTAATTCTAAGTTATTTTGTTTTGTCTCACCAAAGTCAACTATTTATGTAAATCCTTCTTACCGATCATATCGTGCACGAGATGCCTTTGTGAGGGAGTTGGATTACTTATGTAATGAGCGAAAGATAGATCGTCTATATATAATTAAAAATAATAATAATAATATATTAATTAAAGAGTTAACTCGTATTATTAATAAGACACCAAATAGGTCCGGACCGCGATTATTAATTTTAAATGGTGTCCATAAAGTCGACGATCATGAGACAAAACGTGTAATATTGAATGACTATCATTTGTTACCAACTAGCGGCCACGCCGGTATAAGGCGAATGATAAACAACATAAAGAAAAGATTCTTTTGGCCGGGATTAGAAAAGGATGTTACTAAATATGTAAATCAATGCGATAAGTGTTTGCGACATAAACACTTAAATAAATATATTAAGGAACCAATGGTCATAACCGACACGGGATATTCCGCTTTTGATAGAGTTTATTTAGATTTAGTAGGGCCCTTATGTAAGGATAGTGATAGTAATGCTTATATACTCACACTACAGTGTGATTTAAGTAAGTATGTAGAAGCGTATCCTCTTACAAATAAGGATACTATTTCAGTGGCATCGGCTTTCATCAATAATTTTATTTTAAGGTATGGTATTCCTAGGCAAATAATATCTGATCAAGGGACCGAATTTGTTTCAACCGTGATGAAGGAGGTGTGCCGTATTCTCAACATCCAACAGGTAACGTCAACGGCATATCATCACCAATCAATAGGTTCATTAGAAAACAGCCACAAAAATTTGATGTCATTTCTCAGAATTCAAACAGGTAATGAACCACATAACTGGAGCACTTGGTTACCGTACTGGTGTTTTGGTTATAATAACACTGTACACACGGAAACAAAGTATACTCCATATGAGCTTGTTTTTGAGAAGCTTTGCCGTTTGCCTACTAATTTAACTTTAGATATAGATCCTTTATATAACCCATATGATTATCCACAACAACTTAGATATAGACTTCAAAAATCGCAATATGATGCAAGAAATAATTTAATTTCAAGTAAACAAAGTAGGAAAACAAAATATGATTATTATACAAATTCCATTAAATACAATGCCGGTGATATGATACTCCTTAAGAATGAACAATGTGTAAATAAATTCGATCCTCTTTACATAGGTCCATTTAAAGTAATCAAAGAATGTGAACCTAATATAACAATAGATTACAAAGGTAAGCATAAATTAATACATAAAAATCGCACTAGGCCATATAAAAAAGAATGAAATTGTTATTATTAAGTATTATATTATATACAAATAAACATTACCTACAATTTAAATAATTTTCTATTTTAGTGTTTAATTTTTTTTTAATAATGTTATGGGTATATTAATACATTATAAGAAAGTTAATATTTTAAAATAATGTACACTTGTTCTTGATATGTTTTTTTAATTCGACACAAAAAATTTTTTTTTCTGTGAAATACATTTAAAAAAAAATAGTATAATAATTAATTGTAAGAAAAAAAAAGCAATTATACATTACTTTTTTTTCTTTTTTCGCCAATGGGCGTGTAGTAGTGTATGGTTATATAATGTATGTTCACCAGTTCGACTGGGCAGAAATAAAGCGACAGTCAAGAGCACAAGACGTGTTATTTATTCCCCGAACCTCCCGACCTTATACCGTTTCGAGGTATAAACTTTAATAATAATTTGCTAGATGATTCGAATTATATCATCTCAAAACAACAGCTAATCTATATGTATATAATATAATAAAATTCAGAGTCAAATCTGTACATTAAATATTTTTATATTGGTTTTTTTATTTCGAAATCTTATTGAAATAGTCATAGACGTATTAACTAAGGACGAGACACATAAGCTGACGTACCTTTACCGGCCTTGACAGTAATCAGGATATTTTAGGCCTGGCCGTTTGATTTTACGTCAGTCTCAAGCACTCACTTGTCAACAAAACATCTCCCAAAAATGACTAAATGTTCTATTAGATGGTGTAAAAACTATAGCAGCGGAAGCAGCACTATTTCTTTTCACTTGTAAGTAATATATTTTATTACATTTAATGTTATTTATCACAAAATTTGAGTAAATGTAAAATAAAATTTCGTATATGTTAAATATAGTCGATATATCTATGTATTGTTGACATCTGACAACCATCATAAAATGGCTGGATTATACCGTTCAAAACAAATGACAGAACCGTCGAGTAAGTCCATTTGACATCGACTAGTGCTTGACAATGTCGAAAAATATATCGATATTTGACGAAATAACTAAGCGAATAATGGATGTTATTTGTACAGTACAATAACATAAAATACTTTTATCGCAGTATCCTACAATCTGATGACAATAAATTTATAATAATATTTTTATAATTAAATAAAAACATTATAAATGCAAAAATTATAATTAGTATGTGTACTTAATTTTTATTTTATTTTAACACAAAAATTACACAAAATTTTAGATTTCCTAGGGATCCTTCTCGAAAGAGAAAAGAAATTCTTAACAAAAAATTTGAAGTCTATAATAACTATAATTGAGTAAAAAGTTCATAACAATGTCCTGCTTATTTTAGTATAATTAAAATATAAATACCGGAAGCTTACCCCACCTTTATTCTCCCTTTATTTTCTTTGCCTTACAGCTTATTTATGATACGCCTTTTCTTTCCCATTCGAACGTTCTGGGTTTGATTGTCGGCGAAAAATCAAACAATATTTATTATTAATATTTAAAATGTCATTGATGTATGTATTTTATCGACTACGTTCAAGCACTAGCATTAGAGTGAATTTTGATGTATTCAGTGTTGCCAGAAGGTTACATTTTTTACATTTTACGTAACTTTTGATCAGTTCATGTAACATGTATGTAAAAAACAATTTTAGTTATATTTAAGTAATTTTTCAAGAATTACAAAACAGGTAAAAATAAAAAAAAAATCTTAAAAAAAACGAACAAACATTGCAATATTTACGGTAGCATTCGAAAATTTATAAAACCCGCTTAACTGTTTTCAACAATCAATCAAATTTAAATAAAAACTAAATTTAATAAAAATAAAAACTAAACTAAAAACAAATTTATTTACTTTCTTTCATATTCTTATCTAACTCTATTTAATAAAAAGCAAAAACTACCTCGAAAAAATAAAAAAAAACTTATAAATATATTGATAAATATTATAATTTTTTTTTAATTATTGTGTACAAGAAAATTTAAAATAATAATAATTTATAATCTGTAAGCTGAAAATAATGCTGAATGAAGCTGCATGGTGACGTTATGCACGTAAGTTTTAGTTTAAAAATGTAACTTTTCAGGCATGCTAACGTAACTTTCGACCAAATCACTCTGGCAACACTGGATGTATTGTGTCAATTCTTTGTGTGCGTTATACTTCAAATGGTTGAAAGTGTTTTCATGCATTTGTATTTTTTGACTGGTCCTTAGGTAATACGTCCATGGAAATAGTAATTACTATCGATAGAAATATAAAATTAACTTTAGAGGCTCAGTATTTAGTCATGAGAGTAATTTACACCTTGCGACTTTACAAACATTATTATAAAAATGTACACAACGACAAATTGAATGGTTAATACTACACGGTTTCTGATTAGTTAACATCTGCATTTAAACCAAATCTCAAATACAAATCTTATAATTCTTTACGCAGATATACGAAACAACTACGATGTTTAACCCGTAACTATATCGTACGTTTAAAAGCCCAAATTATTCAGTCAGATACTTTTAATTTAAACCTATTAGACACATTTATGTTTTCCTTTGTTAAGGAACGAAAACACGGAAATGAATCAGCCGTATCAGTTGTATGATATGAAGTATATCTGTACTCGTGTTGTAAAAATAACTAACTGCCAAACATTATCTGTGCAAAACTTTGATATTGTATATATTTTTGACTTAGGTAAGTATCATGTAAGCGGAGCCACTAACCAACCGTTAGCAAAGAACACTACCAACATTGCTTAATCTTATCTTCCTATGAGCTATTGTGAATAAAACTTCATTATTTTATTAAAATAGAGTGGTATAGGCAGTGGTAGTAGTCAAGTAATAACGCGCTTAGGATATCGAGTGAAGTGAGTTGCAAACTCAGGTCTTGCACCTCTGAATTATTTATTTTAGAGCGCGAATAATTTGTGACATGATTATCACAAGCATTATGGTGAAGGTAAGTGGCAACATTGATATGCACAAATAATGTTTGCTGCAGCGCTCCCTGGTGAGTTATCACCGTAACACCTATCTAAGAATTATAAGCAATCTAACCCAAAGTCATAATTGACAGCTGCATCAAAATCGGACCAGTAGTTATGGAGAAAAAAACAAGCAAACATCCTCTTAACCAAGTAAAACCAAAATATTAATAGTGTCTCATTAGAATTATACCTATATTTCAAACTTGATTTAATGTTTATACTCTATGTCAATCTC
Source organism: Boloria selene (assembly GCA_905231865.2). NCBI lineage: Eukaryota > Metazoa > Arthropoda > Insecta > Lepidoptera > Nymphalidae > Boloria > Boloria selene. Next base: position 2,416,175 of record HG993138.1, on the reverse strand, counting down.
CAACCCATAAAGTATACAAATATCAAGACGATGGGTTGCAGATTTGCAGAGTAAATCAGGGTCACACAAACATGGTAACTTACCATGTTGTGACAAGATGGACTTATCATATGACACCGATAATAAGTCACTAAATAAATATTAACTTTGAAAATAGCTTATCTGTTGCAAAATTCATATTGAAATGTGGAATTTATCAATAAGATACACAAAAAATGATGTCAGACTACAAGTATGCCATTCTTAGGCGTCACTTGAGTTAACATCGGGGTTGTGCCTAACACCGTCACGGTTTTTAGCGACACCTCGAATAATATTCTTCACTATCTGATATGTCACACATTAAACATCTAATAGTAATTCTGACTAATGACAGGAATTTATAAAAAAAATATTAAAATTAAAGGAATGCTGTAAATTGTTTGAGTCAGATGTTCTTACATACATCTGATTATTATAATAAAAAACTAAATTTCATGAAATAAAAAAAAAATTTGCAGTCAGCTCTTGGAAACAAAAAATATCCATATTATTTTCAGTACATACTTGAGTAGTTTAGTAGTTTCAGTACTTAATGAGTTCTAATATATAATATATTATTTTTTTTATATGAAAATATTAAAACATTGACTAATGTATAACACATTTTATAAATTAACATCTTTTGAAAATATGGTCTGGAAAATTTGTACCAGACACAATGTCAGATTATGCATAATTCAAGGTAGTTAAACAAATGGTAATGCTATTTATGAGTCTATATAATGTAGCTGAAGGTCATTGGCAATGTCAGGAATACCATAAATGTGACCCTTTAAAAATAAAACCAATATCAATCATTCAATTATTCACTTCTCTCTTTATAATCGTGAGGCGGGTTCTGCTAGTAAATGTATAATAAAACTTGACAAATCATATACTAAAACCATCCTTGAGAACGACTCTATCCATTGGGTAAAACAGCATGAAAATAGGTGCAATAATTTTTGAGTTTATTGCGAACAGACAGACATATGTTGCAGAGGACTTTGTTTTATAATTTATTAGTGATAATTAAAATGGGATATAAATAAATATAAATATCTTCAGACTATCTAGATCTAAGCTTGTGTTAAATGAATGCCCCAGATGGTCTCAAACTACTTAGGCTACTTTTGGCAGGGCAAGAAACTAAGCCAAAAGTGTTGTCATCATGTATGGATGTCAAACTAAAAATAATTAATTCATATAGTAGCAAAGAAATTATGCTCAGAAAATATATCACTCTTCTTTACTAACAGTAATAACCTTGATAAAATTAAAATTAGTAGATTATATATCGCTAACAAAACAATCCCTACCCCCTTAGCTATACATTCCCTTGACCCTTATTTTTCAAGTCAAAAATCATATGTTCCTATTGCTTAATTGAGTAGTAAAATCAATATAATATTATAACATACTAAAATCTTGACAGAAACAAACTGCACACTATGAAATAAGTTCCATGTCAATCATTTTGTAGTTTTTTCAGTTAGAGCGGAAAAAATGTCTTGCTATTTATTAGTAGAATTTTAATAATCAATTATACCAAACAATAGAAAATCAAAGTAACTTTGCACTAACATTGCTGTGCAGTAGAAGCACAGATAGTTCTTTTTAATTAACCATTGTTTTATCTTTAATTATTTTATATTTATTCATTTGATTATTTATTTTTATGCTTTTCTCAATGTTGTCATATATTTACTTTATATTTATATTTAATGTTAGCAAATTGTGATGCAAATTCTATAATGAGAATAAATAATAATAATTAAACAGAAACTTTACTATTTTTAAGAGCAAATGTATTTACAAAATTATATTACAAAATATTATAGAAATAGAAGAATAAGCATATGTTATTAAACACTTTGTATAAAGAAAGAATCAATGTTTTATTATTATGTTATTCAAAAACACAATTATAAAAACTATGATATGTTCTTAATAGTAATATTTTTTCTCCATTTAAATAAATTAAATTAGCCCTAGATCTCTAAAAATATAACATAATATATTAAATAAACAAATAATCAACTTCATCACTTGTTACCAAATGCCATATTTTCTTAACCCGAGTACTAATAAATGTTTTTATTTTTATGAGTAATAAATACTCGATTTTGGACATTTATATTTATGCAAAATGTTTATTATGCAACTTTTTTTATTGCCAAAAATTAAAATCAGAAACATTCTAGTGTAGTTTCTAGAGCATAAGGCAAAATGCCAATGATTATTTGGAAGAATGTTATTTGCCAATAATGTTAAGGCTGTGATAAATTTTATCTGTTTATCAACAAAATAAAGAGGCCAACATTTTATCATGGCATACAATATGATTAAATAAAAGAGATTTTATTCGCTGATATCTGATAAAATATATCTGTTGTGGTTCTTTTAAACAGAATGTAGAGATCAATATGATTAAAATTGAAATTAAACTGTGTATGTTAAGAAATTGCTAGTTTATATAGATAATATTTCTTAAACTAGAGGTCAAAAATAAGAATAAGTTGCTGTCTTGATTATAATTTCATTCTATTTTACATTCTCATTTATATTAATTTAACTATATTTATTAGTACAAGTATTTATTAATAATAATAGAATAACATTGCTTTAGGCAACAATGTTATAGTAAAGACATAAGCAAAGTACACACGAGGCCAATGTAAACAAAACAAATGAAATAACCACTTACTTTAAAGACTTCTGAGAAGAAGCCTGTCCCAATCTTCTCCAAGGTAAAGTCATCAAAAGGATAAAGCGCCGCAACTGCTGTTCGGAGAGCTGTGCACGAAGACCCCGTTACCCTACGATCACCAAGTTTTTCACCATCACTCACACTCGACTCCGCACAATCATCATCACAACACGCGCGTCTACTTCGTCCACCATTTTCAACGAACCTCTTCCCAACCTTTGAGTTAGGACCCCGTACGAACCTGCCAGCTTTAGCTATCTCATCTAAGTTCGTAAAGCTTTCAGCTATTTTCAGCACCTTCGTTGGCCTCCGCTGCTCAAAGTTCCTCTTCGAAATCGTACACTCGTCTTGCATTCTAACTGGTGATCACTAACTCCTCAAGTTTATCATCCCGCATCGAACATAGTTCTTCCAATTTGCACAAGCGTACCCAGTTCCCATTATAATATTATGTGGCGGTACTTGAAACTATGTGAAACAACATTGTAATTCTTACAAAAAAACGAATTTGATTTTATGCGACTGTCACTTTCACATATCTCTGAAGCATTTCAGTTTTTTTAAAGTGAACAGTTCGATTTTAACTAAAAAGCTTCACTCAAGTTTATTTACCTTGTTTATATGTTATGAGATTTGTATCGTTTTAACCGAACAGTCCATTGACTGACGACGCGCGTACGAGTAAAGCAACGAAAGCAGAAAGTAAGCAATAAAGCATTGCCATTTGCCACTTACAAACTACACATGACATTAACTTTTTATTGACTGACAACACTGGAGACTTGTCGATAGGTTGGCAGTACTGTACTTAGCGTTCAGAAATTAGAAATATATTTTTAAGTGATGATAAAATATTCTTAATTTGTTTTTTATTTATTATAATAGAACATTATGTTTATTTTCTTCTTGCATGTTTTATTGGAAAGGTTTAGCATCAAGAGTAGTAGGGTACGTCGGCTTATCGTGACAATAGTTTCCATTTACGCCGTGACGTGACGATAGACTACGGTGCTGTGCAACTAAGATATAATATTATTCTGTCTCTTTTTTATCCCACGAAATGCAAGTACTAAACCCTCATCACATTAAATTTATTTCGTATTTTAAAATTATCATTTAATTGTCATTTAAACGGCGTGCGCAGTGCGCACTGCGCAATTCCAGTCGATAGCAACGCTGTACATCGGTATTGATGCGAAGCTTGGAAGCTTGTCACACAAATCGTACAAATCTGATTAGACGAGAGGACCTACATTCAAAACCCGGGGGAAAGTTTTAGTAGAAGAGACCGTGGTAGATCGACCTTCACCGATCTGATAACCAGATGAGACATATTTTTTATCGAATAAAATTTATAAACAAATATGCCTTTAATAACTTGCCTATCTGAAAGTGCTCATGGCTATTTTTAGCTAGGCAACAGTGCTTTAAGTATGATTTTTTGCAGGCAAGTCTATATGACTGATTTTGTAATAAAATGATCTAAAATTTGATATAACTTTTGATAAGTTAGCAGAACGATGTTGTCACCTATATTGACTTACCTGTTCACATCGGCTTGCCAGGTAGCTATACACAAAAATGAGTAGGCAATCCTACTGAGGCATATTCTGTGTGTTAAAAATAACAGTGAAATAAAATTCATTTGGTTATCAAAAGAATGAAAGTGATGAAAAAAAAAATCGATTAAAGTTAATTTAATTAAAAATAGCCATGAGCACTTTCAGATAGGCAAGTCATTATAGGCATATTTGTTTATAAATTATATTTGATAAAAAATATGTCTCATCTGGTTATCAGATCGGTGAAGGTCGATCTCCCACCGGCTCTTAGACCATTTAGTAATTTTTTTTGTTTCTGTTAAAATAGTATCGGTAACAGCCCTGAGAAGATGTTAGTGTTTCCCTGTATCTTGGAGATTTCAATGCTTCTCGAATAAAGAAGTATCCCACTTTTTATTATTTGTAAGAGGGAGGAAGATTAAAAAATGTAACAAATATATAACAGTTATTAAAATAAAATATCTCAACACAATATTATTACTTTTCTCAATTATTTATTGATAGATTCCAAACATTTCTACATTATAGGTAATTCCATTGAGTTAAATATGATTTTATCTACATAATCATCATCATCAGCCCTTTTTAACGTCCCACTGCTGGACACGGGCCTCCCTCAGTACGAAGGGGATCAGGCCATAGTCCACCTCGCTGAATTAGTGCGTGTTGGCGGACTTCACTCGCATGCTTGAAAGCTTGAAAGCTCTTTCGAAAGCTTGCTAGGTTTTCTCAGACGTGCAGGTTTCCTCAAGATGTTTCAAGTGGTAATCACGATAGAAATGATTCGCACATGAAAATATCAGAGGTGCGATACCTGGAGGCTGGATTTGAACCCGTATCACTCGGTTATCCAAGCGAGCGCGTTACCGCTGTGCTACCATAATGAAAGTTCTCTATTTGACCTTTGCTGTAAAAGGACCAAATTGTACTTCCAAGGACCAAGTTAGAACTCTCGTTGACCTTTTGTAACCAGAATCTATCCAGTTACTATCATAATTATATAAGAAAAAAATAACATGGAGTTTGAAAACTGAATCTCAAACCAATGGATTCGAGCGAGTATTTGAGTAGGTCCGGCCTAGTGTTCTTATTAACTCTATCTTTATTTTGAAACCCTGAACTACCACTTTTATTAGTGTTTTGTTAATTTGATGACGTAAAAGAATCAAGGATGTGTATAAAATATAGTGATTTTTATCACAAATCTTTTTATTATAATATATTCTTTATCATTATAGAATGTTGTAAAGTCTCCAATCCCTGCCTCCTTCCGAACCACAAAATTAAAAAAGCCACGCCTTCAGGGGACGTATCACAGACATTTAATTTATAGTCAGGGTAGTTAATAAAAGTCAGAATTATTTTGCAGTTTATTATAATCCATGCTGACGACTATATACTTAATTAAACGTATCTATATCACACGATGTAAACCACGATGACAGTGTGTCTTCAGAAAGCAATCCTTAAAACACATCCGTATTTTAAAGATCGCTTCCATCCATCTTACTTCCTTACTTAGGAAATATTCTCTCTGTCACAATAAAAAATAACAACACTAGCTCAATTATTCACAACTGTCTACCTACTAACTATTAAAAATTTAACGCTCAATAGCTATAAATACAAATATATTATTGCTGTCGCGATTTTATATCTAATTTTCCTTAACTATCTAGTTAACTATACATTGATCTCAAAATGAGTATTCGTTCTTCACTTACCTAAATGTATATCCTAAAATCTAATTTATATTAGTATTGCTTGATGAAGGAAAACATTGCTTTCCTTAGAAAAATTGTAACAAATACATATTATTAACTATAAGGCTGGGAACAGACATCCTATCTCTCCATTTGCGTATTAAATAAATGATTTTAAATAATAAAATATTTGAAATGAAGACCTTGTAGTCTTTATATAAAAATAAACTAAAAAAATATTAGGTTTTCACCGCAACACTTGAGCAAGCGTTTTAAAAAATACATATAAAAATAGGATGTATGTCCCTAGTAAGCAACCATCAGATGGTGCAATGTAACAAACGTGTATATTTTATAAAAGTGGCGCCGTATTGCAGCTAAGGTGTTATTTTTACAGTAAAAAACCGATAAACATTACTTAAATCAGTAAAACCTTTAAGCTCGATGTGTCAAATCAGTGTTGATAATACCATACTTATTGCCATGGAATGCTTATCGGTTTTTGGTTTTGAATAAGTTGCGACAAATTATTATTAGCACTTGTTACCCATTTAATATTTCATTGAAAAGTTAATTGTTTACCGTTTTTTATATTTAAATAATACAAACATTTTAATTAAAATTATTTTTCCTTAACTGTAATACGGCAGTTACTGTGCAATAATCACAATATTCTAAGGTTTCGTAAGCTGATATATTCTAAATAAATTATTGACTTAAAGTAATGAACAATAAACATGATGAAATGTGGGAAAGTTGGTGATATTTCAGTAGAAAGTAGCATAAAGTCTACAAGAAAAGCATATTAATGCTTATAGTTCTTCTAGTAATTTCAATTTTGCACCAGAAAGAGCTCATCGAATCAAATCAGAGCTTATAAATTGTTTACGTAGTTAGTCACTAGAATATTTTTATACTCCTTTTGTGTCGAAAATAATATTATATTGTAATACGAATAGTACAAAATTTTGAAATAATCTATTTTATTTTTGTAAGAGCTTGAAATTGGGTTAACCGGCACATTATATTTTGCAATAGATTTTTAAAGAATGTCGAAGCAATATGCAGTTCGCGTCACGTAAAAAGAACGCTGGAGGAAAGTGGTGGGGGGTGTGTTTGCGCATGGGTACATTCGCACACAAAATTACTAAGCCTATTCTTTTATTTTTGAACTAGCCTTTCGCTCGCGACGTATATTGGTCATTGTTAGGTACATTTAAAAAATATATGAGATAGAACGTTATTAAATAGAATTCTATTAATTCATAAAATATGTTAGATTCAATGTAGAATGTTTAATCTAATTACAAAAAATTAAATTAATTCGGTTAATATATATTTTAACTGCATTATTAATAGACTCTCTCTTCATAAAACAATATACGTCAAAAATATTTTTCTATATTTTTTATATAAAACCATTTCGTAATTAATAACTTTTATGTGCACGATGGTATTTTGAACTGACAAACCAATAGCGAGCCAGAAAGCATGCGGCGCGTGCCTTGACGTCCCGCGCCCCGCGTCTTACCACCAAATTGGCCGATAAATCGCTTCTGCGCAACATGACAGCCAGCGTTCTTTTTACATGACGCGAATTATACTATTATTACTGTTACAAATATTTCAGACTGTTTTTTTTTCAATAGAAATGTTTATGTGTAAATATATTATTTAGGTTAGGTCTTGAATGACACAGAGTATAATATATTTAATTTATTTTAAGTTTGCTTTCTGGTGCATGGTATATTATAAATGAAATTAACTGTAATTAACAGTTAATTAATTGACAAATAATTTATGAAAATAATATAGAAATATGACGTAATTTATGTTCGGGGAAAATAACGCTAAATTATTCTAGCTACGCATAAAACGCTATAATAACTTTGTACATATTATCTAAGCTTCGTGTTAATTTGTTTGATAAATATTGTATGTAATCATGAAAACTTTTTTATTGAAACCACAGTATATGATAATTTCATATTTTAAGCAAAAAGATTGTAAATGGTATATTTTGAAAGATATACAGTCTTCGATGCTGTTTATTTAAAGCTAAAACATTTTTTTAATTCTAATACATATTTAGATATTATTATTGGATTGAATTAGAAGTTTTTTTGATGATTGATTGATGGATATTTTATTTCATTATATTATGGTTTAGTATGAAACAAAACACATTCTGAAATAAACTTAAATTATTATTAGGTATATTAAAAAAATATTAAAACTTTGTAAATAAAGGAGAAAGTCGTTGTAAATAGGTGAACTTATACTCAATAAAATTTAATTCAATAAATTTTAAGTGCTTTATAACTTATTAATTTATTCTATAGACAATATTTGCCTAATTATAAATACATATAGATAAAAAAGATAAATTTTTCCTTACTTTACGTTTTGTAGAATTATAGGTACATGATAAATGATGATGAATGAGCTTAATAAAATGTAGGTATTAAGCGTTATTTCGTATTACATATATGCCTATGAAGTTATTAACGTGCTTGTAAATGTTGAAAACTAAATTGTAGACTATTGAATACCAACAGGTTAGCTAAATAAAACTTTTCGTAATATAAGTGATAATGATGATTGATTTTAATTAATAAATAAAAAAAATATATTTAAAGAAAAAGTTTAGTTTGTTTTTTTATGAAATAAACATAAATTCAGAGTGTAGTTGTCTCAAATCATTCATATATTAAAATCGTGTTAAATTAAATAATCTGTATTTAAAAAGTTTTCTTTTAATTTTATTGTTTGATGTTTGTTTTAATTTAAATTTTTTATTGCAATTCTTTATCAAATTAATGCTTTAGTAAAATTAATTTCTGTACTTATTTTTTACACGTACGTAAAGTTTTTATGAACTCAAGATCCTCTCTTCATCGGTAGTTTAAACATTTAATTCACAACCGTTTGCACCATCTCTATCTTTAGAAATAATGTGACAAATATCTGAAATAGAGTCAACAATCACTTAATACAATGTAAGAAAAAAGAACAGTTTTTATTAAGCTAGGTACATATTAATTTTGTATAAAAATTGCAGAAGTATGAAAATGACGTTAACACTACATGTACAGGATGGGAACAAATAGTACCCATATTTAATGTATAAGACTAGAATGTAGAAATGCAAAATAATTCGTTTTTAAATGCTTAATACAAAATAGTAATTGTTTAAGATGTTTTTAGTCGTATTTTTCATATTACGTCAAACATTGACTTAATTTATTAATTTTTTTATGCGGTTCTTACTTTTTGACTATATTACAAGCAGAAGAGCCGTGGTGATGAAAGAATTGAAAAGATAAAAAATTAAATTAAATTAACAAAATAATATATGAAATATAAGGCGAATGCCACGAGTGTATAACTTCAGTTCCCTAGCACCGTCATTCCTATCCTGTACTAGGATTTGTATATTAAAACGTATACACTATACTTGAAAGTTTTTATATGAGGTTAGTTCAAAAGGGTTAATATTAAAATATTTCGAAATCGTTAGTATAATAAGTATGTATAGAAATGTTTAAAAAAATTAGGAAAGGTTTAGGAAATAGCCCAACACTCATTTATCGATATCGATATCAATCATCAGTTACTGACAAATTAAAAATAATAATTTCTTCAATCCAAAGACAGTTGCATTTACAATATACCTTCATTCCTATTAAAATTATACGTAACAATGTCTTTTCACTTGTTCTATAAATAACAATGTGATTATAACTAAATATAAAATAAAACTAACTTACATAGTAAATGTGATGAGCAAGTTCGTTTAATAAATAATATAACAATTCACGTGTGAAATGAACCTTTGTTGTCTAAGTATTTAATTACAACAGTATGCGATAGGGTCCTACTTCTTGAATCACCTCGGTATAATGTAGTGCAGGATGAGTGGCGCCAAGCAGATCGTGTATGGAGAAGGCAGTTTTTGTGGATGGCTGTTGGGTTCGTCTTGACATTTACCTGGTAACAAAGAATAAATGTTAAAAATTTTACAATTCTTCATGGTAACCATGAGATCAAGGAAGCTTCCAAAATCGCACAAATACCAAAATAGAATGCCCATAATGAGATTGAGAGTGTCAACGTTACATCTTTAAAATATGCGACTACGAGGGATGTCCTCATAAGGGTCTATACTACACACGGCGACTTCTTAACGCGCTGTCGCTTAGTGCGCAATTGACACGCAATGAATACGAATGCAACAACTTACAATAATGTCATAAGCGAATTAGATTATTTAGAATATGTTATTGAGATCGTACATCATAAAAAGACTATATTAAATTAGCTGTATTTCACCCCGTCACCCGTGCTTCAAAGACTATGTAAAGCTGTGGGAAATTAACTAAAACAAAGCGGTGGTTGAACTATCGTCCCATTGGGCTTTGAAGTGATAACCATCGATCATGCACTTGTGTCTGCGAGTACACTTGTGCGCTATAATATCTTTAGTCTTCTTCAGTTGCCTAGTTTTAGTGAGATTAGCAGCCATATCATAATCAATCAGCTAAATATTCCAAGGCATTCAATCCCTAATCAATCAGCTAAATAATCCAAGGCAGTCATGCCCTAATCAATCAGCTAAATAGTCCAACTAAGAGTCCAATAAGGAAGCTCACCAGTAAACCCAGCATCGAACAATAACGCGTCGTCCTCACTGACCACGCGCTCGCAGTTGGCAGCAGATCGCGCGACAGTCAACGCACCGTCCCGCGCGTCTCGCGACACGAAGCAGTACCGTCTCGCCGCCGTGCTGTCGCGCGTCACTGGCGTTGTCACTACGAACGACGCGCCCCCTTCGTACCAACCCCCGTGGCAGGTGTAGGCTAGAGATTATTAATAAAATAAATATATTGGCACATTATTACTCACAGCGCTATCTAGTTCCGTGTACAAAGAAGCTTGTGTTACGGATACCAGATAGTTGATAAACTACATATATAAGTTTAAAGAAACACATTATATAAATATTAACACCCATGACTGGAGTACAAACATTCGTGCTTAGCAAATGCATGCACCCAGCGGGACTCGAACCCGCGACCGCTGGCGCAACAAGTAGGGTTACTACAAACTGAGCCATCGTGTCATCGATATGATGATGATAGATGAATATATTATGTAAAAAAAACTAGCTCTTTAGAATAGTCATTTTTACATTATTAAAATTAAATGTCAGTCTGTAAGTCTGTGAGTAAACTACCACCGGCTCGGAAAGCTGTTCTGTTGAGAAGAACCGGCGAGAAACTCAACAGTTGGACTTTTCAAAAAAATATTTGGTTACAATATTGCCATAATATTAATTATAAATTGTATATCATGTATAGACTTAATGTCTAAGTATTAAAAGGAGGTAATATCTAAGTAGTATACATTAATTTTACTGTGGTAACACAAAAATATAGAAAACTAAACAGCCCCTCTAGACAAGTGGCAAACGCTCCGTGTCTATTCTATTTCGATAAACGCTAACGCCTTACCGTACGCTAATAGCAGAAGTCGTTTGTCAAAAGTGACACTTCTGTACTAATCTGACCTTTCGTTACATTTGGCTACCAATTACAAATTCGATACGTTGAATCTAATCACTAGTCGTAAGCTTATGTCAATCCCATACACATTGATTATTCTATTATCATACATTGATTATTCTATTCTACTAGCGTTTATGCCACTTGCAGCAGTCAACTGTTTCAAGAGGATTTTCACCATAAGAATAATGTTACAAATTGTTATGATAAATATAATAAAAATAGATAAAACATTAGAATGATGTATGTTGAAATATGAACAATCAATACGCGTAGGCTTAGATATTATTGCTTTATTAGGAAATTGATATAAGATAAGACTTAAGAGATAGCAATTGAGTATTTTGAATTGCAATTAACATAGAAATAACCTGTTATCATTCATTGACCTGAAATACTATTAAAACCTTAAAAAGCAATTTGTAATCATCTTAATAGTTATAATGATTGCTATTTCATTGAATTTGATATTAACCTACATAAATAAACTTGAGTGACCTTTAATAAGTGAGTCAGACGTCATGATTGATTACAAAAACTAGATATGTTTAAACTCAGATGATTCGTCACGAGATTTTTTAACGATTAGTATATTTTTTTCAAAAATTAGGCATTCTTTCGGCTTGTTTTTTCTATAGTATGAATATATTATATCTACATATAAACCTTCCACTAGAATCACTGTCAATTAATGAAAACCACATTAAAATCCGTTGCGTAATTTAATATAGATTTGAGACAGACGGACGGATTTACAGACGGCAGCATGCGACTTCATTTTATACTATGTAGAGTCAAGTTGCACTCACTGCAGGGAATTTCAGACCGGTTAAGAGTTAAGCTTAATAAAATTGTAACAAAGTAAAAATGTAACCCAATATCCAGAAATGGAAGTGTTAGTAAATAATAATAATTTGAAATGATTATCCTAATATAAAATTAACCCTATCACTACCGCATGATTCTTAAGTCAACCGTTTAGATTTACACGAAATCTGTCATTTAAAGCGATGCTTGAATAATACATATAGTAAAAAAATCAATTTTTGAAGTGAAACTTCTTTAGAATCGTTGTGATTTCAAACTCGATGAAACGAAAAAATAAGTCCATAGTACCAAGCGCTCAGAGACGGGGAAGAACGCAAAACAACTCGCGGTGGGCAAACGCCCACCGCGAGTCAGTGACATTTCTAACTCCGTCTAACTCGTGGGTGTGACCTTCGCGCCATCTCCCTCTCTCGACGAGCTTAGACGGGATTATTTAGTATAAATATAAACGAGATTTAAAAATTAGTTTGCCAAAGAAGTTTTACTTCTGACATGTGTACTTTGTACACACGCACTTTTTTTTGTTTACAATTTCTTTTATACTGATAAAAGATAAGCTTGTTAGTAAAATAGGTACCTGTAATGGCCTCCTTACTATCACACATAGAATAAAACTCCATATTCTTAGCAGAATTGCACCCCACTTCCAGCTTGCTGTACACCGCGCATGCCTCCGAGTGTCGCCTACTCCTCAATATCGGGGTCTCCGACATATTGCTTATACTAAAATTGAACAGTCTCGTGTTGTTAACTCTACGATTATGTTGAAACATTGCTTTGTCACGTTTAGTCCTATTTTTCTCTTTGAGATAACTCCGCTTGTGCCGATGGTTGGAAATCACGTATTTGCCAGCGTACGGGCACTCTTTTGATTCTGGATTGCTAGCTGTAATGGAATATAATAATAAATCAATATTTTAATGAGTCAATTTTATGCAGGTATAGATAATATCAAATGCATACATGAATTTAAAATGTAAACAAACAAGCTAATATTTTCTATATTGACTTTTGCCCAAAACATAGCTAGAAAGATAGCTTTCATCGTCACACTCCTGGATATGACCGTTGTTTCAATGTTAACGAGATCAGGTCATAAACCACCACGTCAACTCTTTAAGTTCTCTCAAACATGCAGGTTTCCTTACGAATTTGGTTTTCAATAAAATTTTCGTTTTACAAGTTACGCTGATGAGATGATTTTATTACACATGTAGGTACCTAATTAAAGCACCACTAACTTCACATCACTTAACAGTCAATTCAATGATATACGAGTAATTACAACGGACCACGAAAATTTAAAAAGATGGCTTAAGTACAACAGGTTCGCGTATAACTCACATGTGGGGCTTTAGCTATACGTTCCTTGTTAAGAATTTGCCAACAAAGAACTAGATATGTAGTAAATTATATATTTGTTATCTTAGCTATTTTAATTATTTAGATACTAGTATTTCCCGCGGTTTCGCACGCGCCCTAAAGACCGGAAACCAATATTTTTCTGACTTGCCCTACCGATGATATATAGCCTATAGCCTTCTTCGATAAACGGATTATCCAATACAAAAAGAATTTTTCAATTCGGACCAGTAGTTTCTGAGATTAGCACGTTCAAACAAACAAACAAACTCTTCAGCTTTATAATATTAGTATAGATAGTAGCCACCGATGTAGAGTACTGTTCGTACTTACCAACCAAAGTGACGTAAGAAGCAGTCATAGCGTTAAAGTGCGTGGTGGAGCACGCCTCGTCGGGGCGGCTGGTGGGCGACCCGCGCTGCAGCTCGGCGATGAACGTGTCGCGGCGGTACAACACTACGCACACGTAGCGAGATGCACTGGAAATGTAATAAAATATATATTTTAAATAATGTTTTCTGAACATTTAACTATGATAATGTAAAATCTTTGAATCTTTTGAATGTACCGGTCTTGGAATGAGAATGAGACAAGAAAGTACTTGTGAAATTATTATAAATATTTTTACAACTAACGATTCAAGTTAAAATATTGTCGGCGTAATATGTTGTGTAACGTTAATATGTAACGTTTTTAATTTATTATTATTCTTCTAGTTAGCAAGATTGCCTTTTAATAATTGAGGCGTCGCACAGTGGGGCAGTTTCGGGAATTAGGCGGCCAAAATTATTTTTTCTCATATACTTGTTGTAAATAGGTTAAATTATATTTTTAAGTATTTTGGAAAATAATTTTTTAAAACTAACTGATGCTCGCGGCCCCGCTTACGTATAATTTGGTTTTAAATCCTGTTTGTCAAAATTCAGATTTAAATCATGTGGAAACCATGTATTTTCTGAGATAAAAAGTAACTAATGTGCCAACCCAGGGCATAATCTATATTCATTCAAAATTTCAGCCAAATCGGTTGAGTAGTTTTACCGCGAAGAAGAAACAAACGTACCTACATTTTTTGACGCAAAAAATTACTCCATAAAATGCCAAAACAGATTTTATTTTTTTTATTAAATAAAATAAGTTAATATTTGTTAAATTTTACATAAAACATAGTAGAAAACACTACAACTATAATAGTTAATTAAAATTGTGACTATTTAAATTAAGAAAATATAAAAATCTAAGAATGCAAAGATGCAATGGTAAATAAAAAAATAATTGATATAGGTGATGATTATTATAACGATAGTGATTGATATTTCGTATGTTTTTTTAACCATTCAATATTATTATGTGACTCGATCCATTTTTTCTTAAATTGTGACTTAAGACGTGAGAAATTATGTTTAATTTCCTTCTTTTGTTCTTCACAATATTCATCTTGTGATAAATATATCTCTCAAGATAAATCAATTATGCATCAAAATCGGGCAAGTTTTGTTCTTGCACTTTTGTAAAAAGAAATCCACGTGTTACGGTCCGGGTTCCTGAAGTGCCTTCCGAATCTGGAAACAAATAAAAACCGGTTCAAACCGAAAAACAGAAATATATGAAATACGGCGATTTTCCGCTATGTAGGTAATTCATAGCCTTCAAAAAAATATATTTCAACGGGAGATAACGGCTAATCTGAATGTATTCAACTAGGGACAATAGTCAGTTCTTATTTACAACGAATAAAACCGATGGGCCTCGGTGGGAAGTTAAAGTAAAACCTTTTTGAGTATCTAAAAGATGATTTTTCGACCGAAACAGAAGCATTATTTTGTAATTGCCATAAAATATCTATTTTATCATTATTCAAACATTTTTTTTATTAATATATATGGGCACTTACCTGTTATAATCGAATCCATTACAATTTTTTTTTAAAAATAACTCACTAACATATAAAAAGAACTTTTTAAAAGTCGTTTTAATTGAATGTCTTAACGTAATACGAACACTTAGAGTAACACTCACGTTCAGACTGACACAAAATGGTGAACACCCCTAATTAGAGGATTGGAGGGGTGGCATGTTGTTCGGTATCTACTTAATTACCTCAGATAGTAAGTTTTGTTTGTCAATGACCATTTTTGAGAAATCGATTTATGGCCACCTAATTCTCGGAATTGCTCCACTGTGCGTCGTTTAGTCTATAATTTTCACTAACTTAGATATAAAGTTTTTATTATTAAGGATACTTTGTGTTCATTATCATGTCTCAGAGACAAATCGGTTACTAAAAAACTTGGTAAAACAAAAGAAGATCTCATTGAACTTGAAAACATATTTATAGTACTATATCGCACTAACCAAGTGTGTGTCAACGGGGTAACATGGCTTTTGAAAGTAAAACTTAATAGGTTCTCTCAGACATACATGTTTTATTATCATGTGTTAGTTTACCGTAAGATATATTGATGATATTTGAAGAAATGATTTGCACAATGCTTTTCAAAGTGAGTTACCACCAGGCTATATTCTTAAGCTTAAGTATGTAATATTAAATACGTACCAATGATGTTGCCAGTGCGCGACCAAAGCGACAGAATTTCCACTCGGCGAAGTTGCTTTCACATTAACACAGTAAACTTTTATCTCTGCACCAGTTTGGTTAGTTATTCTGAGAGTGGCGTTCCGCTGATAGAATGTGTAGTTGCTGCTGAAGTCCAGAGTATGCCACGTGTGAGAGAATGTCATCCAGCTCGGGAATTGACAGTTGAAACGAACAGATACTGTAAGGAAATTATTTTTATGAATGATTTTCTTGTAAATGTCCAGTTATATGGTTTTTTGGTCGGAGGGAGTTTAATTTTGCACATACATTCATTTCTTTAATTTACTGTAATTTTTTCTTCAAACTTAAATTGCACTAGTCTATTGATGTATTTTATATAATAAGGCACAAAAAACACTAAGTTTTTTATCCGGTACTTAACCCTTAACCACCTACCACCGGTCACAGAGACCGCAAAGGCTTTTTCTATTGCGATTTTTCTGTGTTTATGTGTTGTGGGGCTGCACCTTTTTAACATATCATACATCTTATATTAGCGGTCTCTGTAACCGCACGTAGGTGGTTGTGTGATTTTTTTTGTATAAACAAATTGTTGTAGTGCCAAAATTAATTAATATTATAAAAATATTAAAAGGAAGAGGAAGAGTTTTCAGATGAGAAGGATATTCCGAAAAAGGATTGCAGTGACATAGAACCTTATATAAATGAGGATCTCTTGGAGGTTGAAGATAGTAAATCCGAAATGAAAATGATTTTTTTGATGTTTCTATTATGTGAAGGTAACTGTAATCATACCTCTCTTCAATGCCATCGTCCTCGAGCCTTCAGTGGCGCTAAACAAGCCGTTGCACGTGGCGTCGCCGGACTGTGCCACTCGGTACTCCACCTCGCCCGGTGGGACCGGTCCTTCCTTCATACTGCTACTTGATGCTGAAAACATTAAAACATAATCAAAAAATGTTCATAAATACATATAGAATTATCATTATAAAAAATCTGTCAAAAGCAAAAAGATAATTATTTAACTTGTATTTTTGTTAAAATAATTAATTTAATTACTAACAATATTATCTTAAATAAAATAAAAATCGTAACATAAATTTTCAGTTCGTTATATTATATTTATATAATGAACATTACAGTACATAATATACGTCTAGAGGCATAAAAAATTAATTTATCAAGCAGAATCCTATCCTATACGACATTGGCGAAGTAAATGGCATGCCAATAAGCCACAGAACATAAACATGTTAAAAAACAAATGAAGGTATATAAACAAAATACAAACCAAAACGCAACTAAGTCTTACCAATACCATTAGTCTTCTCGTAGACGAAGCATCTATATCGGTCTTCGTTACTCGTCGCATGGTTGTGATGCAACTTGCCCACTAGAAATCTTAAACTACCTTCTTTCCACGTTGCAAGACATTCCAGTTCCTCCACTGTAAGGTTGGAACAAACATTATTATTGACACACAGCACCATCTAGTTCTATGATAAGCTATGAGGCATGTGTTATTAATCCAGATAGTTGATATACTGCAGTATATATAATAATATATAAATTTATGAATATTATAATAAATATAAACACCAATTACTGGACTACAAATATTCGTGCTCATCACACTAACAAATATCAGCGGGACTCGAACCCGCGACCGCTAGCACAGCAAGTAGGGACAATAGAAACTTAGTCAAACGTTTCGTAGAATAAAATGCGAAAGACATACACAGATATACACACAAAAGTGTGTGTTTGGATGTTTAGTATTAGGTAATAGGACGCACCCAAGAAAAGTCATGTTAAATTATTCAATGAGTAGAGTAAATTATTACTCTTAACCACTAAAAATACGAAGACAAATTTAAATATTAAAAATTATTTACGAACTTTACAGAAACATATGCGCAATATGCTTTGTTATTTTTAATAATAGCATACTAGCGTATTTAAAAATATTCTTGTGTAACTTCATCCCTACTGAATACAAAAAAAAAAAGCATCCAGACTATATTCTGCGATGACGCGTAGACCAAAAACGTATTATAAGTTAGCGAGCTATTTCCAGCCAGACATCAAACAATAGGCGACTGGAAGATTGCCCGCGCCATTGCGAGATTTAGCATCTCGTAAAATTATATCGAGGAGCTGTGAAACAATTCGTCTACTTCGGACTGGGATTAAAGTAATGGATTTAGATTTGTTTATTTTTGTTTATTGCATTAGTATAATTATAAAGGGACTGTCTACAAGTTTCCCTTAAACATATTAAGTATATATAAATAAATTTTACTTTACAATTAAAATACTTAATGAATATTTAAACATATTATAATAAGGTACGGGCTCGAAGCTCAATTATAGTTCATTCTCTGTGGACATCTTGCTATTATCATAAGTTTACCTGTGCTTTCTGAACCATAAACATCCGGACAGGCTTGATAATTAAGCAGTAGTCGTGAGTCTTCCGTACAACTTTCGATTGATGATGCTGGAATCTTGCAATCACCGTGTCCCCTGAAAATCATAAGGTATGTGCAATTAATGTATAAAATACTTTTATGCTGCTCAATTATTTCATGCTGAATCAAAATAAGTATTTACTCAGCACGGAAATCGAATTCACTAACTTGGAAGTGATTCATAGTTAAGGCCAAAAATGCCTTTTATGTAAGGAAAATATAAAATCCTAAAACATTATTATTATTCATAATAATTCAGCTCTTTTAATGCCCACAGGACTGGACGTGGGCCTTTCCTCAATAATTATAGAACAGATTAATATAGTCCACCACGTTCGCCAAATGCGGGTTGGATTAAAATCCTAAGTAACGTTTTAGAATGAACTAATTAATTATCATCGCAATTGCCGTTTTAGCAAAAGTTTTCATGCGCTCTCCATCTGATATAATTTCGTAACAGAAATCTTTCTAATTTATCAATATATGTATTTAAAATTAAATGTCACTCGTTACATTCGCTAAAACTCAAAACAGCTGGACCGATTTAAATATGAATTTTATGATTATTTTGTTGGGGGGTGGTTTAAGTATAATCAATAGAATAAAAAGACATCTGAAAAATCGAAAACTTCACAGCTGCTAATTTTCATGGGAATCACCTACTGTTAAAGTATAGTTAAGATAAAACTCGAGCGAAGCCAGGGTGGGTCAATAGTAAATGTTACAAATTTGTTATTATACTTTGATTAACTACCAAAATTGGATCATCAAGATTGTCATAAGCTACCTTTTGCTATTGTGGAAGAACTGAAGGGTAAAAGTACTTAAAATAAAACAAGAATATAAAAATAACATATCGTCATCCGATATCGCATCGTATGTTGTAAAGTTAATATTGAAAGACATGTGTTTCACAGTTGTAATTATTAGCACGCATCATATGCTTGCGGTAATGACTTTTTAATTTGACCGACGTTAATCAACCGTGATCTCGCCGGGTAATAAATGAAATGCTTATCACACTGCAGCACTCGACGTCAGCCTAATTATTAATTGCCTTGTCCATGCAAATTTCTTTAAACACCGGTTAACGAGATTCATTCGTATAGGTTTTTTATAATTGTATTATGTAGTTGATCGTTGCTATGGAATTCTATATCATGGATGACTAATAAAATTAACGTTTTAGCTTCATACAAGCTTTTGGTGAATCTATTTATCTCTTTCGTTTGTTTGATTATTTATATGCTATCTCTATATTTGGCGGTTTTTATTTGGTGATTTTTATTTCGAATTTTTCCGTTCCAAATATTTATATGGCAGTGATATAACTTTTTATTCATATATTCTAAAACTTATTTATAGTTTTTCATTTAGCGTTAACATGAGTTTCAGAGGTTTTTTTTTGCGATTTTAGTTCGCTTTATGTGAAACTAAAAGGGTAATAAACACCTATTACACATTTAAGATTTAATAACTTTGGCCCATTTTTGTAATTTAATATTTTCAATTTTTTTAAATACATTTAAGGGTTAGGCCAAATAGTATGTAATTTTTCTTCCGATGTTATTATGATTCTTTCTATTCACGATACATTAATATCTATAATCGCACCTCATTAAGCCTAAGACTTTTGACAGCAAAAGTAGAAAAAATTAAAATGAAAAAATATTTTTTAAGAAAAAAAATGTTCTTGCATTGATCTCATATAATGTATGTACTATATTGAGATTTGAGTATTTGCATCTAGAAGTGCGACTCTCCTTAAAATATAAACAAGCTTTACATAAGTTTGAGAAACAAATATAAAGTAACTACTCGTGTTATTAAAGAACGCATGTAAAATTCAAGGAGTGGGCAGTACACTTTCTTATCACGTTCCAGCGAAGATAGAAACATCTACTTTTTTAGACCTTAAATGTCTGTTAATAATTAATTTATTTCCTTAGAATATATAAATAATGACTACTAAAACAGAAATTACCTACTACATATAAATAAAAACTAGGTACCTACTACTTTTCGTCGTAATGTGTAATAGATACTGTACTGCCTGGTATTTTATTAACTTTTTATTTATATATTCGCATTTTGTGTTGAATATATCTTCGTAGTAATGTGTTAGAAACAAAATTTACTTATATAGATTTCTATTTTCTAATCACAAGAGTATAGAAGATAGGTATATTGTTGTTTTTACTATATTTTATATTTATTTTTATTATTATTTATTTATATATATTATATTTTGAACACTGAAAAACTAAATTAGAAAAGATTAAAATAATGAAAGCAATGTATAAAATAAACTAAAAATAAGGGACAGGTTAACGAAGATAAATAAAATAAAACATACATATAAACATATATACCAACATATTATGTGTCAAACACATATCCCTCTTTTTGCGTCGAAGTCGATCATCGTTCGTCATCGTTAAACATAAGGTTTAGCGATTTTTAACCAACTTCAAAAAAAATTTTTTTTTCATTTTTAGTTTCGGTTTGTAACGTTTTGAAGTCGGTTTTTATTTTTTCCCAAATCTTTTCAATGGTTTGGCGGCGTCTATGTAACGCGATGTCTTCCCAATCAATAAATTAATATTATTATACAATTTATGTACGTATAACAAGTAATATTGTACTACTACAAGTTCCACTCTACTATAGAATTGGCAAGTTACAGTTGTCGAAGTAATATAATTAAGTTTCGTCTGTAGCCAGTTAAGCTAAATAAATTAATAGAACGACTGCTACGTTGATGCATTCGGCATTCTGGCATTAAATTTTTAATTACTCTTTGTTTTCGAAAAACCTTTTTACAAGAAGATATCACGAGCTTTAAAATAACAATAAAATCAAAAATAAATGTTTTACTTAGTATTATGAATGTATATTTTAAAGAGGTAAGGTACCTCTAGTTGGCGACTATATTTTTTTATTTAAGTAGAACCTAAAGTAGTAATCGATTTTGATAATCGGTTACAAGCATTTTTAAACGATTAACATCGATAAAGCTGATTAATCATTATTCAATAGTATAAATATTAATATACGCGAAAGTTGGTGAAGATATATTTATGTACTCGTGTTACATTTTGACACAAAGATAGTGAACATATTTTCATGAAACTTACCGTAACATAGCTTATATATAATTAAAATAGGTATAATTCGCGTCATGTAAAAAGAACGCTGGCTGTCAAGTTGCGCAGAGGCGATTTATCGGCCAATTTGGTGGTAAGTCGCGGGGCGCGGGGCGGTGGTGCACGTGTCGCATGCTTTCCGGCTCGCTATTGGTTCGTTAGTTCAAAATACCATCGCGCACACAAAGTTATTAATTACGAAATGGTTTTATATAAAAAATTAAGAAAAAATATTTATGACATATATTGTTTTATAAAGAGAGAGTCTGATAATAATGCAGTTAATAATTTAAAAAATATATATTAAACTAATTTTTTTTTTTTGGTAAGTAGATTAAACATTATACGCTGAATCAAACATATTTTATTAATTAATAGAATTCTGTTATATATATTAATATATTTTTAAATGTAATAACCAATATACTTCGCGAGCGAAAGACTAGTTCAAAAAAAAAGAATAGGCTTAGTAATTTCGTATGCGAATGTACCCATGCGCAAACACACCCTCCACCACCTTCTTCCAGCGTTCTTTTTACGTGACGCGAACTGTAGTAGTGAAAAAGATGCCAGTCATTTATAAAATGTCTGTCAAGTCCGTTATTTTTTTTATCAATAAGACAATATTGTGCAATACTAACCTGTTGTAAGTGAAAGAAAAGGGTCCTTTTAGCGGGCAGTCTACTGGCTCTGCGTTTTCCCGGAACATAGAGTATAGAAGGGCGTCACCAGTGATGAGAGAACACAAGTGGGGTAGAGCGTCTCGACGGTGACAGAAAGCTGTAAAAAATATGATATTAGAAAAACGATTTTATTAGTATTACAAGATTTTTTGTATCTTATAGTTAGTAAGTTTTCTTGAATCCGTAATCACCCGCTTCTAAAAATTATATCTTAATATTAGTTAGCTTTTACCTAGCTCATATAAATAGGCGATGTTTTCTTACTTTTTCTGTTTCCAATATTTCGATTTTAATAGCATCTTAAGTATTTTTGCTTATAAAATACAAATTGTCTTGCTTTTATAGTAATAAAGACAGGTTTTATAGACACTTACGTACCAATGAAGTAGTTTTCTAGTTAATAACTAACAAAAACTTTTATGGACCCTGATTATATTTTTAACAATGTAATAAAAAATAGTTATTTTTATTTATTACGCTGTAGTCAGGCGCGGTCCGAAGGGGGGGGTCACAGGGGACATGACCCCCCCCAAAATCTAAGGTCAAATTGAAAAATCTCAAAAATTTGCCAAATAATAAAAGGAAATTTCTAGCTATCGCCTAACAGCGATAAATTTATAGTTTGCTGACATCTAGTGGTGTTTTTATGAACATGATGAAACATGTTAGAAGAGCGATTAACAGGTTTAGCTCTTCTAAACATTCACCCGGAAATAGTACTAGAATAGACGTCTCAAATATTATCACTCGATTCGCAAATACAAAAAGACGACTTCCATTTGTTTTATAAGTAATGTATAAAACTGACTTCAAAACGTTACAAATCGAAACTAAAAAGAGAAAAAATAATTTTAATTACTTAGTTATTGTTGGAGTCGGTGCCAGCCAAGAAGGACAGTTTTATCCTGCCTTTGCAATGAACTTTCGAACAGATATTTTGATTATATTTACAAATTGATACATTCATTAAATTGTATTAAGATTATTTTGATTTGATTGGCTGGCACCGACTCCAACAATAACTAAGTAATTAAAATTATTTTTCTGTTTTTAGTTTCGATTTGTAACGTTTTGTTAAAAAATAATTTATTTTTAATTTTTTTGTAGAAATTAAATATTTTGTTTAAACATAATATTGGTAGGCTAAATAAACTACTGCTCCAATAAGTCAGCAAAGTTTTGGAGTGTACGACAATAGTCAATCGAGATTTGTCGTCTATTTTTCCACGTAACTCCTAGACGTTAATAAGATGTATCTTCTATTATCAGATCAACCTAATATCTTGAAGGAATGCGACTCTCGGTTCATAAGTACGTATAATATTTAAAGAATTTTCTTTCAACTCCTAACCGTTGAGGAGATATACCTTACATCATCATAAATTCTTGAACAGCTTTAGAAAATATATGAAAAACGTAATAAATGCCTATAAAATTTGAGAGTTGCCCTGGATTTCCTTAGGATCCCATCATCAGGTCCTGACTTGGTGATAATGCGAATATCTTGGAAGTATACCCTACCGAACAAAAAAGAATTGTAATCGGCCAACATTTGACGCAGAAATTAATGAACAAACATAAAAAGAACCGTCGAGGAATTGTACCTTCCATCAACAGCTCATCCACATGAAAAAATGATTTTCAGACACAAATGCTTGAACATCTTTAGAAAATATATCAAAAACTTAATAGGTGCCTATAAAATTTGAGAGTTGCCCTCGATTTCCCTGGGATCCCATCATCAGAATCTGACTTGGTGACAATGGGACCCCCTCGGAGCTATACTCTACCGAACAAAAGAAACATTTTTGAAATCGGCCCACAGACGGCGGAGAAATCGGTGAACATACATAAAAAAAATATATACCTACAATGGAACATATAACCTCCTCCTTTTTTGAAGTCGGTTAAAAAAAATTGTGAATTGTGCAATAATGTGTATTGAGTGACCCCCTCCAAAATTTCAGGCTGCGACCGCGCCTGGCTGTAGTAGTACTTACTTTCCTTGTACTGCAGAACGTTTATATGTTTCTCATGCATCACAACGCACCGGTAACAGCCTTTTCTAAAAAAGACAAGAAAAATTGACATTATAAATAAAATAAATAAATAAATAAGTTGGGACATTATTACACACAGCGCAATCTAGTTCCGTGGTAAGCTACGAAGTAAGCTTGAGTTACGGATACCAGCTCGTTGATATACTACATACATAAGTTTAAATACATACATATTGTAACTGGAGTACAACCATCCGAGCTTAACAAATGAATGCCCCCAGCGGGACTCGAACCCGCGACCTCTGGCGCAAGAAAGTAGGGTCACTACCAACCTACAAAACCGCGGCTTCGCTCCCGCGAATTATACATATGTAATTCACAATTATTTATGTAAGTACATAATATATATTTTAATATTATTATTATTATAATGTAATACTCATTCTGGCTTTGAAAAACATTTAGAAATTCTATTGTTTCTAATACAATGTCAATATATAAGCTCCTCTACGCCTCTTACATATAAACGAAAAGATAACGCCGTGAGGAAAGAATAACCTTTTATCCCAAACCAGGATAATCTTTATGGTTAATAAATACCGACCACACAATGATTTTTATTTTTATTTATTTAATACCTTTGAAGTAAATAGTAAGAAGAAAAATATCAATACGTATATTGCAAAAAATATTAAGTGAAACGAGGAGAACGCTAACTCTATTTAAAACTGGCATTGTAATAATAATAAATAATAAATATGTTGGGACATTTTTAAACACAACGCCATCTAGTTCCGTGGTAAGCTACGAGGCTTGTGTTTCGGACACCAGATAGTTGATTTACTACATAACTTTAAATACATACATATTATAAATATGAACATCTGGACTACAGTCTACAACAGATTAGAGTACAAACATTCGTGCTCAACAAATGAATGCCCTCAACGGGACTCGAACCCGCGACCGCTGACGCAGGGTAGGGTCACTATAAACTGAGCCAAACGTACTGTCAAATATTAATCCTTAGTCTATAGTCTAATATACCAAATTAAAAGAAATGAAAGTTCTTAATATGCAACAAACATTCTAATATAAAATGACGAGTGATAAATGTCTTCGAGATAGATTTTATCGGATGATACTCGAAGAAAATTCAACGGCCCGACAACAATCTCGGTTCGTATAATTCCGTGATTAAAATTATTGCCTCATTCTCCTTCGAATTGCTGAATATCTTGCCTGAAATGAGGTGCGCGACTGAAAATGTTTTTGTAGGCTGTTTGCTTGATATTTAAGTAATATAGAATGATTGCTCTACTGATTGTTGTGAATGGGTCTCTGAAGTTTTGAGTAGGTAAATAATGTTAAGAGGGAAATTTTGTGTGTTTTGGACCCAAATTTAACATAGCCAAAGCAATTTTATCTCCATTGAGGGAATTTAGATAAGATGAAGTTGTATAAGGGTCATTAGTAATATTGTAAGGCATGAAGTAAAAGGCAATATAGTATTGACGGCTTAAATGAGCTATGCTAAATGATGTATGCAGATATATAAAATAATAACATATATATTATTTATGGTATTGTACAAAGTTTGAACAACTATGAACAAATTGAATCGAATCGCATTTTATATTACCTACATATTACATATTAAATCTATTTTTCCTCAGATTATAGATATTGATAAGTAACAGCAAAATTGATAGAATAATCAAATCAAAATATTTTATTCAGCATAAAAACTGTTACAATTTCTTACTGAACGTCATGAGTCTATCACCTGTTCGGAAAAGAAGAAACCTCTGACCTGATAGGAACTGGCGAAAGAAACTCAGCGGGACTTATATTTTTTTTATCTTAATCTCACTCTTTTTTTTAAATTAAATTGTAAATTAACAATAACTCTATATGTTGAAATAGCCTGGCGGCGATCATATTATAGCCTTCTTAATGTGTAAAGGTGAAGAAATTTAAGAGATTTGCCAGTTTGCACAAATAGACGTGTACAATTTTATTTATATAGATAAATTTTATGTACACAGACGCATTGTAAACACATTCTAACTAATACGCAAGAATATATTATGACTTTAAATGTTAGGAATTCAAACAATATAACAATCACAATAATTAAAATAGTGACAACGTGGAAAACTTAAATTACTTTTCAATAATGGACTCTTGGAATTTGGATTTTAAACAAACTTTTAATTTGAGGTTACTTACAAGTAAATTACTTTCTATAAAGAAACGCTAACACAATTCGATTTTAATATTTATTCGGAGAAATTTTCTGACAAACTCATCTATAACTTTGTTCTTCATATTTTTACTAAACTAGGCGTTACTAATACGGTTCAAATTACATTTAAACAATCATAACCACAATAATGACCATAAATATCTTTACAAAAACTGAATCATTTTCCTCAGGATAGCACACCACCGGCCATTTTATATACAGCGTTACTTTGATCAAAAGAATTGGATAAATTCATCAAAGTGTCAGAAACATTGTATATTTAATTCAGTGATTTTTGACAGATTCATTCGACTAAAATAAAAGAAAGCAATCGCCTTGCTGCTATGAAAATGACGCTTTCGTTGCCTCGGTGGTGTAGTGAAGTCGAGAAGTCGAGATCGAGAAGTCCTGGGTTCAAGTCTCGTGTCGGGCCAAGTTTAATTACTGAGTGTTTGTGTTTAGTAAGCCTCAGTAACAGTCTGAAGTTGGGAAGTGGGCGGTGAGTCACTCCCGTGCCTCGGAGAGCACGTAAAGCCGTTGGTCCTGCGCCTTAACTCTCATCGGTCGTGTCGAACAGTCGTCCCACCGAGAGAGTGATAGGAACAGAGAGCGCACTTGTGCCTGCGCGTACATCTATACAGTCTCAATGAGATTGGCCGCCATGGCCGGAATTGGTCGGAGAACAGAACATTTTTATAAAATATTTGATTATTTTTTTGTATTTTTATATTTAGATAAATACTTACTCATCAACTATAAGAAATTTGTCCCCTTCAGACGAGAGACACCTGCCCTTGTTGGAGAGTACGGGTCCATCGATCATGATCGGTTGTATCACACCAGATTGGAACCAGCGTCCTTGCCAGCGTGCTGGGAACGCACAACCTGTAAAAGAAAATTAATTATTTAATAAATATATCTATATCTACGTATAATAAAATTCTAACTTAGTAGATTGAATATTTTTCGGACAATCTAAATGAAATAGTTAATATTATATATAGAATCCCTATCTATAGTTATTAGGATTTTTGTCTGTCAGTCTGTCTATCTGTTACCGCATCACGAGAGAACCACAGGACAAATTTATGACATATTTATTTTATGAAATTTGTTATGATGATAGCTGATTATCCGGGTTAGGATATAGGATATTTGACTGTTCGAAAATATCTCATTTCTGCGAAATCTCAACTAACCGTAAAACCTAAGTATTCAGTTTCCAGGCTTTAAAACGCGGGCGGAGCCGCTGGAAATGTATAATATATATTCAAAGACTAGTGACTAACTCTCGCTTTTGCGCAACATAACGTCAGGTTGTATTTTCTTCTAAAATTGCGGTGAAATATTATTCAAAGGATAAAAAAATATAACTAATTTAGACGTCAACACTATCTTTCATGCTCTTCCTTGTAATCTATTTCGTATGGAACTGTATTATCATCATCATCAGCCTTTTTAACGTCCCACTGCTGGGCACGGGCCTCCCTCAGTACGAGGGCATCAGGCCATAGTCCACCGCGCTGGTAAATAAAAAATATCAGAGGTGCGAGACCCGAATTTGAACCAGCATCACTCGGTTATCCAAGCGAGCGCGTTACGGCTGGATTACCACTGACTTATGGAACTGTATGTATAACGTATTAGCCAAACCCAATGTTATAACTAGCAGATACTATGGCTCGTATTTTATATATTCGTATTTAAGGTAAAATTATTTTTAGGACTTTATAGGACTATACCCTTTATAGGACTATACCCTTCATTGTTACTTTAAAAAGAGTAATGAAAACGGCTATCAACTCTGGTTCGTCCCTCAATAAGTTTTCACGGTTAGTAGATAGACAGACCAACATTCTAAAAGCATTTGTATCGATAATAATGTATTTCAATAAGATTTTCTAGAAAATATTTAAGATAGAAATTATACATGTATACAAAAAGTAAAAACCAATATTGTAAAGTAGGTGTGGTACCAATAACACTTTCGCATCTACAATATAAAAATGATAGAACATACAAAAAGTAAAAACCAATGTTGTAAAGTAGGTGTGGTACCAATAACACTTTCGCATCATCACTACATAGTATAAAACAAAGTCGCTTTCTCTGTCCCTATATCCCTATGTATGCCTAAATCGTTAAAACTACTCAACGGATTTTGATGCGGTTTCAATAGATAGAGTGATTCAAGAGGAAGGTTTATATGTATAATACATGCACAATATAGTAGATAAACACTGATAATTTTAGAGGTTTCTAATGTAATGTCGTAAATAAACTCATTTTTTGCGCTTACATTGCGAACGCTGGCTAAACTCTACGAGATAGATCAAAATAATGTACTACAGTATTGTACACCTTAAAAAGTTCTACAAAAAAGTCCACGGTGGCATGTCTTTGCCATGCACGGATAACTCACAATAACCATTTTCTCGCTTCGCTTAGGCTCTTCCCGAGATTTAGCGCGGGCGAAGCCGCGGGTTCCACTAGTCTACAATATAAAAACAAGGACTTTAATTCCCATTACCGCAATACCTATAGACTATTCATCGATGAGTGCTGAGGCTATACATATTTCTAGGCACAAGTAATGTAATGAACATATTAAATATTCAGAACGAACTCCAGTTTTCTAAGTATCGATTGGAGAGAAATAAATAACGATGGTTGATTAAGAATTAAAAATATTAAATAAATAGAGCGTGACTTTATTCACATAATACGATATAATTTGCATAATTCATGGTTTAGGCATGGATAAGTTATTTCTATGAAAAATAGGTTTATTTTTAAATACATTAATATTTTATGCAATTTTTTATTAAGTATTATTTTTTAAGCAGTAAGTAATTATTTATATGATTTTTTTTTTCAAATTAATTATCCGTGATAGAGTAAAGTCAATATAAAAATATGGGACATAATTTATTCATAAAAATAAGATTTTAATGCAAAACATGACATTTGAAAAAAAAAATTTCTTTTTATATAAAAGTATTATTCTTGCAATTCCAATAAAGTTAATCAGCCTCGGTTCGCCTGTGTTCATGTCTATAGGTATATTTTAACGGTTAGTGTGAAAAAGATTTTATATTTTATTTTTGTCAACTTAACCTTGACAAATCGTAGATAATAGGTCACTAACGCCTTCTATTGAGTTCTGAACTTGTCAATTTTCCGGCTTTTCTTTTAAGGTTTTCGTAATTTTTTGTACTTAGACCAAAAACAAAAAAAGCGTTTTTTAGCGCGACTAAAATAAAATGTTTTTTATATATAGTTTGATAAGATAAACCTTTAAATACACGACAATTTAACATCGCCAATCAATAATCGCTTTTCGAAAGCTTCGCTTATGTAGATTTTAGATAGCATTATCACCTAGATATTCCGTGATCTGTATATTATTGCATGTCAGTAACAGCAATTTAGTGAGATTTTGACAGCTGGACTAGACTAAAGCTTAGCTTGTTCTACAATTGAACGTCTACTTCTCATTCTCGCTTGATAAAGCGAGTGTGACAAAACCAACCAACTAACAGACAGACATGAAAAAAAACTTGGTAAAACGCGCGTTTTTGATATTGCGATCAAACGTCTTGAAAACGCGGTTCCACAAAATGCTGCATATGCGCTAATCGCAAATTCTTAAGTACATATTATACTCCACAAAGTTTAGTTATTAGAACTCCAATTAGGGCAGAATTGAACATGCTTAGTGCGAAACTTGTGAAGTTGTTAACTGTATAGGCAATTTGAATTGGAATATAGTATTTTGATGAATATTATATATTTAACTCTATTATAATTATGTATGTATACTCTATTATAATTATATTAGATAGTGGTAGCCCAGCGGTAACGCGTCGCTCGGATAATCGAGTGATGCGGGTTCAAATCCGGGTCTCGCAACTCTGATATTTTCATGTGCGAATCATTTCTATCATAATTACCACTTGTCTTACGGTGAAGGAAAACATCGTGAGGAAACCTGCATGTCTGAGAAAACCTAACAAGTTTTCGAAAGGCATGTGAAGTCCGCCAACACGCACTAGGCCAGCGCGGTGGACTATGGCCTGATCCCGCTCGTACTGAGGTAGGCCCGTGCCCAGCAGTGGGACATTAAAAAAGGGCTGATGATGATGATGATGATAATAATTATGTATGTATGCGGATTTGTATAGATCCTTATCTTAATGTAACATTTCTATGCAAAGGTAGTGACAGGTTTTAAGTTCAAGAAGACAGGCATTTCGTTTCCGGGAAAATAAACAGTTATGTATATCACGTATTCGCGCCATTAAATAACTTTATTAAAAAAAAAAACGATACAAATACTTTCCTTTAATAGAATTAGTTAACGCACTTTTACCAGTTGTAAAAATAACGTATGTGATGATTATTTAAGATTTAGGGTATCAACATTGCAAATTTCATTCAAACTTGTTGAGTTTCTAGTGCGCGTTGAAGTAACAAAACAGTTTTGTATTTACCAGTTAGGCTTTATGAAGAAGAATATTATTCTATAAAATATAACACTTGTATCCCTTATTTGAGAATTGATTACCTTTTCACCCCCTTAAGGGATGATTTCTGGGATAACTTCAGGGGTTGAAACTATTTCCACACCGAATTTAATTTAAATTGGAATCTTAAATTTTATTTATATTTGTCACATAAAAAGGATTCCTTTAATGAAAGGTTGTATGAATGTTAAATACATTTTTAGGCCAAAAAATTTACTCGGTATGGGTATCAGATAATGTAAGAAAAAGTGTAAAATAATAGAGTACGAAATTGTGAAATATATATATTAAACTTGTCATATTATATTCATTGTATGGCGACGATTACATCAGAGTGTACGCTTGATCGCTTCTTGCTTGCAGTTGAATAAACATAATAAGGTTAATAGAACAGTACTGCGCTATGTCACCTACAGAGTATCGAGCTCAGTTGGCATCGGTAATTGAGGAAGACCGCAAATCTGATCCTTATACGAAATTAATAGCACATTTTGATTTACATTAAATGTATCGTATATCTAATATTTTTTAATTGAATAAGAATGAATACTGTTGATCTTTTAAAAATATACAATTTCGTAGATCTCATAAGGTTCATTCAGTTTACTAATCTAAGCACCCAAAAATATGTTTTTACGATATCATTATAAAGCTTTGGAATTATTGGTTTTTTCTCTATTATAATACGTGTCAATTATTGATATAAAATATAAAGCTTTCGGAAGTAATTTTCTAATTGAGAGTGAAAACCCTAAAGATATTATGTACGAGTATATTATATCCAGCCCTTTTAAACGTCACGGAACGGACACAGGCCTCCCATCAATAAATGAGGTTCAGATCTTAGTCCAAGACGCTGGCTAATTGGTTTTTAGGGACTATTGCTAGGTTCTCTCAAAACATGTAGGTTTCTTCACAATGTTTTCCTTTACTGTAAGTCATGTTGGAAATTCGCACATGAAAATATTGGAAGAGAGAGATACTCGGAATTTGAACCTGCATCACTCAGTTTCTTAAGCGATCGCTTCACCATTAGGCTTTTACTGTCTTTCGCATATTGTATATAGTATAGAAGAAAAATATACAATAGCCGATACCGTAAATAAGCACATATTTTCATTCAAAGTTTCCTAACAAAGTTAAATCTTCACTATGTTAGAATAGCTTGTAAAGCGATTACCATGAGATCGGGCCAATTATCGCACAATGCGCCCTCGATTGCCCCTTGCAGTCGAATGAATGGGAACGACTCGAGGTAATGGGACAGTTGAACCGCAATTGCCGGCTTCATTTCTATTGGATGTATGAAGGATTTTTCCACTATTTTAATACAGGAAATAAACAAGCTGGATTCTACGATCAATGGTAATTTTTAAAAGAAATAAATTAAAAATCTGATTTTTGTATTGATAATAATTATAGCCGAAACTATGCTATGATTTGTTTTTTCATAGTTTTACATAAAAGCTTTTAGCTATCCTATAAAATTCTGGTACCCAAAGCAGCACTTTATGATGATCATCATTATCATCAGTCCTTTTTAACGTCCCACTGCTGGGCACGAGCCTCCCTTCGTACGAAGGGGATCAGGCCATAGTCCACCGCGCTGGCCTAGTGCGTGTTGGCGAACTTCACATGTCTTTCGAAAATTTACTAGGTTTTCTCAGACATGCAGGTTTCCTCACGATGTTTTCCTTCACCGTAAGACAAGTGGTAATCATGATAGAAATGATTCGCACATGAAAATATCAGAAGTGCGAGACCCGGATTTGAACCCGCGTCACTCGGTTATCCAAGCAAGCTGGGTTTCTGCTGGGCTACCTCTGTGTGTCATGGTCAGAACCGTATAAAGTCCCATGTCATGATAGTTTTCTTCGTATTTAGTGATTATTAGCACGTTTTATTTTACCTTAACGAGGTTAAATATTTATAATGAAAAAACTACGTCTCCTGTTTCGAAGTGATTGCTTTTAACATCGCTATACTAATGATGATCAAGATAGATTTGAAATTGTAATAAAATCCAACTTGTGCAATTATACTTAATACTCAATGTAACGCAAAAATGTTAACAGCGTCTACAAAGAACAAGAGTGCAAGCTACAGGGGATTTAAACTTAACCCATATACTTTGTAGTTATATCTGTATATAACAAAAAGCCAAAAAATCCTCTACATTGTATATCTATTAGTTACCATTTGATTCGACCAATTATAACACAATACCCTCTCGATTGCAACGAATGAATGACGATGACATCTTCCGGCTTTATTATAAACTTATTTGTCACTTAAAAAACTATTTATCACTACAAAGTTTGTTGACTTTTTATTTCCTTACTAGCGACTCACCCTTGCTTCGTTCGCGTTCGTTCTACGGTACGTTTAATTTTTTTTGAACGGAATCCTAATTTTTTTCTGTAAACCAGCCTAAGTTACTCCTTAAGAAATCAGCTTTCTGCCAGTGAAAGTATCGTCAAAATCTGTTTAGACGTTTCAGAGATAGCAGACAGTCGTGATAAATTGTTTTCATTGCATTACAAATAGTAAAATAAAAATTAATATATAAACAAATGATTTCTGACGTTTCGTAAGTTTTATGGCAATCTCTCAAGAATTAAAGGCGTTAGACGTTACAGTTTTCGTTAATATTTTAACGAGGAATGTTTGTTATACTTTTTTTATTTAGATATAATGATCTAAGCAGCAACATTAATATATTTCTTACTTACTATAAAATAATAATTATACTGTCGAAAACATGTTTAATTTACGTACAATTTAATTGTTAAGCCAAAGCCATATTTACTTACCTTACAAACCAAAATGGCTTCAAATTTAATTAAGTAGACACGCCTCAATCTAAAAAAACTATGAGTCTAAACTCACATTAGATGCCCGATAGCGTTTTAATGGTATATTTAAACGCAACCCGTAACACCCGACAAAATGAAAAATCAAGATTTTATTTGAATAAACACGTTATAAAGGGCTTATTTTACTTGGTTGGTTAAAGTTAATTACTTAATTTGGCCGAGACACGTTTGTGTTGATTAATTTTTATGAAACGTTGATTATACAATAATGTTGCCTCTAAGCATACATGTACGTTTTATGATTTTTGTCGTAGCTCATTAGCGTTTGGCAATCCAGCCGGACGTGAAGCCAAGAAATATGATGTGCGGCTCTCAATATAGCATGGGTTGTTTAGGAACAACCCATGCTATATTGAGAGCCTTGCTATGAGACTATTTCTCTCATAGCAAAGTGAGCCGTTAAAGTGGAGACCACGTTTAGGCAAAAGTATAAGCAGTGGATAAGCTGAAAAAGTAGAAGGAACAGAGGGAAGGAAAGGAAGTAGCTACGTCATGGTCGTTGTGGTCTTCGGCAGACGTGCCTTAAGACGGGGAGTCTCCGTTGAGTTTAAGTGGACAGCACTGTTTTTTTAGTCTGTTAGAGAGAGACAGAGAGAGATAGAGAGAGATAGAGAGAGAGAGTATTTTAAAAGTCCGTAACGACCTAAGGATTAC
This sequence comes from Boloria selene, assembly GCA_905231865.2. Taxonomy (NCBI): domain Eukaryota; kingdom Metazoa; phylum Arthropoda; class Insecta; order Lepidoptera; family Nymphalidae; genus Boloria; species Boloria selene. The sequence continues at coordinate 2,381,261 of HG993138.1, read as the reverse complement.
TGTGAAATATAGGTACCCTTCATGAAGTCTTTATATATAAAGACCTCATGAAAACTCGAATTCTCCACCCAAGTATTTATATTTTAAACGACATTAACGCGAGACATTTTCATTTCAATTTCAAAATTAGTTTTAAGTTTCGTCATTTTATCTATCTATATTTCTAGAACTATTATTTTTAATAAAAAAAAATAAAAAGTCAATATAAAAATGAAGTAGTTTTTGGAGCATATTGAGCATAGAGATAGCTATCTAAAGTATCGATAGTTAGACTCTACCCGCCTCGAGCGCTTGCAACGAAAAAATAATCAAAATACATGTTGAACGTATAGCTTGATTGGAATGAAGTGTAGTGTTTATTTTTTAATTTATCAGAAGTTAGTATCATATCGGGGTTTTTGATTAAAATACAGGAGAAGTTTTAGAATATTATTTAGAAATATACCGTGCATAAAATCGGCGAACCTAGGAGAACCTTTACTTTTCTATGCAAGTAAATGTTTGTAGATCTAATCAAATAAAAATATTTTATTCTGCATAAAAATTGTTACAATTTTTTACTGAACGTCATGAGGCTACCACCAGTTCGGAAAGAAGAAACCTCTGACCTGAGAAGTACTGGCGAAAGAAACTCAGCGGGACTAATATTTTTTTATCTCTCTTTTTCAAATTTAATTGCAAACTAACAATAATTCTATATGTTGAAATAGCCTGGCGGCGATCACATCATTCCCAAGGCGTACTGTCTTCTAAAATATCGTTAATCGAATAATAGTCTTTAGTGCACAAACGTTCCTTCACATTTTTTTTGACAGACAGCCTCTGTATTTCATAAGATTTTCTAAAAAAAATTTTAATTTACGACACGGTAGAATATATTATATTAATATGCTACGAGTAGTTCATGGCGATACTTTAAAGTAGGCGAAATTACAAGTTGAGCATAGTTCTTGATTTTGAGCTATTTGGTTCATCCACGCTAAGGCGAATCCAACATTCTCGGACTGGCGTCATCATAACATTCATTATAGATACTTGAATTCCCAGTTTTCTTCTTCTCTTTCTTTACATTTTACATAGATTAAGCCCAAAAATATTATGTGATACCACAAAATACATAACCTAATACTAACTTACTCTGACTTCGCTCACATTTCTCAGATATGAGTTATTTTCCCGCACTAAAGGTAAGATTACCTTCACCACTACCACTACCACTAAAGGTATTCAGTATTCTATATGATGATCTGGATTACTATCATTCATCATATCAAATTTTATATTTAATATACGGATTCAAATCAAAATTTATTAATTTTAATAATATTTACATATAGACTTTTGTAATAAATATTTCAAGTTTTTGATAATGTTTGTCATGTACTAGAATCGATTCCTACTACTGTGAGTTTATATTTTTATAACCTAAATAAAATACTAAGAGCTTCGTATTCCAGTTTCAATATATAGTGCTAAAAGTTTTATATATATTATTTATAAATAAAAACCTAATAATATTCAAATTTACCAAGGCTTACTGTAAAATTAACTTCACAAAACTTTACAAGATTGTTGAAAAAATACTCTTATGAATATGTAAATGAAACGATTTAGTTTGTTGTCAAAATTGAGGTTGAACCAAGGAAATAATACATGTTTTGGAACTATGCAAGTTAGCCAATAAACCAACACGACATTTCTATATAGTTAAGGGAATATCAATAAATTATTTATCGTGACGCAGTGGAATAGGTACGCACTGTCTTTTACGGCGGTAGTCAAGGGACGAATTATTTTCGATAATTCTTAATTTGATACTTTTTCGATGTGTACATTACGCATATAATATAGTGCAATTATTGTCTTGATATTTATAGATTTAACTCGACTTAAGGAGTAATTGCGAGTGTCATAGAACAAAAATGTATTCAGGTATACATACATGTTATATTAACACAAATAAATAAACTTACTTAGTTTAGGCCTAATACTTAGGAATGGAGTGAGTTTGGTCTATAATTTTGTATTTTTCCGCTTTTCTCTCAAACATTACTGTTTACTTAAGCTACGTCTATGAAAAATGTATGAGAATTATTTACGAAAATTGAGATAAACCGAAAAGGACTTATCAATTACAAAGAGCTATGAAATTATGATTATTATACTATCATAAAAACTTTATTTTACGAGTATATAATCCGAGTTATTGTAACCGTTTGTATTTCTTGAAAGACCGACTCCTGCAGTACTTTATCCAGTTAGCTTGGAACAGTGCCAAGGAAAGCTTAATTTTACTAGAAATGGTATTAGAGTTTTTAACAATGAATACTTTAAATAAATCATAAAATATTATACAATTGATATTAGCCTTTGTTTACATTATTATGATGCACATTCATATTAGTTTTCACGTTATTTAATTGGACTATTATAAATGCGAAAATATGTATAATTCGCGTTGAAACAGCTTTGTAAAAACTAACGTATATTTGTATAAAGACAGTGAAGGAATTGAACCTGCTATCTCTACCTGAAGATTACCTCACGTTTTAACTATTGCAAATAAAATGTCTTATACTAGCGTCTCTTCGCTTGGCTTCGGGTTCGTATTTAGTGTTAAACAAAAAGAAATCTATTCGACGGGAACTGTACAAGTTTTCAGTATAAATAAAGGCTATGTGCTATTGTATTATAATCTATCACTGTACCAAATTTCATTCATCTGCAAAGTCATCAGTTTGTATGTAAGATATATCAACGGAGATCCGTTTAGGCGTGATACATACGTACATACAAACAAAGTTACATACGTATATACACAAATTTTAATACATGAGTACGGTTATATATAAAATTAGTATATCAATAAACCTTTTGTATTTAGCTATCGGTGAAAATGCATACAGTTTAATTAAACAGATTCCATATTTTTTTGAATGTCAGCCAGAGTTTTTGATAGGCTTTTAAATACCAACCGCAGAGCCAACTGCATAGGTGAATTAGGTTATTTTGCAAAGGCGTCCCAATTTTTCAATTTATGAAGTTCGCGACGTAAATTATTCTGTTTGAGACAATGTAAATTAAATGAGTATTCTGGACAATTGTACTATAGCGAGGTTTGTTAGTCTTCTTTAATGGAATACGGAATCAAAAGGCGATGAAAATTCTCCCACTACTCAAAATGGTAATATTCTTGAGGTTTTATATACTATATATCTTTATATGTCAAATATTATATTTATTGTATGTATTTAAAGCTATATATGTTTTGTGTATCATCTGTCTGGTATTCATAACACAAGCCTCGTATCTTACCATGCTATGCTACCATCTAGTTCAGATGGCGCTGTGTGAAATAATGTCCCAGCATATATTCAATTATTTAAAGCTGTAGCTAACCTTACTTTAAATAAAAAAATATCTAGATTTGGTTTGCTTTTGCACACTGCGGAATCCTAAAAAAGGAACCATTACTAATTTAGTTGCTAGATCACTTAGTTGCCCATCTGTCTGTCAAGATCCCTTGAAGTCAAAAATTAAATTTCTAAGTCAATGCAATTAAAAACTTTAATTAATTATTAACTAATTATTTAGATGGAAAATCTTCATACATAAAATTTAAACGTTTATAAGAATAATTTGACGGTTTTAATTGAAATCAATCGATGAATCATTTGAAAATCATTAAAGTGAATCATACACAAAAATATATCGAGTAAATTGTGTTATTTCAAGACAATGGAAGGTGGACGTCTCACGTCAAACAGAATTAGCGGAAACAGGATATGCTCGTCACGAATATTGAACATTTAAATAACAAAAACGTATTTGTGTTCGCAAAAAGCTTTCTTATATGAATATTTCTTAGTTTTAATTTGCGGTGTTCTTTTATTTTTAAGAATTCTTTTATTGTACTAACATTATTGCGAATGTAAGAGAGTGTGTGATATAATTAATACGAATTAATGAATATAATCAATATGAATTAATATGAATTAATTTAATTAATATGATGTCTCTTACTTGCATTCGCTCTAACGGCTTAACCTATTTACTCGTAAGTGAAGTTTGAAATGCATATAGTTTATATCTTGGACTAGTATAAAAATTGTCTAGTTATTAAGCTAATGAGACGTAACGTGGGTGAAAACTTAATTAATGATAATAATATTAGTTGATTTTTTCGTCTATGTTATGGATTCAACCCTTTTTAATGTCCCACTGCTATACACGAGCCCCCCGTCCTTGCGATGGGATAAGGCAATCCATACGCTGGCAAAATGCATGTTGGAAGACTACATATATATGTGAACATACAATCATTCGTGGTCATCACACAAATAAATGCCCTCAGCGGGACTCGAATCCACGACTGCTGTGACAGCAAGTAGGACCGCTAAAAAACTAAGCCAAACGTCTTGTCAAAATATGTCAATAATTAAACTATCACGGTGGCAGTAAAGCAGTTTCACTGAGAAAAACCGGAACAGAACTAAACGCAAAAAATACTTCGACCTCAACCGAAAATTGAACCAGTGACCTGTAAGACGTCTACAGTCTACGCCACGACAACGCTACGACGCAGTAAGTATTAAATTAGCAGTGGGACTGTGAAAATTTATTATCAAGCAGTTTGATTTAACTCGTACAGAAGACGAGTGAAGGGCACATAACATTAATGCAGAACTCAACAACTTTGTTAATTACTCATCAGATTATACTTAGCCTGTGCAATGCATACTGTACGATATTATTCATTTTTTGTTGTTTTTAGATGGGAATTTTATATGGAATTTTAAAAATATAAGTTTGTGTTTGATCCCTAGTTATATGACACTAGATGTTTCCTGCGGCTCCGCTAGCATTCTAAAGAAAGTCAAAAGAAATATTTTTCTCCCGAGTTTGCAACATTTATCATTGATGCTCCGCTCATATTGGTCGTACGTAGCATGATGTAATATACCCTATAGCCATCCTCGATAAACGAATATTCAACACAAAAAAAATATTAATTACCAAACAAACAAACAAACTCTTCAGTTTTATAATATTAGTATAGATATAGATCATTTTAAATTTTAAATGTAAGAATAACACACATTAGAAGGTAGTGTTCAAAGTGAAATATTGGGTCAGGTTTTCGATTTATACAATCAGAAGCGAAGCTCGAATACCTGAAATTTCTACATGTGTACCAATTAGGCGAAGGAAGAAAGTTACTAATGAATATTCATAGATTACTTTGCATACGTCGTGTCGTGTGTCGTGTCGTAAGTTGTAAATACGTTAAATTAGCGTGAGAGTTTATAGAATATGTCTAAATGAAAATGTACAAGTCGTACTTTGTTTCGAGTTGACTTTCTGTACCTACCTACAAAGTACAAACAAGTTAAGTTATTATTTTGTAAGTACAGCTTTATGAATGTTTCGAGATTTTACAAGCTTGTGTAATACGGTATATATGTAGTGCTTATATGTAAAGAAAGTACTGTTTTTATCCTATTGTAAGAATGACATATACTTATGTATAACTAGCTGTACCCGCGGCTTCGCCCGCGTTCATTTTTTTAATTGCTAATCAACCTCATTGGGTTGATCTGTAGGAAAAAAATTGTCTAAAAAATAAAAAATAAAAATTTAGGGTTAGACTACCCTTAACATTTAGGGGGATGAAAAATAGATGTTGGCCGATTCTCAGACCTACTCAATATGCTCACAAAATTTCATGAGAATCGGTAAAGCCGTTTCGGAGGAGTATGGGAACGAAAATTGTGACACGAGAATTTTGTATATAAGATAAGAAGATGAGTTGTAATTGTGGGCTGTAGTAAAACGTTAGAATAAGAAAATCTTCTTCGGTTAAAAGTAACCATCTCCACACAAAATCTTGTCAAGTCGTTTTGTTTCGAAGGGGAAAAAGGACAGTCAAATTTTCACATTTATTATATTAAGTAAAATGGATATAAGGACAAGTGTAATTTAGATGTTGTCATACATATCCTTTATAATAAACAAGGGATATTTAAAAAAAAATGGACCGACTTAGTCTATGTACATTTTTTGTCTAATAATATCAAGCATATGTGAATATTTCATGGTTAAGCCTAGCTTAAATATGAAATCTTGTAATTAAAAGATTTTTGCATAATCTACTATTCGCATGTTAAAAACACTGCACTCTACAGCTTATGACATAGTAATTTTTCTACTGCATAAAATGCATCACTTAAATAAAGCTGCCACGGTAATAGGCATATTATTTAACTAGCGATTCACCCTCGCTTTGCTCGGATTTATTCATAACTCAAGCGAACCTACGTTTTATTGATAATTGCAGAATAGATTATAATATATAGTCTACTAGCGACTCACGACTTCGCTCCTAGATTTAGCGCGAAAAATAAAAGAAGCCTTAGTTACATACCTCTTATAACATTAGCTATATGCGAGTGAAAGTCCCATCAAAATTGTTTTAACCGTTTCAGAGAATAGCCGGAATAATCTCGTTTACTTTTTCGGGATTAGTAGTTCCTGAGATTAGAGCGTTCAAACTAACAAACTGCGCCTCTTTATAATGTTAGGTATAGAGCTTTTCGCTAAAAATACTCAAAAATCTTCTATTTTTACTATTTACATATCAATTTATAATATTAGAGGGAGATGAAATGTGGTAGAAACTTGTTTTAGACCGTTGATGTAAGTCACGAAGACTAAAAGGAGGACGAACTAACATAGTATACTCATTCCGACATTAATTATAATAAAAGTACTTAGGGGTGTTCTTAGTTAGGAACCTCTTACAAATTAACAAACTCGGAACAATTATGTTTATCTGACATCTGTACACTAATTAGGGAAGACAGACTTGTTTCTGCTCTACAAGGAAATCTCTACATGAAAATCGGCTCTAGTATACTTATCTAACCTAACATTCTCTGTAAATGCTCACATTTTAGATGGTGAATCATGCTCGTTCATTTGTAATAGGGTCTAGTTTACATAAATTAAATGCCAACGAAAGTTTTTAAAGTAGTTGTGAAGAGTACCCATATCCACCTCCTCATCAGAACAGCTCCAAGTTATAAAAATCATTGAATTGTCTTCCGAACATACATTTGGCAAGGAAACTTAACATAAAATCGAGTACTTACATGTGATTAATAGAAAAATGTGCTACTAAAACCACGTATTAATAAAAATCTCTATAGCGTCCTTTTACAATAACTATAAGTAAATACCTATAGAGATACAGTCTTAACTCATGTTAATTTATTCTTAGAATTTTCTTAAAATGTTAATAATAAAATTAAGTATTTGGTTTTTAGTTTTAAACTGTAAAGTTGAAATATTGTTGTTTTACCTACTATCTTTAATGTCGTTATCACCTATAATTAAGGTTTTTATGTTTTGTTTTCCAGGTACAAATGTTTTCATGTGTTTAGTAAGTACTTTGTTGGTGGTCTGATATAATAAATAAAAAAAAAATTGCGTGTGTACAAAGTACACATGTCAGAAGTAGAACTTGAATTTAAATTAAGGCTAACTCTTCCCCGTCTCTGAGCGCCTGGTACTATGGACTTATTTTTTCGTTTCATCGAGTTTGAAATCACAACTATTCTAAAGAAGTTTCACATCAATAAAATAAAATGAAAATGATACAAAATAATCGATAAAGTTAAAAAATATATATATATTTTTTTCAAGACAAGACAATTCCTATGAAGAAAAAACGGTAAGCTCAAAAGTTATTTTCAATGTTTCTTTCGATCTACAATATATAGGGATTGCGCGTTGAATAGAAATTGATGAGGGCCACCGGTTAGAAACACCTGACTGCGGCCATTTTCCTTAATTTTTATGAAAGTGGTTCGTAATGTTTAGGTACCTGTTTGTTTTGAAATATTCGATATTTCGTCATTATTTGGACTAAAATCCTATTTCGATCTAAATGGAAAACTAGTAAAAATCTTGATTTGTAAGTATAAATAAATATGATATTAATAATATATACAATATACTATTTGTGTATTAAATTACATCCTAATCTTTCCAGCCGTTTTATAGTTAGATGTAATAAATATTAATTTATGAGATGGCAGCCGTTATATAAGTTATCTTTTTTAAAGTTGGTGGAAAAGTTGATCATATCTGCCGTAGAAGTTCGCTTGAGTGACTCTTTTTAATTTTTTCACTGTTTGTTGCGTACGCGTTAGGCACTAGGAAGTGGTTAAAAAAATAATATTTTTTTTAGCTGTGACATATTTTGATTTAGATTAAATTTCATTCAATCGTAAATAAAACTACTTTTTGGATTTATAAAACTATTTTGATTTTCCAAACCCAATTTTTTTTTCATTTATATGAATTTGATGAAGTTGGTACTAAACTATTTTTATCTAAATTAAAAACCAAGCTATACGTCTAAAATTTTTTATGTACATGGTATAACGTAGATATGTATAAAAAATAACAGGTTGGTAGTCTTCATTTACTAATACTATGGATACCGATATCGGCCAGCCTATGCAAATCAAGGAAAGCTCACATCACTAATTGATGGAAATATAATTTTATAATATTTTAACTATCTGATTAAGTATCTATAGTAAGTACCAATCAGGTATTTTTTCTTTTCAGTGTGTCAGTTAATTTTTTCATCTAAAAGTCAAAAATTTTGCATTCAAAAATTCATAGGTAAATTAATTGGTAAAATAAACTTTGATACGGTGAAATGTATAGTATAAAAATTTACACGTTAACAAATATTATATGAGAGTATACAACAAAGACTGCATCGCGTTAAATTAGCCGCTGCCGTTCACTTCATCTCAGAATGTAATCAATTTTTAATCAAGCGCTTAATTAGGTTGCCTTTTAGATCTCCTAGGTCTTAAGGCTTTGAAGGAATTCTTAACAAATAATGATTGCCTTCATTTTACACTGACTACTATGCTAGCTTGTGGTCGCGGCTTCTCTTCAAAATTTTCTTCTTTATTTCTGTTTTTTTAGCAAACTAGACTAGAGTAAGTTAAAATAAGCTAATCAGTTTTGATAATTTTCTTATAAAATAAACGTAGCCAAAGTTACTCCTTATAACTATCAGCGAGTGAAAGTCCCGTCAAAATCGGTGTAGCCGTTTCAAAGATTAGCCGGAACAAACAGACAGGCAGACGAAAATTTTAAAAATGGATTTTTTGATGTAAGTACCGTATATACTTTCATATGCATTTAGTGAAAAGTTGTTAATTATTTATATGTCCTGATGTTTATTCTAAGTTTTTTTTAAAAGGTAGAAATTAGTTACAAAGAACGCTTGTTGATCCATACTGTAGATGTATTATAAATGCGAAAGTGTGTTTATTTCTTTGGATATTATTAGATGGAAAGCTGTGTAGATAAAAATGTATACTTCCGAAATAACTAAAGATTAAAATTGTAGTATTATGTATGAGTATACTTTATTTTCTCAACGGTATTTTTAAAGTAATATATAAAGCACACCGCCTTGATATATTTACCTGATTCACATGAAAAATGGCACGCGTTACGTTAAGCGACACGACACAGTTCACTTTCTTAGATTTGTGTAAGTTTGTTAGAAAATATACTACCTGCCAGCGACTTTGGTCACATGTGTATATTACATAGTGTATAATCTATATAGATTAAAAATATCCCTATAAATAAAATTAGCCTGTCTATATATAACTTATAAAAATGAGGTAAAGGAGATTATTTCAACCCACAACCTTAAATGTTTATTGCGTTTAATATTTTTTATTTCTCTTTGCTTACTCTTAGATCCGTTTTATATGTTGGGACAGTATTACACACAGCGCCATCTAGTTCCGTGGCAAGCTACGAAGGAAGCTTGTGTTACGGATAGTTGAAATACTATGTATTTACGTTTAAATATATACATATTATAAATATAAACACCCATGACTGGAGTATAAACATTCGAGTTTTTGACAAATGAATGCCCCCAGCGGGACTTAAACCCGTTACCGCTGGCGTTATCACTACAAACTGCGCCAAACGTTTCGTCAATAATTTTGAATCTATTAAAGTTTGTGTATAATAAATAAATAATATCAACGTTTGTAAATTACTTATAACCGACACTCAAATCCTGAAATGGCTACGCCAATAAATCGCATTCAGAGTAATGTTTTCAGGGATGGAGAGGGCAAAATGTATTTTAACGTTTTGAGGGTGCAGCGGTAGAAATCAATAAGTGCTTATTTGTTCTTACTATGATAAATATATGTTGTTGTCGATTTGATTGATGAATTAAATAAAGCAAATTAACTAGCGGTTTACTCTTATTTTGCTTTTTTTATTGTCTTTAAAAGCCTCGTTTCTTGCATTTAATATTGTTGACATCTTATCGATTATTATTTAAAATACCTATCATTAAGAAATCAAAGTTAAATTTACATTAAGACCTGATTAATATTTCATATACATTAGGTTTCAATTTTCATATTATTATGTTTAGTTTCACAGTAAGATTATGTAAGAGAAATAACTTATATTAAAATGATAACATCTTTTCGGATTCTTTCGTGGATTTATTTAGATTTTTGGAACGTTTCTACAACTTAACAGTTAGTACAGATACTTTAAAATATTTAATAAATAAAATTAAAATATACGTGTAAATCTAAGAAAGTATAATAATAACTAGAGATGGGCCGAGTACTCGGTTAATACTCGGTACTCGGTGTACTCGGCGGTTATTTTGATACTCGTACTCGGCCGAATAACTCGGTTTAAGCCGAGTATACTCGGTTTTAGTAAAGCAATATATTTATTTAGGTAGATATAATTAAAACTACAGTGTTATATAATCAAAAAGTATTTATTACTTATTTAGGAAATCTTTGACAATCTCAATTATGATAATGAGAGAGTAGTGATGAGACAAAATTAGGAGAAAGTTAATGAAAAAAATCAATATTTAAAATTTGATAAAAGTAAATTATGATGCAGGAACACAAGGCTTTCTGCACGTTCTGGTAACAGCCTATTCCTTTATTTCTTCGTAGACGTTACCAGCCTCCGAAAATAAAACGCTCGCTATACACGGTGCTTGCAGGTGCACATAGAAACACTCTTGTTAATCGTGCCAGCTCTGGATACCCTGTTTGGTACCCTGCCCACCTTATCTTAAAAAGACTTATCTTTTGCTAACAAATTTTGTTTTAACTAACAAACTTTTTTAATTATTTATCTACTATGATGCGCAACGTGACGGTATTTATTTGTAAACTAGCAAGCGACTGATAGACGAAAGGCGCAGGCAGGGTGAGGGGTGTATAAACTTGTTAACGCGCCCGAAACTGGAATTTGATTGAACCGAGTTACTCGGCCGAGTACTCGGTTGGAAAAAAATTGAACCGAGTAAAACTCGGTACTCGTTACTCGGCAAAAGTGCTACTCGGCGCATCTCTAATAATAACTCATATTTTCGTTGCCTAGTAAATAGTAGCTTTATAATTTTTATATTTAATCACGCTATTGAAATGACATTAACAAATACAATACTCTTTTATTAAACAAATTAGTTCGCTTCTATTATTATTTTAAATATAATAGAATACTAAATTTAATAGAAAACATATAATACATTTTTTAAAAATGTAATTGAAACCTATCACGTACGTAATGCAGAAAAATAAGCTAAGTTCATAATATAGTATAAAGTTAAATAAGAAAATTTTGAAAGGGAATACCTTTTATATTTTTTACAAATCATAAATATTGTAGAGTTGGTAGCCCTGGGGCATATATTATTAATATTTCGTCGGCAGCGATACGTGACGCGCGGCTCGACGCTAGGCGCCTCGGTACGTGCTTGACCATTGCTTTTTGCCGTCCAATCGACTCGATCGGAATACTTATATCGCTTTTTTATCTAATGCTTTCAATTATTGTACGTTATTTGAATTTATATGTTTATTCAATTATAGTTAAGTAAAACTGAAAAAGGTTGTATATTTTTGTTTACTTAATAAATACCAACTTAAATTGTAATATCCGAAATAAAAAACCAAAAATATTTTGCAACTGATATTAGTGTGAATAGGCAGTATACAATTAAAAAAAAACAATCCATTAATTCGAGCGAATCAACAGGCGATACTCTGATAATTATGAAACGGGAACTAATATCGATATTTTTCATTAATTTAAATACTGTATCATTAATCGAACTAAATAAGAAATTAATGAAAAACATTACTTTTGGCACAAATCAATTTGGTTTTTACTGAAATATTACCGCTTTTCTAAAAATATCCCGAGGACATTTAGGAACCGGCAAACGGCGAGGTATTGATGATTAAACACGAAAAGCATTTTAACCCTAGGCTTTGCGGTCGGAGCCATTTCTCCCACTCTACGGACAAATGTTTGTCAGTTGGTTGCTAATTGCGGGTATTTTCGACGAAATGCGCTTTGAATTTGGTTATTAATCAAATGGACATTCATAGATGCAGTTATATTTTTGAGTTTTCAATATATTGAAGTTTTTTGCGTTCAAGATCTTAATGTATTGAAGTTTGTTTGATTTAGATTGTTATCACATCTATTTAATCGTAAATATTTAGATGGCCGACGTTGCCAAACGTACTACTGTCAGATTTAATTTTGTAACTGAGATTTGATGTAGTCGGTTGAAAATTTCATAACATAAAAAAATATTTAAATATAAAGTAAATTCTTTATAAAAATCAAACTTGTAAAAAATTAAACCATTTTTTGAATAGATTGTCATATAGCATTTTATTGTTGGTATTAAAAAAAATAAGTAATTAATATTTATATAACTTTTTTAATATCGTTTTTGTAGAACATAAGCAAAGATATTAATGTTTAGCAGCCAACAAAATATGAGCAAAATAACAGATCATTTAAGTTAATTCGTATTACTACTAAGAAAACAACAATTGTGTATTGTATATCAATTATAGTGACTACAAAAACAATATCGAGAGAGCAGTGTTCCAAATAATTAAGAATACGTCAAGTGATTGAAAGTGAACCGAATTTTCCAGGGAATAAAGCACTAAATGAATCGTGACATCCACTAGATATGACAATAACAGCTGTCTGTCAGCACTAATATCCTAAATCCGAACAAATCGCCCGCCGCCCTCAGATAAACCAAAGCCACGAAATGTTTATTTAGCTCACGATTTATGTTATATTAACGATACCGTTTCTAGTGAATCTTAGCGACTCTACGACATTTGGGTAAGTAGGTAGGTTAAGTATATGTATTACTCGCGACTACCCCTCATGTACTTCCTTTCTTCATGTTACTAAGTACGTTTTATCGGTAAGTATAGAGATGAGATATGTTTCCGTACTAAAATGTATCTTTAATGTGGACCCGGATAGGCTATCATACTAAATTTCATTAAAATCTGCACAAGGGTCTTCTAGAGACCATGTCGTGTTTCTAGATATACAGAAAAAAATCTAAAAACTATAGATTTTGCCTCTATGTAGATAATAATAACCATTTCATAAATTAAAAACAAATGTACAGATTCGAATAAGTTAGTACATTATTGTATGTATTGATTGCGAAAAATTAATAAAAGTAAAACAAAAAATTGTAAATTCATGGACTGTTTAAAGCTCGAAATAGGTAATTTTCTGTACAATTCATTGGATTTAAGTGATTTTATTTATTTTATACATTACACATATATTTTGTTATTTCATGATTAAATTAACGTTTTAACTTTATTTCTAACTACAATATATTGTTGAATTAAATCTCGTTAAAGTTGTAGACACTAATTATGATCAAACTGTATGTCAATAGTTATCTTTACAGTTTTGCTCAAGGGATCGTAGTTTATACGAGTTTCAAACTGAAGCAACCGTGAAAGTCTTCCTCAATACTGATAAGATGTATATCTTCGTGGTATATTTAGTTTTGTAGTAATATAAAGAAGTGGGATTAACGTTTAAATATATGACAATTTAACTTACATAAATGAATTTGTTATTATCATCATGATCATCATCTCAGCCTAAATACATCCACTGCTGGACATAGGCCACTCCAACAACTTCCACAACAACCGGTCCAGCAAGAGACCGCTGGATGCGGATAAGAAAAAGCCGCTGCTTTTACCAAGACGTCCGTCCACTTAGTCCAAGGTCTGCCACATGGTGCCTGCTGCCTTTCATTACGTGGTCGCCAATCCAAAAAACATTTTGTACACAATATGAAATTTTTATTATATTTATACCTTCAAGTAAGCAATAAGTCTTCTAGGTCTTTCTAAAATTCCCATTATCTCCCTACAGGATTAATACAACTTGTATATCCTCTTATGTAAGTAGAATAACAGATACTTTAATTTGGGAATAAACTAAATATAACTTCAAACATATGTTAAAAGTATTTAAACGCTCTAGCATGTCGGCCATTAACATTAATCCCTGTAAAACTCTTGAAATATTGTCGCGGTCGCAACGACCGTATGGCAGCAGAACAGGGTTGGTTTTGGTAATTTTTTTACCATTATAAAGATTTTATGGCATACAATGCACAAAGCTGCTATTAATCAAGGCAAGAGAAGTGTAATTCTCATTTTGTTATTAGTTTAAGTTTATTTATCTATACTAATATTATAAAGAAGTAAAGTTTGTTTATTTGTTAAATTGTAAGGGGTAATCTCGGGATCTACTGAACCGATTTTAAAAATTCTTTCACCAATAGAAAGCCACATTATTGCTGAGTGTCATAGGTTATATAAAAAACCGAAAAATAAAAAGGCTTTTACGTGGTAGTCCGTTTTGCAAAGTGAATCGGAGAAAAAACGGTCGAATGAAATCGTTTCTTACGAACGCTGCCTTAACTATGAAAGATATATTTTTGAGTTCTAGAGAAAAGATGTGGAGCTTAAAAATGCCTACAAGAAAGTCGACGACAGCATATGTCTAACTTTTATATTTAAGTGACAAAAAGTAGTTTTTTTAATATTAGTATAGATAATTTAATTTATAATTTTTAATATCAATGAAATAATTTAAATTATTTAAACACTCTGTACTAAAAAAGGATTATTAACATTATGCCCAACGAAGTGGGCACGGGTCAGCTAGTATTAAATAATTCCTTTTAACCCAAAGTACAAACTTTAATACAAATGTTCGACAATACAGTAAAAGTACTAAGAAAGATATACATTAAATAACAAGACTTTGGGTCGAAAATGCGGTGTAAAAGACGCGTCGAAAGAGATCATAGGTTCGAATACTGTAAGAGGTTAATTACATATTTCATACTATTGTAAACCGTAAATACCGTCATTTAATACTTTATCTTAATGAAAAGTGAAAAAAATGAGCAGAGATCAGGCTCTCCCTTTCTATCCCGTGTAGGTGAAAAAAGAAACAAAATTCAATATTAAATGTTGTAAAAGAATGTTGTTTAGAACACGTCGCGTGTTGACGCCCGGTCGCTTGATTTTCTGACGTCGCGTGATTCTATTCGAATTAGCTTAAAGCTTTGGTGCTATTATTTTTAAAATTGCACTTTCTTACAATGTTATGATTAAAAAGAAATTCATGTGTCAAACACGAGTGTTTGAAATCTTAATGCCAATGAGAAAATATTACTTATGTACGTAGTAATAAAATAATAAAAAATTTAATATTCTGAAAGAAGAAATAAAGAAATTAAAAAAATAATTGCTTTAACTTTTAAATAAAAGTTAACATCCTAAACGAAAATATTCAGCGTAATAATTATGCCCAGATTTAATTTTGATTTGTGGATTTTAGGTAGATTATTTTATTTATAAACTAACGACTCAACCCTGCTTCACCCGGGTTCATCCCAAGCACAACAACAGTAGTATACTTCATAACACAAGCCTCTTAGCTTACTATGGAACTAGATGGTGCTATACGTGTATGTAATGAATGAGTGTTGTGCATTCTAATATACTTGTATATACACTAGTAATACGCGCGGCTTCGCCCGCGTTAATTTTTTTAATCGCTACCAAACTTCATTCAATCACTCGCTGGGTTGAAAATTCTCCAAAATTACTCCAGCTTTAATATGCTCCTGAGCCGCGCGGCTACCTATTTCATATATTATATGTGCGGCGTGCACTCCTCCTCCTCTCATGTTATTGTAGTTTTAGTAGGGATCCTTATTTTTTTCTTGCAATTAAAATAGCCTATATTAATCAGTGATAATGTAGCATTCAAATGGTGAAAGAATTCTTAAAATCGGTCCAGTACTTTTTGAGCCAATTCGTTACAAACATACTTACATACAAACCTTTCCTCTTTATAATATTAGTATAGATATACATATGTACAAATTATGTACTTTACTTAATCATGTACTTATATTATACATCACCGTTGGCACTATGACGGCTGAATTTAAGGGGAATCCTAATTTTATTTACAGCTCTCCACCCCACATATTTATTACCACGATCGAATAAACCATCGAATTTCAAATATTATAGAAAGTGTATCAGACTCTGAAATCTTAAAGGAAAAATACGATTTTTATATTTTTCGTTAGAAACTAGTGATACAACCCGGTTTTGTTTAGCTAAAGTGGTGCATGTATATACGAACAAACATTAAAACAAATCATTGTTACAATACACATTGGTGGTGCTTATATTCAAATTATTATTAATCAAAGACATTATAATTCAATGCATGATTAAGTATGCATAGTGCATACATTAAAAAGAATATAATTAAATTAAATATTATAAGTAACTTGTATCGAATGGTTAGCTTATTTGCTTTTGTATTAATATTTAGTCTATAAAATCGAAAATCGTTGAAGAAAACATGTTTCACTAAAAGGTATTTGAATTTTATAACTTGATGATTGATTTTGATTTGATTAATGTAGCTAGATTTATCTTGTACTTAGGCGAGATGTGTCGATCGTAAAATTTTTAGGCCATATGAAAAAGTTTAAGAATAAATTTAGTAATTTATTACACAAATATAAAAAAAGATGGTTCTTAATCTTCAAAACCTTTGGATAGCAAAAAGTTATACAATTTTGTTAGTAACTTAAAGCACATGCCACTTCTACAGCATTAATACTGAATACTAAGCAACCGAACCAATAAAACCACTGAATCAAAGAGAAAAACTGCTCGTACTCCTATAAATATTTTATTTCGGATAGTGAGAAGTAGGGTGGCAATGCACGGGGTGGGTATGGGAAAATTGAAACTGTAAAACACTGTATTCTATGTCGTGGTATTTCTATAGTAATATCATGAAGATGCACACGTTATATGGGGATTTCTAGAATTTATGAATTCAATTTTAAAAAGCATTCCCCTTTTAACTTTCTAGTACGGTACTACTAATAAGTATATTTCAATAACGAATAAAGAAATACATATTATGTAATGGTTGTGATTTGTCAGGTTTTTGAGAATTACAGTAAAAAAAAAATTAAGAGCTTATAAGTTAAGGGTTAAAATTCAATCATATCGCATTTTTTTTTGATTTTGGCTCGAGTACATAATTTAATTATTCTTTATTGATGGGACAATTCCTAATTTTCTTAATAACATGGTATCTGTACATGTAGCGGGAACTTTACTAATGTGTAGTCAAATGGACTCTTGAGACTGCTTCATAGAATATTCAGCTTTGAATCAACGGCACAGAGTTTAAATTTTAATATCACGTATATAGAAATATGCTCGTCTGTTCATGTTTATGGATATTTTACTCAGTACAGACAGGCCTAGTGCTAGCTCGTGAGTTAATATAAAGTTCGAAAAACTGTTGAAAAATTACAACTATTTTTCACTATTTTTTACTAACTAAAGCAGTGCAACTAGAATAGAATTGTATAAATGTACCTAATCGAAAAAACCTCTAAATATTAAAAAAATCTACTATTCTCAATTACTATGTTGTTGTTTAATGGTTCAAGAAATATGTCTTTTAAGAAAATATTAATATTAAAAATATGTAATGTATGCTTGTCTACACAGGTTATTATTAGCCGTCTGTCTGACCCTTTTTATGCTTAGATCTTTAAAACTACGCAACGGATTTTGATGTGGTTTTTTTAATAGATAGAGTGATTCAAGAGGAAGGTTTATATGCATAATAATTAGCGAAACCCGCGGCTTCGCTCGCGTTAAATTTAGGGAGTAGGGACGAACCCGAGCGAAGCGAATCTCTATATTAAGATAGGAAAGAAAACTTAAAAAAATGAGAGCATAAATAAAATCTTTTTATTCAATTCATGCAGTAGGTAGTAATCTTACTTTAAAAATAATGGAACTACACACATCATCATTGCAGTTCGAGGATCATCCCTTCGGTGTATAAATCAACTTAATTTTTCACGTACTTTCCCTAACTATGCGTCTACCATCGACTAGGGGAGTGTTAAACATTAAAACCACCCTCGAGACCAAAATAGTATGCGATATAAGTGAATTTCTTGTAAAAATGATAGTCTATCGTACTTTTGCTTGCTTCTTTGCTTTGTGTTTTTTATTTACAGGCATACTATCTTTTGACGACGTTGGGCTTAGTTTGTAGTGACCCTACTAACTGCTTCAGCGGTTGCGGGTTCGAGTCCCGCTGGGGTCACTCATTTGTTAAACGCGAATGTTTGTACTCCAGTAATGGGTGTTTATATTTATAATATATATGTGTAGTATATTAAACTATCTAGTATCCGTAACACAAACCTAGTACCTTCCCAAGGTAATAGATGGCGTTGTATGTAATAATGTCCCAACATATTTATAGTTATTTATTTATTATATTTACTATCTAACCTTTTTTATATGTATGTAGCAAGTCATTCCTCATATTAAATATTAATTCATCCATTAATTTCAACAGTGACTGTGCAACGCAAGTCACGTCGACCTTTTATGTAAAACAAAACAATGAAACATATAAACATTAAATACTTTACATTGTTAGACTGAAAATGAAATATGTTTTCTACAATTTGTGTTACTACTTTAAATTAGCTGAAGAAATTCTTATTTACTATAATAATAATAATAATAATAATAATAAACTCTTTATTGTACACCAAAAGAAATATAAAACATACAAATAAGAAGGATAATAATATGTACAAGAGGCGGCCTTATCGCTAAAACAGCGATCTCTTCCAGGCAACCTTTAGGTGTAGGAAATACAAAACTCTACAGAGGGAAGGGGTGCATAATATTGAGAAATTCCAAAAAAAAAAAAACCTAGGTACTTAAAAAAATATATATATATACATAATTACAAACATATACTTACATAAATACACATATACATACATATATTATAGTATATATATTATATATATATACATATATACACTATAAGATATAACAATGAAACAAAACTATATATAATTATATAATTTAAGTTTACGTGAGATTCAAGGTTAAGGGAACCTTGAATCTCACATAAACTTAAATTGAATTTTATTTGGGAATATTGAAATATCTATAGAAATAAACAAAACAGCTACACGCTCTTTTCTCAGCTAATTTTCTTTTTTTGCTTAGTGGCTATTGATGTTTACTATAATGTAATCAATTTAAAAAATGAGAGGGTTATTTTTGATATGAAATGATTCAAATATGAAAATATCAGAGGTACAAGACACGGAATCTGAACCCACTTTACTGGGTTTCACACGCGAGCATATTACCATTGGGCTACCAATGACTTCGTGCATGTACCATAAAATATCTTAGTTATGGTAGTGTTTTACTATAATACTTTCTACTCATAAATAAATAGATACATTTAAGAGTATAGAAAGCCGATTTTTTTTATATCGGTATGTTGGGACATTATTACACACAGCGCCATCTAGTTCCGTGAAAACCTACGAAGCTTGTGTTACGGATACCAGATAGTTGATATACTACACATATAAGTTTATATTATAGATACAAGTACAAACATCCGAGTTTAATAAATAAATGCCTCCAGCGGGACTCGAATCCGCTACCGCTGGCGCAAGAAAGTGGGATCACTACAAACTGAGCCACACGTCGTGTCAATTATCACTACATAGTATAAAACAAAGTCGCCTTTTCTGTCCCTATATCCCTATATCCCTATGTGCGCTTAAATCTTTAAAACTACGCAACGGATTTTGATGCGGTTTTTTTAATAGATAGAGTGATTCAAGAGGAAGGTTTATAAGCATAACTAGCAGATCCCGCGGCTTTACCTGTGCTAAATCTAGGGAAGAGCCCGAGCGAAGCGAGGGCGAGTCGCTAGTAAAAAATATAAAGGTATTTTATCTCACACCGTAAAAATCAGATAGGTACATGTCAATAATACAACATACCTGATAACATCTCACTTTGTTCTAATCAATGGTGCTGATTGCTGAGTTTTGTAATTTTGAGGGCGCACACTTTCCACTTTTCAGTATATCAATTTATGGGAGAAAAAGAAAATGGTATAGATGTTAAAATCACGTTTGTAATGATCTTACATATTTCATTTTTTTAATATTATTGTAGTACAGGAATTGTTGGTTCAAATAAAGAAAAGTCTTCGCAATTAAAGTTGCATTTCAAACTAGCATATTCACTTAGTACGAGTGTACAGGCTGTCGCAGAAGGTAACGATAACCTGACATGGGGAGAAAGACTCTCTTATGATGAGTAACAAAAATCTGCGCTCTACACACAGTAGGGCTCGAGTACCAACCATTTTTTTGAAAAACAAAAATATACTATCGTAATAATATTAAAAAAATAGTAATTAATTTTATTTTTTTCCGATATATAATACATTTCATAAATTGTGTCATTCAAATAAACATTAGAAATAGATCGTAATGCTACTTAAAAATTAAGACAGTTAGTTACTACTGACCATGCGGTAATTTAGTCTAAGTCAGGTCAGTCCGGTCGACTAATAATAAATAGAATATAAGCGGCATTTATTTTTGCTATTTGTGACATACCCTGTTAATGTCCGAGACATCACGTATGACAAATCATATTAAGATATTCACTTCTAGAAGCCATTAAACAAAAGAATTGAAATATAGGTATTCTAAGGTACCTAAAAGAACCTAGGTTACCTAAAAATTAGGCTGAGAAAAGTCAGGGCTGATTGCTAGTTAGTAATTAATAATGTATACATAACAAGTAAAGCACACGTGATGGCACGCATCCGTTTCTGATAAATAGATTGGGGACGGAGTCTGCTCGATAATTAGTGGCGTGTGTGCAAATTTAATAACTCTTGCGCGGATGGCTTAGCTTTTACAATTACCGATACGATAGAATACTGCTTTGTTATAATATTATGGGCTTAATGATGTTATTTTATGGTAGATTTTGATTACTGTATTTATTACTAGTACTAGAATTAAAGTGTTTTCAGATCTTTTCCTATACTTAGGCTTATTTATTGAGTGAAGTATAAATGGAGACATATTATTTATTTATTTTATTTATTTATGGATAAATATTTAACGTATTTTTATCGTTTTATACTCTAGACCAAAATATTAGATATTCTTTGAAAATGCAACCATAATTTGTTCATAGAGTAATATTTTATTGAACTTTGTATATTTGATATATTTAAATCTTATTTAAAAAATATTTTAGTACAGAAAATTTAATATACTAAATTTAATGGTGATCCTTAAGAAATTCAAGCGTCATATTCTACAACAACCCTAAAAACCAAAACAAATATCGTATCGTAAGTTATAAACGTATGTATCCCAGTATTTGCTTACCGCGGCCGCTCGTCAATCACGCTCGAGGCTGACTCTGCATTTCAATTTTAGGCCTTCGTTTCACTTCACTGCTGAACTTAAACATTTTTGGCCTTTTCGTTAATTTTGACTAGCAATTTTGGTTTGATCCCATGGAAATCTCTAGCGATAAATTCAATAACAGTGGTTATTTAATTTGATTTTTGGTTGTTTAATGGCATCACTTAGCAAAGATCAATCAACCAAGCCAATCTTTTATGAAGAAAATGATAGATTTTTTGTTTATTTTCAGTTATTTGGATCTACTATTTATGTCTTAAAATTTAAGTTTAAAAGTAAATGTCTTTACTGTCTTCCCCATAAACTATACATATTATCATGTTATAGATATATAGAAGGGTAGCAGTGGTTTGTTTTGTTAACATAAATATTTACTGAGCATAAGTTTTTTTAGGGCAAAACGAAATACAGGGTGGAAACTAAATACAGGGTGGTGAATTAATTAAACCCAAACGTGTATCTTGATATTGCCGTTACGGAGATTAGGCATTATGTGTTTATAAAGAAGGTTAAACATAATTTCTAAATATTATCATTAAACTGAATTTTATTTATAGTTTCTAAATATACAGCTATTACAGCTTATGTTACAGCTGAAAAGACCAAGCAAGTTTTCGTACGACATGTGAAGTCTTCTGACCCACATTGCCTAGTGTAGTGGACTATGGCTTATGCCTTCGCCGTGAAAGGAGGCCCGTGCCCAGCAGTGGGTCAATCAATATTTACTTACATTTATCGTAAATATATATATTTTTTATTTAAATGAATGACAAGTTTGCTAAGTTACTAGCGAAATTGTACGTGAAAAATTAAAAAGTGTCTGTAACGCACCCGAACGAAGCAAGGGTAAGTCACTAGTACTAAATAAGAATTCTTCATGGTTCATTCCATCAAATCCATGGTTACATTATCGCTTTATCATTGTATTGTTATAGCTTCACAGAGCGTCAGGATGAGGGATCCCAATTTATCAGACAGCCAAATTAAGACTAACGATTTGTCGGACCTTATTGCGGCCGGTTTTAACTTTTATTTAAAAGAAAATTTATGAAAATTTATGCTTAGACTGTAAAAATCAAGGTTGAAAGTTAAATAACTTTTGAGCGTTATGAAAGCATATTAAGTTTCTTAAATATCAAATGTAAAAGGCAGTTTTGTGATTTCACAACAAGCGTGCTCAGATATTTATCGCACTAATAAATTAGAACTTTTAAACCTGAAGACATGTTTGGCTCGGTTTGCAGTGATTCTTCTTGCTGTGGCAGTGGTCGGGGGTTCGAGTCCCTGATGGCATTTATTGTTGTTAAGAACACAAATTTTTATACCCCAGGGTTATTTATAATATGCAATGTATGTATTTCAAGATATATATTTGTAGCTTTTCAACTATCTGGCATCTATTACACACCAAGATGGTGCTGCGTGTTAATTTCCCAACATGCCCCAATATACATATATTATGTACTGACTGCCTCGGTGGTGTAGTGGCTAGCATGTACGGTCATACTTCGAGAGGTCCTAAGTTCGAGTCCCGGGGCGGGCCAAGTTTAGTTATTGACGCTTTCTGTTTAGATAGCTTCAATAACAGCCCGGAGTTGGGAAGTTGGCGGTGTGTCACCCCCGTGCCTCGGAGAGCACGTAAGCCGTCGGTCCTGCGCCTTAGCTCTCACTAGTCGAGTCGAGCAGTCGTTCTATCAGAATATGAGAGTGATAGGAACAGAGAGTGCACTTGTTTCTGTTACACTTGTGACCTCTTATTTATAAATTTTAAATTCTAATAATCGATATCATTATATTCTTTATTTTAAAAATTATTTCACATATCATGATCTAAGCTTTCGCTTTAACATAATATAAACTTTGTTATTTATCGACCCTCTCCGTGGAGTGGCGAACGAACGCTAAAATATATACACTTTACAATTTAAGTAGCAAGTAAAACTTTAAATGTAGTACACACTTACCAAAAATGTGCTCAAAATTAATTAGCTGTACAGTGTGTGCTTACCTGAAAATTAAAAAAGATATCATATAAATTTCATAGTACATTTTTCGAATCATCCATAAAGAACGTTAGGCAATGATTATATATTACGCAGGAGCAACTGCTTTCTATAAATAGTTAGTTAAATTTAAATTATTTTAGTACATTTTATACACAATAGTTATTTATGACTTCGGTAAAAAATAAATATAAAAGCATTTCTTGGTAAATAGGTTTGATTCTGTTGCGATATTATTCTTATTTGGACTTGGATGGAAATACATATAACTAACTTTCGGTAAAGACAATGATAGCACAGTGGTAACGCGCTTGCTTAGGTAATCGGGTTCAAATCTGGGTCTCGCATCTCTGATATATACTAATTTAGACTAGATTAAAAACATTTTTCTTGTGATTTTTAGTAACAATATTCTACGTTAAGAATATTCATACTCGTATTTACAGAAAACTCATAAACATATCCATAACAATGTATTAAAATGAAAATCCACCCCTTTTCCTTCACGATATCTTATAAAGATGACACTCGCAAAAATGTGAAATGACAGGCGAAAGCGGGCTGTCGGCATGCCAATCGAATTTTACTTATACAAAACAGACAGGGCTTAAGTCACAAGCTTGTGTTTTGAATTTAAATTTATAATTGATTTCAATAAAGATACTGTTGTGGAATGAAATTAAAATAATCAAAACTTAAGGCCAAGAAAAGCTTAAAGCTCAAAATCATAATTTCACAAGTAAACTTAAAAATATAAAAACCATAACCGGAATCATTGATCATATTATCAATATATACTACATAAATTGGTCATAATATATGAGACAAACTTTTTTCATTTATGATTTTTTAATGAATAATTTAAAAACTTAATTAACAATTTTTCATTTTGTTTGATTTTCGCTCTCCTTCCCTTGGTAGAAAGAAAATGGTTTGTGATGATGAGTGATTTTTCAGCCGACTTCGAAAAAGGTTCTCAATTGAACTGTATTTTGTTTTTAAATTTCAAATTAACTTTATATTCCTTCATAACTACTACAACTACTAAGGAAATGTGTAAAAACGCTATTTCTCGTAATTTACGCCCATATCCAAAACAAGTCGCTTTGATATGACGGCTTTTATCAGGTATTGTTTGGCTTTTACGATTGATGGAGCGGTGTCGATAGAGAATAAACTAAAATAATTTATTTTAGAGGTGATATTCATGAAATATTATATAAATTATTTATTTAAATAATAAATAATTATTGTTGTTCTGAATATTTACAGTGGGTCGGCAGTCTCAGTCAGGTTCTCAAGTGGCAGCCACGTACCGGAATGCGAAGTGTGGGCAGACCTCCCACAAGATGGACCGATGACTTGGTCAAAACCTATGGAGCCCACTGGATGAGGATGGCACAGGACCGAGTATCGTGGAGATCTTTGTGGGGGAAGCCTATGCCCAGCAGTGGACGTGCTTGGGCTGAGACGACAACAACGGCAGTCTTGATATTATAAGCGATCGCTATTATATCGGTTCTAGCTGCTAAGTATTAATCATTAATGACTATTTCGAGACTGCTGGCCCTGGGTTTCATTTTTAGAGTAAATATATAGTATGTTATTTAAAAAATGTATGCCGCATTAATATTATAAAATATTTTACTGAAAGTGTCTATCTATTCCGAAGTCCATGTATCTAATTTAATTATATAGTAACTTAATTCAATGTAAGACTAGACTTTAACGTTTTCATAGGAGTAATTTGTCAATTTAATTTATTTTATTGCACAGACTATGACTCTTGGACCTCCGAGGTGTAGACAATGTCATACAGTTATTTTACAATATATTTCGACTAAGTAAATAGTGAAACACCATTAAAGTGGTTATGTAATACATAGAAGCTTTCAAACTGATAAGAGGCTTGTATGAATATCAAAGATATCAGAGGATGCACGTTAGTCACGGCGTTACGTCTAAATTGATTTGCTTATCGGGGCATCAAAATTTTGTATCATATTTTTCCAGCTTTGAAGATAAAGCCGTGTTATATTTTACATTAACTTATTATATCGAGATGACGCTTTATATCTGTGAAAGGAAAATACTTAACATCCATTGTTTGCGAACAAAATTTAATTTAGCATAAAAATTCTTGAATGAAGGCAGCGGTAGCCCAGCGGTAACGCGCTCGCTTGGATAACCGAGTGATGCGGGTTCGAATCCGGGTCCCGCACCTCTAATATTTTCATGTACGATTCATTTCTACCATTATTACCACTTGTCTTACGGTGAAGGAAAACAACGTGAGGAAACCTGCATGTCTGAAAAAAATCTAGCAAATTTTCGAAAGACATGTGAAGTCCGCAACACGAACTAGGCCAGCGCAGTGGATTATGGCCTAATCCCCCTTGTAGTGAGGGAGGCCCGTGCCCAGCAGTGGGACGTTAATAACGCTTTACATACGTTTAAAAGTAGCGTTTTCCCGCAGTTTTGTCTGCGTAGTTTATTCACAAAAATTCCGTTTATAATCTTTACTTGAAAGAGTCAGATTGATAAGACGTGTGTTATTGTACATAAATAATAAAGCTACCTTCGATAAGTTAATATAACAGCTTTTATAGGCGATTACTAGTTCAGTTCCTGACTAGATAACCGAATTTAACTATTGAAAAAAATCGTCAGTAAATAGAAAAAAGTTAAGAAAAATTTTGGGTTTTATCTCTGAACCATTACATCTTTTATAAATAATAAATAAAACTACGTTCATTTAGTTATTTGGTATTCCAGTTTACATAAAGAAATGCATCGCATTATGGGCTCCATTTGTATGGCGTTTCATTAAAAATATCCGTCGCTCAACGAAATATTATGAATGCCTTTTAAATGAATTTAAACGAGTCTCAGGATATTATATGAAATAAGCATTCATCTCGCCCTTTCACACGTTTTTAGTTTATTTAGGTCTCAGTGCTTGTAAGAGATGGTCTGATAGGTCACATTGACGTATTCAATACTATTATAAGTATAGTTGACTACTTCAATATTTATGTTAGGTTTAAGTTTTACTCGAAGGCTTTTTAGTTTATGTAAGAGCCAAGGGCTTTTGTTTAGTTAGTCTTAGAATTAAACAAAAAATAAATATTATGGTTTCTCGACAAAAGTTGTAGAAGTAAAGTAGAAAATGCTTATTATTCTTTAATTAAACATTAATTTAAACGAAGGCAAAGATTTCAATTATTAGTTGTATGAACAGAAATTATAATTCATCACTATAAAATTTCTATATGTAAAACGTAAAACTAGTGGAACTCGCGGCTTCGCTCGCGCCAAACTTATTCGAACCCGAGCGAAGTGAAGGTGAGTCGCTTGTTTAAGATAAATATTTCTATCATACATTACATATATGTAACTCTAGCGGTTTTGGCAGCGCTCGCCAGAATACCTCGCAAATGGTAGATTAACTACTTACTTGACAATTATCGTCATATTTTGGACAATTCACACAATATCTTTATAAATTGTAGCCTATGTGTTATTCTGATGTATAAGCTATATTATTGTAAAGTTTCATTAAAATCTAATCAGTAGTTTTTACGTGAAAAAGTAACAAACATCCATCCATCCATACTTACAAACTTTCGCGTTTATAATATTAGTATAAATTCATCACTACATAGTATAAAACAAAGTCACTTTCTCTGTCCCTATATCCCTATGTATGCTTAAATCTTTAAAACTACGCAACGGATTTTGGTTCGGTTTTTTTTAATAGATAGAGTGATTCAAGAGAAGAAGGTTTATATGCATAACTAGCAGATTCCGCGGCTTTGAAGCGAGGGCGAGTCGCTAGTATGTGGTATATGATGTATTTAGTGGAACTTGGCCTATATGTTGCCGTGTACTTAGATTATATAAAAATCAGACTAAAGTAATACTTTACTCATAATAAATCGTGGACTTTGTCAGCTGCTGCTAATGTGTGGAGCGTGACAGAATGTCTTGTTTTTATAACATCAAGGCATTCGGTAACACGAATATAGTTATTTAACATTAACTATTTTCATAGACGACCTTTTAACAGTTATTTCTTTATGAAATTTGATGTTATAAGTTGTTTTGGATTAACCTTAAACAAAAATATGATCAGTATATATAAATAAAATTAAAGTGTCTGTTTTTAATTTCAAATTAACAATTTTTCCATTGAGTATGAAAGTTTACAGGGTACTTTTCTCAAAAAATCAATTTTTAAATTATCTGTCTGTTTGTTCCGGCTAATCTATGAAACGGCTTAACCGATTTTGACGGGACTTTCACTCGCAGATAGCTAATGTTATGAGGAGTAACTTAGGCTACTTTATTTTATTAGAAAATTATAAAGTCGTTTAGTGTATATTAACTTACGCCCAGCGAAGCGGGCTGGGTTTGCTAGTATTAGTAAAAATGGGCTAGTATTAGTAATTTGGGAAAGTGAAGAACTGTTATTGAAGAATGAATTGCTTAAAAACAATGTAAGAGTCCAATCGTAAAAACTTTGTCACTTTATATCAAATGCATATATTGTCTTGATTTTACATACAAAATTTCAAATCGATACAGTGATTAGAAGAAAATAAAAGGAAGATAAAACTTCTTCCAAAGTTTGGTACATAGTTACTTAGAAAAATATCAACTTTTTTGTGTACTTCAAAACTTTTTTGTTTAAATCATCCATCAAGCACTTTATGATGTGTCTTTTTAAAACACATTAACTGACATAAACGTTTCCTGTAGCTTTTTAACACCTATTTTTAGAGTAAACTTTGTTAAGCTTAAAGATATACTTAGGTACAAGTTACGATTTTTGTTAATCGCTTTACTATTTAGATATAATTTAGTTTATAGATAAACGACGCGAGCGAAGCAAGGGTTGGTCACTAGTGAGAACAAATAAATAAAATTGGAGTCTCTGTTTGTGATTTCAAATTAACAACTTTTCACTAAATGCATATGAAAGTTCATATGGTACTTACATAAATAAATACTTTTTGGAGTGAAACTTCTTTAGAATCGTTGTAATTTCAAACTCGATGAAACGAAAAAATAAGTCCACAGTATCAGGCACTCAGAGACGGGGAAGAGTTAGCCTTAATTTAAATTCAAGTTTTACTTCTGACATGTGTACTTTGAACACACGCACTTTTTTTAATTTTAGTCTATCTGTCTGTTTGTTCCGGCTAATCTCAGAAACAGCTGGAGCTATTTTGACGGGACGTTCAATCGCATATAGCTAATGTTATAAAGAGTAACATAGGCTACTTTTATTTTATTAGAAAACTACAAAAAATAATTATGTATTTTAACCTACGCCCAGCGAAGCGGGCCGGGTTTGCTAGTTTTTAATAAAAATGATCTTTTAGTCAGTCAGTTTTTTATAACATTTAATCGTATTTTAGTTAGAGAAGTAAGACAACACAAATAGATAAAAGCATCATTGTGGTTACTTGCTATACTGTGTTGGAAAGTACTCGAATACAGCCTTGTTTGGAGATGGCAAGGGGGAATTCATTACAAAGGACTTTGAAGCCTAAATTTCGCAAGCTTCGAAATGAAAAGTGGCGAAATCTGTATTTCATTTTCGAAAAGCTTTCTTATGAAACCACACACAGCGGTAAGCAAAAACATCTGTTTTGTCTGAAGCATATCGTATAACATATACTGTTTTTATTTTTAATACATCTAAATGGTTACCTAACTTAGAAAAAAATGATTAGATATTCTAATTTAAGACACTGCGAGTGTCAACGTACTGAGTTAATATGTCGTTTACTCTCAAAGTTCGATGGGACGATAGTATAATTCGACTGGTGAGAGATGTGGCCCAGGATTGGCTTTATGTGTTTTCAAGGTACGGTATTGAAACATCACTGAATTCCAAATTTAGGACTGTCACAGGGACTTTCTTGGCAGAAAGACTCGATAATTGAACTTTTCCGACCCGGGAATCGAACCATGGACCTCCCGATGTGCGTTTCTAACCCAGTCAGAAAAAGCAGTTATGATAATCAATATATGTAAATAAATGAAGCGAGCATTGTATATGTGATATCCTATTAACTAATGAAGTAAAGTCAGTGCTATTTTTAGAATATAAAATATTAAGTGTAAATAAAACATGCTCATGTGTTTAAGAAATAAAACCCCAAAAGTTACGTCTTGTTTAAAACTAAAACCATTAGTATCGGTCATAGTTACTGTTAAATCACTCATCCCATTAGTTATAATACATTAAATATACTTACTAATTAAAAATCTTAAACATGTGTTATCTTTTTAGATCAAATAAAAACCCCTGACTTAATGGTGGAGTTAAATTTACCCATAAAAATAATCAAGCCATTTTAAGTTCTCCATAGCTAAGAATAGAGTCCAAATCAAGTTGAAGTTTTAACTTAGACGAATGAAATTATAAGGCAGTCCTGTCATATTAATTTGTTTTTAAAAATTTTCATATTTACTTTCTGTCTTATTGCTTCAAAGATAAAGTTATGAAAGATAATTAGATTTAATTAATGGGTAATTAAAACGAGTCGTTAATGGTCGTTTGTTTTAAATATTATCCTTGTTTGAATGTAGGGATTCTTGTAAAGATGTTCAAAATGTGTATGATTATTCAATGTTTGTTGATAAATGAAAGCTTTTTTGTATGTATCCAATTATTCACTCGTACTAATTAGCTTGTTACGAGAACATTAAGTCTTTAAACTGACATAAATAATGTCAGTTAGCTTAATTTAATATTTCTTAGACGGTAAAGAAACTTTTTTACTTCGTTATTAATACAATGTTACTAGCTAGTTATAGTTACAATCTTTCTAGACGACTCGTTTGGCTCAGTTGGTAGTCCTTTATGCGCCAGGGGTTGCAGGTTCGAGTCCCGCTTGGGACATTCATTTGTTGAGCACGAATGTTTGTACTTCAGTAACTATAGTATATATAGCAGTATTTAAAACTTTATGTGTAGTATATCCACTGTAGCTTACCATGGAGCTGGATGGCGCTGTTGTAAGAATGTCCCAACATATTTAATATTTAATTTAAGTAATATTTTTTTTTAATTTGAAGCAAATATGAAATTATAGCAGCTCATTGACAAGAATTGTTAAAACTAAATTAATTTACTGTGTATTCAGCTCTTTGTTGCCTAGGCACGAGCCTCCCATCAATAAGAGAGGGATCACGCCATAGTTCACCACGCTGGCCTAGTGCGGGTTGGCGGGCTTTACATGTATTTCGAAATCTTGCTAGGTTCTATCAGACATGTATATTTCACAATGTTGTCCTTCACCGTAAGACAAGTAGTAATCACGTTAGAAATGATTCGCACATGAAAATATCAGAGGTGCGAGACCCGGATTTGAACCCGCTACTACTGAGTTACTACTACTTTTCATTAAATTAGTACTAAGTAATATTTAACTTTAGAACTACGATAGATTGTTACCAAACTACACTGTTCTTACAAAGTAAGAAATTCGCATATACTCTTACTTCACCTTAAGTGTATTCAAAGGCGGTAGATAACTTCGATACTTTTATTTAATGCTCTCTCAACTGAAGCCAGTCTGGTCCAGATTTTATATTTAAGAATGTCTTTCAATATTTGAAAGTACCGCTATATTTATATTGGATTGCCATTGAAAATGTATAAGTTTTTTGTAACCATCATATTTCGTAATGATTCAACTTATTCATTTTACTTTGAAATTTTATTTTTCAAACGATTTCATAAATAAGGCCTGTACAATGTACATCTTCATAATTATTTTTTGTTATTAATTCGGCAAATTTTGTAAGAGGGTATAGAGCATATGAATTGAAGTAAATATACGTTAAAACTTGTTTATTTTTGGTAACAAATAAATTTTGTATAATTTTGTTTGATGACCTTCGTAGATGTGGTATAATAGAGTATGTACAAGACTGACTCAGTTGACTGCATTGGAGGTTAAACAATTTGGTTCCTGAGCGTGTTGAAAAACATTTTTTAAGTATTAAGGGAAATGTTTTCTCTGGTTAAACTTTAAATGTGGGAAAAAGTTGAGAGTCATTGTTGTCTTAATTTCTCTTTTCCAACTTACATAACTTACATAAAGTCAACTACAAACAATTTATTTTTCAGATCAATAAAGTCCAATTAAATATATTGTTGTACGTATAATTAGTAGTTTACAAATGTAAGGTTATTTCTTCATTCACCTAAAAGAAGATCAATATAAAAAATACACGATCCATGTTTTAAATGAATACAAATTCTATAATTAATTGGAAACAAAGACCCTTATACGTATCAAAAGTAAGTAATAACCAATTAAATATATACAAAATTATCATCCACCGAAGTTACATTCTCTATACCACATTTTAATTACCGTATTCGGAAATTCTGAACTTAAAACTTCATAACTTCAATTACTATCAGTCGATGTGAGGAGACAATGTGAGTGAACTAATTTATATGACAGGTAGTTTGAGCTTTCCCAAGTACAAGGTGAATTATTTTAATTGTCCAACTATTAAGTGCTAATTGATAGACTACCAACTCTACGAGTATCAACTACCTGACTACTTTGAGTAATTTATATACGCTTGAGTTTTAGCTGTGAACTCTAATTGAAAGAAGTTTTGTTACGAAGTTGTTGGTCTCTAATAATTGAAGTATGCGTATCGATAGCGATCCGCTATGCCCCATTAAGATGTAGGGAGATTTTGTTAGATTTTAGAGGGAAGTACTGGCTTTTTTGAGCCGCTGAGTCCCAATGTAAGAAAATGGCTGAGCTTGGCTTTTTAACAACTCGGACCTTTTATTATTTTTTAACATTAAAAAAATAAAAGATAAAGTAAATTTTTTTGATGAGAAAAGTAGTATTTTAAAATAACGTATTAAAGTAAAACTTTTGAAATTAAAACATTTTAATTGTTTGATAATTAAGATTGATATTTAATAATATTGATTACGAACTATTTTCTTTCTATTATTATATTGATATAATTTATTTTTTAGCAATCAAAATGAAGTTGCATCACTTCCTTCCCATGACTGCGCTCTACCGGTAATGACTGAAAGTCGGTCAAGCCTCACAAAGCAAATAGCTTTTACAATAAACAGAAAATGTATGAAAAATAACGTGTGTTTCTCTTTGTCTATTGTATATTAACTGGTTGTTTTTTCTATCAATTTTAAATACTATATAATTGATGCGGCTTTTAAGAGTTAAAATTATTATGAACTTGGAAACAACATTTTATTCAATTGTAATACAAATCTATACATATCATTAAATTCTGAGTCGAATATTTTATTTATTAACATAAAATATTTTTTAGAAAATCTTAAAGATTTATTCATCGGAAGGAAATATTGCTTTATTTTTTAAAATAATAATAATTACATGATTTAAAAAAAAAGTCTATATGAAACAGAGATAAAAAATGTCGGTAAAATACACCTTTTCTATTTTATTAAACTAACCGATAGTCTAAAGATAGGGTGAAATCTCTTAATAATACACTGTAATTTACAATTAAACATAACTATGAAAATTTTCAATTTATACTTTTTGACTCTAACATCGTAGAAGAATCGTTTGGAACATATAAAATAAGTGTCTACTGTAAATAATGTACTGAAAAATTAAGAATTTGATAATTAAATTTTCTTATAAAGATGTTATTTAAGCAGTCTATCTACATCTGTAGATATGGTATTAATATATTTGGTTTTGGAAATTTTTACCTTCGAAAATGGGGCTACTTAAAACATGGCACTAAATATAGTCGGTACTTTTGATAGGACCGATTTTTTAATGTTTTACACTCTCATCTAAAAGTACTTTTACCTATATTTTTTTAGTTTTACATGAAAATTTGACATTATAAATGAAACTATCTTTTCGGATTTTGTCGCGGATTTATTTTAATTTTTGGTTCCCGACGTTTCGAATGCTTTACAGCAATCATGGTCACGGGGGAGACCATTATTAAATTCATTTATAAAAGTACTTTATCAAAATGGCTAGCGCTGCACTGCAAGAAAGCTAAGTTTAAGTGACTGAAATAAATTATAAGCTACGATAATAATTCCTTCACTTGCCATCTGTTACCTCAAACCCGCGAGTATTCAACTTCTAACTCATACAATGTGGTACAATCACATAAGCAATGGCGATTTAACATCACCATAATAATATAGCAAGCAAGCGTTATTTATGTAATAAAAAAATAAGCCATGACTTCATTAAGTTACTAGCATTCCCCGCGGCTTCGCACGTGTTCTAAATACCGGAAACCAAATTCTTTCTGAGCCGCGCGATATGGTACCTCACGGAACTAACGCCAGCCCTTCCCGTTTTTGCAATATTTTTCATTAATGCTCCGATCCTACTGATCATAGCGTGATATGTAATATAGCCTACAGCCTTCCTCAAAAAACGGACTATCCAACACAAAAAGATTTTTTTAATTCTAACCAATAGTTTCTGAGATTAGCGCGTTCAACCAAACAAACAAACTCTTCAGCTTTATAATATTAGTATAGATATAATAAGATTCATTAAATTATAACATAACATATAAAATTTGTAAAGAAAATACCATAGAAATGTACCAGAATAAATAAGTAGTGAGAGAAAAAGTGACACAAACATTTTACACAAACTACCTAGGTATTTATATTTAATTAGACATATTTATTAAAAAGAATATTTGTCTATACATATATAGGTACCTCTTTGTTTTGAAGTCGGTGAAAGAAATTTATAAGTTGTGCCATACCATACTTACGCCGTACTAACTCTATTCGTTGGATCGATTACTCGCCAGCTTTTATATCTTTTCCACTTTTTCATCTCGAGAGGATTAGTCGACTTTCTTTCTTTAGAACTACCCCTGCTTTATTGGCCAATGTTCTTTAGGGAGTAAATAATCAGGGATGTAAGTTTATAATGAAAATTTTATTTGTGTTACCTTATAATTAAAGGGAGGTATTTAGTTATTTAGTTTTATTTATACATATGTACTCGTAACTACCTGACCGACCGACGTCATCTCGATAAAGTTGTTAATATTTGAGTTCAAACGAAATCCTAAAGGAAAAGCTCATTAACGTTCAAATTTTTAACTTTATTTCTAAAAACCTTGTTCTTTTTCCTAATAAATAGCATGCGCTAAGCAAAAGTCTAACCATGACATGAAATGCATGCACTAAACAGCATTTAATTTTCAATAATACAGATATGAGAATCTGTTTTGTGCGCTACCAAAGTCTTATTTTATTAAACCTGTTAAAACGTTGCAGGTAAGAGTAATAAAAATGATGATGTCCTCCCGACCGATTACGGCCACGGTGGCCAATCTCATTGAGACTAGCCATCTGCGCGGGAGATATTATAGTGCACGAGCGTATGCGCAGACACAAGTGCATTATCTATTCCTTATCACTCTCATATCCGGTGGGACGATTGTTCGACACGACCAGTGAGAGTTAAGGCGCAGGACCGCTTTACGTAGTCTCCGAGGCACGGGGGCGACACACCGCCAACTTCCGAACTCCGGGCTGTTACTGAGGCTTACGAAACAAAGACTCAATAACTAAACTAGGCCTGACCCGGGACTCGTATCCAGTCGACCTCCCATATTAATCTATACAATAAAATTCTAAGTGAATCGAATCTGTATAATTTTTTTGGAAAATCTTATTGAAATAGCCTTTTTTTTGAGGCAGAGGCCGCATCTATCGTTATTAATTGCTTGCCTATCTTTTGTCTTACAAAAAAACCAACGAACAGATTTTGATGTTTGTTATGATAATAGCTCATAGCTAGTAATCTAGGCCAATGTATAGGATATTTTTATTGCAGGAAATTATTTTTTTTGGAAAATCTGAATGAAATTACCTATATTATTGAGGCAGAGGCCGTATCCACCGTTATTAATTGCTTGTCTATCTATATATCTTACAAGAAAATCCCCGGACATATTTTGATGTTTGTTATGATAATAGCTGGTAATCTAGGCCAATGTATAAGATACTTTTCACTACGGAAAAATTTAATCTGAGAAATCTATAGTAAAGGTTAAAACGTATTTAGGGTGTAGGAAACCGAGCGGAGTGAGAGTGAGTTGCTTTTATTAACCAAATTTAGGTTTAGACCAGACAGATTTAGGTTTCTACCATACCAGTATCATCGTTGTCAAAGTAAACCCTTCACTGTTAGATATTGTTAGCATTTTGAAGGCATCCCGCTTGTTACAACGCCGAATGTTGATTTCGTTATGGAGATTTGAATCTCTGCCCGTCTGATCGCCGGACGATGCCAATTGCTGGCTATTGGATTTCAAAACGTGGTAAGTGTTGCAGAAGTTCGATTGTTACACGTTTCCGAAATGCTATTTTGCTAAATGAATTCAATTTTGTATTCTTATACGAAATTTAAGCTTGTTTTTGGGTCTACAAGGCCTCATAGTTCGCATTTCGTATGTTTAAAAGTAATAGATCCAGTGCTCAAGCTCCAGATCTAATTAAATAATTAGTAATTACAATCGCTGCAATATAATACTGATTATATTAAATTATTTTTCAATATTATTGGAAATCAGATGGTATATCCTCCTTAACTCAAAGAGTATAACTTATCTTTTTCTGATCGTGTTAAACTATCTTCTTACTAGACTATGACAGTGAAAGTAGAAGAGGCTACTGTGTTTGCACACGCCTACACTATAATACCTTTATCATATTTAGTTCATTTTGGTAAAACTCGACCTGGGTAAGTATATGTGTCTCAGTTTAAGGTTTTATTCATTAAGATTATGATTACATCTAAAATCTACATCGAAAATTGAAGTGTCGTCATCTAAAGTCATAATCGTCACGATGTTTTCCTTCACCGTAAGACAAGTGGTAATCTTGATAGAAATGATTCGCATATGAAAATATCAGAGGTGCGAGACCCGGATTTGATCCCGCATCACTCGGTTATCCAAGCGAGCGCTTTACTGCTGGGCTACGACTGTCATATAATAAAATAGTAAAATATAATATGTGAGTTATATAATTCTATTTCCTTTCATAATAAACGTCAATGCAAAGCTGGAAGCATGTTGTAACATGACGTCCAACGTCAGAAGTGATCAGAGTGAGATATCGGATGCTTGTATTCAAATTTCATGTAAATTTCGATGTTTAACCGCCTTGTATTTTGAAGTTGGTTTCCTTAAAAACTTAATAAATATAATTGGACATTGATCTTATCAGTAACTTGTTTTAATGTTAACTTAGTTATTTTAACTTTCTAA
This sequence comes from Boloria selene, assembly GCA_905231865.2. NCBI lineage: Eukaryota > Metazoa > Arthropoda > Insecta > Lepidoptera > Nymphalidae > Boloria > Boloria selene. Next base: position 2,344,112 of record HG993138.1, on the reverse strand, counting down.
AAGACGAAACCAAACAAAATGAAGAGTTGGTTAAATTAGTTGGTTAATTATCTATTTCTGTATACATATATATTAGTTTTTCCTGAAAAAGCATTTTAATATATTTTCGTAATAATAAAAAAACACTAAGCAAAGAAACATAATAATAACACCCACATCCTGAATTATATTGTGATGTATTATAATTTTGAGTAACAAACTATAAAAAGTTTTATTTCAAACGCTATTAATTAAATAGTCTAGGCATAACCCTTTAAAGGAAACTGAACAGAAAAGTACAAATAAAAATATTTTTTTTTTATAAAATCCAGGTTAAACAAGTTAACTCAATAGAATTAAGGTCAAAAGTAAATTATAACATGAAAGCGAAATTACTCAAAGTCATAGTTTCGTACATTCGAGCCCAATTTATCACTACATAGTATAAAACAAAGTCGCTTTCTCTGTCCCTATATCCCTATGTATGCTTAAATCTTTAAAACTACGCAACGGATTTTGATGCGGTTTTTTTAATAGATAGAATGATTCAAGAGGAAGGTTTATATGTACAATAACATACATTAAATAAATATTTTTTAAAAAATTTAACGCGAGCGGGCCACGGGCAGTAATGAATAAATCAAAACTACTGGATCGATTTTATCCTTTTTTCAGTGAATGACATAGGTTATATATTGTATACCCGTGCGAAGCCGGAGCGGGCCGCTAGTACTTCATATAGTATACTAGCAAACCCGGCCCGTTTCGCTGAGCGTAACTTAAATATATTAAACGGTTTTTGTAATTTTTAAAAAAAATTAAAGTAGCCTAAGTTACTAATAACAATAGCTATCTTCGAGTGAAAGTCTCGTCAAAATCGGTATAGCCGTTTCCGAGATTAGAGTGGACAAACAGACAGACAGAAAAAAAGTAAAAAAAATGATTTTTTAATGTACGAGTAACTACGGTATATACTTTCATATGAATTTAGTGTAAATCTGTTAATTTTAAATTAAAAACAGACACTTCAATTTTATTTATATATACTGATTACATACTCCAATCTCTCATTAGCAGAGCTTATACATAGTTTTGAAAAAGCTCTACAGTTTTGCATTTTAATTGACGTAGCTTGCTTAACGTAGCTAAAGTAGGTCATGGCCACATCTGTTGGTACTTATTGTTCCTTCGAGGAATGGAAAAACTTGCCCATATAATCTGTCATGCAGAACGAAAATGGCGGTGTCTGCCAGTAAAGTGACTGTTAGTGGAAAATATTACGGACTGTATTTCATTTAACTACACTTTATGTTTCTTAGGTATACACGAATTTATTTTTATGTGAAAGTATTTAATAAATGTTAGTAATGTTTGGTTTTCGCAAGACCAAAACATTTCAGTACCTTTTTATTCAAAGTTTGTCCAATATTTTTATGTAGCTTCTGGCGAGCTTTAGCGTTACTGATAAAAAAGCACCTTAAAGCTTATTATATAGATAAGTAAATTTTTTTCACATGTGTTTTCCTCAAATTTTTAAGAATGATAATTCGACCTTCCATTAGGCGAACTATTAGTCAATATGTAGTTGTACTATCGTAATAGAGGTTTTAGTAAGATAGAACGCTGAAATCGAAATAAATTTTAAAACAATCAGTCCGTCAGTCAGTAAATATATCTAAGTAACTGCTAAAGAAAAAAATCTTAGCACAAAAATATATGCTTACAAAACCTCTTCAAACAAATATTCCAGCAATCACTCCACGTATTAAGGGTCTCAGGGAATCACGATTTCATCTCGGAGTGCATTTCGACTCGCTATTAATAGAAACCGGTCTAAGGTATTAGATGACTGTTTTCATTGTACCTTGACACTTTCAACAGATTGTATTTTACAAGTATTACGACCTAATGCAGATATATTTTACACTAATACCAAAAAAATCTATTTCACGGCAACCGTAAATTTATTCCGGGATCTACTAATATACTCTTATATTCATATAGATATTTTTATTGTAAAACTTTGTATTAATAAATTTTTTAATAATTTTTTTCATAAAGAAATAGAGAAGTTAGTGCGCCTATTTAGTTTAGGTAACTCTACTATCAGAGACGTACACCGCTAACCGAAGTGGGAGTCGAGTCGAGAGTCTGTATTGACTGAAGGCTTAATGTCTAATGAGAACATGTATCACGACAAAGAAAAAAAACCTATTCGTATGTAAGTACTTGTAGCAATTTATAAACATACTCGAGTAAAGCGAAGATATGTCGCTAGTTATATATGTATAAGTAAATCCGTATTTAAAAGTGTAGTCGCTGTAAAGTTAGATTAGTGGTCTTCGCAGTTTGCGGTACATATTCGTTAGATTGAAATCTTGAGATGCATTCGAGGCGATATCAATAGCGCGCCGGATCTCATCCCGACCAGAGTATACACACTCCCTTCAACAATATTGAAAGTGCGATTCCATTATCGCACGATTTTTTATTTTCTCACTTTGTGAGTGCGAATATTTGATATACGCTATTTGAACTATTTAAATTTGTATGATATGTACCGTAATAAGAATAAGTAATGTATTGATGATAATACCTACCTACCTAATTATATCAAAGCAAAATAAGCACTTTTTTAAATGTGATGGATGTGAATTTTTATTTATATTGGTAAACTCAGGTAAACCTGTTATGTTCTTTATATAATCAAACACTCAGTAATCTGTACATATTTTTTTTCCGAAAATTTATTTTTCTTTTTTTCTTGCGCCAGCGGTCGCGGGTTCGAGTCCCCCTGGGGATCCCCTAGGGAATGAATGCCTCATTTGTTAAACTCGGATGTTTTTACTCCAGTCATGGGTGTTTATATTTATAATATGTATGTATTTAAACTTATATATGTAGTATATCAACTATCTGGTATCCGTAACACAAGCTTCCTTCGTTGCTTACCACGGAACAAGATGGCGCTGTGTATAATAATGTCCCAACATAATTATAAATATTTATAGTTATTATCGATACAGAGACTGAATCTATAGTTTTTGGAATTTTTGTCCTTCTGTGTATCTAGCTATTTGTTTGTGATCGTATCACTAGAAAACCGCTGTACAGATTTTGATTAAATTTTATATGATGTATGACTACTAAATGACTTTTCACTGCGGGAAAATAGTACATTATCTCAGAGAAATGTGTACTAATCGTCGAGACAAACCCGAGCGGAGTGTGGGTAAAGACATAGTAATACTGAGTAAAAAATTAAATTAAATGAATTTTTGTCTCTATCATTTACGTTTTTTCAGAATTTACAGGTTTAGTATAAGGACAATGGAAACGCGCGCCCCTTTACACGGCCGGAGTATCGTCTCATCAAATATTTTGCTCGAGGTGTGGATTGTTGTTCAAACGAATTATAATGTTTTGTCAAAAATTGTACAAACACCAAGTTTAATTGGTACAATGTATTAGTTGATATTCATTATTTTTTTTACTTACACTGAATATATTTATTTTGTTTTTTTTTTTGTGAGTACGTACTTTTTGACTTTTTTTAAAACATTGCATACTAAATAAAAGATGAATGGGAAATAAGACTTTAAAAAGAAAAAAAGGTAACAAAGTGAAGTAGTTAGAGAATCTATTTTTTGGCTTGGCCTGCTTATGAGGGAGTTTTATGACATACTCGTACTAGCAACTTACGCTTGTTTCGTTGCGTATTTATTTTTTGGTAAAATTCGATGTTATAATAGATATTATGCTATTCGGAGCAAAGAAAAAGCAAAAATAATAATAATCGATACTAATATAAGATTAAAGATTACTTTTTGTTCGCATCTCTGCTTATCTAACACTTTACTTATATGTGTCATAAAAATATAAATTAACGAAAAAAGGTAAAATATATGGACAAAATACAAGAATTTCTGTCAAGTCCGTTAAGCTACTCGTATTACAGTGAGAAGATATAACGACCACAAACTAACTAGTAGTCAGTAGTCACTCACCCTCGCGAACCATCCTATAATATAATATTATTGTGGTATTGCCCAAGTTCCCTCTCGTGAGATAAGCATAGTAATTTGCCCCTCGAGGGATATTTTCTAGGTAATGTTATATTTGAAAAAGTGCCACTGGAAGATATGTTTAGTGTGATTTTTGGACATCGAAATTCCTTTAATGTGGATACAATGAACGGATAAAAATAAATTTTAAAAATACTAACACTCTTGACTGGATTACAAATATTCGAGCTAATTACACAAATGCCTCTAGCGGGACTCAAACCTGCGACCTATGACACATCAAGGAGCGACCTATAGCAGTACAAACTGAGAACACGTCCTCAAAATAACACAGTATAATACACGATATTATTTAAAAATCTTAAAAGCTTTCTTTATTATTAATGAATTTTACAATATGTTCTATATATAAATATAATATCAACTCTAACATAACAAAACTCCTTTAAAAGGTGTTTTATAACAAAGCTCAATTGTAGAAAAAAAATAAAGACACGGGTCTAATGATAGTCAAGAGTATATATATAAAAAAAGTTGAATTCCGACGTAAATATGTCAATAAATCTGTAGTTTCCTCATAATAAATTAGGGTAGTCGCCTGTCCGGTCCGGGGGATCTTTTAACCTGTGAATCTATTATAGTCATTAGCTATTAATTAATAAAAGTCAAAACGGCTTCATGTCAGTATTAGAGGAGTGTTCGGGACCGATAGCCTAATCCCGGCTTTTTATCTCGTGCCCTAGCGTATATAAATAAAGTTTGTACATGCTTGTGCGGAAATTGGTACGAAAATAGACGCTTATTAATAACACTATATGGAAATTAAATAGCTACCATGTAATAAAAATATGGACATACAAAAATTATTAATTTTTCTGTAGTTCATGTTCAAAAGTCCTCACAAAAGTTTTGTGATTTGTAAATTTTAAGTTTAATTTTTTACAAAACTTATGTCTTTTAACTAATTAATAAATGAATTAATTAATCTCTACGTATGTTTCAATGGTTAATATAGAATGCCACATGAATGAAATGAATCCCACGGAAATCATTTATTTTCCAGAATAAAAAATAACTTATAGGCTTCTATTCTAGGCTATAATCCATCTCTCTGCCAAATTTTATGCAGATTCCTTAAGCTGTTCTGACGTGATCGAGCAGCAAACATGCATCCATTCAAACTTTCGCATTTATGATTGTAAGTTTGTTGAGTCTAGGTTCAAAGACATTTATCTAATAATGAACTCTAATTATAAATATATTATAAATATCAAGTTAGTATATACACACATACATACATGCATACATGTGAATATACATTAGAAACCTGATACCCTCTTTCTAAGGCAGTAAAACGAAACGAACGTTCAAAGATCCAAAAAAGTAAAAACACGCATTGGTACATTTCTATACTTTTTTAACGTTTTTTCCATTGATGTAGCGTTAAGTATTAAAATTACCCAATATATTGTTCACTAGACCATTATCTCATAGAACCGGTCATTATAAATTTTATTCGGGCCATGCTTCAATGACTGTTTAAAACGTGTAGATTATACGAAGACGATGTAGCGGAAGGGTTATGATAGATAATAACATATAATTGGTTTACAATAAAAGTAGTAGCACAAAATTGGGAATTATGGGGCTATTAGTATGATCTACTGGTGTAATGGTAAGCTCTAGACGAGGGAGATGGGTTAATGTTATATTTGAGCTTTGGGAACGTATTCGATGTTTGTCTCGATTTAGAAGAATGTGTGGTAAATTATTACATTATAAAGATGGCACAGTTGACTAAACTTTAAGGCTGTTAACGCTTATTTATTTGAAGGATGGTTTTACAGAAAGACACCTATGAAGATATACTGAAAAATCAAAACCTTACCTATCTAAATATAAAATTTGATCTAAATCGGTAGAGCAGTTACAAGAAATAAATGTATATGTATACAAGTATTGGTAATTTAATATTATAAGATGTTAACACCGTAAGTTAATTAATAAAGGTAAGTTATTACTAAAAGTAAGTTTAAGTTACTCCTTATAACATCAGCTATCAGTTGGTGAAAAGCCCATCAAAATTAGTTCAGCCGTTTTAGAGATTAGCTGAAATCAACAAACAAACAGACTGGCAGACACAAAGGCAGACAGACAGACTTGACATTTTGAAGTTGGGTTTTGCTTACTAATAACATATATAATAAAATAATTTGTATTGGTGTTGTGGGATTTAAAAAAAATATGTTATTTTGACATTACAAAGAGACACTTTAATTTTATCCTATAGATAATGTCGAGCATACAATTGAGGTTACATCTTGACCTGTTAGTAGAACGACTCTAACACTGAGAAAGTAAAAAAAGTTGGCTAATTAAAAAATTACCTCAAGCTTAATTCATCAAATATAATTAATTTGTGTTATATTGAACGTATTTAAATTTTTGCGTCTTATACGTTAACGTCTTTGACACACTCAGTTTGTGTTCGCGTTTTACGCAAAGAGTACAGAATTAATTTTAATGACATTTTATTTTGTGAACTTATGAGAACTTATTACTCGGATAAACATTTGATTATATTTTTCTAAAGAAACTCGTATATGCATTTCAGAACTATTAGTATGTATCATAGAATTATTCATCTTATTAAATATTTTTCTGTTAAATTGTAGCAACGCTATGTGCTCATTCTTACGTACCTATAATAAATATAATATGTACAGTTATTATACATTTACTCCAGAATTGTACAACAATTTGAATTTATTATAACATGAGATAATGTTCTTTTTATTGTAATAAATAAAAATCTACTAAAGCTACAATAAATCAATAAAATAAACCAAGCAAAGCTGTGGATCAAACATAAGTTTCATTACACGGGCGTCTTCATTGAAAATGTAGCAATGTCATTCCCATGCGGGCAGGAATTTTGAAACGACATAATTATAAGATGTTTTAATTAAGAAATTAATATTTTAAGTGTTGTCGGCTGTTCTTAGTGATGTAATCTTTTTAAAGCTTAATTATAACATTTTAAGGCCTTTGGAAATAAAGAAAAGTGCCATTTTCGGTAGAGAAAGAAATAAGGGGATGGAAAATATTAACTTTATTTAAATTACTTATGAATACGTGATAAATGAGACATGTGAATATACTAATTTCTATCGACGATATTTCGTATAATTTAAAAATAAAATAAAAAGGCATGCCTTCAACATCCCTTCAACACACTAATTCATAATTATCCCAGTCTTGAGGGTCTTGAGGTTTTACGTTTTTTTGATAGTTATACGATTTAATTTTTAATTCATTAAAAAAATATCGATTCATACTGAACCGGGTTATTGCGTAACATATGACGTATACACATACAAAACAAACAAAAAGAAATTCCTCCTTCTTTCGTGTCGGTTAATTTCAATAGACATTTCTCACAGATAGAGACACAGATATGTACTTTATACGTCTATTTCGAACCCAATTTTGTCAGAACTAAACAAGTTCTTAGATACAAGATAGTGGTGTCCTAGACCCGTTACATTATATACGCTACAATCGATGAGTATGTGCGAACAGCCGAGCTCCCAAAGAAGGGACTATTAGAGTAGGGTGCGCAATTATCATAAAAGGATAAAATTTGATATTTTTTATATTATTATTATTATATATTCGTGTATTATTTACAGATACATTACTTGTTAGTACATTGTTTGTTAGATTAGTATTATTAAATCAGTATAAATTACAAAAATTATAATTATTTTACCCGAGAATCGAACATAGGATAATGAAGTCACTATTAAAAATGTTAATGGTAAGCATACCGCACCAAGGCTAAAAAATATTGAAATTCGCCTCCACATTTATATAATGGCATCAATTTTCTTCATATTTATAAATATATTACGTATGATTGATAGTTTCAAATTATACGATGTATTCTTTGCTTTATAACTAACTATAGCTTACTATAAATCAAATTATGGCAACAAAAAACAGTAACTTTATGTGTAAGGTATTCGGTATAATACCTAACAGTATTTGTTTCACATTAGTAGAATATAGATTACTAGCGATTCTTTTTCCTAGATTTAGCTCCTCCGCTAGTTATGCATATTAAAACCTTCCTCTTGAATCAATCTATCTATTAAAAAAAACCGCATCAAAATCCGTTGCGTAGTTTTAAAGATTTAAGCATACAAAGGGATATAGGGACAGAGAAAGCGACTTTGTTTTATACTATGTAGTGTTAAATCTTTTCGGATTTTGCCGCGGAAAGGTCTCTCCCGTGACCACGATTGCTGTAAAGCATTCGAAACGTCGGGAACCAAAAATCATAATAAATCCGCGACAAAATCCGAAAAGATAGTTTCATTTATAATGTCAAGTATTCGCGTAAACCTAAGAAAGTAGAATACAGGTTTTTAAAAGTTTGGACAGCCCTGTCCCAAAGGATTCAAAGGTCCAATGTAAGTCACGATCAGATAGCCCTACGGCTTTATTTTTGTAATAAATTACCAACCGCAGTCTTTTCACCTGCCGTCCCCTTATTTGTGGCTCTTCTAGATTACAGGTGTGCATATTGATTTAATAGCGGTAGAGTTACTTTAATTTTTTAAAGTATTAACTAAAGATGGTTGTGATTTTTTGTGTTTTGACTAATTTGTTGTTACTTCTTTACAAAAATGTTTAATAAAAATTCTTAATAAAATACTTTGTGATGATATAATCGTATATTAATTGGACCGCAAAGAAAAAGAGGTTAGAAAAGTACCTAACCTAGCTTTATGAAATAATGACTAAATTAAAAAATATTTAAATGTGCTTAAATGACAAAAAATGAATTCAAGCTTTTTATTTTAACATGGCTTTTGAAGATATTGAAGATTTTCTAACCGACCCTTTTTCTTTGCGGGTTGGATTATTTTTTTGTCACAGAAGCGGAACTCGAACCCGCGACCGTTGGCACAGCAAGTAAAAACTGTCGCCTGAACCAAAACTGGGCCAAACATGTTGCTATAGTAAAAAATGTGTGTTCAAAGTTACCAATAGACATATGACTTCACATGTACAAAGTAGAATGAAGTTAAAATAACCGTAACATACGTCAGAAAAGAACAAAATCTTATTCCACGCATGTAGTAATCCTGTCTGCCGCTCGCATTGTCTTGACATTTTGTAAAATTAAATATCTCATATTTTATTATATTTTATCTTTTAAAATGAAATGTTTTATAACAAATATGATATTATGAAGGATAATGTTTCATACAACTGTAATTTTGTCTACTAACGTCAATTTAAGATCATTATTTCTTAATATATGGTGTATGGAGCAAAATAACAAATCAAGCAAGGGGACCTGTATTATGGATAGTATATAATTGTAATGGATAGTATGTAACAAGCATGGCACTACCATAAAATATATATGACTTTAAATACATATTATTATTATAAATATAAACACCCATGGGCCATGACTAAAGTAACTAAGTAAAAATATGCTCATCACACGAATTAATGCCACCATCGGGACTCGAACCGGCGACCGCTCGCACGGCAGATACACTACATCTACGGTAATACAAACTGAGCCAATCTCGATTTTTTTGAATTTTTTGTGGTTTCGTTTTTGCGAGGTTTGGAATGCTTTACAGTATCTTCACTATAACTATTGCAATGCATTTTTTATTTGCACGATGTATTATAATACTTAAATTCCAAAGATTCTGAGAACCCTAGTTTTAAATTATGTTAACGTCTAACGATCACAAATAAAAGCTTTATTTATAAGACAAGTGTCTCAAAAGTTTCATGTTGAAACTTTAAATTACAAATTTTAAAGGGTCAGGAGAGCTTTCAGATATTTAAGATTTTATGTTCCTAAATGAGAGCACAAGAGGTTTTTGTTCGATACAAAGTAAAAAGAATCGTCGTTTTTATTTCAAAACTTTTCAGGATACGAAATTCTCCGACACTCATCTCGAGAGTTACAAGAGTGTACGAACAGAAATACTTATGTATACATATCACTGAAATTTACGCAGTATCGCAATTTATACTTTATCACTGAGAATGTAAGGTCAATCTTATGTGTCGATCAGGCTCTCTGTCCAAACATTAACGAAATAACAATGTTGTTGAAAAATTAAAATTTCCCATACTTTCACCCTTACGGCATGGTGAATAGATACCATATTGTTTTTAGGGTAAGTTTGTTGAAAACCCTCGAATCACTGGAGACGCCCTATAGCAGACGTCAAAAAAGTACTGTAGAGTTTACTAACGAGAGGGGAAAAGGTTTGTTCTGCTTGCGACAATGATTGTCAGTTAGCTTTGCTTTCCACATGTGTAATGCTTCCTTTATTAATAGTTCACGTAGTGCCTATGCCTATAAACGAAATTATAGCGATGGTGTTTGAAAATTAGACACTCCATACATAAGAGTACGTTGAACTATCTATTTAAGAAAGTCTGTACCACTTATAATATATATTTTTATCGGTCTATCTACTATTTTGCTTTGCTATAAGGCTATTTGCTTGTCTATAAGGACTATAACGATTTTTATGGGACTATTTTTAGACATAAGCTAGTTAATATAAGGGTTAGTAAAAGCCGAAAATAAGATAACGTTACTTACTAACCGAAACCTTCCTCTTAAATCGCTCCATCTATTGGTCAAAACTGTATGAACATCAAGCACAATAATTCACTTCAGCTTCTTAAGAAAGTCCTAGGTGCTTAAAAGTAGCTAATTTGTTACTCTATTTCATAATTATCGAATTATATACATTCAGATATACAAACTTTCACTTAATAATAAGTTACGTAATATAAGATAAATTATAAATTATCGCCAAAATACTCAAGTATTTGCAAAATTTGCACTGTTTTACTAGGGGCGAGGGCGGATAGTTCATAAATACACATTTAACTATACCATACTAACAAATTATCACTAAAGGCCTAACCAACCCGATTTTCACGGCCCTATTAAGAGCTCCTAATTAGAGTTCCGCTTTTGCGCACGCATCCTTACTATTGGACTATATCGAAAAAGTTTAGGGGGCCATAATTATTTGGGAAAAGCTCTTTTCTTTACGTGGTACAATTTACTTTTAAATGTTAGAGAATGTGTGAGGACTATGTTAGAGTTGCTTTATTATAATAGTTACTTAGAAATAGGGTAGAGACTGGATCGGAATGATTTTACGGCTAATGTAAGCTAAAATATACCTCATAAAGCATATACTATGTGTTGAAGGAAAAAATATGAATACAAAAATAACAATAATTTTAAAGACAAAGTTTATATTGTACGTTCTATAGTGAGAGAAACAGTTCACAAGTGGACCCCACCCCGTGATAACAATCGCACTTTACGAATACTAATGCGCTCGGAACGCGTCGAAGCGACTATCTTGTTGATAAAGACGTTAAGAAATCCTCTTTATATTCATTTGTAGAACTCTACTTTTTGGTAATCTATTTATTGATACAAAATTCATACAAGAACATCTAAAGTTCGATTGTGAAAGTTAAGTCTATTAAAATAACCCTAGAAAGAGCTTTTCAAAGCTACTGTGTACAATATTTTTTTTAAAAACATTATAATATTATTTAAAAATCTATTTTTGATAGATCTAATGAGTAAGTAATAAAGTTAAATGTATCATTTCGTGATACTTGTATATCACATTAAGAGTATACAAACGATTTTTTGGAAGGAATAAACCTATATTAAATGCAATAAATCTCAGCGATAACTGCAGTTACGTTCCACAAACACTAAAAAGTATTTCCCGTACTTTAGATATGGATATCTTTGAAACTGCCATCAATAATTTTTAAATAGCTTCGTTTAGTTATCGAAACGAGAAAGCCCCTGCACATTAGAAAACTAGAGTAAGAGCTAACAGCTTGAATTAGTTAGTTAAAAAACTGTAAGCATGCTCGTTGTCAAATGATCGTTATGAGAGTGAATCCATATGAGAGGTTTGGATAAGAGTAATAATTCTTTCTAATATTATTGAAAGTTTTTTCTATCTGTTTTTTTTTTCATTAAAGCTGCTGAAATGATTTACTTTTAATAGATTAGACACAAATTACAGTTAAAACAACATGCAAAATATGTGTGGTAATTAAAATCCTAATTATTTTTTCTATAGTAAAAGGTAGTACCGATGTATAATTTTATTTTCACTACACATAAGAAAAAACCAAGCGATAGCTCTTGTACTACGCATTACTATCGAAAAAAGCTCCCCTGTGAAACTGTCAAGCAGATAACGTTAGAGCGAGATGTCACAAAAGAGAGAGTAAACACTATCCGTCATAATATTAATGTAGTTGGAAGATGATGAATAGAGACACAGTAAAGCACTTTGTGGCAAACAGGTCTATTATTATTCTTAGGGTCGTTTAGTTGACTTAATTGAGAGTTATTTGCATATGCAAGCTCTTTGTCTATTAATGTTGAGTGATGGATTTTTAGATGATTTTCATAATAAATTCATTTCAAAGGTTTTTAATTCTATGCTTAAAATAAATGTAAATTAAAGCTTTAAAACTTTCGTATGGTTCATAATCGATTATTAAAAAAACAGATCTAAACATATTATAATAAAATTCTATATTACTTCGATTTGTACATTGAATATATTTTAGAAAATTTTATTAAAACTTAATTTAATTGTAAATAATACTGACTGTATTATTGATGCAGAGGCCACTACTACTCGTATAGATTTAAAAAAATGTCTGTATGTCTGTGGCCGTATCACGAGAAAATTACTTGATTGATTTTGATTACATTTGGTATAATTACAGCTGATTATTCGGGTCAAGATGTAGCAACTTTTAAAACGTATCTAGGGAACAACGTTAGGGAATCGCTAGTATTATTATAAAAAAATGAAATTTCAAATAACATGAAAAATAAATATAAAATTTAATAAATAAATTGTATTTGATTCGCTAAATTTAATTCATAATAAAACATTGAAGTAAAATATCACGTAACTGCGAGACAAAAGAATACCGTAGCATTGAACGTATACTCGTATCTTATCGATAATCGCTATTGTCCTGACTCATGTCAGAAGTCTTGGCATACAGTGCCTGTAATTTCTATACTTTATGATAAGAAAAAAGAGCAAAAACTAAAATATTGCTACATAAAGGCTTTTGTAGCAAACTTTCAATTTTATTCAATTTTGAGAATATATTTATAAATATAATACAATATTTAGATAGTATATTAGTTTTTGTTCTAGATTATGTATCAGTTCTAAGAGGCTGAAAGAAAATTTTGTTTTCATGTAAAAGATCAAACAATCTTTCTGACTATATGGTTAATTATAATTTATCATCCATATCAAATGCATTTATTCAACTCGAGCATTTTTGTCTCTTAATATTCGAATAAGTATGTACTTCAAGAGTAGTCATGCACAAATTTATAATTAACATTCTCAAATCGTATAACATCATTTTGTACTAAATAACAATTAAAATCGAATTCCCTACCCCCATTTTAATAAGCCGACTCACCATTCCTCTGTCAGACGGCGCTCGTAGACTGTAAAATATGTATATTTTAAGCTTTATGTTCCCCACGCGTAGAACAATAACTTTTCAGTATAAAATCACAGACGTTGCAAAGTGAAAAGAACTTGTACTTGTAAGAACAACTTCGATATATCATTGTTAGTCGTTCCTACTGACTCATACGTCTGTATTGACTAATATGATTTGGCAAAGAGGCGGCATGTAAATTATCTTTTGATTGAATAAATTTTTGGTACTTTAGCATAATTTATAATATGACTCATTTGTCTACTTTTATCTTATTTATTTACATAATATTGATCGTTTTTTAATACGTTATAATAATTTCAAATGCCAAGTTTAAAAACGTGGAAGTAGGTACTCAGCTTTTTAGACGTGTATTAGAATTGAATCACATAAGCCCGACACGTCTGGCGCAGTTTGTAATGACCCTACTTTCTTGCGCCAGGGGTCGCGGGTTCGAGTGCCGCTGTGGGCATTCATTTGTTAAATTCGGATGCTTATACCCCAGTCATGGGTGTTTATATTTATAATATGTATGTATTGATTGAAGACAGTGGTAGCCCAGCGGTAACGCGTCGCTTGGATATCCGAGTGATGCGGGTTCAAATCCGGGTCTCGCACCTCTGATATTTTCATGTGCGAATCATTTCTATCATGATTACCACTTGTCTTATGGTGAAGGAAAACATCGTGAGGAAACCTGCATGTCTGAGAAAACCTAACAAGTTTTCGAAAGGCATGTGAAGTCCGCCAACACGCACTAGGCCAGCGCGGTGGATTATGGCCTGATCCCCCTCGTACTGAGGAAGGCCCGTGCCCAGCAGTGGGACATTAAAAAGGGCTGATGATGATGATGTATTTAAACTTATATGTGTAGTATATCAACAATCTGGTATTCGTAACACAAGCTTCTTTCCGTAGCTTACCACGCAACTAGATGGCACTGTGTGTAATAATGTCCCAACATATTTATTTAGTTATTATTTATTTTTTATTACAAGTTTACTACTAAACTAGTATTAGAACATCTACTACTGTAATAGCTTAATATGAAACTACTAAAAGTACCATTTAACTAATACTTAAATAAGTACTTATAGTTATGCCTAGAATAAGTATCGTATTAGTACCAATCTTAAAAAGACATGTTATATCGTCTGATATTCAATTAAAATGACATAAGTTATTAAAAAAAAATTAAATATATGTTTTTAACGATACAGAAGCGGTCAGTTTGTGACCACATTGCGAAAAAACCATTGAACAGATTTAGATGAATTTTGGTATTATGATAGTCTATTATCCAGGTCAACGTATAAGATTCTTTTTACTTCGAGTAAATATAACAATTATGAGAAATATATACCAATCGATGAAATGTACCTACTAGGGAACAAACTCGAGCGAAGCGAGGGTGAGTCACTTGTCTAAAATACATAATCGTATTGTAATAAATATTAGTTTCCGTTAAGGGTGATTCGTCAAATGAATTTGTGAAGCTAAAATAAGCACTTTTATTTTTTCTTCGTCTATTCGTTTTGGCGTATGGCCAAGGTTGGGACCAGATTTTAATCGCATTCCTACCGTATTGTGTTAGATTATTTGTAAAAGTTGCTTTTTATTTCGTTTTGTTTATACCGTGATATATAAAATTTTGTTATTTATACATATATAACCGAGTGATGCGAGTTCAAATCCGGGTCTCGCGCCTCTGATATTTTCATGTGCGAATCATTTATATCATGATTACCACTTGTCTTACGGTGAAGGAAAACATCCTGAGGAAACCTGCATGTCTGTGAAAACCAAACAAGTTTTCGAAAGGCATGTGAAGTCCGCCAACTCGCACTAGGCCAGCGCGGTGGACTATGGCCTGATCCCCCTCGTACTGAGGGAGGCCCGTGCCCAGCAGATGGACGTTAAAAAGGGCTGATGATGATGATGATGATATATAATCGATATACGAATTTAAAATATATAATATATTAGTGATAGATTTCTCAGAGATTACTTTCTCAATATCATCTCTTTCTAAATAACATCGTAGCAAAATCTGTCCAGTGGTATTCTCGTGGTGCGTTTCTAGACTTACAGACAAAAATTAAAAAAAAACTACAGTTTCGGCCTTTGTATCGATAATAGTATTTTTTGTATAAGATTAAAAAAACCATTTCATACATTATTGATATTATTATTATGTACGTAAAAGTAACTCCCTTTTCTCGCTTAAGCAGAAATAGATATCGATAAATGCTGGCATTACATCATAAGCTACCTTTTAACCATACAAGCGATGCCATCGACATAAACTAGTCCACCATTATTTATGTGAATGTGAATATAAACCCTACTTCTTATTAAATAAAGCTTTATTCACTACTCTGCTCAATAGATAATAATTACGTTATTATAAAATCAAGATGGATAGCCTACTCGTATACAGTTCCTATTCTACCTTTCCCATTTAGCCAAGACGCAAATTCGTCTCCTTTGCCCTATACGAGTATCGAACCTTCTACCTTCAATAGTAAGTAGCAATTACACACTGGCACACCACCAAAATGTTCACGACATCTTCTGCTAGGTAGTTAAGCCATAAAGTCAACGCCAGTGGACTATAATCGTGATATAGCAATGCGGAACTTTTTGACCTCTTTCAAAAGACGACTCAATTTGAGTAGGTATTTATTGTATACATTTAACTATCAGGTATCCACAACACAAGTCTTGTAGATTGAGGCACTGAGGTCCCAAGATATTTATTTATTTAATATATTTACACATGTTTAATACATCGTATGAAAATTGAACCCGCGATCTCTGCTATACAAAACTGTGTGAGTGAAACCCATAACTCAATTTTCAGTACTTTTTTAATACCAACATTTGAAAAAGGGATTACGATAAATTAATTCTACTCATATTTATTTAAAGTTACTATTACAATTCGTTTGAAGAAAATTTGTTAGTGAGTTATAAATATTTTTAAACGAAAATATTATTTACAGTTTCCATTTCAAAAGCTTTCAATATTATATAAAGAAGCTTTGATTAAGAAGCTTTATGAATAACTAGCGATCACCCTCGCTTTGCTCGGGTTCGTCCCTAGGTTAAGCCTCATGAAATAAATGAAATTTCTACCTCCTCCTCTTTTGAAGTCCGTTAAAAAGTAGTCTAAGTTATGTCTTATAATATTAGCCATCTGCGAGTAAAAGTCCCGTCAAAATCGGTCCAGCCGTTTCAGAGATTAGCCGGAACAAACAGACAGACAGATAAAAATTTTAAAAATTAGTTTTTTTATTGTTAGTATCGAATATACTTTCATGTACATTTAATGAAAAGCTGTTACTTTGAAATTAAAAACAGACACTCCAATTTTATTTATATATGTAAAAAAATATTTTCGAAGGCAAAGAAATATTTAAATTGTGGTCGGTATAACGTTTGCTATCAGTGCTATAAAATTAATAAGCCACTAAATTAAGGTACTTGAGCAAGCAGAACATAAATTTAGATTTTTGTTCAGATTACACTATTTGTTAGACAAATTTCTACGAGCTTCTACGTTTGGAGTTGAATTTATAATCGTGCATCTCCTTTGTATTTTTATAACTTTTTAAAACGCTTGCACTCTTTATGAGATGTGGAATTGTATTGAACTTATAGAATTCTACTTTCGGATTGCTAAGAGTCGCTGAAAAAGCCTATTTAGATAACTTTAAAAAAATATTTTACCATAGAAATTAACTTCCCCATTAGTAGGCTGGTATATTAATAAATGATTTGTACTTTCCAAAGCTTCTTTGCATTATACCAATCCGCAAATCGTATCGTTAGAACTTATTTTAACGGGACATTCTATATCTTATATAAGATATGAGCATAATTTCCGCCGTAAAAGTTTGAAAGAATGGCTCGATTGATTTAAGTTAAACATTCAGTACATGATAGAGAATTTAAGTGAATGGTCCATTTTTATGCAACAAAAGCAAAGTGGCATGTGTAAACTAGTTATAAAATAACGAAATTGGTCCATATGTAGTCATAAGTAAATTCTAAATCTTCACTTCCTTAACAAAAGGTTTAGAAACCGTGCTCAGTCAAAGCGCAGCGAAGGTGTTCACTGTTAACCCAATTTAACAAACTTTGGTTCGAACGAGGAAGCAGTTCAAGCGTTGTTACCTCTGAAATGAGTATTTACTTTATGTAGCTTTTTAAAATTTGCTTTAGTATTTTATGTATACACTTATATATTCGCTGTGTGTAAGTTAAAATAAATTAAACGGTTTTTTTAATAAAATAAAAGTAGCCTAAGTTACTGCTTATAGTACTAGCTATCTGCGAGTGAAAGTCCCGTCAAAATCAGTCCAGCACTTTCAGAGATTAGCCGAAACAAACAGACTGACTGACAGATAATAATTTTAAAAATTTGTTTTTTTAAAAAACTCATTCTTATTTAAATAAAATATTTTCCCAAAATTTCGTCACTTATGATGGTAAGAAATCTTTATCTCGACAAGAACATATCAAATTTTTATCGGAATTATTATTTTCTGTAATATAGGTAATACTTTTTCTCTTAGGTTTTTTCTTTTCAATAAATTCGCTTTTATTTTTTTGTCATGTAAGATTTTATTACTTTCTATAAAAAGTTAGTTTTTACTTTACTTCTATCTTGCTTTTAATATAATATACCTACTATTTCTATTTTTTATAAAAACCATTTACTTCAACAAAGAATGATGTAGACGGAATGTTTATTATTAATAGAATAATTTTTTAAATAATAATCCCTTAGCAATGAGTGAAATCGTTTATATTTTATTAGTTAAATAATGCATAGGTATTATGATTTTATATAATCAGATACATTTTTTAAAATGTATTTGTAATTTTTCATTAAAAATAGATACGATCATTATCATATTTCAAGAAATCATATAATTTGTAATATAACTATACAAATTGCCTTCTAACAGAATTTTTGATGTCACCATACCGGTAATATTGTATGGCTAGTTTCAGTCACTAGTCATTTACATCGAAGATATTATAGTGTACAAGCAGTAAGCCTGATGGGATTTCCTATGGTACATAAAGGTATTTAAACACTATTTTACATACTTCTAACGTTAAATTTACAAAGTTCTTTACAAACTATCTACCCGTATCATTAGGAAAACCTTATAAGTTGTTTAACCTGACCTATCACTAATTTTGAATCTCCTGCTCTGTATCCATAAAAGTTCGGCAGCAATCGACAAGCACTTGAAATATAGACTTAGTTCTTTAAAGGATCTCATTCAAATAGAAGGGAAGGAAGGAAAAAGGAGTTTCCTTTGTCTTTCTGGCATTGAGTTACGATTCGCGAACGATATTTCTATACTATACAATATACATATTATAATAACAGTAACTTTCAATATAGTATACATACATAATAATCAAAATAATTCAAAGATTAAATAAATAATATTTAATTTCAAAATGGCATTTAGCATAATAAAATCAATAATATCATATTTTTAACTTGAACTAGCATATTAAAGCGTCTTTTGTTATTTAAACTATCTATTATGTAAATTCACTTCATAAATAAAACAAAATAAAATAAAGTCCTTCGTCACGTCTGTTTGTCTGTTTGTTCGCGATAAACTCAAGAACTACAGCACCGATTTTCATGCTGTTTTCATCAATAGATAAAGCGGTTCTTGAGAAAGGTTTTAGTATATAAAAAGTGGAACAAACGGCTAAATCCAAATCTAGGAACGAACCCGAGCAAAACGAGGGTGAGTCGCAAGTATTACCTATAATGATTTTTTTTAAATCAACTAAAGTGTATTAAAATCAAATATATAAGTTTTATGAGATAAAGTAAAACGTCATATCTGTTCTTCGAACAAATCAATTGTATACAGTATTTTATTTCAGTAATTTTCGGTAAGAGATTTATTGTTTATCAGACGTTAGCTCGTTGTCTGACAAGAACTCGAGCTTTCATTGTTGAAGCTCATTTCAAAAAAGCTTTTAAAAGATTCTATTGTGTTATAAGCTAAACATTTTTATTTCATAAAAATTTTAACTAAAATTTATGAGAATCGTGTTATAGGTAATAAATTTGCTTATGATGCTTATGAAATTTGATTATGGACACCATGTTAAAATTTAATCTTACTTGTTTTTAAGTACAGGGGAAAATATTACTTTTGATTTTACAATGGAAGATAAAAGTGGCTTTATAATTATTTTAGTATAGTTCTATGTCTTAACATATATTCTATTTACCATAAGCGGAGCTTTAATACATTTTACTTGAAATAAATTAAGGTAAGTATTCAAAGACTATATAATATTTAAGTCAAAGAAACTGTTATTTTTTGAAGTTTTCAGGAATGTTTAGAATCCAAAATAAACCAAAAATATTGAAAATTAAAAAAATAAATGTAGGTAATTATAAAAACGTAAACTGTTATCATGAATCGAACTGTCCAAATATCTAATTTTACCGTAAAATCTCCATTTAATTTTCATCTTGTAGGCATAAAATTCAAAAGATCTGAATACTCTAACATTTACTACAAGAAAATACTAAGAAGTAACTAAAACGCCTGCCTGATGTGTCAAATCTACACAAAGGAATCAACAGTCCATTATTCAGTGTATCAAAGGACAGTCTCCTGGCGCTCTCTGGAAATACGGGCGTCACTTCGCAAACGAAAGTGTAATGGAAACAGACACATTTGTGTCAAGAAAGGCTTGATAAAATATTCTACACAATATTTTAACGTATTGACAGAAAGATTGTAAAATAACAACATTTATGAACTAGTGCTTAATTTTGAAGAATCTAGATTTGGCAAAATATTATTTTTTTACGAGTATGTATGTACCTTTTGGTGAAAGAAAAATCATTAGCTTTCTTAATCGATATCATTACTGATTGATTTAGTGCGAGCGCAGCTGTGGGTTCCGCTAGTGTATTATACATATATTTTCATGTGCGAATCAATTTCTATCATGATTTTCACTTGTCTTACGGTGAAGGAAAACATCGTGAGGAAACCTGCATGTCTAAGAATAACCTAACAAGTTTTCGAAAGACATGTGATAAGGATGATGATGATTATACATATAAACCTTCTTCGTGAATCACTCTATCTATTAAAAAAAACCGTTTATATGCATAACTAGCGGATCCCGCGGCTTTGCCTGTGCTAAAGTTAGGAAAAAGCCCAAGCGAAGCGAGGGCGAGTCGCTAGTTATAAATAAAACACCTGTTCGTGTGTATGTAATAGAACTCCTCCTAAACGGCTCGACTGATTTTGATGAAATGTTTAGTGTATGTTCAAGTGTATTCGAGAATGGTTTAGGTTCACAATTCAGTCCACTACAAAATGTATTTTTGAATTAATTAGTTATTTTTACATTCAGACAGTAAATGACATATTGAATTATAAATAAATCGTTGCTAGGCAAAGTTGTTTTGCGCATGCGTACTGAAACGTTTCATCGGGAGCAAAAGTTTATAATTTCAATGTGTACAGGACAACGTTTGTCAGGTCCACTAGTGGCGAACCACTTATTTACTTGCTATGTTTCGCCTGATTCGAAAAGAGATAAAGTTAAGTTACAATATATATTTTCTTACGCCATGTAATATAATTCTTCACTTTATTTAACGATTGTAAATAATATTGTATTAGAGATTATGTCAAATTTTTTGTCAATTTAAACTTACGTAAAAACGGGTAGGGGTAGGCTAGTATATATAGAAATTCTAAGTCCACACCTTAATGGATATTGTAACACCCCTATGTTTCATCCCTTACGAAAACTTAGCTGCACCTGACATCGCTAATTGATAAACAGGCTCATTCATCACTAACTTCCACCGTAAATTGATGTATTCTTAGCATGCTCTATTTATAAAGACGCTCTCGATCCCATTTATGACCGACTTCAAAAATGAATAACTACTGAATTTATCTAAATACTTTTTGTGCGTATATAACACGTTATTTCCACTAATTTTGAATTTACTATTTTTGAAGTGAAACTTCTTTAGAATCGTTGTGATTTCAAACTCGATGAAACGAAAAAATAAGTCCATAGTACCAGGCGCTCAGAGACGGGGAAGAGTTAGCCTTAATTTAAATTCAAGTTTTACTTCTGACATGTGTACTTTGTACACACGCACTTTTTTTATTATATAGCACTACCATCAGTCCACCATCAGACAACATGGACTATGCGTTGTAGTTCATTCATTAATTGAAAGCATGGTGTTTCGATTAATGTATTTATTGAGTGCAACAATATTATCAACTTCCTTAAAATAACAAATTCAATACATTAATAAAGTCTATTTAATGTTTTAAGAGGAACATTCGTAACAGGTTTATTGCATAGGGTTGTACATTGTACAATGCACATATTTAGTGAAGGCTAAACTATTCAGGCTAGTGAACTTTTTTGCCAAATAACAATTAAGTTTGAGATCAAAAGCAAAAAACGAAAATAATTTATTGTTTTATTTGATACTATCGACTTACCATCGCTTCACTCGGTTTCATCCCTAGATCTAGCGAAAGGCAAGCCATGGATTTCGCTAGTGTATTATACATTTAAACCTTCCTTTTGAATCACTCTTTCTAATAAAAAAACCGCATCAAAATCCGTTGCGTAGTTTTAAAGATCTAAGCGTACATAATGACAGACAGACAGTGGGAAGCGACTTTGTTTTAAACTATGTAGTAATGCAGGTCCGCACTTGATGTCTTTGTGATAGTATTAGATGCATAATATCTCGATACAGCATCATAGACCTATAAGGTAACGTAGATAGTGCACTAGTGTTTCCACATACATTAATTATGAACAATCGTATCTCCGTGGATGTTGCAGTTAGATTATCTGCAAAGATCGTAGTTGACATCAGAAAGGAGATAAAGGAATTAATTATACAGTCATTCATATAATAATAATAATTATTATTATAGTAAATATTTATATTAATCATATAATAAATCATTAATATTTTAAATCAAATCTGTACAAAAAATATTTTTTGGAAAATCCCATTGAAATAGTCATTATTTTCAATACACTATCCAAATTTGTAGTTTTTGAATTTTTGTATGTATGTATGTTTATGACCGCAGTCAAGAAAACCTCTGAACAGATTATGATGAAATTTGGTATAATGATAGCTGGATATCCGGGTAATAAACAATAAATAAATAAATATGTTGGGACATTTACACACAGCACTATCTAGTTCCACGGTAAGGTACGAGCCTTGTGTTATGGATACTAGATGGTTGATATACTACACATATAAGTTTAAATACATACATATTATAAATATAAACATCCATGACTGGAGTACAAACATTCGTGCTCAACAAATGTATGCCCCCAGCGGGACTCGAACCCGCGACCGCTAGCGCAGCAAGTAGGGTCACTACAAACTACGCCACGCGTGTCGTCAAAAACATATAGGATAGTTTTCATCGCAGGAAAATATCTAATTTCTGAGAAATCCATACTAACCGTTAAAACGTATCGAAGGATGAACCCAAGCGGAGCAAGGGTCAGTCGCTAGTATTTCAAATAAAGGCAACTTATCTAATCTTTTACATGAAAATCAACTTTTACATGTGTTTTTTTACTTTTTAGACTGAACAATAAGTTGAAATTCTGGCAACCCTAAGTTTAGACAACAAAGATGGCATGCGGCGAAGGTTCTAAGTTAATATCGATGTATGAGTCTACTGGGATCGCCTACGACGTTCGTTTCTCGTGAAGTTTGGTATTTAGACATATTATATGAGATTCAAACGAATTTATTATATAGGATTTTGGATATTAGGCCTGAAATCTTAGGGATTTACTTTTTCTTGGATGCAAAATTAACTTTGTATCAACAAAATGTTTTTTAAAATACATACTAATATGAATAAAAATACGGAATAACTACTTTAATGTAACTAATTAATTACTACAACTAATAGATCAGTCGCTTTCGTAGCATATTATATTTATATTAATTAAATTTAATTATCTGTTTTTAAATTCAAATTAACAGCTTTTCACTAAATGCATATGAAAGTATATACGGTACTTACATCAAAAAATATTTTTTTTTCAATTTTTTTCTGTCTGTCTGGCTAATTTCTAAAACGGCTTGACCGATTTTAAGGAGACTTTCATTCGCGGATAGCTTATGTTATAAGGAAGGTAACCTAACTTTTATTTTATTAGAAAATGATAAACCGTTTAATTTATTTTAATTTACGCGTACGTATCTTATAATATTTTAGTATTTACGTGACCAAACTTTGCTAGTTGTTTTTGGAATATCGCTATTTTTAGGAAAAGATATAAACATTGCGTGTTTCCTGAAAACACGCCTATAAAGATAAACTTAATGACCAAAACCTTATTAAAATAAAAATTTGATCCAAACTCTAAGAGCCGTTATTGAGAGACACAAAATAAAATACATAATAGCATATTTAATATTATAAGATACGTTTTAAACCTTTTCCAATGAAAAAGGCAGTTAAATAAAAAGTAATAAGTTTAAATCGTTTAAGGCTAACGAGTCTTTAAAACGTAAAATGGTCCATAAATGTTTCAAATTCATGGTAGTAAATGATTGAAGGTCTGCAGACGTCTTTAGGCATGCATCGAACCCACACTAAAATTCAATTTAAGCTTCAAAGGGTGCAAAATAATACAAAATTTTTAAAAAATAATTGAGAAAACAGGTTCTTACTAAATTCATATAAAATTATATACCTGAAATTATGATATATGGACTTTTTTATATATGCTTATCTATCTGTTTGTTTCACTTTCAGCCAATATCCGAAACGTCTGAACAGATTTTGACGTAACTTTCACAGGTAAATAGCTGATGTTACAAGGAGTAACTTAGGCTACATTTAGTGTTAGAAAAAAATGGGGTTCCGCTTTAAACAAATAAAACTGTACCTAGGGACGTTAGCTTGCTAGTTACTCTATAAAAAAGCATGTCATGTCTTTCTAATATAACTTTTCCAATTTTAATCTAAGCCCCTAATCGCTTTAAGAAGTAAGAAGTACCTGTCCAAAGAAAGGATATAGAACCGCAGTTAGCTGAGAAATCCTTGCAGTGTAGTTAATTTCTTAAATGGACTGGAACGTGATTTTTCTTCGCCGTTAATTTTAATTGAGCGACCTCGGTAACCTATTTATACCAGCTTTTCACTAGACTTCACTGTAATATGGGGATCCCGTATATAATGAAAACTGTGTTAAGTGCGCCTTTCATATATAAATTAAGGGTTTTTTAAAGACCAAGTTCATAATTAATAAGACCATACAAGATTTAATATAAATAGTACTAGCTTTTTGCTCCGGCTTTGCTTGCTTTTAAGCAATTATCAATAATCTTTTTTTATATGGAAACACTTGTCGTTTGAACGTCTAGTTCAAATATACCTAATTTTGTGAAATAGTTAATCGGTTTTATACATGCGTCTTGCATGACAAAATTTTAAATTATTTTTATGAGAAAATTTTAAAGTTAATTTCAATACAAATGTTAAAAGTGAAAAGCGAACCTTATTTTTTAATCAAAAAGCTTTTTAAGCTTCATTTGTTACCTGCTAACAATTTAGTTAAGGTACCTACAAAGTTTTAAGTTGATTTTTATTTACTTCTAATTGTCGTTACGACTGTTGTTTTAAAACTTTGTTAGTACGTGAAATTCGGATAGCAATACAATAATTAGAGGTCATTGACCTGACCTAATGAATCTAGGAGAAGATGAAACTATACACCGTATATAGAACTTATTAAGTAATTCGAGACCTTAAAAAACTTATTAGCATTATATTTTTTTTGTTTTAAATATAAACTAAAATCTGTCTGCCTGTTATCTTTTCATAGTTAAATTATTTCATTTATTTCGAAAAAGTTTGCAAAAACAAATATTACACTATGGAGACGAGTATATGCTATTTCAAACAAGCTAAAATATTTTTAATAAAATTTCCTAGTACCTAAGCAAAAATGAACGTTCTTATTCTAATTAAATTTTCCTAATATGATGAGATTTGGTGCTTAAACAGGTCTAGCTTTAGTTTTGCTGGTAAAAATATTTCATAGTTGATTAAAAATATGTTGCATAATTAACTTACAAGCGATTTAACTTTTTTATTAATGTATTTAACGCGAGCGAAGCCACGAGTTCCACTAGTTATACATGTAAACCTTCCTCTTGAATCACTTTATCTAATAAAAAAACCGCATTAAAATCCGTTGCACAGTTTTAAAGATCCAAGGATACATAGGGACAGACAGTACGAAGCGACTTTGTTTTATTCTATGTAGTGATGATAAGCACAAATAGAAAGCCTCTACCATGTACGTAAGAATGCAACGAAAACTAAATTAAAATTAGATTTTAAGAATATTCTGTTATTTCCTACAATTTTATTTACTGAAAAAAATCTTTTTAATACGTACAGCTTCCATTTATTATGCACTACCAGGTATTTTACTTAAAGAAAGCTCGAGTTAGTTAAGACCGACGCCGACGTCTATAAAGTTGGAAAGTGCTGCGTTCAATCGCAAAGAACTTGAAAAAATATGACGTTTCGATAGTTTCCCGATAAGTCCATTGTTATAAAAATTGCTAACGATTTATGTTGTACAAAACTGTACTATTTTGTATTAAAGTTAAATATAAAGCTCCCTTTATGTCCCATATCTGGGCTTAGGCTTGTGTTAATTCAGCCCTAATACAATATGCTAAATGGGTTCGTAGATTAATGATTGCTTTCAAAGTGATAACCTTAGTGAGGGGTTTGAGACTTAAAGCTATTTCGTTTGGTTTCCATAGAGAGGTAGCTATGGCCATAAAGTTTTATGTAGTGGTAGTTCTACATTTTTTTAAATAGAAGCATTTAACACCCTTGTTACGGCGGACAGCGCTATTTTAACACAAACTAGAACAATTTTATCATCTCATTTCATACACAAATACGTTGGTACACATATTTTAGAAAGATAAAATAAAGTAAATAAAAACTCATACTATTAAGCAAGTAAGTTTTAAAATTAAAATATTTTTACTTGCCTAATATTATTAGTTGCAGTTCAAAGTATAAATAAATACATGATGCACAACCGGTAATTTCATTCCGTAATTAATATTTTACAAAGAATAGATTATTTTTTTATTTTTTTATGCGTATGTTTGTTTCTTCTATTTACTAAATAGAATTCAATGAAATTGAGTGCACAGATACAAAGTTAGACAACTAGGAGAAAACTGTGGATGACTCGTCAATTTTACACAAAATTTTTATTGTACGTGCAAATATCGAACCTATATCCTGTTACGCTGATAATTTAATTAAATGTAATATTAAATTTTCAATATTAATGATAATTATTATTTGGAAGGGGAATGAAGCGTGATGAATGATGATATTATTTTAACGTATTGTCCTAAAAATTAATCATTCAGAACAATATCCGGCCACCCCCCACCCCCAGCAGGTGGCACTCGTTACAACTCTATTAGGGTAGCGGCGTCTTACAAACAAAATAATTACATTGTACCTTTCAAATTTTATGCATAATTTATTAGTATTCATTTTTATTTACATCTGTCCATCTGTACATACAAATACATGTTTATTTTATATGTCTGATGGGATTTCGGAATGATAATACAAGGTTAAATATATATTTTGATACTAGTGATTTCCTCTCGTTGGATTCGGGTGCGTCCCTACATAACTTTTGAATAGATAGCGAGTGTAGGGAAATAGCTTATGTATGCTATTGCAGATTTTCTCTAAAACTTAGGTACATATGTACAATTTTTGTGTAAATATTGTCGATATATCTCTAAGGATTTAGCCAGCGTTAGACTTGTTGCTTAAACTCGATAGAACCATTATAAATGAAACTATCATTTCGGATTTTGTCGCAGATTTATTTTGAATTTTGGTTCCCCGACGTTTCGAATGCTTACATCATCATGGTCACGGGAGAGACTAAGGTTTTTGACGTCCCTGAGGCTTATATATACTTCTTGCAGCCAGTATTGGTGGGTAGGCTTACCATAATTTTCATTTCTTTTTCAAAATGGCACCAAAGTACCTTAGATTCGGTTCAATAGAACCCGTTGTCTTCTCCCGTAAGGGAGAAAGATTTTCCTGTAGCAAAAGGTAGCGTAAATGTTAAAAGAGTATTAAGTTACAAAACTAAATTTAGTTTAAATCGCTACATTATTTTTGAAACAGGCGTTTATATACAGATTTCTATCTTAACCATTGCTTACGTCTATAGAAATTTTCATTACTTATTTCACGTCTTTAGAGATGATTTTTGATAAATTTTTCCTTTGTGTTTTCGTTCATTATATACAAGTAATTTTAGAGTACATTTTTATGATTAGAATCCAATTTAGCGCCTTCTACATACTTTATGACTTTTGTTTATGAACATTTATAGATATTTATTACTTTTTTAATTTGAAATATATCTTCTATAGAGATAAATAAAATTAAGATGTCTGTGTGTAATTTCAAAATAATATACCATATAAAATTATGTAGGCCCTTATAAAAGAAATAATTTCAAAAATATTAGTACGTCTGTTTGTTCCCGCTAATCTCCGAAACGGTTGGACTAATTTTGAAGGTACTTTCACTGGCAGATAACGAATGTTATAAGGAGTAATCTGAGCTGTTATTATAGAAAAAGAATTGAGGTTCCGCTCAAAAAAAGTACCTAAAGACTATGCTAGTTATTAATAAATTGTCAATTACGGTATCTACGAGCTTTAAATGAGCAAAATAATAAGTCGATCGAAGTAATACAATGAATTTTATATTTATTTAAATTTGCAACAGAAATAATATTATTACATAGAAATAATACAGAAATGAAGATGAATACCAATCTCGATGCAATTTTAATTAAAGGAAAACACAGTATGCATTTAAATGAAGGGTGTGGATTAAAATTGATCACTACGAAAATAAAAATACGATCAAAATTAGTTAAACAATCGAGGTTGATTAAAAATTTCATACATTTAATACAAAGAAGATAAAATCCATTTGAGAATTGCATTAGCAAATAAAGCTGTATTGGTAATATTAGTTGTCTGTGGTTTGGTTTATTCAACATTGTTATTGTACTGTCCGAAATTTCTAGTGTCTATCTTTTCAAAATGATTACATATTATAAATGAATTTAACTTTTAGGATTTTGTCGTGGATTTATTTAGATTTTTTATATAAGTATAATAAGTATAAATAAACTTCTCAGTCTCTCTAGTGACTATGATTGCTGTAAAGCATTCGAAAAGTCGGGAACAAAAAAATCTAAATAAATCCGCGACAAAATCTGAAAAGATAGTTTCATTTATAATGTCAAATATTCACGTAAAACTAAGAAACAATTATGATTACATATAATTTAGTGTGAGAATATAGTAAAGGTATACGAACTACTAAATTAAAAATTTAGTAACTACTAAATGTATACGACTTTTAAGAGTGGTTTTTTTATAATATAAAATTATGGGGCTTCACTTTCCTTCGTATGTTTCAATTATTTTTAGCAGTATAAGTCCCATCAGAATCTTTCCAGTCGAATCTAGCGGGAAAGAAAAAATAGACAGACAATTATTTTAAAATTTGTGTAAAATAATGAAAAAACAAAATAAATTATAAGTAAAATCCTCTTATTATTGAACTCGGTTAAGACGAAAAGAAATATATTAACAAGGGAATTACAAGAACTAGAACAATTTATGATGGAATTACAAAATAAAACAGAGAATTTTTAATTAAGATCAAGATTTAGTACTTACAAGAGTTTTAGGAATGTATTTGAATACAAAGCGGTTGTAGGCAGCGGAAATGACTTAGTGTTTAAGAGGAGCTTAAAGAGCTTTTTAATTATCATAATATTATGTTATTTTTAAATATTTGATTGAAGTATCCTATAAGTTTAATGTTTCAATGGGTAGGTACCACGAATGAAATATTTATTGGGCAAAAATTTTAAGCATTCTCTTACTCTAACTGTAAGTGCTTTTTCTATAGGTTTTTTTATGAACTCGAAGTCACGAATAGAATCAAAAAGGTTATCAGGTCAGCTAGTTCAATATAAAAATTTTGCACATTTTAAGGGTGGGAATTTAAATTGACCTCTTGACCTTTCTTAGAATTCGAAAAATATCGAATTCCATGAAAATAAGCCATGAATAAGTTATCTTATTTATAATACTGAGATTGTGAGATATTTCTATAAATATAGACGAAGCCATCTAAGTCTTGTTATACAAAGGTTACACTGCCCTTTACGAAAAATAAATTTATTTATAACTAACTTGTAGCCTAGCATATTATATAATATTAGTCATCATACTTAGTTATTTTCTGTTGGGATCGTACCCTACATACTTGTATTTTCCGCGGTTCTGCTTGCTTATATTTCTCTTTTTATATGCACATATCTCTTTTCCTGAGAGCAGTAGAATAATATAAGGTAAAAAAATGTAACAATTGTATAATTTTATTAAATAATACATTAAAAATATGAACCGAATGGGATATTTTTTTTCGGTCATGACGTATACTTACCACGTGACATAGTGTCAATATGTCATTTCTACACAAAGCTAAGTTTTCTATTTGCGATAGCGTTTGTAGAAAGCCATCTTGACTAACTTGACATTGTAGCTATCAAGATGAACGTGCATACCGAAAGGTACCTCATTTACTTCTATTGTCTTTCCAACATCTACCTATGTATAAAATAAGATGCCTAGTATGGAAAGCACAAAGTTCAAACTGGCGGTCTAATTCTGAAACGTCGTATGCAAATGCTAGGTTCCCATCTACGAAGTTGAATTATTTAGTAAATATTATGTTTTAAAATTTGTCATCGTCTACGAGTAGCAGGTGTCGGAGAGAAAGTTATTATAATTAAATATGTATTAAATGAAATTGAAAATTTAGTTTATGTATAGTAATAAGGTTATTTTCTTAGCTTACATTATCATATTTTACATTCTTGATCAACTTTAAAAAGTGTTCAAGCTAGAAGTATGTAATTTTAATACATTATATCTACGACAATGGTATATATAGACGGATGTAATTGAAATTTACTATGCAAATGTAGAATAAATAGATAAATAAATATTGTATTGCAATATTGTAATCATTTTTTTTTTAAAAAAGAACAACTGTTGAGTTTATGACTTACATACTAACATTTAATTTAAATTCTTAATTTAAATAAAGTAAAAATAATGAATCCAAAGAACTTGTAAAAGTCTTTTTGAATAAATTTTAATTTGATATGTAGAGTAGAGTCGTAGAGTCGGTTATAAATACAAAGATCTAGGACGCAACCGAGGGAAGCGGGGTTATACGCTAGTGAGAATAAAAAACATAATATAAAGATGTGACCTTTCAGAACTAAGCAGTGAAAATACAACATTAATTGCTGTCAGAGGGCCGGCGGAAACAAAAGGGCGTGTTTTTTGGAACTATTGTCTACGGAACCCCCCGTCACGGTGGGCGATCTGGCTGTGATGGAAAAATGTTGCCGTCTTAATAGCTATTTCTATTGTAAGCTATGTAAGAAAAAATCGTGTGAACGCGATATCGTCGCGATATTTTATTTGCCACTTTGTGAAACACATAGTGATTAATTAAGATCTTTAGTTAAATGTTAATAAACAAAAATTATGGTATCGTCACATTTAGATTTTCAGCTCTAGATTCTCTAAAAAAATCGGTCTTAGACTCTCAAAATGGTTCGCGCATAAAAATATCAGAAGTGCGAGAACGAGACTTGAACCCACTACACTCGGTTTAAAGCAAGCGCTTCACCGAGGCTACCACTGCCTTTATTCTGCCTCACAACTATTTGCCTCATATTATAGTATTCCATTTTATGCCAGCTGATTATTTACTTAAGGAGATAATGAAAACTTAAATTAAATAGCGAATAGAGACGCTAGTTTCTAAATATACATATTTTAATATGTTGGGTAGGTACGAGCCTTGTGTTATAGATAAAACTTTAAACACAAATGAATGCCCCCCAGCGTGAATCGAACCCGCGACTGCTGGCAAGTACTACACTACAACCTGAGCTAAACATATCGAAGCTAGCTAATAAAGGAAGTAAGTTCCAGATAAGGTTATTTATTGAATTATAGATAACACTCTGTGTCGCACTTAGACACCTACGCGCTTCCTTTTCAGCGTCTTTCTTGCAAACATCCGGGCGTTAATACTGTCTGAGATTTACGCGAATTTCACAGAAAATAGATAATTGTGTAATCATTATAACTAAATATGTGCCAAAATTGGTTTTTTCTTTGTTCGATATTAAGTTGCCTTATTTAAGAATTTTCATATATGTATTACCTACATTTGGTTCATTTTATTCATACTAAAAGTGATATCTTGATGTTATGTATATAGCCTATATCTTTTTATAGCCCATGTCTTTTTTTTTAATATTCTAAGCCATTTCGAACAATTTATTTACATTTATAATAATTATAAACTGACTGAATGAAAACCGCCAAAAAATTTTGTATTATACAGACATCATTAAGGCATTACTATTCTTCTGTGACAATCAGATCAATTTTAATATGATTTGATAGCTGGAACAATAACCGTTAAGCGTAGTGAGCAGAATACCCATTTGAAGGCTTGTTATCTCCGAGATCACTAGTTACTGTCCTTGATGACTATGACTATTCTTATGTAATGGCAACCAAGAAGAAATCACCTATAAAAAACAAGAGCAGCTGTTAGTTGCTCTTTTGGTAATTATATGCCGCTATGCTTATACGTGTTGAGCTCTTATCTATTGGTATATAGTCCCAGGAATAAATAAAATGGAATATGGCTTTTGAAAATACCTTCTTTTACCAATACTTAGTAGAAAATGATCCAACATAACTAATATAACATGACGTATATTAGGCCACTTTTACACTGATTGTATTAATAAATATTAAACTAACAACTCACATTCGCTTTGCTTAGATTTGATCCTACTGAAAAAAACAAATCTATTCTATCTTATCTGTCCCAATATGTCCTATCCTGTATGTTTAATCTATTCCTGTGCCTTACATCCCTATCCGTTTAGCAGTTCTGGCATGACTAACAAACATCAATACAAACTTATACAATAATAATAATAATTGAATGCCTTACCATCTTGTTTCGCGGTGTTGCCCAAGGGTCCACAGCTGGCCAGCCACACGAAGAAGATCCATCTCAGCATCAGACCGGAACTGCCCCCTCTCCGTAGTTCCGGCTGATTGTGAAAATGCCGCGCAGTCGGCCGATCTCTCGCCATCCTCCAACCATTGACACTTCACTTAACTGATTCACTTTGTATTTCACTTTGTTGAGTTGTTCATCTTCGTTTGTTAGAGCTGCAATATAAATAATTTGATTTTACAATTACTTTACAGATTTTTTTAAGTAAAGCATTTGCTTGAGAAGAAGTATACCATATTTACCATATTATATTACTAAAACGTCACACTCTAAGGAACTCACTCTTTTTTTGTGTTATTAATTTTTTAATTAAATTTTATTTTAATTTAGCGATTCACCCTTGTTTTCCCTAGTTGTACGAAACGTAAATAAAGAGACTAAACCTTACCTTTCAAGGCAACGTTTTTATACTGACAAAAAATGACATAGCGTAATGTTTGGGTTTGAAAGAAGCCTAATAAAATAATTATTGCGTTTAGTTAGACTACTTTAAATCTTTTTAAGTAAAATATATTTATTTTTTACTTTAAATCAACAAAAAATATTTTTTAGTATTAGTAGGTACATTACAAACAAACATACGAGAAAAAATCTTTTTTCTTAATAATATTAATATAGATACTAGATAGTACAGATAGCTATTTAATTTTTACAATTAAGTTTAATATATCGTACACGAAGCAACGTGCGACAGCTAGTCATAAAGAAGTGTTAAAGTTCACGCTCGCAACTTAATCGAGCGTGAATGGTTTGAATGTAAATTCATACCAAAGTTGAATATCTTGGATAAGCAGTTAAATTAACTTTTATTCATTTACATACTCGTAGTTATGTAAATGTTAACTAGAAAAGGGTTCACCAAGTACTTTCTATTTTTCTATAATTATATTATTTTATATACCCTTAAAACCCGTCCTTACATGTAATTAAACAAATATTGGGACATTATTTTTTCACAGCGCATTCTAGTTCCGTTGTAAGCTTTTGTTACGGGTACCAGATAATTGATATAATACACATATACAACTGTAAATACATATAAATATGTATATGATAAATATAGACACCCATGATTAGAGTACAAAAATCGTGCTTAACAAATGTTCTCAACCGGACTCAAACGCGCGACCGCTTCCACAGTAGGTAAGTTAGCACTACAAACTGAGCCAAACGTGTAAAAATACCTTTATAATTATTATTAAAAAAATGAAATTTGCTTCATAATTAATGAAAATGTGCTTTACAAAAAAATGTATAGATGAATAAGGTGATTTTCAGAAGTCGGTCAACAACATCTTCAATCATAATTTTCAGTATAAGTAAGGTAAGGTTCTTTAAAGTAGGTACTAATAAGCTACCTTATAAGTCAATAACAAAGCATATCTCAAATCAACATGAAAGGTTACTCCGCTTAGCATTTGAGGGTAGCCACGAATCTCGAACTAAAATGAGATTTTGCGATATTTTTTTCAGTTTTAATTATAGTGTTGATAATATATATATATATATATATATATATATATATATATATATATATATATATATATATATTATCAACACTGTATTTCGTTATTTATGAGAAATGTGATTGTAGTATTAAAGAAATCTTTATAAATAATAGGTGTACTTTCTAAGATCAAGCTTTTCTATAGGTACATAATATTGTAAAATTCTATTCTTCTATTTTAAATTATATATATTATAGATACCTATTTTTTGGAAAAATATATTAAAAAAATCATTATCATCGATAGACTATGCCTATAGTTTTTGGAATGTTTGTCTGTTTGTAACTGCATCACGAAAAATTATTGTGCACTAGTGGAACCCGCGGCTTCGCTCGC
The DNA here is from genome assembly GCA_905231865.2 of Boloria selene. NCBI lineage: Eukaryota > Metazoa > Arthropoda > Insecta > Lepidoptera > Nymphalidae > Boloria > Boloria selene. The sequence goes on along the minus strand of HG993138.1, from coordinate 2,309,339 downwards.
GCTAAATCTAGGGACGAACCCGAGCGAAGTGAGGGTGAGTCGCTTGTTTAAGATAAACATTTCCATCATACATTACATATGTGTAACTCTAGCGGTTTTGGCAGCGCACGCCAGAATAGCTCGCAGATGGTAGATTTTTTACTACTTACTTGATACTTATCGTCATATTTTGGACAATTCATACAATATCTTTATAAATTGTAGCCTATGTGATATTCTGATGTATAAGCTATATTATTGTAAAGTTCCATTAAAATCCATTCAGTAGTTATTACGTGAAAGAGTAACAAACATCCATACATCCATACTTACAAACTTTCGCGTTTATAATATTAGTATAGATTTAGAAAATATCTCATCTTTGAGAAATGTTTAAATTGCATCTATGGACGAACCCAATCGAAGCCAGGGTTAGTAGCTAGTATTTTTACTAATCGAGTCTGTTAAACGTTCTTATTGAGAAATGACACTCATTGGCACGATGCCTCGATGATCGTTCATTAATTTTAAAAACATGTCACGTTTATTATATTGATGTAAGGCTAATATTTTGTGTCATATTGAAGATTTATTATCGCTTAGAGTAAGATATTTTTGGAGCCAAGTTCATATTAAGCTTATTTCATCTAAACTTGCTTAAAATACCTCAATTAATAATAGAAAATTTTTGCACTGGAATTTCTTTACGATTTATTGTTTGTTTGTAGGTTTGTCTTACTGACTTACTACTTTACTGTACGTGTAATTTTTCAATAGAGCGATGGACAAACAATTTTATTTATCACTAGTTAATTTAATTTATACAGCTAATATTTGCATTTACACAGTATTAAGCTATCACAAGCTTAGAAGCAAAAGTGGTAAAAAAAGCTCAGGAAAAGAAATTCTGACATGGGCAGGATAAATCCAGGTCTTTAAGAGTTTAATGGACATTCTAGCAAAGGTTGCCTTAATAAATCAAAACGGTGAAACAGATCGGCGATAAGACGCCTTTTAGTAGTAATGGAACGGACCGGCTGAAGGCTCTCGAATTGTGATTAATTCTCCTAATCCCAGTTAAAGCTTTGATCAGCTTTTTTATGCTTCAGCTATTATAATATATGGCTGTAATAAAAAAACTTTTAAAATTGGGCTGTCTTTCATAAGCGCAGTAAGTGAGCAACGTGATTTTTGGTATAGAGAGGGCTTATGGGGTAGAGTCTAGAGTGAGACGTGTTTAATGTTTATGGCAAGACATTTAGCGTAATCAATGGCTTAAAATATATTGTATGTACAAAATCTATAATAATCAATCTAATTGTTTATAATTTTTTTAATTTATGATTTCATATAAAAATGCGGTAAAAATACTCTCTGTTTACTTCAAGAAGAATTTCTTAAATTCGTTTAAATCATTCTTAAGAAAAGCATTCAACAACTAATTAATACAAATAGTTTAATTTTAATTTATACATATTTACATACAATAGTAAGTATACATAAACTAAAAATCTTAAGAATTATGAAAATACTAAAAATCTTAAAAAAAATATTTCTTTCATTTAATACATTTATTTTATTTAATACTTTGAAGACACCTTTGGCTCAGTTTACAGTAACTCTATTTTCTGCGTAAGCGGTCGCGGGTTTGAGTCCTTCTGGGGGCATGCTTTTGTTGAGCGCGAATGTTTGTTTTTTGGTCATAACGTCAGTAAAAACAGACGTTTTTTGGTCAACCTCGCACTTTTTATTCTCTTCAATAATGGTCTCAATAACTTTTGCTCTAAAGTGCATAGTTTCTGAAATATTGTTAAAAAACTTTTTTCCAAGATGGCGCTTGAAGCTCCACCTGGATCTGTCAGTATTTATGATTTTATGCTACGTAAGTTTATACAAACAAAAAATGGATCGAAAATTTAGTGCAAGTTTAACCTTTATTTATTATTTATTTTCTATTTATTTCTTTACTTATTTACATAAAGCGATGCTGTTAACTAAATAGGCATGTCAATCATCCCACATATCCATATATGGTTATGGGTTAGTTATACATTTTTATAATTTGTCTAGTAGCTCTTCAATATACCTTGTTTTTAAGAGGTTTGACATTGGGTCAAGAGCGACGTGAGGTTATATAAAGAGCGATACTTTTTCAGTCAACGTACAAATCGATTACATAATTTTCTTTGTTCTCTAGATTGTAGAACGACTAAGGTGTTTTTAGATAGATTTTTGAATATTGCTGATTATATTATTTATATGATAATTCTACTATTTGTATATAACATCTAATAATTCTTGGAGTAGAATACGTATAGTTTAGTTATCAATGACAAAAAATTTTTTTAGCTTTTTATATAAATACAATGTTTTTTCAATAAAACGTTCAAAGATACATTATTTTCCCTTATTACTATAGTTTCGTTATATTTCTTTACCTATTTCGCTAATTTGTTCTAGAAGGCCTGAAATATCAAGCAATAACTAAATTACAAAGCGAAATCATAAAATATGGTCAATATATCAGTCAAATAAACCACTCGATCAGTGCGCTATAACGAAGAGAACACCATAGTTCATGGTTGTTTCACAGAAACCAAAATATAAATAAAAAATCTTACAAAAATGAACCTTATCCTACGTTAATTAGATCTACGGTACACGCAATATTTATTATGTCAATTTCACAGTCACGCAACTAATAGACGCTCTAAATCAAGTTTTTGCTCGAATATAGTCTTTATTCATTAGACTTAAAAAGAAATATAGGTGTATAAGAAAATAGTAAGGCGATGAAGGAAACGTCAAATTACGATCACGAATATTTCTAATCATATCGAAAAACAAGGTGTTTACTTTTACGTTGTCCTAAAAACACTAACTCATGTCAGAATGAATAAATGAGAATAATTTTATATAAGATAAAATTTAGTTTAAAAAAAATCAAATTTTAGAATAAAAAGCTTATGTTATCCTCCGGTCTATAAAATTTCTCCACTAAAATAAACAAACAAACCAAAAAACTTAATTTTACATTTATAATATTAAACTACGATCAATGCTTCATCCAAGTTTTAAAAACGTTCGTGTACCTTATATATGTACAATATTATATACTAAATATATATGTTTATAAGTGGTGGTCATCAATTAGGTATTACTTATTGAAATCAATACATAATATGTAGTATTTAACAAAGTCGCTTCCCACTGTCTGTCCGTCCCAATGTATGTATGTATACTACGAAACGGATTTTGATGCAGTTTTTTAATAGATAGAGTGATTTTAAAAGGAAGTTTTATATGTATATCTCGCGGAACCCGCGGTTTTCCTTGCGCTAAAAAGGTCGAACCCGAGCGAAGCGAGGTCGAATCGCTAGTGCTATGTAAAAAGTATTCAAATTTTCTTAGCCATAATGACGTTATTATTCCTGAATTCTTGTTCCAAGATTGAAGAGCCAATAGTAATAGTCCTAACGAACAAATGTAGAGCAAGGCTTTATAACTTTTAAGCAAAAAAAAGGATTTTAAGTAAAAAAAATGATGGGAAAGTTTGAATGAAAACCAAAAGCCCACTCAAATCACACACCTTTACATCTTAATTGGTTTTTAAATCACATCTCAATAGAGTATAATAGAGGGAAAAAAACTAGAACATCAAGTGACCAGGTATAAACTTGAAAAGGGACCGTAGGCGGTTTATACATTTGGACGCCTATTCATGTCACTATAGGGATTTCGATTCGGTCGTAAGCTTAGATAGTTTCATTTGAACAAGTCAAAATATTTGAAAAGGAGTATGTTTAATACAACATTGTATTAAGGATATACCTACTTATCATTTTTTATTAATATTTTCTACTATAACATAAATTATACTGGTTTTATTAAAGGAATTTCAGTGTAAATTGATACAAGACTAATATTGGGATGGTTCGTCAATAAAAAAATTAGCTTTGCGTCATACCAGGATCGAAGCTCGTTATAGCTTAAATTACTCTATCTATACAGATAAAAAAAAACTTAACTTTTTACTAAATGTCTATGTAAGTATATTCAGTACTTATAAGAAAAACTCAATGTTAAACATTTTTGTCTGTCTGTCTGTTTCTAAAACTTTTATTTAGGAAAAAGTTTTAGGGTTCCGGTCAAAAACTTATATAATTTATTAATTAATTGCCTCTTAAATACTAGTGTAGTCTAGACCTCTGTGTTAGAGTGAAAAACTATATTGTACTGATTTTGAAGAAGCTTGTGCTCGAATTATTATCAGTATTATAGGAAAAGAAAAAATGAGGGGTTAAAACCCCCTATTTTTATATGATACATACTAATATTTCCATACAACAACAGTTATCGAAAACTTTCAATACAAATTGACAAGTACCTATATATGGAGAAAAAAGGCGTACTATTTGTTTTTTCCATGAAAAGAGCTCTAGAAAACCATATTTCTGTAAATAAACGTAGTTTTACTTTAAAATTGATTTAGAATTAAGCCTTTTGTGTTCTATATGATTGCGATGAATAGGCCGCTCCATGGATTTCAAAGTAAATTAATGGCGGCAGATGTTTGCGGTTAGTTTTTGTGCTTTTGTTGTTTACAATTTGTTATTGAGACATTTTTGAATACCGTTACAGGTAATATCTTTTGTTTATTTACTTATTAGCAAAACCGTAACTTCGCTGAGCGTAAGTTAAAATAAAATAAACGGTTTTTATATCTTTTTAATAGAATAAATGCAGCTAAGTTACTCCTTATGACATTAGCTATCTACGAGTGAAAGTCTCGTCAAAATCGGTCCAGCCGTTTCAGAGATTAGCCGGAACAAACAAACAGACAGACAGTACCGAAAATACTTTCACATGCATTTCGTGAAAAGCTGTTAATTTGAAATTAAAAACAGACACTATCTCGAAAATTTGCCAACTTAAGTTTTTTATCGTATATAAAGTGATTATAATGTTCTTAATTAGGTATTATTCGCACATAAAAATATCATAGGTGCGTGACCCGGGATTCGAACTCGCTTCAGTTAGTTTCTCAAGCTAGCGCGTTACCACTGAGCCATAATTACTATTTTTCCATTGTTGTAGTTACTTACAAAACCAATAAACATAACCGAGTTTAATAATAAATAAATAATTAATATGCTGGGACATTATTACACACAGCGCTATCTAGTTCCGTAGAAAGCGACGAAGCTTGTGTTACGGATACCAGATAGTTGATATACTACTTATATAAGTTTAAATACATACATATTTTACATATAGACACCCATGACTGGAGTACAAACATCCGAGTTTTACAAATAAATGCCACCAGCGGGACTCGAACCCGCGACCGCTGGCGCAGAAAGCAGGGTCACTACCAACTGAGCCAAACGTGTAGTAAAGATTAAAAAGTAGAAGTTAGTAAATATTTCCATACACAATAAAAGTTATTTACGCGTATATTCGTGAGTTTAACGGGGATATAATTTGTATAAACATCGCAGTATGTCAAGACAATGAGAATTTATTAATCTATACTAATATTACAAAGCTGAAGAGTTTTTTATTTGTTTGTTTGTTTGTTTGAACGCGCTAATCTCAGGAACTACTGGTTTGATTGGAAAAATTCTGTTTGAGTTGGATAGTCCATTTATCGAGGAGGGCTATACGCTATATTACATCACGCTGCGACCAGTCGAAGCGGAGCATTAATGAAAAATGTCGCAAGAACGGAAAGGGCGTTAGTTCTGCGAGGTACCATACCGCGCGACTCAGGAAGAATTTGGTTTCCGATCTTTAAAACGCGTGCGAAGCCGCGGGAAATGCTAGTTATTTATATAATTTTATTGCATAAAATTTAGTACAGCATATTTTATTTGATAACAACGACAGGTAATGTTTGTTGGCGACAAACAAAATTATGATTAGGACGGCCTTCTCTCCTTATTGATCGCAAAATGACGACAAAAGCAATTGCCGTTTGCTTTTGCCGGTCAACAAATTATGTCAAATAATTTTTTTACCTGTTAATTTATGTATAGGATACTTAGGACAAGGATATTAGATGAATTCAATTTTTTTTGTCCTGATTATGTTAATAAGTTGTCTAAGAAATTTCCAAGAGTGAAGTTACCAACCAAAATTTGTATACGTTTAATCATAAAACAATCGTTAAATGATAACTTTATTTATATTTATTAGCAAATTCAAAATTGATGAATCCCGGGAGCAGTTAAGGCCTGAGCAAAACGAAGGTTATGTTTGGGCTTAAATAAATAACTTGATGACTGCTATCATATTTTTGAATTATAATCGTATTATAAACAAAAGCACGATGAAAATACTGTTTATGTTAAAGTAGTGGTCGCCCAGTGGTCGAAAATTTGACCATAATCGAAATTGCAATTTTGAGGAAAACATATTATGCTACCATTAAAAATATATACTTAAATATAACTTTTTTATTATTTTTTTTAACTGATAACACTAAAGTTCTACTAGAATACAAATTTCAATTAGCAAAAAGGCACTGAACTATATTATCTATGCCTATTTATATGTATACATAGATTATAATTTCTAAAAAGGTACAAAAAGCTTGCAAGTGTCCTTGTGTATGTTACAAAATATGTTCTTCAAATATACATAAACATTCCACATTTATAAATTCTAGTTAAAAGTAATTAATTACTTAAAAGTTTTCCGAGGGGATCATTTAATCAATAATTTTCAGCTTCCGACCTAAATAAACAAAGGGTTGTGTTTAATTTTAAATTAATTTAATTAAGTCGATATGTACTTCACATTTATTTTGTAATATAACGAAGCATGAAATGGTTTGAACACTATTCTCACTCTGAACTCCCCTAATAATTCTATAGGGATAACCATAGTGGCCCATGGTGGCCATGAGTTATCAGATTTAGAAGCCTTAGTATCTTCCGTGACCATGATTGCTGTAAACCATTCGAAACGTCGGGAACCAAAAATCCAAATAAATCCGCGACAAAATCCGAAAAGATAGTTTCATTTATAGTGTCGAATATTTGCGTAAACCTGAGAAAGTATTAGACTTAGAACATCTTTCAAAAAGTAGTAAAGTTCACGTTAAAGTTCCTCTACCATATTATTAAGCATCAATCATGTTGAAAATAATTTGTATATGAAAATTGGAAAACTTACCTTAAAATGATAGAACAGTATTTTCTATTGTTCGAAAGAATGTTTTTGGAATTCGGGCTGTATAAGATATTTTAATAATGTGATAATCTAATATGAAAGAACAAAAACTATTATCGAAATAATGTTAATATTTTGATGTTTAGTATTTAACCTAGTGAACTACAAACTTTCATAAACAAACTTTTTATATATTTTTTATGTTTTTGTAACTCGACTCGCTTCGCTGTGCGTAAGTTAAATAAATTAAACGGTTTTTATTATTTTCTAATAAAATAAGAGTAGCCTAAATTACTCATTATAACATTATTCATCTGCAAGTGAATGTCCCATCAACATCGGTCCAGCCGTTTCTGATATAAGCCGGTCAGACAAACAGACAAAAATTAAAAACTTATACTTTCTTATGCATTTAGTGAAAAGCTGTTTATTTGAAATTAAAAACAGGTACTTCAATTTTATTTATAAGTACTGATGTCTTCATAAAAACTTGCACAATTATACCAATGAGATCGCGGTTTATCATTTCAGTCAACTTAGTTCTTATTTCTCATAGAAAGGGTCTCAAGCCGCTCGGAAATAACTCGGTCAAACGTTGTGAGTGCAGGAAATGTGGGGTGTGTACACATGCTTATGTAACGTTAAGCCGAGGGTAGGCACTAGTCAAATAAGACCAGCCAACATGGTCCCTGTGGATATGAACTTTGTGAGGACTACTCGGCTTAGTTTGGATGGACAGTTTAATTGCAAAGTGAAAGAGCGGAATGCTATGCATTTTACATATTTTTATATGAACTATGAGGAATTTCAACAATGATAACTAGTAATAGGTATACTTTCTAATATGTAAATTGTAAATATATAGACAGTGGTAGCCCAGCGGCAACGCGTTGCTTGGATAACCGAGTGATGCGGGTTCAAATCCGGGTCTCGCACCTCTGATATTTTCATGTGCGAATCATTTATATCATGATTAACACTTGACTTACGGTGAAGGAAAAAATCGTGAGGAAACCTGCATGCCTGAGAAAACCTAACAAGTTTTCGAAAGTCATGTGAAGTCCGCCAACTCGCACTAGGCCAGCGCGGTGGACTATGGCCTGATCCCCCTCATACTGAGGGAGGCCCGTGCCCAGCAGTGGGACGTTAAAAAGGGCTGATGATGATGATGATGATGAAATATATAAACACTGTTTGTTTGTTCGGTTAAAAATCAATAACGGCTAGACCGATTTGAATCACTCTTATTTTGTACTGTTGGAGGTTAGGGGGTTAGGGGTGGATTTAGTATAAAAATATAATATTCTACCTATTTTATATTACTATTAATATACATAATAACTAATATACATTGAAAGTTTTGCAGCTAAAAGCTATCATAACTTTATTAATCCTATTTTGTAGAAATATTATTATTAAGACACATACTTATAGCCACATTTAATATTTAATTATAATGTATTTAACTGGCTCTGATTCTTTTAGAATTTTAGCTACCCGTTAGATTATTTTTTTTTGTTTGGATTACGGCTTTCTAATTAGGATATGTCCATATACTACGCGAAGAACCGCATATAAACGCTACTGTATCTATAATAAAGTTTTAAAAACGTTGAAATTGCGACTATTTCATAAAAAATTTGATATAATTCCATTTGTAAGAACATTTTTAGTCATCAAAAGCGTTTATTTCATGGAATCACCAGTGCTTCTACTATTATTTTTGAGTGTCTTCAAAAATCTCGAACACAACAAACGTATTGTGTCTTTTTAATTAATCTTTTATTTATTCTACGAGTAGATAGTTGTTTTTGTTACATTTTTATATGAATTTGATAAATAAATTGTTTGGATCAGTTTCTAGTGACCCTACTTGCTAACGGTCACGGGTTCAAGTCCTGCTGGGGGCATTCATTTGAATAATGCATGCGTGAGTATGAGAGTCATATTTCCAATGTAATAGATGGTAATGTGGGTTAATGCCCGAAATAATTTAATTATAAAAATGAAGTGTATACCTAGTTAAAATTGCTAAAACTTGTATTTCATTAGATTGCTGTCTTTTAGAAAGTGAGGATATTTTAAGGAAGCTTACCAGGCTCTATTTGTCAAATCATTGCATAAATAGTATTTAACAAGTATTTGAGAAAGCACAGCTTAACTGAATGACACGCTTTTTACTTTCAAAACTAAGTTTACAAAACTACGGCGCAAACAAGTAGTCAGTCGAAAAGCTCTTTGATGCTAATCAATATTAACTAAGTTAAAATGGATCGGTTTCCCATTTATTCCTAAGAAGGTTCGTAGCAAAATACTTATTGTATTGCGTTTGTAAGCTGATTTATGTTAGTATAAATAATAATAGGTATAGTAATTAATAATGGATTAACTGGATTTTTAAAAGGAATCCGCTTAGTTGGACTCGTAATAATTAATACATATACCAGGAAGTAAGAATATGTGAAGTTAACCCGTACAATGTCAGCGTGGTGGATTATGGCCTGATCCACCTTCTACTGAAGGCCCGTGCCCAGTAGTGGGACGTTAAAAAGGCTGAATTACATAATTTTACTAGCGCAATCTAGCTTCGTTTAGGTTCGTCCCTAGTACAGTTAACCGTTAGTATAGATTTCTTAGATATGACATATTTTCCCCCAGTAAAAGTGAAAAGTATAATAAAAATCAATTATTATATAAATTTTATGAAAATGTATGCAGTGTTTTTAGTGAAAAAAATCATCTTCTATATTTAAAATAATGAATATTTACTTAGATTTTCCAAAAAATATTGAGTGTATTGTATTATTATATAAATGACTCACACATATCTGAATATTTTTTTTTGAATTAATTTTATAATGTAAATCAGGCAAATCCTGGTGATATAGCCTATACAAATAAAATATATAAATTAAGATGAACAAAATTCTGATAAAAAGATAAATTTTTGCGTCTGTCACAAAATATGCGTACCGTGAATATATACAGTGATAAATTAATCGTCCTGTACGTTCGTACTGCCCGGGGCTTGTGCTGCAATATGTTTGCATGAAACCAAGTCTTTATTTCAATGAATTACAGTTTATTTTTGGTTAAACATAAAATTTGTCGGATGTCAAACAATTCTGTCAGCTGTCAGTCACAAGTGACGTGGCATCCAGGCGTAGTCCTACTTTTGCGCTTGAACGCTCGTTTTCGAGTCGTGGGGGTAAAAAATAGAAAATAGATTAGATTAGTAACGTTTGAAAATAACTTTTTAACTCATATTTGTTAGTTTTAGTATTAGTAATTTTAATAAAACTTAGTCTGGATATTATTAATGTAATGAATACATATAAATTATTGTTATAATACGACTAAGTTTTATTTTAAGCTCTATACGTGATTGGCAATACTATAGTTTCTTGTAGTGATTTAGTTTTTACTTTTAACTTTTTTTAATTAGTTAGGTTAGTTACTTTTATTAAAGCAAGTTTCTACTTCATCTTTCTTTTTGATAAATTATGAAAGTTTTTATCTTTTTGTTTTGACTTTTTAACACAAAGCGCCATCTAGTTTTGTGGTAAGCTAGGAGGCTTGTGTTACCAGAGGTTACGAGGTAGTTGATACACTGCACATATTATATAATATTACTTTCAAATATATACATATTATAAATATAAATGACTGGAGTATAAACTGACTAATATAGACTCGAACCCACGACCGCTGGCACAGCAAGTAGGGTTTCTACTTGACTCACGTACATTCATATATATAATACCTAAATATTCTTATATATTTATATCTTGTGAGGAAAAATTCTTCGATCCCCATTTATCCATTTCACTTTTTCCATAATCTTTCATACACTCTTTACATTTCTCGCGTCTTAAGTTTTTGTTCTGACCCGCCTCAAATATAATATTTGGCCTTTAAAAGTCTTTCGGGACCTTTTCACAGTAAGAAATCCAAAGTAATTCGTCCTTCGTTCTTCTGGTATATATATTGTTGAAGGACTATATTATTTTGAACCTTTATTTAACTTGTAATAAAATTATGAGACTTTCAATTATTATCTAGACTAGCAATCTTATACTAGTCAATCGCCTGGTTCGCTCGGGTTCATCCCTACCTACTTTAACTCTTAGTGATTTACGTAGACAATAAGCAATTATAATTTTTTTAATTTCAGGTATTTTGTGTTTTTATAATTTTTTTATATTTAAAACACCTCTACCCAATAAAAATGTTGGCTCAGATTATTCCGAGGTTTAGCGATACTAACGAACAGCTCATTATTTTTATATATACAAATAATTAATAGATATATTTGTATTAACGCTTTTTCTGTAACATTGTTATATTTTTGTAACCATGTTATTTCTTCTAATATATTTCTTTTTCTATCGCGAGCCATTGAAATAAAAATACATCCAAGTAGACAAATTGATTCGAATAGTAGTTCTTAGCAGAGAAAATAGAAGAAAAGCAATTCAAAAGGCGAATTAGTTTCTGAGGTATTAATCCAACATGCCCGCCTTTAGTGCTTTCTTAAGAGAGAAGTTTTTCAAATTATTTTTAAGATGTCTAAAATGTACATCGTAAACAATATGTATGGGGAGGGAACATAAAAAATCCATTAGTAAGTTAGTGAGCTTTAAATATAAATTACGTCAATCAAAAAGTTGTAGTAGCTTGCCTTCTTTCTATAATAAACAAACGTCATAATTTATAGTTTGACTTTATATTCATGAACTAAGTATAAGTTTTATATAATATTTTTCATACCTAATCAATGAATACCAGATACTTTAAATACAAACATATTACAAATATAAAAACCCATTTATCACAGAAATAAAAGTCCACAGCGGGATTCAAATCCGCGACCGCTCGCTCAGCAAGTAGGGCCACTACAAACTTAGCCAAAAGTATCGTCAAAGATATATAGCAACATAACCATACTCTTCTATTTTTTAATTTTTTTGGACAATATCATACAATGTTTTTAGCACTGTAAGTTTTTTTACTTCTCTGTGATAAATACTGCCTTGTATTGTTCTAAAGAATTATATCATGTATATATAGAAGCGCAGTATCTCAGCTCAGTTCATGGGTCTAGTTCGTGTAATCTATACTTTTATACTAATATTATAAAGCTGAAATGTTTGTTTGTTTGTTTGGTTGAACGCGCTAATCTCAGGAACTACTGGTCCGAATTACAAAATTCTTTTTGTGTTGGATAGTCTGTTTATCGAGGAAGGCTATAGACTATTTACATCACGCTACGATAAATAGGAGCAGAGCATTAATGAAAAATGTTGCAAAAAGGTAGAAAAATATTTCTTTTGATTTTTAGCCTTTAGAACGCGAGCGGAGCCGCGGGATAGGCTAGTTAGTTAAATACTGGTTTTGTTGTTGATTTTAATAACTGAATACCAATGTCAAGTTTATATAATGAAGATGTACCTCACGCCTTAGTGATATATCAGTTCCCCCGACTGATATCCCACCGGGCTATCGTGATAGGTATTAAAGTGCACTTGTGTTTGTGTACACTTATGAATTATTAATGCGTAAATGCGTTTGTTGGCTTATCCTTTTTTTATAGTGCAACTGAGTAAAGGTTTGATAAAACTATAGACTTGCTACTTTATGGGTTAGACAGATATGTAGTCTACTTCTTAACGTTATGTAAAATTAAGAAGTATCGTATTATTTATAGAATATCTGAACAAATTTTAATGGTATTCTTGCTTTCTTATTTAATTTTATTACATACTGGCGACTCATTTTCGTCCCTATTTGCTCCCTGCCAAATATAAAGTTTGTAGCACAAAAATCCGTCCCGTAATTAAATTAAATTAAGTTTCTAAAATAAAAGTAGCCGAAGTTACTTCTTATGACATTAGCTATCTACGAGTTAAAGTTTCGTCAAAATCGGTCTAGCCGTTTCAGAGATTATCCGGAACAAACAGACATCCAGGATATATTTTGAAACAGTTAGTATCGCATGTACATTCATATGCATTTAGTGAAAAGCTGTTAATTTCTATTTTATTTATATATACTTATAGATGTATAGATAAGAGAAATAATATTTAGTACTTTTAATTTTAGGATAAGGGTATTTGAAATTAATATGAGAATGAAAATCTTCCTAAAAGTAGGTCTCTAGTAGAATGTTTTTGTCAAATTTTCATCTTTACTACCTGTTATTGAACTAGAACCGGTTGAATGCTGATAACATCCGGGCCTAAAGAAATAAGTCTTAATAGATGCTTTGTCGGAATTCATTTTTCTTATAATCGACTTCCTCTTTAGGTTTATTGTTAGATATTTAGATTTTCTTGGTTTATATATTTTGATCCCTATATTTTACTCAAGATAATTAATTTCAACTGAGTTCAAGAATAGCAGACACCTCTATTTAACTCCACCTCTAATGAATGAAATATATTTAAAGTAATTTACGTCGGCGTTATATTTTTAGTTAAGATTAAATGATTCATTTTTAGAGAAGATTTTTCAAAAGTTCTGTTATAATTGAGTAGTTCATATTTATTTATTTATTTATTTATTTACTCTTTACTCGTATAATTTTGAGTTAAACCATTTTTTACTATAAGTAATTGCATAAATTGGTTCCAATAAAATTGTATTAATATAACTAATGTTAAAACTAGTATTACAATAAGTAATGTTAAAAATTCCAACTTAATAATTGTTCTTGATAACACTCTAGCTAATTAAGCAAAAAAAAAAAAAAAAACAAGAAAATTGCTTGAAAAATGGCGAATAATAGGAAAAAAAAGGCATACATATAATATATACTTTTATTTGCCTATCTTTATAAGTATATATAAAAATACTATTTCTTATTGATAATACCAAAACTCGTTAATAGCTGCAATGCAAAAAAAAGAAAACCAATCGACAAACAGAGGGTTAAACGGAAGTGAACTGTTTCGTCTATGCGTATTTATATATATTTAATATAATTATAAAACCGTTGGTACAGTAACCAAAGGGTCTTGACGGAAACCCCTTCCTAGTACCCTCATGCATTCTGTCAATCCGCCTGTCTTACCTGTATCTTTTGAACCGTTGCAAATAGCTGATTCTTTTAAAAGGTTATTTTTTTATTTAATCTAGCAATTGCCGTGGCTTCTCTTTCTAATTGAAGTGTCTGTTTTTAATTTGAAATTAATAGCTTCTCACTAAATAACATTCAACAGATTTATCTCCCGCTAAATCTAGGGATGAACCCGAACGAAGCGAGGGTGAATCGCTAGTTTTAAATTTTAGTCTGTTTCATGAAATCTTCTTATATAAAAAAATCAAACATATCTAATTTAAGCTCTTATATACAAATGTATACTGTACTCTATTAATATTTAAGAGGCAATCAAAATGGTTGATAGTTATCAAAGTAACATACACCGTTCTATTGCTATATATACGATACATAGCCGTACTGAATATTATTCATATCGAAATATTTAGAACAAAGATATCGAGTAGGTACGTTATAATGTTACATTATTACACACAGCGCCATCTAGTTCTTCAGTGGTAAGCTACGAGGCTTGTGTTACGGATATCAGATAGTTGATATACTTCATGTATGTAACTTTAAATATATACATATCGTAAATATAATTACCCATGACTGGAGTACAAACATCCGTGTTTAACAAATAAATGCCTCCCGCGGGACTCGAACCCGCGACCGCTGACGCAGCAAGTAGGGTCACTACGAACTGACCCAAACGTGTCGTCACTTTTGAAATAGGATGTACATATATATTAGGTTATTTATTACGCGACCACGGACCAGTACAGCGTTTTCGAAATAAAATTTGAAAGCTATAAACTTTGTAATCGAATATGTGTATGTATAATCAATATAACTACTTTGGATTGAACGAGGAAGAACCATTTAGTAATATCTTACAATTTATGCCCGTATTCGTAACATACCA
This sequence comes from Boloria selene, assembly GCA_905231865.2. Lineage (NCBI taxonomy): Eukaryota > Metazoa > Arthropoda > Insecta > Lepidoptera > Nymphalidae > Boloria > Boloria selene. The sequence continues at coordinate 2,294,217 of HG993138.1, read as the reverse complement.
TAACAAAGTACGGCAAATCGGTCAGCTTTATTTATTGGAGCTTCACTTTTTTTGTAACCCTCAAGGCCAATAAGAAATGGGCTTTTTCCTGATCTACGAAAAAATAGAGTGGGAAGTTTACTCACTCTCCCTTTTTCAGATGATGTGGAGATTTAGACGACTACATAATTTGCCTCACGCTTAATCGAACTCCCAACATCTGCTTTTCTTAGTTAAGTTTTTTTTAGATTATTCCACGTGCTTGTTTTTTTAGCATTCGTTAAACGATAACTGGTCGCGTTTTTAAAAATAACTGAATTTACTATTCTTATTATCTCAAGTATTCAATACGTAAGTAATAAAAGATGATTCATTTTTTGTTCTTCATTTTTAAACAGATATTTTTGTGAGTGAGTTAGATCTTCTATGAAATGATGGATAGGGGACTTATACAAGCTTAAGCTTATAAGCTTTACAGTTTTTATTTTATTTAAGTATTCATATATTTTTTATTTAAAGTTTTATAAAGACTATAAATATAGAAATATATTTAAAATAGTATATGTATAAAATATCATCGAATTAAGAATTTCTATATAAATTAATTGTAGTGTGAAATCTTAAACGTGACCTTTAATTCTAAAACAATAGTACGCTTAATATTTATTAATGATGAAACCCAAATTTACATTTCAGGCATACACCTTTGTTACAAAAGCCAGTCTGCATTGAAAATAAATGAATCGCGTCCAAATTTACCCCGTCCTTAGTAAATCCGTACTTTCTTAGAGATTACGAAACGTAAATACAAAATTACTTATTGAGTTTATTAAGCACGAGAGGGTTGAAAGGGAAGCGAAAGAGTGAAGAATGCTTTGACCAAGAGAATTGCTGGGGCTATTATAGAAGTTTGTAAAGCCACTAGTTTTGGATGAATCACTAGTTTCTGAAGCCATTTGGTCGGATTGAATGCAGCTTAAGTAGAAGTTCTAGTTTCTTTCCCAAATAGGTCATGTTTGGAGGATAGGTTCATAAATTAATTAATAATACTATAGTTTATAAATCAATTAAAATAATATAAATCTTCTTCCTAGAATATAAGAATCTGAATTAAAACAGAGCTTTTTATTGCGTCCGTAATTTTTATTAACTTTTACAAGCCCTAAATGCGTCTTTTAAAGCTCTACTCTATAATATAAACAAAACCCAATGAACTACTAAAACTAACTTGGAGGTATAGTATGTAATTAAATAAAAACAGTTATGTAGAGCGCAAAGATACAGTATGATTTGTATGACAATGAACTAAAACTAAAAAGTTCACTAAATATTATTATTAAAATCATTTACAAGGTGTAATGTTTCGTATTATATTCGAAAATAGTTCAAAAAGATGAAGTTATTTTTTAATTTAACTATTTAATTATTAATCAAGCACTAGAGTTATTAACGGGTAGCAATATTGCTTTTGTTTTATCAAACAAAAACTACGAGAATGGCCAGACAGTGCACTTAGTGAACCAGTCTGGCCTAGCTACTCGTAGTTGCGACTTTGCAAACACTAGGCTGTGAAGCTTCTTTGAATGTAACTTAGGTTAACAATAGTAATTTTTGTTTTCTGAAGTAATTTGTTTGGAAATTATTTTAAAATATACATTCGATTTCGTTTATATTATTTTTTTATTAAGAAAAAGCTTTTTTAAAGTCTTAAGCACGATCCAAATATGAAATTTCAGTAGAAAAAATATTTTATGACTAAATATTCTTGAAAAAACACAAACACATATTAATATAGAACACCAACAAATATATTATTTAAATAAAATATTAATATAATATGATAAATAATGGTAAAAAGAACATAAAATTTGCAACACAAATCGCATTGCAGTACCTAGTGCAGAGGTTTTCTGTTGACTTCAAAGGAACCCTATAATTTGTATATTACAGAACCCACGTTTGGTGCATGTATTCTCTCAAATGTGTCACATTACCGATTAATGCACTAGTGATTTATTGTCACAATGTTTTATATGAATCTTAGATACGACGCGCTCTAAAGCTTTCTAAAAGCTCGCAATCAGTTCATTCACACTATGATAGATCACTTATCACGGTTACACTTTCGATGCATATTTTAGTGGTTTAAAGTGTTTTTTTTTTGGTTATTTTGTTTTATTTTGTATAGTTAGTTGGTTTAGACGCGGTACGTGCGTCTCTGGCACGCGTGTTAGGACGACTGATTGTGTAGCCCCGGCCGAAGGTTGAAGCCCGGCCGGCGCAAGCATACTTCACTCACGTTCCATTTCACTCTGGATATATTGATTCACTTTAAATTGGTTTATATTTTGTAATGTATTATATTAATTTTATTGATAACATACTTTAGTAAAATATTTGTAATTAATTTAATGATTTGGAAATTTAAATTTTACTTAAGCTATTATGTTATACATGCTAAAAGCTTTTAAGTTTTTATAATTTGTAATATTGCCTACAAGTAATGTAAGTTTATATAAATGTGAAGAATTTTCATACACTTATTTAAATAGCAAATGTAAAGCAAAAAAAGATTTTTTCTTATAATTTTAACAAATCATGCATGAAATGAAACGTTTCGTAATATGCAAGAGTAATACCGTCTCCCTCACTCTATTGTGAACGAAAGTGCGTGTTTCTACCCCGTACCCTTCTCAGTGCACACCGGCCACTATACCTTGGTCCCTGCCTTTGTTAACAATATCAATTTTCGTCAACATAATTGCTAGTCCGCGCTAGCAACCGCGTTCCTTTTCAAATGGTCTGTCACAGTTACAATTTTAGGGTCAACAAATTAGAAAGGGGAAAAATGTGTATGTCAGGTTTATTGACATTTCGTCGGGCGATAATTAAGGCTTACGAGGGTCTCAGCAAGCCATGGGCAGACCATAAAATTTTAAAGCATGGTTTTTGATTTCAATTAGTACATTCGAATTGCCTCGAATGAGGCTGTAATAAGACTGTAACTTTTATTGGATTTCGTTAACAGGTGTGGAGAAAGTCACTAAACAGATCGTTACAAGAAACTCTTGTTTATACCTCGATTATGTATGTTTAACGCCTATGCATAGTCCGTTAAATATTTTTACTTCCAGATTATAGTTTAATTTAGATTATTAATAAAATTCGGAGTCAAATTTAAATAAAAAAAATATGTACTTGTATTTTAAATATAATTATATTTATATAATAATTATAATAATAACATGTATTTTTTGGAAAATGTTATTAAGATACTTAGTAAATTTTATTGATACAGGGGCAGAAACTATAGTTTTTAGAGAACGCATCATGATAAAACTACTGAACAAAGGTAAAATTTGGTAAGATGACAGTTGGTTATTCGGTTCAACATATAAAATATTTTGTAAAGTATTTCATTTATTAGAAACTAGCAAAACCCGCGGCTTCGCTCACCGCCGCGCCGCCCTTCGCGCGTTACGCTACGGCTAGTGTATTATTCATATAAACTTTCCTCTTGAATCACTCTATCTAATAAAACCGCATCAAAATCCGTTGCGTAGTTTTAAAGATCTAAACCTACATAGGGACAGACAGACAGCGGGAATCGACTTTATTTTATACTACATATATGTAGTGATGTATACATATAATGTGTACGTAGTAACGAACCAGAGCGGAGCAAGGGTGAGTCGCTAGTTCATAACCACTTTAGTTAATGATCGATATGTTTTAGTTAGCATGTGAAAATGATTTTAGCAGTATTTTGTATTTTGTATCAATACGAGAAAGTATTATTAGTTACTTTTATATATGTATGTATAACATAATTTAGAATTGTGGAATTTATACTTTTTATATAAAAAAACATTTATGAATAACAAGAAGAATTCATCAGTAAAAATTAAATAAATATTTTACCTACGTTTTATATTATTCTCAGCTTTATATGATTAAGCATTTAATACATATATTATGTAGTTCACCTAAATAGCCATAATTGTGTAGATTCAAATTTTACGAGAAGCTCGCTTAAGTCGAGCTTTAGGAACAAAGGCAAACATTAAAATCTCTGTTTGAACGTATTTGTGTATTGTTATCGGACCCTTGGGATTACGATGGTTAGGGTCAATAAATATGTAATTATTATTATTACAACTTGAATCTTGATTCAAAATCAATATTAGCCATTAGATTCATCGATTTAATTTGTAGTCTAGAGTTTTTTCGGGTAATATAGAGAAAAAAATGAAATTTTATAAAGCAGAGTAAACTAATATAAAGGAAAGGAAAGTAATTATTGTGTTCTTGTAGGATTAATCGGGAATTGTCATACTTTTTGTTGTACGATCCCTTTCTTGGGTTGAATTTTATATTATAAATATTTTTTTTTATCTTTTGCTTGATTAAAAAATCGGCAAAGTATGAGATCTATGTAATCCATAGCATAATACATGAACTCTCTTTGAGTTCAGTTAGCATTGGGTAGAATAGTTTTAAGTAGAGTAAGAAGTTTTTTTAACGAAACTGTTATAAATGTGGTTGATTCAGAAAAACCCTTAAAATTATATTTTAAGAGGCCTATAACTACCAAAAAGTCCTACAACACTAGTAAGTCGTATAGATTTAACAATATTTATTTTGAATCGCTTAGCATTTTGTTTATGACAGTGATGTACACTAATGTAAAAAAGCTGCACTACCAAAAAAGCAAACAGTAAATGAATAAATAAAAATGAATCGCCAAAGTCAGTTATAAGTATTTAAAAATAATTTTTTTTGGTAGTTGATTGCTTTCAAAGTACCTAACAGCTTTTTCGTTTTCATTGTAGTCATCAGATATGCCAAAGACGTAAGTATACGTACAATAATATTTATACATATTATAGAAGAAAAATTAAACACTCGCTTTTTTAGAAATCAGTTAAATATATATGGGTTGATAGTTGATACGATATATTGTATAATAAAAAAACCTATGAAGTACGACTCAGACTCGCGCACGAAGGGTACATCTATAAAAACGGCAAAAAAATCATATTTGTTGTATGGGAGCCCTCTTTAATATTATTAATTAAACAGAAATACATTAGTGGAAATTTCAACTGTATAACTATCACGGTTCATGAGATACAGCCTGGTCACAAACGGACAGACAGACGGATAAAGGAATCTTAGTAATAGAATCCCGTTTTAGCCATTGGGTACGGAACCCTAAAAATGGTACAAAATTTTGACGTTTGAGAAGTATTATTTTTGTATTCAAAAAGACATCTAGTTAACCATTAACTTATTATTATGAAACGGTACAAGTGTAAACTTTTGCCGACAACGCTCTACTAGTTCCGTAACTTACACATAGATGTCGCTTCTTCATACTTTGCTTCTCAAAAATTTATCATTTTTTATATTGAATATAAAATAATTATTAATTATTAAGAAAAATGCAGAAGGAGAGGTATCCTTTATAATAATCAAAATATTGACTTTTAATCATGTGTCCAACTAAAAATAAAACTTTAAAATATTTGATATAATCATCACTACTTATAATATTCTAAAATAAAGACTGTCTGTCTGTTTGCTCGCGATAAATGTACTCAAAAACTACTGCACCGATTTTCATGCTGTTTTCACCATTGGACAGAGTGGTTCTCGAGGAAGGTTTTAGTATTTAACTAGCAAAACCCGCGACATCACTAGTGCTAAAAGTACAACGAATTAAGTTGAAATAAATTTTGTATATACAGTATACAAAAAGCGAAAGTCTTGCATTGATACAGTTAATAACAATAAAATGGTAAAAATTGAGGTATGGCGAATTTTTTCTCCTATTATATTATTCAAAAAGTATATGAATGTGGCAAAAATTTAAATGTAATACTTTAAGTCATCGTGATTTTAAAAAAGTTTCTTATCGGTATGCTTAAGTTCATTATAGAGTGAATTTACGATGTAAGATATTTTCTCAATCAACGAAAACTTTCACTACGTTGCGTTGTAAAGATCGTCATAATATAAAAAATACATTTTATTTTATATTTGTAAGTAGTTTTTTATTTGTAATATAGTTTTGATATTTTAAAATATTTTTAACTTTAAATGTTGTAACTCTGCAGACAGCGGGAAGCGACTTTGTTTTTAACCGACTTCAAAAAAGGAGGAGGTTATATGTTCCGTTGTATGTTTTTTTATGCATGTTCACCGATTTTTCCTCCGTTTGTGGGCCGATTTCAAAAATTTTTCTTTTGTTTGGTAGGGTATAGTTCCGAGGTGGTTTCATTGTTACCAAGTCAGGATCTGATGATGGGATCCCAGGAAAATCGAAGGCAACTCTCAAAATTTACAGGCACCTCTTATGTTTTTGATATATTTTCTAAAACCGATAAAGCTTTTACGTATGAAAATCATCATCTCATGTGGATGAGCTGATGATGGAAGGTAAAATTCCTCAACAGTTGTTTTTTATGTGTTTTCACCGATTTCTCCGTGAATTGTGGGCCGATTTTAAAAATTTCTTTTTTATACTATATATAGTGATAGTAATGTATGTCTTTTAGTTAGCTATGTAAATTTTTATGCTTTTGACCAATTGCGAAATGAAGTTGATAATTTTAATGCTACCTAATTATATAGTTGGCTTCAGATTTAGGATACTTTTAACTGCATTAAAATATAACATCACTAAGAAATGAATACTAACAACGGAACGAACACGAGTGAATTATGGTTATGTCCCTAGTCAAAAACAAAATTAGCGTCTAAATATTCGTTTAAATTGTAGGTTAATAAAAATAATAAGCAATGTCTTCGAATATATTTTTATTCATGTAAAAAATTTACAATATCCTATAAATTCTTAGCCTATTTCTATACATTGTAATATTTTCGCTACAAATGACTTGCCTTCACATGTACCTTTTTACATCCACCGAGAGCCGTAATTATAAAAAAAAAGATAAAATTTCCATTGAAATGGTTAATACTGATTAATAAAACAATTAAAAAATAATATAAAAAATTTCAATTTTCGTAATAGGTAACATTTTTCATCACATCTTTGTAACTTTTGTAATATTTTATTAATAATACGTATTAGTGAAGTAAAATAAAATATTTTTTTTATAAAAACTGTACATTTGTAACATGTAAAAAGTATAATTATTATTTAATAAAATTCATTAATATTAATACCTACAATTACCTAAATAAAGCTTTATTGGACGGAAGAGCAGGAAAGGAGACTATGAGGTAGTTCAGTCATTTCGCAACCGTAAAATATCTTTATTAAACATAAATATAAAATATGTATGTTGGGATATTATTACACTCAGCGCCATCTAGGTTCGTGGTAAGCTACGAGGCTTGTGTTACGGATACCAGATATAATTACATAGATACATATCATAATATAATATAAAATATTTGCAACAAACACTTGTTAAAAAAATAAAAAAAAACATAGCACCAAAAAATAAAAGAAAGAGTTTACGTATACTTTGCATTTATATTAAGTACGCAGTTTGTGCCGATTTCAATTAATTTTATTATGTAGCGATATCGATTTTCTCCAGAAATAATAATCATCCATTATTTATAACAAGACTTTTTCGTTATAATATATTATTATTAGTAATTTTCAGTTGGTAACATTAAACTTTTTTCACAGGAGCTTTATTGATAATTAAGTATTATACTATTCATAACTTCAGAAACTTTTATATATTTATGGTAAACTCGCAGTGGAATATCGGCAAAAAATAATCAAGTTTGTACCTAATAGTTTTTTTGCTTACAAATTTTATAAAAATGTAAAAAATATATAATTTTCGTTTATTTTTTTTTAAACATATTTTGTTTAATGTTTAGTAGCGTTTTCGTTATTCATTATAATATCTTCAATAGTCATAAATTTAGCTTACATTGATTCAATAAAAGCTAATCACTGCTATTGACTTAAACTATTTATTACAATGATTTAATATGTACATACAAATAAACTTATTCATAAACGTTAAAGTTGTATTTCGATTATATGTTGTCTCTTTCCTCTAAACTATATAATTCACATAAATGACAGAGACGGCAGATACTGCAGATGTCATAATATTGACAAGTGTATTTACGAGGTATGGTTTAACGTTTACGAATAAGATAGTCTCATTAGCTTTTGTACATTTAAAGTATACTGTACAGATTATATATGTATTTTCATTACTTATTTACTGTCAAAAATTTAATTTTGAAATATATTTCGCATAAAAATTCAAAACAATAAAATTTCGCTATAAATTACATAAAAATCTTGTAAAAAACCGTATTTCTACCAAACTTTTCCATCGTTTAACAATTGAGCAATTACATTCATCATAGTCTTTGTACCATAAATTTTATTTACAAAGTCTTATTTACTACTGACTACTGTACTTTTTCCTTTAAATGGCCATTTATAAAGCCGTTCAATTCGTTTCTATGCTGTATACTGTTCAAATCACTTAAATACTCATTGGTTTTTGATTGGCTGTTTAAATCTTGAATATATCCAGTGTTCATATTTAATTCGTTGGTGAATCCATTAGGGATGTTGCTTCCCGAGTTGATGTGTCCATTCATCATATGGCCATTAGGGACGTAACCATTTGTGTTATTATTACAAGCATCTACTGTCACTTTGGGTTTTTGTACACTTTTCTTTTTGTACGCTTGTATGTAGAAATTTGTGAAGAGCGCAATGAAAATTGTTGAATGTAGAATAAGACCAGACGCAATAATTCTGGAAAAACAAAAAAAAATATTTTTTAAATAAAAATAATAATTACATATTATTAAGAATGTCTGCTCGACCGATTCCGGCCGGGGTGCTGAATCTCATTGAGACTGGCCTTCCGCACAAGTGTAAGCGCGACATAAGTGCACTCTCTTTTCTTGTCACTCTCATACTCCGGTAGGACGACCATTCGAAACGACCAATGAGAGTTAAGGCGGCAGGACGGGATTTAAGTGCTCTCCGAGGGTGAATTACTAAGACTTAATAAAACTGAAAGATTCAGTAACTAAGCCCGATCCGGAACTCGAACTAAGGACTTTTGGATATGCAGCTTCACATGATAGCCAATACACTGCCGAGACAGTTAGATAAGCCGTAGAACATAGGGAGTTTCAATATTATTTACAAATATTACAATATAATCTTAATAAAACATTGAAGAAAAATGTTTTTCGTATTGACTTTACAGCCGTCTGTCTATGTTACATATCTGTTTGAAAGTAAGTAGAATTTCTAAAAGAGAAATTTTAGAAAACAACATTTCCATTAAAAATACAAAACCAAAGTCATAATAGGCGTTATATGAGTACAATATAAAATTATCCACTGACGTGCTGCGAACGTGATAATTGGTTCATTTTAATTATTCTACTTATTAGATATTTTTCTTTATATTTCTTCATTTTCACACTCTTCTTTATTTAGAAGTAGAAGAGAAAGCAGATGTTTGTTTAATGTGAAAGAGATGGCAATGTGCGAACGAGAGAGACAAAATTTTTTGAAATTCTTGTTTTTCTGTGACCGACATACAATCCATATTTTTTGGAAATTGACAAGACAATTGATAAAAGAGAGAAAAGAGAAAATTAAATAGAGAAAAAAAGTCTTTCTAAGACATTATATTTAGATCTAGAATTTCACTCAAACCTGCTAAGCTGTAATAGCTTGCACAAGATATAAATTTACACTAACATACAAGGCAGGTAACTCAAAGTAGTAAAGTATGATTTCGAAACTAACTAGGCCTAGGATTTTTTGATATAGTCTGTTGTCTTACTGGCACTTTCTACAAAGATTACAAATATGATTCTCACCTGATAATTGTTTTGTTTACTTCAAGGTTCATATTCTTAGAATAACGGAAACGGAAATAGGAACCTCTTTATTTTGTTTGTCTACTTTGCATATAAACTAAGTTAAATTAGTATACTTACTTTGGATAACCGCAGTCATAGACGAGCGCACTTATTGAATGGAACAGCACTATGAAGAATTGTGCCTGAAATAGAAAAAAAAACAAGATTTATAATGTATAAATATTACTTGCACTATAGTAGAGCTAAAGACAGTAGTAAATAAGTAGTAACGCGCTCTCTTAGAAAACCAAGTGAAAAGTTGTTTAAATACGTATCGCACCTCTGATAGTTTCATATGCAAATCATTTCTAACGTGACTACCACTTGTCTTACGAAGGAAAACGCTAAACCCCGTACAAAAACAACATTCGGTGTGTGTCAGAAAAAATATATTTTTAGATAAGGTGTATACATAAACATAAACATATTATACATAAACATACTATACATAGGTAAACTAGTCATGTCATAAAGTTTTTAACGTCCCACTGCTGGGCACGGGCCTCCCTTAATATGAGGGGATCAGGCCATAGTCCACCGCGCTGGCGTATTGCGTGTTGGCGGACTTTACATGTCTTTCGAAAACTTGCTACGTTTTTTCAGACATGAAGGTTTCCTCACGATGTTTTCCTTCACCATAAGACAAATGGAAATCATTATATAAATGAATCGCACACGAAAATGTCAGAGGTGCGAGACCCGGATTTGAACCCGCATCACTCGGTTACCCAAGCGAGCGCGCTACCGCTGGGCTACCACTGTCTTGTGTTAAACTAGTAGTAGGTACTAATTACAACAGTTAAATATACTTTGTAATTTCGAAATATACGTAATAAATGTGTATCTAAACAATAACTGTTCATTTATTATAAGATAAAAATCTAATTTTATGTTTTAAAATCAAATCGCAAGTTAACTAAATCATTATGTACGATCGGTTAAGTTGCGAAAGATTGCAGTCAATGGCCTAGCAATGCGGACTTAATAGCTAGCTCTGAGAACACTTCCACCGGACATTCACATTTATGACGTACAAATATAATATTATAATATGGCAAAAATAAGATATTATATGTACTAGCGATGTATGATTTAGCGTGAGCGAAGCCGCGGGTTCCACTAGTTATACATATAAACCTTCCTTTTGAATCACTCTATCTATTAAAGTTGCGTAGTTTTCTAGTAGTAGTGTGCGTAGTAGATCTAAGCATAATGCTTTCTTAGGTTTACGCGAATATTTGACATTATAAATGAAACTATCTTTTCGGATTTTGTCGCGGTTTTATTTGGATTTTTGGTTTCCGGTGTTTCGAATGCTTTACGGCGATCATGGTCACGGGAGAGACTCTCCAGTGACCATGATTATTATTATTAAAAAGATAGTTTCATTTATGATCTAAGCATACATAGGGACAGACAGACAACGGGATCGACTTTGTTTTATACTAAGTAGTGATTTATTACTGTACTGGCTCATCCTTGATCCGTTCGCTTTGTCCTTACGTATCTACGAGTTATTAGTATAAATTTCAAAGAGATGAGATATTGACGACACATTTAGGTCAGTTGGTAGTGATCATGCTTTCTGTGCCAGCGGTCGCAGGTTCGAGTCCCGCTGGGGGCATTCATTTGTAGAGCACGAATGTTTGTACTCCAGTCATCAGTATTTAAAATTTACATATGTTAGTTTATCAACTATCTGTTATCAGTAACAGAAGCTTCGTAGCTTACCACAGAACTAGATGGCGCTGTTGTAATAATGTCCCAACATATTTATTTACATTCTGCAGTTAAAAGTATCTTATATGTTTTCCCGGATCTACGGGAACTATCATCATATTAAATTTTAATCAAAATTCTGTGTCTCGTGATGCCATCATGTCAGTGGACTGACAAAAATTCTTATAACTATAGCTCTCACTTACAATGTGACCTTCAGTGAAAAAGTTAACCTTCCAATATAAAAAAAAGTCTCTTGTTAATGGCTTAAAAGCGTGTTAAGCAAACATTAATTTGCCAATGTCACGTAGAATGGAGAAGACATAAGTACATTAGTTGGTATAGTAATAATTGCATAGTGTAGTATTATAGTATATTGAGCCGAACTATTTCATTTGAAACAACTGATATGCGTTAAAATCCCATGACAATTGTTTTTGTGAAATAACTCAGCAAGTTGGGATTTCTAGAGTTAAAAAAAAGATATATATTATGTTTCGTAAATGGTAAGTTTTATAAAAAAATTACAAGAAATAAAAAATGCGAAATTTTATTCTCTACAATAACGGTTTCAATAACTTTAACTGTAAAGTGCATAGTTTCCGAGATATATACCAAAAATTTTGTTTTAAAATTGCACTCCACCTGAATCTGTCAGCGTTTTGTGATTTTATACTCAGTAAATGACCATAAACCTATTAAAAATATATAGGATATTTAGTCATCATCATCAGCCCTTTCAACCCTGCAGTCATCAGGCTATCAGTCACCAGGCATTGTCCTCCCTCGGTACGATGTTTTCCTTCACCGTAGACAAGTGGTATTCATGAATGAAATGATTCGCACATGAAAGTATCAGAGGTGCGAGACCCGCGTTTCCGCTGGGCTACCAATGTCTTTTGGAAATTTAGGGCAAGGCTAAATTCTATTTTTACTGGTCCTCTATTTATCTGAATATTATAAATCGCACATAACTTATATATTTTTCAATGAAATCGGCATCTAGTACGTCAAAAGATCACTCAAATCACAATCACTGTATTTTCAGTCATTCTGTACAATTATTCACTGTCAAAGTATACAAAATTGTCTTATAACCGGTCTAATGCACCTACCATGACTTTATATAATAAATATTTTTATTAACTATTAGCGAACCCGGCCCGATTCGATGGACGTAAGATAAAATAAATTGAAACGGTTTTATAATTTTCTAAGAAAATAAAAGTAGCTATATGCGAGTGAAAATCACGTTAAAATCAGTCCAGTCGTTTCTAGGATTAGCTGGATTAAGCAGACAGACAGACAAAAACTTAAAAAAATATTTCAGTGTAAGTTTAGTGAATAGCTTTTAAATTCAAATTAAAAACGGACACTTTAATTTTAGTTATATGTACTACCTATGAAAACAATAGTCAGTCATAAGCATTATTACAAATATACTATCTGCTCTATTACTATACTTCAAGAGTTACATTCTATTAATAAAATAGAATTATAATTAATTTGGCCACTGTAATACTATTTAGGAAACTATTTTCAACACAATTTTAAATATTTTTGTCTGTTTGTTCCCACATATCTCTGAAACGGATGGACAGATTTTGGTGGGACTTTGACTTTACAGATAGCTGATGTTATAAGGAGTAATTTTATAGATATAGGGTTACTCAAAAAAATTAAAACCTAAACCTAACATAAGCTAGGGAAAACCCGAGAGACGAAGTAGAGCCGAAGTAGAGTAAATAAAAATAAGCTCCGTTATTACAAGTTAGTTAGTTTTTCTCAAATCCTGGTATCATAATAATTCACATTCTTAATAATTACGAGTACATTCTTGAATATGAATGAGATTATTTAATAGTAAACGTGTGAAAATGCAATTAATTTAGTTTGAATAGTCATTTTATAGTCAAATTATAGCACCATTTTTATTGATATCAAATAAGAAATCAATTAATTAGTAAGTGTATTTTGTTTACTTTTTGGGAATTCAATATTAGCCATCCCCTCGTATTGAAAAAAAGCAGTGGGCCTTAAAAAAGCATGTAAAATTACAGTTTGTTTTAACTATTTTTATTTACAAACAAACAAATACCTTTTACTACCTACCTAAATGCTACCTTTCTGTATAAAGTAAAAGTACTTTTAAAATATCATTCATAATATAAATAACTTATTTAATTTCCATTGATTTCTTACAAATTTTTATTATGTTAATGCTTCTTGAATCAAGTAACTAAATCTTACCGCATATATTATCAACTTGTTTTCCTAAGAAGTATGTTGTGTGGTGAAATTGTATAAAACCAGTAGGATTGGTTTTTGTGTAAGCCCTTAATGACATACATAGAGAAAATTCTTGACATGTCACTGATATTTCTTAACATTTTAGGAGACTACTTTTTAACCTTAACGGTATTTAGATTATTTTGGTTTACTTAGATTGCTTGCACAGATATGCGCTTAAGATCTTGGTTTTAAAACATATTATTCTTTATTATAATTTAAATACTTGCTAGATTTAGCGATTACATAACTTGATATATTATATACTAAAACCTTCCTCTAGAACCACTCTATACATTGGTTAAAACAGCATTCAAATCGGTGCGGTAGTTTTTGAGTTTATCGCGAACAGACAGACGAACAAACGCGGTGGAGGACTTTGTTTTATAATATGTAATGAAGTAGTGCTAGCCCAGCGCTTGTAAAATCGAGTGTAGAGGGTTCAAATCTCTTTGATATTCTCATATGATGACCACTTGTGTAAGACAAGACAAGACAAAGATGAACGAAAACATCGTGAGGAAACTTGCATTTTTGAGAGAATCTAACAAGCTTTTCTTGTAGAAAAGCTATATGTCATGAACTCAAAAGTTATTAAAAATCAACATTCAAAATTCTTTCGAATATTTTCAATGTATTTTAAAGTAAGTTATTATTTTAATTAACGCTATAAAAGTGAGAATTTATAGTTAACTTTATTCAAATTCAGCGTGAGACTTGAACTTGACCGTGAATTATATATTCGTATATTAATATGGTTCAAGCGGAAGAAGTTATGCATATATTTACATTACAATAATATATCTTATGATATAATAATTTCAAATGAGTACATATTAGGAAAAAGAGTGTTACATATCTTAAAACTAGCATTTCCCGCGGCTTTGCACGCGTTCTAAAGACCGGAAACCAAATTCTTTCTGAGTCGCGCGGTATGGTATCTCGAAGAACTGACACCCTCCCTTCCCGTTTTTGCAACATTTTTAATTGATGTTCCGCTCTTATTGGTCGTAGCGATATGTAATATAGCCATTTTTCAGCAAGCAATTTGTCATTTCGGACCTGTAGTTCCTGAGATTAGCGCGTTCAACCAAACAAACAAACTTCAGCTTCATTATATTAGTAAATAGATTGGTATTGATTAAAAAAATATGCGTGTAGCACAAATATAATCTAGTATGTTTATATAGAACTCACGTTGTAATTAAGCCGAGATAAAAAGTTTTATTAATTTTACAGGGCCTTTTAATAATAATATTATTTAAATATAAAAAATATAAAAGCTAAAACTCTCTCATTCATCACGAAATATAGAAAACCGCTTGACGTACGAGTATAAAGATAAAATTTGGCAGGAAAGTAGTTTATTGTTAGTAGACGTCTGCTAAGAACGGGATTTGCGACAGGGCCCGATTAAGGAGGCTTAAGACTCTTTTAAGTTTGTTTGAAAGTCCTTTAATTTTTGTAATACAAATTATCAATTCGTCAGAAGCACCTAGAGACGTACTCGAGCGAAGTAAGGATGAGTCACTAGTAGACGTATTGTTCCTACCAAACAATTGACATATTTTGTAATTTATGGGCCTTTTAAATGAATAATAATTTAAGTTAAAAAAAGTGAACGCAGGTACAAGGTAGCTTTCTACTTAATTAAGATAGTAAAAAAGCTTCTAACACTCGATTTTATTGGAACTAGTGTTCATGTGGGCGAAAATAACTACATACCATAACTAAAATAAAATAACTAATAAACTAGAAAACGTAACTTAAGTTTATTGATTTTGCCTATTTATATACATACATAATAAACTACACAACAAAGCCTCGGTTTGCTCGAGTTTGTTCTTAGGAAAAAAAACTATTTCATAAAACTCGTTTATTTTTCCGACATAAAACCTATCTAGCCAAACTATAATCTATCTTTGCGGCAAAACTCATCCAGATCTGCTCAGCAGTTCTGGCGTAATTGACTAACAAACATACAAACTTTCGAATTTATAATATTAATTTAGAGTACAAAAAGTAAACTATGAAGAAATCTTCCCCATCATTTAACGCTTACAAAAATACCTAAGTGTTAAATTGCATTAGACACTATTACTGACTTCAAGGTTGAAGTTATCTCAAATTAAAATAAAACTAAAATAAAATGCAACTGATGTAAAATATAACAGTAATGCATAGCAATTGCTTAAGACTAGAGCTATTTCAGACAATAAAAAGCCGACCTCGTCAACCATAACTGCTTTGTATACTAGAGAAGTGACCTTGCTCCGCTCAAGAATTGAAAAAAAATTTTTGCTGAATTACAGCATATTTCTGAGATTTTTATTTATTAAAATCTGTTGTAACCTTTTATATGACATTTAGTATTTTTTCTATGCTATACATCTGTATTGTAATTCTGTATTAAATAAATAATATGCTGGGACAATATTACAACAGCACCACCTAGTACCGTGCTATGCTACGAGGCTTGTGTTACGGATATTTAACATACTACATATATATAAATTTTAAATACATACATATTATAAATATAGTCATCCGTGACTGGAGTACAAACATTCGTGCTCAACAAATGAATGCCCCCAGCGGGACTCGAACCCGCGACCGCTGGCCCAGAAAGTAGGGTCACTACCAACTGATCCAAACGTGTTGTCATCTAAAAACTAAGGGTTCGGTTTTCGGATCCATTATGATGACTATTTAAATGATATGTAGAAAATCTAAAGTATATACAAAGTACAGATTCGATTAAATTAAAATTTTATTATATATATATAAATCCCATGGACCTTGGTATAAGCACTTAAGGTTTATAGAGTTTACGCTTTCAAACTTTCTCCTTACACTTTCGATTAGCGATGCCTCTATTATTCGAAGCTTATTCATCCATTATAAGAGTGTGTAAATCCATAAATGTAACTTTGTTTATGTTATAATTTGTATTTTTTTAATTTAATTTTATTACCATATGCTTATAGTATATATAGGTATACTAGCGCAGTGCTCCCGGCCTTTATTTTGTTTTAGCACAAAATGAAGGACTTTCATACAAACTTACGAGAGCCCTTAGACTTCCTTAATCCGACCCTGCCGCCAAATCCGTTCTTAGCGGACATCTGCTAACTATAAACTACCTCCCTGTTAAATTTTGTCCTTATAAGTTAAGCAGTTTTCGATATTTCGTGATTTGCGTGTAAGTGACCTTTCGTTTTTATACATTCAGATGAATCAAAAAAAGAGATTTAAAATATTTTCATTCCTTCAATTCGAAGTATTGCTTAAGTTAACTCTATTTATTAAAACTTATTTAGTTTAAACTTTTTAACCAACTTTAATGTCACAAATCCATTACTCATCAAAATTTCATTCCAAGTCCCATTATCCCGGTACCACCACAAGACCAGTTCTATGGTATAAAAATTTTGTATTGTTAAAACAAAGTTTAAAATCGAAAACACAATAAAAAAAAGTGCGTGTGTACAAAGTACACATGTCAGAAGTAAAACTTGAATTTAAAATAAGGCTAACTCTTCCCCGTCTCTGAGCGTCTGGTACTATGGACTTATTTTTTCGTTTCATCGAGATTAAAATCACAACGATTCTAAAGAAGTTTCACTTCAAAAATATTTTTGTTGTGTCCTTGCAATACGTAACTTTTCAACCCAACGAAGCCAACCAATTTTCTAAGATATATACAATTTTACTTGTCTAAATAAGAATAAAATGTAGTAAATAATAATGTAATTAAAATTTTCCTCACATCCGAAGGTCTCTAGAACATTCTCTGCAATGCAAACATAGAAAGGATATAGCGTTCCGCCTGCTGTTTCGAAATCGAATGTTGCCCGCTCCCTATGTACCTACATAGTATGATATTATAAAACTAGCTATTTAACTATTTCGTCTAGAAATAAACGAAATAGGACATTTTAAATATTTTTGAAGTGAAACTTCTTTAGAATCGTAGTGATTTCAAACTCGATGAAACGAAAAAATAAGTCCATAGTACCAGGCGCTCAGAGACGGGGAAGAGTTAGCCTTAATTTAAATTCAAGTTTTACTTCTGACATGTGTACTTTGTACACACGCACTTTTTAAATATTCATCATTATTGGGGTAATAATGATATACTAGAGACTAATCCTCGGTACGCTTGTATTAGTATCTAGATGTATTTTAACAGTTAGTATGGAATAGATAGTCTTTATAATATACTAGAGCAAACCTGGCCCGCTTCGCTGGGCTTAAGTTAAAATAAATTAAAAATAAAGTAACGAAATGATTTTTTATAACATTAGCTATTTGCGAGTGAAAGTGCCGTCAGAATCGGTCCAGCCGTTTCAGAGAATAGCCGGAACAAACAGATAGACGAAAATGTTAAAAATAGATTTTTTGATATCGTATATAATTACTTTCATATATACATTTAGTATATAGACAGTGGTAGCCCAGCGGTAACGCGGTCGCTTGGATAACGGAGTTATGCTGGTTCAAATCCGAGTCTCGCACCTCTGATATTTTCATGTGCGAATCATTTATATAATGATTACCACTTGTCTTACGGCGAAGGAAAACATCGTGAGGAAACCTGCATGCCTGAGAAAACCTAACAAGTTTTCGAAAGACATGTGAAATCCGCCAACACGCACTAGGCCAGCGCGGTGGACTATGGCCTGATCGTACTGAGGGAGGCCCGTGCCCAGCAGTGGGACGTTAAAAAGGGCTGATGATGATGATGATACATTTAGTGAAACGCTGTTAATTTGAAATTAAAAACAGACAATTCAATTTTATTTATATGTGTTTCCCGTAGGAATAAGATATTTCCATTTGAGAAAATAGCCAGTAGCTTCTCCAGCCTTCCTAACACGCTAACCCAGCTTTGACGTGAAAGATGGACAAACAGGCAAACAAACATTCATATTTATAGTACATTATAATAAAATGTGGATTAAGATTAGTTATCATACGATAAGACTCATTCATTCTAAGTTTAGGCGTTTTGTTTTCGAATCTTAGACAAGTGTAAAAATTCTGTACATTATATTTAAAAAAATATATAGTAGAAATTGTAGAGATTACGAAAAGGGAGATAATTATACTCGTAAGTAGTTTTCAAAAGCCGAAATGTTCTTTGCTTTATATAGTGCTTAATAAGGGATAAGTTATCGGAAAATATTAAAGATCCTTGTAGAAATGTATAAGCTTTCTTTACAAATTAATAAACTTTCTGATAAAACTTGTAATAATAAATAACATTAATGATATATCAATGATTTCTGAAGTTAGGAAAGGTCGTACTACAAATTCCATTGCTATTGCAAAGATCTCAAACGTAATTTAGCAAAAAAAGTATTCTGAACGCAATTTTGCAACTAAATAGTTTTATTTAGAATTGGCTCGAGTAATTTAAACACTTGTTTGATCGTAATTATAATTTCTTAACAATTCTTCTTATGACCTTGTTCTAGAATTTGTCTTTTGTTAGAAATTGTACAATATCTTTCTTTCTTTTATTTTTACTGCCGTTTGGACTTTAGCATTTTGTTACAGGGTCATGGGAATTTTATTTATGTTTTATACAATGTATTTAAGGTATTCTATGGGAATCGTGATCTTAAACAGCTTTGGTTAAGGTACTTTTCATTCATACTTAGCAGTATGATAGCGTGATTTTTTATGCAAATTTCAGTTGAGACGCAATTTTATAAGATACCTTAGAATTTAGTAGAAAAGTAGTAATTTCCAGTGTTAACCTTTACTTTGAAGCCATTATTAACAGAATTAAATTGAGATAAAACCATTTTTGTTGGTTTTTGATGCTTTAAATACTTTATTTTAGTTTTGTTAACAAGTAGCTTGCAATAACTTATGGTACGATGAAATTCGATAGTTGGAAGTTATTGATTCACTTGATCTTTTCAGTATAAGAGGCTCAAGGAGACACAGTTTCTTTACTGGAAAGGTGTGAGGTGGCTTCTTCATAGAATAATTATATAAATTTAAATGTAAAATGTATGAATATAAATATAACTATTATAACAATTAAACGAAGTTTATTTTGAATTTGACAGTCACAGTCAGTCAAAGGGGTTTTCTAACTGAGCTTTCTACCGCAACACTCTCAACTTTAAATTATTGACTTAATAAAAATGAAATAATAACATATTATTTCACAGATAAAGTTCAAAATCTTAATAATTCTTTTAATTTTTATAAATTTAAAATTGAAAGTTTCTTTATACAAAAAGTAAAGTTTCTACTCTATACTTTAACTCAACAAACCTTATAAATCACGTCCAAATGGTAAATAAATACATTTATAAATCAAATTAGAAACAAATATTCAATAGCTAAACTGTAAAGCACTGGATATACGTGTACTTTGCTTTCGCAAGCTAGGGCGAGCGGAATTCAAGGCGCGGTATGAAAGGACCTAATAGGCTTAGAATGTGCAAAATTATTTTAACTCCGGATGTCTTGCATTACTTTTTAAATTACTTTTAGTGCAATGACACGTTTACTTAACTTATGACTCATTCAGTAGAAATAAGAATATAGCTTTATTATTACTATATGTTAATATTTTATAAATATTATTGTGACTCATTCTTAGATTTCATTATTAAATTGCTGAATTAATTTTCATATAATACAACGTATTTATAATCCGAAAAGATAGTTTCATTTATTATGTCAAGTATTCGCGTAAACCTAAGAAAGTATTACTTACCAGTTGTAATGTTGTTATTTGTTTCTTCCACCATAAGTACTGCTGGTATTGAGGTCCCATTGCTGCCAACATGTAGTAGCTGTACATAATCACGTGTACCAGATTGTTGACTATGTTCGAGAAGGTTCCGTGACCACCTAAAAAAACATAATTTTAGCCTAATCTATATATACTAAGTATTATTTTAGATAACGGTATATTATATATTTTATATTAAATAACGGTTATTTTATATAATAAACAGTACTGATTTTCCGTTTACTAGCAGTATTTTAGGTTTTTCATATTGTTTATTCTTAAACCTAGGGGACGTTAACATTTCCAAGGAAAAAGAAAATAATTAATTACAAATCGGTAATTTTTTTTTTGTAAAAGTTGTCTTTTCAACGCGAAAATACCACGCTAGCCTAATGTCAGTTTGCCGATTATGTGTCTTGTAACAACCAATTAGGTTGTCTTACTCGTAAATATTCATCTGAAGAAATAACATTTTTTTTATGGTAAAAAATGAGCAAACGGGCAGGAGGCTCACCTGATGGGAAGTGATCACCTCCGCCCATGGACATCTGCAAGCCTGGCTTACAGATGCGTTGCCGACCTTTCGGGAAAGGGAGAGAGGGAGGAAGGGTAGAGGGAAGGGGGAACGAAGACGGAGGATGAAGGGAAGAGGTAAGGAGGGAGAGGGAGGAGGGAAGTAGAGTGGGCCTCCCGGGCTCTCACTCACCGGATGAAACGCGACAGCATAGCTGCCACTTCACGCCGGTCTTCTGTGAGAGAGTGGTACTATACGGGGCGTGCTGGCCCATTCGGCTGCTACCCGAAGGTAGCAAGCATGGCACTACCACTTCAAAATTATATATAATATAATAAACAACAAAATTATATATAACATAATTGATGGACAGCAGGATGGACATCTGCAAGCCAGGCTTGTCATCAATTATGTTGAACTTTAATTAACTTAAGAGCTTTTGAACTCACCTGCAATAAATTTAACTAAAATCCAAGCTTCAAAAGGGGTCAAAGAATGGTGGTAGAGATGAAGCCACGTTATTTGACTTTTCTTCTTTCGCAGCACGAAAAATATTGTGTCCGCAAATTCTGATAGCTTTGAGAAATAGTAAACCCAGCAGAGATGTAACATCTATAACAAATAAAATTAATGTTAACTAAAATAAATAAATAGTAATTATTTTATATATAGAGGCCGAATTTATGGTTTTTAAAATTTTTGTCTGTCTGTCTGTCTGTCAACGAGAAAACCACTGAACAGATTTTCATGAAATTTGATATGAGTTCGTTATTCGGAATAACATATAAGATAATTTTTACTATGGGAAAATATCTCTGAGAATTGTATATTCACATACGTACGAAACCCGAGCACAGCGAGAGAGATAGAGAGAGAGAGAGAGAGAGAGAGAGAGAGATAATCTAAAGTTAGGGCTCAATCGAGATTTTTAACTCAGCAATGTGTACAAAAACATCTAATTAATTCAATTTACAAAAAGAAGAAACAAAAATTCAAGATGTAGTAATGATATGATTTCTAATAATAAACCGGAATTATCAAAGCTTCCGTGTTCTTTCGAAGGTCAATACCAAAAGCTCGTATAACGGACGGGCCTCTATTTTCGCTTTTGCAGTGACGCAATTACTCAGTCAGTAGACAGTGAAAGTTGTTACGTCAAGCAAAGGTTGCGGTCAACTGAAACTGTAGGTTTGAAATGCATTTTGATAAAAATATGTTGGCCGTTTAAGAATAAAATATTTTAAATATTTATATAACTAGAGAGATATGTAGGGCTATGAATAAATATAAATATAATTTATGTTTTTATATTATGTAGTAAGCTACGAGGTTGTGATACCAGATAGTTAATAAACTACACGTATAACTTTAAACACATCGTGCTCAAAAAATGAATGCCCCCAGCGGGATTCGAACCGCACCGCTGGCGCAGCAACTATAATCACTACCGAGCCAAACGCATTGTCGTTTATATTTACACCCCTAAAATGGCGCATGTTAGTTATATATTTTAGGGGTAGGTAAATTATTCTTGACGAAACTGATTAATCTGTTTACTATTTAAGGAAGAGCGAATTTCTCTAACATAGTTATTTTAATTTATTCTTAATAGAGATTTTTTATTAGTTTGTAATTTTGTTGAATGAAGTGAAATACTAAAAATAACAAAGTAATAAAGCAAGGAACATGTGTACGTACTATAATATTATTTACATATTTTTTAAAAGAAATATTTTATTTTGCTTATATATAACTTACATTATATTATGTACTTATATATGAATGATGATATATGTAGTAGTATGATATGTATTTGTATTGATAATGAGATATTGCACTGTGTGGATTTATATCCAGCTTGAAAGAGAAAGTGCGTGGGACATAAGATTATATTATTTATTCAAAGAACTGTGAATTTGGTCAAATTAAGTATTAAGAACCGTACAATTTATTTTGTAAGGTTTTGAAAAATTAAAACAATTAATAAATAGAATAAAAAAATAAAATACTCAGAAATTTTAAAGTGACATAAAAAGAATTAAATTATTTATGTATGTCTAAGAAAATTTTTACCAATAATTTATTTATTTTTATTTCCTTTCTATGATAATTATATTTAAATAAATATATAATAAAATTGTCACTCGAATCTGTACAAATAACAATACAGAGGCAGAGTCTATAATTTTTAGAATGTCTGTCTGACTGTATGGGAAATCAGTGGACAGATTTTAATGAAATTTGAAAGTATTTCAAGAGTAAGAGTCGATCTCAAGCGTAGCGACGTTGAGTGGGTATAGTGGGAATATAAATGATTATAATAAATAGTAATAACTAAAATAATATATTAAGTACAATATAAATAACATTTTTCGAATATAACGTCATACATAAAATATTTACACTTGATTACTCTTTCCGACCACACCTGCCCGAGTAACTGTCATTTCTCTTTCGTCTCACATGAAAAATAAACAACAATTCGAAAGTACGCATGCGAAGCGAGTGCCTTTGCATGAACTTGACCGACATCAATAGAGTTACGATCGGCTAGACATGTCTATTGTAATGAAATTAGCTATTTTTTAATGATAGTAATTTTAATATTAATAGTTATTCTCGTGTTTATTTATGTAATTTGTATTTTTTTATTTGTAGGGAAAGAATATGATATTTTTATACCAAATTCTTTGCCAGTGATTTTGTGTTATTTTTTTAAAGTTACCTCTCATTATAAATTAAACTATCTTTTCGGATTTTGTCCAAAAATATAGTTTTTAATGTCAAATTTTCGCGTACACCTAAGAAAGTATTAAGTTACCTTTCAATTATGATATAACCACCAAAGAAATGTAATTACTTCTTTGCAACTTATTGATATTGTAATTAAAAACACAAAAAAATACAGCTATAAAATTTCATGTTCAACAATAAATAGAATTAAAAACATGTTCGAGTTTTTTTTCTACGTTATACATCATCGTTAAACACCACTCAATGATACAAAATAAAATGAAAATTAAGTACTTAATTAAGTAATAAAGACGTTTATCTGTTTATTTTATAACTCTTTAAATGTTTCTCGGCCAGTAACCGGTATGTTTCATCTCCGCTTTCTATGAGTAATGAGTTCGCGTCTCACTACCCATGTTATTTACCATTTTCATTTTTGATTATATATATATATATATATATATATATATATATATATATATGTGTATGTATATTAGGGTAAAGTCGAATATTTTTTTTTAATTTTTACTCAAGATTTTTTCGAGCGACCTTTTAATATTAAAAATAATATTCATCTCGTGGTATATTTTTATCGATTATTGTACTCAATAAAAAAAATTATGGAATTTTAATTTGAATATTAACAGGTCGCTCGAAAAACTCTAAAGTAATGCAGTAATACATAAAAAAAATATGAGCGACCTTTCAAAATTTAACTTAAACTTTCAGAAACTAATTTTTTTGGTCTAAAAAATTATACCGACGAGAGAAAAAAACTTTTTTTGACGATTTTCGGAATTTAAAAAATCTTGGAGCGACCTCTTAAAATTTTTTTTGAGTTGTCCTTTGGAGAGGGCTCTTATAACAACAAAAACTACCATTTTTGCACTCGAGACTCAACCGTAAATAAGTCCAACAAATAAAAAAGCTTATAAGTAGCATTTATATATCTTTGCTAATATTATCATAAAATTGTTGAATAAATATATGATAAGTGTATACACAGGTGTAAGGTGATAAGTCGTAAAAATCATTTGTAAAATTGAATAGAGTTAGTGAAATGTGCATGTACATAAAATGGCTGTTAAGTGGCATGAATGGTGAATTGAAAAATAAGAATCACAAATATGTCTGTTTTTAGATTAAAATTTTTTAATAATTTAAATTAGCGATTCATTCGTCTTAGATAAATTTTAAATTATTGTATATTAGTATATGTTACATAGGAATTATTACTTTTTAGGGTGAGCGAAGTAACCTTACACTATCCCACTGAGCATCTTGTGGTACACTATACTGAAAAATTATCACGTCTATAGATTTGTGCCTTAACATAGTAATTCAACTTTATATCTTAAAAATTATTACCCGTTAGAAAAACTACGCGAGTCCTCACAAAGCTATTTGAAGAAATATTTTATTCTTTATTCATATTCTCTTCCCTTTTTAACCCACGCAAAAGATGATTTCCAGCCAAAAAAAATCACGTCCTTTCTGAGATCTTTAACTATCGTCATACTAAATTTTATCTAATCTGGTTCAGCGTTTTTAGGTAATCAATTACAAAGAAGCACAAAAAATACAAAAAATCCTTTTTTTCTGTTTATAATAGTAGTACCTACCTAAAATGTAAATCAGTAATAGTAATTCATGAGTAATTTTTATAATATTTCTATTAATACTTGATTTTTTACAAGTTTGCAATTTTATTTAAAGGAAGTAATTTATTTCAGCCTTACATAAATATACATGGTATATGTAATAGCAAATATTTTGAAGTAATACACATTAAGGCCATTATAATACTTTCACCAAAATATACCGTAGCAGATACAAAAAAAGTAGTAGGTATGTACCTAATAGATAATTTTTATTTTTATAATTAACCATAGTGATGTGACTTATTACTCATAATTAGTTCTTTTTACCATAAATTTTCATAATTAAATTCTAATTGTACTACTAAACTAGATGTTTAAAAGATTCGACATCACGAAAATCCTCGGAACTATCTAACCATATAAAGTATATGTGGCAAACAAAAACAAACTCATTATAAATTACACAATTTTGTAGAAGTTGCAACTATCTGTAACTGAAAGTCTTCAGAAATATTATTATTTTGAAATAACAATAATGTATTGTTGCAGTAAAAACAATCAAGAATTAGAATGTTAGTTTTCGATTACAAAATTAAGTTTCATAATTATAACTAGTTAATTAATTAAACTACATTCAGAAATGAAAACTTATATTTTAACTTAATTTTTATCTCACTTTCAATGCCAATATAAAATAATTGGCCTCAATAGTTGAAAAAATATCGGAAATATAATTTTAAAGAAAGTGATTTGGCCACATTATTAAATACACCTTAGCCGGTTTGTCGGAACCTTGGTAGTAGGCGTAGCATGTTTTTACATAACACTTACCCGTCTCGCTTTTTCACTGTCACTGTAATCCACTGGCTGGCAAGTGAGGCTGTAATCATCCCACCATCCTGACATTAGGTGCTGCAAATAAATAAATAGTTATAACTTATTCATAGTAAACATATTAAATGTAGCATTTATATGTCTGACGCTTTGGCTCAGTTTGTAGGGACTTTTTACTTGCTGCGCCAGTGGTCGCGAGTTCGAGTCCCGCTGGGGGCATTCATTTATTGAGCACGAATATTTGTACTCCAGTCATGGGTGTTTATATTTATAATATGTATGTATTTAAACGTATATATGTAGTATATCAACTATCTGGTATCCGTAACACAAGCCTCGTAGCTTAAAACTGAACAAGGCAAAACAATTAGGTGAATATTCATTTTATAAATATTACTAATTTTACGGATATTTTCGCATTCAATCTAAGTGGCTAACAATTTATAACTATGTAACAAAACTCAACACTAACTCAAAAACTTCGCACTTTTACGTTTAAGCCTAGAAACGTAAAATTTTCCATATAAAGAAAGTCAGTTGTGGAAGGATATTCAAAAATATGTTTTGCAAAGAGGTTTAAAGCGGCCGTAAGTTAGTATGAAAATTAAATTTGAAGTTAAAGCTGTGTTTATACTGTATATGGAAAAACCATATTTTTTATTTTAATAGTAGTATTTATGTTTGTGTTTTTACGCTGTTGTTTTTATATACGTCACGGCTGCATAGTTCCACAAATGAAGTAATGATGCGCCTTGACATCACAAGTTCTTGACACACCATGGCTTAAACCACTACTCGGTTAGTTCGTGGTTTTCCGTCCTCGGTACAATGTTTCGATAATTTAAATATTACGACCACCATGGCCCATATATTCATGTAAAGATGATAATATAACAAAACTCGTAAGTTCATTTTAAAAGGTAATAATCTGAAAACTTTTTGGTTAATAAACAAGAATATCGGTTTTAATAATATATTTTTTCTTTTCGTGGATTGAGAATAATTCAGCAGAAATTATGACAGAGAAATATAAGGAAATTATTTATACGTTTAGTAAACCTATTATTATTTTAGACTGCGATATTTATAATAAGTTTATTCCTAATTATTACCGTAAATCTATTTACTTTTATATTAATACTTCCTAGGTGACAAATATTGATATTTGATAATAGTCTAGCTTTATTATAAAGTTCATGAGGCTTTAGCTTGAAAAAAACACAAAAATACACACACCTTTCTCAAATGTTTAAGCATTATTATTGAATAAGTTAACAAATAACAATAAAACACTACACTCACCTCATAAAACATGTATAATGATAATAAAACTTGTGCTGCGTTGTAGCCAACTAATATATTCTTGATCTTAAAAGGCTTTCTGTTCGCCATCCATAGTGGTCCTACCACCATTACGAAGCTAAGGTACGCTATTACCATCGCAAGAGTTGCGATCGGAGTGTCGAAGAGAAACCATCCTTGTACTCGAGGATCTGTGGGAGTTAATCATGAATATTAAGAATAGTTGTGGAACAAAAATCGATACTAGAAGTATTCCTTAGTCTATTTAATATGAAATAGCAATGTTTATTTTATTTTCCAACTCGTATTACAATTTCCTCATTACCATGGTTTTATTTAAGTTAACTAGTGACTTAAATTAATGTTAAAAAAAATTAAAGAGCACTTGCTTGTTAATGCTTGTAAATTTTCTTTAAAATTAATATTTATAGATTTTGTAGAAACACAAAGAATTCAATAATAATCATCCAAAAATTTAATTATATTTTGTACTATTTATAAACGTTTTGTTTTATACTTTTTTCTTATGTAATGGTTTTGTTACCAGTAAATAAATATATGGGTATATACTAGGCTCTCTAAGGCTTGGTCAAGATCATGCACTCATAACGAGTGCGAAGTTTTATTTTATAATATAACATAAATAGTTAGTATAATATTATAAACAGAATTTAAAGAACAGTTATATTTAAAGTATTCACTTAAAATGTTTTCGTATGTTCCATGACTGGTCTGCCTGTATTCATTATAAAATCTTTTCAGATTTTTCGGGACTTATTTTCATTTTTGGTTTGCCGTTTAAAGTCATTCAAATATATACATATAAAAAAAAGTCAAATAAAATATCAAATATTCGCGTAAATCTAAGATAAGAAGAAGTAGAAAAATATTATCTGACTGCTTAATTATGACATCGTCGATCCTCTAACAAATAACTGAAACTGAACAGAGTACTAAAGAAATGGACGATGAAAACAAAATGACCTACTGTCGCCACCCAAGCTTATTAATTTTAGTTATCAGTTAACCTCTTTAGCAAAACCAAGGTTCAACGAACTCAAAGCGTAATAAGCAATATATTTTAATATAACAAAATTTCAAGGCAAATATAAATATTATACTTCCTGTAATTATATGTATATTAATGTAACCTTTTTTTTTATTTTTAGACGACCGTCAAAGTGCCCTCGTTTCGCTCGGGTTCGTTCCCTAGGTGCGTTTTAACGGAAAGTATCGATTTTTTAGCGAAAATTATTAAAAGTTATAATGTACAAAGTTAAATTAAAAAATGTACAAACAGTCTCAAAAACACTAATACGGAAATGGAAAGGTCATATGTTTAGAGAAAAAAAAGATAACTGGACAAGGTTCATAACAGAATGGTATCCACGAGATGGTATGAGAAAAAGAGAAGACAGTTGAAACGGTGCAAAGATGTTAAAAAGATAGGCCACTAGCCCAGAAAGGATTCGGATAGCTAAGGATAGGGAAAAATGGAATTCTTTAGAGAAGGTCTATGTCGGGAGACAAGCTGTAATAGAGGAATGATATTTGCCGAAAATAATTTTGTTGTTATTTATGCTAGGCTTAATTTATTTTATTATAGATTTCTCGAGGTGTGATATTTTTCCATAGTAAAAAGTTATCTATACCTTAACCCAGATAACCAGCTATCGTAAAATTTTATTAAAATCATAACAAACAGACAGACAATGAATCTAAAAACTATATGTTTGCCCTCCGATTTCATCAAAAATAATGACTATTTCAATAAGGTTTTCCAAAAAACTATATAATGTATAGATTCGACTTGGAATTTTATTATATGAGTATGTATAGATGTGCCAATTTGTACGATTTTATTAAGCAGCAACCCTTTCTCTTTCCGGTCGGGCCTTAAAAAGTGTTAAAAGTTAAAAAGTACTTAATTGTCTGTGATAATTATTTGAACTTAAAAAAGTTTACTGCACTTATCTCAAATCTGGATTAAAATATGCTTTTTTACTGTGTTTTATTTAATTTTTTTAATCTCACTTTAAAAAGTAAATTCTTGTAATCTATCAACATTTCTGATCACCTCATTTTAAGTTCATACCTCAAGAACCAGTTGCTATTTATTTAAATATAATTATCTAAAATATTTTCATATGTTCTTTTACCAGCTTTCACTAAGTATAAAATTCGATAGGTATAAGTGTAAAATTTAAGTTTATTTATTTATTTATTTATTTGTTTTAGTTAAAGATCTTATATAGAGCTTGAGAAAAGTGATGTTTTGTTATTAGTTTTAGTGCTTATTATAAGTAAAGCTAAATACATTTAAATTTAAATTTCAAATACGTATTTAAATTTCAATATTGTATTTAAAGAAATGTATTTTTTGCCCCCATAAAGTGGACTGACTACTAGGGGCGCTCTACATAGGTACGTACTAATGCTATAAATTAAAGCCCACGAGTAAAAATATTTAATTTTACAACTCATTTAAATTCTAGTAAAAGTCGAAAAATTATTAGTACTATCTCTAATGCTTGACATATGGGATTTAACCCTGGATAACTATTAACATGGACTAAGGCGATGAGCTATCGCATCAAAAGTTTGTTTTATAAAACAGTAAATATAACTAACTATAAGACAATGGTAGCCCAGTGGTAACGCGCTCGCTTTTATCCGAGTGATGCGGATTCAAATCCGGGTCTCGCACCTCTGATATTTTCATGTGCGTGTTCATCTTTTCTAAAATAATTAACACTTGTCTTACGGTGAAGAAAACATCGTGAGGAAACCTGCATGTCTGAGAGAACCTAGCAAGTTATCAAAAGACATGTAAAGTCCGCCGACCCCCACTAGGCCAGCGTGGGATGTTAAAAAGGGCTGATAACACTAATATAACTATAGATATTTCGGATATACCATCATTGGTTTAACGCGATTTTTAGACATTGAAATTAAGCTATTCTTATGATTTATTCGTCTTTTTATCCGTGTACACATTCTTATAACGACACGCGTGGCGCAGTTTGTTGTGACCCTACTTGCTGCGCCAGCGGTCGCGGGTTCGAGTCCCGCTGGGGGCATACATTTGTTGAGCACGAATGTTTGTACTCCAGTCATGGATGTTTATATTTATAATATGTATGTATTTAAAAACTTATATATGTGTAGTATATCAACCATCTAATCCGTGCTGTGTGTAAAATGTCCCAACATATTTATTTATTATTTATTTATTTATATGTATGTAAGGATAGCAAGTTATTACTTCCTTGTTAAACTGGAACTTATATGTAAATTAATTGCTTGAAAATTAAATTAATATAACTAAAAAGGTGTATATTAAAAAGCGAATAAACTTAACTCTATTATATTATTTTAGGGACTTGTTTGTAACATTTATAGTGCTTGCGAATTATCAGAATATGAGATACTAAGTAAACTTTCTATCATATAATTTTAACAAATAACAAGTCATCACTCACATCAATTTCTGGGACATCCTATTGTAAATTTTGAGGCTGTCTAAACATTCCTCTTACATTTAGTTCTTTATATCTTTTAATACAGCTTTCGCTTGAGTCGCTTTATTTGAACAAAAATGAAAGGCTTTGTGACATTTCTCTCTAAGTTATGCTATTTTGTGAATTCATAATAAAAAACAAAACTGATGAAAAACTTGATGTCATTATTATTATTAATGTTTTATGAAAGGATTTTCTTCTGAACCGATTTCGAAATATAAGGTATAAAATGAACATCTTTCCCTAGTATACTACGTAAGTATCGATAAAAGTGATTCTACAGGATGTTTAAAATAAAAATTCTACATCTGGGGGTTGTGTTGAAGTTACTTATTTTGTTAATTAATAATAAATCAGTCAGAATAAATTTTAAATTATGTTTTGTCATAAATATTTAATAGATAACTAATATGAAATATGAATTTATCTAGTTTTTAATTTAAGTTGTCAAATTTGAAAAGAAACGGGCGGAAATAAGTTTTATAATTCGAACAATTGAATAACCTGTTACTTTCTATTTTATAATTTAATAAAAAGCCTTAAAGGTGTTTTTCATAATATATTGACTATTAATTATGCTAAAGAAATAACTTGATCTCGTTTTAATATACTAATGATATCTTACCTGAGACTCTTTCCGCTAGCAGCCAGTACTTATTAATGATTTCCGTCCAGTTATTATCCGAATAGTAGTCATCAATGGCGATTTTTACAAAACCGGACATTTTGGAAAAAGTCTTTCACTTGCACACTACGTATAAGTCACACACACTTCACTCGCACTTTGCTTTGCAAAGTCACTGCTCGGTAACAATTTGCAGATCGCAAGCTGTCACCTGTAAACAAAAATACATTAAAACTACTGAAATCACATATTTATCTGTATAAAAAATAAAATAATTAAATTTCTTATAGTTATAAGTTTTTTCTTCAGTGACAATTACCGTATTATTTCGGAGATTGTCATTTCGTTTTGTTAAAACAAGTTGACATCGATGAGAGCGAAAGCTTGGAAAGTGCGCACGCGTTCGTATCTACTCGGCAATTGAAACTCGCGCCACCGGCTAACCAATGCGCGATCCCACCCCCCGCGAACAACATCGTAACTACTTGTTGCGCTAACCAAAATTGCCTTCTTTATTACCGCAATAAGGTTATCATTTCCGCAACGCGTCAACTGTACTTTACGCTGTTTGTTCTGTTTCATCTTGAATTGTCGCTATGAAAGGCTTTTAATTTTTATGAGAGATATTGTTTTATTTATAATTATGTTTTGTATATTTACATTTAAATACATATTTATAGGATTTTATTTTTATTGTAAGTGCTATGTACTAAATTTTTGAATAAATCGTTCTTTAGTTATGTTTAGGACGGTCGTGTTTTGAGTCGCAAAGTTTTGTAGTATCAACAACTAACTCATAAGTTACAAATTTAATTTTTCATGAGTAACTTTTTTATATTTTAACAGTGACTTACTGAAATGCGTCTTAGGTAGTAAGTCAGTGCACATAGTGTAGCTCTACAATTAAACAAGATCTTTTTAAGAGGAATAATTCTAACACATTGCTTATTAGTTAATGAGGTTCAATCATTGCTATAGTTCAGCAATTTTACAAAAACCTTAAACTTTTCCATAGCTAATAACAAAAAAACAAAAGGAAAACAATTAGTTGACAGAGAAGATCATGTAATTATCTCTCATGCAGTGATCCTGTAGGGTAAATTGTAGCCTATATTCCTTTAATTTTCTTTTAATCATCGAATGTGCTTATCACACTTTATACAACAAGTAGCAACCAATCCTTACAGGAAGCTTTGCTAGCTATCTTGAAATCATCGAAAGACTAATAATTTTGAAACATATGAGTAAGTATGAAAATATTTAAAGTTTATTTGTTTTTGAATGCAATATTCTCATCATAATCAATAAAACATCAGTCGAAATAACTACATATATGAAGAAATGTATGAAAGAAATAAAGTGTAAATGATAGGTACATTCATACTATGTGTAAAGAATAAAATCGAAACGTCATTAGGTTCAAACATATTGAGTAATATTTACATCAAAATCTATTTATATAGAAAGGAAAATATCTCTATATGTAGCAAATAGCAATAAAGTGAAATTTTTGTACTTAAAAATGACTGTCACGTATTGTGTACAGAATATAGACCCCAAAAATGTTTTGAAGTGAAACTTCTTTAGCAACGTTGTGATTTCAAACTCGATGAAACGAAAAAATAAGTCCATAGTACCATGACTAAGGACAAGAGGAAGGATTATATGCATAACTAGCGGATCCCGCGGCTTTGCCTGTGCTTAATCTAGGAAAAAGCCCAAGCGAAGCGAGGGCGAGTCGCTAGTAATGGCTATTTCAATAAGATTTTCTATAAAAATTCAATGTTAGACTAATTAATTTTATTATATGTATATGAAACGTACCCAAGCGAAGCGAGGGTAAGTTCCTAGTGTGTGTGAAATAGGCAAGTATAATGTATACAAACATGACCAAAATGTTTAATTTTATCTTTACATAATTTTTAAGAGAGTAATATGAAAGTAGCGCGTAAATTAACAAGCAATTAATGTCTTCATGCACATGTCTTATTTTATTTAACATATTTTTTGCACTTTCCCTTACTAACGTATTTACTACTACGGTCGATAAAAATACAATTTTTGATAATTTTCTTTCTGTCTATTTATAATAACAACTAGCGAGTCGCCCTCGCTTCGCTCGGGCTAGTCCATAGTTTTCGCGCAACCGAAGCCGCGGGGTTCCGCTAGTTACACATATAAACCTTTCTCTAGAATCACTCTATCTATTAAAAAAAACCGCATCAAAATCCATTGCGTAGTTTTAAAGATTTAAGCGTACATAGGGATATAGGGACAGAGAAAGCGACTTTGTTTTATACTATGTAGTGATAATATAAAAATAAAATTTATTTATTTCCGCTTGCTGACGGCTTGACTGCTTTTGGTGGGATTTTTATTGATTGATAGCTGATGCTTAAAGGTTAAAGGAGTAAGTTAGACCCACTTCTATTCGAGAAACAGAAAAAACAGAACGTAAAAAAAATTAAAACGTACCTCGGGACAAACCCAAGCGAAGCGTGGGTGAGTCACCAGTTATATCTATAAAATACATGTATAACTAATAGTAAATTATATATCTGCCGCAGATGAGTTCGAAAATTGTTATTTAAACATGTTTAATACTTTTACAGTTTACGCCAATAAGCAACTTTTCTTTAAATAATTAACCACCTTTCACTGGTTTACTTATACTTTTTAAGTTATATAGACCATAAATAACTCAACTGATTAAGAGCTTAATTGATTTGAAAACTACTTCTATTGTTTCGATATTAAATAATGAATTTATCGCCTTTAAATATTTTCGCTTTACATATAAAAACAAGTGCGTGTGTACAAAGTACACATGTCAGAAGTAAAACTTGAATTTAAATTAAGGCTAACTCTTTCCCGTCTCTGAGCGCCTGGTACTATGGACTTATTTTTTCGTTTTATCGAGTTTGAATTCACAACGATTCTAAAGAAGTTTTACTTCAAAAATTAGTGACGTACCCTCACTTCGCTCCGATGCATAGTACAATTTAAGCGAAACTCTTGTAGACTAAGTTAATCGGTCTAACCATTTCGGATATCAGCCAAAATTAAAAGACAGACAGTCAGACATAAAAGATTACATTTAAAAATATTCGATTACATATCTTTATCATGAATTTAGTAAAAAGTTTTGTATTGACATTTCAATTTTATATATCACTAAAAGATATTATAAATATTTCCAAAAAAGTTAAAAATAATAGGTTCTTAAATGCGAATTAATAATAAGTTCGTGAAATTCTATATAAGTTACTTCGAAGTATCTTAAAAAGCATAGTGAAGAAAATTTTTGATGAACTCCCGGGGCGGATTGAAAATTATTAAAAAAAGGTGTTTTTTAAATAATAAATGGTATAATCTCAAACGAGAATCAAATCTCACATTCAAGAATAGTGACTCTGTACGCGATGGTAAAGCCTACAGTAGATCAGTTGGTCAATGTCGCTAAACAGTAATAACCTTCATAGGTTTCTAATTTTCACATATATTTCATTAACTACTCTCTTGTAACTTTTTCAAGTGCTAAGTGTTATCTTAAAATATAGGTGTGGCTTTTTGTGTTCGTAATTAAATTTACTTATCTTTAAGTATTGATTATGAATTATGATTATTTCATCATATTTTTATTTCATCATCATCAGCACTTTTTAACACCCCACTGCTGGGCACAGACCTCCCTCAGTACGAGGGGGATCAGGCCTTAGTCCACCGCGCTGGCCTAGTGCGAGTTGGCGGACTTCACATGTCTTTCGAAAAACTTGCTAGGTTCTTCTAAGATACGCAGATTTCCTCACGATGTTTTCCTTTACCGTAAGACAAGTGGTATTCACGATAGAAAAGATTAGCACATGAAAATATCAGAGGTGAGAGACCCGGATTTGAACCCGCATCACTCGGTTATTCAAGCGAACGCGTTACCACTGGGCAACCACTATTTTTTTATTTACTTATTTCCATAATTACTCGCTATCATCATACCAAAGTTCATTAAAATCTGTTCAATGGATTTTTCAGACGATACTTTCAGAGCAGATAGACGAATAAAGGCTACCACTGACGATACGTCCATTTAGTAGACTTCCTTTTGGATGCACTCCAAATGGAAATTTATCCAGATACAGTACCATTCACAATACTTCCATTTGGATGCATGGCGTAAGAATTCTTAAAACTATAGATTCAGCCTATTTGACTATTTCAATATATTTTCGAAAAAATATTTGTAATGGTATTTCTAATTATTTTAAAAAACAAACAGACAAGTTATAAGTAACCTTATAGAAGTATAATTTAGTACATAAATTAATGCTGTAATGTAAAACTGAAAGGTTCTTTTATGAACTTGAAGCAACTTCGAAAAGAACCTTTCTTGTAAAAGTTTTAAGTGCTCTTGAGAGATGGCGTTAGTAGTATTTTTTTGGTCGTATTCTAGTTTTATTATAACTTAGTCTGCAAAAATTATATTTAATATTTTACGACAAATGAATAAAATTTAAAATAAATAACATTTAAAATAAATAAAATATTCAAGCTTAAATAATATTAATATTAAAAAGTACTTCTTTCATATTCATTATCACTACATAGTATAAAACAAAGTCGCTTTCTCTGTCCCTATATCCCTATGTATGCTTAAATCTTTAAAACTACGCAACGGATTTTGATACGGTTTTTTTAATAGATAGAGTGATTCAAGAGGAAGGTTTATATGCATAACTAGCAGTTCCCGCGGCTTTGCATGTGCTAAATCTAGGGAAGAGCCCGAGTGAAGCGAGGGTGAGTCGCTAGTTAATCATAAAAGTTTACGCACGCCCAATGACCTAGTTTTTTTATAGATCCTGTGTCCTAGGTTCGAGTCTCGTGTTAGGAAAGGTAATGTTACTGTAAGGAGGAAAAAATTGGTACACTGGCTTATTCGATTTTAATGTAACTTCGAGGTAGAGAATGTGAAGACGTTTTACCAACATACGAACAAAAACTATCAATAAATAGTTATAATAATTATATTTTAGTGGTAATCATTTAATAGCTATTAAGAAACAGACGGATTTACTTAATACAACTGTACTTTTTCTTATTAACGTAACGATTTTTCTCCATTAAATCATTTTTTTTTAAATTTTATTAATATTATAAAGCTGAAGAGTTTGTTTGTTAGTTTGTTTGTTTGGTTGAACGCGCTAATCTCAGCAACTACTGGTTCGATTTGAAAAATATTTTTGTGTTAGATAGTCCGTTTATCGAGGAATGCTTTAGGCTATATTATATCACGCTACGACTAATAGGAGCGAAGCATCAATGAAAAATCTTGCAAAAATGAGAAGGGCGGGCGTTAGTTCTGCGAGATACCGCACGACTCAGCAAGAAGTTGGTTTCCAGTCTTTAGAACGCGTGCGAAGCCGCGGGAAATGCTAGTTATATTTTTTTAAATTAGTTATACACGAGCCTGACCTTTTTAATATATAATCAAGTAGATGCATAATATCTGCATTAAAATAACGTTACATTTTAGGTTGTGCGTGTCAAGTTAGCTTTGAATGCAATAAATAATTATTATAATTAATGAACCTTGTAGGTAATCATGGAATAAGGTATTTGCCCGTAATATTTAGTACTTATTAAGTAAACAACTCTTTTTTATCCTTGGGAAATTCATTAACGCATACCACTTGTAGAAAACAGATGGTTATGTGGCTCACCGGCAAGTACTACCCACTTAAAACCCAAGCACCCATGTTCCGTCTTAATCGGGCGTCGCAGAATCGCTTGTGCATTCAACTACGACGCCCTGACGGCCCGGCAGGTCTATTGAAACAGATCACACAGCGAAGGGGTTGCACCTCAGTCCACCAGTCCACTTTTCTATCGGAGAAGTACCTAGAGACATACCGCCCAACGAAGTGGTTTCTTGGCTTCCCGCCTGGCCGGATTGCCGGTCGCTACTGAGACCGAAGACCTATTAATTCGGTATGAATCGAAATTTGTCTGTTTTTCTGTCTGTTTGAAACGTATAACAAGAATGTCACAGGACAGCTTTTAATCAATTTTCCTGTGATGATAACTGGTTATCCGGGTCGAAATATAGGATTTGTTTTACTACTAGAAATTTTTTTATATCCGAGAAACCTGTGCAATACGTTGAAAAGAACCTTTTCCTTTTTAACCGTTGAAGAAGAAAAAAGACGAATCCGAATGAAGCGAAATTGAGTCGCTAGTTTTAAATGAAACTTTTGCACTAAAAGAGTGCCTCTTCCGCGACCATGAATGCTTTAGAACGTCGAAAATGAAAAATCTAACAAAATGTGACAAAATTCCGAAAGATTATTTACAAGTATTTTAAGACACTGTATGTAGAAATATGGTTCTCTCGTTATTATTTTTATTTACATTGTTTATTTTTGACCTTAAAAAATATTTTAGGTACAGAGAAATCATGAAAGACCTAGCAGTAAATTCAGCGTATGCGTGATTTATGAAATTAATATGACATTTTATCTCGAGTAGAGTAGTGCTTGAGGTCAACTTTAGTCAATATTGTGAAACGCCTACTTTGGTCATTAGGCCAATAAAACTCATGTAGGTTACGGTCATTCTGGTAAGTGTAAAAACACTTCAAACATGCATTAAAGTTAGAGTAAAGTAAGAGATAGTCCAAAGATAAAGCGCTCGCTTTCCATTTGGAAACCGAGTGTAGCAGGTTCATATCCTGGGTCTCGAAGGTCTGGTGTTCAATATTTACCACTTGAGGTAAAGAAAAACGCTGAAAAGATACTTGGTTGTCTGTGAGAATTTAGCAAGTTTTTGAAGACATGTGAAGTTCTCCAACCTGAACTTTGCTGAAAGATAACCCGTTAGGCTCAATTTGTAGTGACCCTACTTGCTGTGCGAGCGGGCGCGGGTTGATGTACCGCTGGAGGCATTCATTTGTTGGGCTCAAATGTTTGCACTCCAGTCATGTCAATATGTATGTATATAAAGTTATATATATGTGTAGTATATCAACTATCTGGTATCCGTAACACAAGCCTCGTAGCTTACCATTGAACTAGATGGCGCTGTGTGTAATAATATCCTAACATCCCAACAACATATTCTTAAGCTGAAATACTTATTTATTACTAGATACCTATTTAGAATTGCGTTGTTCCTCTCATCTTGATTATATTTTGTTGACTAAGCTTGTAAATCTCAAATGGTAATTAACAATTACAAATGTTGCTCGCGTACATTGTAAGATATTAATTGCAGTTGTATGCAATAATATTAGTTGCACAGTGATGCATTCGTATGTATACTACATAATGTAATATTTAAGTCTAGAATATATTTGAATTTTAATACCTTAATAGTTCATGCTTACTCGTCTCTTATTTCACGATTGCAATATTGTTTCAGCTTTTTTCTACTATAAAATTATTTAAGTTTAACCTACACTAGCAACGTAACGTCAGTCAACATAAATTAAACTGTCTTTATAATTTTCTAATAAAATAAAAGTGGACTAAGTAGCTCTTTATAACATTAGCTATTTGCGAGTGAAAGTTCCGTCCAAATAGGTCCAGTCGTTTCAGAGATTAGCCATACAATACATTAGACGGACAAAAATTTTTAAAAATTAATATTTTTATGTAAGTACCGTATACTTTCATATGCATTTAGTGAAAAGCTGTTAGACACTTCAATTTTATTTATTTCTTATACCTTCCTCTTGAATCTATTTGTCTATTGATGAAAACAACAGTAAAATCCGTTGTGTAGTTTAAAAGATCTATACGTAAGATATCGGAGAGCGACACCATTATATATTTTTTTATATTATTACTAGCGTTTCCCGCGGCTTCTCACGCGTTCTAAGGATCGGAAACCAAATTCTTTCTGAGTCGCACGGTATGGTATGGATGTACTCGCAGAACTAACGCCCGCCCTTCACGTTTTTGTAACATTTTTTGGTCATTCAACATTGGTCGCGTGATGTAAATATAGCCTATAGCCTTCCTCGATAAACGGACTATCCAACACAAAAGAATTTTTCAATTCGGACCAGTAGTTCCTGAGATTAGCGCGTTCAACCAAACAAACAAACTCTTCAGCTTTATAATATTAGAATAGATTATCAAAATATTTTATATGTACAAATGAAAACAGATTCTTTTATGAATAAAATTTAATCAATATAACAGTTTTTGTTAAAAATGCATGTATTGTTAATATATTTAGGATATTTATAAGAAAATCACCATTTTCATATTTTTCATGTTCTATAATTATATCAAATAACTATTCTGAAACAGCTGGACAGATTTTGACCAGAAATAACCAAGACATTTATTATAGAAAAAAATAGGTTTCTAAAAAAGCCATACGTATTCATAAGTTTCAGTTAAACTGTTAAATTATAAGTCTTGACCTGTCTGCTGTTAACAAAACGGTAATGCGTCATACATATTTAACAATGAATTAACGTTTTGTTGGAGTTTTTGCTTCTCAATTTATATTGACTATAACTACTAGTAACATTGCCTGTGACTTTACTTGCTTAGTTTTTTTAATATTATGTGCAATTAAGGGTCGTATATAATATAGTACCTAATAAAGGATTTTTTAAGTGAATTTCAATATAAAGATAGTCTCATCCCGGAAATTATTTCTGATAGAGGTAAATGAAAAATAAAGTTTATAATGTATAATCAATCATTTTTCAAGTGAGGAATACATATACTAATATATAGTCTATTCTTTACGAACTCGAGCATAAAGTATGAGTAAAAAATAATAATAATAAACATAAAATAAAACAAAGTCTACCGCCGCGTTTGTCTATCTCTGTTCGCGATAAACTAAAGAACTACTGCACCGATTTTCATGCTGTTTTCAAGGTTTTAGGTTTTAGTATATAATGTATCAAGTTTTTGTAGACCCGCGGCTTTGCTCGCTAGTTTAAATATAAAAATTACACTGGCAGTTTTATAGATTGGCATGTTACAAACTCAGTACTTAAGTAGCTCTTTATATTAGATTTCTTATTTTATTTTAACATTGTCAAGCTAAGCTTATTTTTCTAAGTTTTTTTCTAGTCTATTATTTCAAATAATACTGTGTTAATGTGCTTCTGGAAATAATTATGTAATATGTATAATGTATATCTTTTTTTCATCACAATATGTTAAAAAAGTGTCTCCTTATGACGGCTTTTTAAAATCTTATAATAATTATTCATACTGCTTCACTACATAATATTAAACAAAGTCGCTTCCCGCTGTCTGTCTGTCCCTATGTATGCTTAGATCTTTAAATCTACAACGGATTTTCATGCATTTTAATAAATAGGCTCATTCAAGATGTAGGTTCATATGTATAATACATGTATAACCCGCGGTTTTGCTCGCGCTATATAGTATTTAATGAAACAAGTTTCGTACAATGTTTACATTTCATAGTATATACGAGTAAAATAAACTACGTAACGCCAATCGAAAGACATGTGTAGTCGGCGGACTTCACATGTCTTTTGAAACTTGCTGGGTTCTCTCAAAACTTAATACATACTACATTATCACTGATTAATATAGGCTATTTTAATTGCAAGAAAAAAAAAGTATTCCAACTAAAACTACAATAACAGGAGAGGAGGAGGAGTGCACGCAGCAATATATGAAATAGGTAGCCGCGCGGCTCAGGAGTATGTTAAAGCTGGAGTAATTTTGGAGAATTTTCAACCGAGCGAGTGATCGAATGAAGTTTAGCAGTGATTAAAAAAATGAACGCGGACGAAGCCGCGCGTATTGCTAGTTAAACTATATATTAGTAACTTTTACTTGTCAAATAATTCCAAATATCTACCTACTTTCATCCCCATTCCCTATTTCCCTAGGCATACAAACTAGACTATTTTCACCCCCACGTCTTACACTATCATCATAACAAATTTAATCTATATCGGTTGAGCGAATTCTTAGTTTACTCGTTACTCTCATTATGAAGAAAATAATTTTCGTTTTGCGATTATAGCACCTAATTAGCATTTTACTGCACTATTAAAACGTTATAATGATAAATACAATTTATTATAACAACAATCATTTCTATATTAACATGTGTAATTTACGTTTTATTTCGGCCATTTCCATATTATACTTCCGAAAGTAACGATTTTTAAAACCTTGGTGCAATATCCCTTGCAATGCGTGTGTTTGCACAATATTTATGTACAATTATATTCTTTCTGTCATTCTTCGTCAATTCATTATTTTTTATAACATACTAGCGAGATTCCCTCGGTTCGCTCGAGTGCGTCCTTAAATATGTATTTTTTTAAGAGAACCGCAATTTTTTATAGTAAAAATATTTTTCACTTTAGAAAATAGCTTGGGTTCTTCATAA
Organism: Boloria selene; assembly: GCA_905231865.2. Lineage (NCBI taxonomy): Eukaryota > Metazoa > Arthropoda > Insecta > Lepidoptera > Nymphalidae > Boloria > Boloria selene. The sequence goes on along the minus strand of HG993138.1, from coordinate 2,252,042 downwards.
CGGCTTGACAGATTTTAATGAGAGTTTAGTGTAGATGTTATATGGAGTAAAGCTTAGTTTGACTTAAAAAGAATAAGGATTTACCTTAAAAATAGGACATAGGTACTTAGGGACGGTCTGGGTGAAGCAATGGTTATCTATATTATTAACTAGTGGAACCCGCGGCTTCGCTCGCGCTAAATCTAGGGACGATCCCGAGCGAAGTGAGGGTGAGTCGCTTGTTAAGATAAACATTTCCATCATACATTACATATGTATAACTCTAGCGGTTTTGGCAGCGCACGCCAGAATAGCTCGCAGATGGTAGATTTTTTACTACTTACTTGATACTTATCGTCATATTTTGGACAATTCACACAATATCTTTATAAATTGTAGCCTATGTGATATTCTGATGTGTAAGCTATATTATTGTAAAGTTTCATTAAAATCCATTCAGTAGTTATTACGTGAAAGAGTAACAAACATCCATACATCCATACATCCATACTTACAAACTTTCGCGTTTATAATATTAGTATAGATATAGATATCATAAAGCTATAGAGTTTGTTTGTTTGATTGAACGCGCTAATCTCAGAAACTACTGGTCCGAATTGAAAAATTGTTTTTGCTATGAATAGTCCAATTATCGAGAAAGGCTATAGGCTATATTACATCACGCAACGAGCAATGGGATCGGAGCATCAATGAAAAGTGTTGCAAAAACGGTAAGGGCAGGCGTTAGTTCTGCGAGGTATCATACCGCGCGACTCAGAAAGAATTTGGTTTCCGGTCTTTAGAACGCGTGCGAAGCTGTGGGAAATGCTAGTTTTAAATAAAAGTACTTCTTCGCATCGATTTTTGCGGATTTATTTTGATTTTTGGTTTTCAACGTGTCTGACTCTTTTCAGCAATCATGATCTTGGACTAAGCTTTTAAGTGACATGACCAAGGTTTTAGATCTGAGCCGAAAATCAAAGACAGACATTATTTACAAAAAAACGACTTAGAGGTGAATATGAAGCGTCTTATTAGTATTAACACTACGAGTATATTTACACCGCGACAGTGACCCTAACGAGAGTAAATACGAGCGAGGTTGTTAAAAGAAGGTTGCTTATGAAATAATTTTTGTAATTGCACTTGACATAATGGATATTGACGTCAGAATAACAATAGTGTTTTACCTTAATATTAGCTTATGAATTATTAAAAAAACATCAATATGACTTACTACTTCTGTAAGTAAAAGTCGAGTCATAATCAGTGAAGTTGTTTCGGAGATTAAACAGAGCAAACAGATTGATTTCATTACTTACTGCCAGTTTCTATAACCTATCTACCGATAGACCGGTAGATACTTTCATACGATTTTGACAGGTTGTAACTTTTAATGTGTCAAAATAGTATGAAAGTAACTACCGGTCTATCGGTAGATAGGTTATAGAAACTGGCAGTTAGTAATTTGAACACTGATGGAAATGTAAAGATAATCATTTGCAGTCACAAGTCAAGTCATTTAGGATTTGATACGTATAGGTATAAATTTCTTAGAGATTGATATTTTCCTTCAGTATTATTAGTAAATGTGTATATTTTTCTTTTTTTTTGTAAACTGTATGTTCTGTAAAACTGTTTCCCTTAATAAAATAAAAAATAAAATAAAAAGTATACTATATGTTGAATATTGTATAAATACAACATTTATACCTACCAGTATATTATGTTACCATATAGGTACCAATCATCATCATCATCAGCCCTTATTAACGTCCCACTGCTGGGCACGGGCCTCCCTCAGTACGAGGGGGATCAGGCCATAGTCCACCGCGCTGGCCTAGTGCGAGTTGGCGGACTTTACATGTCTTTCGAAAACTTGTTAGGTTTTCTCAGACACGCAGGTTTCCTCACGATGTTTTCCTTCACCGTAAGACAAGTGGTAATAATGATATAAATGATTCGCACATGAAAATATCAGAGGTGCGAGGACCCGGATTCGAACCCGCATCACTCGGATATTTAAGTGACCGCGTTACCGCTGGGCTACCACTGTCTGTGGTATATTGTTTTATGTGTAGATAAATAATATATTTTCTGAATGTACCTACGCACCAATATCATTATTAATTATACTTCACAATTATGTATATAACATCTAAAGTCAAGAACAAGATAGTCACTTATTACAATTTAATTGTATATAATAATAACTAATTTGAAAAATTATGTGTATTTTTTCTAAATTATTCTATTTGTTTCATTAAGCGCAATACACACTGAGCCCGCCGGGCCGCCGACAAAGCCCGGCGACACAACCCGGCGGCCTGTATGAAAAGAATCATGTCGGCAACATGCGCCCGCGCGTGTTGCCCGCCGACATGTTGGCGGCTTGGGTACGCCTGCGCTCAGTTGCCGGCGACGAATCACTGACTGCCAAATAAATTTCTCATCTCAAGCCGCCGACATGCCGCCGACCAAATTTTCCGACTTGTATTAAGTGAATCCGCCAACTAGACCGCCGACAAAAAGTTGCCGACATATGTCGGCGGCCCGGCGGGCTCAATGTGTATTGCGCTTTATAGTATTTGTTGATTAGAAGAATTATGAAATATAGTATAATTTTTAAAGTTACACTGACAAATCACCCCGTTCCGCTCGAGGTCGTCCTAGATATATTTCAACGCTTGGAGCAATTTTGTCAGAAAATGGATATTTTTCCGCCGTTAAAACGATTATACCAGTTACCATCTCACTGAATTTCATCAAAATTTATCCAGTAGTTATCTTTTGATAGTTTCAGAGAGACAGACTAAATTACTTTTTGAAATTTCGAAAAAGAAATGTAAGACAAGTGGTACCTAGTTATGATCGAAATAATTCACACACAAAACTATCGGAAATGCGAGAACCGGTTTTATTTTACACAATGTTTTATTATTTATTCATGTTTGTACCTTTAAGGGCACTAGATTACTTGTATTGTCTTCTTTTTTCACATACATTTCAGGTTTGACATCGAAAAAATTTGCTTTGTTTCCACAAGTATCTTTATCTATCGCTTATTTTGTTCCGTTTATCTCGAAAATCAGTTTATGTTTTAATAACATTTATGTCTTTTATAAGAATAGTTGACTTGTTTAAAATGAATAACTTTAAACAACCGACTCCAAAAAAATACCTCTAAAAAGTAAATAATAACCGATAGGTAATTTTCATTTACTTTCTACTTGTATCGAGTGGCATTGACTTCCCAAAAATATGGATAAATATGAAAAGTAAATCAAATATGAAAACTACTAATACTTTCTTAGGTGTACGCGAATATTTGACATTATAAATGAAACTATCTCTTCGGAATCCTTTCGGGAATGACTAAGGTAGGCACTGTATGTAACAAAACCCCTGGGACGTCAAATACCTTAGTCTCTCCCGTGATCATGATTGCTGTGCTTCATGATCATGAATGCTTTAGCATTCAAAACGTCGAGAACCAAAAATCAAATTAAATCCGCGACAAAATCCGAAAAGACAATTTTAGTTATAATGATGAACTACAAATTAAAAATGTTTGCAACTTGTCGTGAATTTCTTGTGAAAAGTAAAAAATTATCTAATAAAACTGATCATTTCTCAATTTTATGTTTTATAACGTAACTAGTTTAAGCCTAGATATTATGTTTTAACGGTTAGTAGTGATTTCTCAGAAATAAAATATTTTTCCGCCATAATAATTATCATACAAATATCATTAAAATATGAACAGTGACTTTTTTTTCAGACAAAATTTCTTAAAATCTATGGATTCGGCGTCTATATCTATACTAATATTATAAAGAGGAAAGATTTGTATCTAAGTATGTTTGTAACGAATTGGCTCAAAAAGTACTGGACCGATTTTAAAAATTCTTTCACCATTTGAATGTTACATTATTACTGATTGATATAGTCTTATTTATATATTTTATTTAAATATATATTATAGTTATATTTTAATAGCAAGAACAAAAGAAGGATTCCTACTAAAACTACAATAACAGGAGAGGAGGAGGCGTGAACGCCGCACATAATATATGAAATAAGTAGCTGCGCGGCTCAGGAGTATATTAAAGCTGGAGTAATTTTGGAGAATTTACAACCCAGCGAGTGATCGAATGAAGTTTAGTAGCGATAAAAAAATGAACGCGGGCGAAGTCGCGTGTCTTGCTAGTTACATATATACAATTTAAAATAAAAAAGCATTAAAATAAATTATAACTGCAAACTATTATGATATCCATATTATTATTTTAAATGACATACCTTTATATTTAGTTTTCAATTTTTCAGGTTTCTGACCTAATTTACAAAACACAAACTAGCCGACACCTTTAGAACAAAAATCCATGGAGTCACAATTTTTATGTAATAAATAAAATATTTTCACTAATCTTTGTCCGGATTTGTCACAGACTGAGATGATTGATTTATTATTTTCTTATATATAGTTAATACAGTCAGTAAACTTTACACTGTACGGTGTACAGAGTACTGATATCGTCAGATGCTTCAAGTAAAGTGTTAGGACCTTGTCTTGTCCGCACTCTTGCTGTGTTTAATAACGTTTTTTTAATTAGTGTTGTGTAATTTAGACTAATGCATAATGTGAGCTAGAATACAATGATACTAGGTATTCAATAATTATTTAACAATATTATTTCATCAGGGTCCATCAATACCAACTAAGTTGAATTTTTTACGCAGATTTGTTCATTTGTTAGGTAGTTTTCAGTTTTCTCTATTAAAATCGGAACTTAATACAAAAGGCTTAAGAAATGGAAATAAACATTAAAAGATAAAGATAAAATAATGATGTTTGATTACAGTAAGTAAAAATTAAAAAAATAAATTCTTATAATAAAATATATTTTTTTTAATTCTTTTTCTCCCTCGGACAGCAATGAATATTACAGATTTTAGATAGGATTGATATTACTTTTATTATATACTTAATTTAATGTATAGTTATATTTACTTTTAAAAGTTTCTATCGTATATTACTCTACGTGCAATACATATACTACTCTATGTGACACTGTTTTTGTGACTTTACGTCTTTCTCATATTTTTGAAACGTACTAATACGTCAAACAGTTTTTTAAGAATGATGTGATATCATTTCCGTACGATAATAATAATAGATTTGTTACTTCTCGAATATTTATTTGTTTGAAAACCTTCAAATAAAACAAAAAAGTTGTACTAAGTACTTTGGTTTTTGGATTTTTTGTAATATGTGAGTAGGTACTGTCTGTAATAAGTATATAAACCTCTGAGATGTCAAATACCTTAGTCTCTCCAATGACCATGATTGCTGTAAAACATTAGAAACATCGGGATCAAAAAATCAAAATAAATCCGCGACGAAATCCGAAAAGATAGTTCACTTATAATGTCATTTACAAAACAAAAATGTGACAGTTTCGCGATAAAATCCGTCTGGATAGTTTCATTTATAAAACGATAAAGATAACAGTTAATTTAAAAAAATAAGAAGTTTTACCTAATAAGAAAACTTATATTATTACACTCAAGAGTTATTAGGTTCCTTCAGACATACAGGTTTTCTTACGATGTTTTCTTTTATCGAAATACTAGGGACTTGCCCTCGCTTCTCTCGGGCTCTTCCCTAGATTCAGCACAGGCAAAGCCGCGGGATCAGCTAGTTATTCATATAAACCTTCCTCTTGAATCACTCTATCTATTAAAAAAAACCGCATCAAAATCCGTTGCGTAGTTTTAAAGAAGAATAAAAAAGGATATAGGGACAGAGAAAGCGACTTTGTTTTATACTATGTAGTGATAAGTAGTATTCATGTTAGAAAATAATTCGCACATCAAAATATCAGAGGTACAAGACCCGAATTTGAAACCGCACATAATATGCATAATGCATGTCCCTGAACTTCTTCTTCGCGACTGGACCGATTTTGATGATTTTTTGAAAAAAATGAAATTTTTTGATTTAAGAAGTGTGTAAACTGTACAGGATCACGTCATTTGAGTCAGCTTATGTTATATAATAAAAAGTGTTGCTTTACATTTAAACAAAGTAATATTATAATTATTCCTTCGAAATTAGGTTATCATATTTTGCTCTACAAATTCAATCACGAACAAGTGCACTAAGTCACGAATACTATAAATTATTCAATTTTCTTAAACGGATGTTCGTTCGTTGCGTATAATTACTAGGATGGATTACAAAATCATTCACATTTTTAAGGAGCATACATTACTTAGTATGTGTAATTAATCAGCCCTTAAATACTTTCATGGTAATTTAAATTAACCCAAGCACAATGCATTAAATTTTTTAAGGCTAATTGTAAAATAGCTTCATAAAAATCCATTTTTAATACGATAAAGAAGAGTTACTGAGGGTTGTTGCTTAATATTTAGGGAACATAGAGGTCATCGAACATCACTCTTCCGTCGAACTTTAATATTTTTTAATGTTTAGCCAGCTTTTGTAAGCGCCCAATGTATTGTGTATGAAGATTTAAAATTCTGTCTTTTTATTGTAGTATAGTATGGGTGAATAATTGCCGAAACGATCGGCGTTATATAGTGACCTTAGACTTTAGAATAATATTGTCATTCGTAAATATTTTCTTCTTAGAAATTGTATAGCTTTTAATGATTTAAAATAAAATATAATTGCAATAAGACAGTGGTGGCCCAGCGGTAATGCGCTTGCTTGGATAAACGAGTAATGCGGGTTTAAATCCGGGTCTCGCACCTCTGATATTTCATGTGCGAATCATTTATATCATAATTACCACTTGGCTTACGGTGAAGGAAAACATCGTAAGGAAACCTGCATGTCTCAGAAAATCTAGCAAGTTTTCGAAAGACATGTTAAGTCCGCCAACTCGCACTAGGCCAGCGCGGTGGACTATGGCCTAATCCCCCTCGTACAGAGGGAGGCCCTAGCCCAGCAGTGGGACGTTAAAAAGGGCTGATGATGATGATAATTGTAATACGTAACTGATACATGTAAATGTTTAGTAAGTTTCAGGGTATCCGATACTCTTCGCCATGGGCAGTTCCCCAAGACCTGCATTATATTATGTTTGTTGCCCAAGGAGGACCAACTCCTGTATTCATCTTCTGTGTACAGGATATTCATGATACTGAGATGAGCTGAGCAAGCTGTTTGAGAGAATTCTCTATTTCCGTTTCCGAATTTCGTTTTACTCAGCATCTTGATTAAATAGGGTCTGCCCTTTCGGCGGCTTAGACTCACCTAACACGCTATAAAAGGCTGATAGTTCTTAGAAAAATGGTTTTTGTCTTTTTGAATAACTTAATTGTAGATATATACCTGCCTATTTTATTCCAGTAAAAAATATTTAATACGTTTTTACTTATATTTACATTTTCAATTGGATTTAATTGTCTTAATTAGTATGTGAGAAGATTTATTTTAATTGAATAGTTCGTTTAATAAATTTTTAAAGCCTTTTTAAAAATATTATGACCACGGATAGTTTTATAGTACGTATGAAATATTTGTAATTCAAGACACTAAAAATAAAAGTTTTTTAACTAGTCAAAACAAATCAAATCTGAATGAACTTGACGTAGTGACGGAGCCGATGAAAACTATTTCAAAGTTTGGAAAGCATCTGCGCAAACAACCAGTGTCCAGGTGGCTATGTGAAACTCACCAGCTAAAAAGAAGCCAGTACCACTCGCTAAAACCCATCAAAACCTCCCTCGATCTTAATGGGGATTCGCAGGATCGCTTATGGATCCAACCATGACGCCTAGACTCCTCCTAGAAGGCCACAGAAGCAGACCACAGAGCAAAGGGGTTGCTCTATGTTTTCAGAGAAATATCGGGAGTAACTCAGATGGCACCGTCTACCGAAGTGGGCCACCATCATGTGCGTTTCTTAGCTTCGTGCCTGGCTAGATTTTCGGTCACTAATGAGACGAATGGTCTCATGATATGGTAAACGCGCATTATGGAGTCAATGGATACTACCATTATTCCTTTTCTTTAAATAAACTTGACAAAAGCATCCATATGTTTACAAAGTTGTAAATTCATACATAATTTCCTTCTATATTAATTACTAGCCGTTTCCCGCCCGCTTCGCTGGGCGAATTGAAAAAGGAAATAAATTACATTTTATGTTTCATTTTTATTTTTTTTCCATATTTTTATTATTCTCCTTTTTTTTATTTTTGTATGAACATAAATAGGCCCCGCGGATAGAACTGTAAGCATCGATATTGTTTAGACTTACACAAATTCCAAATTCCATCGATTTAGCCTGTATCTTCCATCCAGGTGATTTTTCTCACTAATATTCATTGTAACTTTCAATGTGCAATCATTTAAGTTAAAGTTAAAGTCGTTAAATCGTTTAAGTTAAAGTCATTGCAAGTCTCATATGTGAAGTTGAAATCTGTCTAGGTTCAAGTGCGACGAATTTTCTGTTAACTAAAATTTTCTCCGTGACATCAATTTTTTATAGAAAATTAATTGTTCATGTTTTTTATGAATTCTATTGGAATAAGTAACTAAATTTCTTTTCCACATCTCAAGTGCTTAGAAAATGCATTCATTATAATCTGTTACATTTCCGCGATCCCGCAATAAAAGAATTCGTCGGATATGTAGTCTGCAAAAGTAAAATGAATGTAAAATTCTTAGTCCGTTGATTGGATAGCTACATGTAAAGTTAAGTTTTGGAAACCTCTCAATGACTTTTTCTCCGCTGCCAAAAAGACAATTGTTGTAAGGAAATACACAAATATCCCTACATACACGAAGATCCCCACCAAATTTGGAGTCTGTAGAAGTTACAGGTTGGAAATTAAAATTTTAGATTTTAACACCCACCCCCGCAATTCCTGTCGGAAGAAGACTATATTGAAATCCATTTTGAGATGATCTTTATGTGAATAATAAAAGATTCCTACCATATTTAGAATTTTTAGAAGCTATATTTCGAAATTGAAATTTTTTATTGTTAACACCCACCCCCGCGAACCTTATTGGAGGTGATTCATTGTAAAATCCGCTCTAAGATCATTTTTTTATTACATATAGAACACTCTCACTAAATTTGGAGTCTATCTATCGCTTGGAAATTGAAAATTTACATTGTTAACGCCCCCGCAATGTTCTTTGGGGTGGGATATCGTAAAATTTGTTCATAAATCATTTTTACATCACTTATAGAAAATTCCCACAAAATTTGGAGCTTGAAGGAGCTTTAGCTGGAAAATTAAAAATATTAATTGTTAATACCCACCCCCGCAACCCCCTGCGGGGTGAGCTATCGTAAAATTCGTTCATAGCCTATTTCTACACCTCTTACAGAAGATTCCTACCAAATTTGAAGGCTATAGGAGCTATAGTTTAAAAACAGGAATTGTTCATTGTTAACGCCCCCGCAATCCCCTTTGGGGGATGGATTTCTTAAAATCTATTCATAGCTGACCTCTACATAGCAAAAGTAATATTCCTACCAAGTTTCACGTTTCTAAGTCTTATGGTTCCCGAGATTTCGTGGTGAGTGACTATATAGATGGGAATTCTTCGATTATCATCGAAATTTTTAACTTTTTATCGGACTTTTTTAAAATTTTCTTACATACCAAACTTTCTCCTGACAATTCTGACTATAAAAAAAAGCCTAATTGGTCCAGCCGTTCTCCACTACCGTGAGTAGATTCTTAGCTGAATGTAAAAAACCATAATCCGTTTAATATACTCTGTTGAAATCCATGAAAACAAAAGAATCAAGAGAAAATGCTTATCTTTTGTTTTTATTAGCGGGATAAATGTTCATAAAAGTAAAACAGCAATAAAAAAATGAAGGAATGTTGGAATTCAAAAAATAGATAGCCATAAACCATCTAGGAAAAATTTCGCATCGAATGGTGGTAGTTTCATGTCGATACGATCAGTGGTTTAGGCGTGATTGAGCCTCAAACGAAGACCATTTTCATTATATATATATAGATATTATAATTTCCTTTTAATATAGTTAATGTAGTTAATAAGACAGTGGTAGCCCAGGGGTGATGCGCTAGCTTCGATAACTGAGTGATATTCAAATCCGGGTCTCGCACCTCTGATATTTTCATGTGAGAATCATTTCTATCATGATTACCACTTGTCTTACGGTGAAGGAAAACATCGTAAGGAAACCTGCATGTCTGAGAAAACCTAGCAAGTTTTCGAAAGACATGTGAAGTCCGAAAACACGCACTAGGTTAACGCAGTGGACTATGGCTTGATCACTTCGTACTGAGGGAGGTCCGTGCCCAGCAGTGGGACGTTAAAAATGATGATGATGATGATATTTAATTACTCTAAAACGTTACATGTGAAGTGATTTAAGATCATTTACTGAAAATTTAACTAATTTGTAAAAGTATATTAAGGAAAAAAAAGTATATTTACAATCTTACCAATTATGCTAGGTAGAGTACAACACAGACTATTCAATACGGCATGGCTCGATGGTGGTGGATGAATTCATACTCCTCTTCTTCTGTAGGAGCACATTCTTCAAAGCACCAAAGACCCGCGATCGCAAGAAGCACAGTATACACCATACAGTACACTATGTAGAGCAGGATTGTGAACAACATAGCTATATTTTTCACTGAATTAGGCGTTGAATCTGTAATATAATAAAACAAAACAACAAAATTACAATTGAATCCATCTAAATAAAGCTGTTAGGTGGGAATTTTAGAGTATGTATAAAATAATATAATAACAATAAGATATAAACATACGAGCGGCGACTTATTGCGTGATGGCACGCGGCGACGACGTTCGAACACTGAGTAAGAATCTATTTTAACAGGATAAAATTGAAGTTATTATGTCATTGGAAATGTCCTGTTATTCACTTTTTCTAACGTTGGTAAAGTTTTTTAGTTATTCAATTTGCATATACTAATTTGGTCGTTTCGGACTCACCAGCAAGCCCGAAGGCAGGTCTGCCGAAGCAGACTACAATAATAATAAGGTAAAAAAGTACGTGGAGCAACCTACATGGTATACTGACTACTGAAATCATCCAACTCATTATGCGTTTGGCTTTTTGACATTAGCGCCTGGCTAGATTGCCGGACGCTCATGAGCCCCGCAACCACGATAAACGATATAGACAATCTATATAACGGTATATTATGTTGTAGAGCCTTTTAAATTTACATAAGAGGAATAACTCAATTAAATGTAATGAAAATATATGTTGTTGGGACATTTACACACAGCACTATCTAGTTCCACGGTAAGGTACGAGCCTTGTGTTATGGATACTAGATGGTTGATATACTACATATATATAAGTTTAAATACATACATATTATAAATATAAACACCCATGACTGGAGTACAAACATTCGTGCTGAACAAATGTATGCCCCCAGCGGGACTCGAACCCGCGTCCGCTGGCGCAGCAAGTTTTATATAAGCTTTATTTTTAAATAGATTTTTAAGCAATACTTAATAAGTGCTTTATAAGTGGCTTTTTATCTCTACGTATCTAAGGTTTTTAAATTAAACTGTTTTATACAATATGATAAAACAAATGTTTTCTAAAATTTGATAAATAGCGTATTGTAGATACTTCTCACTTATTTATCTATGCTAGACCTAGAAAAACATTTATATAAAAAAAGCAAATATTACACAAATGTATTGCGTAAAAGATGGACAACGCTTACAATATTTATAATTATTAAGTTTATGTACATTTCTAATAATTTACAACATTATATTGCAGGAATAGAAAGAAATAAGACCAGCTTCTTCTAACATCTTTAACTCTATGTAGAGACGATGCTTATAAAACGCGATAATATTCCAAAATGTCAGTATAATTCAATTCAATTCAATTCAATTCAATTCAATTCTCTTGTTAATGGCTTCAAAGCGTGCCAGTTGAGCACAGATTATTTTGCTAGTGTCACGTAGAATGGAGAAGATCAGTATAATTCAAAACAATTCTTAGTTAAGTTAACTTAAAAGTTAATTATTCGATTTCTTCACATTATTCTATTAACTATTTGCTAAAACTATGTTTTACATAAAAATATGATTTACAAACGAACCTTGACAGCGACTACTCACTTATACGTGATATTTGTAAAGTGGCCAAATTAATTCTATTCATGTACCAAAAAACATTTAACTAGAGGTCAACTTTATACAATTCATGTTGTATTTTTGAAAAAACTTATGAAACTCATTTGATTTAGATCTTACAAAGAAATAAATGAATAAATAAAACCTTTTGAATTTTGATCTTACTATAGTTTTAAAAAAATATGTTAAAAAGATGTATGAAAGAAATACAAAGTGATTGCGATTATTGTACGCATTCATTATATTTTGATGGAATCTTCACTAACACTTTTAGTTTTTAACAACAACAGCTCTATTTGCTGTGTCATCGGTCGCAGGCGCGATTCTTGATTAGGGAATTCACTTTTGTGAAGAACACGAAAAAATAATAAATAAGTATGTTGGGACATTATTACAACAGCGCCATCTAGTTCCGTGGTAAGCTACGAGGCCTGTGTTACGGATACCAGATAGTTGATATACTACGCATATATTTTTTGAATACATACATAATATAAATATAAACACCCATGACCAGAGAACAAACATCCGAGTTTAACAAATGAATGCCCCCAGCGGAACTCGAACCCGCGACCGCTGGCGCAAGAAAGTAGGGTCACACCAGTCTTATATGTGTAATGTATTAATTATCAGTTATCCATAACACAAGCCTCGTAAATTACTATAAAACTAGATGTGTCTCAATAAAATATTTATCGTTTGTCTGTTTATTGATGATAATAACTAGGAAAAACTTTTAACTTTGCATGTTTATATAACTACAGTTAATGCAGGAGGAAAAAGCAATGAAGTTTTCTACGTTTTTATAAAATGACTCATTCTCGCTTCGCTCGGGTTCGTCTTCGGTTTAGCGTCAGCGAAGCCACGGGTTCCGCTAGTTAAAATAAATAAAATTTCTACCTCCTCCTTTTTTGAAGTTGGTTAAATAGTAAGCCTAAGTTACGCCTTATAACATTAGCTATCTGCAAGTGAAAGTCCCATCAAAATCGGTCTAGCCGTTTGAGAGACTACACGGAATACAGACAACAGACATACAGCAAAACAGGCAGACACACAAAAAAAATTTAAATTGTTTTTTTTTTGCTAGTATATAGTTTCATATGCATTTCAATTCCCGTCACAACGGCCAATCTGATTTAGACTACTTGCGAGATAGAAATGTTATATAATACAGAGACGCTCTACTTATCTCACTCTCATACGTTAATCGTGCTCTCAAAGGTGACAAGCTACCAACTTTACAACTCCGAGTTATTTTTTAGTCTTAAGAACCAGAAAGGCTCATTAACTAAACTTGACCCGACCTGGAAATCGAACTCAAAACTTTAGATTTGCAGCCGTACATGATAGCCACTACACCACTGATTTAGTTAAGCCCCTCGCTAGATGTCCAACAGAATACTATGAGTTAGTCTATATGAGTACTAAATCGATCATACACACATTATACAAATTTATTATATCATTTTTATCAGAGCAAAACAAGTTACTTTTTAGAATCAAACCGATATGCTTTTCGTAAGGATGTTAGTTTCATATATTTGTCAAATATTTCACACTTTTAATTACCATTTTATTATTTAATCGATACAATTCGATACGTCTTAATACCGCTGCAAAATTATCACCTAATTTTAAAAGGTCTATGCTTGATGGATGGATGATGGATTATTTTAGGATAAACTAAGTAAACTTTTTGCAACAGCCTCGGGAAAATATGAACCAGGTGTCATTTGATTTGGAATAGTATCTATAATATGATTTGAAAAAATAATATATTACCGCTTCGAATAACTAAAAACAAAAACTAATAATAAAAAAATGTGCGAATATCTCAAAAACTAATTGAATTTCTTAAATTCCAAAAAAAGAGGAGGAAATTTACTGAAATAAAATTGTAGCTCTCGGAACGGTAGGTGTGTATGTTACAGTCAAAACTCGTTTTTAGATAGAACGCGTTTTCCGTTAAACGCGTTCTATCATAAAACAGGTTTTAACTGTAACATATATAAATAATTGCTTACACCAGCCACGCTTTCTTCGGGTTCTTCGGGATAGTATAGGATCTCAAAAATTCTTTTATCTTATAATTAACACATTTGTTTATATTCTTTTGAAGTAGCATGCAGCTTTTGATAAAAAATCGATCATAAATGAAATTAAAAAAATCTTGAGGCTATTTTTATTTTTTAGAAACTTTTGCAATAATAATATTTATTAGTATGATCAAATATAAAGTGAATTAAGATTTTCTATCCAGAAAAAAAGTTACATTCTCTAATATTAAACTTAGTAGCATAAGCTATTTTTAGACGTTTCCCTACGAAAACTTGTATTACCGGTATTACCTACCATCGCTGGTACAGGCTTCTAAAGTATCATGACCTGTAGTCAGTCTTTTAACTAAAAAAATGATTTTTGACTTATACATTATACTTCATAATAAGAATAATCAATCGGGATATTACTTTTTACTTACCGATAAAATATTTTAAGTGGTCTACTGCTTCCTGGACTTCAATCTGAAAAAGAAAAAAATTTTTGTTTATAAATATGTATTTATACATAGGTATTTATACATAGTACATATATCTATTTTTGGACCTCTTAAAGAAGTTATCTTACAGTATTCGTCTTATCGAATATTTACAAAAATGCTGTAGTCAAAATATAATCACGACATCACTACATAATATAAAACAAAGTCGCTTCCCGCTGTCTGTCTGTCCCTATGTATGCTTAGATCTTTAAATCTATGCAACGGATTTTGATGCGGTTTTTTAATAGATAGAGTGAATCAAGAGGAAGTTTTATATATATAATAAATAATAATAATCTTTATTCGGTATCTCAAAAATTTTACAATATCTGATAAGTTGATTGGTACCTCCTTTTAAGCTCATAAGCACTTGTGTTAGGAGAAACAATAACCTAAGTACTATATATTTTACAATTTACTAGCAGAATCTAAGATGAAAAGTATGTGTGTGTGTGTGTGTTTATATATGTGTGTGTACGTGTTATTTAATATTTTATTTAATTTATTGTAAAGTTTGGCAGCTTGACATCGGAATTATCTCACGGAAAACACTGAATAATATCTCTCAACTGGAGCGACAGTATGCTTGCGCCTTTTGCTCAGTTTGCGAGCATCATATTGAAGACATTTGTGCAATCTTAAGGTAGTGCAAAAAATGTATAGTTGCCTGACAGATAAAACACCACAAGAGGCATATAGGTCAGAGGTAGAAAATCTATAAGGCTTAAACATCATTACTTTTAGTAAATTTCTTTGTGCCCTCTCCAGTTCCAGGAACTTCATTTTAGTAGCACCTCCCCAAACTGGAATACAGTATACTAAAATTGACTCAGCCAGCGATGTGTATATTTGTTTTAGAAGATGTTTGTTAGCAATGTGCCTTAGAGTTTTAAATGTCCAAATCAATTTCCGAATCCTATCCATAACTTGTTCTAGGTGCTCATGCCAAGACATTCTTTGATCAACTACCACTTCTAGATATTTAGTGTGATGGACTTTATTTATAGTTTTACATGAACAATTTACTCTGGTGTTACAGTTATGTATTTTTATTTCTAGATCTGTTTGAGGTTGGGTGCTATTGTATTTGGTGAAGAAAATGTAGTTAGTTATGTTTAATGATAATAAGTTTTCTCTTAACCAGTAATATATTTTGAAGAGCCCTATTTCCGTATATTGACGTACCGAGTCACAAGTCTTCCCAGTGAAGACAACAGCAGTGTCATCCGCGTAGGAGTATATCTTTCCATTCTCAATTTTTAAATCGCATAAGCCGTTTATGTAGATTAAGAATAAAGTCGGCCCCAGAACACTACCTTGCGGGACCCCATGTGTGACGTCAGATTGTTCGCTGATGTATTGACCTATTCTAACTGCTTGCTTTCGTTCTACTTTACAAGATTTTTTCTCAATAAATTTTAACTTTTATTTGTAGTTGTTATTTTTAAGCAGTGCATGTATAAATTGTTGGCCAATAATATAGACATCTATAAGAGACTAACATTCTAGAACTTAGTTATTATATTATGTATGTTTTCTTTAATAATGTATTGTATGTTATGTTGTTGGTGTTTTTAATAAATAAAAAAAAGTTAAAAAACAAGATAGATACAGTGCAGCGTAACTTTGACGAGATGTATATATACTAGTTTTAATGAAATTTTTTTCTTAGCTTATATATTTTAGTGTTATATTTACTACTATATACTAGTGTAATACTAGAATGTCTAGTTTTTTATAATTTTCAGACAAGTTACATCCTAAATTACTTTTAGTATTACTTTATATATTTTTAAAACTGTAAAAAAAATGTATGAAAATGTCTAAAAATGAATATGTAGCATACAAATGATACTTTGGCTTGTAACCATGCATTGAAAAGCGTCATATTGTTAAAACGTAATTTGGTGGAATTCCCTCGGACTACACTAAATGATGTAGTGATGTCGGGTAATTACTAAAAAAGGTAGGTAGTGGATTTATTATAAAAAAATAAATATTACTAATTCTTTGTATCGAAGATGTTTTAGACGTGTGGATTTTCATACGAATTTTATTTATAGACGAAATGATTCAAGAATCAAGAGAAGGCTTCGATATAAAATGATTCATGAACGATGATTGTTAAAAATCTCGAGAAAAGTCATGCTGAGTTACATCTTTGCTTTTTTCCTCTGCTTTTGTACTTTACTTTTGTATTTATTACCTACATGTTTTTTCTGGGAAGACACAAGTGAGATAACAAAATTATTAATATAAATAATAAGTAATATAAAGATAACAAAATTATCCATTTACTGCCAGTTTCAATAACTCTATCTAACGATGACTGGTAGTTACTTTCATACTATTTTGACACATTAAAAGTTACAACCTGTCAAAATCGTATGAAAGTATCTACCGGTCTATCGGTAGATAGAGTTATTGAAACTGGCAGTTAATCCATAAAAACTAGGAAAAAATAAAAATATTAAAACAGTTACATTTAATTTATTATAAAGCTGTTTTGTATGTAAATTTAAAATCTTAAAAAAATTAAGACAATTCTGTATTAAATTTAAAGCTAGACTTACTGATATTCACTATAAGATAACCTTTAAATAATAAGGGATCTAAAGGCTCTGAGGCAATGTGATACATCAATAGGTTAAATGTTATCCAAACTTATAATGCTACGGCGGTATTGCACCATGTATATTTGATTCAAACAAAATAATAAATATGGGAAATTATTACAAACAGCGCCATCTAGGTTCATAAGCAACGAAGGAAGCTTGTATTACGGATACCAGATAGTTGATATATAACGTGAAATACATACACATTATATACAATATATAAATATATAAACACCCATGACTGTAGTACAAACATCCGAGTTTAACAAATGAATGCCCCCAGCGGGACTCGAACCCGCGACCGCTGGCGCAACTAACGTCGTCATAACTTGTAATTTGCAAACGAATATTTATTAAGAATTTTAATTTACTTCTTATAACATAAGCTGCCAGTGAAATTGCCTATCAGAATCGGTCCAGCCGTTTCGGAGATTAACCGGAACAAATAGGTAAACAGAAAAAAAAGTGCGTGTGTACAAAGTACACATGTCAGAAGTAAAACTTGAATTTAAAATAAGGCTAACTCTTCCCCGTCTCTGAGCGCCTGGTACTATGGACTTATTTTTTCGTTTCATCGAGTTTGAAATCACATCGATTCAAAAGAAGTTTCACTTCAAAATCATAAATTTTGTGTTTTCCTTTTATGTATACACTTTCATATGCATTTTTAAAGAAGTTAGTTACAAACAGACACTTTAATTTTATTTATCTGTATAGAGTATAGAAATAGAAGAGTACGTTTTTTACACGTATATTTGCAATATATTAGAAGCAAAAACAGTGTTTAAAAGTGCATATTATATAAATGTTACTCAGTGTATGAAACAATAGATTGTTTAACTTATTATGTTTTACGACACTAAGACAAAAAATAAAAAAGCGTGTATAAAGATAGACGCAGTTTGCTGTTATTAGTAGTATGAGTGGGTACTGGGTACTAACTTCATTACTAATATTATAAACTTACTATACTAATATTATAAAGAGGAAAGATTTGTATGTAAGTATGTTTGTAACGAATTGGCTCAAAAAGTACTGGACCGATTTTAAGAATTCTTTCACCATTTGAATGCTACATTATCACTGATTAATATAGGCTATTTTAATTGCAAGAAAAAAATAAGGATCCCTACTAAAACTACAATAATGTTACCCAAGGTGTAAAAAATGACTATAAAATATCTTTCATCGCATACGCTGCGAAAAATATTGATGATAGAACAAAAAAATGGAAAATATTAATATCAATTTTGACGGAACTTTCTGAGTAACTTAGGCTATTTTCATTTTATTATAAAACTTAATTTATTTTAACTTACGCCCAGCGAAGCGGGCCAGGCTTGCTAGTTACTATATAACGAGTTTTTCTCATTTATATTAATATGTTTAATGTCTTTGTGACAAAGTTGGCCACATTATTATTTTTTAACCAAAAAAAATGTATTAACTTGAAAATACTTTTAAACATAATTATTCTACCATTGTATTCGCATTTTTTCTTAGAATCACTACAGAAATACCCCAATCGTAAGATACTTAAGTAAAAAATTGGCAAAATTATTCTTCATTTCTGAGTACTGCCGAAACATTATGACAATCATCGTTAGTTAATTTTAAACTTTATATGAATCACTTGGCCCTGTAAAGATGAAGACACGAAATCTTTTTTTGCATCAAAAAACCTAATATGGATATGCCCTTCAACTAAAAGATTTGCACGTGAGATAGTCTTATCTCTAACTTGTTATTTTTTTAATTTTTGCAGGGCTGTTTACCAAATCTTGAGATAAATTGAAGGATGTTTTATTACTTGTGTCCTTGTAACGTGTTTTGTATATAAATTTTGTATTATTATTATTTATTTATGGACTATGCTTCAGATGTGTGTAGAGCTTACTTCCGAGAAAAAAAATTTAAGTAAAAAGTTAAGTTAAAATAGTACTCAACTACTAGTTAAAAATATAAATATATGCATTTTTATTAATAACATAAAAGCTCGTTAAAGCGTCTAAGTAATTATGTGACAAAACAGTACTAAGCTTTTTCATGGTATCAGATTATAGGATAGTTGATACACTACACACATAGGTATGTTTAATTTTAAATACATATCTATACTAATATTATATAGAGGAAAGGTTTGTATGTAAGTATGTTTGTAACGAATTGGCTCAAAAAGTACTGGACCGATTTTAAAAATTCTTTCACCATTTGAATACTACATTATCACTGATTGATATAGGCTATTTTAATTGCAGGGAAAAAAATAAGGATCCCTACTAAAACTACAATAACAGGAGAGCAGGAGGAGTGCACGCCGCACATAATATATGAAATAGGTAGCCGCGCGGCTTAGAAGTATATTAAAGCTAATTTCTAAATTCTAAAATTTTGGAGAATTTTCAACCCAGCGAGTGATCGAAGAAAATTTAGTAGCAATTAAAAAAATAAACGCGGGCGAAGCCGCGCGTATTGCTAGTATATTATATATAAACTCATAACTGGAGTACAAACACATAAATGCGAAATTGAACCCGTGACCGCTGGCACAGTAGGTTTCTACAAACGGAACCAATCGTGTCGTCAAACACGTAGACATAAATACGGTATAAACAGACATTCGAATAAAATTCTGTTTTAATATGATTTAATACACTGAATTTTTCATACACAGATCGCATCTAAGCGAAGCAAGGGCAAGACACTAGTTAACTAAAATGACGTATAAAGTTTAAATACTTTAACTTATAAATTTTAACGCACGAGTTAATCTAGTAAATAGTACGACATAATTGTCATAATAGCCCCTTCTTGTAAACTAAGGTTAAGATTCACTGTATAAATGAAAGATCAACCTGTTAGATCAATGGTGGATGAGACGTAATTCTGAATGATGTCTTTATACGGAAATAACAAAATCCTTTGTTGAATAACAATTGCAATTTATTTTTACATAATAATATAGTGAATAATTTACTGTATTTGTATTTGCAAAATGTTTTTATCGCTATTCTATGCAAATTACGTTAACAGTTTTATAAATGAAATTTAATTGTTATTAAAAAATATTATGAATGCTAAAGTTTGAGTGGATGTTTGTTACTCAATCACGCCAGAACAGATTTGGATAAAATTTGGCAAAGATATAATTTGTAATAGCGCTTATATAATTTTTATCATGTAAAAACGTATGGTTCCTGTGGGGTTGACTTTGTTTGTTTGGGTCACGGGTTTGAGTCCCGCTGTGGGCATTTCATTATTCAAACGTATCATATTTATAATATGTATGTATTTATTGCTTATGGCAGTTGGTAGATTATTGCAGATGACAGTGGTAGCCAAGCGGTAACGCACTCGCTTAAATAACCGAGTGATGCGGGTTCAAATCCGGGTCTCGCTCGCACCTTTGATATTTTCATGTGCGAATCATTTTCTATCATCCTTATCACTTGTCTTACGGTGAAGGAAAACATCGTGGGAAACCTGCGTGTCTTAGAAAAACCTAACAAATATTTCGAAAGACATGTGAAGTCCGCCAACACGCACTGGGCCAGCGCGGTGGACTATGGCCTGATCCCCCTCATATTGAAGAGAAGCCAGTCCAGGGCTGATGATGATGTATTTATTAGGTATGTACAATGTATCAACTATCTGGTATCAGTAACACAATTTCGTAGCTTACCACGGAATTAGATTGCGGTGTGTATAGTAATGTTACAACATATTTATTTATTATTATTATTAGAAAGAAGTCCTTTGTAAATAATTAACCAGGTCAAGTGCGTAGCACCGCGTCAAAGTGTGACGACTTGAAATAATAGTTAGTACGTGACAGTTATTGTCATAATTACTTAACTGTTTGAGGGACGATGGTTTAAATACGATGACATTGTATGGAATTTCCTGATTCGTAATTAATCTACGGTAATAAACGTGTAATAGCTAAATAGTTTCTAGGGTCGATTCGTATCTTTTGTTTTACTTATTAATTCTAACTTTTTAAGGCCCGATATAATAAATAAATAAATATGTTGGGGCATTTTTACAACAGCGCCATCTAGTTCCATAGTAAGCAACTAGGCTTGTATTACGGATACCAGATAGTTGATATACTACACATATAAATAAATAAATACATACATAATATAAATTATAGTGCCAATCACCAATCTTTGATCGGATATGTGTGCATTATGTCTTATTTTCCGAAAGACTTTACATTAGATACATGACCGACAACTTTACTACCTCTGTAAGGCAACGGTGTGAAACATCACTAACTTTCGAACTTCATCTCTTCATCAATACCCGAACTACCCAAAACTCGAACACAAGACTTACGGAGGTACAATCGTATTTGCTAGCCACTACACTACCAGGAGTACCAGGGTCGTTAGCATGTAGACACGTGCACATACGTAAAGATGCTAGAGAGTAGACGCTTTGTTTCAGATATAAAATTCGCAATAAAATTATATCAACTATAAGAAAAAAATCCTGCAGTTTCTTAATATTATTCAGTATTACTGTCAGTTTTTAGGAACCACTGATTTCTGATTTACCAATAAACAGCAAAATCAAGAGCACATCATTTTCTCTGCACAAATATTTAAAAAAAAAAACGATATATTTGCGGAACTATTCATTTTGTTTTTAATGTTACCCTACAAAAAAGTCTATACATACACTACCATCTATTTCCATTTCTGTAAACTATTTTTTCTTGTTCGTTCGAGAGTTTGAGACTCCAGAGATAAAATATAATAAATAAATAAATATATTCGGACATTATTACACACAGCACTATCTACTTACGTGTTAAGCTACGAGTCTTGTGTTACGAATACCAGATAGATGATATAGTACGTATATAACCGCTGGCGCAGCAAGTAGGGTCTCTACAAACTGAGCCTGACGAGCCTTCACGCAGTCTCTCATCATTTTGCCCTTAAAATCTGGAGATGCATACTTACTCGTAGTGTTAAACATTAAATAAAAAAGTTAAAATACGTCAAAAATGTATCCTATAAAAATTATCCTTCTCATCCTTATCGTTTCTTTGGCTTTCAAAGTTAAAATAATAATAATTTGAATATCATTTACGATCTCTATTATCAAGCTCATACGCTTCAAATGGTTTTAAAATGGCATTTTTAGTGTCGCAAGCCACTTTTATAGATACATTTGATAAAGTTTAAAGATATAGCTCCAGTAAAAGCTATGACATTCTACAATAATTTAGTACTGTACTATCTCGATTTTAATTCGGTTAAATTAATTTCCACCATATTTTCAATAAATCATGTTTACTCTTTTTTTATAATAATTTTTTTTAACCTTAAAATATAAGCATAATAACCATAACATATAAGTTACAAGAGTCAAGTCAAGTCATCGTTTACATTACAGCACTATAGGAAAATTCAGTTCTATAGTTCAGTGATGTCTTTCTTACGTCCCACTGCAGGTTGCGGGTCTACCGTATTACCGTCGTATTGAACGAAGGAAATCAAGCCATATTTAAATAAATAAAAAAAAATAGTCCACAACACCGACCAAGTCCGGCTTGGTGGACTTGACAAGTCTTTCGAAAACTTGCTAGGCTTCCACACGATGTTTCCTTCATCGAGAAAAGTGATATTCATAATAGGTCAGAAAATTTCACTTTAAATCAAATCAAATCAAAATATTCTTTATTCAAATAGACTTTTACAAGCTCTTTTGAATCGTCATTTTTACATTATCAAAATTAAAAGTCAGTCTGTAAGTCTGTGAGTAAACTACCACCGGCTCGGAAAGCTGTTCTGCTGAGAAGAACCGGCGAGAAACTCAACAGTTGCTCTTTTCAAAAAAATATTTGGTAACAAAATTGTATTACAATTTATCTATTTACCCTACGTGAGACACAACCAGTCACTAATCCCACACATTTACATCTACCAGGTATTCCGCTATAGTGTAATAAGCTTTATTCAATAACGTATTTGTAATTTTTGATTTAAATTGCCTTAATGGCAAGTTCAATATGGACTGTGAAAACATTTACTACCTAATTATAATACTTATCAAATTTTATTTGAAGTTTCTAAGTATATTTGTTAATTTTATTAAAAACAACCATTGCGATGAATCTCAATTATATTTATAAAAGAGTGCCTACGTTATTCTTTACGTTGCGTTATAAAATGAAACTATCTTTTCAGATTTTGCCGCGGTTTTATTTAATATTTCGTCTTTAAACCATATTTATAGTTTTTGTACCACCAAAAGTATTGTAAGCGAGTTCGTTAGTTAATATTCAGTTATCACAACAATAATATTAACTTCACTTACTGTAAAAAATATTTACTTAAACAGTCTTAATCCGACTCCGTAAAGAAGTCTCAAGGGAAGAGAAAAAGAATTAGTTGACGAAGGAACATGACTAAGTATGTTATGAAGTCCGAGACATACACACACTTGTGCATAAAAAATAATTTATCTATAGAATTCGCTTTGTTACTTTTTTATTCTATGTGTGTTTATAAAGTAAAATAAATCTTCTGTTTTAAATTTTCATTTTTTTTTAAATTTAGTTTGGTAACAGTGTTTTTAATGTTTCTATTATATATTAATTAAATATCTTAGCTTTTTGTATACTCAAAGCTTAAAATTAATTTAACATATCTTCATAAATTATACCTCTTACTAAGTGAATTTTTAATTACTTGGACAAGTTCTATACTAGATTTATATTTCTACTGGTGACAGGAGAGCTGGTTTATTTTTTGCCCAAAGAATCGGCATTGCTATTCAGCGGGGGAATGCGGCCAGAATTCTTGCCACTATTTCACGTGGACACGACTTGTACAGTAATAATTAAGTGTACATTTGCTTTGTATATATAGTTAAGTTTACTTGTAATTTCCTTTATTTTACATAAATAAATATTCAATCAAAAAAAGAACTATTTGTAGCATTTTAATGAGAAATAATTTTGTTGATGTTCCCAACATTTAAACCTTAGAGTTAAAATGTTAAACATTCGCGTAAATATAAGAAAGTATATACTTGTTATAAAAAACGTACCTATATCTTATCCGTAGTGATTAAACGTATCTGAAATAAATTTTGAATAGAGATAATAACTATGGTCCAAAAGAACACAGGCTTCTTTTTACCCCAGAAAAATGCACCCTTAACCGCTGGGATAGATCAATATAATCCCAAATTTTCTCTCTAATTAAATCATTATGTATTATACTTTATGACTCCGTTTATTTTTTTAGATTGTTATTCTTAAGACACTGTATAAATTCTTTATATTAAATCCAATGATTTCTAAGCGTATGAAGTGCAATATTCGCTAACCTAAATCACACTTAATCGCTCGCTTATGCTTTCCTTTTTCCTAACTATTTTTTCAGATTGTGCGTCCTTGAGCCACTTGTTTATTGGACCGTGATTATATCTTAACTGAAACGGCACAATTACAAAATCTCATTTCTAATCAAAATCCCTACATATACATAACATATATTTCGTCAAATCCTTTGACGCCGATTTTGCCTTTAGTTCCTTCCAAATTTTCTTTCATCTGAGGACTAGGGGCTTACGTTACTACAAGAAATATTGTTCGTCCCTAGGTACCGACTTTTGTATAAGTTTGTACAAACTTTGAATTTTTATTTTTTTTTATTATAAAAACATGACGTGGGCTTTAAGGAACATACAAAAAAATATTAGCCGAATTCTCGAGCCGTTCTCGAGTTAAGCTAATTCATTTTTATTTATATAGATAATCCGAAAAATAATGAACAGTGAATATGACTTTATGCCCATGCTAATGTAGCGAAATGGTCAAGCCACATACCTACTTTAAGGTGTACTTTGTAAAGTTTTAGGACTTGTAGAGTTAGAAGCTTGGCTCTACATGCGATCTGATAACTTTTAAACAGTGCGAGCCATATAGTTTCGTCTTGGCAACATTTTACATTGATTTTATTGGTGGAATAGTTGTTTTATACTAATCTTGAAACCACTGCTATGTATGTAGTTAACCCTTTTTTTTTATATGTTGGGACATTATTACACACAGCGCCATCTAGTTCCGTGGTAAGCTACGAGGCTTGTGTTACGTATACCAGATAGTTAGAAAGATATACTACATATATAAGTTTATATACATTATACATACATATTATAAATATAGACACCCATGACTGGAGTACAAACATCCGAGTTTACCAATGAATGCCCCCAGCGGGACTAGAACCCGCGACCGCTGGCGCAAGAAACCCTCAATATTAACATACAAAGTTTTAATTCAAAACAATTTTTCAATGAAAAGTGAAAGCTAATATGACAGAATAAGTAAAGAACATAGCATATTTCCATGTTTTTTCTGGAATCAATCATTTTAACGATATTTTAACGTTCGAATGTCGTAGAAAGTGTCGCAATGGTACCGGTTGAGCTACTCGCTGTGACCTTGACTCGCTCACGCCGCTTGCTCGCATGCGAGTTCGACGACCAATGTATGAACGTTAAGAGCTACTGCACATTAGTGATGGTAATCTATTAGTTTCTTTCTTTGAAAGTCCTGGGTTTGATTACCTGGACCTAATTTTAACTTCCAATAATATGGTAATAAAAATTAGTTCAAAATGTTATTTATAAAAGTATTAATTAAACATTTATTTAGTAAATAATTTACTAATTAAATAAAATACAAAAATCCTTTCACAAATGGCAACACAAAATTGTTGCGTAGCGTGCTTACAAAAACAGATCCAAAAATTAATTGATTCATGTTTTTTAAAGTCAGCCAAAAGTCAGCCAATAAATTATCTCTATGCAAAACAATCCATTGCTCCTTATTAAGTTAATGAAAGATAATGCAACAAACCGACAATCATATATTTGATACTACATACTACTTAGTACTTAGTGAGAATCGTCATAGATTAAAAAATATTAATAAATAATGCAGTATTAAAGTTTCGCAATATGCTACAATTTAAGTGTAATACCGTAAATGAAAGTAAAAAAATATAATAGCTTTATTTTTCAACAATAAGTAGGTAATAACTAGCGTTTTAGTTAATAAAAAAAACTTAGTAATTCTAAAATAGTGTAATATAGCTTTAATGTGATGTGTAAAGTGGCGCAACGCTGTCTTCATACGAGTAGAGTGACCTTCACCCACTCGACAGATGTGCATGAGAGTATGAAAATAATTCACAAATATTTAAACAAAAATCAAGCTCTGTTTGACATAAAGTATACAAATATTTTATTATATCATAAAATATTAATTACAAAAAAATGGACGAAAAATGCAGTGGGAAAAATAAGCAAGAAAGACCAATAACCTAACCGGGAATAGCGATAATGATAATAATATTATTGTTTTTTATAAAATTTTACTGAAAAAGTACCTGATTATTATTATTGAGGTCAAAATTGTAGTTTGATAGAACTTTTGTCTGTCTGTAACGGATCTCAAGACCGGATTTGTTTGTTTGCTTGTTTGTTTGTTTGGTTGAACGCGCTAATCTCAGAAACTACTATGTCGATTTGAAAAATTCTTTTTGTGTTGGATAGTCCATTTATTGAGGAAGGCTATAAGGTTATATTATATGACACTACGACTAATAGGAGCGGAGCATCAATGAAAAATGTTGCAAGGACGGGAGAAAAATATTTCTTTTGATTTCCAGCCTTAAGAACGCGAGCGGAGCTGCGGGAAAGGCTAGTCCGGTATAATATTAAGCTTTTTAGTGCGGGAAAATATATCATTTCTGAGAAATGTAATACTAAACTTTAAAACGTAGAACTCTTATAAAGGTATTCCACAGAATATAATATGTAAAGAAACATTTTTTATATACAGGTTTTCTGTAAGTCATGCGAGTTTCGTAATGTTTGGTGATCTTGACCTCCTTCAGTCAGACTTATGTATATGAAGAAGTTGGTCAAGTTGCTCTCATTGCTTAATGTAACATAAGAAAGCTATTGTTTTCTTTTATTATTTTATGTAATAAATAAAAAAATGCCGTCAAAGATTTGTCCCTTTTTCATATAAATGTTTAATTAATTAATCAACGAGAAATATTCCGGAATCATCTTTAATTTAATGAATGAATAATATTTGTGTAATAATTCCTTTAAAAGTAACAGTATGTTTTTTTTATTATCAGATATAGAAGAAACGAAAAATTTTAGATATTTTTTTGTTAATTTTATAGGATCGTAGAAGAATATTATTCATGATATCTGAATGCGTTGCTAAGCGCAAATCTCGAGAGCAGCTCAACTGATTTCGCTAATTCTTTTTATAGAATATTCCTTGAAGTACGAGGATAGTTCTAACGGAGAGAAAAATTTAAAAAATGCCTGAAAATGTCTAAAAACAACATTTTTCTATACTCCCATACAATCGATTCGTAATAATACTTAAAAGTCAATTTGAACTTTAATACCATACCATAAAGTTTAAGTGATAGTGGAGAGGTTCCGGGAAGACAAAACAATTGAGTGACGTTAGTGTAGTAAATATTAATGTCAATATTTATACGATAATTTTTAGTGATTATTAAAATTTTTTTTAGTGATTATTTAAATTTTAGGTGTTTTATAATTTTAATTTTTTGGCATATAGTAATTTTTAACTTATCAACTTTTCTTTTTTCTTGTTTTATCTTACTAGCTGATCCAACGTCCCAAATAGCAGAATAAGTATAAAAAAAAATTAAAGAATCAACTGTTAGGCGGTACGAATAACGAAGCTCGCCGGGTCAGCTACTTAAGAATAGAAAAAAATGAGTGAGCATTTCACAATTCTTTACTTACTTCGGACCCTGACATCCCAAGGTTATTAAATATTGTCAAAGTTGTGAAAACATCTAATGACTCGCTAAAACGCAAATGTGATATAGTACGACCTTGCTTTTTCTACGTTTCATTCATTATCAACAATCATATCGAAAAATTTCGTAATATTGCTTGAAATCAATTTCTTTTATTTAAAATCTTTAGAGATAAATTATTTTGAAGTGTCTGTCTAACAACTTACTTAATGCATATTTCATTATATACGGTACTTATAAGAAAAACAAAATTCTTAACATTTTTGTCTGTCGTTATATGCATATTATGTTGTTACAGCAATATTATAAACTTATTTTTAATACCAAATTGGGTACTTTAAAAATTTTTGACATTACACCCAGTGCCATCTAGTTCAGTGGTTAGTTACGAGGCTTGTGATACGAAGATAGTTGATACACTACTACTTTAAAATCTTTAGAGATAAATTATTTTGAAGTGTCTGTCTAACAACTTACCTTAATGCATATTTCATTATATACGGTACTTATAAGAAAAACAAAATTCTTAACATTTTTGTCTGTCTGTTTGCTCCCGTTAATCTCTGAAATAGCTGGACAGATTTTAACGGGACTTTCATTGGCAGATAGCTAATATTATAAGGAGTAAGTTAGGCTAATTTTTACTGGAAAAGAATCAAGGTTTCACTCAGAAAGTTTAAAACTTATCAGCTATGGACGAACTTGCTACACTTTTAACGGTCTATTAGAATATATTATGAATTGATTTGATTTGAAAAGAGCGAAGTGAGGGTGAATCGCTTTATTTTTATAAAGAAAATCTTGCTTATTAAGCACTCAAAATTATTTTTAGAGAAAAATATAAATAATTTGTAAAGTTTTATTTCATATTCAATGTATAAAATTAAATGTATTTCTTTGAACGTTTGTTTTTAGCATTTGAACTCGAGCAACACTAAGGGAAGTGACTAGTCATAAACAAAATCTTTTTAGTAAATGTAGTAATTAATTATTTTTTTACAAAAATGAAAACCGACTTCAAAACCTTACAAATTGAAACTAAAAAGAAAAAAAAAATAATTTTAATTACTTAGTTATTGTTGGAGTCGAAGTTTTGAAATAAACGACAATAGTCAATCCAGATTTGTCCACGTCTATTTTTCCACGTAACTCGTAGACGTTAATAAGATTTACCTTCTATTATCAATCCACCTAATATCCTGAATGAATACGACTATCAGTTCATAAGTACGTATAATATTAAAAGAATTTTCTTACAACTCCTAACCGTTGAGGAGATATACCTTACATCATCACAAATTCTTGAACAGCTTTAGAAAATATATGAAAAAGGTAATCAGTGCCGATAAAATTTAAGGGTTGCCCTCGATTTCTCTAGGATCTCATCATCAGATACTGACTTGGTGACTATGAGAACATCTTGAATGTATACCCTACCGAACAAAAAGAAATTTTTAAAATCGGCCCACAATTCACGGAGAAATCGGTGAAAACACATAAAAAACAACTGTTGAGGAATTTTACCTTCCATCATCAGCTCATCCACATGAGATGATGATTTTCATACGTAAAAGCTTTATCGGGTTTAGAAAATATATCAAAAACATAATAGGTGCCTGTAAATTTTGAGAGTTGCCTTTGATTTCCCTGGGATCCCATCATCAGATCCTGACTTGGTGACAATGGGACCACCTCGGAACTATACCCTACCAATCAAAAGAAAAATTTTTTTAATCAGCCCACAGACGGCGGAGAAATCGGTGAACATACATAAAAAAAAACGGAACATATAACCTCCTCCTTTTTGGAGTTCGGTTAAAAATTTAATATAAATGAATTCACACTTAATATTTTATGGTAGGCCATTAGCAAGTACAAGCAACATGACATGCTTTACAACAAAAGTAATGGATGTTATGTCAAATTAATTTTTCCTTCCTTTTTTGTTTCCTTTTAGCTTTGAGTGTTAGTAATAAATAATAATTATGGTCTTTATTATACATTCATTTTAAATTCATTTACAATCGTTATATGCATATTATGTTGTTACAGCAATATTATAAACTTATTTTTAATACCAAATTGGGTACTTTAAAAATTTTTGACATTACACCCAGTGCCATCTAGTTCAGTGGTTAGTTAGGGGGCTTGTGATACGAAGATAGTTGATACACTTCTACTTTAAATAAATACATATGATAAATATAAACGCTGGTGACAGGAGTACAAATATTCGTACTATAGTTTGTCCATTTTGTTAATGGTTTTTTGACAGCTCGCCGACTGACAAGCTATAGTGATGACAAAAGGACGTAATAATCGATTTCTCTTATTTTTTTAAGTAGAAAATCATATTTATTTTTATATTTATTAATATGAAAATAAATATTATTATCGTAAAAATGAAGTGTGGTGGAGAGAATTAAGAGAATCATAATGTGATTCGGGCTGTGACATTGCATATTTTGATAATTTATGCACACAAGAGTTAATAATTAATATAACTGAAGACTCATCATCGGACAAATCTAATATAAATGATGATTCTGACGAATCATGTTAATAAAAGGAATAAACTATTTTAGTTGTTTTATTTGTATGCCTTATACTAAGAAGAAAGTGAAACTTTACTATTAACTTTAATATTTTAATTTATTGGTTTAAATCTTAAAAATTTTTTGTCTTCCTTATTAAATAACATATACACCTTATTTACATATTAGCATTGATTTCTATCGATTATTTGTAATCTGTGGCACAATCGTAGTAATCGTTATGTGTGGCACAGCAATAAGGGGGAGGTGCCCGTCCATGAAGTACAATATTAATGTGTATGTCATTTTAACTTTAATGGCTAACCATTAAATACGAAACTTCGTGGGCGTGAGCTGTCAAAAAACCATTAACAAAATGGACAAAGTATAAACGATTAAATGCCTCGAACCCGCGACCGCTGGCATAGCAAGTAGAGCCACTACAAACTGAGCTAAACGAGTCGTCAAAATTCTACTTTATTTATGCTATTAGGTTGTTTGTTACTAATATTAGTCAATAAAATGTGTAACATAAATGCTTTAAGTATGTAGACATAGTGAGTGTTAAAAATATCCAGCAATTGAATAAGTAAAAAAAAAGATTGTTTACATTCTTAAAATAAACTTATATTTTGAAATTTACCTCATATTGAAATAAACTTTACATTGATAAATTAGTTAATTTATCAATGTTAAGTTTTATCAATTATACTTATTAGTTAATTTATCGATGTAAATTTTAAGTACCTTAACGGATTTCTAGTATTTTTGTTTTGATGGTTAGCTTAAAGTTTTCGGAGATATTAAAAGTAAAAAGTATCGTACATGTTGATCCCGATAATCAGCTATCGACATGCCAAATATCATTAATATTTGTCTAGTGGATTTTTTCGTGACGACCGATCTCCTCCGTGTCTTCTCCATTCTACGTGACACTGGCGAAATAATGTGTGCTCAACTGGCATGCTTTGAAGGCATTAACAAGAGAATTGAATTGAATTGAATTGATTTTTCCGTGATACAGCCCTATACATACAGACAGTCAGAAAAAATACAAAAATCTATGGATTCCGCTTTTATCCATAATATTGATTTAATCTACGAATCAATTTACATTTTTATTTTCTGTACGAATTATTTCTAACGCAACTAGTATTTCTAACATCAAGTGTTTTTACAAAGTAAATGTAACGATGTCGACAGTCATATTGAATGCGACTATCTTTTTGTACCTTTCCAGTATTCTTGTGAAAAGTGCCATTTATGCAATGTGTTATTACCAACTTTTAATATTTTTATCAGATTTTTTTTTAATATAGGTGCATATTATATGTATTTTAACTAGTGGCTTAGCTTGGTTTCGCTCGAGCTCGTTCGTTAGATACGCTTCAATTATTATAGTAAGACTAATGACTCATCCTCGCTTCGCTCGTATTCATTCCTAGATTTAGCGTCAGCGAAGCCACAGGTTCCGCTAATTAATATAAATAAAATTTCTACCTTTTCTTTTTTGAAGTCGGTTAAAAAGTAGCCTAAGTTACATCTTATAACATTAGCTATCTGCGAGTGAAAGTCCCGTCAAAATCGGTCCAGCCGTTTCAGAGGTTAGCCGAAACAAACAGACAGACAGACAAAAATTTTAAAAATTGGTTTTTTGTTGCTAGTGTCATATATACTTTCATACGCATTTAGTGAAACGCTGTTAATTTGATTTTAAAAACAGACACTCCAATTTTATTTATATGTATATAATATGTATAGATTACTCTCGATTACAGTAACCGTTAAAACCGTTTATATAAATATTAATTTTAATTTTAATTTTTTAAAACATTATGAATAAAGCTATTTTTTAAATGTATCATACAAAATGAAACAAATTAATTGAAGTTTATTTAAGTAATGATTGCCGTAACGGAGTTTGGTAAATGACTACGTACAATGCACAAAAATCAACTGTCTTTCTGTGCTTATAAATAAAACAATTTTTTCGGAATTTGTCGCGGATTTATTTGGATTTTTGGTTCCCGACGTTTCGAATGCTTTAATCAATCATGGTCACGAAATTTATCCAAATAAATCCGCGAGAAAAACCGGAAAGATAGTTTTATTTATAACGTCAAATATTCGCGTAAACCTAAGAAAGTATTATCAAATTGCTACCTTAAACAAGAAATACCTGGAAAATAGAGCATTTACATAAATAATATGCATGTCTTTACTGTAAGATGTTGTTCTTTAAAAACGTTTTTTTCTAATATGAATTATTATATTTAAAAATATAGTGAAATTAAAGATGAAAACTCTATTTAACTAATACCACAGCTAATACTGACAAATAAGAATTAGTGAAATACCTACAATTTATTCAGCTCGTTCTCTTTAAGGTTTTGCCTTCGAAGGTGAACGGCAAGATTTAGCAACTCGGTGCAATAGTACATAATTGCATACATTTCTTAGGAAAATCGCTAAACAACATATTAATCAAATGATACATATAATAAGGATTAATAAACTTCCGTTCTGTAATTTCCGAAGAATTTAGATAAGTTATGAATTAAAATAATTGAGAGACATTTGGTTTAGTGACTCTACTTACCGCCCCAGCAGTCGCTGGTTCGAATCCCGCTAAATGCATTGTGTGATGGACACTAAAGTTTGTACCTTAGATATGGGTGTTTATATTTATAACAGTATTCTGACATGCCTAACACAATCTTCGTAGCTAAGCGTTTTTGAATTACTCGAAAAAGAAAAAAAGTCAAAAATAAAAATTATTAAGACTTATTCATTTTCATTGTATTATATAACTCCTACTATACAAGGGGTAAGGCCTTAAAAATCACTGGCTTAAAGGAATAGCACCGTGGTCTACTTGTAGCAGAAAAACAAATATGTATAAGTCTATTACCAAACAGCTTAAAGTATACAACATCAAAAAATTAATTTAGTCAAATTTCCGAGTTAAAACTTGCGCGGTTACAAACGGAAGACGTTATGTTTTTTAATGAGTAACATTAGTAAACATGAGGAAATTAATTTAAACTAGAATTCTTTTGCTTAGCGTATTTTTTTAACCTACGGTTTAAAATAATAAAGTATTGACTATCTGTTATAATAAATAAATAAATTTGTTGGGACATTATTACACATAGCGCCATCTAGTTCCGTGGGAAGCTACGAAGCTTGTGTTACGGATACCAGATAATTGATATACTACATATATACGTTTAAATACATTTGTTTTTGATTTCATACAAAAATCGTATAAAAAAAGAATCAAAATTGCACGATTTTATTTGAGCTTAAAGTTCGCTTTTTAATCGATTTTATAATAATCTCTTATTATTAATAATTCACATCAATAATTTATTTAAAAGAGATTGTATATGTAGATCTATAGCATATTTCATAATAACCTTTTACAAGATCATCAAAAAAAGATTTTTTTGTGTTCATTTTATAGTAATACTACCGATTCACCCTCACATCGCTGGAGTTCGTGCCTAGATATAGCGCGAGCGAAGCCGCGGTTTCCGCTAGTGTATAATACTTATTTTAACTAATAAAAAACCGCATTAAAATCTGTTGCGTAGTTTTAAAGACAGACAGACTGACAGCGAGGCGACTTTATTTTATACTATATAGTGATTAAATTTCTTTTTATGTATTTTCATGTAGATTACCAAAGAATATTAAACTACCTACTCTTCGGAATATGACTTAAACAAATCGAAACTAACACATACGAATAACTTATAAGGAGTAAAATAATCAAAAGAAACTTTTTTGTAAAGCGTTCAGTTTCCTATAAAAATATGTGTGTGTCATCGCTATAAATATTCTCATTAACAGTTTTGTGGTGAATACTGTTTACTGGCAAAATCCCTTGTAATTTAAAAGGGAAATCGTCTTTAGGGCTAGGCTTATTCGAATTAGGGACTAATAGGGTCTTATTTTAGCCTAACATTTTTTAAACGATATACTAAAAACTACCTTATACGTAATTACATATTTGTTTATCTTTTAACTCTAAAACTAAAGTATTTTAAGTATTTATAATTGTGAAAAATAATTAGTTATGTACCTGTAATGACGACATTTGAACTGAAGCATGACATAACAATGTTGAAATTCTAAGTTCAACAGATTTGCTATTCGCAACACTAACACTTCACTGCTTGCTTTACAAGGTACATAATTTTTAAATAAATGTTAATTAAAAAGTAGCACAAACATAGTAAGTACGTAATATACAAAAAAATCTTAAAATTTAATATTACACAATTTTTAAGGAAGTTTTTATCTAAACATTCACCTAATTGCTTAATTTTTTAGGTCTCAAAAATGAAATAATTTAAAAACGATAGACGTTTATCATTTTTCCAAATATTTTTTGAGCTTTTCATATTAAGTAAACTTAATAACGTAGTTTTCTTCACTTATCTATTTGATAAAATAAAAATATACTCGTAAAATAAACAAATTGTGTAATGGTAAATAAATACTGAATAATTTATATACAAAAACATGCAGTCAAAAAATAATATTTACGTCGTAATTATGTGTAATATGTACTGATGTTGCGTAAATAAATATTATTCACATAAATTAATTTAGGTATCTGATAGACAGATTCTAATAGTAGTAATAATACTTAGTCATTATTATAGGCAATTTAGGGTTTATCAATTTATAATTTACTAGCTTTTCCCCCGGCTTCGCTCGCGTTCTTAAGGCTGATAATCAAAAGGATATTTTTCTCCCGTTTTTGCAACATTTATCATCGATTATTCGCTCCTATTAGTCGTAGTGTGATGTAATATAGCTTATAGCCTTCATCGATAAACGGACTATCCAACACAAAAATATTTTTTTTAATTCGGACCTGTAGTTCCTGAGATTAGCGCGTTCAACCAAACAAACAAACTCTTCAGCTCTATTATATTAGTATAGATTCATCAACATAGTGGTAGCTCAGTGGCGATGCGCTTAGTTAGGAAAACAATTGAAGTGGTTTCAAAACCGGATATCGCATTCCGGATATTTACATGTATCTTATTAAGCCAAAATCAATAGCCATTATTGAACTTACAGTAAAGGAAACCAACGTGAAGAAATCTTTATGTGCGAGAGAACCAAGACTGTTTTTGGTAGACTATGGCCTGATGCCTCTGGGACGCTTAAAGCTCTGAATAAGTGTATAATAAATACTTATTAAATTGATACAGACCGATTTGAATTTTCCTCTTTCATTTATTCATGATATTTATACTGGTAAAGGTCAGATTAAAATACCTTTATACCTAAGTCGGTTAAAAATACTTAACCGTTAGAAATTTGAATTAAAAAATCGATTGCTTGTCATTGCGCTCATTTTTGTTTCGCTGCACGAGTGACAAAGGCGTTCGCAACTCTTTAATTATCGCTTCAGTAAGATCGATTAACGCTGTAACTTAAGTAACCTTTTGACAGTAATGTTACGTAATAACCGAGTTCATGTGGTATTTCATTACAAACTAGTTACCAAACTTCACAGAATCTATCAACATTTTCCTGAGAATTTCATGAAAATCAGTCCAGCAGTTTTGAAATCTGTAGGGTATGTTACATACCACTACATTTATATTTGTAAATAAAATGACTACAAAAGGTACTACTATTTTAAATATTACTTATAAAAAAGATAAAAAATTAGTCTAGTCTCACTGAGATTCGTTCGCTTGTTTTTCTCAGGACTGAGGTCTTTACTCTTTCCCTTTCTGACTGGTAGAAGACCAGTTCGGTAATAAATGGAAGTTATTAAAGTATTACTGAATAACTTTAAAATTTGACGAGACTTTCGGTGAGTGGTAAAAAAAAGATTTAAATATTTGATGAAATTTTAGGTTACACTTAAATAAATCGAAAATATTACTTAAAAATTAAAATTCAAAATGTAAAAGTGTAAAAATTGAAACTATATATAAATAGAAAATATGTCATTAAAATATACTATACCATAGCTATTCCTTATGAGTGCTAAAACCACTTAACTCTATTCACAAGTGTTTTTTATAAAAATTATCACTAACTAAAACCAATTCGTGATAGAATATACAATTGTTTGTATAAATTATATAACTTATGGCTTAAAATAAAGTCGTTTCAAACGTTATAAAATAACCAGTTCAGCCACATTTTTAAAATACAATAATGAATTAGTAGATATAAAGTAAATCCTTTATGGGAATACGCCTCCAAAACTAGTTATTGAAGCTCGTAGTATTTTTATTTAAAAATGTTATTCATAAACATTATAATGATCGAGTGACGTATCGTTTGCCATATAACTTACCTATGGCATCATTGTTTGTGGCTGTTAAATCCGAAACGAGATGCTTAGCAAAAAACTAAGATTCTACGTGATTCCCGCAATATTTATTGGCATAGTAGTTTTTTTCATAGTATACTCATATGTTTGTTAAGCTTTATTGACATTTCTATTTAATTTTTTTTTTAAATAATTTAGTGCGTAGTAATTTGTGCTCAACTGGCACGCTTTGAAGCCATTAACAAGAGAATTGAATTGAATTAAATTGCAAATAATTTACTTTTCAAAAATAAAAAATATGTAACACCTTATACCATCAGCTATTTGGCTGCAAAAGTCCCATCAAAATCGGTCTAGCTTTTTCAAGAATAGCCGGAATAAACGGATAGACAACATTTAAAATATTTTTTATTACAGTTATATATCATATGCATTTATATTTTTTATTTGTATGTGTAGATGAGCAGTCGTACATTGTTGTACAATCTAACACAATATCATTGTAATGATCAACGAAAGGCAAAAGCAGGTAGGGATTAACGTGTTCTTATTAGATTATCTTGAATAAAAAACTTTAGAAGATTTCAATAACTTCTTTCAGGTATTGTATTGTTGTTGTATGTTACTAAGCCAACGGGCATAATACAACAAAAATATCAATACCCATATAATTAATACTAAAATAGTTAAAAATAATATCTTCAAAGTAAGTTTTTTATTTGCTTTTAAGTCAGCTACAACGGAATAAACAATTCAAACATATTCTGTAAAATAAGTACCTAATACCTAGAAATAAAAAAAAACGTATGTGGTAGAAAATAAAAGATTCAATCCATAATAATAGAGAACCATAAAAAAATACTAAAAACTATCATAAAAACAAACTAAGCAATTACTCAAATATTACTTAGGTACGATATGTAAACAAACGCTTATTACAGATACAAAATATTTAACTAGGTCATAAATAATGCACAGATTATATCTATATAATGAAGACTTCCACGCAACAGATTAAAAATCTGT
Source organism: Boloria selene (assembly GCA_905231865.2). Classification (NCBI taxonomy): domain Eukaryota; kingdom Metazoa; phylum Arthropoda; class Insecta; order Lepidoptera; family Nymphalidae; genus Boloria; species Boloria selene. Next base: position 2,214,014 of record HG993138.1, on the reverse strand, counting down.
ACACAAAACACCTGTCAAAATCAAAGTCAAGTTTAGGATATTGCCACACTCACCAAGGTCACGTTGCGTAGTACTCAAGTGTTCCACAGCTACTTCACTACTGAGAGCTGAGCGCGCCTGCTGAACGATTTCACAACCCTGTGTGGTGGTGTCTTAATAGTGATTGTAAGGGACGAGTTTTTCAGGTATTTATTACTAGTGATTTTAAATAATTATATACAATAATAAATAATAATAATAATAACTAAATAATAATTAAATAATTTAACTTCAATTTGTTTATTGACTTTTTGACATTATAAGTTTTCCATACTAAAAATAGCTTTAGAATCATAGTAACAGGTTTACGCGACATTGACAAAGGCAACTGTGCCCAACTGGTACTTTTGGAAGAATTTGTAACAGGTTACGAACGTTGGAAATAAAAGTATCACCGAATTATTTTTTTTAATTTATTCTTCTTGCATAGGTCGATGGGCTGGCAAGTCTCCACTGAAGAAAGACGACCATACAGACTATGTTACATAGCCGGCAGCTTCACGTTTTCTGACGTACCTATTGAAATAAGTATACCTACCATCAAATTCTGATAGAATGAAATAAATATTTTTTTTCTAGGCTAGGCTTACCTTTTTGCTAGACTTAAACCCATAGACCTTGGAGCCTCATAAGTTATCTACTAAACCATTGAAGTCACATCAAGTAATCGCAATTTTAGTTCACTATACTCGTATGAATGTTAAATTAATTTTGAAATAGCATTTTAACTTTTAAAATTATTAAGTAAAATTGCACTCAAAGTATGATATTCGACCCTATAATATCCCACTACTGGGCGGGCCTTCCTTAATACGAGGTGGGTTTCCTAAATCGACTGTGGAATTCAAGCTACATTCGCCTTCGGTGGCCAGATTGATGGATTTCTTTTTTTTCTGAAACTTAATTAGGTTCTCTCAGATATCGTTCAGGAAGTTTCCTCACGATGTTTTCCTTCACCGAAAGACAAGTGGCAATTATGATGGAAATGATCATTTGATCAAGTGCGGTGAGATCCGGGATTAGAACCCACTTCCTTCGGTTTCTAAAAATATGTAATACTAGCTGATCCGTGCCCACTTCGTTGGGCATAATGTTAATAATCCTTTTTTAGTACAGAGTGTTTAAATAATTTAAATTATTTTATTAATATTAAAAATTAAAAATTAAATTACCTATACTAATATTAAAAAAACTACTTTTTGTCACTTAAATATAAAAGTTAGACATATGCTGTCGTTGACTTTTTTTGTAGGCATTTTTAAGCTCCACATCTTTTCTCTAAAACTCAAAAATATATCTTTCATAGTTAAGGCAGCGTTCGTAAGAAACGCTTTCATTCGACCGTTTTTTCTCCGATTCACTTTGCAAAACGGACTACCACGTAAATTTTTTTTTATTTTTCGGTTTTTTTATATAACCTATGACACTCAGCAATAATGTTGCTTTCTATTGGTGAAAGAATTTTTAAAATCGGTTCAGTAGATCCCGAGATTACCCCTTACAACTTAACAAATAAACAAACTTTACTTCTTTATAATATTAGTATAGATAAGTATAAGTAAATAAGTAATAAGTAATATTATAAGTAAATAAGTAATAAGTAATAAGTATATAAGTAATAAGTAATAAGTAATAAGTAATAAGTAATAAGTAATAAGTAATAAGTAATAAGTAAATAAGTAATAAGTAAAATAAGTAAATAAGTAATAAGTATAAGTAATAAGTAATAAGTACATATAAGTAAATAAGTAATAAGTAATAAGTATAAGTAATAAGTAATAAGTAAATATAAGTAAATAAGTAATAAGTAATAAGTATAGATATAAATCTTCTATCTCTACTTTCGCTGGCAGATGGCTAATTCAATAAAGGTTAATTAAAGACTCACATCGAGACTTAATTTAATTAGATTAAACACTTATCGTTAAATTATCTTTGACCTCTGTCAACTACAAAAGAGAGTTTTGTGTAATTATTCTTATCTTTGTCAACTTAATAGAAGAGTTTTGTATAATTCGATACTTGAAATTTGAATATTTCTTGTGAATATGGCATTTAATATTTGTGTCCAACAGACCGGTACAGTTTGTGCAATAGTGACTACATACTGTGTATGTGACTCATAATGTTGAACAGGTCTAGAACCTTATAAGATAAGTTTAAAAATAGTGTAATGAATGAATGAAAATATTTTTTTGTCAGTTAGAATTATTATAAATCTAAAATCTAAAAATAAAAGTGTGTAATTTACTTCAAAATTTAAAATAAAGTTTTTAGATTGTGAAGAAGTTATACTTAAGTATTCCGTAATTTCAACACATTACGAACTAGAAATACTAATATGTATGGATGTATTCTTTACTAGTCTCGGATAAACAGATTTTGATGGAACTTTACAGTATTATAGTTTCATTAGGGTGGCATATAGATTTTTTGTCTTACGGTGAAGGAAAAACATCGTGAGGAAACCTGCGTGTCTGAGAAAACCTAACAAGTTTTTGAAAGGCATGTGAAGTCCGCCAACACGCACTAGGCCAGCGCGGTGGACTATGGCCTGATACCCCGTCGTACTGAGGGAGGCCCGTGCCCAGCAGTTGGACGTTAAAAAGGGCTGATGATGATGATGATGATGATAGATTTTTTATTGATATCGGAACTAATCATTAAATTACGCAACTTGAAGATAACTATTTAATAATAAAAACAGTCTTAACTTATATTCTTTGATCTTTCAGAGGTAATTTTCATAGTGCATAATGTAGCGCAGGTCTAAGTGCGTCTTTTCTTTTAATTCACATACCTATTCCATTTTCAATAATTTTAAAACACTTATTGAGTAACACTTTTGCTTATATTTATATCTAAAAATTTTCCTTTATCTCAGTAACTAGCGGTTTGGATAAAAACATCTATTTAGATAAGAATGTTTTATTTTATGTTATTTCATAAAAAAAATCAATCAATTTATTGAACATGCATTTTCTTGATTAATCCAATATTATGAGAGTTATCTACCGAGACAGAAAAACCGGTTCATTAAAAGGGCTATTAATCGTAAACGGTAATTTTTCCAAAAAGGTTTATAAGAAATAAAAGATGCGAAATTTTATTTTCTTCAATAATGGTTCGAATAAATTTTGCCTTGAAGTGCATAGTTTCCGAGAAATCGGCCAAAAACTTTTCTTCAATATTGCGCTCGAAGCTCCACCTGGATCTGTCAGCATTTTGTGTTTTTAGGTAGTCAGTAAGTGACCCTTAACTTAAAAAAAATAATTAAAATTGGATCGGAAATTTAGTGCGAGGTTAAATGCTTTATTTACTGGCCTACACGGCGACCCATCTCATTGAGACTAGCGGGAGATATTATAGTGCACGAGTGTATGCGCAGACACAAGTGCAATCTTTATTCCTTATCACTTTCATTTCCTGGTGGGACGACTGTTCGACACGACCAGTGAGAGTTAAGGCGTAGAACTGACGGCTTTACGTGCTCTCCGAGGCACGGTTGAAACACCGCCAACTTCCCAACTCCAGGCTGTTACTGAGGCTTACGAAACAAAGACTCAATAACTAAACTTGGCCCGACCCGGGACTCGAACCCAGGACCTCCCGGTGCGACCGTACATGCTAGCCACTACACCGCCGAGGCAGTCTCAGCCTTTTATTTACATGTAGGTAATTAAATTAAATTAATAATAATTGTACTATAACCAGCACATGGCTAGCGTTGTGATTATGACCTGATCCCATCCTATTGTATTGAAATATGAAACATAGTAATTATGTATTAATTATTTAGTTAACAATCAGCAACTATTGGCTTTTGGCATTTTATTTTTACTTATATAATATGCATATATTAGCATTCATAATAGTACTAGCGTTATAGTATCTAGCGTTCGGTCATGACTCCGCCTGCGGGTTTTAGATATATTAAGTCGAATAAGTAGCTCCAGAACTAAGCGCTTAGAAATTCTCTCCGAAATTATCTTCAAGAAGTAACAAGTTTTGTCGGTTAAAGAGTAGCCTAAGTAACGACTTATAACATTAGCTATCTGCGAGTGAAAGTCCTGTCGAAATCGGAACGTTTCAGAGATTACCCGGAACAATCAGACAGACAGACAGACAAAAATTAAAAGAAATGGTTATTGTTGCTAGTATCGTATATACTTTCATGTGTCTAGATTTACCTTTATGTATATATTACTATATACTAGGTATATATGCAATATATTATATATGGGTATTTATAAACTCAACCTGTTAGTGCATACGTCATACGTGGGTGAGAAGCGAGATCTAATGCAAGTCGTCACGGTTAGGGCCCATTTGCGCAAAGTCGTGTCGCAAGTGTCCAATGCATTGCTAAATACTCGTAGGAAATTCATTCTAGGAGAATATTCTTAAGATGCAAGGCATTTAATTGATTAAAATTCGCAATTAATTACTTGGAAATCGAAATCTATAGTCTATTGGCGACTTAGTTTGTAGTAACTTACTTGCTGTACCAGTGGTCGCGGTTAACTTTATTTAAAACTAGCGATTCACCCTCGCTTCGCTTGGATTCATCCCGAGTTACCCCCTTTAGTATAGGTTTTTTTACAAACTTACATTTTTTTATTATTATTAAAACCTTCCAATAAATTAGCCGAATTGGTCGAGCCATCTCGAGTTTTGCGCTTAGCAACATTCATTTTTATTTATACAAAAGTTGTAATAAAAAAAGACATCAAAAACGAATTTTGTTATCTCAATTTAACTAAAATCTTAAGAGCTAACTAGCGAGACGACACGTTTGGCTCAGTTGGCAGTGACCCTACTTTCTGTGCCAGCGGTAACGTGTTCGAGTCCCGCTGGGGACATTCATTTGTTGAGCACGAATGTTTGTTCTCCAGTCATGGGTGTTAATATTTATATTATGTATGAATTTAAAATTTATATGTGTAGTCTCAACTATCTGGTATCCGTAACACAAGCCTCGTAGCTTACCACGGAACTAGATGGCGCTGTTGTAAAAATGTCCCAACATATTTATTTATCTATTAATCAACTTCGGTAATGTGCCGTGTATAATTGAAGTCGCGTCCAAATTTGCGGAGTGTACATTATCTTGTCTAATTCAATTTGCGACATACACAATACACATACAAGAAAAATAATGTTCATGAAGAAATTATAAAGATCATGGTCACATTTACAAATAAAAAAATAAAAAAGACTACACTTAAAATGATGTGGTTTACGTAAATTTAAATCTCGTAAGTAATTTAATAAGACGTAATTTCTTGTATCTTTCATTCTAGTTTGTTAGTTTGTTTGTCTGTAAATTATATATAACTATTCAATTACTATTGCTTTGCTCGCTATGTGCCTAACAGTATTCTAAGCTGAAATCCAGGTCATAAACTATTCGAGTACTTTTCATTGAAACCTATCCAGCTTCACAAAATATTGAATTCAATTATAAACTATTAACTTTCAATTTAATTATATATTATAAAACTAACATTATAACAAACTAGTGACTCACCCTCGCTTTCCTCGGGTTCGTCCCTAGATCTATCCCGAGCGAAGCCGCGGGTTTCACTAGTGTATACATTTAAACCTTCCTCTTGAATCACTATATCTTTAAAAATAACCGCATGGAAATCCGTAGCGTAGTTTAAAAGAGACAGACAGACATCGAGAAGCGACTTTGCTTTATACTATGTGTAGTGATAAATAATAATAGTACTAAATAGATAGTATAGATAATATAAGCAATTTAATTGGTACATAGTGGTTATATTTTAGCCTCATTAGCGTCCGGCAATACTGATAGGTACCAAACTAAGAAACGCACTGGGAGTAAATTTTCCGTTCATAAATACTTCACCAAAAGAAGAAAAAGGAAGAAACCTTCTTCACCAAAAGAAAGAAATGAATGACAAGGTTTTAAAGATGACTAAATATATTTCACACCAACCATATTAGTTTACATGAAGAGGAAATATCTAAGAGCATTACAGAATGAAACTAGGCCAAAGATGAAACAATCATTCGTGGAATGAAAAAAGACAAGCGTAAAGGTCGTTCTGTAAAACATACCGGCTTTATGGTACCGTTATTCTAAATTATACTCAGTTATTGGAATAACATTATATTTTTATATATAACACGATATTTTAGAAATTGTATCTTTACATTACTTAAATAAAAAAATCTTGTCGCGCTGTTTATTGGTGATGAAATTCACAACTGCTCATCAGACCTAAACGATTTTTTTAAATGTGGTATTTTTTCTAAATTAAAAGTGGCTGTGGATTAAAAAAAATCACTTCCTGCACCTTGAGCGGGATTTTGTAGAAAAAACGTAAGAAATAAAAGTTTTAATCTATTAATGTGCATTTTGGCTTATCCTAGATCTAGATTCGCAAATGACGTCGTCAATGATGCTTTTTTATTGGTTCAATCATAGTAACGCTTTTACGTTCTAAATGTTGAAATAAACAGTTCAACTAGTTTTGATAATACTTGTATGTACATACTAGATGAATTTGAGCACATGATTTACCTTTGGAACTCGCTCCAATAAAATATTAAACAAAATCGCAGGCAAAAACTAATTTGTAATACTTCAAACGTTACAAATTACAATATAAATTATAAATTAAAATAAGATAAGCCTTTTATTTCTAAACATAGTATGGTACGAAATAATAAACAAATAAGTAATTTTATTTTGTAATTGCACTATGTTGTGTACTATGTAATATGTTACAGCAGATGTGCAAAAGCAGCTTTATCACTTACATTGATTTCTTAACATGTAAAAAGTAAAAAGATGGTCTATTTACGATTTCTTCACTGCCGAAAAGGTTTTTATTTTTCATTTTATTTCTATAAACGTTTTTATGTTTTATTAATATTATATGATGTCTTCATCAATTTGGAACTATTTTTATTGATTCGTTTTATTATACCTCAAATAATAAAGTTATATTCACATAGTTATGTAAATTTCTGTAAAAATGCATGTTTTTGATTTTGAAATATAATTTATAAATATTTTGGGTAGATTGAATATACTAATTCGAGACTATTATTGTCTAATATAACATATATATACTGAGATTTATGTTAGTAAAAAATATAATTTTAACCATCAAGGAAGCCAAAAAGGTCGTCATGCAACATGAAATCAACAAATTTGATGACTTTGTTATGTTGTTATCGCAGCAATATATGCACTTACCTAAAACTTAAATTCATTTAACATTGTAACTTCTATTTCTAATGATTTAAGGCAGGCATTTTTTAGAATTGTAGTTTAATATTCTATAACCTACTCATACTGGACGACTAAGTCTATCTCGACGTCTTGTAAGATCTTACTTTTTCGAAAAAGTTGTTTTTTGAGGCACATATCTGTTAATAAACTTAAAAACTAAATCTTATCCAAACACAAAATTTAATCGAAATCGTTAGAGCCATTTTCGAAGTACATTCACGATTTATTACACGAGATAATTTTTTTACAAACAATACAAGAATTGCTCATTTAATATTATAAGATAACATTTACATTAAATAAATAAACCTATTATCAGTCCGCTGTCGCAGGATAGTCACCTACCTATAAAACTATGGAACCTGAAAATAATTCTGCTGCCATCTAATGATGTATATATAGACAAGTGGACTTAGTTCCTTTAAAGCGCATTTCCTGATGGATGTCATCTAATGGATGCTGTTCAGGATCCGTGGGAGAGGAGGAGATCAAGGGAGACAGAGACGATAGAGACGACGTACTCTCTTATGTATCTATCTATCTTCAAGCTGGTAAATCTAGACACTTTTTCATCTCCACTTGAATCTTGTAAGCAAATCGTTGTTTTGCCGCTAAGTTGTCTAAACGAACAATTTAAATTTTTGATATTTAAATGTCAAATTTGTTGGAGACACACTATTTACGATTTAAAAGAAAAATAAACGAAAAAATGTATTTTATCTATATTTTATGTATAACATTTAAATACAATTAAGCTTTTGTTCTTAAAATACAGAAAAAATAAAGCCGCAACAAAGTACTAATACTAAGCCGACATATATTTCATATGCATAGACATTAACTGTTGAGGTAACAATTAAAGGTGGGGTCCAATTTATTATATATATTGGTATTAAATTATAATTGAAATAAAGCTTTAAATAGTAATCAACCACTTCAGACATAGCCTTCTAAGTCCATTGAGCAATGGACACTACGTTCAATTCACTTTCAGTATCAATGAGGTGTTAAGCAATGTACATGACTCGGCAATATTTGAAAATCTATACTAATATTATTGAAGTTGAAGAGTTTGTTTGTTTGTTTATTTGTTTGGTTGAACGCGCTAATCTTAGAAACTACTAGCCCGAATTGGAAAATTATTTTTGTGTTAGATATTCCGGTTATCGAGGAAGGCTATAGGCTATATTACATCACGCTACGACTAATAGGAGCAGAGCATCAATGAAAAATGTTGCGAAAACTTCGCAAAGTCGTTCGTTAGTTCTGCGAGATACCATACCGCGCGACTTAGAAAGAATTTGGTTTCCGGTCTTTAGAACGCATGCGAAGCCGCAGGAAATGCTAGTAAGCTGTAAGACGATAAATTATTAACTAGATAAAATTTATCTTGCTCCTATGTTTTGAGGTACTAGAATATCTAATGGCATGGGTTGCTCCTGGCACTCCTGTAACAACAGAGTGCAGTGTTGTCATGGTCACTTTCAGGGTTGTTATGGTCTTCTCCAGCAGACTTGGCGATTTGCGAGGCACGATCCAGGGGTATAATGTCGGGTTTTACTTGGTAGTACTGGCTTTGTCGATGAATTCCACATAACCAGCTGAATGAATGTAGAAAGTATGCCTACATTTTCTTAACTTTAAAAAGTATATCAGTGAAGCACTAACTTCGTTTAACAAAATAAGTCACAAATAGTAGCACAAAAGAAGTAAATCTCTAAGAAAAGCCAGTATGTTAGCTTAAATTCTTAGATATGAAATCAATAAGCATTTCTCATTCATCAATTACGCTGCCTCGTGCTTTTACTATAAATGACGTAACAATACGATTGTTTTAACTTTAAAATACATAATATTTTATTGTTATACATTAGCATTTAGTAGAATATATTTTTTCCTAGAACAGTATTGAGAATGACACAATTGATGATTACGGATTGAGTGTAACAGTGACTTATTTTTTGTTGGAGATGTGTAAGACTGTTTGGTTACATTAGTTAAGACGAGACGTCATTATGACGGTTATACATCAGCAATTTCATGAGACTTATATAATAAACTATGTCAGTTATTTTCTTGTTTTTATAATATTATGTATTGTATATGTCATTTATTGTCTAAATGTATAAATAAGTAATTAATTAAAAAAATAAATGTTGCAGTGGACCGAATTGTGAAGAGATGTAGAGAACTGATGTAGAGTTAGTATATATTTAGGGCGCTTTCCTTACGTACCTACCTATAAAAAAAAGTGCGTGTGTACAAAGTACACATGACAGAAGTAAAACTTCTTTGGCAAACTAATTTTTAAATCTCGTTTATATTTATACTAAATAACCCGTCTAAACTCGTTGAGAGACAGAGTTAGAAATGTCACTGACTCGCGGTGGGCGAGATCTAACTAAGGCTAACTCTTTCCCGTCTCTGAGTGCCTGGTACTATGGACTTATTTTTTCGTTTCATCGACTTTGAAATAACAACGATTCTAAAGAAGTTTCACTTCAATAACAGAGTTAGTCTTCTTTATCCGATTCCTCTCTTAAGAGTGAAGGTAGCTTGTAACTAGATCAAGCATTAAGTACGGACATAAAAGTACTAAATGAAATAGTAAGTAAATGCGGAGCTCAGTTCAGCTCTTTTAAGCAAAGAAAATGAATATGTTAAACACAAATTGTGATGCATATACCGAGTTCCTAATTTTTCCCATAACACGATATACATTATTATAATTTGACGATACGTTTGGTTCAATTGGAAGGGACTTCCTGTGCCAGTGCTCAAGGATTTAAATTCCCGTTATCGTAGGCATTTATATATGTGATAAGCTTAAATGTTTGTACTTCGAACATGGGTGTTTATAATGTAATGGTATCGCAATTATTCAATATTAATTTCACTGTTATAATATTTTTATTGTTAATTTTACTTTCTTCCTAATGTCTAATTTAATTTAATTCATTTTTATTTTTTAATGATTAAAAAAAACATGTGAGTGATTAGCCTGACTTTTGCATAGGCTATAGTTAAATTAAGTTCCAAATCACGTCGCACGTCATTATAACCGTATGGATACAATAGAAACAAACTCTTAAGCAATAGTATAGAACACGGGCTGATTGACACAAAGTACTGATGTCTCAACTCGTTATACCGATATGTGAATGTTTCTAAATCTGACCCTTTTATGTATTTACAAGATGAAACCTACGACAAACTGTAAATGATAATACGAAATCTATTACGTAAATTTTGTATGCTATTTCATCCTCGGCGTCCCGAATAGCAGAATAAGTATTAAAAAAATATAAAAAAAATTATAGAATCGACTGTTACCGTTCGTACCGCCTGGTACGAAGTTCGCGGGTCAGTTATAAATAATGTTTATAGGACCGATAGATTAATTTTTAAAGCGCCTTACTAAATATTGAAGCAATATCTCAACTCTGATACTTAGGTGTTTTGTTTATATATTGATGTTTGTTAATGCTTGTATGTAAATAATTTTCGTTAATTTATTTGACCTAATTAAAGCACTATGACTTTACCTGTAAACTTCTAATTCACTCATGCATAGTTATAAGCTTGTGTTTTTGTTGTGAGTAATATTGAATTATGAATAGACATTAGATAATACTAACACTAGCTACTTTCTTATTACTTTACACATAAAATCCTAGTTACAAACTAAATAAAATAACATATAAATAAATAAATATGTTGGGACACTTACACACAGCACTATCTAGTTCCACGGTAAGGTACGAGCCTTGTGTTATGGATACTAGATGGTTGATATACTACACATATATAAGTTTAAATACATACATATTATAAATATAAACACTCATGACTGGAGAACAAACATCCGTGCTCAACAAATGTATGCCCCCAGCGGGACTCGAACCCGCGACCGCTTGCGCAGCAAGTAGGGTCACTACAAACTGCGCCACGCGTGTCGTCAAATAATACATAAGAACTGATACATATTAAAGAAAAGTTTGCCACACAAATGGATGTAAAATATTTTAAACTATCATCAACTCTGAAAATATATGGTCATGTAGGGTACTATAGCAAGTAAAACAAGACTTTTCATCAGTTATTTCTAACTTTTTAGTGCTTTTTTAAATTTTGAAGTTAACATTTTTAATTGAAAAACGCTAGTGAAGCCACGGCTAGTGATAATATTTTGATTTATATTATTTTTATACTTTTAAAGTACACAAGTCCCAACAATACAATTAGTATAATATTAGTGTAATACTAAAAGTATTTGGAACTAATCAAATTAGGTGCAATAATTTACATACAAAGTCTTTTGTATGATTTTTGTGTGTACAGGGCAGATACCTACTTATTATGTTTGTTTTTTTTATTTATATAAGATAGTATGTGGGGGTTCGAGCTGTACCTAAGTTAAGTAAGCTAAATAATTTAAAAAATATTTCTTCCGAAAGCTTACTATAGATCAAATTAAAAAGTTAATTATGTTTGGGTCATATGTTGGGTCATTTTTACAAACAGCGCCATCTAATTCCGCGGTTAGCTACGAGTGAAGCTTGTGTTACGGATACCAGATGGTTGATATACTAAACTACATACATACCTACATATTATAAATTTAAACACCCATGACTGGAGTACTAACATCCGAGTTTCACAAATGGATGCCCCCAGCGGGACTCGAACCCGCGACCGCTGGCACAAGAAAGTAGGGTCACTACAGTCTGCGCCAAACGTGAAGTTAAAAATCTTTACTAAATAAAAAACCGTTGTTGGATAGTCCGTTTATCGAGGAAGGCTATATTACATCACGCTGCGGCCAATAGGAGCGGAGCATCAATGAAAAATGTTTCAAAAACGGGAAGGGCGTAAGTTCTGCGAGGTACTATACCATGCGACTCGAAGTGCGAAGTCGCGGGAAATGCTAGTATATAATATATCCATTTTTAATCAAATATATAATTAAATAATCTCGACAACCCTATACTTAAACAGTCGCGCAATTGTTATAAATTTAAATTTATATTAGGATCTAGTTTAGACCACATTATTTTATTTAGTTCACATAATTCTTAGTTGGACTCCGATATTAAGACGTGAACGATATATTTATCCCTAAAAATAAATTAATGATGGCTACGAGAGTGAAAGAGGTCCATCCAGAAAGTATTGATCAGTCATGTGAGTAAAAGAAATACAAATATAAAAAAACTTTTTCTACTTAGCTTATAAAGCCTATTTTGTAAAAATATATTATAGTCAAAAAAACTCTAATAAAGTTTTATTTTAATAATGCTCGGTAAAATATGGATTTTGTAGTATAACAATAGTTGACAGCCCAAATTCAGCCTAGCAACTTAGTAACTCCGAAGCTATCAGCTATTATAACTTTATTAGACGAGATTCGAACTAAACTTATTTTTTTATCATTGGGAAATGCTTTGTAAAGCCAATACTATTCACTAAAACCCAAGCAACCATCTTCCGTCTTAATAACGCGCTAATCTCCGGTCCGAATAGAAAAAATCTTTTTGTGTTGTTATTCCGTTTATCAAGGAAGGCTATAGGCTATAGTACGTCACGTTACGACCAATATGAGCGGAGCATTAATGAAAAATGTTACAAAAACGGGAAGGAAGGGCGCTACTTCTCCGAAGTCCGGGAGGGCCACTCTCCTTCCCCCCTCCCTCTTCCCTTCATCCTCCGCCTTCGTTCTCAACTCCCTCCCACTTCCCTTCCTCCTTCATCCCTCCCGTTCAGGCTTGCATGGTCCATGGGCGGAGGTGACCACTTCCCATCAGGTGAAGGCTCACCTGCCCGTTTGCCCCTTTTTACCATAAAAAAAAAGTACCATACCGCGCGACTCAGAAAGAATTTGGTTTCTGGTTCTTAGAAAGCGTCCGCTTGCAAAGCCACGAGAAATGCTAGTCTTAAATATGAGCATTTGGGTGAATGCAGAGCCAGAGCCGCAGCTCGCACAATATGAATTACTATACTGCGCTGAAATTTCAAAGGATAAATAAAACAAAACAAGTTTGTTTCCACCCCTTCCTTTTCTCTTTCTTTTCTCTACCCAAAGGTTGCCTAGAATAGATCGCTCTTTAGCGATAAGGCCGCCAATTGTACTATTTCTCTAAAACCTATTCCTATCATGTAATGTAAAATAATGGTGTGCAATAAAGTATATTCGAGTTGATTTCACTTGACATCTTGGACCCATTGCTTACGTAGTTATTGTTTCATATATTTGTTTACGGATACTCATTTTTTCTTCAAAGAAAATTTAGTTTCGAATTATTTCATATAACTTTACTGCCTCATTGATCTTCTGACTAGAATTTACTCCGGTAGGTACATCTGTGGACCTTGGCTTCGAGACTCGGTTGTGTTCATATTCATTTATAGATTATTTCTATCAAGAAATTCCAGTTGAGAAGCTGACGGTGTGTCACCTCGTGCCTCGGAGATTACGTAAAGTCCTCGGTCCTGGCCACTTGTATCTATACGTACCAAGAGCACAATAATGTCTCCTGGGTAGATGGCTAGTCCAATAGCATTGGCTGTCGTGGCTGAAATCAGTTTATTAGATATTAATCACATATAATCAATTTTTTTTCAGTACTCGTTGAAACATGGACTTTTTATGAAACCAGTTTTGGTGTTTCCTCAGTTATTTTAATATACCTTGCTGTTGTATTATGGATATTACCACGTTTCATGAAATACAGACAGCCGTATCAACTAACTAATACCTTGTTATTCTACAATGCATTCCAAGTCGTCTTCTCTGCGTACGCAGTTTTTCTTGTAAGTATGCACAATTGCTATTATTTTTAGTGATTATATTTTCTAAGTAAAAAAAATATATATACATACATACGAAACATAAAGCACATACATGCATTATTCACGTATGCTTAAGTTTATAGAGAAACAGTCAGACAGACAGACAGACAGAAATTCTAGGAACCATTTGGTCATTGTATATGCCTTTGAAGCAATTTAAATCTAAAATTAAAAATACGCTACTGAATAAGGCTTATTACACCATCACGGAATACTTAGTAGATGTAAATGTGTGGGATTAATGTCTGGTTGTGTCTCACGTAGGATAAATAGATAAATATTGTAATGCAATATTGTTATCAAATATTTTTTTTTGAAAAGAGCAACTGTTGAGTTTCTCGCCGGTTCTTCTCAGCAGAACAGCTTTCCGAGCCGGTGGTAGCTTACTCACAGACTTACAGACTGACATTTAATTTTAATAATGTAAAAATGAAGATTTAAAAGAGCTTGTAAAAGTCTATTTGAATAAAGAATGTTTTGATTTGATTTGATTTGACACAGAATTTTATTTTATGTATAGATGAATAGAAAATGCGAAGTATAATATTATTATTGAGTTATGAATATGAATTATCTATAGTAATTTTATTTTGTTTTCAGTATGTCAGATATATGTTTAATTACGGAATTATTACTACTAGGTGTCCTAAAGGAGTTGACTTACAAAAGGTGAGAGGGACTTGTCTTTTATTTAAATAATAATTATTATTCATGTATTTGTAGATTTTATAAATATAGTATAATATAGTATATGAAAAAATATGTTGTGACATTATTACACACAGCGCCATCTAGTTCCGTCGTAAGATACGAAGGAAGCTTGGGTTACGGATACCAGATAGTAGATATATACTACATATTTGATTTTAAATACATACATATAATAAATATAAACTCCCATGACTGGAGTACAAACATCCCAGTTTAACAAATGAATGCCCCCAGCGGGACTCGAACCCGCGACCGCTGGCGCAAGAAAGTAGAGTCACTAGAAACTGCGCCAAATCGTGTCGACGTCAAAAGTCTTAGCTTGTTCGGATATGGAATATTTCGCTCGGTGATATTTCAGGCTGAAATGTAATGTATATTTCTGAAATAAAATCTGTAAAGCTACTTTTGCTTGACTTTTGTAACTTTTAATAGAAAATTAGCAATATTTCATTTTATAATAAAACTCACCCTTCCTTTTTCTCGGGTTCTATCTTGGTTTTAATTTTTTTATAGTCCATACTAGACCATGGACTAAAACATTCTTAATTAACTACCTTTTTATCATCGTATTGTTTTAGCTATTTAAACATAGAATAAAGTTATTAACAAAAAACTTCAAGACCAATTTTTCGAAACTATTTATTGTGGCAACTATTAATTAGCCTAAACCGATACCTTTGGCTCAATTTAGTGAGGAGTTGAGTACCTTACAATTACCAGGTGTTGATGCTGAAACCGTTCAAGCTTATTGCATTCAGCCCTTTTTAAAAGGACGACAGTTGTAGCCCAGTGGTAACACGCTCGCTTGGATAACCGAGTGATGCGGGTTCAAATCCGGGTTTCGCATCTCTGATATTCTCATGTGCGAATCATTTCTATCAAGTTTATCACTTGTCTTACGGTGAAGGATACATCGTGAGGAAACCTGTATGTCTGAGAAAACCTAGGAGGTTTTCGAAAGACATGTGAAGTCCGCTAATCTCACCCACTAGGTCAGCAAGAGAGACTATGGCCTAATCCTCGTATTGGGGGGAGGCTCGTGCCCAGCAGTGGGACTTTGAAAAGGGCATGGATGCATGCTTATTGCACCGTTGGTTTTGAATGTAATAGATCTATCTCTAATAGATCTGAAACTGAAAGTGGTTCATCTTGTAGAAAAGAGTTGATTACCTATAGGACTAAGAATACTCACGATTAAAATAATTTTCAAACAAAAACAATTAAATTAAAATCGTTACAGCCGTTTGGGCTTGGGGTGTGGATACTCACTCACGTTGAGACTCTTTGTGTTTAACACTCCTCTTTTTGTGACGACGGTAAAATAAGAAAAATTTGAAAAACAATTTTCGTGACTAGTATGTTTAAGAATTTCTGAAATACGAGTGCTACTCGTATGTTATACAAACATTAAATATTAAAAGTCATTTCTATAAAAAAGTACTTTAGTTTTAAGATTACAATTTATGTAAAAAAATAATAATATTCAAATTTACAATATAACATTTTTACCTATAATTTTATTTATTATAATTTATAAAAATAAATATTTTACAATAAATAATTAATAAGGCAATCCAATTTTACTAATATTTTATTTTAAGGTCGTATCAGAAATTTGGCCATATTTCATTGCAAAGCACATAGATCTGTTGGATACAGTATTTTTCGTACTGAGAAAAAAAGATAAACAAGTCACCTTTCTTCACGTTTTTCACCACGCTCTAATGATTACGTGGACATGGTTCTACTTGATGTACTATCCCACTGACCACTTCGTGGGAGTAGGATTTGCTAACAGTTTTGTCCATGTTTTAATGTACGCGTACTATGGTTTATCATCGCTAGGACCTAAATACTCGAAATTTGTCTGGTGGAAGAAACATTTGACTAAAGTTCAACTGGTAAGTAGTACCTTAGTAGTAATTGTTACATCTAGCTTTTAACATGTCCAAAAATAAAAATAAAATATTATTTTTAAATATATTAGGTGGAATATGGAAAATTATCAATACTAGCGACTCGCCCTCGCTTCGCTCGGGCTCTTCCCTAGATTTAGCACAGGCAAAGCCGCGGGATCCGCTAGTTATGCATATAAACCTTCCTCTTGAATCACTCTATCTATTAAAAAAACCGCATCAAAATCCGTTGTGTAGTTTTAAAGATTTAAGCATACATAGGGATATAGGGACAGAGAAAGCGACTTTGTTTTATACTATGTAGTGATTTGGTTTGTTGTGGTCTGGATATTATGCTTGACGTAGAATAAATACAAAATGACAGTGGTAGCTCAATGGTGACACGACGAGTGGTCAAAAAACAACTGATTATCAATCAGGTATCGCACGGTTAAGGTTTCGCACGGTTAATGTGCGAAACCTTAATTAGACTGCTAGGCGAAGGGCACTTTGCAATTACTGAGGGTTGCTTCTCGTCGTGCATGCATTGTTTGAGATAATCAAAATATTTTTTTAGATATTTAAATGTCTGAAATTTGATAAAGTTTGCGGACTATGATTTGATCTCTTGTAGTCACTAAAATTATTTATTATTGTGAATGAAAGTAACTAATATATTTATTCAAGACAAACTTGTTTATTGTCTGTAAAAAGTGACCTCTGAGTGGTCTAAACTTTAAAACCTTAATCCCTTCCTGGCCATGATTTCTGAACAATCGAAACATCGAGAACCAAAAATCAAAGTAAGACTGCGAAAAATTTCGAGAAGATATACCTATTTATGATATTAAATATTCGCTTGAATCTAAGATAATAATAATACATATAGTAATTATATTATTTTAATTTTTACAGGTCCAATTTATCTTAGTGTTAACGAATTTACATTATCAGCAGAAGTTGTCGCCGTGTCCCATTCCCTCTGCATTCCACTATTTTTGTCTGTCTTGCATCAGTTCTTTCTTCATCCTGTTTATAAACTTCTATGTACAAAATTATAGCGCTATACAAAAAAGGAAAATGGATACAATCAACATTGGCTGTAACGTTGATATGCAAAAAATGAATTAAATTATGTACGAGTATTGTAGTGGTATTATAAGAATGAAAATTGTAGCTACGAATGCAAAATATATTGTAAAAATAAAAGTTTCTTTTATTATTAAAGTAAGAGGGCTGGTTTAACTTTGATGTGAATTTAAATATATATAAAATAAAATTCTAACATATTCGAACCTATCTACATTGAAAATTTTTGGAAACTTTTGAAATATAGCTAGTTATATTGTCATCAATATGGAAGCCGAATCTTTAATTTCTAGAATTTTTGTCTGTCTGTCGGTCTGTGATCGCATGATGTGAAATTCAGACTACTGAACAGATTTTGATGAAATTTGGTATGATAGCTATATAGCTATTTAACGACAAGTTTGGCGCAGTTTGTAGTGACCCTACTTTCTTGCGCCAGCGTTCGCGGGTTCAAGTCCCGCTGGGGGCATTCATTTATTAAACTCGGATATTTGTACTTCAGTCATGGGTGTTTATATTTATAATATGTATGTATTTTACTATCTGGTATCCGTAACACAAGCCTCGTAGCTTACCACGGAACTAAATAGGCTGTGTGTAATAATGTCTCAACATATTTATGTATTTATTATTATTATTTATATATAGTAATATAGTATATTTATTATTAAATTAATAATTTATAATCAATAAATCGTGCGTAGAGTTTTTTTTACGAATTTTACACACTAAATCTGTTTGGGAATCAAATCTAGGTCAAAAATTTAATTACTAGACCTAAAAATAATGATGTATCAATAATATTTGAACACTGAATATGTATGGCGTAAGACAATTAGCATTAAAGAAATATTGAACAATGTGCGTGATCTTTGATTTACATTAACCAACGTTGCTTACAATTATAATTAACTAGCTTTACCCGCGGCTTCACCGGCGTTCATTTTTTTAATTGCTAATCAACCTCATTGGGTTGATTTGTAGGATGCCTGAAAGTTTCTTCAAAATTACTGTAGCTATTTCAGAACCCATTTTTAATACAAACAATTTTTTAATTTTTCGGAAAAAAATATTTTTTTTAGTAAAAAGTATCCTATGTTACTTCTAATACCTCCAAGAATATGTGAACAAAGTTTCATGATGATCGGTTGAGTAGTTTTCGCGTGAAAGCGTAACAAACAAACTTACATTCACATTTATAATATTAGTAGGGATTCTTGTTGATGTTTAATTAATTTACTACTTTAATTTTTATTTAGGCTCCGGATGACGATAAAATAAATGTATATAATTTTGTAAATTTGATAATAAAGTCAAGAAATGGACGGTGAAATTTAATTTTGAGTTTATTTGATGACTCCCAAGTCCTCACCTTTATTAAACAATAACTCCTTGTTCAAAGAACTTGTTGTGATGTGTGTTTCCTGTGAAGAAGAGTATTAAAAAATATGGGATTTTTCAATGAATTCTTTTCGGATTTATGTATCGGATATTAAAAATGTTTAATCTATACATATAAATAAATTGGACTGTCTGTATTTTATTTCTAATTAACAGATTTTAAATTATTATATACGATACTAGCAAAACAAAAAATACAATTTTTAAATTTTTTGTCTGTCTGTACGGCTAATCTCTGAAACGGCTAGAACGAGTTTCACTCGTAGATAGCTAATGTTATAAGGCTACTTAGGCAACTTTTTAACTGACTTCAAAAAAGGAGGAGGTAGAAATTTTATTTATTTTAACTAACGGAACTGGCCTGGATGCTAAACCTAGGGAAGAACCAGAGCGAAGCGAGGGTGAGTTGCTAATAGTAAAAACGAACACAACTGAGACTCGACTTCAAGAAAGGAAAAATATTAAATAAACCGGAACAAAACCTGGATAGATATTATTTTCATTCATAATGTCCAATACTTGCTCTAATCTAAGAAATTATCAAGAGACAAAATGTAAATTGGTCTCCTAAAATGTGTGTGTTTCTCACTTGATAATGTGCAACGCTCTTATTTGTCATTGAAAGTCGTTTGCGTCATTCAATAGCGTCCGGCAATCCCGTGGGCTAGAAGCTGAGAGACGCACATTTTTTTTTTATGGTAAAAAGGAGGCAAACGGGCAGGAGGCTCACCTGATGGAAAGTGATCACCACCGCCCATGGACATCTGCAATACCGCAGGGCTTGCAAATGCGTTACCGGCCTTTCAGGAAGGAATACGCTCTCTTCTTGAAGGTTGCCAGGTCGTAGCGGTTTGGAAAGACCGCCGGCGACAGCTGGTTCCACAGAGTGGTTGTGCGTGGCAGAAAATGTCTTAAAAATCGCACTGTTGTGGAACACTGGACATCGACGTGGTGTGGATGGAATTTGCGGTTTTGACGCGATGTCCGATGGTGAAATTCTGTGGCCGGGATCAGTCCAAACACTTCCTTGGAACACTGCTCGTGGTAAATGCGGTAGAAGATGCAGATTGATCCAACATCTCTACGCAGAGCTAAAGGATCAAGCCGATCGGAGAGAGCTTGATCGTCGACAACTCGAGCCGCCCTACGTTGAATGCGGTCAAATGGAAGTAGCTAGTACTGGGGAGCTCCTGCCCAGAGATGAGAACAGTACTCCATGTGGGGCCGAATTCGCGCCATATAAAGATTAAGACGCTGACCCGACGTGAAGTACTGTCTCGCCTTACTGAGCACACCAAGCTTCTTTGAGGCCAATTTGGCCTTACCTTCCAACTGACCACGGAACTGGACGTTGCCCGAGATGTCGACACCAAGTATTCCGATACTGGCTGTGGCAAACAGGGGAGTGTCCTCAAATAGAGGAGTGACGACAAATGGCGACTTTTTAGCGGTCAACGCGCAAACTTGTGTCTTTTTGGGGTTGAATTGGACTAAGTTTAGTCGACCCAAATCCGAGACTTTGGTTAATGATGATTCAATTTCAGACACAAGTTTGTTCCGACACTCGTCGACGTAATCCCGAGAAATATTAGCGCGGCCATTACATCGTTCGCATCATTAATCGTTGGATATGAATATTTTCAGTTAACTGCTTTGTTAATTTGACATTCGCAATAATATAGAAATATATGTAGAAATTGTACGTAACACGAAAGTTTTTTTGGCAAATCAATAATGCCGATGTCGATGTTGTGAAGACGTAAATTTTTTTTTGTTGTAATAAAGTCTAATAATAATTGAATGAAATACATACATTACAGTTATTTCGCATTATTTTGTAAGTTACTATGCTATAATTGAGTGTGATTTTATTCTTAACAAGTATCGTATTTTTCTAGAAATAATAATCCTTTATGTCGAGATACTCAGCAGTGACCATACAAAATTCAATTAAAATCTGCTCAGAAGTGTTTTTTAATGATGCGTTCACAGAAAGACAAACAGACAGACAAGAAATATGAAAACTTCAATAAGATTTTCTGAAAACATTTATAGTAAGGATTGTATTTTATATCATACTAGCGACTCGCCCTCGCTTCGCTCGGGCTCTTCCCTAGATTTGGCACAGGCAAAGCCGCGGGATCTGCTAGTTATACATATAAACCTTCCTCTTGAATCACTCTATCTATTGGAAAAAACCGCATCAAAATCCGTTGCGTAGTTTTAAAGATTTAAGCATACTTAGGGATATAGGGACAGAGAAAGCGACTTTGTTTTATACTATGTAGTGATTGTAGTAGTAGAATTTTGTAGTATTAATTTGTCCAATATATTATTAGAAAATATTTTTTAAAGTTTAATTTTGAGCGTAAAATCTGTCGTAATAAATATTAACATTCGTGCTCACCTCACAAATTTTTGTCCCCAACGGGACTCGAACCCACGACTAAAGTGTCGGGAAAATATAAAATGAGTAACAACAGTAAAGTCAAGCGCTCAAACTAGTATAACGCAACACGCAGTACACGACACGGATGATGTACACATATCGTAACATAATAATCGGATGTAGTTGCAACGGCGGATAAGAAAGTTTCGGCCTTTGTCTAGTTGCTTCAATAAAACCTTCGATTCAAATTTAGTAAGAGATGACACGTAAAATGGTTCATTAGTTTTGTATTAGTGTTTTCTAACATATTTCCAAGAAAACTACTATTTTATATGATTTACTTGATTGCACAAAAAGAGGTTATGTTTTTTAAATTCGTGTATGTGCGTACTATGTGTAATGTTTGTATGTCCGTCCACTTATCAGCTACGGCCTACAGTTAAAACGGTTTGACAGATTTTAAAAAATATAGTGTAGATATCCCGTTTTAAAACAGGTTCTGCGTACAGATACGGTACTTAGAAATAGGATTAAATCGAAAGCTCAATTTCTAAAATTTGAATACAAGTTAAATTACTAAAAACAATGACTGTTAGATTGAATATAGAATAAAGCCCTACAAAAATTGATTTTATTTCACGCAAAAATATGAAATTGGTTTTAAGTAATAGCATTTATGTTGTAAAATAATTGTAAAAGAACTTCTTGATATAGATATTGTACAGCCCTTATTAATGTTCCACTGCTGGGCACGGGCCTATCTTCAATACGAGGGGATTAGGTCATAGTCCACCACGCTGGCTAATTGCGGGTTGGCGGACTTCACATGTCTGAAAACTTGCTAGTTTCTCTCACTAGTAATCATGTTAGCAATATCACAGGTGCGAGACCCAGATTTGAACCCGCATCACTCGGATGTTCAAGCGAGCGCGTTAAAACTGGGTTACACTGTCTCTATATACCAGGTATGAAGATACTTAAAAACTAATAGTGGCTTTAAAATTATACTTTATATTATTTTTACAGCTGAGCTATTATTTTATAATATTGTAAGTCTATTTTTTTAAATAAATCTATTATTGAACAAAACCTATTTACAACTTCATTTCTTTGTTAAGAGAATAAAATCTTTATAATAATAATTAATTAATATTCTAAATATTTTGAGGTGGCCTTTTGATATGTCATTATTCATGGATATTCGTGGATTTTACATTTGTCCTTAAAATTTCTAACTTCGATGTCAAAATAAGTCAATTAATCTAAATTATTCTATATAAAATATTACTGGAATAACTATAAATACGAATTAAAATTAGTATAAGTCAAGGAAAATGACATTGTATAACAATGTTTCATTACAAATATGAATTAAAATTAGTATAAAGGTGCTTCTACACGGGTAATGTTTTTCTGCAATATGTGGCCGGGAACATTGCAAGTAATACCAGCAACACTATGCAATATTGCAGTACTGTCCCAGCCATATCGCAAATCATGTTTGGTATGGCCCCGTATGGCCGATATTACCAGACGATCGATGAGCGATCGATTTTCTGCAATATTGCCCGGCCTATTGTTGTTTCGGTCGCTCTCTATTGTTATGGCATAGGCTGTCCATTTTTACGCGACTGAAGTTTGCTGTGAGTGACGCCGTGATTAATTGCTATATTCTGTGTTATTGTTGTTTTGTCAGTTGTTACGTTGCCTTGACAATAATATGATTGCAAAGCATTGCCCAGCCACATATTGCTCGGCCATTGTTGCAATATTTTTGTGATGGCTCTGCAATTAGTTGACATTATTGCAGCCAGCAGAAAAATAATGCCCGTTTAGAAGCACCCTTAGTCAAAGAAAATGTCATTGTATAACAATAAATTCCTACATAATATAAATGTAGATTTTTCGCGGAATTATTTTTAGTTTTAGTTTCCGGCCCTTTGAATGCTATTAATCTATTGTTACTATTTCTTTTACTTTAAATTAAACTATATTATTATATTTATCATGACCCTCTATTATTTTTAATAACACGTTGTATTAGTTTTATTGCAATTGTGAAATATTCGCGTAAATCAGTAATATCTAAAATGGTTCTTAAGTACTCCTACGTAATAAATTATCGTGATTTTAAGGAATACATCAATAAAATGGATCCAGTTAGATTTGTTTGTTTTTCAATAGGCACGAACACTATCGAAACGAATATAAGATCCTAGTCTTAAATATTATGAATATTTATTCTATTTAAGGCATATTTTTAATGAAAGCTATATATATTCTGCAACATTTCCGATAACATTGTCTTTTAAACGACCCTCATCGACGCACTTAACCTCCAAAATAACGAATATGCAAAAAGACATTCTGTAAACGGGAACAAATCTCGCGACCTCAATTTAAGATGTTTGCTGCTATCATTAATGAACTTGAATAAAACTAGTTGGCATTAAAAATTATGCGTTTTAATTTGTGCGTATTAAAATCAAAAGTAAAACCAAAGTCAAGATATGTTTCCTACCTAAATCTTCACTACATATTATTAAAAAAAGTCCTCCGACGCGTATGTCTGTCTTTTCGCGATATACTCAAAAACTGCTGCACCGATTTTCATGTTGTTTTCACCAATGGATAAACTGGTTCTTGAAGAAGGAACTCGTTCATCCCGTCGGTACGCCAGACTCTCCCCTCAATTAAAGAACATATTTAAATAAAGGTTTCGAATTGACAAGATATGTCCACAATATTCGTATAATGGCGTAATTTAGATTTTAAAAATATAGAATAATGTCAGTTATGAAAAAGAAAAAAAATACATATACTTATATTAGTTGATTATTTATGCGTGCGTTCAGAAATTTATTTTGTGTAAACTAAGGAAAATTTATCAAGCTACTTAAATATAAAAAAATGACATGTGAATAAATTACTTAATTAAGAAATAGTTTTGTAATGGCTGGAGTGATTTTGATGAAATCTTCCAGCAATCTATAGATTAGCCCAGCGAGTGAAGTGTAAAGATTAGTAGCGATTGAAAACATGAACGCGAACAAAACCGCGGGTACTGCTAGTATATTATAAAAAAAGCTATTTCCTAAAGCTTGTAATAATAGCCTCTAACAAAATAAAATCGTCTGATATAATAATTATCCACCTACGACTATTTTCAATACCAAAAATATCTTTTAAGCTACTCAAGATAAACTTCTATTTCTTTAATACAAATCCGTTTATTTCAGCATGAACAAAAAATATATTATACATAAGTTAATCTCCTGTACAAATTTTCAACTACGTCCTTCAATCTTGTTATAACTTCATTAATAAAAAAAATATTTAGAAGTAAACTAAATATAACACGTAATAATTAACAATTACAATGAATCTTACTTACGACCTTGCGTAAATCAATTAACTTAATATTTTTTGAATACTTTGCTACAAATTAAAAGAATTTAGCATTTTAATTTAAACTCCAACTCAAAACTTCATATAAACTCACGTGTAATACGACCTGACTGTACTAAAAGCTAAATTTCCTAGAGAAAACACCGATCCCAATAAGCATTTTACAAATGGTTGCATAAGTTTCAAACAACCTGCGCACACGCAGCCTTCTTAGTTCTTACGCGAAATCAGTCGCCTTCGTACCATCGTGACGATCGGTATATTGTGCTATAACTTCTAAACCGTGTCGTGATTTTTTTCTATTCAGTGATTACCCTAAGAGGTTAGTATTTTATTTTACATATATTTTTAAATATTTATAAATAAAAAAATACTTTAAACTATAACACGTTAATTATAATTTACGTGAAAGTCATCTTTGAAAAAGATAATTATGGTGTATTAGAATTTTCACAAACAATCTCGATCATTATAATGTGATTAATATTAAATTATTGAAAAACTTATAAAAGGCTGCTTGTATTTTTTTGTGTTTAGTTTCATATATATTACATCGTAAAATTTACTTCCTTTATATAAAATGAAAATATAAAAGCCTTGTGCAAGAAATAATTAAATATTTACGTAACAAGTACTTTTTGATTTTATGGACTTAATATTACGTATCTTATACACTTAGAAACCTCTCTTGCATCCCTCAAAACTTGGGAAAAATCGGTCTACACCATATTTTCAATGGAAACAAAATAAATAAAGTTTATCGGAAATAAAATTATATATTAGAATAAAACTGCTACTGATTATTGAGCTTATATGCTAAAAACCTTAGATATTTTTCGGAAAAAACAAAGGAAAAATAAAGGAAATAAACAAAAATTTGCATTACAAATATATTATAGCTATTGTATTTAGGCCTTTTTTAAAATTCTCACTGTACATGGCAGTTTCCCTTTACTAGTGGGATCTGGCCATAACTATCACGTTAATTAAGTGCAGGTATGGATTTCACGAGTCATTCCAAAATCTAATAGATCCACGCTCCATGGACATATCGTGTCAAAAAAATTCGCACATGAAAATATCAGAGGTACGCGACGCGGGATTTGAATCCGCTTCACTGAGTTTTACAAGTGAGCGCGTTACCACTACGCCATTGTGCACTTATGCATTGAAATTGTATTGTAATAATAATAAAACTTCCATTAATTATCATTTACGTATATAGATTGCATATTGATACTAACAATTATAAACCACATTATAATAAGATTTAAAAAGAAACTCAATAATATATAAGCCAACGTTGTGTTTGAAATTAGAGTATTAAGAAACTGTAACAAAACTAAATACGGATCCCTACTCACATGAAAAGCTGTCCTTTTGTGCTAACCCAAGTAAGTATTCCATCAATAGATGTTGGGAATATGTTGGGACATTATTACATACAGTGCGATCTAGTTCCGTGGTAAGCTACGAAGAAAGCTTGTGTTACGAATACTAGATAGTTGATACACTACATATTATATCATTTTAAATACATACACATTATATATATAAACACCCATGACTGGAGTAAAAAGATTCGAGTTTAACAAATGAATGAGCGGGACTCGAACCCGCGACCGCTGGCGCTAGAAAGTAGGTACAAATTGCGCCAAACGTTTGAGGCATTCAATGTTGATAAACTTCTGAAGAACTACATAACCGACCGATCAAATTGAAACAACATAAATCAAAACTTGCTGATGTCAATTTTATATTCCGAAAGCCATTTTTTCGCATTCTAAGGCATCAACTATTAATTATCATTAATTTTAGGCAGAAGTGATGTAACTACATATTATGTATGTCAATATTTAAATCGCTCTTTATTATATTATATATTTTATAACTAGCAAAAAGCTGAGCTTTGTAAGGGTTCGCGTAGTTTTGCTAACGGATAGTAATTTTTTTTTTTTTTAATTATATATTTTTATATAAGATTATTGAAGTTTTGATTGTCTAACAGATGACGTTAGTAGAACAATAAAATTATATCCAATGAACACAAAATACTACTAATAATTGCTTACTTTTTTAATGGTTATAAAATTATATATTTTTTGACAGATAACACATCTAGATATGAAGATAAATTACGGTGTTAAAGCACAAATCTATAGGCGTGATATTTTTTCAGTAAAGTGTACCACAAAATGTCCTGGTAGTGGAATAGTGTTAGGGCTCGTTTCGCTCGCCCTAATAAAATATTTTTTTTGTAAAATATTTTATTAGCTCTTTTATTAGATCTGGTACAGATTGTATTGCTATATTCAAATATTACTTAATATTTACGCATCTTTGTATAAAATTTTATTTATAGACCACATCCAAATTTACGCCTTTATAACGTATGCCTTCTTCACTACATAGTATAAAACAAAGACGCTTCCTGCTGTCTGTCTGTCCCTGTGGCTTAGATCTTTAAAACTACGCAACGTATTTTGATGCGGTTTTAATAGATAGAGTGTATTAAGAGGAAGGCTTATATTATGTATAATACACTAGCGGAGCCCGCGGCTTCGCTCGCACTAGATGTAGGGACAAACCCGAGGTATGCGAGGGTGAGAACTACTATGAATATAAAAAATTCAATATAATGCACTTGTCAATATACTTCGTATGAGATTTGTATGTACAAAAGTACTACATTGATTAGAATTTTATGGCAGAATCTCCCGTAACATATAATAGAAGTTATATCGCTCTCTAATTTATCTGGATGAGCAAAAGTGTCAAGTACGACGATTTCTTCATAATTGAGCCTATAGTCTTTCTTATATGAAATGGTCCCTTGATATGACTAATAACCTGTATGTATAGTATTTAAACTCCTTACAGATCTTATATTTTGTGTCTCCAGTAGGTTCCCTGCCTCTGGCCGTAGTTCACCACGCACTTCACATTTTGTCTTTTGAAAACTTGCTAGGTTTTCAAAAGACAAAAGCAGGCACGCTAAGACATGTGGTAGTCATGTTCGAAATGATTTGCGCGTGAAAATATCAAATATTCGAGATCCGGTATTTGAACCAGTTTCGAATCGATTTTGCGTCATTTAAAATAAAAGGAAACTTCCATTTAAAATGTTAAATAAATCAATAAAATTAATATGTTGAAACACTTACACGGCATACATAATTTTAAATTACTCACACACATATATTATATAAGCCACGATTGGAAAACAAATAAATGCCTATAATGCCTATAATAAATGCCTAAATTGACACAAATAAATGCTCCCAGTGGGACTCGAACACGCGACTACTGGCACAGAAAGTAGGTTCACAACGAAATGAGTAAAAAATGAAAGCACTATAAGTGTTTATATATACCCATGTGTTGAAAGTAAAGTCATACCCGTGTTAATTTCTTTTAAATAAAGTACACCTAAATTAATATAACGGTAATTAATGTACCGGAAGTAATAGACAGACGGACAGTTATTTTATAAATTAAATCTCCAGACGTACACATTATATGCTTTTTAACTGTTTTTGTTTAATGTGTATCATGACCTCTATCTTATAGCATTCAAATTACGATGTATATTTTACTAATTTTATAAACAAGTTTCATTAAAAAAATCTATAGTACATATAGTAAAATATTGTTATTGCAATTGTCTTTATTATTATATCGCTGGGCTACCTATAAAATAATTTATTAATTAAAAGCAAATTTCTAATACTTTTTTCTAATTTATGATCATTAATCAAGTAAGCTATAAGTACCTAGCTACTTACTGTACATTTTTACTGACTTTTAAATAGAAAAAAAATAATGCTTTACTAGCGGCTCACACTCTCTTTGCTTGGATTCGTCCCTAGATAATAAAAAATAAAATTATAATAATAAAATTTCTAAAATAAAAGTAGTCTGTGTTACTCCTTATAACATTAGCTATCTGCGAGTGAAAGTCCTGTCAAAATCGATTCAACCGGTTCAGATATTAGCCGAAACAAACAGACAGACAGACAAAAATTTTAAAAATTGATTTTTTGGTGTTAGTACCGTATATACTATCATATTATGCATTTAGAGAATAGCTGTTAATTAGAAGTTAAAATTAGATATTTCAATATTATTTATATATGTATAGATTACCAATAATTGTGATGAGGATTTTGTGACAAAATATTTTAGTACTTCTGTATTCTGTATTTTTCTATATTCTTTACCTACGAATATCCTATAACTAGCGACTCGCCCTCGCTTCGCTCGGGCTCTTCCCTAGATTTAGCACAGGTAAAGCCGCGGGATCTGCTAGTTATGCATATAAACCTTCCTCTTGAATCACTCTATCTATTAAAAAAAACCGCATCAAAATCCGTTGCGTAGTTTTAAAGATTTAAGCATACATAGGGATATAGGGACAGAAAAGGCGACTTTGTTTTATACTATGTAGTGATGATGATGATAACAAGACATCATACTAAAGACATTAGGCATCCTTTTGGAAATCTTGATACAAGTACCTACCTGTATCTTATACAAATTATTCATCAACTGGAAATAAAATCTATACTATAATAATAATATTATAGAGAGGAAAGATTTGTAATCTTGTATTCAATAATTATTATTTTTCCATTAGAATCCTACATTCTCACTGAGTAGGTAACATAGGCTATATTTATTACTAAGCGCTAGATTTAGGAATAAACCCAAACGAAGCGAGCGTGAGTCGCTAGTATATTAAGTACTAGCTGACCCGTGCCCACTTCGTTGGGCATAATGTTAATAATCGTTTTTTAGTACAGAGTGTTTAAATAATTTAAATTATTTTATTAATATTAAAAATTAAAAATTAAATTATCTATACTAATATTAAAAAAAATACTTTTTGTCACTTAAATATAAAAGTTAGACATATGCTGTCGTTGACTTTTTTGTAGGCATTTTCAAGCTCCACATTTTTTCTCTAGAACTCAAAAATATATCTTTCATAGTTAAGGCAGCGTTCGTAAGAAACGCTTTCATTCGACCGTTTTTTCTCCGATTCACTTTGCAAAACGGACTACCACGTAAAAGCCTTTTTATTTTCGTTTTTTTATATAACCTATGACACTCAACAATAATGTGGCTTTCTATTGGTGAAAGAATATTTAAAATCGGTTCAGTAGATCCCGAGATTACCCCTTACAATTTAACAAATAAACAAACTTTACTTCTTTATAATATTAGTATAGATATACCTATTTCTTATACCTATTTCTTATACCTATTTATTATTTATTATTATATTAAAAAAGAAAATATCAATAAAACTCTATTGTGCAATGTACGAGTTTATACACACAAATAATAATAGAAATACACAAAATAAAAAAAAAAACTAAACTAATATTTTACGAATTACAAAAAAAAAGACATATCTCAACAGAGTAAACAAATTAATTTCGTATATGAATAATATATAATATATTTGCATACTTTATGTTATGTACAAATAAATTATGCATAAAATGGCAATAATAAATTTTACGATTCAAAGCTAAATCAAACATCTATTCGATTGACTTTTTTATTTCATTGAGTTGCATATCGTGCATAAGCAGTAACACTAATGTTACACGGTGAATCATTTTTATTGATTGTTTTATAGCTATATTGATTTTATTACGAGTAAAAATTTCTTTTAATAAAGTTATAAATATAATGGGAATTTATTATTTTATTACCGTTTCGATTGTTAAGTAAATTTTAACGTTTTTCATAGAAATGTGCATATTATGTTATTTATTTTTCATCTCCAACTTACTTTGCGAGTGAAACCACGGACCATAACTGTCTCAGTAATGCTGGCTAGCAGGTTGCTTATCCAGAGATCTTGGATTCGAGTCCCGGGTTCTTACATGAACTGTTACCAACTTTTTTTATAGATTCCAATAAAGCTCGCTTTCAAAAAAGTGACAAGCGAAAAAGCTATTAATAGTTTAGTTCTTTTATGACTATGTAAAAGTTCCATATTTTTTGTATACGAGTAAAACCCATAGTTAAAAGCTCCGACTAAAAAAACAATAATTTAACATAATAAAGTAATTTAAGTAATAAAATAAAGCACGTATTTACCAAATATTACAAGTACATAATCAACAAAAACTGTAACCGGATTAAAATACCGCCACATCAAATAATGCGTAGTAACGCTACTTTAAAATGTCTACGAACTTCTAAATAATTTTTGGTCACCAAGTTTACAATCTATATTTTTATTGGATTTTGTATCATTTAGGTCTTATTATTAATTGAGAGCTTATACACTTTAATATTATTTTTTATATTTCAGTAATAATAAGTAATGTATACTATGAGCCAAAAAATACCTCAAATTGCTAATACAAGTTTATAGCATATGTGTTAATGTAACAGGTTGAACCGTATTGTTTTTATTTTTTAGCGATTCGTCTCGTCATAGTTTCTTCATCTTGTATAGAAACTAACCTGAGTTAAGTTAAAGTGAATTATGAGTTTGTATTCTTGTATTCTATAATTTGAGCGTAATAACAAGCTATTATCATATCAACTTTTGACAAAATCTGTTCAGTAGTTTTCTCGTGATGCGGTCAAAGACTTAGACAAAAATTCTAAAAACTATAGATATGGCTTATGTATATGACTATTTCAATAAGAATTTCTCAAATAATGTACTGAATCGACTAAGTTAGTACTTAAATAATAATAATAATAATAATATGTTAGGACATTATTACACACATCGCCATCTAGTTCCGTGGTAAACTACGAAGGAAGCTTGTGTTACGGATACCAGATAGTTGATATACTACATATATAAGTTTTAAATACATATATATTATAAATATAAACACCCATGACTTGAGTACAAACATCCGGGTTTAACAAATGAATGCCCCCAGCGGGACTCGAACCCGCGACCTCTGGCGCAAGAAAGTAGGGCCACTACCAACTGCGCCAAATGTGTCAAATTTATATTAATTAATTCTACTAAAGTTCAACAGCTACCCTCTAATTATAAATGATTTATATAATCTACTATTATATATAATGTATAAATACTATTATTTATATTACTAAATGGTATTTAATTATATAAGCGCAAGCCTACGTTATTGTATGTGGAGTAGGTCACTCACAGAAGATTTAGACGGCCAACGTTCCAAATTATATCCGGAATTTTTTTACAATGCTCCACTTTCTTTCGACATTGTAGTGTGCTAAATAGCTACATAAAATTTTATTATAAACGTTAGAACCTGATGTAACTATGTAGATCGCCAATTCGATTCCCGAATTGTTTGAATTAGATTACGGTTATAAATGCTACAGATTATATGACTGTATATCATTTATAACAGTATTAGATTTGAAGAGAGGTTAGATTTCTAATACTGCATCGGTGGTGTAGTGGCTAGCATATACGGTCGTTTATCGAGAGGTCCTAGGTTCGAGTCCCGGGTCGGGCCAAGTTTGATTATTTAGTCTTTCTGATTAGCAGTCCCCCGTGCGTCGGAGAGCAAGTAAAGCCGTCGGTACTGCGCCTTAGCTCTCACTGGTCGTGTCGAGTAGTCGTTCCACTGAAGTATGAGAGCGATAGGAACAGAGAGTGCACTTGTGTCTGCGCTTACATTTGCCGCCGCTGTTGCTGGAATCGGTCAAATCAAATCAAAATATTCTTTATTCAATAGACGTTTACAAGCTCTTTTGAATCGTCATTTTTACATTATTAAAATTAAATGTCAGTCTGTAAGTCTGTAAGCTTACTTGAGTAAACTATCACCGGCTCGGAAAGCTATTCTGCTGAGAAGAACCGGCGAGAAACTGAACAGTTGCTCTTTTCAAAAAAATATTTGGTAACAATATTGTATTACAATTTATCTATTTATCCTACGTGAGACACAACCAGACATTAATCCCACACATTTACATCTACTAAGTATTCCGTTATAGTGTAACTAGTACCCGCGACTTCGCCCGCGTTCATTTTTTAATTGCTTATCAACCTCATTGCGTTGATCTGTAGGAAAAAAAATTGTCTAAAAAATAAAATAAAAAATTTAGGGGTGGACTACCCTAAACATTTAGGGGGATGAAAAATAGATGTTGGCCGATTCTCAGACCTACTCAATATGCTCACAAAATTTCATGAGAATCGGTAAAGCGAAAATTGTGACACGAGAATTTTATATATAAGAAGATTTATATATAAGATAAGCCTTATTCAACAACGTAGGTACTTTTAATTTTGGATTTAAATTGCCTCAAAGGCAATTATGGAGAACATGATTATTAGGTTTCTAATATTACTAGTTAGTAAAAGTTATTTTTTATCAATATCATAAATATCTGTTACAAAAGTTATAAAGATCAATATGATTTCTTAAATTTTTGCATTTTCTATTACGTTAAAGAATAAATGAAGACACGTGTAGGCCGACTTAAAGCTAAGCAAGATGGGAGTGGTATAATTTATGTAACGGTTATATAGCCGTTTTATAATAACGTTTCAACAATATTCTATTGATAGAAATAGCTCATACTTATATTTTAATTCACTTGCATTTTTAGTACGTAAATAGTAAAAAAAATTGTTTATGTTCTTACGTTGCTCTATAAATTATTTTATTCTCGAAGCTTCAAAATTTTCCACACAAAGGAAAAATACAATAAAGATAAGGAAAATGTTATATAAATTTGTTTTTAAAATGTTGTATTATTTGTAGTTTATATACGGTATATATAACAATCCATGACTGGACTACAAACACTTGTGCACATCACACAAATGAGTGCCGCTATCGAGATTCGAACCCGCGAACCGGTCCGCGAGTAGGGTCAGTACAAACTGAGCCAAACCAAAATAATAGAAATATTAAACAACAATCGTAAATCATTAACGAAAACTTCTTTAGATGAAATTTTGTATACATAATTAATAATTATATCTCTAAACGAAAACAGTTAGCTATTAAAATGTATGTAAATTAAAATTTATATTTCCATTTTTGGGATAAATAAATATGTCGGGACATTATTTGACACAGCGCCATCTAGTATCTAGTTCCGTGGTAAGCTAAGAAGGAAGCTTGTGTTACGGATACCAGATAGTTGATATACTACATACATAAGTTTAAATACATACATATCTATATAAACAAAAATGAATGTTGGTAAGCGCATAACTCGAGAATGGCTTAACCAATTCGGCTAATATTTTTTTTGTATGTTCCTTAAGGCCCACGGAATGTGGTAGACTCATTACGTTCAGTAAGAAATTGTAACAATTTTTATGCTGAATAAAATATTTTGATTAGATTTGATTACATTTGATTTTTATAATAAAAAAATAAATAAATGAAAAAAATTCAAAGTTTGTAAAAACATATACAAAAGGTACAAAGGTACTTAGGGACGAACCCGAACGAAGCAAGGGTGAGTCACTTGTTATAAACATAAACACTCATGACTGAAGTAAAAACATCTGAGTTTAACAAATGAATGCCCCAGCGGGACTCGAACCCGCGACCGCTGGTGCAAGAAAGTAGGGTCTCTGCAATCTGCGCCAAACGTGTCACTGTATGTATAAGGATGTAGGAAGAAGTAAACATATTTTGTATGTCAATCGCAATCTTTAAATTATGCATTCATATTTTCTCATTTTTTAATATTATAATACTAACGACTCTTGGCCTACGACTTTAGAATGGTAGGCCAGTGGTAGCACGCTCGCTTGGATATCCGAGTGATGTGGGTTCAAATCCGGTTCTCGCACCTCTGATATTACCATGTGGAAATTATTTCTAACATGATTACCACTTGTCTTACGTTGAAGGATAACGTTGTGAAACCATGTCTAAGAGAACTTAGCAAGTTTTCAAAAGTTATGTGAAGTCCGCCAACTCGCACTAGGCCAGCGCGGTGGACTATGGCCTGATCCCCCTTATATTGAAGGGAGGCCCGTGCCCAGCAGTGGGACGTTAAAAAGGGCTGAATATAACAACTCACTCTCGCTTCTTTTAGGATTCCTCCAAAGATAAGTTTAAAGTTAAGTTTAGTAAAATTATATCAGCCATGTTACTCCATATAACATCAGCTATCTGCCAATGAAAAACGCATAAAAATCAGTCCAGCCGCTTTAAAGATTATTCGGAACAAAAAGACAGATAATCATTTTAAAAGTGACAACTATTTAGTAAAAAGCATTTATTGACATTACAAACAAACACTTTAATTTTCTGTATAGATATAAGAATTGAAAGAATCGCGTGAACTTTAGTTCAAAATTGTGAGTTTCCTTCACTTATTTTGTTAATTAATACTTAAATCAATTAACTACAGTCAAGCAACTGTACTTGTAGCAACCATCTGATAAGTAAACGTTAAAGATATAATATGTATGTCGGTGTTTTGAAGGGCGTATAGAGCTTTTGCTAGTTATCTATCGACAGCTATTCGTTAGTTACTCTGACGTAACGAACGCACTATGTAATATGAAAAGTAAAGAAAATGGCAGCAAACCTGTTTGAGTTGCGCTATTAACTTACTTATTTTGATGTAATATTATTTAAATATACATAACTATACAGACATTGGTAGTCCAGTGGTAATGCGCTCGCTTGGATATCCGAGTGATGCGGGTTCAAATCCGGGTCTCGCACCTCTGATATTTTCATGTACGAATCTTTAGTAACATGACTACCACTTGTCTTATGGTAAAGGATAATATCGTGAGGAAGGAAACCTGCATGTCTGAGA
Organism: Boloria selene; assembly: GCA_905231865.2. Classification (NCBI taxonomy): domain Eukaryota; kingdom Metazoa; phylum Arthropoda; class Insecta; order Lepidoptera; family Nymphalidae; genus Boloria; species Boloria selene. The sequence goes on along the minus strand of HG993138.1, from coordinate 2,178,187 downwards.
GAACTTAGCAAGTTCTCGAAAGACATGTGAAGTCCGCCAACCCGCACTAGGCCAGCGCGGTGGACTATGGCCTGATCCCCCTCGTAGTGAATGGAGGCCCGTGATTAGCAGTAAGACGTTAAATAGGGCTGATTCTATTCTATATAACTAAATCTTAAATTTCATATACCGTAAGAATAAAGTACTAGAGCCTTTTTTAACTTGATCTGTAGATATCGGCTTATAAACCTAGTTATAAACTGAATTCAATAAAGCTAAGAACTATTCAAATTGATTATTTAATAAAAGATGTAAAACAAATCTAGTCGTTTAGGTGGAGAGTTACGAACACACGCATAGTGTAATTTTATATATACATATCATAAAAATTAATGAGGGGCTTTTATTTTCTTTTTTGTTCGATCGCGCTAGTCGTTGGAAATACCAGTTAGGTAAGCAAGAAAAATTTATAAATAGGTTAGTACATATTATAATAACTAACTTAGCGAAATCTGTACTTAAAATATTTTTATATACATTATTGTATATACCTAGACTGTAATATAGAACCCAAAACAATAGTTAATAATATTTTTATCAGTTTGTTTGTTTACTTGTATTCTAACCTTTTATGTAGTGATAACTTATTACTTGGATCATCATTTAGGATTCTTTTTAAATTAGAAAAGTCTATCAATCCCACAAAAAACACAATAACATGTTCTATCGAGTTGTCCTTAAAAAGGGAGTGGGTTCAATTCTGACCGTTAAGAACCTAGAGGCAAATCTGCAATTTTTGTTTTTTAATTTTTATTAAAATATGTTGGGACATTATTACACACAGTGCCATCTAGTTTCGTCGTAAGCTACGAGGCTTGTGTTACAGATACTAGATAGTTGATACATTACACATATATACATACATATTATAAATATGAATAAAAAATCAGTTGAAATATATACGTATATAAGCTTGATATTTAATGAGGAACGTTTCGATGGAAAGCCACATGGGTCACTTTTCGTAACGAGAAAAGCCACGTGTATAAGCTATACGCTCTAATAGAACCATACAAAATGTTATATAAGATAAATAGTTAAACTTTAAACGCGTCTGACATATGAGTGAAGTTAAATGATTTCTTAACACGGATTGTGTTCGTTTTCTCTGAAACGGCTGGACCGATTTTGAAGGAACTTTCACTCGCAGATAGCTAATGTTATAGCTATTATAACAAATAAGGAGTAATTTTATTAGAAAATTATAATAATCGTTTAAATAATATTTATTAATGCCACGAAATAGATAAAAAATAATTATTATTTATATTCATTTGCTCTGTGATTTATGCCTAGCGAAGCGCGCCGGGTTTGCTAGTAGGTAATTGTAATATAAACAGGTAAAGTTTAAATGCGTCTTACATCTGAGGTCTTACAAATGATTTCTTAACACGGATGTGTGATCTTTATCTAATAATAATTATGTATAATAATGTATGGAGTATTAAAAGATTTATCTCAAGCTACAGAAGTCAAAGATCATCAATTTTGTTAGAGATACATTATTAAATATTTCTGATAGTTCGTATGAAATTATTAATTTAAAACTAAAAGTTTCATATATAATATATCGTCGGCGTAGGTGGAAAACTAAATAACTGCGAATTTGGCCAAATTGACATTTAATTATTTTCATAACACCCAAAAAATACCGCATATTTTACTCTAACAAACATTTTCATATCTTGTCCCGTTTCAGAAATATAGCCATTTTTGTATTCCAAATGCTAAAGTAAATATGCTGAAACTAGCACTAAACAGTAGAAGGAAAAAGAATCAACTGAATAAATAAATTGATAACTATGATTTATGATCAGTTAAATGTTTAATGACTTAAATAAAATAAGTTGTTTAATTTATCTTGGAAAATAAAATTGGAAAAAGAATCAGTAAATCGCGATTTTCTCCAAACTAGAAAATTTGAGTTATTTAGTTCTCCACCTACGCCAACGATATGATGTATTAATTTTTATACAATTATAAAGTTCACATTGTGCTTATTAGGTATATAACAAGACAATGTGATTAATTATTTTTTAACAAAAATGAAAACCGACTTCCAAACGTTACAAATCGAAACTAAAAAGAAAAGAAAATAATTTTAATTACTTAGTTATTGTTGGAGTCGGTGCCTTTTTATCTTTCATTCATTTTACCTTTTATCATCAGCTCATCGACATGAGATGATGATTTTCATACGTAAAAGCTTTATCGGTTTTAGAAAATATATCAAAAACATAGTTGCCTTCGATTTCCCTGGGATCCCATCATCAGATCCTGACTTGGTGACAATGGGACCACCTCGGAACTATACCCTACCATACAAAAGAAAAATTTTTGAAATCGGCCCACAGACGGCGGAGAAATCGGTGAACATCTATAAAAAAAATACATACAACGGAACATATAACCTCCTTTTTTGAAGTCGGTTAAAAATAATCAGTTCTACTACACTGTAATTCGACGAACTTTTAAGCTGATTGACTTTTAAATTAACTTAAAACTTATTTACATCCAATTTGACGATACGATTGGCTCATGTTTTAGTGATACTACTTTCTACCAGTGGTCGCAGGTTCGAGTCCAGCTGGTTAATTTTTGAATAACTATTAACGAAAATAAATGACGTTTACATTTATATATGTATGTATTTAAAGTTGAACAAGCCTCGTAGGTTATTGTAAAACTAGATGGTGACGTGTGTTAATAAAAAAATGTTTTTTATAGGAACAAAAATTCCGCAGTCGCAACATATTACTAACTAGCAATATTCCAACGAATATTATACACGTATTTTTCATTCATAAAAAAGCTTATGATTTTAATGATCAATGACGTAATTGGTCATGAAGTTAACTTAGAAGAAATAATAAATAAAAAACAGTAATGTGGTATATTAAGTACGATTATTATTATTATTTTAAAACTAGCGCTTGCTTTGTTCGGCTCTAAATAATTTAAAAAAAAAATTTATAATCGATAAGTGTACCATTGTGGTAGTGAAAACCGCACCCAAATTAGTTTAGTCGTTTTTGATATTATTATCTTCCATGTACAGACAGAATTCAGTAACAATTTATTATATGTATTACTAGTGGAACCCGCGGCTTCGCTCGCGCTAAATCTAGGGACGATCCCGAGCGAAGTGAGGGTGAGTCGCTTGTTAAGATAAACATTTCCATCATACATTACATATGTATAACTCTAGCGGTTTTGGCAGCGCACGCCAGAATAGCTCGCAGATGGTAGATTTTTTACTACTTACTTGATACTTATCGTCATATTTTGGACAATTCACACAATATCTTTATAAATTGTAGCCTATGTGATATTCTGATGTATAAGCTATATTATTGTAAAGTTTCATTAAAATCCATTCAGTAGTTATTACGTGAAAGAGTAACAAACATCCATACATCCATACATCCATACTTACAAACTTTCGCGTTTATAATATTAGTATAGATGTATATATATGTATACGATGTGTCTTTTTTACTAACTCTTCTACTGACTACCTACTAGTTGATTTTGCAAACTATAGTGCATAGAGTCGAGATAGCTTAAAATAAATTTGCATATAAATTATTTTTAATTGCCGTCGTTATGACGCGAGGTAAATAGAATAACATTTTTATTTTTAATAAATGTATAGTACATTATAATATTATCTTATATACATCTATAATTATCCATATATAAATAAAATTCTGTCTGTTTTTAATTTCAAATTAACAGCTTTTCACTAAATGCATATTTTGTCTGTTTTTTCCGGGTAATCTCTGAAACGGCTGGATCGATTTTGACGGGACTTTCACTTGCAGATAGCTAATATTATAAGAAGTAATTTAGGCTGTTTTTTATATTAGAAAATTTATTTATTTCAACTTATGAAACTTGCGGCTTCGTTCGCGTTAAATCGAGGGTGAGTAGTTAGTAAATTAAATAGCCTAGAATAAGCAAAGTTGAAACTCGTCTCTTAGAGTTAATAATGGAACTGATAAACTCGTATCAATATATAAGGTAAAACTTACCTTAATAAAAAAAATGCAATTAGCTAAATAACAAAATTTAATTCCTACTTTTATTATAGTTTGAAGTCATTGTACCTTTTGTAGGTAAAATATAATGATATGAATGTGCGATCGGATCAGCAAAACTGGTTCTTTCACGTGATAATTTATTACTGGTTTAACTGTAAAATGCAAATTTGGTCATCTAGTATTGTGAGAGTAATTTGTTATGAATTCTATAAAACTACGAATTGTCGTATATAGTATACGCGGGTTCCGCTAATAAATGTATACATAAACTTGACAAAATTTACTAAAATCTTCCTCTTAAATCACTCTATCTATTCAAAAACGCATCAAAATCCATGGCGTAGTTTTAAAGTTCTAAGCATATATAGTGACAGACAGACAACGGGAAGCGACTTTGTTTTATGCTGTGTAGTGATGATAATATAAAAAAAACTCGAGTCACAGTGTTTGTTATCAAACTCCTCCGAAACGGCTTGTCCAATTTTAATGATTTTTTGTGTATTTGGTAGGTCTGAGAATAGGTTGTAGGCTATTTTTTATACCCTAATAAGGGTGTATCAATCAAACAAAATCGATCATCAACTCAACTATCTGGTATCGGTAACACAAGCTTCCTTCGTAGCTTACCACGGAACTAGATGGCGCTGTGTGTAATAATGTACCAACATATTTATTTATATTTAAAATCAAACGTTACTTATAACCCAAAAATTTCATTCTTCTATCACCAATCCCTATTTTTTAATAATGCTTAGAACGCGGTTGGATAGTATTTTATAAATAATAATAAATTTTTCTTAGCTGACGTGTTCTTTTTGCTTAAATTTTTTTAAATAGTCTACAGATGATAATATGTTTATTAAAAATATGTAAATGTAAGAAACAAAAAAGCTGGATTTTATATTATAATAAAGAAAAAAGTTTATCTTATAAATACCTACTGTCTTTCAAGTGGAATAGAATTAATGCTTAAAAATACAAAGGAATAAAGTATTTTCTTATTAATATTTTATTTTCAATAAGTAATCTTTAAAGGAAGTAAACTATTTGGATAGCATAAAGAGCAAATAAAATTACCTGCTATTTTTCGGTTGAAACTTTAGTATAAGAGTACATTTCAATTTTAATCAATGCGATAGCATTTGTATTATATTATTATACTAGCGACATACCCTTGCTTCGCTCGGTAAATCTCTTTTTTTTTAACAAAACCCTTATACTTTTTGTGAAAAATAAAAATAAGTCCTTATAACATCAGCTATCTCATTTCGGAGATTAGTCGGAACAAAAAACAGAAAGAGAGACAATAATTAAAAAAAATATATTTCTTTTAAAGCAACGTATATAATTTTAAAAGCATTTATAAAGGCTGATATTTTTACTTTAGATCTATCACGTGCGAATCTGCGGGTTCCTCACTCAGTGATAATGTAGGTTTCTAATGGCAACATAATTTTTGAAATCGGTTCAGTAGTTTTTGAGTTTATTCGTTACATACAAAAATACAAATCTTTCCTCTTTATAATATTATTCATATGAGTTCATCATCATCATCATTATCATCATTATAGATTAAAAAACTTACGCTTTAATTTTATTTCTCTATATGGATATTTTTTTTTTAATTTTTAATTTGAAATATTTTAGTTGGTATTTGGTAATACACAAATAAACTTACATAGAATCTTTAAGACACTTTTTTAAAATAACTAAATAAATAAATAAAATAATAATTAAATAATTAAATTATTTATTTATTTATTATTTATAGATTCTTTAAGACACTTTTTTAAAAGCCGAGGTTAAAATCAAGGTAATTTTATATTTTAAACATGGACCAATAATAAAACCAGTCATTAAAAGTCATAAAACTCATATAAAAATAAAATAAAAAGCAAAGTTCAAGAGACGATATGAATTAGCATTATACTCGTATTACTTTGTTACAATATTTTAAAATGTTAGGACCTTTACTCTCATCATTATCTATTTCCATATTGATCTCCGAGGTTTCTGTAATCACTACATAGTATAAAACAAAGTCGCTTTCTCTGTTTCTATATCCCTATGTATGCTTAAATCTTTAAAACTACGCAACGGATTTTGATGCGGTGTTTTTTAATAGATAGAGTGATTCAAGAGGAAGGTTTATATGCATAATAAATCTAGGGAAGAGCCCGAGCGAAGCGAGGGCGAGTCGCTAGTGTGTAATAATTGACGACACGTTTGTCGCGTTTGTAGTGACCCTACTTTCTTGCGCCAGAGGTCGCGGGTTCGAGTCCCTCTGGAGACATTCTGGGGATAAACTCGGATGTTTGTACTCCAGTCATGGGTGTTTATATTTATAATAAGTACGTACCCCCTTTTGTTTAATTTTTTTACAAAATTTTGATTTTTTTATAGTCTTAAAACCTTTCGTGGGCCTTAAGGAACATACGAAAAAAAAATTAGCCGAATTCCAGCCATTTTTGATTTATGCGCTTAACAACATTCATTTTTATTCATATAGAAGATAGATAGATAGGTACCTATTTAAAATAATATATGTAGTATATCAACTATCTGGTCCGTCTATCCGTCCGTATATCGACTATGCGTAACACAAGCTTCCTTCGTATCTTACCACGGAACTAGATGGCGCTGTGTGAAATAATGTCCAACATAATATATTCCAGCCCGCGACTGCTGACATAGCATGGAGAGTGGAGCGTAACTAAGTCTAACTTAACTTCTTGAAACGTGCTTTTAAGAATTACATGAAAATAAAAAAAACTCAACTTTTTATTCAGTTATTAATGTTTTATGTTTGGTTAAAAATCGCCTTTTTTATGATAATAAGAATAGGTCTTCACGAAGTTTGCTCTATATGTAAGTAAATTTTATACGTATAGAAAATTTAATTATGTGCGACATGAACTCCTCCTCCTCTCCTGTTATTGTAGTTTTAGTAGGGATCCTTATTTTTTTTTCTTGCAATTAAAATAGCCTATATTAATCAATGATAATAGCATTCAAATGGTGAAAGAATTTTTAAAATCGGTCCAGTACTTTTTGAGCCAATTCGTTACAAACATACTTACATACAAACCTTTCCCCTTTATAATATTAGTATAGATATAGATGAGATAATATTCGAGTGTTTAGATTCCGTCTGAGAACTTGTATCTAAAAATCTTAACAGTAATTATTTATATGTGTCAATGCCGGTACGACATGCAATAACATATTGTCACTCTTCCAAATAGATTCGTAATAAAAGTTAATTAAATATTGTAAATGATGTATTTAAGTATGAAAAAATCACTTTTCATTAGCAGATTTTCATGGATAGGACTTAGGTATATAATATTATAATGTTTTCTTAGAATTAAATATATAAAATGTTATGTATAACAGTCATTTCGATTGTTTTTAGTGCTGTTCGTTTTTTTAGTCCTTGCGAGTTTAGGCAAAGATTTCCCACGAAACAAAAAAATTAAATATACATTATATTAATTAACGAATAATAAGACATTTTAAATAACACTTAGCGAATCTTTGAATAATTTACGAAAATCGCACAAAAACTACTTGTTTCTGCTTACTAGTGGTTACTTTTTGCACTTATACGTGGTGTTATGCGCATTGAACATGGAAGAAATATAAATCTCGTGTGATTTTTTCTTTCAGGTCTATAATAAAAAATATAATTATTAATTTTGCTGTTTTTACTAACATCACTACATAGTATAAAACAAAGTCGCTTTTTCTGTCCCTAAATAAATAAATATGTTGGGACATTTACACACAGCACTATCTAGTTCCACGCTAAGGTACGAGCCTTGTGTTATGGATACTAGATGGTTGATATACTACACATATATAAGTTTAAATACATACATATTATAAATTCCTTTCCCTATATCCCTTTGTATTAAATCTTTAAAACTACGCAACGGATTTTGATGCGGTTTTTTTAATAGATAGAGTGATTCAAGAGGAAGGTTTATATGCATAACTACCGGATCCCGCGGCTTTGCCTGTGCTAAATCTAGGGAAGAGCCCGAGCGAAGCGAGGGCGAGTCGCTAGTTGTCTATAAATACAACAACTGTTTTATTGGTGTTAGGGGTAGTAAATCTAAAGTATTAAAAAATTGATTTTAATTAATTTATATTTTTGTACTCTATATTTGCCATTGGAATATACCTAAAAACTCGAGTGAATACCATTAATATTACTTTTCGCAATAAAAATATGAGAATAACTGTACACGCCCAGGTCTTGCCGTGCCTTTATTTTTTCTATTTTTATGAGGAATTTCATAAAAATACATAGCGGAAAATTATATGTATAAGTTATAACTTAGGTATATACCAATTTAAATGGCGTTCCGATGATTGATGTATTTAGTCGATAGATTGTAGCGCATATAAAGTAGCCAGTTTTTGTAACCATGTTACAATACAAATATTATATTGATATTAGAAATATGAGATATTATAAAACAATGTCTTGTGCCGCGTCAGTCTGTCTGTTTACGATAAACGCAAAGACTACAGCACCGATTTTTATGCTGTTTTCACCAATGGACAGAGTGGTTCTCGAGGAAGGTTTTAGTATATGATTTGTCAAGTTGTGCATACATTTACTTGTGGAACCCTCGGCTTCGCTCGCACTAAAGTTCGCGCGCGTGAGTCAATAGTTACGTATAATAATAAATAATCTATGAGGAATCCATAATTACCGTTAAAACGTACTCGGACCGAGGGTTGGGACATTATAACAACAGCACCATCTAGTTACGTGGCAAGCTACGAGGCTTATGTTACGGATACCAGATAGTTGATATATTACACACATATAAATTTAAATACACACATATTATAAATATAAACACCCATGACTGGAGTACAAACATTCGTGCTCAGCAAATGATTGCCTCCAGCGGGACTCGAACCCGCGACCGCTGGCACAGAAAGTAAGATGACTACTGACTGAGCCAAACGTCGTCGGTTACTTGCTAGTATAATAAATTCTAAAGTGGTTAAAATATTATAAATAGATAAGTCCCTTTTTGCGATTGTCGGTACAAGAAACACTTTTACTTTATGAATTGGAGCGTAAAATGTCTTATAACGCTACTTTTACGTACGTACGTACATTGTGTTCAGATTTGAGTTGTTTTATAACTACTCATATGTTGAAACTTAAATGTAATATATACTGTATAGTAAAATTCTAAGTCAAACTAGTCTTAGTACATTAACCGATTTCATAAATTAATTGGACCAATTTTGACAAGACTTTTTCTTGAAGCTTTCTGATGTTATAAGAAAAAGCTTTCTTTGTTTATCCATATTCATTTTATATTACTAGAAATGTACTCAAAATAATGAGCTTAAATATGATGTAGTACCACCCAAAACTTAATACACGAACGAATTTTGATACATTTCATCTTTCTACAATGCTGCAAATGAGTTAGTTACATCATAACATTATGTATTTTCGTATTTTGGATGTAATTTAAGTGAAACCGACCATGCCCTTCTACCAAAAATGAGGTTGCAAAAAACTATGTAACTTTCACTAACACTTAACAATATTAAGTTGTTAGTTGAATGCGTAACTTTATTTAGTATCTTGTAGAATCTTGTAAAACTTGAGATATGTTAGTAAAATCTGAGTTTTACCAATAAACACGCTTCAAAATTAACCTATTCATAATAATTTCTTAGGTATACGCGAAAATTTTACATTATAAAAATTTTGTCAGTTTTTATAGGTTTTTCCCGTGACCATGATTGCTGTAAAGCATTCGAAACGTTATTAACTAAAAATCAAAGTAAATCCGCGACAAAATCTGAAAAGATAGTTTAATTTATAAGTAACCTATTCGCTTACTTCTTTTATCTTTTACCACCATCATAGATCAATAATTGAACAAAGTTATAATCTAGTGCAAATATTAATCATTAAACGAAAATTGCAATAAAATTTAATTTAAGTGTGTTTTAACAATAAAAATAATAAAGAGGATTTTGAAGTAGTTCCTTTGTACAAAGAACGAGGTATTTAAATTGTTTACCTTTAAAATGAATATCAACCTTTTATTTTGATTGAGTTTCAATCCAAAACTGGTGTTTTAAATATGTAATAGAAATTTCGTGACATCACGGAAACTTGGCCGAGACTCTTCCGTGCCACACGTGATTTATGAAAATTGGCCTAAATGTCGAAAGCTTACTATCGACGTGCCATTAAAATGTTTATTTTAGCATAAATTAAAGTATAATACTTATTATAATGACATTACGTTATTTGACATTGCCTTGGTTAAGAAGGTCATGATTTTTTACTTTTAGTTTTGTAAAAGTTAAAGATAAGGCTTCTGTTACGATAATAATAACTATAACAAAGATACGATATGATATGATAATATGATTTATTGATTGATTATAGACAGTAGTAGCTCAGTGGTAGTGGTGATTACCGTGTAATGCAGGTTCTAATCCGGGGCTCATACCTCTGATATTTTCATGTTCGAATAATTTGTAACATGATTACCACTTGTCTTAGGTGAAGGAAAATCGTGAGGAAATCTGCATTTCTGAGAAAACCTAGCAAGTTTTTGAAAAACTTGTGACTGGAGTACAAACATTCGTGCTCAACAAATGAATGCCCCAGCGGGTCTCGAACTCACGGCCGCTAGTGGAAGAAAGTAGTGTCACTACAAATTGCGCCAAACGTGTCGTCTTTGGTTAGTCCTTTTAAAGATATTGAATTTTAATAAGCAACATTAATATAAAAAATAATTAATTGAGACTCTTAAAATCGAGAGAACATTATTATTATTATTTAAAGTATATATTTTTTTTATATTTTTTCATATTTTTCATATTCATTAAAGTGCAGCTTACATGGCCATATTTTTATGGCGCAGAAATCGAACTTGTGACGTTAGGTAATCTACAACGCTACTATACCATACCTTATTGTTGGTAATATGAAGATATATTAGTAATATTTATCTATGTACAATGTAAGCAACACTAGAGTCAGGTTTTAGTAGGGCATTAGGTTACATAGAGAAATGCCTACATTACTTACATTAGCGCTGTTTGCACTTTGCAATACTAGGTTCAAATTGCTAAGGCCGTTTACAAACTTTAAACTGGGCTTAACTAAACTGCATAATATGAATCTTTAGCCATTATGTGCAAAAGTAACTTTATGATTAATAAATAGAAAATACTCACAAAAGCGATTTTTTCTTTGTAAAAAGTGATGAATATATTTATACTAGCATTTCCCGCGGCTTCGCACGCACATACCTCGCAGAAATAACGTCAGCCCTTCCCGTTTTTTCATTGATGCTCCCCTCCTATTGGTCGTAGTGTGATATAATTTAACCAATAGCCTTCCTCGATAAACGGACTATCCAATACAAAAATAATTTTTCAAGTCGAACCAATAGTTCTTAAGATTAGCGCGTTAAACCTAACAAATAAACTTTTCAGCTTTATAATATTAGCATAGATTTATATATTTCAGATAGTTTTGATTAGGCTTCTATCTTTCTTAATTTATTTCAAGGGTCCTTCAAATTTTCATGAAGTGAATGGAGTATTTAACCTTCATTTGATTAAATTTGAGCTTTAATAAGTTCGACTATCCTGAAGAGATTCTGTCGTAAAATTATTTCTAATGGTCTTTAAGTAAGAGCTTTGTCCCGCCCGAACCCGCTCGTACCTGATTTACATAAGAAAAGAGAGCGAGAGTGACGATATGCTATTAAAAGAGAATTTTTAAAAACTATGCTTTCTTGTCTGTGAAATCTTCTACATAAATATATAATAATGTATTTAATTAGTAATTATTTTTTTTATATGAGACTAGTGATGTCCCGCGGAAAAACTTATTAAATAATATGGATAATTTTTTTAAACAACGTCAAAAGTCAAAAGAAGGATTTTCTTTGTTCTTTAAGAAAATTATGTATAACATTGGAACAAATGGATTAAAGCTTTATTGCGTTATATGTGCGTATTTATTGCGCATCAGACGATGCATTCAAATGCAATAAGTTGATAGACGACTTTTGTAGTATATTATTTATAAATTATTATTATAAATTATCGATTTGCCACTTGTCACTTATTCTATACAGATAAATAAATTTGAGGTATTTCTTTTTAATGCTTAAATAAAAAGTTTTTAGTACATTATGTACTTCGAAGTACAAAAAATCTTTCTAATTTCAAAACGGATGGATCGATTTGAACGGGACTTTAACGGATAGCTGATTATTTGAGGTAACGGATAGCCGATTATCCAGTTTTCATTTACTTAAAAAAAATGAAATACACTAGTCCTTTATAAATATATATTATTAAATATAAATTATTAAATAAATAATGTATCGGTAATAAGAGAATATGTTATAAGAGAATATAATATAATGAGGAAAACTACATGTCTGTGAGAACCCAACAAGTTTTCGAAAGATATGACTAGTCCGCCAACCCACACTTGGCAAGCTTGGTGGACTATAAACTTATAACCCTCGTATTAAAGGTAGACCCATGACCAGCTGTGGGACTTTAAAATGGGCTGAATAAATATTATATTCTTATTTTGTAGTTTTTCACCACTTTTGGCGCAGTACTTTCAGAGATATTCTTAGAGTCTCTTTTCTACTTGAAAACTGCTTGTTTTTTTATAATTTTAACTAGCGACTCAACTTCACTCCGCTCAAGTTCATCGAAATAATGGATAATTACAGAGATATTTGAATATGTACAAAAAAATGTTTTGTAATTTTATACGCAATCTCAAAAATAATCAAATAATTTAATATGAACAACAAGTAACAAGTTAGTAGGTCAAATGTTATGGAAGTCGGTTTCTTCTCAAAAAGAGCTTAAAGTTATAACAAAAATTCGACAGCCTAAAAATGCTCTAAAATTTGATATGAAACAATATTTTATACGAACAACTAAAAGCTTACAATGTATTGATTCAAGAATGAGCTTGATTCTCGGGTTGGGTCAAATTTAATATCTGATTTTTAGATACGTCATTGCTTTCACGGCGAACTTGGCACTCAATAAATTTATTTTTTTTACACTAAAATAAACCCATACAATTAAAATCAGAGGAAATTATCACTAAACGCTTTTGGTTATAAAGTATGTATTTTTGAAATAATAAACTATAATGATGAAAGCTTTATAAAAATAAATTCGATTGATAACTTGAACTTTTAAGGTAGTTTACAAATCAGAACAAGTGATATTTGATATTGACAAAGAAAACCTCAAGGTATTCGACGAAGTAAAAGTGCGGAAATCTGAAATGAAATTACCTTTAAAACATAAGGACTTTTAATTTTTTTACTTCCGTGAATAAAATGATCATATTTTGTATATAAGTATACACTATCCGTATAGTTTGTCTACCAGCTTCAACTTACATGGATAACCTAACCGTACCAATTAGTAAGTTAAAGTTTTAGTGACATACGTGTTTTAGAACAAATTCCTCATCAAAATATAAAACTCGAACCCAGGACCTCTCGGTGTACGTATATGCTAGCCACTACACCACTGAGGCAGTTAATGTCTATATTTGACGACACGCGTTGCGCAGTTTGTAGTGACCCTACTTGCTGCGCCAGCGGTCGCGGGTTCGAGTCCCGCTGGGGGCATACATTTGTTGAGCACGAATGTTTGTACTCCAGTCATGGATGTTTATATTTTTAATATGTATGTATTTAAACTTATAAATGTGTAGTATATCAAACATCTAGTATCTATAACACAGGGCTCGTACCTTAGCGTGGAACTAGATACTGCTGTGTGTAAATGTCCCAACATATTTATTTATTTATTTATATATAAATAAGTGTCTGTTTGTAACATCAAAAAAAGCAGCTTTTAACTGAACGCATATGGAAATATATACGATACATATAAGAACCATTAAGTACATTTTTTTATCCATTTGTTTGGTGCGGAAAATTTATAGGATGCACGCTATCATTATCTGAACGAGAATGATCTAAATAAACTTTAAAATAAAAAATAAATTGACGACACGTTTGGCTCTGAGTACATACAAATGACAAGTATATATAACTAGCAATTCCCGCGGGTCCGCCCGCTAATCACTTTTAAAAGTAGGGGTGGTAGAAAAATGAAAATTTTAACCAAAACCAATATAACCAAAATACCAAATCCTTCAAAAAAAATATAAAAACGGTACACTGTAACACGAGATTTTTGTATATTAGAAAGAAGAATATATACTATGCCTCTTAAACATTTTGTGTGTTCATTTATATTTCTCCGTTATCCTACTTAACTTAACTCTGATAGAAATCTAGGTATGAGACGAAGGTAAGATAATAAGGTACTTTTCTTACCTTCATAATAGTGTGTTTTACCTTCATAATTTCGAAAATGTACATCATTATAAAGGATTAAGACATTTTTGATTTTAGGTCAGTGTTTAGAAAGAAGCCACAAAATACCAAGACTAAATCACGCAACGACCACAAGTTATTTGCGATCGGCCTCAAACACATAGTAAAATATGTACTCAAAATATTTGTATTTTAGACTTCATCTGACTACTGGTAAAGGTCGTATTATTTAGTCTAATAGTTATAAAATGAAACCTAACTACCTGTTTAGAGTCAGTCAGTGAGTGAAGTTGTGACCACTGGACAGGTTTGAGTGAAATTAGGTATGGAGATAGTTTACACTCAAGATTCCATTTAAATTTTGTCTTTAGCAATAATTCATTAAAAAGTTTAGCTAATAAATTGGGGACTGTTTAGTTGTCAAAAAATTTCAATATTCAAATATGAGTTATAAGTCCAATTAATTATATTAATATGTACCAGTGACTCGCCTTCGCTTCGCTTGGGTTGGTTAAGAGCGAGCGAGCAAAACCGCGGGTTCCGCTAGTGTATTACACATATCCACCTTCCTCTGGAAACACTCCATCTATTAAAAAACCGCATCAAAATCCGTTGCGTAGTTTTAAAAATCTAATATACATAGGGACAGACAGACAGCGGGAAGCGAATTTGTTTTAAACTATGTAGTGATGAAAATATTAAACAAGCTTAGCACATATTAAAATTATGTACATATATTTTCCAATAATGCAAACGAATGATACTTATAATTATTACTAAGCGTAAAACTTTTATTAAGTGAAAAGTAATCATTATTTATGATTGAACATATTTTAAATGTTCAATTTCATTCATTAAATTCAATTTTAACTTTTGATTTATAGGTTTTCAAAATTATCATATTTTAAATTGATTTACATATTTTATCTCATAGATCATTTATCTATACGTAATTATTAAATGTATATGATAATATTTTTCATACTTATACCGTATAAAGACCGTTGGAAGTGACTCTAGTTTCTGCGCCAGAGGTCGCGTGTTCGAGTCCCGCTGGGGCCACTCCAGTCATGGGTGTTTATATTTATAATATGTATGTATTTAAATGTTATATATGTAGTATATCAACTATCTGGTATCCGTGACACAAGCATCGAAGTTTATCACGGAACTAGATGGCGCTGATGTAAGAATGACACAAAATATTAATTTGAGGAAAGACCAATAGGTATAAAACTTTTAGTAAAAAATACAGGATAGTTATATGTATGCCCTATAAATTCTTTATTTTAGAAGCTTTTTAATATATACATAACAGAAATTTTTAAGTCTATTCTGTACATAATTATTTTAAAAAAATCCTTTTGAAATATAGGCCATATCTTAAGACTTTGGAAGTTTTTGAAATTTAAAATTTGCATCAATTTTGGCTCTACCAATACATAATTTATAGTTAAAGTTACCAACAAAATTTGATTAAGCACAGTTTTAAAATAGCTACCATATTAAATTAATAACTAATATTAATATTTTGTATAACAACACAGGTAGTTAATAGCGTGGCATTAAAGCTCGAAATTTTCAATACTAGTTAGACGTAGATTCGGTTGAGAGTTCATACTTTATTTTTATTGTTATAATATGCAAATTAAGCGACAGGCAATAGCTAGTTTTAAAGCCAAAAAATAAATATCTTGTATGATGAATTCATATTTTTAGTGTGTAATAATTGGTAGCGATACCTTCCTAGGATGATTTAGTCATCATAGTTTTTTTAATCAATAAGTTAATTAGAAATTAGTTTGTCTCATGTAAGCACGCCATTAAAGCTGGGGAGGTTTTTTGGGTAGTTCCGGCTCAAGTAGCCTTCAGAGCTCCACAAAACCAACTCTTACAAGTAATTGCATTTCCCAGCATTAAATAAGGTACTTCTATTTGTAAATCTTATAGCTTCCAATTTAGATATATCTAACAGTGAAACCCACTGTAACCATTTAAATTGAGAAGATTGTAAATTACAGATGTTTATTTAATAAATACGTACAATTTATACAATTCAAATGATTTTTTCGATTTTGAATAAAGCCATCGCTTATCTAATAACTATTAATGTAAAGGCCGTGAAGTCGATTTGCAACCGATATTGAGGACATAACTAATATGCATATTACGTAAACCCCATATCTTATGCCACCTGCATAAGATATGGGGTTACTAGAGTTATAGAGAAATTTAAAATGATATGATTTATAACGTCTCTGTGACGGTTGTGGCGTAATGGTGTGGGCTATCACACTGCTAACCGTGAAATGTGGTAAATTCGGAGAAAGCTCTTTACTTCGACATATTTATGTCAAGCTCATCTATCACTACATATTATAAAACAAAGTACTCCGCCGCATCTGTCTGTCCGAGATTTACTCAAAAACTACTGCACTGATTTTCATGCTGTTTATACCAATGGATAGAGTGGTTCTTGAGGAAGGTTTTTTTTATATAAGCGGAATCCGTGGCTTTGCTAAATGCAGGGACGAAACCAAGCGAAGCGAGGGTGAGTCGCTAGTAAATATATAAAAGCGAAAGGTCATTTATCACGAAACATTGAAAACCGGTTGACGTATAAAGATGAGATTTGGCAGGGAGGTAGTTCATAGTTAGTAAAAGTTAATGTAAAATGGTAAATTTAAAAATGTTATTATACATGGTAGAAATATTGATTTTTTTATTTTGTTAAAACCAAACAAAATGAGACAGATAAAATATCATTAATTTAAACTAATATTTTAGTTTTTTAAGCTGGTATTTGTAGTAGATAATTATTTATTTGCAAGAAGCCTATGCGAGAAAGACGCCAAGACGATCAATTCGTTGTGAATTCTTTTATTTTAATGCTAAGAAACTATTATGTAAGGTAAAATAAGAGTGCTATAATGAATATTTAATATATTATGTGAGACACCAGCTAAAGAAGCTAGTCGTACCCACTAGAATCAAAAGTTTACTTTAAAGTGGTTTACACACTTAACCAGGAAGCCTCGATGGCTGGTCTAGTAGGGCAGACAGAACCTAGGGTTTGCACTCCCCACTCTACTATGAAAGATGTACTAGGAGCAACCCACATGGTACTACAGTCGTGGGATAACTCCCAGTTTTTTTGGCTTTAGGCCCTAGGCTCTCTGGTAATCTTGCCAAAAAAGGCATTAGAACCAGCATGACAATGTGACCTTAACCATAAGATAACCACTTTAGAAAATTTATTAATTCGACCTCCAATTTATTTTTATTATTTAATAGCATGTAAAGTTGCAAGCTATATAAACTTCACTGCATAGTATAAAACAAAGTCGCTTTCTCTGTCCCTATATCCCTATGTATGCTTAAATCTTTAAAACTTCGCAACGGATTTTGATGCGGTTTTTTTAATGAGTGATTCAAGAGGAAGGTTTATATGCATAACTAGCGGATCCCGCGGCTTTGCCTGTGCTAAATCTAGGGAAGAGCCCGAGCGAAGCGAGGGCGAGTCGCTAGTTATTCTTATAGTTATAAATATGTATATATAATACATATATGTACGATCTTCATGGAACATTTTTCTCAAAGGTTATACCTAAATCCTTAAGTTCAATTCTAGTGTAGATTAATTTTTTTACATATTTCTTAGGAATATTATCACTGATATCCAATAGTGTCTTAATGATAGTAAAAAGTGAATAAAAATGCTGTACTGAATCCATTATAGCAAAAGTCGTATTAAAATTTGTGTATAGAGACTTAATCTATACTAATTTTCTAAAGAGGAAAAGTTTGCTTGTTTGTTTGTTTGCATTGAATAAGCTCCGAAACTAGCGAACCAATTTGAAAAAATCTTTCAATGTTGGGAAACTATACTATAAACCTAACTATACTACTATATTTAAAAAAAAATAGGGATCCTTACTTAAAGTCTAATAAAGTAACCTAAGTTAGCTAAAGCTAGGGGCGAACCCGAGCTAAGCGAGGTCAAGTCGCTAGTATTTTATAAAGTAATCAAATTAAGCTTCAAAAAACGAACAAAAAAAATGAACTTTGTAATTTTCTATGGCTTGATCACCCTCGTAATGAAGGACCCGTTCCCATCACTGAGATGTTAAGAAGGGCTAAATACATACACACAAACAGCATAATTTAATATTATTATATTATGATTTGTATAACAAAAATACATATCAATAGATTCAGTCAGATTTATGTTTTTTGCTTAGTAGCTTTAGCGTCATCAATAAAAAAAATTGCAAACAGTTCGTTCGACTCATTATTATTAATTATAAATTTTGAATATCATTATTTATTATTATCGAACTTTAATTGAAATTTTAATTTAATCTAATCTCTATATTAGATATGTTTGAGAAAATATTATTGAAACAGTCATTCTTGTCGATACAAAGGTCAAATGTACAGTTTTTATAATTTTTATCTTTCTGTTTGTGACTGCATAGTGAGGAAACTACTAGACAGATCTTAACTCAACTCTCTTTCTAGTCAACATATATGTAGGGATTTACTGCAGGAAAATATCCTGTCTTTAAGAAATGTATACTAATCTATGAAACATACCTAAAAATGAACCTGAGCGAGCCAGTAGTAAACTAGTATGTAAAATGTATACATATAAACGTTATTTACATACTACTATGAATTACTCATACCTACTCATACTTATACATTTGCTTTAACGAATTGTTCCTTAATTAATTCCTTTTTTTCGTGCCTCGGAGAGCAAGTAAAGCCGTCGGTCCTGTGCCTTAGCCCTCACTGGTCGTGTCAAACAGTCGTCCCACAAGAGTATGAGAGTGATAGGAATAGATAGTGCACTTGTGTCTGCGCGTACATTTGTGCTCTATAATATCTCCTGCGTAGTTGGCTAGTCTCGATGAGATTGGCCGCCATGACCGGAATCGTTCGGAGAACATTATTATTATTATATTCCTTTTTCAGAAACAGCCTAGTTATAGTGTCGTTAGCTTTTTTTGCATAGATTTAGGACATCGCCACAGCAAAATATTAACATCCGTTCTAAAACTATATACAGAATGAAGGATTAGGGGCAGTACACAGGCATAATACGTATTTCTTCTATGATAAATTTTCATATTATATATATACTTCCTTCCTTCCTTGTGGAAAATAATAGTTTTATTTTTAAAATACATTTTAAATTTCATTTTATATCACCTTAAAAGAATATTTCTAAAGTCATTTATTACGCCATATTAGGCTAACTTTAACTCATAAAATATAATAAAATTATATTGTGTAAACGAATTTAGAACAAAAACACATTTGACTACGGAAATAAATAAACTTTTAAAACCTATACAAAAACATATTCAGACTCGTTTCTAAGAACAATAATATTAGCATATTATACTAATTTACATAACTATAAATGCAATACGACACATAATCTTTTCATTTCATGCGTTTTATTTAAGATCTTAATTCACTCAACAGTTACAAGCAATAGCAAATTTTTAACGGTCATTTATCATTTAAACCTTTCTTAAAGCTTCTTAAAGCTTCTTTGATTTTTAATCTACACTTATATTCTAAAGCTAAAGAGTTTGTTTGTTTGTTTGTTTGTTTGGTTGAACCCCCTAATCTTAGGAACTACTGGTCCAAACTGAAAAATTATTTTTGTGTTGCATAGACTTTTTATCGAGGAAGGCTATGACATCATGCTACGACTAAAAGGAGCGGAGCATTAATGAAAAATATTGGAAAATCGGGAGTAAAATATTTCCTTTGATTTTCAGCCCTTAGAACGCGAGCGACGTCGCGGGAAAGGGCTAGTACATAGTATTTACTAGAAAAAAATAAATAAATTATATAATAAAAGCCACAGCCCTGTACCTACGCATCATTTTGTAATATGAGTGAGAGTGGGATTTCCGAACGGTATTCTGTGGACCGCGGTATTTAGGACAGTCAGCGGACCGAGGCAGTGTCGAAACAAGTGGACTTTACCCGTTACAAACGAATATATGACGTTTTACAACACAATAAGGTTCTAACGATCAGCAAATAAAATGTTAGTAGCCACAAATGACCAATAAGAAAGACCTTTCAGTTTCTTTCAATTCTCGTTAGTTCCTAAGTGGGGATAGGTCTCGTAAGTTGGTTTATGAATGGATTGCGAAAGTTACGCATAGGTGCAATTGCAGCTGATGATGTAAATTTGTATGCAAGTGAGAGTAATGAACTCACGTTTTTGGTAATGCAAGTTCAGGGGCAATTCTGAAACACAAAAGTTAAAGTGGCGCAGTTTGTAGTTACCCTACTTGCTGCGCCAGCGGTCGCGGGTTCGAGTCCCGCTGAGGGCATACATTTGTTGAGCACGAATGTTTGTACTCCAGTCATGGATGTTTATATTTATAATATGTATGTATTTAAACTTATATGTGTAGTATATCAACCATCTAGTATCCATAACACAAGGCTCGTACCTTACCGTGGAACTAGATAGTGCTTTGTGTAATTGTCCCAACATATTTATATTTATTTATTAAAGTTCGGAGCACCTTTTGTTATATACTCGTATCTATTTTTGTACGTAGCTTCGTACATTAAATTACTTCATAATAATTTTCCTATCTTTCAATCAAAGCTTTATTATCTTGCACGTTCGTTCTGTTTCGCAAACTCTTGAGATTGGGGTTTTAAGGAATAAACTAAATACTTTTCTTCACCCTTTAATGTATGGTCAACCCTCAACCCTCAAGTCAACCCTCAATAACTAGACTAGATTGCCTTTATTACAATGGTCAAACAATTTATAATGTATTAAAAAGCTTAACTCAACATTGCGCCATAGAAATATAGGATTATATATATAACAAGCCCCCCCCCCCCCCTATATGACGGAGCTTTAAATTTTTAAGGAAAAAGCGAAGTTAAATGAATTCGAAATCAAATTAATTCTATTAATTCTATTTGTAGCTCTATATATTTATTATTCCTATAAGTCTTTTAAAACATTAACTTTTAGTGAAGTAGAAATAACTTTGTAGTATAAATAAGTTATTTATTTTTATATTAAATGTAATATTATCGTCCTGTTAAATGCTAATTCCTAAGTAATACGCATTTAATTAACAATTTTATTCAAGGCTTATAACATTTCAAAATAACACAATATTTTTCCTTAGCGAAGATGACCTTATATTTCTATTTCCTGTTTAATAGTAAAAATATGCCGCAATATTCTAAAATTTGCTAAAATAACTTCTAGTGATTCATATTTTGGATGAAAAAGAATACATAGAAATATACCTTAAATAATTAAATTAGTAGTGTATAATATGATATTATTACAACAATAAATATTTTTTTATTAAAGTCAAAAATAATGCGTTTGGAGTTGGCATTTACTTAATTTTGCTCTATAGTGCCTTTTAAAGTCGTATTTTTAGGTTTTATGTTTCCATTTTTAGTATAGAATAGAGTAGTTCTACATATTAAGTGTAGTAGAGTTGTAACAAAATAAGTAAGTAAAAGTTCAATCATCCCCTATTTTCTGAACTATTTAAAAAAAATACACCTCTAGTATTAATTCCTTTAAATTTATATGACACTAGCGATTCACCCTCGCTTTCTTTACGTTAAGCGCGAGCGAAGCCGCGGATTACGCTATTATATGTATACAAAAACTTGATAAATTATAAACCTTCCTCAAGATTCCTTCCGTAATACATAATATAAAAAAATTGTGAAAAATCCTATAATCCCGTTTTTCTACAACTAAAGTGGATTTATTTATTCAAATTGAATCAAGGGAAGGGAAGATTTTTCAAGAACTTTGATAAGGGTTTTAGTTCTGAGAGACGTTTAAAAGAATACAGCCTATTTCAGTCTCAATTCTACCTTCTGTATTAAGGCTGTTGTAAACAATAACTTTGACCTTCACTCGGTCAAAGTATCAAAAAATTAATAGCATAATTAGGTAGATGGATTAGACTAGTAGATAATCAGTCGAATTTTAGAAACAAAACAAAAAACTGTAAGCGTTAACAAAATGCATAATGCAAACTGTAGCATTTATTACGTGAATACATAATAAATGCTACGAGAAGTATTTGAGTTTTTTAGTTGCTTACTTACTCTTTCTGCCTACATAATATTTATTTAAATGTCTCTATGGTGTAGTTGTCAGCATGTACGACTGTGTCCAGAGACACTGGGTTCGAGTCTCGGGTCGGGCCTTGTCTTGTTATGGGGTCTTTCTTTAGCAAGATTAAGTAACATTAGAAAGTTAAGTTTAATCAGGAATTGGAAAATTTACGGTTAGTTACCCCCGTGACTCCGAGAGCATGTAAAGTCGGCGGTCTTTCACCTTAACTCTTACTGGTCGCAGCCGTGCCAATAGAGCCTAAAAGTGGTAGGAATAGAGAGTGCATTTGAGTCTGTGCGAACTCTTGTGTACTGTAATATCTGCGCAGTTGGCTAGTCTTACGAAGGTTGGCCACCGTGACCAGAATCGGTCGGGAGGGTATCATTATTACGATTATATTACATAATTATAATCTCATAATACTTATTTGTTTTTCTTAATTTTTTTGTCTATTATCATAACTTAGACGAATTTTCCACCGTATGTAACAATATAGTCTTTATAATTACATGTATTCACCAAGTTTGTGCGCATCTTGTGTATGATACGCAATATCTTCGTCAATTGAAAAGCAAGTAATTTTAATATTTTCGGAAATACCGGTTGGGGAAAGAGGGAATTGAGTCTATCATATTTCCCTTTACATTACCCATTATTGAGTTTTTCCTAAACTACACTTAAAAAGCCTAGTCATAAGAATGAAGTGACAGCTTTACTCCACTTAATTTTCGAAGTATTTATCTTCTTCGGGGATTTACATATACGTCAGTAATAATTGTCGTCTGATCGTAAACTGTTTATCACCATCATCAAGGTCGTAATACAATCGCATATTATATAATTAAACCTTTTCTTTGTTCGTAACTACAATTCTATGTAATTAAAGTAATTAAAATATATATGAGACCGACATGTTATATGCAAATATAAAAGATAAATAAAACCAAAAAAAAACCTGAATTAAGATTAAATTGTCCAAAAAAAGAGAATTCAATGGGAAATAAAAATAATGAACAAAAAAAAATATTCGAGTCTACTGCGTAATAATTTTGGTAACACTAATTACACTTTATTATTTATCTTTTAAGACAATTTTATTAGATAAAAAAGCCATGTAAAACTAGATTACGCTACTAGTTGACAAACCATTTTTACATACTATACATTAGTTATATACTCTATTACATTAAATAAGAAAAAAATTAAAAAATCCCCGACAAAATCAAAAATGTAATTTGCCATTTTGTGGTAGCGTTTATCTTTGACTTGAAATTTTTTATAGTGTATATAAATATTCTACTCAAGTTCTTTTTTCTTCATTTGATAGCACATATTGAGGGAGTTGTGAAAAAATATTATAAAAACCGCCATTTGGTGGCGGCGGCCATTAATTTTAGTGTTTTTGTTAAAAGTTCAACTGTTTTCCTTAATATTAGTTAATTACTTAAATTAATTAGCAAGAGAATTGTGTATTTGTGTTTAATTACAATAAAAAATGAATATTATACATATAATATAATAATAATATATTATTTATTGATGTAAACTATATACAAGTAACATCGCGATACAAATATTTGTAGTGAAAATTATACTGCAAAATCAGCAGTAGATGCATTTAATATAATCATCCCCATCCCTCGCAAAATGGCGCCCAAGGGTTCTCGGGGAAGGGAAAAGCTCAGTTGCGGCAAAGCTGTCAATACAACAGCAAGTGTTTTCTTAATTTTTTTTATTATTTTTAAATGTGTTGTGATATTTTCGCAAATTTAAGTTAGTACTGGTTTGTATTATTATTAATATTATAAATATTTTAATTATAAAATGAATACAGAGTATTTTTTGTAGATTTTATTACAAATCGTAGACAGTGATATAAATGTTATTTCTAGATTTATAGTCATATTAATTTGAGTTACATAATTAAGTGTTTCTTATATTCGATTTTATATTATTTTTTTATGTGTTAAGTGCATATTTTGTAACGTCTATTGTGGGTTTTATGAAACAATGCAGTATTCTTAGCTTTTGCACTTTATTGATGATTGAAGCTTTCCACTTTTGCAGCTTATTTACTAATATTTTTTAATTTATATATGTGTTCAAATAAAATATGTATATTAACTGTATTAGCAAAAATAAAATCAGGAATTTTAGCATACGTTTTTGACAGTTTTCATATTATTAGATAGTCTAAATGGATTATGAATTTTCTGGTATAATAAATTTAAAATGAACAAAAACTATAATTTTATTCGTAATTACAGTTGATGTGTTATATTATATGATATTATTAATTATTATAAATAATTTCTTATGAATTTATTTCTTATTATTAATATATTTTGATATAAACATAGTACATATTTAAAATTAGATTAGAGTGTAAGGCAAGTAGGGACAAAGATAGGTTAAATTACCAGTTCTATTTACTTCAATATAAAGGAAAACTGATCATAGAAACTTATAAAATTTCGTATAATTCTAAACCAAAAAAATGTTTTATCACATAGGGTCGCTAGACCCGCCCTCGCTTCGCTTACTGCTAGTAAATGTATGTATACATAGCTTGACAAATTAAATATACTAAATATATTAAAACCTTCCTCTTGAATCACTCTATCTATTAAAAAACTGCATCAAAATCCGTCGCGTAGTTTTAAAGATCTAAGCATACATAGGGCAAACAGACGGCGGGAAGCGACTTTTTTATACTATGTAGTGATTTCTTTGAGAGCATAGTCACAGGCAAAATATTGAATACTTTTAAAAATGACATAAACATTAATTGTTTATTAATAATTGATTTAGTAAAGCATAATTTAAAAGATATTTTTCCTTGAAAGGATTTTTAAGAACCAGTAAATCGACTATCTTTATTATTGACGTAATATAAATGTAGTAACAGTCATTGTCACGGTAGAACTGTCTGCAACCTTAGCCTCTCCCGTGACCATGATTGCTGTAAAGTATCTTAATCAAAAATAAATAGTTTTAATAAAAGTATTATTATAAATATATTATATTTTTTTGTCTAGATCTAAAAAAAGTATTAAAAAATACTTTCTTAGTTTACGCGAATATTTGACATTATAAAATATCTTTTCGGATTTTGTCGCGGATTTATTTTGATTTTTGATCTCGTATGAATATTTTTTGGAAAATCTAATTTAGAATTTCCAAAAAATATTCAACGATACATTAATTGTTAGATATTATTAACAATACAGAGACCAAAGCTGTAATTTTAGAATTTAGGTTAGTTTGGTCTGGTAGGTAGACAGGCATGTCTGTCACTGCATCATGGAATTTTGAAATAGAGGAGGAAATTTGGAAAATTTTGATGATTTTTTTTATGATGTTGGCTGCAGTAAAATATGTAATTACTGAGAAATATATATACTAAAAATAATTGATAAGAATTCTTCAGTAACTTAAAATTTTATATAAAATTCCGTCGTTGAGTTTCTTAAAAACTACTTCTAGTTTAATTTACAGTTTTCCATTGTGAGTTGTGACTTACATTAAAATTTATTGGTTTCAGGTTAATTAAAAATTCTAGTCCACAATAAAATGCGGCGAAGCCGCTCATGACAATCGGAAGTGTTCACCCCAGCGGAAACAAGATGGCGCTCTCAAACAATTCATTTTCACAAACCTACCATCGCTTATTTGTTGAATTGGCAGGTAAATGCTTGATTTTTTAATTTTATTAATATGTCATAGTAATTTATACTTAGTTATAATATAGGCAGAGTAGCCCAGTAGTTTTCGTATTTTGTAATTTAACAACTTACAGCCTACTTTATATAAAACAAAAGTAAGCAAGTGGCAATCTAAGAATGTATTATAAAAAAGTAATAATAGTTATTTTATTTATTTTTCAAGTTTTCATTTCTTTTTTATAAAAACAATTATTAAATCTTTTACCATTATTATTATTAAGATGTATAATTTTAATAATAATAATCATTTGTATGGTAAATACAATAATTCAAATATTGTAAGAAATTATACGATGACTCGAAGTTCTGACGCAGAACGAATGACATAGAGAATACTATGCAAAATAAGATATACACGTGTAATATCAATATGTATAAGCAACACACTTTCTCAGTATATTTTTGGAGATAATTTTTTTTTATTAATTAGCCTAAATGTGAAGATGGTGAACGTGTTAATTGCTTGGAATGTAGA
Organism: Boloria selene; assembly: GCA_905231865.2. Taxonomy (NCBI): domain Eukaryota; kingdom Metazoa; phylum Arthropoda; class Insecta; order Lepidoptera; family Nymphalidae; genus Boloria; species Boloria selene. Next base: position 2,151,350 of record HG993138.1, on the reverse strand, counting down.
AAAAAATATATTTTAAAAAAATAACTTAAATTATGTTAATGAATCTGGTTCAATTTTAACTGCATATATTTAATAGTTATTAACATAAGATTGGTTGCTGTAAAGCATTCGAAAAAATATGAAAATTTTATCTAGAAATGTGCTTGCTTGATTGATATATAATATACTCGTATAATGAATATTATTATGTATATATGTATGCAACACAGGGTGGATTTTTTGAATCGTCACTTATAAGATTTAAACAATAATAATGTTCTTCGACCGATGCCGGCAACGGCGGCCATCTCATTGATACTAGTTGCCAGTCATCTGTACAGGAGATATTATAGTGCACAAGTGTACGCGCAGACACAAATGCACTCTCTATTCCTATCACTCTCATACTCCGGTGGGACGACTGTTCGATAGCCAAGGCGCAGAACCGAAGGCTTAACCTGCTCTCCGAGGAACGGGGCTGATACACCGCCAACTTCTCAACTCCGGGCGGTTACTGAGGCTTTTCTACTCTAAACAGAAAAATTCAATAACTAAACTTGGCCCGACCCGAGACTCGAACCTCGGACCTCTCGATGTGTCGTACGTGCTAGCCACTACACCACCTACGCAGTGCTTGTGCTATGATACTTTATTAAATTAACGTGAATATTTGACATTATAAGCACCTCTCCTATTTTTTTGGGCAAATTATTTCTAACATGATCACCACTTGTCTTACGGTGAAGAAAAGAGTGCGCCACCCAGCAGTAGGCCGGTGTGGTGGACTATGACTTAATCTCCCTCTATTATTTATTGTCTTATATTTACGAACGAATATTAATTTTTGAACTACTCATTTCAGACCCTCGGACAAATGACTGGTTCCTCATCAGAAACCCGTTGCCAGGTCTCACGATAATTGGACTGTACCTGTATTTCACACTCAAATGGGGACCCCGGTATATGGCCGACAAGAAACCCTTTCAGTTACAGAAGACTTTAGTTGTTTACAACTTCATTCAGGTTTTAGTTAGCTGCTGGTTGTTTTACGAGGTGAGTGTTATACGTTTATAGGTTATTAACCTTTCCCGCGGCTCCGCTCGCGTTCTAAAGGCTGAAAATCAGAAGAAATATTTTTCTCCCATTTTCTCAACATTTTTCATTGATGCTCCGCTCCTATTAATCATAGCGTGATGTTATAAAGCCTATAGCCTTCCTCGGTAAACGAACTATCCAACACAAAAAGAATTTTTCAATTCGGACCAGTAGTTCCTGAGATTAGTGCGTTCAACCAAACAAACAAACTCTTCAGTTTTATAATATTAGTATAGATTAGTGCTTCAACCCTTCGTTCATATCGCTAGGTAGTTTTCGCTCAAACGAGCCAGGAAAGGTAGAAACTCTACAACAATACAGAATGATTGATTTTTAAATATTACTTCTATTGGTATTAAACACACATTTTACTATAGAAAAGACATCTACATGTATGTAAATTTTATCTACATGTATTTTTAGAGTTCTTTTCCGTCTATGTATTTGTGACCGCATTACGAAAAAACACTTGACCGATTTTGGTGAACGTTGATATGATTATAGCAGGAAATATCTCAACTTTGAGAAACTACACTAATCGCTAAAGCGTACCTAGTACTTAGTAAGAATATAAATTTAAAAAATGAAGCTTTAACTTATAAAGAAAACAATATTTTTTTCTGTATAACTATTTTTGTTAATTGACCAAAGTTGAATAATAATTATTTTTTTAATAAATTATTAGTATAATTAAAACAAAAATCATTTTAGAGTTATAACATTCAATAAAATATGATAATATTATGGAAATTTTTTAACATTTCTTTAAGTTATTTTTGATTAATATCATAATTAAATTATTATATAATGTCAATGACCGCAGGTTTTTCAAACGTACACAAATTTCGTCGACTTTTTGCTAATGTAGCAAAAAAAACGCTGTAATATAACATATCGAAATACGCTTCGTTAGCATACCATTACACCATTTACAGTATTTTCAATAATTTGGTGGAAAGTTAAATAATATTAGTGAGAAATTATTAAAACAGTGGTAGCCCAACGGTAACGCGCTCGCTTGGATAACCGAGTGATGCGGGTTCAAATTCGGATCTCGCACCTCTGATATTTTCATGTGCGAATCATTTCTATCATGATTACCACTTGTCTTACGGTGAAAGAAAATATTTAAGGAAACCTGCATGTCTGAGAAAACCTAGCAAGTTTTCGAAAGATATGTGAAGTCCGCAAACACGCACTAGGCCAGCGCGGTGGACTATGGCCTGATCTTCTTCGTACTGAGGGAGGCCCGTGCCCAGAAGTGGGACATTAAAAAGATCTGATGATGATAGTAAAAGCAGTATTCCAATATGATCAAAGCATTATCTAAGATCAAGGTATATTGATCAAAGATTAATATTTAAACAAATTATACTTAATAAAATTGTATCTGTAATTTTTCATTGAATATTTTTTTTAATTTAATTGAAATAATCATTATTATCAATACAGAGCTGAATATATCGTTATTAGAATGTTTTTGTGTCTGTATATCTGTGACCACAAAACGAGAAAACCATTGGGCAGATTTTGATGTACATGCATATGACAGTATGAAGACAACTCGCTCTCGTATACTACGAGTTTAAATATTAAACTCGTTTTTAGAATCCTGTGGAAGGAACTTAACAAAAAAAAAACTAGTGCTATCTCAATTCATAATTCACCTTCGTTGAAATATTATAGCATAAGTAATTGTTATATTCCGTTATTCTTGGAATATTTTCTTATAAAATAAAATTACTTGCATTGTGTTGTGTTGTAGGTACCTACTTGTCACAATAAATTAATGATTTGGTTAGGATTATTTCAATATTACTTTATGCAAAGAAAATTAAAAATTTTAATAAAAATATTCAATCTATCTTCAAATCAACTCGATAATTTAAAATTATAAATTTTAATTATTAATGTTTACTTTTTTTTAAATAATATTCTTGTTGCGTTTTGTGAAATGAAAGTCTTAAAATATAATATAACTAGCCTTTCCCGCAGCTTCGCGCGCTTCTAAAAGCTGGAAACCAAATAACTCTCGTTTATGAAACATTTTTTATTGATGCTTCGCTCTTATTGGTCGTAGCGTGATGTATTATAGCCTATATCGTTCCTGAGATTAGCGCGTTCAACCAAACAAATAAACAATCTCTTCAGCGTTATAACATTGGTATAGATATACTTTACAAGGGACGATTATTAAACTCGATATAAATAGTATTATATTATAATAGGTATATCTTGATTCTTACTTCACTGTTGCGTTGGAGTTGCTCTCAATTTCTCTGGGATCCCATCATCAGATCCTTACTTAGTGACAATGGGACTCGGAACTATACCCTACCGAACAAAAGAAAAGAAAATTGAAATCAGCCCACAGATGGCGGAGAAATCGGTGAACATACATAAAAAATATACGGTGGAACATATAACCTCATCTTTTTTTGAAGTCGGTTAAAAATACTGTACTAAATCGGTTGATATATAATCACGCGACGCCATCTCAGTTTGTAGATTCGCTCTCTCTATTCTTAAATTCATTATTTCAATATTAAGGTCAACACAGAGTTAAACAATTTTTACATACATTAAACAATTTTATTCGTAGTAACTTGTAAGAGCATTTAATGAGAAAGGCACCTGACATTTTCTAACATCCTCTTCCGTGCTGAAGCAATCTTCGTGACTTCGCTTCTCGCTTACATTAACGCTACATATTGATAGGTTACTCACGTTTGTTACACAAGTATTGTGAAACATGTTTTTTATCCGAGTTTGCCTAAGAAAATAAATAAATTAAGTGTAATATGTATAAAAACGTCTTTATAATGACTTATGATATTTTCAATTTGATATTTTTTGCACCTAGTGATAGTTTAAAGCAATCATTTTTAAAAACAATTTGGCTTTTAATTGTTCGATTTATCACATTCATCACATTTATACACATATAAAAGAAAGTCCTTCACCACGTCTGTCTGTTCGCGTTTAACTAAAAAACTAATGAATCGATTTTCATGAGTTTTCACCAATGAACAGAGTGGTTCTCGAGGAAGGTTTTAGTATATATACTTTTTGTCAAGTTTTTGTATACATTTACTAGCGAAACCTGAGGCTTCGCTCGCGCTAAATAATAAAATAGACTTATTGAGTCGAAAATTTTTCAATTTAAAAAAAAAAAGTCATTAGCATCAATACAGAGCCGAACCAATTGTTTTTAAAAATTTTGTCTGTCTGTCTGTTTGCTGTGACTACACCACGAGAAAACCGCTGAATAATTTTTATAATGATAAAATATTTTATTTTTGAGAATCTATACTAACTGCCAAAAAGTATAGTATAGGGACGTAAACGTACCATTCTGAGTCTTTAGTAGGGACTACTTATTTGGGACTAAGTGTAAGAGTTATTATTTCATTCACTGATAGAAAACATATGACGTTAGAATCTAAACATATCTGGATTATATAAAATAGTAAATTGTTTGAAATATTTTCTTTCTAATGATTTATTAGGCTGTATAAATTACTGTTTTATTTCTTTAAATATTATCTTTGTTTAATCACTACAATACCATTTTTTTATTTTACAGGGCCTCGACGCTGGTTGGTTGAGGACCTACAGTTGGAAATGTCAACCCGTAGATTTTTCGTCGTCACCTGAAGCTATTAGGGTAATTTATAATTTATAATAGAAAAACACCTTTTATTAAAAGCTTTTCCAAGCGTATTAATGAATAACTAGCTGACCCGATGAACTCTATTCCACCAGAATACAAATTACTGATTATTGATTTCTGAAAAAAATTATAACTATCAAATTTTCAAACATACTTAACCATACACAAAATTACGTTTAGCTGTCATTTGGGTTTTGTTATTTCATGTCAGATGCGTTTTTGTTATACCACGTTTTATAGTGACTTGCATTCTCTTTGACGTTTTATGTCATAATTGACAAAAATCATCATCGTATGATAAAAAGTCCTATGTCCGTCTCCTAAGATACATCCCCACCAATTTTCAGCCAAATCGGTTCAGCCGTTCTTGAGTTATTAATAGTGCAACTAACAGACTTTCTTTTGTATATAGATGACTCTTATAAGTTATATACTAAGTATAATTGTATATAACACATAAGCTCATTTAAGCTTGATGTTAGTTGGTATAAATATTTTTTTATTGGAATTATGGTTTTATTAGGCACTATTCCCCTTTCTTATTTTATATTTAAATAAGATATTGCTATATAAGTTTATCTTTATAATAAAAAGCATTGATTACATCTCTTTCAAAAACGAAATTCGCTTTAAAATCCAATATAATAACATAAATGTTTGTAAATCAACAGGTAGCGAGAGGCGTCTACATTTATTTCTTAGCAAAAATGTCAGAACTACTCGACACGATATTCTTTGTAATACGAAAGAAGGAACGACAGATCACCTTCCTCCATATGTACCATCACACCGTGATGCCCATGATATCATGGGGAGCTACGAAGTACTATCCCGGTGGTCATGGGACTCTTATAGGAGTTATTAACTCCTTCGTACATATTATAATGTACACGTACTATATGTTAGCGGCTATGGGACCACAGTACCAGCGGTTTTTATTCTGGAAACGACACATCACTACATTGCAAATGGTAAGATTTTTGTTATTTTCACATATTTATTACTTCTAGATTAGATCTAACGTTTCGTTTAAATCAGACGAAAGTTAAAGTTTCCATAATATTTATTTCTCTTTAGAGTATCAGCTTTGCTAAAGCGTCTCTACGTACCTCGTAACGTACGTAATGCGCGAACTTAAATTAGTCGTTAAGTTTTTCGCAGTTATCCAATTTTTCTTTGTGTAATAACCTATTACAAAGTATTACAAAACTTAAAACAATGCTTACCAACATTATATAACATAACACAACATGATCATAACACTTATTAAATATGCGAAAGTTCTTTCTAAGTATATTTATATTTTGGTAACTAAATCACGCAATAACGCAATTTATATGCTAATTATAAACAGATTTAAAACATATTTTATAGATTTAATAGTTGTTTTTCAAAATTGTTATTCGTATATATGTATGTCGTAGGATAATTTGATAATCCGAGTTTTTGCAAAAACTATAGGGATATCGCGAAAATACGGATAATTAGACAATTTCTATGATATTTCTTTACAATAGCAATTACATATTACATCGTTTATTATTATTTATTATATATATTTATGATATAATATTTTCAAGGCGTAAATCTGTCTCCTACAAAAATGCGTGACAAAGACGTAAAAAACAAAAATACTTTTTTGCTTTTAATACTTTGTTTTTATAAAGTTAATACATAAAACTTTGTCAAGCTTAGAATAAACGGGTCAATCTTATTCTGACACAAATTGGACAAAATTCTAGATTACTGTGGATGAAATTCTAAAATTATTGCAAGAAAATAGACTTAAATATCTTCATTTTAAACTTAGTCCTTACACTTAACGTTTTAAATAAACAAAAAAATACACAACTTTCCTTAAGCATGGGAAAAAATTGAACAAAACTTTCAGTTTTTTTTTTCAGTACAAATTTTGTATCAATTAAAAGCTCACATTGACACGTGAAAGACACAGAATCTACAATGTAAAGTGTAAATATATTGTAGTGTCTAAAGTGTAGATAATTGTTTTAATAGATATAATAAAAACTTAAACACAAAATAAACTTATTTTAGATATAGTTTCATGAGATACTCACTAGGTACGTTTTAATAGTTAGTGTACCTACATTTCTTACAGATAAGATAATTTCCTGTAGTAAAAATTATTCTATATATTAACCTGAATAAAAATTTTCTATCTTTATACAAATTTCACCAAAATTTATTCAGTGGTTTTTTCGTAATACGTTCTTAAACAGACAGACAAAAAAATCTAAAAAAATTACATTCGGCCTTTGTTAGATACAAAAATATTATTTTATTAAGATTTTCCAATTAATACAACGTACAGATTCGCTTCAGAATTTTATTACATATATAAATTATTTATTGATTTGTTTTTAATTTTCAGCTCCAGTTCTGTATCGCGTTCATCCACTCTTCTCAGCTCTTATTCTACGACTGCGGCTATCCACGTTGGTCCGTTGTATTTACTCTTCCAAACTCTATTTTCTTCTACTATCTCTTCTATGACTTCTACTACAAGGCATATGGGAAACCAGAAGATAAGAAAAAAGTGTTGAAACAAAATGAAGACAGTGATCATCACATTAAAAAAGCGAACGGCATCGCGAATGGACTTAAAACAGAAAATGGTAAAGTAAATGGGGTTCTCAACGAAGGAAAGAAGATCGATTAAAACCTATATTTTGATATATAATGTACATATTAATAAGAAGTGTATATACAAATATATAACGAATTTTTACCCGCTAGTGGGTTTAACGAAGCTGGTAAGGAACTTAAGGAACTATTACCACACCAAAATATTTGCAAAAAATATTGAATCTTTAAACGACTTGAGTAAAGCATATTGATTGTTTAAAGTTAAAGAATTAGTATGTATGTATTCGGCCCTTATTAACGTCCCATAACTGGGCACGGAACTCCCTTCAATGCGAGGGGAATCAGGCCATAGTCCACCATGCTGGCCCCTTGCAGGTTGGCGGGATGAAATACATACTCGTAGTAACATAATATTATAATGATACCAAAAAATAGATAAATAAAAGTTTTTACCAATATTAATATTTGTATCATTTTTTGCTAAATGATATTAAATAGTAGTGATGGTAAAGATTTTGAACGATAGTAAAAATTAAATCGCGTCAAAAGTGTTAATTACGCTGATTATTTTTTTAAATATGGCCAAATTCCTTGTAATAGAATGTAAGGAATTATATTAATATATATCTTTTTATTCTGTGCCATCAGTTTGAAAAAGAAATGGTTTTATTACATTTTACTATAGCTCCATAATTCAAGCTACAGTTGTAGATGTATGTAAGATATGTTTTCAACCATTCTGTGTACGTTACTCATTATAGTCGAAGAGCCCAAGAAAAATCGCGTTAGAATAACATAAGGGCGGACCTTGCTCTCTGTTGAGTATCTTGTAACAGATATTTTTCCTCTGTATATGGACGCGTGTCTAAGCAGCTGATCCAAATAATTAAAAAAATATTTTGCTAAGGTTTTACTTAAAGCCATTTGTATAAGATATGCTTAAGATACAAGATCCGAAGAAATAAAAGCATTCCAAGAACTCTATAGATGATTTTTTAAATTTTATTATATATAATTAAAAAGCACTCGTTTTGGCATATATTCAATCTACTACATCTTAAACTGACGCTTTCGAGTATCGGACTGATATGGTAGAGATACAGAGTTCAAGGTACCCCTTGTTTTATGTTTATTAAAACCAAAAACCCCCTCTTGGGCTCCCGTACTATTAAATATATTTCGTTAGTCATTCTTGGTTACCAATTTAAAGTGGATTCAATATTTTTCAAATAAAATTATATATACTAGTAATATAGGAAAGCTGTTGTTTTGGTTATTTTTACCAATACTTTAGCTGTAGTTATAATTTTATATGTGAGAGGAATATTCGATATTAAAATATTAGGTAATATTTCAATACAATACTAACTTGTGTAGTGTTAGGACCAGTAACATTTTGTATATACCATAATCTTAGATAGCTTTAGTCATTTGCTCAAAAATAATGTTTTCAGTATATATATTGCTAACATTAATTATATTATGTATAGTCAAAATATTAAAAAAATACTCGTAATAGTGAACAACTTGTAAAAAAGAAGAATGAAGAAGAATTGAAAATGTGTTCGTAATAATGTAGGAATGTCTGTGATTACATTTTAATCAATGTACATGAAAAAATTTAAAGACTAACTAATCGTTCTAAAACTAGTTTGGAAGTTCAAGGAAACAATTATTCGATCAATTAAATTACGTAATAAAAATATTGTTACAAGTCACTTTATGCTGTTTGTTTATCTCAAAAGATATTAGGTATAGTAATTTTTACGCACAAAAAGTTCGCGTATATGAATATTGCAATTTTTTATTGATTTCCTGATATTTTAAATATATAGCGTACATAATGTGAAACAAGGTTTTATTTTTTTTTATTATTTTAAGTAAAACTATCTTTTCCAAGGCATTATTATGTTGTTTACAGTCAACAGAATTTTATAAAATAAAATATAATGCCTTTGAGACCTATAAAAGCCTAGTCTCTCCTGTGAACCATCAATCTCAATGATTACTGTAAGGCATTCAAAATGTTACCACGAAAAATTCCGAAAAGATAGTTTATTTAAAATATAAAATATTCTCAACAAATGAATCTAAATCAACATTTCTATTGCTTTTTTTGTCCTTTGTTAATTGGTAAAAGGATAATATGAAGTGCCTGTGTAAATATTTCATCTAGAAAACGTTTAGGAACACTAAACTAATGGAGATTTTAAGATATCTTGTGGAAAGCTTAGGCTTTGTTCGTTTTAGTATGTAGTGAAAATTGGTGCGGTAACTTTTGTCTTCCAATACGTTATAACGTATCGAATGAAAATATGGTCAATTAAACTTAAATAACATGATTTTTTAACGATGTAAGTGTTTAATCTTTCATTATCACTGCTATTATTATTATTATATTATGATAAAACGCAGTAATCTTTACCATGTTCATTTACTGTCCCATACTTTGCCATATTTTTGCGCCAAATTGTCTTAAATGACAGTGGCAGTAATAACGGACCTAAAATTGTATGAAAAAAAGGAAAGGAATTAAAAATTGAATTGCATTGGAGTGGAGTGACTTCGTTTTGTCAACTTTTTGTACAATATTAAAGCATGTAGTTATTCTGTAATTCTCTGCTTTATGTGTTAATTTTATATGCTAATAATACGAAACTGGGTATGTATATTAAACTTTGTAATACTACCTTTAGTGTTTTTTTCACCTTGACCCCCTACAGTGACGTCATATTTGACGCGTTTCTGATAATGATAATAGATTGTCTCCCGTATATTTTAATTTAAATGGTCGTTTCCTAGAAGTTATTAAAACGGAAATCAGAAGGTGTAAAGTTTTTTTTTAATCGACTCGAGTTGTTTCATTATTCACTTCACTAAAAAATATGGCTTAAATATTTCGTCTGTTTAATTTCAAATTAACAGCTTTTCACTAAATTTATATGAAAGTGTATACGGTACTTAAGCAAAAATCAATTTTTGATTTTTTTGTCTCTCTGTCTATCTGTTTGTTCCAGTTAATCTCTGACCGATTTTGACGGGATTTTCATTCAAAGATAGCTAATGTTATAAGGAGTAACTTAGGCTACTTTTATTATATTAGAAAATTATAAAAACCATTGAATTATTTTTAACTTACACCCATCGAAGCGTGCCGGGTTTGCATAATGAAATTATATTTGTACTAGCTGACCCGTGCCCACTTCGTTGGGCATAATCTTAATAATCCTTTTTTAGTACAGAGTGTAAATAATTTAAATTATTTTATTAATATAGAAAATTAAAAATTAAATTATCTATCTATCATTATCTATACTAATATTAAAAAAACTACTTTTTGTCACTTAAATATAAAAGTTAGACATATGCTGTCGTTGACTTTTTTGTAGGCATTTTTAAGCTCCACATCTTTTCTCTAGAACTCAAAAATATATCTTTCATAGTTAAGGCAGCCTTCGTAAGAAACGCTTTCATTCGACCGTTTTTTCTCCGATTCACTTTGCAAAACGGACTACCCCGTAAAAGCCTTTTTATTTTTCGGTTTTTTATATAACCAACCATAATAATTTTTTATATGACACTCAGCAATAATGTGGCTTTCTATTGGTGAAAGAATTTTTAAAATCGGTTCAGTAGATCCCGAGATTACCCCTTACAATTTAACAAATAAACAAACTTTACTTCTTTATAATATTAGTATAGATAATGAAACTATCTTTTGGATTTTGTCGCCGTTTTTTTTTTTATTTTTGGTTCTCGACGTTTCGAATGCTTTACAGCAATCTCGGAGAGTCCCTCCCGTGATCATGATTGCCGATATATAATGATAGTTTCATTTATAATGTAAAATATTCGCGTAAACCTAAGAGAGTATTAAGTTACATGCAATTTATTTAAAAATTTTCCTCAATTGATGTCACGTATAGCAAATTGACTAACAAGATTAAACGATTGTGTAGAAGTGGTATTGATCAATTCAACTTTGACCTACGTTATTGAACTCCACAACAATAGTTCCTTCGCTTCTCAGCCCATTGTGAAGAAGGGTCATTAAAGGTAATTACTCTTATCTGTCATTTGTTTTTATACGAATATTTAATTATTACTTGGGAATTTCCATTGAATATTGACATTATTTAGGAATTCTTAAAACATATTTCATTTATTGATTCATAAAAAAAATATTTTTTCGTTAAAAATTTAAAAATGATTCCATAGATAGAGGTGGTATATTAAAAGAAGTTATTAACCTGACCTTTTATTATCACATTTCAAACGCATTATGTATCATCATTGAAAATATCTACATACATACATATTTTCATTAATAACAAAGAAAAATGAACGAGATTTACATTTAAAATGTATTTTCTACGATGCTACATACATATTATAAACACCTATGAATGAAGTACAATAACACGAACGAACGTCCCCAGCGGGACTAGAACCCGTGACCGCTGGCACAGTCAGTAGTATAGTATTAGGTAACTTACAAACTTAACCAAACGTGTGGTCAAAAGATTTACATTCAAAAGACTATTATAACATCATAATACAATAAAATATAACTTAATTGAAAAATTGTGATGAATATCTAAGATTGAGTAATAAATATATACTTTTTGGTTTGGCTTTCGATAGCATATTCTTACAGTATCAGAGTAGTAACATTAGGTATAGGACACAAGTTAGTGTGCAAGCACTAATACATGTCATTCTTAATTCTTACTAAACAAGTAGGTACCTACTGTCAAGTTAACATTCAACATAACTAACAATATCAGAGGTTTATTGCCTTTACGTGTAAACTGTAAAAACTACTAAACTAAACTGTGTAAAATATAATGGATAATAAAAAATCTTGGAAAAGAAACAAAAAATATATTTAAATGGCTGAATCCAAGAATCGAACTCAAAATGCCAAATTATACGTTCGCCACTAAACCAACCTCTTTAATTTTGATACAACACTTTTAAATAACTTCTACGATCAAAATGGTGAAAAAAATTTATGCATCACACAATATTTTTCTTTTATATTTTATTAAATTAGACAAAAAAATATCCAAGTCGTTAGAAAAAACATGTATTTTTCCATAAATTAATAAATAAATACATAGAATATACACATAATGAAATAATAATATTTCCTATTGTCATTAATTTTTATGAATACAATAAAATAAAAAAAACTTAACTTAAGTTTATTGCCATTTAAGTGTTCTTATATTATAATAAATACCTATGCATCTTGAAGTACGTTTTGATGTAAACGGGCTGTTCGATATTGACGAAGGTTAACAATTCTTCGCCTAAAATGCATCTAATGCAGACTGTAAAAGGTTGTTTCTATTCATACATAAGGCGAATTCTCGTTAGTATTATAAGCTTATTTTTGCATCAAAATTGGCAGTAATAAATGATTTCAAATAAACATACACAGTATTAAATTTGGTTTATCTTTCGTCATATTTATTATTTTAAAAAAAATTAAATAAAAAATATATGTACGTACGTCAGTATAATATCTAAACGTTCTTGAATAATATTTTTATTTTTTATATCATTGACGATAATATTTTTTATATTTTTCTTGTGAAGTACAAACAGCTTTGCACCTTTATTCTTAGGTTTAGCTTTTTCGAATAAAATATTCAAAATAATATTCTTAACACACATTGTCATTGTATTTTTAGAATAATATTAAAAATATATGAAAACATAGTTTTCTATTTTAAAATACTTTATTTTGTCATATTATATACACTATTATTTATCTAAATTAGGCTGTTTTCTCACTAGTTTTACTTACACTTCCATTTGCTGTATTATTTTTGTTTCGCTTTATATAACTTTGCCTGTAGAAATGTAAAAAGAGACATAAGAAGAACACAGTGTTACATCCAATGAAAGTAGCTACTCCTCTTGATGGTGGGCATTCAGAACGATTAACAGCCATTATATAATGAATAATGATGCACACAAACTGTACCTGTAAAAAAAACAATTAAATCTTGATTAGATTAGAAAAACACCTGTAAGAAAAATAAACTATACCTGTAAGAAAAATAATTAATTCTAGATTTTTTCTAGAAATTTGCTAAACGAATGACATATATAAAAAAAGTTTACATTTTTGTATTGACGTTAGTTTGGCAATTTATGTTAAATAATATACATTAGCGATTAAGTTAAAATAAACTTAAAGACATTAAATTAAATAACAGTTGGAGTAATGTGCGTAGTTAAAATAATTAAAAATAACAAAAAATACTTTATTATATAAAAAAATATCTACATCTACACTAATATTATAAAGAGGAAATATTTGATTGTTTGTTTGAATTGAATAGGCTCCGAAACTACTGGATCGATTTAAAAAATTCTTTTACCATTACAATCCTACATTATCCCTGATGAACATGCTATATTTAATACTAGCAGAACCCGCGGCTTCGCTCGCGCTAAATCTCCACAGTCCACTTCGCTATCAGAAAAGTACCAGGAGCAAACTAGCATGACACTTCGCCCACCGAAGTGGGTTCTCCCTACGAGCTTCTTGGATTTACGCTGGTCGGATTGCCAGACGCTACTATGCAGGAAATATAATAGTGTACAAGTGTACGCGGAGACACAAGTGCGCTTTCTATTCCTATCACCCTCATACTTCGGTGGGAAAACAACTCAAGATGACCAGTGAGAGTTGCAAGTACGACGGCTGATTTGATTTATAGCCCGACCCGGGACTCGAACCCAGGACCTCCGGATATGTAGCCGTATATGCTAGCCACTACACTACCGAGACAGTTGAAAAAGTAATATGTAAGCTTATGTCATAAGTGTACATTTAGTTTTATTAACCGTAAATAAATAAAAATAATATTTATATTAAATAGCGATCATACAAAGTTTACTTTATAGGTCAAAAAGAACAATAAAGATTGAAATCACTTTATCAATACATTAATGTCGTAATAGGATATTAGCTTTACAAGACGTGACATAGAAACTAACCTTGTATTATGTATGTCGAAGATTAATTTGCTATATATTGTATTTAAATTACTTAAAAAACGTAGCAAAGGTTTTTTTGTATTTCATTATAATAGTTGCGATGTAAAGTTTTAAAAAATAATACAACGTGAATAGATGAAGCAGATATGTCACATTTTCGAATTTCAGCTGTTCTATGCAGATATATCATTATTATGAGTGTAAAAATAGTTATAAGTCTAAAAACAACACTATTTATGACTATTATAGTTCTATTCCACTTGACAGCCATTTTATATATATGTACAGTTCGCGTCACGTAAAAAGAACGCTGGAAGAAAGTGGTGGGGGGTGTGTTTGCGCATGGGTACATTCGCATACGAAATTACTAAGCCTATTCTTTTATTTTTGAACTAGCCTTTTGCTCGCGACGTATATTGGTTATTGGTAGGTACATTGAAAAATATATTCGATAGAATGTCATTAAATAGAATTAGATTAATTAGAAAAATATGTTTGATTCAGTATAGAATGTTTAATTTACTTACAAAAAATATAATTAATTAATTTAACATATTTTTTTAAATTATTAACTGCATTATTATAAAACTCTCTCGTTATAAAATAATATACGTCAAAAATATTTTTTCTCTATTTTTTATATAAAACCATTTCGTAATTAATAACTTTTGTGTGCGCGATAGTATTTTGAACTGACAAACCAATAGCGAGCCGGAAAGCATGCGGTGCGTGCCTTGATGTCCCGCGCCCCGCGTCTTTCCACCAAATTGGCCGATAAATCGCCTCTGCGCAACTTGACAGCCAGCGTTCTTTTTACATGACGCGAATTATACTAATACATTACAATCATTGAACACAATTTTCCCCAAATTAGAATTATGCGACAAACCACATTCATCTTTGGTTTTATTTAATGTTAAACATAGTAATAGCATAGTAATAGACTTACCAACTGAAATTTAGTCATATATTGTTTCCAAAAGATATATTTGGCAACAGATGGACCTAAAGCTGCAAGTCCATAGTATGTGTACATAAAAACATGTACCAAGGAGTTGAAGAACCCGATGAAGACGAGAGTTTCTGAAGGCCAGTACTTCAAATATGCCCATGTTCCTATCATCATAATAGAATGGTGGTAGAGGTGGAGGAATGTCACTTGACTGTATTTCTTTCTTAGCACAAAAAATACTGTATCAACTAGTTCGGAGACTTTTGCAGCGAAATATAACCAAATCGAAAATAATATCTGAAATAAATAAAGTAGGTATATTAATATATTTTTGCAAAATTTAAAAAAGATATGTAAAAAAAACTTAAAAACAATCAAATATATAACATATTGGTAGGTTTCTTTTATTTGCTATAGATGCCCTATTTTCAGAGTCGATGCTAGCCTACAATTATTATTATTATGTAGTTGAAATTATTATGCATCAAATTGAAATGTAAGTTATACATTTCTGATTAGTTATCTAATAAACTAAAACTACCTTCTAAAATTATTTTTAACGTTTGAGTGTTTTAGTGCTTAAAAACCGACTTAAAAATTGAAACTATATATGCGTGGTAAATGAAAAATCAAAATTCTAATTGTCTACTGTTGTTATTGTATTAAATAACTAATCCTTACCTCTTTTTTTTGACTGTCAGTTTCAATATTGCACGTTCTTGGTGTTATGCCATTATTCATTAAGTGTCGGAAGTACTGGAAAAGAAACACAAATAATAATTGATTTGCGAATATTTCCCTTAGAAAAGTTATTATATGAAAAAAATAGAATGCATTATAAAATGTATATGTATTATAATGCACTATTTGTATGTTTAATACACTATAGTAGTAATAATAGCTTTTTCCATAAATGGGAATCGAACCCAAACCTTAAGATAATGAAAGTCTCTTGAAGATACTTAAGGCGATATTCACTTACTTTTTGTACCATGTAAGCGGATAATATAACTTGGAGTGCGTTATATAGCACTAATCCAGATTTCATTTTGAAAGGTTCTCTTTTATGCATTAAAGCCGGTCCAATCTTCATTACGAATAATAAATATACAGCTAAAATCATCAATACAGGCCCTGGCGTGTCCATTAGAGGTAGGTGGTCGACTTCTTCATCTAAAAAGGAATAAATTATTTAAATTATAATCTTTAAATGTGTTGGGACATTATTACACATAGCGCCATCTAGTTCCGTGGTAAACTAAGAGGCATCTGTTACGGATACCAGATAGTTGATACACTACACCATATACATAGATGTATAACTTTAAATACATTCATATTATAAATAAAATCTATATTTAGAGTACAAACAAACGTGCTCAACAAATAAATGCACTCAGTAGAACTCGAACTGCGATCGCTAGGACAGCAAGGACGGTCACTAAGCAAACTGAGCCAAAAGCCAAATTAAAAGTACATATTACTGAAAAACAGCGCTGTTTGAGACTCTGGCCTCATCAGCATCAGCTGAGTTATTACCATTTGCCATTGAGTTATTTAAGCCACCTAGTATAATATGTTAAATTCTTTTTACTGTTCTTCATGGCAATATTAACGATTTTATTATTATTATTATATTACTTATTAGTTTTTGTCTGCAGTTCCGTTCGCGTGCACTTGTGCACTATAAAATCTCCTGCGCAGATAGTCTGTCAATAGTGGCAATAGTAAAAAAAATCACACGCTCGCTTGGATAACCGAGTGATGCGGGTTCAAATCCGGGTCTCGCATCTCTGATATATTCGTGAGCGAATCATTTTCTATCATGATTACCACTTGTCTTACGGTGAAGGAAAAATCGAGAGGAAACCCGGATGTCTGAGAAAAACCTAGCAAGTTTTCGAAAAGACATGTGAAATCCGCCAACACGCATTAGGCCAGCGTAGTGGACTATGGCCTGATCCCCCTCATACTGAAGGAGGCCAGTGCCGAGCAGTAGGACGTTAAAAAGAGCCGAAGAGATTTAGTCTCAATAAGGTTGGCCGCCGGGGCCGAAATAGGGCGGAGAACATTTATTTATGTAAATGCCTATTTTAATGATATTTCTACACTATATAACCTTATCACTATATAAATACTAGTATACAAAAACCGAGAGATTATATGATCTATCTGTATGTGGAGAGGACAAAAGAATGCTAGTAATAAACTATAATGTATCATATTATGGTAGTCTCAGGCGATGTCATAAAATTTTATACTTACTAATAAACATACGATATATGTAGGTACATAGTCTTGTCCTGAGGTCGGTTCAAGTCAGGCCAAGTTTAGAAGTAGTGTAAAGATATTCTCAGTAACAGTTTGGAGGTTAGATGTTTTTACTAGCGCAGGGGCTCAGGGGTTTCAATAGAATGTACTTGTAAAATATGTCAATAAACTTTTTTACTTTTTTTTCTTTTTTTTATGTCTGTTGAAAATCTCTTGAAGTAAAAATATAGAACATTATTATAATAAAAATAACATGGCATGTTCCTTCCAAAAAAAAACACAAAGATTTCATCCTATTTAGATTTTGTCGAATTGCCTAGCGATTGCGAACTTTGTAATATGTTTGGGAAAATAAAACTTGTACAAAAATGCATTTATTGTACACTATATTTATCTCAGGCAAAGCCGCGGGATCTGCTAGTTATGCATATAAACCTTCCTCTTGAATCACTCTATCTATTAAAAAAAACCGCATCAAAATACGTTGTAGTATAGTTTTAAAGATTTAAGCATACATAGGGATATAGGGACAGAGAAAGCGACTTTGTTTTATACTATGTAGTGAAATTCACAAAAATATTCATAAATTTTCCAAGAAGTATAACTACGAGTAACATTAAAGCTAACGCAAACTTATTATAATATACGACTCGGTTACTTAGACGCAAAATTATTACTTGCTATTATGAACATTGGACAATGAACATGTTTTTACTACAGGATCCCACAAACGTTCACACGTCTTCAAATACTAAACATAAAAATATATTTTAAAACGTTTGCGTGACACTATTAAAATTTTAAAAGTCCTTCTTATAATAATAAAATGATCGCCACAAGGGTATTTCAATGTTAAAACAAAACATATAATATTTTTATTAAAATAAAATTAAAATACTAACTTTGACTTTCAATAAGAGTAGGTATTATTAGGTGTACAAGTGTATAAAGAATTTGAGTTAAAAAAATTGTTAATTAGTTTGAGCTTTTATTGCATTATAGCGACCTTTATATTGACATGTCGCTATATGCACACATAAATTAAATCTATATAATACATCATTTGATCCTTAATATAATACATAATTTAACGGCCAAAGAAGTTTTATCAAGTACTGTAATCCGGTTCGAAGGACCATAAACAATGTGTACATTCCAAATTAACCGTAAGAGAAGGAGTTTGCACTGAGCAACGATCAATACTACATTCTAACTTTTAATTTTTACATAAAAGTAGTATTTTCCTTATAATATATATTGTAATCATAAAGCAAATACATAAATATATTCTAAAGAAACCAAACAATGATTTACGAGTATAATGAAAAACGATTATTGTGGACTTTTATAATGTGTTGAAGCATCGTTGTTTCTATTTAAATTATTATTGTTAATGAGATTGATGACAAATTATTAAACAGTGCTTGCGACTTTGCTCGATGTTTATGTCTATATAATCAAATTTCTAATAGCTTAAGTAATCGATTACTAAGATCATACGTAAATATTATTCTAAGTCTTAGTAAACATTATTTATTTTACATCAACTACACGTCAAAATATGGGTACACTTAAAAATGTTATTTTAAATATCGTTATTTCTAAACATTTAGAATGTCTTATTTTTTTTTTGTATTTTTTTTGTATAATCGTCGAATCATTATTTACAAGATACCTACTTTATTTTAATTTAAAAATAATATTTAATTTTTATACATAATTTGTACAAAAAATTGCAAACTATAAAAAACTATTTATTCTAAAGGTTGTTCCATAATAACATCATAAAAACAAACTACATTATATTAAGATTTATAATCAATAACAAAATGATGTGTATTGTAATTTCATAAATGAAATATTTATGAAATTACAATAATTTACTTTCACACTCTATTATAGTTTTCATGACTTAAGTATTTACGACTAGACTGATTTAGATGTTTTTTTGTGCACGAAGCTAAAAATTCCATTTGGATGGTTCTTAACTATACTTAAATTCGGTAGATCGCGCTGTTTTCTACATTCGATTTAGACATTGAGATTGAGAAGAGATTTAGAGATTGAGCAGACAAATAACAGTTAAATAATTAGTGAAATAGAAAAAATATGTTTCAGAAATAATCTGAAAACTTCAGAAACCAGAACCCATCCTAAATCTTTATTGCGAAGAAAATATTATAACCTACACCTTAATTGCACAGTGTTCTTTTGTTAGGATAATAAGTGTACAAGGGGTCAATGTCGTACTTTGACTCGATGAAATCCTGATCACAATAGTCTTTACATACATCCACTGGTCACGCGAATCAACAACCATATTCACACATCGTAATATTTGGAATAGCATTGACGGGTCCTAAATTAAATTTTTATAATAGACTGTATTAGTATTATGTTATCTTCTATTTAAATCTAATTACTTTATACTTAGAACTGTGTACGTGTATGTAATCAGCCCTTTTTAACGTCCCACTGCTGGGCATGGGTCCCAATTCAAACGCCATTAAGCCATAGTCCACCATGCTGGCCAAGTTCGTTAACAGACTGCACAATGCATATATCTTTCAAAAACTTGCAAGGTTCTCTCAGATGTGGTTTCCTCAGGACCTTTTCTTTCGCCGTAAGACAAAGGGTAAACTGCGAGACTCGGATTTGAACCCACGTCACTCGGTTATCAAAGCGAGCGTGTTACTACTGAGGAACCACTACCGGTGTAAGAAAAGTATGATAATATGTTAAAATATTTCTATGAGAAGTCGGTTGCAGAATACCTAAATGATAAAACCAAACACTTTTATTAAACACAATAAGTAAAATTAACAGCTTTACACTAAATGCATATGAAAGTTTATACGATACTACAAACCAATTAATTAATAACAACAAAAAACCAATTTTAAAAATTTCTTTCTGTCTGTTTCGGCTAATCTCTAAAACGATTGGGCCGATTTTGACGAGATTTTCACTTGCAGATAGCTAATGTTATAAGGCGTAACTTAGGCCACTTTTTAACTGACTTCAAAAAAGGAGGAGGTTATATTTTAGAAATTTTAGTTTTTTTAACAAGCGGAACCCGCGCTTAACTTCTACTCGCCTCATGTTATAAGACGTATACGAGGCCACTTTTTAACTGATTTCAAAAAAAGAGCAGGTTATATTTTAGAAATTTTATTTTTTTAGCTAGCGGAACCCGCGCTAAATGTTTTTAAATAAATTCTTAACTTTAAGCCCAGTAATCTATCCTGTACCCAGTAAGCTGAAGAGTTTGTTTGTAAGCTGAAGAGTTTGTTTGTTTGTTCGGTTGAACGCGATAATCTCAGGAACTACTGGTTCGATTTGAAAAAATATTTTTGTGTTAGATAGTTCGTTAATCGATGAAGGCTATAGGGTATATTATATTACGCTACGACTAATAGGAGCGGAGCATCAATGAAAAATGTTGCGAAAACGGGAAGGGCGGGCGTTAGTTCTGCGAGGTTTCATACCGTGCCACTCAGAAAGAATTTGGATTCCAGTTTTAGAACGCGTGCGAAGCCGCGGGAAATGCTAGCATTTAGTAAATCACTACATAGTATAAAACAAAATCGCTTTTTCTGTCCCTATATCCCTTTGTATGCATAAATCTTTAAAACTACGCAACGGATTTTGA
Organism: Boloria selene; assembly: GCA_905231865.2. Classification (NCBI taxonomy): domain Eukaryota; kingdom Metazoa; phylum Arthropoda; class Insecta; order Lepidoptera; family Nymphalidae; genus Boloria; species Boloria selene. The sequence continues at coordinate 2,130,104 of HG993138.1, read as the reverse complement.
TGCGGTTTTTTTAATAGATAGAGTGATTCAAGAGGAAGGTTTATATGCATAACTACCGGATCCCGCGGCTTTGCCTGTACTAAATCTAGGGAAGAGCCCGAGCGAAGCGAGAGAGAGTCTCTAGTATATGTATATAGATTGACTTCCAACCTTGTAATCTATTATAGTGAAAAATTTACAAAAATAATTATCAGTAAACTTAGAAATAGTATGACTTTTAAAACTTGACCTTACTATGTATAAGGAAATAGGTTTTGCAAGGATAAACCGAAGGGCATCCGGTGGGATAACATAAAAGACTATGTTACTTTAATCACACTTCTCGTCATACAAAGTATATATACACTAACAATATTAGCATAAGCCAAACTATAGTTCTACGAAATTTTACATACGTAACTAACACACAAAGTATACAATTTGTCATAGATCGAAATAGAATGCTAACTAAAATACCAACAGCCAACATATTTATTCTTTATCTATACATCTATACATATAAATAAAATTGGAATGTCTGTTTTTAATTTCGAATTAACAGCTTTTCATTAAATGTATATTGAAGTATATACGATACTAGCAATAAAAAAAAACTATTTTTTAATTTTTTGTTTGTCTGTTTGTTCCGGGTAATCTCTGAAATGGCTAGACCAATTTTGACGGGACTTTCACTCGCAGATAGCTAATGTTATAAGGCGTTACTTGCGCTACTTTTTAACTGACTTCAAAAAAGGAGGACGTAGAAAATTTATTTATTATAACTAGCGGAACCCGTGGCTTCGCTGACGCTAAACTTATACTTATTTATGTCTAATAGTTTTAATCTTTATATTAATCCGAAAAGGTACCAGCTGCTCGCGCTTGTTTGGTCCTTAGTAAAAAAACACAAAAGCCATGGGACTATATTTTTATATAATAATTATAAAATAAGGCCTGTGTGCTATTCCAGTCTATAATCTATCATTGTACCAAATTTCATACAAATCCGTTCAGTAGTTCTGGCGTAATTGAGTTACCAAGTCCAAACTAACGCATTCATTTAGTAGTAAGACAAGTTTCCAATCAAAATCATCATCATCATCATCATCATCAGCCCTTATTAACGTCCGTCGTGCACGGGCACCTCAGTACGAGGGGGATCAGGCCATAGTCTACCGCGCTGGCCTTGTGCGTGTTGGCGGACTTCACATGCCTTTCGAAAACTTGTTAGGTTTTCTCAGACATGCAGATTTCCTCACGATGTTTTCCTTCACCGTAAGACAAGTGGTAATCATGATATGAATGATTCAATCAAAATATTTTCACAATTAAAATATTTTCCCAAAAATCTAACAAATAACAATTTTCATTTGAATACGTAAATTGTGTAAAAAAAGGAGTTACTCGGTAAGTTTCCATTATCAAAGATGTAACGTGAGAAAATTATTTTATATACAATTAAAATATTCGCTTGTTGTATTATTATTTATTATTGTTAGTATTACCATAATAGTTTTTATGAGTACTCTATCCGGTATAGAGTAAAAAAAGTTGAGCAAAAATATTAAAACTATCGTATTAGTCTCGCTTCGCTTGGGTTCTTCCCTAAGTGGTCCATGCCAAATTTAAAGTCTGTAGCACAAAAATCCGTTTCCTAATTAAAATAAATAAGATTTCTAAAATAAAAGTATATTTCTAAAATATAAGTTACTCCTTCTTACATTAGCTATCTTGGAGCGAAAGTCCCGTCAAAATCCGCCAAGTCGTTTCATAAAATAGCCGGAACAAAAAGACAGACAGACAGTCAAACATTTAAAATCATGAAATAAAATACTACTTTCATGTGCATTTAGTGAAAAGCTGTTGATTTGAAATAACAAACAATTTTATTTATATCTAATACTAGCGACTCGCCCTCGCTTCACTCGGGCTCTTCCCTAGATTTACCACACAGGCAAAGCCGCGGGTTCCGCTAGTTATGCATATAAACCTTCCTCTAGAATCCCTCTATCTATTAAAATAAACCGCATCAAAATCCGTTGCGTAGTTTTAAAGATTTAAGCATACATAGGGATATAGGGACTGAGAAAACGACTTTGTTTTATACTATGTAGTGTACTCGTATCCGAGTATATAAAAAAATATAAAATTTTCTTTTAAATATTTAAAAAAAAATCTTATTGAAGTAGTCATAAGTATTATTACAGAGTGCGAAATTCTTCTGTCTATGAGGTTTATTCATCATCAATCTTGTTATAACAAGGAGAGCTTCGTGCTTTTAAGTAAATTTTATATGTAACATATCCCATAGTAATATTATAATACACTAGTGGAACCCGCGGCTTCGCTCGCGCTAAATCTAGGGACGATCCCGAGCGAAGTGAGGGTGAGTCGCTTGTTAAGATAAACATTTCCATCATACATTACATATGTATAACTCTAGCGGTTTTGGCAGCGCACGCCAGAATAGCTCGCAGATGGTAGATTTTTTACTACTTACTTGATACTTATCGTCATATTTTGGACAATTCACACAATATCTTTATAAATTGTAGCCTATGTGATATTCTGATGTATAAGCTATATTATTGTAAAGTTTCATTAAAATCCATTCAGTAGTTATTACGTGAAAGAGTAACAAACATCCATACATCCATACATCCATACTTACAAACTTTCGCGTTTATAATATTAGTATAGATTAGTATAGATATTGTACTGAAAATTCGAGTTTGGACCTATTTGATTCTAATTTGAAGTTAATGGTTTTAGAGTTTTTTTATTTTAAACTATAATCATAAGGGCTAATTCACTATGTTCTTAAACATCAATAAAATAATTATTTAACTGAATTTTCATATATTTTGAAAAGAAACAAAGATTAAACTTTTCAGAATTCAAACTTTTAACCATTATTGAAGAATGAGGTGACATATATATATTTTTTTAATTATTAATTATAAAGGAATTATTTTTTTGAGTCAATATTAAGATTATTAGAAAATGCATTAATATTTATTTACATTTTAGGATGATGAATATTTGCTAACCCGGAAAAGAACCTTGACCCTTTAGTACCATTAAACGTTGTATAACTACTTCACGTGTATTTTATATTTTTTCAGGCTTTTTACGACCTTATTGGCCTGTAACATCACTAGGTATATAAAGGTTTTATATCTAGAACCTAGCGAGTTTTTTAGGTTCACTAGGCTAGTTTGTTCGAGATGGTTTGCTACCAAAGGAATAAGATTCGAGACTTGAACCCTTGGTTTTTCAAGAAAATATGTTTCCACTCAGCTACCACTATTGTTAATAATGATCTATATGACTAATATAGTGATAATAGATATGAGATGATAAATTTCTTTATTGCGGGCGGTACTAGTGCCCACCACTTGAAAGTTTAAAAGGGCTTTATAAATGTACATTCATTTATCACTACATAGTATAAAACAAAGTCGCTTCCCGCTGTCTGTCTGTCCCTATGTATGCTAAGACCTTTAAAACTAGGCAAAGATTTTGATGCGGTTTTTTTTAATCGATAGAGCAATTCAAGAGGAAGGTTTATATATGTACATTATACTAGCGTAACCCGCGGCTGCGGTCGCGCTAGATCTAGGGACAACCCGAGCGAAGCGAGGCTGAGTCGTTAGTTTTAAGACATTTTATAATAGTATATATCTTCACTGTCACTGTTACTTGTCTTTTATTACAATATGTATACGAATAAGTCAGAGATATGATGAAAATAAATAAAGTTTTACTTACATTTGCTTAGAGTCAGGTCCCACACGGGAAACCGTAGTCCGACGTCCGACGACATGTTTCTTCAACTGAAAACAAACACCTATTAAACTAAACGTACTTTGTATAATATAATTATTAATTTAAATTAATTATATATTTTTTTATTCAGTCACTAGTTGAGATAACGCTTGATGAATTACAAAATTTTAAATTTACACTTAATGAGTAAAGTAATTCGTAACTTGTATCATTAGTAAATTTTATTGTCTAATATGATTTAATTGAAGTAATTAGTAAAATATGTAGTTATGCAATGAGGACCTATATTACTTTCCTGTTAGCTTATAGTTCTTTGGCTTTTTATGTTATTGAAGATTGTCCTACGATTTTCTATATATATTATTTTATTTGAGTACCTTCTTAGCGTACACAATTTGTCCTACTACTCTACTACTCTTCTTCTTCTGTCTACTCTAATGTTGGACATTATTACACACAGCGCCATCTAGTTCGGTGGTAAACTACGAAGAAAGCTTGTGTTACGGATACCAGATAGTTGATATGCTACATATATAAGTTTAAATACATACATATTATAAATATACTATTCTTAAGTACTTACACTAATGATACATGTATAATGTATATGTTAGTAAGATTTTAGATAGAAAGGATGAGTATTGTATTTTTATCTAAGCTTAAAACTAATTTCTACTTAAATTTAAATGGAAGGTTCGAATTTCGGCATTTTCGTTCAGGTTTAAGATCAAATATTTCTCAAGAAGAATATTACAATTCACTTATATGAGATATTAACAATTACTAAATTTTAGACACTTTTGGGTACATCGCAAATTAAATAAAATTCGTCTCGAATATATATTTCAAAAATCACCTTTTGGTGTCTGTATTCTGCAGTTATTATAAATATTATAAAAACATTTCACATAACTTTATAGGTATTGAGCAAATGGCCATTTATCTTTCTTGCAATACTTTTCATTATATTAAGAAGATGATGTTAAACCATCGTTTTTATAAGTTTGTGGAGTACTTGAAGACACTTGCCATTTATTAATGGAACGTACGGTACGACCGACAAAGAAAGAAATCTAATCAAAACATTAAGTATAAATACGTTAGATATGGGATATTTTAACACCATTTTGTCCATTCCTACTTCTGAGGAGGCTAAAATGGTGTATTATATTGTTAGAATAAAATTTAAGTAACTATTTAGATTAAGGTATGATAGGGCTAGCATATTGTTTAAATAAAAGCCCTGAAACTAAATGGAAAAAAGTTGTTTTTCTAGATGTACATTTTTTTTTTCAATTTATAATATATAATCTACCAACGAGTTGAAATAAGTCAAATAAAAAATCTTTGTGTTTGATAAACTGAAAAAATGAACTAAAATATTTCCATTGAGCTCCTACAATTTTATCGAACGCAGGGTTGTACAGATAAAATACGACATACCGCTTACTATACGCCCCTTGATGAATACAGGTGTGTTGGGACGTGTATTGTATGCTTTCTGTATACAAAAATAGATTTTTATAATTATAAAAGCGAGTCATTTGTTCCTTCGTACCCACTCTCTGTCAAACTTAAAGTTTTTAGTAAAAAATAAAGGATTTTTTTAAAAGGAGACCACCTTAATATGGCCCTGTCGCAAAATCTGCTCCTTCTTAGCGGACTTCTGTCTTTTACTAACTGTAAGCTACCCTGCCAAATTCTATCTTTATACGACAAGCGGTTTTCGATATTCTGTGGTGAACGAGTGTCCTCTCGATTTGTATATTTGTAAATCTTATGAATTATTTAGCGATTTATAAAATGGAACGTTTATATTCAACCTTATCGATTAAAACATAGTATTAAAACAATTATCTATATTATAAAGAGGAAAGGTTTGTATGTAAGTATGTTTGTAACGAATTGGCTCAAAAAGTACTGGATCGATTTTAAAAATTCTTTTACCATTTGAATGCTACATGATCACTGATTATTATAGGCTATTTTTATTACAAGAAAAAAAGCTGGAGTAATTTTGGATCGAATGAAGTTTAGTATCGATTAAAAAAATGAACGCGGGCGAAACCGCGCGTATTGTTAGTTAGAAAATACAATACATACATGTCTCTAAGACGACGAGTGAATAACAAAAAGTTAATTTATATAATAACAAATTGATTTTTAGTAAAAAATATTTATCAGTAGATACAATAATGATAAAATAATGATAAATATATTATTTAATATTTTTTTTATTCATTATTAATTATAATATAATTATATAATTATAGTAACTGATGCGTTCCACCAAAGTAGATACGTTATCAGTAATTTCTGATTAACATTAAGTATGTATGTTTCTCATTATCATTAAAATTAGGTACTTACTTATAAAAACACTTTTTATTTTTTATTTTCGTCTATCTGTATGATTGTTCCGGGTAATCTCTGAAACGGCTGGTCTGAATTTGACGGAACGTTCACTCGCAGACAGCTACTAATGTTATAAGGAGTAACTAAGCCTACTGTTATTTTATTAGAAAATTATAAAAACCTTTAAATTTATTTTGATTTACGCCCAGCCAGGCGGGCCGGGTACTTGCTAGTTTTTACTACCTATCTTTTTGAAACGTCAATGAACTACGTAAGAAAACGTCAATGAACTACGTAAAGAAAGCTGTCTGTGGCATCGTGACGCCCAAATTGGTAAACCGATTTAAATTTATTTTACACTAGCTCTACTCATCCTCGCTTCGTTCGGCTTCGAATAACGAAGCCGTGGGTTCCTCTAATGTATTATACATATATAAAACTTCCTCTTGATCTCTTACTCTATCTATTAAAAAACTGCATCAAAATCCGTTCGGACAGACAAACTTTGACGACACGTTTGGCGCAGTTTGTTGTGACTCTGCTTTCTTGCGCCAGCGGTCGCGGGTTCGAGTCCCGCTGGGGTTATTCATTGGTTAAACTCGAATGTTTATTCTTCGGTCATGGGTGTTTATACTTATAATATGTATGTATTTAAACTTATATGTGTAGTATATAAACTATCTGGTATCCGTAACACAAGCTTCCTTCGTAGCTTACCACGGAACTAGATGTCGCTGTGTGTAATAATGTCCCAACATATTTAAAAAAAAACTTGTAGACTGTATACTATGTAGTGATTTTCAGAAAGGAAATGGGTGTTTTAATCTATAAATCAATTATATAAAGAGCTCTTATGCATATTATGTTGAAAGGTTATGATCAATTTCAATAGATCTAATCGGAACAAAATTTATATATTATTTTAATGACATTGCAACAGAATAACGACTATGGTTTAATAGTGCACTAGAATCTACGAGTTCCTCAACTCCTTAATAAGTTTTTTTCAATTTGAAATTCCAAATATTTTATTCAGCATAAAATTATTACAATTTTTTACTGAACGTTATGAATCTACTACCAGTTTGGACTCTTTAGGTTGAAAAAGTTTGAATTTTAATTAAATTTCTTGCTGTAATTATTAAAAACGATACGTTAGTTAATACTAAAGTATGTGTTTTAAATCGTTTTTATTATTTATTTTAATTATTGAATTAAACTTAAATAGTATTTTTACATCTGTAATTAATATCGTTAAACAGATTTAAATATATATAAATAATGGTCTAAGAGCCGGTGGAAGATCGACCTTCACCGACCTGATAACCAGATGAGACATATTTTTTATTAAATATAATTTATAAACAAATATGCTTATAATTACTTGCCTATCTGAAAGTGCTCATGGCTATTTTTAATTAAATTAACTTTAGTCGATCTTCCACGGTCTCCTCTACTATAAATAAACAATTAAATAAATATATTGGCACATTATTCCAACAGCGCCATAATATTATAAATACTGTTATAATACGGCTGGAGTACAAATATTCGTGCTCAACGAATGCCCCCAGCGGGACTCGAACCCGCTGGCGCAGGAAGCAGCTACCAACTGAACCAAACGTTTCGTCAAATGTTTATAATTATATTATTTTAAATTGCAACCTTGACTGGACAATGGAATAAGTACACAAAAAATGTTCATTAATTTTAATTTTTAAAGTTAAAGTTTTCAGTTTTAACAGTCTTACAAAAAATAAAGTAACCATATTATTAGGATTTAACACGATTATTATAATTATAACTATGTATATTTTTTCTTCTAAATATTACTCATTTTTATAAATAAATTATCTTATATTTTCAATTAATAATATAAAAAATTGTTTTGCAATTTTTTTTATTTTGGTATAGAAATAAATAGTATATTACATATTATACATAATATTCATCCTTACTATCCTTACTAATATTATAAATGCGAAAGTAATTTTGTCTGTCTGTCCCGCTTACATGCGATGCGATTTAAATGAAAATTGGTACACAGATAGTCTAAAGCCTGAGAAAGAACATAGGCTACTTTTCAATGCGAAAAAAGGGCTGAAATTTTAAAGCTATATGCCTAAACTTATTTTTTAGGCTTTTGATTAGATAAAAACAAATAAGACATTCAAAGTTTGTAAAAAATTTATCCTAAAGCGGATACCTAGCGGCGAATCCGAGCGAAGCGAGGGCGTATCGTATAGAGGCATATGTTTGATTTTTATTCGAAAATGGTCCAAAAATACTTAACCAATTCAAATGATTCCTTGTTTATATAATAAAAATAAAAATATTAAATCTATCATAAAATCTGTAATAGCAAATACAAATATGAATACAAAAATAAAAAAGTGCGTGTGTACAAAGTACACATGTCAGAAGTAAAACTTTTTTGGCAAAGTAATTTTTAAATCTCGTTTATATTTATACTAAATAACCCCGTCTAAGCTCGTTAAGAGAGGGAGATGGCGCGAAGGTCACACCCACAAGTTAGACAGAGTTAGAAATGTCACTGACTCGCGGTGGGCGAGATCTAACTAAGACTAACTCTTCCCCGTCTCTGAGTGCCTGGTACTAAGGACTTATTTTTTCGTTTCATCGAGTTTAGAATCACAACGATTCTAAAGAAGTTTCACTTCAATAATTATAAATACGTTTAACAAATAGAAAGTATTAATTTATTATCGAACTCGAACATAATCTAGCGATTCTTATCAACACCCATGTACATATTATTTATATCAGAAATTACCCAGACTTTTAAAACTTCTTATACATTAGGTTCAGTTTATTACTTTATTGTAGCGCAGTCGTTAGAAAAAATAATAATTAAATATAATTAAAACGAATTCTAAATGAGTGAAATAGTTAGAAAAAAAATTTTACGGCGCATGTAACTTATATGAAAAAAAAAGAAAAAAAAAGATTAAATGATTTTTATGAAATATATTTAAATGTATACACAATTCAAATAAATTTTAAATCAGGAAACGAAGACAACAATAAAGTAAGAAATGATATTATCATGAAATTATATACTCGGCCTTATCTTGATTTTTCTGAATTATTCTGTTAAATCATTTTTAGTCTGCGTAATTTAAAATAATATTTTTTTTATCTGTAATAAAACATTGATGATGTCATACATCAACTTTGTTATTGCAAGTGATTTAAAAACCATTACTTTATGTAGCTAATGCGAGCGTTTTATCATTATTTGTCGCTTACACACAAAAATACTTTAGTACCTTGGAACTTGGAACTTTCTCCGTCCTTATTCTCATTGAACCATGACTCTCCGACGGTCAGGCAGTTAAGGGTTGCTCCACAGTCCATTCTGCTATCCAGGCCCACCACTAGCAGTTTGAGCACTCTTGTGCAATACCGATTAAGCCGCCCAAATCATCATAGCAGTAATTAAATAAGTTATAGTTTAAAAAGCCGAATATGTCAGTAAACGTTTTTAACTCATCGAATCTGTCGTTTAATTTTTAGTTATTTAAAAATATATAAAACATGCAAAATATGAAAATGTTTCGTTTTCGTTTCGATATCTGTTTTTGCCGCCCCCTTGAAAATGCCGCCCTTGTGCGGTGCACACTTTGCCTGCTGCTATATGACAAGTACCAGGAGTCGCCTACATGGTACACCCATCAAAGTGGGCCCTCTCCTCGGTTTTTGGCTTCGGACGTATCCACCACGAATCAAGAATAGAGCTTGTAAATGTCCTAGCTTTAGAAGACTTACTATTGAGTTGTTGTGCAACTTTGTCGTTAGTCAATATTCACATTAGTTTGCCAATGTAACAATTATGTGTGCCTTAATTTGCAACTATTAAAATCTTTATAAATATGTTATTAGCAAAAATACCACGTAATTTAATACATTTAAAGTAATAATAATTAATCTCACGAGTTGGTAATAGCGAGTTCGATTTCCGGAAAAGATTCATTCTTTAAATACAATAAAATTATGTTTTCTTAATTTAGACTTATACAAGTACCATTACTATGAAGTACATAACTGCTCATTCTGGACATCTATATAATATTTTATTTTCCAATTTTTATAAGCATACTATCACGGGCGAAGCCAAGGGTTTCACTAGTCTATTATACATATAAAACTTCCTCTTAAATCACTCTATCTATTAAAAAAACGCATCAAAATCTATTGCGCAGTTTTAAAGATGTAAGCATACATATTAAGGACTTAGGTTACTTTTTGACCGACTTCAAAAAAAAGAGGTTATATTTTAGAAATTCGCAAGCCACTCCAACATTGAAATTCTTCAACGCTCTCAAAATGCTATCTTGAAAACCATTACCAAGGCACCATGGTTTATCACCAACGCAGAAGTCCACCAGATCTCGAATCTCCCCACAGTTCGAGAGGAGATTAGTGTAGTCTGTGCTAAATACAGGTCTCGTTTGAAAGTAAACCCTAATGAACTGGCTCGCGGACTGCTTGCCAGTGGAGAAGTGCCAAAACGATTAAAAAGGGCGCGAATCTTGGAGCTGGACCAAAGATTCACCTCAAATTAAACTTCACCCCTTGCAGTCAAGAAACACAGACTGTAACCAAACCAAGAGTAGTGCTTTCACTGGAGAGCATACTCCCTCCATATCACATCCCATCACTCATTCGCTTATAGTACTACTACTGATTGCGGATTATATAAGAAAAAAAAATATTTTAGAATTTTTTTTTAATTAGCGGAACCCTAGGTTAGCTTTACTCGCGATAAACCTAGGGACGAACGGAGCGAGGAGGAGTCACTAGTGTAAAGTACAATGAAAACGAATTCTCCTATGTTACGCCGTCACGTAAAATCTACTGAACGCGTAGGTATGGGACTTTGACCTATTGACGTGGGACGTGAAAAATATTTTTTTTACTATTTTTTATTGCTATTCTTCTAATTATTTATTTCTTTAACCTCGGTACTACGAGTAAATTTAAATAAGTCATTTAAGTTATTAGCGAAAATCCTTTATATGTATGAATTCGTAATGTATACATTTAACATGGGTATAGACAACAAAAAAATTAACATATACCCTATAAGCGGACATGACAACTAGTAATTACAATACTTGTAGTAAAATGAAAAACATAATATATTACAGTGAACAGTAATTGCTAAAAGCTTAGTAATTTTCCAAACAAATCGCTGTATTGCGTGTCCAATAATTGAAATTTTATGTAATATTTATATTAAGAATGTAAACATTTTTCCTTTTTTGTCAAGATACGGAGCTTTAGATAACACACTATATTTTTAAGTAATTTTTATCCCAATTTATTGAGTATTAAATTCAAATTAAAATGTTAGTTAAAAGAATATAATATAAATTTTCAAATATGTGACGAATCAATCGCATCAAAAAACTTAAGGAACCATTTAAATTGATAAAGAACTCGTAGGAAATACGTATACTCCTCTCATTACTCGTGTTCTAATGCTATTAAAAATAGCGATTGGTGGTAGAAGATTGAAGGGCTATGATGTTTTTTTATGCCAAGTAATAAAAAAGTAAAAAAAAAAATTGGTCTCGTTATCCTAAATCTGGTCACCCTTATCCTTTAGAAGAATAAAATAGCCTACAACCTATTTTCAGACTAATTACACACAAAAAATTTCATAAAAATCGGTCAAGCCGTTTTGGAGGAGTTCGATAAAAACACTATGACACGAAATTTTTATATATGGGATATAAAAGATGAAGTATATCTAAATACGTTAACAAGTAGGTAAAGATTACTGATTATTATATTGTGCTAAAATTTTGCTTATTAATCTTGTATAAAGCAATAGACAAACACAAATAAAATAAATTTAAAAAATAATGACAGCTATTAAAATCATTACTTTTACAGATGAATAAAATTGAAGTGTGTGTTAAAATAGCATCTTTTTGCTAATAAATATAATATGATTTATGATACTCATAGAAAACACTAATTTTTAATATTTAATTCGTCTATTTGTTCCGGCTAATCTTCGAAACGGCTGGTCCGATTTTGACGCGACTATAACTGACAGATAGCTAATATTATAAGGAATAACTACGTAACTTATATTTAATATTCCGTTAAAAAACGTACCTTAATTTTGTAAAAAACTTGCACTTATAATATAAAATTTATTCCTTTCTCTTAAAATTTAAATTTTCCTCTTGTAAAATTCAATAATCAAATCACTTATCAAAAATTATAATAACACTTACCTTGTAATAAAACGTGAAAACGAAGATTTATTTCGTAATATTATTAAACACGTTCACTTAACACATCATTCAGTATTGAAATTCGTAACGGAATGGAATGAAATAAATAAATATTTTTTAAACCGAGTGGGAAGAGCGTCGTTACACGACACACGACACTTAGTGACCAATTGTAGTCGATTCCACCGCGTCTTATTTATATGAACTCAGTTCATTTAAGATATTAGGCACATGATTAATAGAATTTTGTTGACATTATTGTTTTATTTTGCCCTTGAATGCTTGTACAACCACAATCTATACTAATATTATAAAGCTGAAGAGTTTGTGTATTTGTTTGGATGAACTCGCTAATCTCAGGAACTACTGGTCCGAATTTAAAATTATTTTTGTGTTGGATAGTCTGTTTATCGAGGAAGGCTATAGATTATATTATATCACGCTACGCAAAAGGAGCGGAGCATCAATGAAAAATGCAAAAGAATGCAAAAGCGGGAAGCGCGGGCGTTGCTTTTGCACTTTTGCGAGGTATACCGCGCGACTCAGAAAGAATTTGTTTTCCGGTTTTTAGAACGCGTGCGAAGCCGCGGGAAATGCTAGTAGTATACTATAGGTAACGCGCTCGCTTGGATATCCGAGTGATGTGGGTTCAAATCCGGGTCTCACACCTCTGATATTACCATGTGCGAATCATTGCTAACATGTTTACCATGATTTATGGTAAACATTATGAGGAAACCTACATGTCTGAGAGAACCTAAGTTTTCGAAAGATATGGTAAGCCTGTCTACCCGTACTTGGCCAGCATGGTGGATTATGGTATATATTTTTTATTATTTTTCTAACTCTTAAAGGTAATTTCTACGAGTATATCTATATTTTAATTGAAAATTTTGAATCTTTTAATAACATTTTATTAATATGTGTAACGTATTACCTCTTTACGCATCAAATTAAGGTATTTTTGGTTTGTAGAGTGAAAAATGATCCCCATCTTCTTCTATACATAGCTGTGTCGTAGAAGACTCGTATCTAGAGTCATTGCACCTTAAGTGTATTGCTCGATGGCGGGCGAACAAATACATTCTAAACTTTTAGCACAACCATTGACGTACACGTATGATACGTACGTCGTACAACCATTAAAGTGTGCTCCTATAAAGTACAATTGGACAGGCAGATAAATATAAATAAATAAATATGTTGGGACATTATTACACACAGCGCCATCTAATTCCGTGGTAAGCTACGAAGGAAGATTGTGTTACGGATACCAGATAGTTGATATACTACATTTTTAAGTTTATATACATACATATTATAAATATTAAATACCCATGACTGGACTACTTCTGGCGCAAGAAAGTAGGGTCACTACAAGCGGTGCCAAACGTGTCGTCAAAACAATAAAACAGTCCCCTAGGAAACAACCCCCTATGGCACCCATAGATATTTTTTTAGTTTTTTTTTATTGTCGCTGGACAAGATGACTCCATGCCGTCTGATGTTACGCGACAGTAGAATCCACAAATGAGGTATGATAGGAAACACGTGAGACGATAATATTCCATTTCTTAATAGCAGGAACTGTAGGAACTTCCAAACCTTTTGGTACGAGATGGTATTTGTAGTACTGTGTGATGATGGAATTTCTGAACAGCAGGCGTGGTCTTGGAGAGGAAAGGAAAGGAGGGTGAGAAGAAGAAAAAGATGGAAGAGCTTTTCGGAACTCTCGCCGTAATAAAGGTAAAAAGCGGCTATCACACCATTTCCGCTTCTAGAAGCTATTATTTCATTCTATTTATATATCGTTATCACTCACTACAATTCTGACTTTTATTTTTTTTATGCTAAGATTTACCTTAAAATATATGTAAATTGTACTTAACTTACTCTTAAGATAGTTGCAAGCAGATTTTTCTTGAAGAAAACGATCCTTCTCCAATCCGCCGAAGATAGAAAATGAATAAAAAACTTCACACATATGAAAATAAACAACCTACGTATTTAGTACCTTCATTTATTATTTTAACCGACAGTGTAAAATAGAAGTACTGTGATTAAAACTTTTTGTTTTGGAATTTACAGTGTACATTTTATATTAGCATATGTTCAAATTATTTATATACATATTATGTTGTTCAGGCGTTATGCCTGTATCGATTGCTATTACCTCGCCTCTGTCATTTTATACATCGCGTACTCACTAATTGATTTTGTATATTTATGTAACTGTTAGTACGGAAGAGACATACATCATCTCAAATCTATTAATATATTTAAGTAACTACTTATATATACCTAATATTAATGTTGCGATCAAATTAATAAAATAATGTGATTTTTGGGTTTTTTGTTGGGATATTATTATGAGCTATCTAGTTCCATGGTAAACTACAAGGCTTTTGTTACGAATACCTTGATACGCTACTATATTATTATGTTACTTTAAATACATACATATTATAAATACAGATGTTATGCTTTATTATTTACAATGACGTTTTGTATTTTTTTATAATTGATTTATCTTAGATTTTTATTCATCACTAGCAACCCGGCGCGGCGGCATTGCTGGGTGTAAGTTAAAATAAATTTAATAGTTTTTATAATTTTCTATTAAAATGAAAGAAGTCTAAGTTACACCTTATAACGCTATCTGCAAAACCGTCAAAAAAACTGTCAAAAACCGTCAAAATCGGTCCAGCCGCTTCAGAGCTTAGTCGGAACAACCAGACAGACAAAAATTTTAAAATTTGGATTTTTGTTGCTACAAGTAGTAGCGTTATACTTTAATAATAATATACATTTAGTGACAAGCTGTTAATTTGAAATTAAAAACAGACACTTCAATTTTATTTATATGTATGTATGTATGTATGTAAAATATTAATTTTGCTATATTAACAGCATCTAAATTTAAATTCTAGTTTTATTTTAAAATAAACAACAATCTTATCACACTACAGAAATAATTAGTAATATAATAGTTAATTTACTTATATTAAAGTATTATTTTAAATATATAGAAAAAAGCTCTTTAGCATACATAATTTATGTGAGAATTGAGACACCTGAAGCTCTGCTTAATTTTAATTGTTTTTGTTTATTTTTTTATTCATATTATTTAGCCCAGACTATTTGTAAGTTGTATTAAAAAAAATTAAGCCGAGCAGGCAAGTTTACAAAAGATGGTCGATTTCATGAAGATTCTAAAATTCTATTTCAATTTGCAAATTGAGTGTGGTGTTTAAGTCATTTAATGCTTTAGCCCTGGAATCATTTTTAATAAACAAATATTTAAATAACATTATCGTAACAAGGCTCTCAAGGATATCTCTCAACTCTTAAAAAAACTAATTCATTTTATTTTCATCGTGTAAATAATTATTAATTCCAAAAAGTATATTTTAGAGGGCCTGATGAAAGTAAGGTGGGGTTGGTAACAAAACAAGCGAAAATACACGCCATCACTACTGTAACTTACTGGAAGAAAATAACTAATTGATGGAAATAGGAGATTTTTGTTTGCTTGTAAATTAAATTTAGAAATAAATTTTAATTCTTTAAAAAATATGTAAAAAATTTTTTTCTAAACTTCTAAATTTCAATTTATTAATTTTAAGTTATTATTAGTTTTAGGAAGTTAGGATTTATATTACGAGTAGCTATTAATTCCCAAGTTTTACGAGAGACTTTCACGAGAGAGTATCTCGCGGAAAATTCAGTAACATAGCTTTGATTTTGAAGAAGCTGACTTTAAAATACACAAAAATATATGATTGTATAAAGTAAATAAGTATAAGCCTACTTTCAAATAAGAAAAAATGAAAAGGTTAACTAAAAAATCTTTGCTACAATCTTTAATTGACTACTGTATAATTATGATATTATTTTTGTGACGCACGAATTGATACTTAGTAATATTATTTCGAAATATATTAATCAAAACACTTCTTCGAATTCATTAATCGGTCACTTTTACATCGTAGAGGAGGATTAACCGTAGTGATGTCACACAGTTATCTCATCCAAATTCTACTAATTTTGTTTATTCCTTACAATGTTTAGTATGTCAAGATCAAAAGTTTTTTAA
Organism: Boloria selene; assembly: GCA_905231865.2. NCBI lineage: Eukaryota > Metazoa > Arthropoda > Insecta > Lepidoptera > Nymphalidae > Boloria > Boloria selene. The sequence goes on along the minus strand of HG993138.1, from coordinate 2,113,613 downwards.
CTAGTGACACTCTTGCTTCTTTGATCTAGATACGATTTAGCGGTTAGTGTAGATTTCTCAGAAATTACATAATATTTTTATTATATTTATTTATTTTTTATTATTATAAAAATTTATATGCGGTTTTTTTATTAAATGTAACATTGTAAACCTCTCAGATTTATGTAATGTTACGTACATAATACATATTTACTGAAGTAAAAACGATCGTATATATTGACACGGATATCCAGCATCATACAAAAATCCCTCTTGTGGTTTTCTCATGATGCGGTTACTGACGGAAGTTTTTAAAAACTGTAGAGTCAGCATCTGTATCGATAATAATGACTTTTTTCAATAAGAATTTTCAAAAATTATTTTATGTACAGATTCCATTCATTTAGATTTTTATTTTACGTACCTACTAGTGGAAACCGCGGCTTCGCTCGCGCTAAATGTATGTGATGTGAAGTGAGTTAGAGCCGCTAGTAATAAATAAGAATAAACAAACTACTTCGCTAAGATAGGGATTTAATTCAATTTGTTAAATCAAAAGTTACATTTATTTCACTATATAAAATTATTACTCAAACAATATTATTATAACTTATTTTGTTAAATATTTATATTTCAAGAACGTAACATTTTGTTGCAAAATAATACATTTTTTATGTTACATCTGTGTTTTATATTGCACAGTGTTTTAATCACTACATAGTATAAAACAAAGTCGCCTTTTCTGTCCCTATATCCCTATGTGCGCTTAAATCTTTAAAACTACGCAACGGATTTTGATGCGGTTTTTTCCAATAGATAGAGTGATTCAAGAGGAAGGTTTATATGTATAACTAGCGGATCCCGCGGCTTTGCCTGTGCTAAATCTAGGGAAGAGCCCGAGCGAAGCGAGGGCGAGGCGCTAGTTAAATAAATATAGCAAAAAGAAACTGAAAATAATATGCAGCAAAATAAAGAGACAATAAAAAAGCATTTGTAGACATTTTTAGTCGTAACAATTGAATATTTGTAAGTGTCTTTGTGTGTTTGAGGTTTTTGCTGAAGGGATTTTTGTTTTAATGAAGCCGTTCTTTTCGTCAAAAAGTACTGAACTGATACATCTAGACTACTAAAAATATGCAGGACAAATGAATAGTTTTAGGAAATTGGGTAATTAGTAAGTATATAGTATAATATCTCCAGCTAGCTTGTCCTGTAAGCTGGTTAAGCTTAACTATGTGATGATTCTATGTTCTTGATCAATTCAACCACGATTTGTTAGAGCCCAAGAATTCGCTCAGACACAAAGGCATATTTCTTTTTACTCTCGAAGTCCGATGGGATGTTACGACCGGTGAGAGGTAAGGCGTAGGACGGACAGCTTTACGTACTTTCTTTGGCTTCTCAACTTCAGACTACTACTGAGAAGTCCTTTATACAGCTGTCTTATAAAACCAGGTCATATAGTTGACCTCACTGTAGATTTATAATAAGAATCATTTTAAAACATAAATATTATAATACCATAACTTTAAAAAAACGGATTTAAGATGCAATAGCGGGAGAAATCGTAAAAATAATCTTCATCAGATCAAATACTAAATAATAATTGCTTCAATCACATAATAATTTTTAACGTTTCATTTTATTATAAATTTAGCAGTAAGCCATTTTTAACACTTTAAAATTTAAAATTAAATAAATATTTTTTTAATTTTTTGTTTAATTTACTTAAAAATTTGTTAACATGTTTCTAGCCGTAGCTTTACTTGTTTTCTACCATATTTATCAAACAATATAACATTTATATACCTTCAGTAATAAGTTGTAAGTATCCTTACTTAATCGTAAGAAATAATTATATACCTAATACAGACCCCTCAATTTATAAGTCACGACAGATTTGCTTTAACTAATGTTCGCCTAGTGGTTTAATTTCAACCATAACCTTTCATTTATAACACCAAAGTTAAGCTATATTAAACAAAAAATCGGATGACAAACAGACAAGAAAAACGCACTTAACTGTTTTGTATACGTAAGAGTGCTTTACTTTGCATACGCTATCTGGTAACATTAACTCAAACTCCTTGTACTAAGAAATTGTTACATGAAAGTTCATCTAGTGATGTATGCGTTAGATACTAGATGTCGCTACAAAGTATTTTTTTATTTATTCGAATTGAATAAAAAAAATAATTGTTCATTCCTATGATCATTTTAATCACGTATTATAGTTATATATAAAAACTTTTGCGTGTGTATGTAATTGAAATTCTTCTAAACGGCTGGATGTTTTGAGGAAATGTTTTTTGTGGATTCGAGAATGGTTTAAATTCACAAGTCGGTCCACTACAAAATGTATTTTTTTGAATTAATTCGTTATTTATACATTTAGACGTTATTTGCAATAAATAAAAAAAGTGTATAATTTCAATGTGTACAGTACAACGTCTCAAGTCCCTAGTACTATTATATTGCACTCTTCAACTAAGGCAAATTCCAGTGTTTTTTCTCATGTGTTTTTCTATATTCTTTAATTATAAGTAATTAAAATTAAGAATGAAGAAGCTGATTAATTTATTAATTAAAAGCTACATTATTTTTGAGTTTTGGGTTGTTAATAGGGTTCGTGTATTTATCACGCGCAGGGAGGGCCCACTTTCTTGGTGTCGCGCCTGGATGTATAGTATATTATGACGACACGTTTGGCTCAGTTGGTAGTGACCCTACTTTCTGCGCCAGCGGTCGCGGTTTCGAGTCCCGCTGGGGGCATTCATTTGTTTGTTCTCCAGTCATAGGTGTTAATATTTATATTATGTATGTATTTAAAATGTATATGTGCAGTATATCAATTATCTGGTATCCGTAACACAAGCCTCGTGGCTTACCACGGAACTACATGGTGCTATTGTAAAAATGTCCGAACATTTATAAAGAAAATAATAGTATAAAGTATTTTTTTTAAATATGTTGGGACGTTATTACACTCAGTGTCATCTCGTTCCGTGGTAAGCTACGAGGCTTGTGTTACAAATACCAGATAGTTGAGACTCTACACGAGCATAACTTTTTCAAATAAATACATATTATAAAATATAAATGCCTGGAGTACATATATTCGTGCTCAATAAATGTATGCCCCCAGCGGGACTCGAACCCGCGACTGGCGCAGAAAGTAGGGTCACTACCAACTGAGGCAAACGTGTCATCAATTATGGATTCAGCTGTCGAATTACACGAAAGTCCTTAAAGAATACCGTTACTTTTAATCTGTAACTTTGATATAAAACTTATACAGGGATCAAGGTGATCGTTGGAACTCTTCTATCTTTTCTTACCTTATCATACGTGGTTAGAATAATTTAAGTTACTTACATTTTCAATACAATAATGGGCCTTATTATTCAGTATTAAAGAACATTTTTCTATTAAATAAACATCCCTACTAATATTACAAATGTGAATGTAAGTTTGTTTGTTACGCTTTCACGCGAAAACTACTCAACCGATTATCATGAAACTTTGTTCACATATTCTTGGAGGTATTAGAAGTAACATAGGATACTTTTTATTAAAAAAATATTTTTTACGAAAAATAAAAAAAAATGTATTAACAATGGGTTCTGAAATAGCTAGAGTAATTTTGAAGAAACTTTCAGGCATTCTACAGATCAACCCAATGAGGTTGATTAGCAATTAAAAAAATGAACGCGGACGAAGCCGCGGGTAAAGCTAGTTTTATAATAAAGCGAATTGATTTATTTGGTTTTAGGGTAATACAAGAATTATAATTTATTAGCGATTCACTCTTGCTTCATTATTTATTCATTTAATTCACCACGTCTTTCAGTTCCTTAGTATTTATATACGTATACAATAAAATTCTATGTCAAATACGAACATTAAATATTTGTGGAAAATCTTATTGAAATTGTAATTATTATGTATACATATTTCCAACCTACAATTTTTAGATGTTTTTTTTCTGTCTGTCCGTGATCGTTTCACGATTTGACTTATATTAAAGTAATTGTTAAAGTATTTACGTATTATATAAGTTTGACGACACGTTTGATGCAGTTTGTAGTGACCCTGCTTCCTTGCGCCAACGGCCGCGGGTTTGAGTCCCGTTGGGGGCATTTTTATATTTATAATATGAATTTATTTAAAGCTATATAATATGTAGTATATCAACTATCTGGTATCAATAACACAAGCTTCGTAGCTTATCATAGAACTAGATGACGCTGTGTGTAATAATGTCCCAACATATTTATATATTATGTAAAAACTAAAGCAGTCAAAATATTTAATTACGTTGACTAAGAAATACCTGTGGTTATATAGATATATTTATTTCAATGACCTTTTGATCAGTTCATTATCATGCAAATAGTGACGGTACTATGTCGCCGTTTTCACGATTTTTTTGGTAACATTATATGTTAAAATATTTTAATTCAAACAATATGTATAAGAGGTCAAACATTTCCCAGTCATCTTAAACAAAGCCAAAATCGTGTACAATGACGTGTATTTTGTACAATTTGTGAAAACCCGTGCGTATTTTGTCCACCGCACTTTAATTACAACTCAAACGTCATGGCGCCATATATATCACTATGGTATACCCATGAATAACCTGTGTATAACTATTACTTTAAAACGACCATTTTTAAACGACATTCCCATGTTTACATTATTACATTCCTATTATAATAAAACTATGTTTTCGGATTATGTCTACAGACGTGTCTCCCGTAATCAGATTGCTGTAAAGCGTTCGAAACATTGGAAACCAAAAATCTAAATAAATCCGCGACAAAATCCGAAAGCATAGTTTCATTTATAATGTCAAATGCTTGCAAACTAAGATAAACCAAACCTATTAACGTTTTGTGAGACTATTGTTATAGTTATATTATATTGGCAACATAAAAAATAAAGTGATTTTTTTATCTATACTAATATTATAAACGCGAAAGTTTGTAAGTATGGATGTATGGATGTTTGTTACTCTTTCACGTAATAACTACTGAATGGATTTTAATGAAACTTTACAATAATATAGCTTATACATCAGAATATTACATAGGCTACAATTTATAAAGATATTGTGTGAATTGTCCAAAATATGACGATAAGTATCAAGTAAGTAGTAAAAAATCTACCATCTGCGAGCTATTCTGGCGTGCGCTGCCAAAACCGCTAGAGTTACACATATGTAATGTATGATGGAAATGTTTATCTTAAACAAGCGACTCACCCTCACTTCGCTCGGGTTCGTCCCTAGATTTAGCGCGAGCGAAGCCGCGGGTTCCACTAGTTTTCTATACTTGTTTCATGTAATAGAAGTATAATAAAAATATTTTAGAATATAAACGCTTAATTTTTCAGCCTAATCAAATTAAGGACTGAACTTTGACGACTCGTTTGGCGCAGTTTGTAGTGACCATACTTTCTTGCGCCAGCGGTCGCGGGTTCGAGTCCCGCTGGGGGCATTTATTTGTTAAACTCGGATGTTTGTACTCCAGTCATAGGTGTTTATATTTATAATATGTATGTATTTAAACTTATATAATATGTAGTATATCAACTATATGGCATCCGTAACACAAGCTTCATTCGTAGCTTACCACGGATCTAGATGGCGCAAATAAGCAAATATGAGTTTGAGGTTTTAAAATGATGTCAAAAGCAAGTGAATCCTCATTATTTACAAATTAAAAAAGCGTAACGTATAGGTCAATAATTTTTTAAATTCGTCAAATTCAAAAATGAATGGAACTGGCAACTCTAAACGACATAGTATTTTCCTGTGACACAATCATTAGGCGCATCAAACGTTTGAAGAAAATGACGATACATTAAACGGACGGACATTAGGTACCTACCAGCACTTGTCCGAAATCAAAGGATGTCCGATATAACGTTGAATATTATACAATAGGGTAAATTAATACAGTGCTAGCTACTACCACAGAATATATGCTACTACTACTAATATTCTATATAAAATTATCACTTTTTTTTATTTTCTAATTATTTATAACAATAATAATAATATGTCTTATATGAAAGTCAATAAAAAGTGCACATAGCATTTCAACATTCAAGAATTAAAAGTACAAAAAAGAAAATGAATCCAAATAATCTAAATAATGTCATTTTACAAAGGAATAGTTATCAAAGAAAATGTTAATGTTCATTCATATTATAGTAATTAAGTATCTTATTTCTAAAAATTGGGTATCAGTCATAAAAAATGATATCATTATATCTACTTATCTAAAAGTGAATAAATATATCATGCCCAATGTCTGAGAGAACCTAGCATGTTTTCGAAGACATGTGAATTTTTAAAGTCCGCCAATCTGCACTAGGCCAGCCAGCGTAGAGGTATATGGCTTGATTCTTATCGTCCTACTCGTGGCCAGAAATGGGACGTTCAAAAGTTGAATACAGATGTCAGAGATAACTGACTAAATTTTCTTACATTAAGGGTGAATTCAATATTGAAGTAACAAACTAAATTTAAATAGTCAACCTTCTTTGACTAATACAACAAATTGATTTTCTTTTTGTTATATTTAATATAGTAAAAATCAAATATTTTAAATAGCTACCAACAATAATACTTTACCTTAGGCATATATTTTTGGTACGGGAGTAGCAATTCGGCAACATGCCCGTCCTCTGGGAAATCACTAATAAACGCTGGAACACTATGTTTCACTTCTATGAAATACGAATATTGCATGCCTTTATTTAGAAATTGAATTCGAAGTACATTTTTTAGACTTTTTTTTGTTCTGTACTGTACGTTACTGGCAAAAGCAAGTGCGTGAGTACTTCAAAATTAAATAATATTATATTCTTTGAAAAATACCTATCTATAAGTTAGGATATAGAGAAAATCAAATCAATCTAAACTAATATTATAAAGCTGAAGATTTTGTTTGTTTGTTTGTTTGGTTGAACGCTCTAATCTCAGGAACTACTGGTTCGATTAGAAAAATCTTTTTGTGTTGGATAGTCCGTTTATCGAGGAAGACTATAGGCTATATTATATCACGCCACAACCAATAGGAGTGGAGCATCAATGAAAAATGTTGCAAATACGGGAAGGGTGGGCGTTAGTTCTGCGAGGTATCATACCGCGCGACTCAGAAAGAATGTGGTTTCCGGTCTTTCGTACGCGTGCGAAGCCGCGGGAAATGCTAGTAGCTTATAAAATTTTTGTCTGAATTTGTTTTTGCGTTACACTTTATAACTTCGATAATTGATATAATATTTTATTTTAGCTTAGGTATTTTTAAATGTAAAGTCAGTTCAAACTTCAGATATTCAATACGGCGTCAGTCAATTCGAATTCCTGACTGACTACTCTTTTTTTAAAACAATAGGTTATAATAAAAAAATACACGAGTGAGAAAAAAGAATATCGAACTTGAACTTTACTAATTTAAAATTTAAATATTATGGTCAATTAGAACTCTCATTTGAATTAATTTCAAAGTTTCTACTCAATTTAATTAAACGGTTATTTAATTTCACAGTTCACGTTATCGCATACCTCGGAAACAATTTAGTAAATCGTAAACTGTATATTTTATTATATGCCGTACATTTGCCTTTGTAACTTAACTCGTGTACACATTAAAGTGCTGCGATTCGTAAAAGTAGTTAAATAAATTTAATGGCGGAGAGAACTTAGTGGCTCTTAATCTACTTTCCTTAATTTTTAGTGTTGTTAAAAGTTGTCATTTATACAGATTTTTAAATCATCTTAATTGTTATAGCCCTTTTTTGACGTTGGTTAATTTATGTATATCTCCACTAGCCTTTCTCGCGACTTCGCTCGCGTTCTAAAGGGTTTTATAGAAAAGAAATATTTTTCTCCCATTTTTGCAACGTTTTTCATTTATGCTCTGCTCTTATTGATCGTAGCGTGATGTAATATAGCCTATAGCCTTCATGGATAAACTTACTATTCAACACAAAAATAATTTTTCCATTCGGACCAGTAGTTCCTGAGATTAGAGCGTTCAACCAAACAAACAAACTCTTCAGATTTATAATATTAGCATAGATTATATGGATGTGTTATAATGTTCCATTATCCCATGGGTTACTAAGAGACGGATACGCATTATTCTTTCGATAATGCATAGGTACTATGGAAAATGGAATACTAAATAGGGTTATAAGTATGAATGGACTAAAAACTAGACTATTGGTTGATACTACCAGACGTTCGCCTGCTTGATAGTCTCAAATTGACTATTTGGTGGACGATGACTCACCACTCGCAACATTGGCGTGATCGGCTAAGGGTATCGAGATATGTCTACCAGCTTCACCTTCTGGAGAAGGCACTATAGCACTATCTCTCACGAAAAAAAATTGGCTGGAAGAGATCTCTTCTATAGTTATAGTCCACCGTTGCAATCACAAACCGTTATTAACTTACTGTATGTGTTTTTATAGTGCAATAAAGAATAGTAGCTTACCAAAACTATAATATAATATTATTATTTACAATGTACACCAAGCTTAACTATACGAAATATCTTCAGAATTTAACTGAAGCTCTGTTATCTTTTATGAATTCAGCGCGCGTTACGAATTAATTAGGTAGATGAAATAACGTAAATTTTCAGTGAGAGCGTGGGGTGACCTATTGCTCGCGATAAGGTTATAACTACCTATATTATAAGTTATTTGAGTTCTTTATTTTGAATAATATATTAAAAAGTTACAGACGACACGTTTTGCGCAGTTTGTAGTGACCCTACTTTCCTGCGCCAGCGGTCGCAGGTTCGAGTCCCGCTGGGGGCATTCGTTTGTTAAACTCGAATATTTGTCAGTCATGGGTGTTTATATTTGTAATATGTATGTATTTAAACGTATAATATCAACTATCTGGTATCTGTAACACAAGCTTCGTAGCTTACCACGGAACTGGATGGCGCTGTGTGCAATAATATCCCAACATATTTATTTTCTTAATACTGCCTAAAAGCTTCGGAGCTTAAACATTGTAAAAAGAGAATAAAATTAAATGATAGGTGTTTATGTTAGAAAAATACTCGACAAAAAACATAGTAAAATAATAAGTTCTGCCCCACTTTAAGGCATATGGCTGGAATCGTGTTTGTAATTTAAATTAGAGATCGCATCGCAACCATCAGATAAGCATGGTGCCAGCTTTAAGCGAACCACTAAAGCTCTAGCGGTTTTTGAAAATTGAACGTCCTAACTAACAATAGAAAATTCGTTAAAAGCTTCAAAATATTTCATAATAATAAGTTAAAACAACTGACTCGAAACTATACACTAAATAATGTTTGAAAAATCGTATTGAAATTGTCGATTCAGAGGCCGTATTTATATTGTTTAGAATTTTTCCCTGTGTTGTTGTATGGTTGGGTATCATATATTCATCATGTGATGCGTAGGGAAGAAAGTGATATTACGAGACGAATGTTAAGTATACATGTGGAATGAAGAAAGAGTATGTTAAAGACCGAAATAAAAAAGAGATGGATGGATTGTATAAAAGAGGATATGCGTGTAAAAGGGGTGGATGTTAAGTTGACGAATGATAGAGGAGAGTGGATGAAGAAGACAAGTGCCGACCCCACATAGCGTGGCATAAGGACAGGAAGAAGAGAAAGAGAATTTTGTGTGTCTATCAGTCTGTGATAGCATTATGAGAAAACCACTGTACCGATTTTAACGTAATTAAGTGTAATGATAGCTAGATAATAGAGACCGAGTGGATTAGGGTGAGTTTAATATAAAGCTCAATACTTATGTATGATACAATATATTGTAGTTTTATAAAAAAATTACGTTTACAATATCTGTACTGTATATATTATAGATAAGGATTATATTTAAATTATTATAATAAAAAACCAACTGCTGTTACAAAACTCTTTGGCTGCTTTGAACTGTATTCACGGGTTAAAAGCTCTTTAATATTTAATTTGTAGTTCCAAGTTGCGTGGGAAATATTAAAACTAAGAAACGAGTTGTAAGCACTTACATTTTACAAAATTCTCGACTCTACACATTTTTGTATAAATAAAAATCGCTTTACGCGAACTTTCAGTAACTTTAGTTTTATTCACCATGTTTACTTCAACTTTTACAAATACTTTGTCTTATCTACGTTGTCGTTCAATAAGAAAATAATACATTTCTAAAAAATCCTATGTTTCGGCCCTTTTTAACGTTTCACTGCTGGGCACAGGCCTCCCTCTAATACAGCCATAGACCATCACGCTGGCTAAGTGCGGTGCACTCATTCTTTCAAAAACTTGCATAAGTCTCTCAGACATGCAGGTTTCCTCACAATGTTTTCTTTCACCATAGACAAGTGCTAATCATGTGAAAAATTGGCACATGAAAATATCTGAGGTGTGCCCAAGATTTGAACCTGCTCCACTCAGTTACATAACGAGCGCGTTACCACTGGGCTACCATTATCAATATATACTAACCGTTAAAATGTACCTAGGGAACGGAAGCAAAGAAGCGAGGGTATATAATCAGTAGTAGACAGTCTTATATAAAATATGTAGAAAAACTTAATACAACCTACATATCGTCGCTGTAGAATAAATATCTCGTATGTCAAAAATGCATTTCTTTGTAAAATCAAATGAAAATTACATTAATTACGTATTTTATATTATGGCGAAACCGTAAACCCAATACATGACTACTAGTGACATATTTGGAGTAAAACGAAAACCTCTTGTTTGAAAAACATTGACAAAATGAACCATTTTTTTCGTTTCCTGTAAAGTTTGGATCTCTGGACATACGAGGTTATCTTTCTATTGCGACGATATCCTGTTTTTTGATTTGACATATCCTCAACCACATTTGATCAAGTTAATTTTTTGCTAATTGAATAATCCCCACTTGGACGCCAAAAACATTTTGAACCGATTCCCATCGTTACCTCAGTCCTTTTAACTCATTCAAAATTCACGCCGGACGCTTTTCCGGATTCGTCGAACCGCAAATTTTACCTTTGAAAAGCTGCGCATAATAATTGAACGTTTAACTCAATTTAAATTTTGTTTTACATTAACAGCGCACGTATGAACTAAATTATAGATCGACTAGCAAGTCCCGCGGCTCCACCCGTGTCCTAATTACTATTAAAATATAGGGATAGGGGTAAAACGTTAAATTTTCAGGTTTAAAATCATTGATCATGATCTTATCATTTTAAAAACGTTAAATTTATATTTTTTTGTCTCAAAATAAAAAAAGTCTGGAGAGGGCCACCCTTATCACTTAGGGGAATAAAAAATACCCTACGACCTATTGTTAGATCTACCAAATATACACAAAAAAATTGCTCAAGTCGTTTCGGAGGAGTACGATAACAAACACTGCAACGCGAGATTTTTATATATAAATAAGATTTATTAAAATTAAGATTTTTATATAAAGTAAGAGATTTAACACTAGTACAAAGGTGCTTGAATAGAGTTGATTGAAATAAATATGTTAGCCATAATTACAGGTTTTTTAACGTCCCACTTCTGAGCACGGGCCTCCCTCAGTACGAAGGGTATCAGGCCATAGTCCACCGCGCTGGCCTAGTGCGTGTTGGTGGACCTCAGATGTCTTTCGAAAACTTGCTAGGTTTTCTCAGACATGCAGGTTTCCTCACGATGTTTTCCTTCACCGTAATACAAGTGGTAATCATGATATAAATGATTCGCACATAAAAATATCAGAGATGCGAGACCCGGTTTTGAACCCGCATCACTCGGTTATCCAAGCGAGTGCGTTACCACTGGGTTACCACTGTCTAACAAACACTAACTGTATAACTAAACACGGTTAATATATTGTATAACATAAATTTAATAATCTCAATTTATATATATGCATAAAACTAAATCTACCTAACTATTTTAGACAAAAAATATTAGCATTTTAACCGAAATAAATTGTAAACACATAATTTTTTACTTGAGATTTGTATGACAATGGTGATGCGCAGGTTTGGGTTTTGTAACACACGATAGCTTATAACTTGATAATATATAAAAGTGAAGTTTTAAAAATAATTAATAAGTACTTACTGTAATATTATAAATAAAACATATTTGTTAAAGCAGCCGTTTTTCTCGCTGACTCTTAGTGAATCTACGCTCCGAGTCGGTTTAAGCTTCGTCGCGGATTTACGATACTGACTTCAAAAGTGTTTATAAACGTATTTAAATCAAGGTATATTTACTTACTGTTGAAACCACCTGGTGTGAAAAAATAACATCGATATTAGATAATCTTGACGACTCGTTTGGCTCAGTTGGTAGTGACCCTACTTTCTGCGCCAGCGGTCGCGGGTTCGATTCCTGCTGGAGGTCTTCATTAGTTGAGCACGTATGTTTAAACTGCAGTCATGGGTGTTGTATTTTTAATATGCATGTTTTTAAATATTATATGTGGAGTTTATCAACTATCCCGTATCCGTAACACAAGCATTGTAGCTTACCACGGAACCGGATGGCGCTGTTGTAAGATTATCTTTGAAACATTTTTGTTCTTCTGTCTGTTTAACCATCCGTCCGTCTATTTGATTTGAGTCTTACACTGAAAGATAGCTGATGTTATATGCAGTAACTTAGGCTACTTTTGTTTTAGAAAATGAATTAGGAATTCGTTAAAAAATTAAAAGAGAAGAACCCAAGCAAAGCTAGTGTAAATTACTAGTATTAATTAATAAAAAGATGATAAAATTTCAAACCCATATTAGAAAACTAACATGTTCTAATATATACTCGTATGTAGTGCTTTATATAATTTTTATCTTTAGTTAAACTAAAACAAAAATTATGCATACAAAAAACACTGGTAGAATTTAATTTGAATATATAATCAGTAATTTCCATTTCAGTATCATCATTCCATTTGTTTATACGCCTTGATGTGAGTGTAGAAAATTCTGGAATAACCTAATCAAGAAATTCATATAAACGTTGTCACGTAGAGCTATCATGCTAATTCAGTTTGCAGACTGAATCTTTATTTTATCCTTACAATATGCTAGTAAAAATTTAGGTTGACTAACCAACATGTTATAAATTAAATGTAATTTCTAAACATGTTACAACACTAGCGACTCACCCTTGCTCCGCTCAGGTTCGTCTCTAGACAAGTTTTAACAATGTTAATTTCTTGGATGTGAGATATTTAAAAATTATAATATAGGAATCGGATAACCAGATATCATCAAAACAAAAAGTAAATATGTTAAGTGGTTTTCTCGTGATGCGGTCACAGACAAGCAGACAGACAGGCATAAAAAATCTAAAAATATATATCAATAATATCTATGACTATTTCCGTAAGATTTTCATTTCAATTTCAAAAAAATATTCAATGTGCAGTATCGACTAAGTTATAGTAAATAGTTATTCTAAGAGAATTTTATTATATTTGTTACTAGCGATTCGCCCTCGCCTAGCTCGGACTCGTCCCTAGATAGAGATTTAAGCGTGAGTGAAGCCGCGGGTTTCGGTAGTAAATGTATACAAAAACTTGAACAATGATATACTAAAACCTTCCTCGAGAACCTCTCTATCCATTGGTGAAAACAGCATGAAAATCGGTGCAGTAGTTTTTGAGTTTATCGCGAACAGACAGACAGACGCGGCAGAGGACTTTGTTTTATAATATGTAATGATTATTATAAGTATAGATAAATTTCTACTACAAATGAGTTAAATTTTCTTTTAAAATAACATTCAATTCGGCTTTTTAAATCGCTTAGTAACTAGTCTAAAATTCTTTGAAAAATAGAATTTAAACAGCTTTCATTTTTCCATTATCATTTTCTAAATATTGTCGGAATAGTAATTGAGGTAGCGAAATTTTCATAATATCATTTGAATATGCTCTCTCTGACCGCAGTAAAACGTAATGATACGTAAATCAACTACTTATACAGGTGTACTGTTTACTGCAAACAGAGCCCGTCAAAATAAGCATTTCCATTGGATAAATTACGCGTTGTTTACGAAACGATGCTTGACAAAAGCCTTTGTGTGTTTTACAAAAATACAAAATGTTAATGCTTTTTTTGTTATCTGAACGAGCTTAAAAAATGTGTATAGAATAGCTAAAAAACTTAGGCAAGTTATATTCCCATAATTGTTGTACTCAAATAATAATTATAATCGAATTTTTATTTCAACTCTAGATTTAATAAAAACAATTGTTTATGAAAAATTAAATATGACGCAAATAAGTCTACTATCCATACTTTTATTGTATTTAGAATACATTCAGACAGAAAGAGCGTGGGAAATAGTTAGTTATACATAAGAATTTATATTTTATATTACAATATTTTTTGGGTTTTTCTTACCTTTTATGTATATTTTTGTATTATATAACTATTTTTTTTATTTATTATAATTACCAAATAATATAGGTATGACGAACGTTTGGCGCAGTTGGTAGTGACCCTACTTTTTTGTGCCAGAGATCGCGGATTCGAGTCCCGCTGGGGACATTCATTTGTTACTCTCGGATGTTTGTACTCCAGTCATGGGTGTTAATATTTATAATATGTATGTTTTTAAAACTTATATTTGTAGTATATCAACTATCTGGTGTCCGTAACACAAGCTTCCTTCGTATCTTACCACCGAACTAAATGGCGCTGTGTGTATTGTGACCCCGATAACAAGCTACAATGCTAAATTTCATCGAAATATGTCTAGTGGTTTTCTTGTAATGCGGCTACAGACATACAAGCAGACAGACAGGCAGATATCTGCTTAATTTACCATCTCTTTTAGTGGGCTTATTCCGATTCTTAAAGGTACTTATATATCAACATATTTATTTTTATTATTTATTTTGTATATAATTTATTTAATTTATATAATATAAATAACAATCTATACCCGCGGCAAAGCTTAAAGTTCGTTTCGATCGAGATATTTTCCTGCAGTAAAAGGTATCCTAATTCTTATGTCTTGAATATTGACCCCGATAACAAGCTACAATGCTAAATTTCATCGAAATATGTCTAGTGGTTTTCTTGTAATGCGGCTACAGACATACAAGCAGACAGACAGGCAGATATCTGCTTAATTTACCATCTCTTTTAGTGGGCTTATTCCGATTCTTAAAGGTACTTATTTATCGTTGAACACAGTTGTGACGATGACGTCATTATAAACCTGTTACTGCCTGAAGCAATTATATTAGTATAGCTAAGTAATATTATTAACCTGAACGCTACAATTTTGAGTGTCGATATTGTAATGAGGGTATATTTTATATTAAAACGTTTGCATCATTTTTGGTTTATTCGCACTCGCTCCACTCTCGCTTTTCTCATACGCGCATTCATTTGTGAGCACAAATGTTTGTATTCTAATGTTTTTATTCATAACATGTATATGTGTAGTAAATCAATAAATATGTTGGGACATTTTACACACAGCACCATCTAGTTCCACGGTAAGGTACGAGCCTTGTGTTATGGATACTAGATGGTTGATATACTACACATATATAAGTTTAGATACATACACATTATAAATATAAACATCCATGACTGGAGTACAAACATTCGTGCTCAACAAATGTATGCCCCCAGCGGGACTCGAACCCGCGACCGCTTGCGCAGCAAGTAGGGTCACTACAAACTGCGCCACGCGCGTCGTCTAGTAGTAGTGTATCAACTATTTAGTGTCTATAACACAAGCCTCGTAGCCTACCATTATAATAATTATATAACAATTGTGGTTAAAATGTACAATAAATTAACCTACTTGAGTTAGTATACAATAGATTTAATCAATGAATTTCATATTGAATGGAATCATTTAGCATATTTTATTGTATCCAATACGCATGGCTGCAAATCGTAATGGGACTCGCTTATCGCTGTTAATGTGTTGACGTTGCTCCAAATATGCATTGTAGTTTATTGCAGTATAACCTATAAAGCAGCTGTTCACGCCAAAAACTATTTTACGCTTAAAATCGATATAAAAATGGTTCTGATAAAGGTTTTCAAGACAGTGGTAGCCCAGCGGTAACGCGCTCGCTTGGATAACTGCGTAATGTGGGTTCAAATCCGGGTCTTGCACCTCTGATATTTTCATGTGCGAATCATTTCTATAATGATTAGCAGTGTCTTAAGGTGAAGGAAAACCTGCATGTCTGAAAACATAGCAAGTTTTCGAAAGACATGTGAAGTCCGCCAACACGCACTAGGCCAGCGCGGCGGACTATAGCCTGAACCCCTTCGTACTGAGGGAGGTCCGTGCCCAGCAGTGGGACGTTAAAAAGGGCTGATGATGATGATGAAAGATTTTCGGCCATAATTGGGCTGATAAAAAGTAAAATTTGTTATATAAGAGCTAAATAATTTCTTAAAATGCTTCGTAGAACAAAATGTAAAAAATCAACAATAAATTATCTAATTACATTTTTTTTTTTATTTTATTCTGATTTAGTGCTTGACTGCGTTCCACCTGATGGTAAGTGGTAACGCAGTCGGAGATGGTATGTCGCACTAATTCAGTAGCCACCTATTCACTCTTGCCTTGAAGACACCCATATTGTAATCGGACGGAATCAAATCATCAAATGTTATTTGATTTATTTATTAGTAGTAAGTATTTTATCTTTTTAGTTTTATATCAGTTTTACTTACCAATAACCTTTATCTTTTTTGTTATTTGTCATATGGGGCATTCCACGTGACGCGGACAGGTAAACAATGTTGATGATTCCGATTTTAGTTATATTCGATAGAGTTATACGTCCTCGATTCACATATAAAATATTTTTGCTGTACTATGTATAGTTAACGAGTCATAGGACATTGAAATTTTGACCAACTTACAAGTATGCTTTAATTTAGACCCTAGCACCAAGTGTCCGGTCCGCTTCACGTGGAACGCCCCATGTTTCAATTAAAGAAGGTACGTAATACTCTCTTAGATTAACGTGAATATTTGACATTAGAAATGAAACTGTCTTTTCGGATTTTGTTGCGGATTTGTTTTGATTATTTGTCCCGGCGTTTCGAATGCTTTACAGCAATCATGGTCACATGAGATCCTAAGATTTTAGATGTCTCAAAGGTCATTATACTCGTATACTTGTTACAGACAGTCTCAACCCATAAAATGGAAAAGTAAGTATAAAGAATAAATCCGTTACAAAATCCGAAAACATAGTTAAAATAGATAAAACCCTTGCGTGTCCTCAAGAGAGAGCTATTTTGTCAATACTGACTTCACTGTACGCCTTTTTAAAACCTAGAATTTTCCTGTATTTTGTTTTAATGTATCTCTCAATCTAATATCTAATGTTAAGTTACTAAACAAAACTCGATGGAATCAAATTATTATATTTATAGACAAGTAGATAATAATATGTTCTAGTTGTTAAACTCGATGTGAATATAGAACAAGCGCTATTTCTTGTTACTTATCTTGTAGAAAAAACTTTTATAACGTTGGGCTGTTAATGAATATTAAATTAATTGATCGCACTAGTATTTAGGTTCATCAATCAAACATTTGTTAACACTCAATAATCATTGTTTTTAAGAATTAACAAATAACTCAGTCGAGTAATGAATAGTAGACATTATTACAATTATTGTCATTTTTTATTTGATCCATACAATTTGCTTTATTACTCCAGTTTAATATCCTGAAATATCACTTAAAATCATAGTGAAAATGTTTTAATTCATAAATAAATAAATATGTTGGGAAATTTTTTTTACAACAGCGCTATCTAGTTCCGTGGTAAGCTACGAGGCTTGTGTTATGGATACCAGGTAGTTGATATACTACATATTACATATAAATTTTTAAATACATACATAATACAAATATTAACACCCATGACTGGAGAACAAACATTCATGCTCAACAAATGAATGCCCCCAGCGGGATTCGAACCCGCGACCGCTGGTGCAGAAGGTAGGGTCACTACCAACTGAGCCAAACGCTGATTGCTCTGAAAGTTGGTAAATATTATTAAATACCATTTAATGAAATATGTTGTACCTTTGTTCCAGTTTCAGCAATTAAAATGAAGCGGAGTATAAATATCTTAATTTTTCAAGTCAAGCCGAGCAAGTGACACCGCGTACTTAAACTAGTTAGAAGAGAATTGCTATTATTAATACAATATTACAGCATTTTCCGCATCTAATTTGTCGTATCATTCGTCATATTTTGTACAAGTATCATTAAATATCCATTAGACACTATAAAGAAAATGTTATGTAATACAAAGTTCATACCATTACCCAGGTAATCACCATCTATATAAAAAATGAACGTTTGATTGACTGTTGGAAATTAACACAATAATTATATTATATTTATTTTCATAATAGTGAAACTGTACGTTTGTTTGTTTGTTACTTTTTTACACAAATTTGTACCATAAATATTTTTGAAAATTTTATTGAAATTGCCCTTATTATTTGTACAGTGGCCGATTCTATAATTTTCCGAATTTTTATCTGACTGTCTAATACTTTCTTAGGTTTAAGCGAATATTTGACATTATAAATGAAACTATCTTTTCGGATTTTGTCGCGGATTTATTATGATTTTTGGTTCCCGACGTTTCGAATGCTTTACAGCAATCATGGTCACGGGAGAGACTAAGGTAATAGACGTCTCAGGGGGTTATATACTTGTTACAGATATTTTTTTAAATTGATATTTTTTTTAATTAAATTTTATCATTAAACATTAAATTAAAAATTTTATAATATTAAGAAATAAGAATTTAAATAAAAAATAATAATATAATATAATTCAACAACAAAGATACAATATAACAGTACAAAAATCAAATTTATCCTTAGTAATATATTAACGCGTAATCCGTAATTATGGCTTTACCGATTCATCTTAAATGGAGCAACGCATCATTTCCTTCATACTGAAACGGCCTTTTTATGGTTTGGAAATGTATTTACGTATACCACCTTTATATAGGCTATGTGGGATTAAACGACTTGAACAGCCAGTACCAAATCAAACCCAATAGAAGCTCGACACTTTTTCTTTTTCTTCTTTTAAAGAAGAGTCGCAGAGTACGCACTGACCAGACCATAAGGCCCATGGGGTTTTCTAACTGTCTACTCTGCTCCCATTTAAGAACCATGAGCCCCCATATAGCATTCCATCAACCAAGGTGGGATACCTGATGCATCTCTTGGCTTCACGCCTGGTTGGTTTGCTGGATGTTAATGAACCTACCCACCCAACAAGCCAATCTCCCAGAAGGCAAATAGACTATGACTATAACATATACGTGTGTACTTGTGAGGAATAGTAGAGCGAAGTGAAGTTGCAAATAATTTCATAGGTACATAATAAACACTTGTTTTGCTTAAGTTAAATATAATTAATGCTATAATATTGATTTTCGCTTATATCACCAGATTACCATATCATACAAATTAAGTACACGCCATAAACCTCATCTTTATTACCCGTAAGCCTGCAAAGTGGCGGACTGTAACGAATGTGGTATTAACAAGAGGTATAGGTTTTAATATGTGTTCGGAAAATAAGTTAAAATTAAACAAGCTATTTTAAATGAAAGTGTAATTTAAAAGATTTTTGCAGTGTTATTTTGTTTTTTTTCCGAATTTTTAAGTACAATGGAGTAAGCGTCAATGGTCTTGGAAGAAACTAAGTTTTAACACGTAGGTATTATTAACTTAAAATATTACATATAGGTAATTTACAGTACCTACAAAAAAAAATACATAATTAAAATAAACTTTATACTTAAAACAGGAGGAAGGTTTTTCACGTATTACTGGATACCGTTTTCTATATAGCTACGAGTATATTCAAAATTTTACCCAAAGATTAGTCTTTTCAGAGTAAAAAAGTTAGAAACAAATAAATAAATAAATATGTGGGGACATTATTACACACAGCGCCATCGTCGTCCGTGGTAAGCTACGAAGCTTGTGTTACGGATACCAGATAATTGATATACTACATATATAAGTTTAGATCAAATATTTTTATTTATTTATTTTATTTAAGTCCGAGTTTACCTAATGAATGCTCCCAGCGGGACTCGAACCCGTGAGAGCTGGCGCAAGAAAGTAGGGTCACAGACTGCACCAAACGTGTCGTCAAACATACATACTTTTTTATATACATAAATCTGTGTATGTATATGTTAATATTATTCACTTAATTGATAAGTTAAAACAAAACATTTAAAATTATTTAAATAATATAAATCAGACGTGCGGAAACGCTATTGTACTATAGAACAACGAAACGGACCGTCTCGTTAACTATTCACGTCATTTATAAAAGTAAAAAAGTCATTGATGTTGTCGTTTATAATTTTTATTTCCAATTTATTCCCACAAACGGAAAAACAATGGCGGAATAACTTCTTAAAGATATAATATTATAATGGTTTCAGGCTACTGCCTTGCCACAATATATGTTATTTTAATGGGATTTCTTATTTAAATTAAATATAAGTTAATTTATATTAATTATTAATAAATATTAATTTAATATAAATTAAAATTAAAAATAAAATTGTGATAAAATATATTAACCTGAAATAAAATTTAACTCAGCATTTCCATAATATCACACCCACATTGAAATGAGAAAATTGAATTGTACTAATGTGAAAATTACTACATAGATTATAATCTAACATGAGTTATACCAACACAAGTTTTTAAATCAGGTTGTTATAAAAAAGATAAAATTTTACAAGCCTTTACCATTGAATAATAATAATTAGTTAGGAATAGCAGCGGACTCTAGAGTAAGTTGAGTTAAGGTGAATATAAATACGTGATTATAATGAAATTAAATATTCATTAAAATTAAAAAAAAATGGATTTTAACCGCTAAGAGTTGGTTCTTCTCAGGTTTTTTTAGAAATTCTTAGTATATCCATCGTTGGAACTTTTACAGGCTACTGGCATAATCTAGTATGAAATAATATATTAAAATATACATGAGTAATAAATACATATCTACAAAATCCTTAATCTAGGGGTGAGACAGGGTATATTTTATAGTGGAATCTCTTAAGCCCAAATATCGGCCGGTACCGTTTGGGGATTTACCCACGAATTAGTTCTCGGGTGAAATGAGAGAATTAAGTTCGTTCTACGAAATTTAATCGACACATGTATATAGTATAATTAAATAATTATTTTAACTTATATATTATTTTATATACTTACGTATTTCAGACCATATACAATCGTTATTTATATTATGGAATAAAAGATAATGATGAGTGTTTTCCGAACTTTTATAAAGTGTTAGATATTTTATCTTACATTTTGTGAAACTTAAAGCTTTTCAGTAAAGAAGTTGCCTAGTTCCTGATACCTCATGGTGCTATTTCTATGTAGGCATAATTTTTTTTTAATATGTTGGGACATTATTACACACTGCGCCATCTAGTTTCGTGGTAAGCTACGAAGGCAGCTTGTGTTACGGATACCAGATAGTTGATATACGAGTATGTAGTAGGTATACAAGTTTAAATACATACATATTATAAATATTAAAATCCATGACTAGGGTATAAACATCCGAGTTTAACAAATGAATGCCCCCAGCGGGACTCGAATCCGCTACCTCTGGCGCAAGAAAGTAGGGTCACTACCTTACTTCTGAGATTTTCTAATAATTCAACACTTACAAGCGCCTTAGTAATGGGTATAATGAAGATATCTACAATTTTTGCTGTTTACTCTTGCAATAGATAAAAATAATGTTCCGTCACTTCATCATTGGTTTTTCTTGGAAAACGATACACTCAATATTCAAAATCAAAAGTCAAAATCAAAATATTTTATTCAGCACAAAAATTGTTACAATTTCTTATTGAACGTCATGAGTCTACCACCAGTTCGGAAAGAAGAAACTTCTGACCTGAGAAGAACTGGCGAATGAAATAGCGAAAATTCTATTAATCCAGCTTAAAGCAAAATTCTCTCATATTTAATATTCACCTTGAATTTTGACACACGTTAATTATTTATTATTAGTTGTTATAAAATATTCAAACATCAAATACATCTAATAGAATAATTTATTCATCTTCCCAAACTTACTTTGGATGTTATTTTGAGAAATATATCCAGGTGTTTTTTGTTGTTTGATGCTATTTTTTATGTAATGTAATTATCTGAGCTAGGAAGTTTTTCAGCATATTTTAAGTATGCAATTTACGCAACGATTTGCTAAGATTTTTTTCCTGGTCATTATAGACTAGCCTTTCCCGCGACTCCGCTCAGGTTCTAAAGGCTGAAAATGAAAAGAAATACTTTTTTCCCGTTTTTTCATCGATGCTCCGCTCCTATTGGTCGCATAATACACCATGCTGGTGTATTATAGCCTTCCTCGATAAATGGACTATCCAACGCAAAAAGAATTTTTCAAATTTTTGACGACACGCGTGGCGCAGTTTGTAGTGACCCTACTTGCAGCGCAAGCGGTCGCGGGTTCGAGTCCCGCTGGGGGCATACATTTGTTGAGCACGAATGTTTGTACTCCAGTCATGGATGTTTATATTTATAATATGTATGTATTTAAACTTATATATGTGTAGTATATCAACCATCTAGTATCCATAACACAAGGCTCGTACCTTACCGTGGAACTAGATTGTGCTGTGTGTAAATGTCCCAACATATTTATTTATTTATTTATTTAAATCGAACTCTCTTTCTGAGATTAGTGTGTTCAAAAAATCAAACAAAAAAACTCTTCAGCTTTATAATATTAGTACTCGTATAGATGAATATAAAGTTTAAATGTTCGAGACATCGTTATTTTAAATTATCGCAGTAAAAAAAATTTACTATTTTCGCTATCGCGGATGTATTGCTCGATACGTAATCAGCCTGCGGACATATATCTATAGTGTATACTCTATAGCCACTAGAGAACCAAGCCGATTTGTATTTAGCCCTTTTCGTTGTCCCAAGATTCGTCCCACAGCTGGAGGGGCATGAGGCCATACTCCACGATGTTGGGGTCCTCCTAGCAAATGACTAGATCATAAGTGTGATACACCAATTTGAACACACTTCACTCGGTTACCATGCGAGCGCGTTACCACTGGGCTACCACTGCCCATAATTTAATTAATTGAATTAATTAAACCTACTTCATCATTAGAACTCTTAATAGTCTTAATTAAGTAAAGATAATGAAGCTTAGATCTTCATTTTTATATTTTAGATTTTTAAAGACAAACAAATATTTTAAATATTTTAATAACAACATTATTATAATATTATAATTATTATTCTATTGTAATTCTTCTGGAACGGGCATTCATTTCCCATCATGACGTCAATTCGTAATGTGCATTTTTTGCAAACTGTAATTTATTATGGAAAACGTTAAATCTCTTACATCAAAAAAGACGTAATCCATCTACTCTGAATAAAAAATGGTAAATTAATATTTTTTCTCTCTTTCTTACACCGCTTTTATTTGTATATTGAAGAGGGACGTCACCACATTGTACATGCTGATACAATTTACCCATGACATGCACACCGAGTATACCTTGGGTTTTCAAAGTTATATTAACACTTGAAAGCGACTTTAAATACTAAAGATAAAGGTTAAAATTGCATGAGTTCATCATTAGATAAGTTTGTCTAGATGTAATGACCAGTGGCTCTCTCTAGGGACAGTGGTGACACGAACAAATTAGGGAACAATGGCAATTAAGCTAGTTCCAGACACTACGTGAGTACCAATTATTTGAGGATTTCCCCGGATGTGTTATCGGGAACGTCAGATTACGTTACATATTGAGTTGACCTAAAGTATTCAGACGTTCCAGAAGGCAAATGGAAAAAATACCGACCTTAATTCAAATCAAATTAGTTAATTGATATTATTATTGATAACTTTAGAATGGATTTTCCTGCAATATAATGTATTTGTTGAACCGGATTACTAAATATTATCATACAAAATTTCATTTAAATCTAACTAGTGGATTTTTCGTCATGTGATGTCTAAACCAACAGACAGAGACAAAAATCTTACAATCTTAAGCTTTAGCCTTTGCATCGATAATAATAACTATTTTATTAACATTTTTCAAAATAATAATTTACAATATCAACCAAGTTACAATTTAATTAAGTTCTTTATATAGGTATAGATACTAAAAAAAATATATGATTTAGAAATTTAAATTATTAACAAGTACTTTTATAATAATTTTACAGTTCTTCACTATGCTTTCTAATAATTCGATAAATTATTTTTAAACTTATTAATTATTATACAAAAACTAAAATCAAACTCACATCGCTCGAAATTACAAAATTAAACAGTTTCCATATTAGTAGTTTTAGTACTCATATTAACCTGCTATGACGTATTCCCTTTGCATCTGTATTACGGTGACAATGTCATGGATAATTAGCTTTAGTGGATGATCCTTTGGTTCTATCGACTCTATTGTAGATCTACAAAACTGATTACAGGGAAATGTAATGCAGTGATTTAGCTTAGCTTTTAGTTAATCGTTGGAATTATAATCAGAAACAAAGTAAATTAAATAAGGTTTTTTTTAATTAGTTAGTAGTAGAGGTAATATCGTGTAATATTCTGTTTCAATTATAATAATGACGATTATAATAATTATTATTGAAAACGATTATTTTAGTAATCATTAGTGAATTTCTCTGTGATTCTTTATAACAGGATCCCAGAAAACGAAAAAAGTTATAATTTTACTTGGCGAATTTTGTTAAATACAATTCTTTGTTTTTAATTTTACATGAATTTCAAAAAAACTTGCGAGTCATGCTAAATGTACAATAATATATATATGTATGATTAGGTACATACTTAGTATGTATACAGCGGCATAACACTATGTTTATTTTTCTTTATTAATTCTTATTGTTTATTTTTAACAAAGTACAATAACTGCTCAGTTTGTAGTGACCCTGCTTTTTGCGCCAGCGGTCGCGGGTTCGAGTCCCGCTGGGGGCATTCAATTGTTAAGCACGAATGTTTGTTATTCAGTCATGGGTGTTTATATTTATAATATGTATGTATTTGAAAGTTATATATGTAGTATATCAACTATCTGGTATCCGTAACACAAGCATAGTAGCTTACAACGAACTGGATGGCGCTGTTGTAAGAATGTCCCAACATATTTATTTATTTATTATTTATTATATAGTAAGTAAAGCTGAAAAAATCCTATTTTAAACAATTAGATTAATTTTTAACCATATTGTATTATTAATATACTATAGTGAATAGGCGAATTAAATAGATAAAATAAACATCTGCTTTGTTATATATTTTTATTCGTTATTCCAAGTAAATAATATTCTTTACTAAATATATTCAATCACATCATTACTCACAGACGCGAGAGGAATTACCCACAATTAGCTCTCTGATTGAATCTAAAGGGAGCTCTCGCGAGCATTTCTCGTATGCGTCTAATCAGCTTTAATTATATTATCTACGTATATTATGTAGCTTTCATTCCAAATAAGTTTGAACCTACAGCTTTTTAATACTCGTAATTAACTTGGAAATTCTTAACTTTATAAGGTACAACTAAAATATGCCTCTTTAATTTATAAGATTATTTGTCTTCATATTGAAATTATTTGCAGCAAAACCAAATCAAATCTGCTATTTATAATGGAAAAACTTAAATATAAAATACAAAAAATGAAAAAATTCGAGTACGTAACGAATATAATACTTACATAACTCTTTGTATAGTTACGTTTCTTCATAAAAATAGAATTAATAAGAAATTCAATGAAATATAGAAATTATACTGTTGAACTTATTGAGATTATTTAAAAGAGAATCCCAATTTTAACCGTCATATTCAACCATCTTCACAATAAGAAATAAAATAATAATATGAATACTAAAAAACTGAAGAATGAGAATTAAGTCCCTTATGTATATCAGTAATCATTTCACAAACACACTCTCTTTTCCTATCACTCTCTTTTCCTATCACACATACTCCGATGGGACAACACTTGAGACGACCAGTGCCATACAATTTATAAAAGTTAATGTCTTATAAATTGTAAAGTGTAATTAGACAAATATTGACACATACAAATATTGACATATTAAGACGACGTGTTTGGCGCAGTTTGTAGTGACCCTACTTTCTTGCGCCAGCGGTCGCGGGTTCGAGTCCCACTGGGGGCATTCATTTGTTAAACTCGATTTATGGGTGTTTATATTTATAATATGTATTTAAACTTATATATTATGTAGTATATCAACTATCTGGTAACCGTAACACAAGCTTCCTACGTAGCTTATCACGGAACTAGATGGCGCTGTGTGTAATAATGTCCCAACAAACATTGTAACTTAAATAAAAGCTTGTAAAAAACACATCTTATTAAAATTGTCCTCAAATTCGACGTTCGTCTATTAACTTCCTAACCTGGTCCATATTTTACACAAAGCATTCATTTTCCTGCCATTATGCGTGCTCACGTTGTTAGGCACGGCTGGCCAAGTGCTGGGAATTCGCGATCAAATTTCGCCTTTAATACCTAAACAATAAGGGTTAAGTAATACTATATCAAGAATAACTGAGCTTTGGTAATGAAGTGGTTGAGTGTTGTCGCGCATGACGCTTTAGGCTACATCCTCTCATTATGCCACGGCTTAGGATTTGCGGGTCGTATTTAGCAACGTTTCATTAAAGCTCAGAGGTGTGCATTTAAAAGCTCTATTTGGACATAGCAATAGTATAGTCTACTAGCCTTTTAAATATATAATTGGATGATGATGATGAAGATACGAATTCAATTCTCGTATAGTCAATGTTTTCATTTTGTTTAAGTATGTATCATCCTCCAAATGATAGAGACTCGTCGGATTTCATCTCATGTGCCATTTTGATCAGGTACATTTATTTTTGGTAATTTGTGATTCAGGCAAAAATAGCCCAACCTGAGTGAAGCGGGTTCAAATCCAGGCTCTGGCTCTTCTGATATTTTCTTGTGCAAATCATTTCCAATATGAATACTACTTTCCTTGCGAAGGAAAACATCGCTTGTAAACCTGCTGATCTCTAAGAGAACCTAGCAAGTTTTAGAAGGACATGTGATGTCCACCAACCCGTACTTAGGTAGCGTGGTGAACTATGGCCTAATTCCCTTTGAATTGTAGGGGAGCCTGTTCCCTGGAGTGGAACGTTAAAGAACAACAAACAAGATGTAGTTTTTCATTATACGTCTATTAAGTAAAACAGATTTACCTAGCTTTTAATTTAATTTAGTGTTTCTTCCAGAACAAGGCATTTTTATGTTTTAAACTTTGATTACTATTTTTATTCTTATACTTTTAATATAATATATTTTTCTTTTATGTTACATTTCTCTGTTTTAAATACTACCTTTTCAGGTGATTTCGAAGTATTGATTATCTTAGAAACTTTGAGATTCACATCCTATTAAATTTGCGCAAAATTCCCATACTGTAAATATGTTAAGTTAGCTAGTTTCTAAAATTAGATAAATACTTCTAATATATTACTCGTGTGTTGATCTGTCCATAACTGACTCTGGCAAGTCATTCATATGTCATGACGAATGCGTGTTTGACAACCAATAACACTTGATCGAATGATCGTCTGTCAACGGTCATAAATTTAGTCCGTAGCGTATTAGGTATGGCCTTTGTAAATAATAGCTTCTTGAATTATCGGTTTGGAATTGTCCGTGTCGATTTAAGGGTTTATAAACCACTAGCCAACAACGCAGGAGATATTATTGAACAAAAGTATAGGTGAAATTTCTATAATATCAAAGTCCGATGGGTATCATAAGGGTATAATAGGAGGAAATATCATACTTCAATACGATCGGCGAGAGGTGAGAGACTGGGCGACCGATCAAGACGGTTTTATATGCTTTACGAAGCAGTGAAACACCGCGAACTGTGGGTTGTCACTTAGAATTAATATGGTAATACTCAATTACTGAACTGTACACGACCTGGTACTCGAACCTACGACCTTCAGATCTGCCCTCGTATAACGCCCTAGACCACTAAGATAGTAAAAACCCCGTTATTAAGTAAGATACCATTAACAAAAATGAAAACATATCACCGAAAATGGTGAAGATAAAGCGGCACTGGAGAACTTCTTTAAGAATAATCACAGCTTTACAGATAAAAGGGGTCTGAAAATCTTCCTGAAAATAAATACCCTGTCCAACCTTTGCCCTCGGGGTTTGCTGCTACGATAAATAAGTTTAAATGTCTATTAAACCCTTTTTAATTTCCACTTTGCGTAAGAAAAATTATATATCGTTCATTAAAGGAGTTCTTCAAGAGAATCTATTTGTTTTGGGAGATTAATATTTAAAATGTTGCCTAAATTAATGGACTGTCTTCAAGGAGGTACTTTGCTATATTTTTAAATAAAGTTTATATATTTTGTGATAGCTATCCTTATTTTGTACTGATAATAATCACCAAATTCCCAACTGGGGGCTGTTTATGAAGCTTATTGAATAGAAAACCTTAATATCTAAGCTTAACTTGACTCAGCACTTTTCAAACAAGGGTCGAACACTGACCTAGAATCTCTTGATTTGCAGCTGAACATCCTAGCCACTGTACCATCGGCGCAGTTAAAATGATTAATCGAATAAACATTCACTTTGTAAGAGTAAATAATATTATGTTATGTAGCAATGAAAGTGCAAATTAATTCGGAATCAATTACGGTACGCCCATTACGTTAACACCCTCCCCATTTAACGAGGTGGGGGTATTTTTGTATAGTGAAGTACTACAGTTGTTTAACAAATAGGTTTATAGAACATAATATGAATATGTTGAAGACTCTACGACACTTTCCTATAACTTCTAGACTAAGTCTTCAGTTTTTCTTACTAGTTATAGGAATTTGACATAGAGAAATTAAAATGAAAATTATATCTTTCTGTCTGTAGTAAGAAAAATCTTTGGTTAACATAAAATATTGGGAAGATTTATATTTAAACTACATATAATTATAAACTACATTAGACAGTTCTGTGGTAATTCATTCTCTAACCAAATATTTTTAAATTCTTGTAAAGTGGTAGTTTCTAATATATACCTTTTATCTAAGCATGATCAGTACTGCCTTATTCTACCCATCTTCTCTCAAATCGAACGGAAATTCAACATAAATACCATTAATTGTTATATTATCATGAATGAACCATTTATATTAATGTAATTACGCAGAAACATATGATCGAATAAAATGTTTTTCACACCAATAATTCTGAAATATTACGAATATTTTATAATATTAAACAATAAATTGGAATAATTGGTATTATAATAGCGTTCAATTAATACGTATGAGTAACATTTATTTGATATATGAAGGCCGTTCGTGTGTCTCTACATCTTTTACGCAAAAGACAAAGTTATATATCACTAGTAACTCATCCTCGCTTCGCTCGGATTCATCCCTAGTCACCCCGTTTAGTGAAAGTTTTTACATACTTATTTTTTTTTTATTATAAAACATTCTGTGGGATTTAAGGAACATACAAAAAAATATCCGAATTGGTCCAGCCATTACCGAGTGCGCTTACCAACATTCATTTTTATTTACATAGAAGACTAGCATTTCCCGCGGCTTCGCACGCGTTCTAAGGACCGGAAAAGGAACGGAAATTTTTTCTGAGTCGCACGGTATCGCACCTCAAAGAACTAACGCCCGCCATTCCCGTTTCTGTAACATTTTTTATTGATGCTCCGCTCCTATTGGTTACAGCGTGATGTAATATAGTCTTCCTCGATAAATGGACTATCCAACAAAAAAAGATTTTTTCAATTCGGTCCATTAGTCCTGAGATTAGCGCGTTCAACCAAACAAACAAACAAACTCTTTAGCTTTATAATATTAGTATAGATTAGCGTCAAGCAATCTATCCAGGCGAGAAGTCAAGAAACGCTCTAGGAAGTCATGCGGTTACTTCTCTGATAGCGAGTTGGAGTTTCTTCTCTACCGAAGCAGACCACACCAACCATGTACCAATAAGGGTTCCGCTCAAACGAAGCGATGGTAAGTCACTTGTTAATAATATGTAATCCAAAAACAAAGGGTAAATGCGGGAATAAAGAGAAAACGTCTAGTCTAGTTAGAATATAATAGGATTACTTACGCACGTTTTCATTACAAAATCCCTTTCCATTATTCCTTTGTCTCCATACATACCTATTATGATCATAGTATATACGTGATATATAATATGATGAAATTATATTCTCGTAGCTCTGTTATAATCATCCTTGGAATACGACTAGCTTTTGGAAGGTTATAGATATTTGTGCTGTGATGATAGGTGCTAGGGATAGATTCTTAATTTTTGTTCAAAGAATAAAATAATAAAACACGTTTGGCTCAATTGGTAGTGATCCTAATTTCTGCGCCAGCGGTCACGGGTTCCAGCTGGGGGCATTCATTTGTTGAGCATGAATGTTTGTTCTCTAGTCATGGGTGTTAATATTTATATTATCTATATATTTAAAATTGATATGTGTAGTATATCAACTATCTGGTATCCGTAACACGAGCTTCGCAGCTTACCACGGAACTAGAAGGCGCTGTGTGTAATCATGTCCCAACATCTATTTTTATTTATTTTATTTTTTATCTACGAATACAAACAATTAATTGATATAATACAACGCACTGTATTAAATATGTTTGCAATATTATTTTTAATTTATTTTTAATTTGTTAAACCAAGTAATACCAAGTAAGGCCAAGTAATTAATAACACTTCATAGAAAAAATCTTAAAAGTAGCTATCGCTCAAATTATTAATTTTCATTTCTTACAGTCTCATTATGTAAATCTGAGTTAGGAAAATAATTTTGCAAGCTTTTAGATCTTTATGATTACTAAGAATGGTTAATCATCTTCCTTAGAAAAGTGAACGTTATTCTTTACCACTTCAATAAACATTTTTTTTAAATTGTTTTTAACCTTATCAAATACTGCATTTTAATAATATCAAAATAATCAATTTATAATTATGATATACTAGCATTTCCCGCGGCTTCGCACGAAACCAATTTCTTTCTGAGTCGCGCTCGAGTTGCGTTTTTGCAACATTATTAATTGATACTCCGCTCCTATGGTTCGTAGCGTGATATAATATAGACTGAAACCTTCCTCGATAAACGGACTATCCAATATAAGAATATTTTTTCAAATCGGATCAGTAGTTCCTGAAATTAGCGCATTCAACCAAACAAACAAACAAACTCTTCTGCTTTATAATATTATTAGTATAGATATGTACCTATATTGGCTTATCTTTGAGGTAAATTACAAATTACCGTACAGTTAGCGGTTAGTATGAGGTGGTAAAAAGTCTCGTATTTGTTGACCGGGACCCAGCTATCATCAAACCATATTTTATCAAAATCGGTCCAATGGATTTCTTTTGATGTGATCACTGACAGACAGACGGATAGACAAAAATTTTAAAAACTTAGATTCACTACTTCAAAAAATCTATATTACTAATGTATAGATTATATTATAATGAAATACTAAAACAAAAATCTATTTATATATTGGTAAAAGTGAGACACTTAATCCCTTTTTAACGTTCTACTGCTTACGAGGTGGTTCAGGGCATAATCTACCACGCTGGCCTAGTGCCGGTTGGCGGACTTCAGTGGTCCATCAAAAAATTGTATAATTCAGACATGCAGGTTTCCTCACGATGTTTTCCTTCATCGTAAAACAAGTGGTAATCATGTTAGAAATGATTCGCACATGAAAATATCAGAGGTGCGAGACCCGGATTTGAACCCGCATCACTCGGATATCCAAGCGAGTGCGTTACTACTGGGCTATCACTTTCGTATTAATATTAAGAAAAAGTTACTCTCCTCACCCCATATTAATAGGCAGGTATAAAAAAGCGAAAAGAAAAATACATTTATTTAATGGTAATGTAAGAACGCTTAATTCATTAGTGCAGTAATTCTTCTATAGTTCCCAAGCCCCTCGTTAAGGGCGATTGCCTACCGATTTATTTTCACACTAACGTCTTGGGAGCAGCCAGTAATTTCATGACAGCTGTTTATGGCCGAAACTACTATAATATTATGGATAAACTTGACGGATTTATGGCGAATTTTTAGTTATATGGTTAAATATGAAATAGTTAATTAGTTAGTAATTTTAGTCATTGTATACAAATTTTGTTAATTTAATTTAATAGCTATTTTTTATAATTTGATCTTTATAATTATTAATAACTAGCGACTCGCCCTCGCTTCGCTCGGGCTCTTCCCTAGATTTAGCACAGGCAAAGCCGCGGGATCGCCTAGTTATGCATATAAACCTTCCTCTTGAATCACTCTATCTATTGGAAAAAACCGCATCAAAATCCGTTGCGTAGTTTTAAAGATTTAAGCGCACATAGGGATATAGGGATATAGTAGGGACAGAAAAGGCGACTTTGTTTTATACTATGTAGTGATGATAGTGATGATAGTGATACAATAGCTATTGTCTAGCAAATTTGACGCAAGTATAACTGTTTATACATTACAGCAAAAATGGAATATAGTTGGAAAATAGTATTGGCCAGTATAGAATATAGATGTTTTTAAGAGTCTAAAAGGTGAATTTTTTATGACATTTAAGACAATGTACCTTTTTAGTATATTAATTCTAATGATTTACCAGTAAATTACTATATCTACCTATAGTATGTGAAAATTAACACTTTAAAAATTTTTAGCACTTCAAAGATTGGTTATATTAACATTATGAATAGCGTTAACTTAATAATTGGGTTCTGACTACCACGTTTATAGTTTGAAGTGATTCGTTTCAATACAATTTTTTAAATCTATATTCTTCTAAGTACTTTTATGTATCAAAATAGTATGAAGAAGTTTAGAGATTTACTACAATCACATATCAATTTAAATTTTATTTATTGTACGTATGTTATAGGTATGCTACGTAAATAGGTCCTTATAATTGATTAATTTACCCCTATACAATATATACCCTTTGATCGGGGTTATACAGGTAGAATTTGTCAAGCGCCATGGGCCTTCATCAACCTTCGATGAGGTTTGAGGTTTGATTAAATTTCCAAATTAGTAATTAATTTGAAAATTGAAAATCATACGGTATTTCCTGACCACACGTTATGAGTGATATTTTATTTCAGAACCACCTTCTGAACTACATATTCTACTA
The DNA here is from genome assembly GCA_905231865.2 of Boloria selene. NCBI lineage: Eukaryota > Metazoa > Arthropoda > Insecta > Lepidoptera > Nymphalidae > Boloria > Boloria selene. Next base: position 2,080,286 of record HG993138.1, on the reverse strand, counting down.
ACATATTATAAGGTTTGAAATAAATAATAATAAATATGTTGGGACAGTATTACAAGGTTGTGTTACGGATACCAGACAGTTAATATACTACATAGTATATAAGTTTAAATACATAAAAATTATAAATATGAAAACCCACGATCAGAGTACAAACATCCGAGTTTAACAAACGAATGCCCCCTAGCGGGAACCGAACCCACGACCGCTGGCGCAAAAAAGTAGGGTCACTACAAACTGCGCCAAAAGGGTCGTCAAATAGTTGTAATACGAAATGTAACAATAGTTTACAATGTTGATTACGGTTTTCCGAAACATAAAGTTTAATTTCTTTTCATTTAAATGGAAAAAATCCCTGTAATAATAAAGTTTCGTCATTAAGCTTTTCTATTACGAAACACTCAGTAATTGCCTGGAGTTAGAAAGTTAGCGGTGATACACCTCGGTGCTTCAATTTAATTTTATAAGTATTTTTAATATAATAACACGATGGCTTTCGCAAAATCCAAACTTTAGATTTCTGGTCTTAAATAATAATTAAATAATAATATTGAACATATGAGTCAGCAGTAGCCCAGCGGCAATGTGCTCATTTGGATAACCGAGTGATGCAGATTCAAATCCGGGTCTCGCACCTCGGATATTTTTATGTGCGAGTCATTTCTGTCATAATTACCACTTGTCTTACGGTGAAGGAAAACATCGTGAGGAAACCTGCATGTATGAGAAAACCTAGCAAGTTTTCGAAGGACATGTGAAGTTCACCAACACGCACTAGGCCAGCGCGGCAGACTGTGGCCTGTTCCCCATCGTACTGAGGGAGGCCCGTGCCCAGCTATGGGACGTTAAAAAAAGGGTTGATGATGATGATAACATATAAAAATCAAATTAAAGTGTTGTTGTTATGTCAATAAGAAAAAAATCTATTTAATCGGTTTGTCTGTTTGTTTGGGGGGTGTTTAGTAGCATCCGACAATTCGGCCGGGTTTATTATTATATAGATAAGAAAATTCTATTCATATGTTTCCCTTAATTTTCACAATCAATAATACCTAGTTCACTAAATCCTTATATAACAATATTTAACAAAAATCTATAGCCAAGTATGCACATTCCTACAGAATGCTTCTTAACAGTAGTTGTATTCTATTAATTCAACTAACTCCTTCAAATTGTTAAGTATCCCTTTGATCTATCTTTACCACTACAAACTTTGCTCGAGATGTTTTTAGTAGTACTAGTACTAACTTGCATAGCGTATAACATATATACGTACATTTTAAATACATTTTAAACCAATACTGGTAATTATAATGATTTATTATACTTTCAAAGCTACTGCTTACATTCTTATAAGTTAAACTATATCATAGGACTTTCGCTTCGCTCGATAAATCGCGTGAGCGAAGTCGCGGGTTACACAAGTAAATGTAGGTATATAAAAACTTCCTCTATAACTATATCCCTTGGTGAAAACAGCATGAAAATTGGTGCAGTATTTCTTGAGTTTATCGCAAACAGACAGACAGACAGACGCGGCGGAGGATTTTGTTTTATAATATTTAGTAGAGTGGTAAAGAAATTAAAAACAAATGTGAAAGAATGTCATTTTAGCACGTGTAGAAGTACCGAAATATCAGAAACTCATTCACTTAAGAAGGTACGACATATTTCTTATACTAATAAGATTTTATGAGGGAAAGTGTCAGCTTCCTTATAACTTACATTAATACAAAAAGCTGCGTGTACATACTGAAGCTGTTATAAGTTGTCCTGAGACTGCAAAAAATTATAACCTAGAACGGGAAAAAAAATTAGATTTTCGTTGCTATTTCTATTTTAAAACACTTTATCTATGAGAAAGGTGTACTTAATAAATCGAATACCATATCACGATATTTTAAAATAATAAAAAGCTTAGCGAAAATTGAAAATAAAGTACATAAATATAATATTTTACCGAGATTTTTGCATTAAACCCTACAATGATAAGCTAAAAATAATAATTGTAAATCCAACCTTTTGTACAAATTTTCGCAGGATTACACCTTTCGTAGCGGTTTTCCCGAATTAAATCAGGTGTTCCAATTAAAATTCAATTCGATAGAACCGAATAGGCTAATCCACGAGCGTCGAGAAATTAATCGCCATACCATTGAAGCCCTCGGGCGAATTAATTCTTAATTCCGGCCCAAATGAGCTCCGCCCCAGTTCTTGGCCACTTATCGGTTCGCTTGTTCGCTTGGCAACGGTTTGTAATGCCATGTGTACATAAAATAGGTAGACAAAGTACTTCTGTATCATCACTACATAGTATAAAACAAAGTCGCTTTCTCTGTCCCTATATCCATTTGTATGCTTAAATCTTTAAAACTACGCAACGGATTTTGATGCGGTTTTTTTAAAATACATAGAGTGATTCAATAGGAAGGTTTATATGCATAACTAGCGGATCTCGCGGCTTTGCCCGTGCTAAATCTAGGGAAGAGCCCAAGCGAAGCGAGGGCGAGTCGCTAGTAATATAATAATTACAACATTATCGCAATTTCAAATAATTTATAAGCTTTTAATTCAAAAATAGTTTAATTTTTATAATGATTACTTACTCTAAAAATCCTATTTTCGATTTTGTTATTTTATATTATTTTTCTGAGAATCTATACTAATATGTTTTTAACATCTTCACTTTACCTAATGTCCATAGGTAAATATTATATAATCGTACATTTACGTAGTTCGATAAAACTATGATTTGGCACTTGGAACTGATGATAGTGCCAGGAGTTAAAAATGATACTCATGGCTATCTTTAGTGCGTGAAAAAGCGTGTTTTATGGTACCATATCATCGATTTTAGTAACAAGAAAAACTGCAATCATACATTTAAAAAAAACTTGTACTCATTTCGGGAATCGAACCCGGACGCTTTGAAATATAAAACTAACATTATTTCTATTTAAATATCAAATGTGTAGGTCTTAAGCAGTAAATGTTACTATGAAACATGAGTTTTTCTTGTTACGAAAATCTAAGACATGGTATCTAAGAACAGATTTTCGTATGTCTTATAGTTTCAGATTTCCCTATACTGACCGATTTGAATGTTACAGCCGGTATATTATATCATATACATCGTATACATTTCACAATGTTCATAAATATTTTTATGAAATTACCTATTCAACAAGTTAAAATACACGTGTCTAGTCAGTTTTTATTATTATTAACAATAGTAAATAATATTATAAAGGATACAACCGTTTTCATCCTATACCATTTAACTTTATTAACTACTCAAGGTAAGGTTAAAATAATTAATTGTTAGCTTCAAAGTTTATAGAAGATTATTTATACACCAAAAATATGAAATTAGTTTTGGCAAATTTTTAAACCATATTGTTTACTTAGGTAAATAATTGTACGCATAGCAGAACCTCTATTTATAATAAAGTTCTAACTTATATTTTTTCTAATTTATATATTTTCGAGAATAAAAATAAAAAAATATATAAATACTGTGTAAACTCACCCTTACGTTAGAATGCAGTAAAACGAAAATGTCGCCAACAGCTAAAAGTTCGGAATATAAATGCACTTTTGCCTAAATTTTTTTGTCTTCCTTATGTGAACATTAATTTGTTACACTATAGTGCATTTGTCTAAATCTAAAATTGTTAACAAACATGTAAAACTTATTCTTCACTACTCACTACTACTAATACTTATTTCTACGTGTACTCAAATCATACACTCACATTGTGTACATTGTGTACTACAATGGATCCCAGAAAACATTCAAAAAGCTTCTATTGCCAAATTTAAAAAAATTGTGAAGGAACGTTTGTGTACTAAGGGTTATTATTCTATTAACGATTTTTTAGAAGACAGTACGCCTTGGGAATGATGTGATCGCCACCAGGCTATTTCAACATGTAGAATTATTGTTAATATGCAATTTAATTTAAAAAAAAGAATGAGATTAAGATAAAAAAAAATATTAGTCCCGCTGAGTTTCTTTCGCCAGTTCTTCTCAGGTCAGAGGTTTCTTCTTTCCAAACTGGTGGTAGACTCATGACGTTCAGTAAGAAATTGTAACAATTTTTATGCTGAATAAAAATCTCCTCATGAATAATAATAAGGTCGCCTATTGTACTTCTTCTCTATATATCTACTATGTAATGTCATATAATGGTGTGCAATAAAGAATATTTGACTTTGAATTATTTCGGTTATATCGACAGATCTCTCTGAGATTAGCCAACTGCATAGAAGTAATTACATAGTCCAAATATATGCGAAGACACAAGTGCACTCTCTATTCCTGACACTCTCATACTCCAGTGAAACGGTAATTCAACACGACCAGTAAGAGTTAAGAAGCAAACTGAAAGCGTTTAAGTGCTGTCTGAGACAGGGAACTTCCGAAATGTTGCTTAAATTTCCTTAATAGAAGGACTCATTTAGTAATCTCCGGATCTGAAACAAAACAGTATGCAGTGCATATACAATCATAGAATAATTGAGAAGTATAATGTTTTTTAGTAAATCAACTGAAGTTGCTTATTTCTAATAAAATTTAATATGAACATAAATTAAATTATTTTTTTTTATTTTTGTGGATTTATTTTGAATGCTGAATGCTTTCTAAAAATCATGGAAAAGAAGCCCGAAAGATAATTTTATTTGAAATTTCAAATATTCTTAAAAATTAACCAGGCGGAAAAATACAGGGTAGGTATAGACTAAGTAAAGTGCTAACCAAATTTATTTACGACGTCTAATCTCATTAAGACTAGTCGACTGCGTGTGATATATTGTGCACTCTACGAGTAGTTCCTTCCCTTTCAAAATCCGGTGGGACAAGAATTTAACATGACCGGTGAGAAGTCTAGTGCAGGTCAACTTGACGGGCTCTTCGATTTGTAAATACCGCTAACTTCTGCCAAATTTGAGTATTTTGTGATATAAAAACCTAAAAAAAATTGTCTCACCTGAGATTTTAAGCTTGAACCTCACGGTCTGAAGCCGTACTTGTTAACAATTAAACTATAAAGGCAGTGCATGGGCTAAGTCTGAGTTAGTTATGACCTACCTATTCATCTAGAGTATAAAAGAATAGTAAGAGAGTATTTAGTCAATTCAATGGCTCGATTAACACTTTAATGCCTTATAACGGTTTTTTGTAATAAAATTGTTTTCTTTTAAGAATAATACGTTTCATGCGACAACACGCTTTGCATTTCATAGTGAAAATGCGATGGATATTACAATTTTGTATTCGTGGCGTTTGGGAGGAATAGCAAATATTTTTATCAAGCTATTTTTCAACAGTATTCCTGGAGACGAGGTTCAGTCGGGAAAATATGGTAAATTTCAAATTAAGCGTTTGATTCGTGAATGCTTACAACTGACGAAGATTTTAAAAGATTTTCTTTGTAATGTTCTTATTCAATTGTGATGTAATTTAATACATTATGTAAGTTACTTTTAATTTAATTATTAAAACTTGATCAGAAGTTTATAGTAGACTAGTGACTCGCCCTAGCTCTTGTTCATCCCTGAATAAGTTTTAACGTTTAGTATATACAGTAGATTTCTCATAAATTAAATATTTTCCAGCAATAAAAAGTATCATTTAAGTTAATCCGAATACCGAACTACCATCATACGAAATGATAACTATATCTGTCAAGTGATTTTCTCGTGATGCGATCATAGATAAACAGTCAGAAAAAAAACTATAGATTTGGCCTCTCTATCGATAATAATGATTGCTTCAATAAGATTTACGACTTTAACTTTAACTTAGATAATAAGTTGCTCAAGATATGGTACATTTTGAGCTAATCCTCCTTTTTTATACTTAAATCTTATTTTCTAACCGCTTTTGTAAAAATCGATTTTAAACAATGAAAAATTAAATTCTGTTCTACTTTTCCCATAACTGTAAATATAGGCGAAATCCTTTGAAATTTTGTACCGGATTTTTTTATTGAGAACAGCAATCAGGGTCCGTCCGTGAAAAATTTAGTTCTTGTTGGTTAGATGCAGATCCTCACATAAATTGGCGAGGCGCCGACGGATTTGGAGCATTAATTTGTGGTAAATCGTGTGGAAAATGGAAATTTTGTGCAGCCTCTGGCTTCGAGCAAGGCAAATATAATTTTGCACCCAAAACCTCGCATCTTGTATTTATATTCACGATTATAACCCTTAAGGTGAAGGTATAACGTTGTTTTTCATGGTTAGACAAATTCAACTAACCGTATTGATACGGTGACATCAGTCGTGATGAAAATATTTCGCTTGTTTTTAATTTGAATTACCCTATTTATGTATTTTAACTCTGATAATATTTTTGTACGAAAATTATACTGTAAGTTGGTTATAATCTTTGATAGACATTTTGTATGAAGTCACCTAAAAGGGACGTTACATTGTCTGATTTTGAACATGATTAAATACATTAACGAGATTATCCTTCGCTTACTCTGTAGCGTATAACGAAACGATAACATGTTTACTCCTTTAATAAAATAATTTTGTAACGGAAAATTTAATTACAATAAATTCTATCATTTTGATCAAAATTCAACACACGCCTTTGTTGACTGACGTGTTGTTAAGCGCCGCATTATTTCATGTTATTAAACTTAAAGAGATTTACGTATATTCGTTTATCTTAACATTATTAACGATTAACATGTTTAAGGTGAGGGATTTAAGGCCTTTATATTAATTACTAGCCTTTCCCGTGGCTGCGCTCGCGTTCTTAAGACTGAAAATCAAAAGAAATATTTTTATCCCGTTTTTGCAAAATTTCTCATTGATGCTCTACTCCTATCCTATTAGTCGTAGGGTGATATAATATAGCCTATAGCCTTCCTCGATAAACGGACTATCCAACACAAAAATAATTTTTCAATTCGGACCAGTATATCCTGAGATTAGCGCGTTCAACCACATAAACAAACAAAGAAACTCTTCAGCTTTATAATATTAGTATAGATTAGTTATATTTAACATACAACTTTTGATAAAATTTTATTATCGGATTTTGAGTACAAACCAAAGTTTGTTTCTTAGGTACTTTTCGTTATTATACGAATAATTTGGATTTGAGTAAAGTTTTGTGCACGATTAGACTATGACTGAGAAGAATCACTTAAATAGCTAAGTAAGAAAAGATAAATATATGTAATAATGTAAACAAACTAAAAAAACTATTGTTGAATTTCTTACCGCAAACTTTACTTCGTAAAAAAGATGACTGTTACGTATTTGTATTTAAAATATATTACCGAAGAAAATCTAATTAAAAGAACATTTAAACAAAAACAATTTTTCACTTCGTGTTAACCATCCTTGATACATTATAAAGTACCAGGTGTACGAAAGTTATTAAAAAGTACTCAGAATTGTGACAACGGTACCGGATTAGGTCGCAGTAATAAGTATTCCCAAAAATGTCATACTATCGATAAAATTTTATCTCTTTAAGGAATAAGATTTAAAGAAAATCTAAAGAAGAATTCCTAACTAAATAAACTTGTATCGGTGATATAATCCGCCGCACTGTATTTCGGTCACGAAGGCACTCTCAGAAGGAATCTCTCTGAGACTAGCCAACGGTGCGAGTGATATTATAATATCATAATGGAAATATGTGCATAAAATGCATTCTTTATTCTCTAGGTGACACCTTTTACATTTCTTTAGGATGGTATTCTACCGTGCGTGAGTAAAAAAAGTGTACAGAATGGCTTTTAATGGTTTGAGATATGAAAATTTCTCAATGGCCGAACTTTTTCACAGTATCTAATAATATTCGACCTAGGATTCGAAATTAAAACTTTATAATGTGAAGCTGTTTTATAACTAGTCAGTACAAACTGAACAATAAAGTATTAATATCAACGAGTCTACCAACTTTAGAACTATGACTGTAATGCAACTAAGTTATAAAAAATGATAAGAATTGTTAAATATATATTCAAAAATATGGCATCCCTAAAGAACATAAAATTTTCGAGTTAAATCATGTAAATAAAAGTACGTTTCGCTGAACATCCTTGCCAAGTTTGTGTAGTCGAATAAAACGATTATTTTTAAAATAGTGTTAAATTCAATTAATTACCTTTAGAGGTAACAAGGAAAGTCAAAACAACCCGTTTTGACGCAATTCACTTACACTTACACCATACTCGTAGTTGTTTATATTTAATTTCATAGAAAATTTTTAAAGCCTTTCCAGTTTTTCCGATTATCCCAAATTTTCGAATAATTTTCCCATTTTTATCTTTCTTTAATGCCTAATTCGAAGTATTAACAATATTTAAAAAAGTAATTAGCTTAATTGGTCGAACATTCTCACGTGATGCACTAATGAATAACCAGCATTTGATTTTTATTTATATAGAAAAAAGCTATTTCATAATATTATAATCATAGTTAGAATATTAAATGGAAGGCCCGAAACAATGAAATGCTATCATTAATATAAAATAACAGCAATATTTTCCATAAAGTAATCGAAGTGGGATCGGCATAAAAGCATCGTTATTAAGCGGCGCGCCCCTTTCCAATTTTCTAATTTTATTCCATGCTCTTCGATGATTAGTATTGATTTAATGTGTGTGTTTTATAAACGTTTTATTTTAATTGGTTGTATTGGAAATATAATGTACTAGAATATTATGAATATTTGTTATATTTTTTATATTTTATTCTTCAATAAATGTTTAATGTATTTATTATATTGCACCCAGTTATAGTACAATTGAGATTAGGCCATAGTCCACCCTGTTCTTTTTCCTTTCCTTATCCCACGGTATGTAGGGTCTTTCTTGACTTCTTCTTCTTCTTCCACTCTCCTCTGTGATTCGTCAACTTAACATCCATCTCTTTTACACGCATATCCTCTTTTATACAATCCATTCACCTCTTTTTTGGTCTTCCCCTACTCTTTTTTCCTTCTATATGCATCCTTAACATTCGCCTCGTAATATCACTTTCTTCCCTACGCATCACATGCCCATACCATGCCAGCTTATAACCCCTCATCTTTTCTATAACATGCGCCACTTTCAAACATCCTCTTATAAACTTATTTCTTATCTTATCACTTCTAGTAATACCACACATCCATCTCAACGCATTTCAGTTTCATGCACTTTTCTTTCATCCATCCCTTTCGGCTATGTTATAAATTTTCCCCTTAAGTTTAAGGGACATTCGTGGGTCTTCAATTTCTTTGAAGTGAAATTGTGAAAAAGTGGGAATTCAACCTCACTTCACTTTTCTAAGCAAGCTCATTACCACTGCCCTACCATTGCCTATTTTCGTCTGATTGATTATATACCTATTTAATGTATATTACTTTGTCTTTCATGTTTTTGCAAGGATTTTCCACTACTCAATAGAAGTACTTGAACGATCACGTCACGGAATCGCTTAAAAATAACCCTATGAATAAAACTTTCTCCTTAAAATAAGAAGCAGTTTTCTACTTGCACTTTATAAAACATAATCACAAAGCGTTTGATGTTTATAGTTAGTTTCCATTTTTCGTGAACAAAAAGCGTCAAATATAAAAGGAATAGGTGCGATTAAAATTTGAATTACATTATTTTGATTTTAAACTTTGTATAGGAAAGATATTAATCAAAATATCCAAAAGGCAATCCAAGATCCAAAAGGCCGCAAAAATACCCAACAAGATTGTTGTATTTTAAAATTCACGTTATCTAGGAAAGTAGTCAGAAAGACTATAGACTATAGATTCGGCCTCTATATCAGTAATAATTAGTACACATTGGACTAAGTTAAAATTTTAAGTAATAGAAGATATTTAAAATCGGAGCATCGATGACAGTGCGACCACGCCATCTTTGTCCGCTAACAAGTTTTGAATTGGTCGTTAGTTGAGACTCGCGTCCAACTTGAACACCATGTCGCGTCGCAACTCTAATCTACTTTGCTTTATCAAACGTTCAACTTCAAAACTTTTAGTCAACTGATCTGCGGAATGCTAAAATTCATTGTAGATTAATTGCTGCAATTATAATGCTAAAGGACTATATCATCTATATAGTCCTTTGGGGACTATCTTCACTACATAGTATAAAACAAAGTCGCTTTCTCTGTCCCTATATCAATATGTATGCTTAAATCTTTAAAACTATGCAACGGATTTTGATGCGGTTTTTTTAATAGATAGAGTGATTCAAGAGGAAGGTTTATATGCCTAACTAGTGGATCCCGCGGCTTTGCCTGTGCTTAATCTAGGGAAGAGCCCGAGCGAAGCGAGGGCGAGTCGCTAGTTATATTATATAAAAATCTTATATGCGTGTGTATGTAATTGAACTCCTTCTAAACGGCTGGACCGATTTTGATAAAAAAAATTGTGTGTGTTCGAGTGGATTCCAGAATGGTTTAGATTTACAATTCGGTCCACTATGAAATGTATTTTTTATTAGAATTGATTATTTATACATTTAGACAATAAATGACATATTCAATTATAAAAAAGTAAAAAAACCTAAGAAAGTATTATATAAAAAAGTCGTTGCTAGGCAACGTTGTTTTGCGCATGCGTACTGAAACATTTCACCGGGAGTAATAGTTTATAATTTCTATGTGTACAAGAAAACGTCCGTACGGTCCGCTAGTTGGAAATTTACAGTGACTGACAAAATAATTTCCAAGTCGAAAACCAGAGCATGATTTGACTGTTCATGCTATCAACTATCAGGTATCTGTAACACAAGCTTCCTACGTAGCTTACCGTGGAACTAGATGGCGCTGTGTGTAATAATGCCCCAACATTTTTTTATTATTTATTATTATTTTGCAATGCATGTAGTAGTGCTATAATTATAACATAGATAGTTTGTAATTATAAAGAATGTTGTGGTATCTTAAAATTGTAACTTTATTGGTACTATATTTTGGGGTTAACTTAAATTTTACAAAATAAATAATGTACTAACTACTGTATGGTTATTTATAAACAAGCATTTTCCGTGGCTTCGCACGCGTTCTGAAGACCGAAAACCAATTTTTTTCTGAGTCGTGCGTAACGTACCTCTCAGAAGTAACGCCCGTCCTTCCCGTTTTTGCAATACTTTTCATTGTTGCTCCGCTCCTATTAGTCGTAGCGTGATGTAATATAGCCTACAGCTTTCCTCAATAAGCGAACTATCCAACACAAAAATAATTTTTCAATTCGGACCAGTAATTCCTGAGATTAGCGCGTTCAACCAAAAAATATACAAACAAACAAACTCTTCAGGTTTATAATATTAGTATAGTTAATTCAATGAAATCATGTCAATATACAAAGTGTGAAGTGTGTCAATTTTAATAAATGAATCGATTATAGAACACAGTAAGCTAACTTAAACAATTCTATAGCTAAAGTTAGTGCGAGACAGCTTTAATTAAGTTAAATCCAGTATTATTTGTGCTTATTCTTTGAAGTGAACAAGTTTCAAACACTTCACACAGCTTTGTCGAGAAAATAAAATTATTGCATTAACTAAAGACGACTTAAACTTTCAAACAGTTGAATAATAGAAGAAAAAAAAGCGAATTGTCTCTAACATTTCTTTAAACCAAACCGTCCAAAAGGCGGACTTTATGCATAATTACTGTATCTCATTTAAATATTTTCAACTTTCCACTTGTTACTAAAAGCATTGTGTACAAAGTTTATAATGTATACGAATGAAAGTAGGGCGATGAAATAATAAGTACATTTCATACCAGTTAAGTTTAGGATTATTATCCAGTACAAGCTAAGATAGGTAGAAGACTATCTTTCTATACTTCAACGTTGTTTTGAGCTCTTATCAGCTGTTATCATGACAGATGACAAAAAAAAAATTTCTAGTCTTATAGTTATTTTCATTGTCATGTTTATGTTTGTCTATAGCATGAAACATTTAAAATAAATTTATAATTGCAAAAATGATTATGAAGGTTTTCGATTAAGGTTTTTGAATTTATACGTTTACTGGTATTATAAGAAATTATTTCTTGATGTATTTCATCAGTCGTTTCATCTCAATGTCAACTGGAAGTAACTTTAGGCTTAGGTGGATGGTAGCAGAAATTCAAAAGTATGCGGTCAAAAACACCGCAAAAGTTTCGTTTTTTTTACAGCTTTAAGGGCTTGCAGATGAGTATCGAAAAGCCATTTAAACTTGATACTTTCACGAGTTTCTAATAAAAGGTGTCTTACAAACAAACAGACATACATATGGGCCAAAAAATGATCATATAAAAGTTCCTTTTTCTTTTGCGGTAAATTGATTGTAATATTCTAGTTCACATCATACGATAATATTAGAGGAAAACTTAAAATTGAATTTTTATTGGAAAATATATATTTTTCTCGGTGCCTGCTGTTCGGTGAAATAAGCGCTTTCCTGAATCGATAAAATAATCCGTTAGGCGAAGAATATTTTAACATACATGACGTGTATTATGTAAAGTTGGGACGCAACGATGATAGAAAATTGAAGAACTAAAATAGTAGTCTCGATGCACTTGTTATTGTCTTTTAAAAAATATCCTCCATTTCACGAGCTATTTTCGTAGGGATAAATTATTATGAACTAAGCAAAAATATCAAAATACTATAATGTACATACAATATAAATTATAGTAAAATTCTAACTTATTCAAATCTGTTAATAAAATAGTTTTACAATATAATTAATTATTACTTTATTGATACTTTAATTACTATATTTACTATATTGATTATAGAAGCTGCCTTGATGAAATTCGGTATACGATGAAACAGAAACAGAAAATTCAACAGAATATGGGATACATTTTAATGTTAATTTATACTAACCGTCAATGTATGGTAAATCTCTAGTTTTAAAATAAAACTATTTTTTTCGGATTTTCGTTCATTATTTTTGATTCTTGCAAAAAAATTAAAATGTACGGAAACTAGAGAATAATATAAAACACTTTAATGAAATGTCATAACAAGTGCGAATATTTCTTGCTCTTTCCGGTTGCAAATGCTCTACTCCGTTTGTCACTTAATCGCCTTTGAACAACAGATGTCAGTTTACGAGGACCCGCTTCACTTGCCAGACCAGTACTATCAGTTTAAGTGACAAAAGCTAGCTTAACATCATCATCTAATAAAAATAGCATTTATTACGGAAATTTCAAACTACTTCAAAAAGTAAGTAAAGTATCTTAACATTTATATAATTTTATAAACGTTCACAATGATATAATAATAACAATATTATAATTATTTTATTCATTTTTTAATCTATATAAATTGGCAAAGACTAAAGCAAAATAGTTTAGTGTATTTAACTCTTTTGTGTGCCAACCTATTTTTTTTTGGTACAGCTGGTCATGGAAAAAGCTCGCGAAAACAAACAGAATCTGTGGATGGTATTCATTGATCTTGAGAAAGCGTTCGATCGTGTGCCGAGGACCATAATATGGCAAGCTTTGAGGGCTCAAAACATCCCTGAACACTATATAAATCTCATTATGGACATGTATCATAATGTACAAACATGTGTCAGAAGCCCAGCCGGCCTGTCGGAGAGCTTCGATGTCAAAATAGGAGTTCATCAAGGAAGCGCACTAAGTCCCTTGCTGTTTAATATCACCATGAACTACCTAACCGAGAAAATCCAGAAACCTACACCATGGAACCTTTTATATGCGGATGATATTGCACTCATCTCAGATAGTATAACCGAGTTACAAGAAAGTTTGGAGCAATGGAGGAAATCTCTTGAGTTAAACGGACTACGCATAAGCAGAACCAAGACAGAGTACATGGTATGTAACTTCAACCCCGACGAATTTATACCATCAAGCGCGGAAGTCAAACTGGATGGCGTAGCTTTACCTAGAGTAAACAAATTTAAATACCTAGGATCAGTACTAGCGGAAGACGGATCGATAACAGCCGACATTACGCACAGAACAATGTCTGGGTGGGACAAATGGCGTACATTAACAGGAGTCCTCTGCGATCCAAAAATGCCGATAAGAACCAAAGGCAAGGTCTATAAAACAGCTGTGAGGCCTGTTTTACTCTATGGTAGTGAAACTTGGGCTTCAAAGAAAGTCCATGAGCAAAAACTTCATACCACTGAAATGAGCTTGTTACGTTGGGCGGGTGGAGTCACTCTTAGAGATAAAGTCCGTAACGAATATGTAAGGGGGAGTTTCAAAGTAACGCCTATAACTGAGAAAATTACAGAGGCCAGGCTAAGGTGGTACGGACATGTTATGCGCAGACCCGATGACCATATCGTGAAAAAGTGCCTTTCCATAGCTACAAAAAGAAGAGGGAGAGGTAGGCCGCAAACTACCTGGATGACAAATGTCCGAAAGGACATGCAAAAGCTAGGCCTTAGAGATGACGATGCTTACCAACGAAGTGAATGGCGCCGAATGATTAAGAAAGCCGACCCCGCGTAACGGGAAAAGGCGAGGGCAAAGAAGAAGAAGAAGTACAGCTATCGACAATAATAATTTATCAATTACAGTCAGAGTGAAATTTCGACTACTGTTGAACTCTACTCTAGTCATTTAAATTGGCTACAATAATTTAATTAAAAAGTCTAGTTGGTCTGCGGTCTACATTTTTAATAACCTTCCTAATTGCATTAAACTCAGTTAGCAAAAGTACTTGAAGCTCATAATATCAAAACTAGAGAACTTTAAGTATAACTTTTTCTGAGAAGACGATGATGAATGATAAATTAAACAATTTTCCACGTAAATTTATACATAAATCAAAACTAAAATTATTAAATAAATACAATAAATAGATAGATGCAATAAAGTATATTGACAATGGATTATGGATAGCTCCATTGTCAATATACAATTTTAAGATATAAGATTTCTAAATCAAAATCTATTCAATCCAAAGCTATCCTATACTTGAATCATTTATAATATGGTTTACTTTAGGTAGAAAGCTCAAGCTAATCCATTAACAAGTCAGATATTACAACTTCAAAGCTTTTAAAGTTAATCATATCCATATTCAAGGAGAATATAACGAGCGAAGCTTACATATCCACTAAAATTCAAGAGCAGAATAGCAAATAACTCATCCTTTTATCCTTAATCTAGGTATAACGTCAATTTTAAACTTTCATCGCAGCTTGCTGGCTGGAGCTTGGCGCATTAACCGTGCATTTTCAATAACTGAAGTTAAATTCTTATACCTTTGACACATTCGTCAAAAATAAGCGACTAAAAAGTAAGGTAGTTATTAAATACCCTTTGAAATTTTCTACAAGTTAGAAACTACAACATACGTATATGCGAGTAATATGGTCAACTTACTGTGTAATATAAAGTTTAAATATCTCTTTGAAATATGTTTATGTTGTGTAATATTTACGTAGAATCCTCAGATTATGTACTAAGAAAGAAAAAGGCTCTACTTTTTAGCAAACATCTAAATGGTGACAAACATTTGAATGGCGTACAATTCATTAGACACAAAGAGTGCGGATATAGTTTAAAGCTTAGACAAAGATGTTAGACGGCTAGAATAAATAAAAAAAAAGTGCGTGTGTACAAAGTACACATGTCAGAAGTAAAACTTGAATTTAAATCAAAACTCTTCCCCGTCTCTGAGCGCCTGGTACTATGGGCTTATTTTATCGTTTCATCGAGTTTGAAATCACATCGATTCTAAAGAAGTTTCACTTAAAAAAATAAATATGTTGGGTTGTTTGTAATCTCCGATTTTTCGCGGATTTAGTCAGTCTCTCGAGTGACCAATGACTATGATTGATGAAGCATTCGACATAATATTCTATAGGACCAAATCTTTAAGAAAATCTAAAGTAACAAATATTCGTTTGTATTTGTTAACTTTATTTCTTTTCGAAGGAAAGTTAGCATAATATTAGTTTTTTTTTCTTAAGCTATTGTATTATTTTTAAAACATTATTGTAACTTCATGTTTTGTTCTATGACTCTCTACTCTTTTCTTTCTAGCTCTTCTATTTATCTACTTTTTTTAATTATTACCAAATTATTTAATTTATTTCCGCTCTCTTATACACTATATTCGCATGGCAACACGGCGCGGTTAAACACAGCTCGCAAATCGAGTGGGAGTTGGTATTGCCTTTAGTTTCGACAACTAGTAACGAACTAGGAAAAAGTTTTAGTTGCATCGCCTATGGAGCCATATTGGTTTGTGTAACGAATGTTGAGCGCCATTCTAGTTGAGTTTCAAAACTGTTTTCAAAGTGGTTAAGCCGTATTAACGTAAGCCTTTGAATATTAATGATAAAAAGTTGATGGAGCTTTCTATATTACTTGTTTTTTCCTGAGCTTTCGGTTGTGTAAGTACTTTTATTAAATAAATAAATAAATATGTTGGGACATTATTACACAAAGCGCCATCTAGTTCCGTGGTAAGCTACGAGGCTTGTGTTACGGAAACCAGATAGTTGATATACTGCATAATTATATAAGTTTAAATACATAGGTACATATTATTATAAATATAGACATCCATGACCGGAGTACAAACATTCTTGCTCAACAAATGAATGCCCCCAGCTGGACTCGAACCCGCGACCGCTGGCGCAGAAAGCAGGGTCACTACCCCTTAAACCAAACGTAACTGGATCTTATTTTCTATTTAGATATAATTTGGATTATAATGTATATATTAAATTTCATTTTCATTAGCTCATTCTTAGCACTCAGCTCTCAGCACATAGCTTTCATAAGTCAAGAAACAGCGGCTTGTATCGGTGGACGTTGCAACACGGACTGCTCAATCTCATGGTATTTCTATGATGATGGAGTAGACCGTCGGAGCAAACGCATGATCGTTTTGGTCTACTTCGGCAGACTGTAAAGACTTCGAAGTAGAGTATGTGAACGTTAACGATCATGCGACGCTCAATTAAAACAAGGGAGGTTTCGTTGGATCTTAGTGGAAAAAGTCATAATTAAATTATGCAGGCAACGCCGCGGAATAGAGCAGGTTAATAGTAATTTTTTGTTTACATAATTGTACGTATGCATACATATTAGTCTCTACTTGTTAGTAATCTATTGAATACTTGTTTGATTTTTGATTTTTCTATGTAGGTATAAATATTGCTAAAGATTATATTTTCATTTATACCATATTATTTAATCACAAGCCGTAAATTCAAATATAGCTTCAAACGGCCCAAGAATTTTAAATTCCAAGAAATTATGATATATACGAAAATTTAATCAACAGATTTTTTTGTTAATCAATTTTACTTTAGTAAAAAGTGTAATTTTCAAATATCAGAAATAGGATGAAATCTCATCATGCTTTAAAAGAAGGATAAGGCAGAAAATGAAAAAGCGTGCATATTTCTGGGAAATTTATAACGAATGAATTTGATCTAGTCTAATCCTTACTTATATGCAAAAGTAACTATCTGCCAGTTTCTATTAATTACACATTAAAAGTTACAACCTGTCAAAATCGTATGAAAGTATCTACCGGTCTATCGGTAGATAGGTTATAGAAACTGGCAGTTAGTCTGTCACGCATCCAGATCAAAATTACTGAACTGATTTAAATTAAATTTCTAAAGCCTGATAAGGGACATAGACATTCTCTTAAATGTAAAAAGAGGGCTGTAAGTGGTTGAAATAGGGATGAAAGTTGAATGGAAATTACATCATATTTAAAGCTCGAAGCTTGAAACTTGTTTTTTAGGCTTTTGATTAGATATTAATAAATAAGACATTTAAAGTATAAAAATAGAAATGGTATCCTAAAACTAGGGACGATTCTGAGTGAGTCGCTAGTAGTTTAATTATTATTAAAACTAGTTAGTTAAGTACGAGCTGATGCTTAGAGCTTAAATTTAGAAGAAAATATTTATTTTTCATGATTTCATACTGATTTGAACTACATTTTAGTTTACTTTGTTAAATTCAAATTGCAAATTGTTTAATGTCTCGGATACCTCTTATGGTAAAAAACACAGTACTTACAAATGAAATATTTATTCTATTGGCCTAAACATTCATTATTAATAATAATGGACAAAAGTAAATTAGAAATATACTTTACTTATATACTTATATAATAATACATACATATAGTTTTGACGACACGTTTGGCTCAGTATGCAATACCTTACTTACCAGCCGTCACGGGTTCGATTCCCGTTGAAGACATTTAGTTTGTATTCCAGTAATGGGTGTTTATAATTATAATAGTGTATACAAGCCTCGTAACTTACCATGGAACTAGATGGCGCTGTATGTAAATGTCCAAACATATTTATTTATATAAGTAATTAGAACATTAGTATCCATCATACCATGTAAACAGAAAGAGTGAAATAGTGCAATTATGGCAGCTCTAATGACAATAAATGTTGTTTATACAAACTCGCTACGAAAATACATAGCATTGTTACACTAATATGTAAATTTCTCTGTCATCCTGAGAGACTTGATGAAATATAATTAAAAAAGGTGATAGAAAATTTGCCATAAGGTGGCGCTATAATAATAATAATAATAATAATAATAGCCTTTATTTCAGATCAACTTAACCTAATAACAATATTTTGCAACAAACTTAAACCTAAAGCAAAATCGAATTCAAATTAAATCAAATCTTATTCTAGTATTTGCTGTTTTTTGATCTTTTGCAGATCTGTTTGCCTATCGGCAAAGGCCTCCTCCAACCTCTTCCACTCTGATCTTTCTAGAGCCACTCTGTGCCACGTCACTCCTGCCACTTCTCTGATATCGTCGTCCCATCTTTTCTGTGGTCTGCCTCTTTTTCTTTTACCTTCTCTGGGATACCACATTGTCACCTTCTTACTCCATTTGTTGAAACCTCTTGTTGTATGCCCTGCCCATCTCCATTTGAGTCTTTTAATTTTCTGTACTACATCTGTGGTTCTTGTTTTATTTCTAATGATACAATTTTTCAGTCTGTCTGATCTTTTGACATTTATAATGCTTCTCTCCATAGTATATTGGCAAGTTGCTAATCTGTTTGTCATTTCCCGAGTTAGGGTCCACGATTGGCAGCCATACGTAAGGACGGGTAGTATGCAGGTGTTAAATAGTTTACTTTTGATGTTTATATGCAGTTGTTTGTCTTTCATTACTTCCTTCAAACTCCAGTATCGTTTCCAGCTATTCGTGATTCGTCTGTTCACTTCCTGGCGCATAGGTTCTTTTTGGGTTATGAGTTGTCCCAGATATATATATTCATCAGTGTAATTGACTTCAGTGTTTTTTATCTGAATCGTAGTTTTCTCTCCATTTGTCATCATTCTTGTCTTTTCTGGGTTAAGTTTTAGTCCTACTCTCTCACTTTCTATCGCCAGGTCGTCTATCATTCTGGTGATGGCTTCGGGTGTTTTGGCGAATAGCACTATGTCATCAGCGAATCTTAAGTGCGTCAGTGATGTACCGTCTATATTGATTCCAAGACTTTCCCAGTTGAGTTTTCTAAAAATTGATTCCAGTACAGCCGAGAATAGCTTTGGGGATAAGGGATCCCCCTGCCTAACACCTTTTCGAACTTTGAATGGCTGGCTTTTCTTTTCTAACTGAATTTTGGCTGTACTATGACTGTAAACATTTTTTATTAATCTAATATATTTAAGTTCAATCCCTTGGTCCACTAATGCTTCCCATATGCTTTTATGCAGAAGAGAATCGAATGCTTTGCTGTAATCAATAAATGACATGTAATATATTAGCTGGTATTCGTTGTATTTCTCAACCACTTGACGAACTACATGGATATGGTCTATTACCGAGTAATTCTTACGAAATCCCGCCTGCTCGATGGGTTGGTGTTCGTCTAGCGTTCTTTCAATACGTTTTAAAATGATTTTAGCGAAGATTTTATAGATGTTTGACATAAGACTGATGGGGCGATAGTTTCCTATTTCATGTTTATCTCCTTTTTTATACAACAGGATAATGTTAGATTCTGTCCATTGTTGAGGAATTATTTCGGTGTTTATGATATTGTTAAACATATCTGTAAGGACAGATGCTAACACTTCCTTTCCTCGTCTTAGGATGTCATTGCTTATGCCGTCAGGACCGGGTGCCTTATCTACCTTTTGAGTATCAATGGCTTTCTCGACTTCAGCTTGAAGGATATTGGGAATATTTGAAATACCCGACAAATCAATTTCGTTTTCTGTTGCGTTACTTTCATAGAGTCTTTTGTAATAAGATGTTGCTATATCCAATATTTCTGCTCTATTATGATTCCATTTTCCGCTCTCATTTTTCATTTTAACAATCCAATCCTTTGTATTTCTCAACTCTCTGTATGCCTTTATAACTCCACCCGTTTTGCTTATATTTTTTTCTATAATTTCCATTCTGTTTTGTTGTCTATCCTTTCTTATGCTATCTGTAATTTGTTTACTAATTTGTGTTAAATGTTTTCTTCTGTCCTGTATATCTTTAGTGCTAATTAAATGTTTTCTCGTTTCTAATAATTTTGTGGTATTTGTAGTTAGCCATTCTTTCGGTTCAGTTTTAGTATTTGCAAATAGTTGTATTTGGGTTTTTATGGTATTTTCAATCCAATTGTATCTATCTTGTGTTCCTAGTTCTTTTGTTTTAGATTCATAGTATGTAAATTTCTCTCTGAGAGCGATTATTATTTGTTCTAGTTGATGTATTTTAAGGTTTGCATTTCTTAAGTCGAGCCTTGGTCTAGGTTTTTTTGGTTGATTCGATATTAGTTCTGCCCTTATTAATTTATGGTTAGTGTTAAAGTTTAATTTCTTGATTACGGTAAAGTTAGAAAAGAAGTTTTTTCTGTTTGATAATATAAAATCTATTTGGTTTTTAGTTTTGCCGTCCGGCGATATCCATGTCCACATGTTTTTCTTATTTTTCCTGAACATAGTATTTAAGATAGTTAGATTATTTTCAAATGCGAAGTTCATAATATGTTCTCCATTTCTACTTCTGGGTTTATTACTGTATGTGAAAGGTCCCATTATATTTTTCTCCTCCCGGCAACTTTCTCCAAGTTGGCCATTATAGTCTCCCATTATTATCAAGTTTTTATGACCATGCTCATGAATCGCATTGTTTAGTTTAAGGTAGAATGCGTTTATTGTATCTAGACTCGATTGCTCAGTAGGCGAGTAAATTTGTATTATTGACCAAGAGTCTTTATATCCAGGTAATTTTAGATTCATTATCGCAATACGCTCCGATATACCTATAAATCCTTCCACGTGTTTTGTCATATGTTTTTTAACAATAAATCCTACTCCATAGAGTCCCGGGGTCTCTCCTATGTGATAAAATGTGTAATCTGGATAGGATATGATGTTTTCACCCATTCTTCTCACTTCACTGAGGCCAAGAATGTCCCATTTGATATGTTTTAGAGAATACATGAGTTCTGTAAGGTTTTCTTCACTTTTTAGGGTAAGTACGTTGAGTGCAGCGATGAAGATTTTTGATGTTTTAGTTTTACTTGAGTTATTGTTTTTGTTGTTGTTGTTGTCATTTATAGTTGGAGGGTTGTGGTCTCTATCCCCCACGATGACCAGTCGGCTTGGGGGAGGTTGGTATATTCTTGTTTCATTGTTGTCAGTTTCGTCGGTAGGTTTTGGATTCCGTTTGCCGATTTTTGATTGTTATTGTTTTCCTGTAGTTATATTTGAAAATGAGTTGGACCTACTCCGCATCGTATCGAAAACATTTGCCCTGTTTGATTTGGTTGAAGCTACAATCTGTTGTTTTTTAGGTTGGTTTATGGGTAAAAAGGGGTGAAAAGGAATGGGGGAGGTAGATGATTCTCTTTTTCGTTTGTCCTTGTTCTTTTTAGTCTCTATAATGATCAGTTTGTCATATTTCAAATACGCTATGTTGCCTTTTTCCTTTTCTTCAGCTATCTTGGCTTGTAAAGTTTTTCGCTTTTCCAACACTTCTTTTGAATAATCTTCACTGATATTAATTTTGCGCAGGTTCTTTTTGTTTTTAATAATTTCGTTCTTTTTCCAATTATTTACAAACGAACAGAGTACCGGCCTCGATTTCTTACTTTCTTTATTTTTAGCACCTAAGCGATATATTTTGTTGATTTCGTAATCTTCTATAGTAATATTTAGATCTTGTTTCAGATGTTCCTTAAATTCTTGTAGTAATTCAAGATTCGATGTTTCGTTTTCTTCCAGTCCAAATACTATGATATTATTTTTCTTCCCCTCCCTTTTCAAAAACTCAATTTCTTTTTCTAATTTTTCTACTTTGATCTTAAGGTTTTTATTTTCTTCTACTAAAGGGATTAACTTATCATCAATTTTGCCCATAATGCTTGTTGTAATAGAATCCTTTAATTCAGAAGTTTGACTTTGCAATTCAATTTTAATTTTGTCAAATAATATTTGTAATTGTTCTTCCATTATATTGTTATGAAGTTGTAATTGCGTAAGTTGGAACGTAATAGTAAAAATTATTTTTGTAGTTAGCAACACTGGTTGTAACCTGTCACAAACGTCAGTCTCTTTGACGTTTGCTAAGACAGGTGTCGGTGAATTATGTCTGTAGTGCTTTGTAACCTCAAATTAGTGATGAATTTGTTATTCTGATTTATCCTCAATCACTCACAATCGCACAAATATGATTATATTTAAACACTTCACAGATGTTTTAAGTGATTTTTGTAGCGTAGTTTGGACCAAAACTTCACTGTAACTATTTTTATTTATTAAATTTCTTTAGTAGGTTGACACTATGGTGTTGACTATTCTAACGCCGGAAACGGAACCAAGGTGGCGCTATAAGTAAATAATATTAGAAACAGAAAAGGTAAGTTGAGCAAAGCTAGTGTAATTATCTATATTTCTATACTAATATTATAAAGCTGAAGAGTTTGTTTGTTTGTTTGATTGAACGCGCTAATCTCAGGAACTACTGGTTCAAATTAAAAAAATCTTTGTGTTAGATAGTCCGTTTATCAAGGAAGGCTATAGGCTATATTACATCAACCAATAGGAGCGAAGTATCAATGAAAAATGTTGCATAAATGGGAGAAAAATATTTCTCTTGATTTTCAGCCTTTAGAACGCGAGAGAAGCCGCGGGAATCCCTAGTATATTATATACCCCTAATGTGCGTTCATATTGTCGGCATGGGGAGGTTCATTGGCATGGACGAATACAGTCGAAGCGAAGCTAAGAAAAGCACATAGAAGTGACATGATGGTTTATTTCGGCAGGCCAATAGCGTTGTGGCTTCATGCATAAAGGTCCGCGCGCACTAGGCGTAAAAAACCGCGTAGTGCGCTATGTCTCATACTATTTTATACAAAGAATATTTTGCAGTACAGTGCCGCGTCACTCCGCTGTAGTGCAGTTACGCCTAGTGCGCGCGGACCATAAAGGATTATGCGACGCCATATTGAACAAGATAGGTTCTTTTGGGTCTTAGAAAAGTTTTTTCTAAGAATATGAATCGCAAATAACAATGTTTACAGGTGGAATGCGTAAACATAACAAATTACGTATACATTTTCTGACAAATTATCTATCGGTAAAGAAATTAACTTATTTTAACAACTCAATTCAAAATGCCTTCAGCATCTCCAACTTAAGAAATCTGAAACAACACATTTCTTTCCCTTATTCCTTTAGTTTTGGTGAATGCAAAATGAATATTAGTAGCTTAGTCGAAGAGAACAGTTTTAAAATAAACATAATACTAAATTATAATCACGTAGTCACACGCAAGCTGTACTAAATTAATCCTCATTTACTCATTCTCTTCACGACTTTCACGAATAGCTGACGTGACCAGGTTTTACTGGTTTATGACCTAAATAAAACAAATACCTTTTATCCAGCAAGTTATAATCTTTAGTCAAATTTTACTTTTAATGAGGGTTCGTGCTTAATATTTGCATCTTTAGACAGGAGCAATTTATTTTGTGTTGGATTTCTTATTGTTGATGTCTTTCTAGTACTACAACCGAAAGTTGTTGAAATATTTTTTTAATATAATGTAGTAAATCCTGATTATTCTTAACCCAATGCAAAATTTCGCACAATTCGTCTTTTAAAGGTTTACTCCGGAGTTTCATGATCTTAAAATTAAACAAATTAAGCGGTCGAAGCTCCAATAGAAGTTACAAGAGGAAACGAGATTCAAAAGTTTAAAAGGGTACAGGACCGACATGTCTTTTAACCAACTTTGCTTCCAAACCACACTCGCCATTTATTCACCACTAAAATGGGCTAAATTAAGTTAATTATAATTATCTATGTGCCTATTTATTTTTATGTTCCAATACCATTAAGAAAATTAAACTAAAACATTAAGTTAAGAAATTACTGCAATTAATGTAATTATAACATACTGTGAAATTAAAATTGTGAGTCTGTACTGAATCACTCGTATATTTTCCTCTCAGAAGAATATACAAGCAAACTGGGCCCCAAGTCTGCCGTCTTGCAATGGCGTTACAATTGTCTATCAATGACATCGTAATTGCTACTTTTTGCAATTTTGGTAGTCTACTAATTCAATGGTCTTCCGATGGTGTATCACTGACACTTCAATGACACTTTGCAAATAATTGGTAGTCCCGTACGTAATGACAAGTCAATGATCAAATGTATTGCGTAGTCTGTTAATCTATCCTTTTGGCTTTGTATGATCATTTTACATAATGCTTAGTCCTTAAAACATAAATTGATAACATATATAATCGAAGTAAATAAACGTTTTACGAATGCTTTTACAATTGACAAAATTGTCAAAATGACAAGACAATTGATCGACCATTGTAAATTTAGTAGACTACGAAATTTTTGACTAATGGTAATTGAATTAAAATTGCATTGTTCTATAATGACAATTCATGTAAAATAGCAGACTTGAGGCTCTGTAATTGAATGTATTCTATGTAATTTACACATGTAAGAAAGTTCTAATTTAGTTAAAGTACATTGCATCAATTGTCTTCCAACTTTTGTGATCGCATCTCGAGAAAACCACTGGACGGATTTTGATGAAATTTGGTATCATAATAGTTTGTTTCGGGTATAATACGTTTGGATCAGTTTTCAGTGACCTATTTTCTACGCCAGCGGTCGCGGGTTCGAGTCCCGCTGGGGGCATTCATTTGTTGAGCACGAATGTTTGTTCTCCAGTCATGGGTGTTTATATTTATAATATGTATGTATTAAGAATTTATATATGTGTGTATCAACTATCTGGTATCCGTAACACAAGCCTCGTAGCTTACCACGGAACTAGATGGCGCTGTTGTAAAAATGTCCCAACATATTTATATTTATTTATATATATTCATTTATATTTATTTATTTATACTGCAGGAAAATATCTCATTTCTGAGTAAGCTATAATAAAAGTTAACGAAGTGTCTATTCATCCGATAAGCGGACGAATAAATTAAATATTATTCGTCCGACAATTGGTGTTTAATATATCGCGACTGAGACTTATTTGCTTATTAAATGGCTCAAAGAGAAATCAATATGTTTTTTAAGTTTTAACATACTCGTGAATGCAATTGCGGACGTTTCTATAGTACTTTTTACAAAATACCATTTACTTGTACATTGTTTTGATGTAGGTAAGTACATACTCTAAGGGAATGTTAGTAACGTAAATTTCATAGGACGACTCTATAGAGTCAGCTCTTTTACATATAAAAACTCTTGGACTTATTAAAAGTAGGTGGGATTTTAATAATAAATTATCAGCTCGGTAGGTTAAGGTTATTTTTTTTGGCTTAGGTATATCCTGCACATAAAAATCGCTTATTTTATATTATAAATCAAAGAAGTGATAGATATTCGTACAAACCGACAATAGTCGGACGAATAATATATTTTTTATTAATACGATTATTGGATGACTAGCAACAGCCTTTAAAATAATTTAGTCGTCCAACAATTGTTGGACGACTAAATTATTTTACTCGTCCAACTAGCAGACGACTAGCATCAGCCAAAAGTTAAAATCTTTCATACATTTTGGTACTAACCCGATACTAATATGTAATTAATACCTTAAATAATCAACCCGTCTATAAAGTCTTTCCCACTAGCTTTACTCAGTGGATCCACTTACATAGAAGCTTCATCAGTAAAACTTTAATAATAAGCTACCTCTATTCAAAACTTTACTAAAATGACGGTAGAGACGTTATAAATCGAAATAATAACACCTTTATCATAAAATTTATAACTATGACTCTCTACGATACGTTTCAACGGCTAGAATAGTTTTCTTAAAAGTGTGATATAAATCTGATATAAAAAGTATATACGTATATCAGTTATCATAATACCTTTCATTTTCCTTTATGTATCATGTATACCTTTCGTCTATCTAAAAACTATAATTTTTAGGGTTCCGTACCTCAAAAGGTAAAAACGGAACCCTTATAGGATCACTTTGTTGTCCGTCTGTCTGTCTGTCTGTCTGTCTGTCTGTCTGTCTGTCTGTCTGTCTGTCTGTCTGTCTGTCTGTCTGTCTGTCTGTCTGTCTGTCTGTCTGTCTGTCTGTCTGTCTGTCTGTCTGTCTGTCTGTCTGTCTGTCTGTCTGTCTGTCTGTCTGTCTGTCTGTCTGTCTGTCTGTCTGTCAAGACCTTTTTTCTCAGGAACGCGTGGAGGTATCAAGCTGAAATTCATATCAAATACTCAAGTCTATGGTCTCTTGGAGCTGTGAAAAAATCAAACTTCTAAGTCAACGCGATCAAAAGATACTCCCGTTTATGCCGCAAATTTTAGACACTCGCAAGGGAATCAAAACCTACAGGGTACTTCCCGTGAACTCAGAATCTTGAAATTTGGTACGAAGCAACGTCTTATAACACAGATAAAGGAAAAATTGCGAAAAGCATAAATTTTTAGTTACATCATATAATAAAAAATATTTTTAAAAAAATATTTTTAAAAAATATTTTTAATAATTTTAAACTTATTACCCCTTTACTCATACACCGTTCCGTACAGGTTTGTACGGAACCCTCGGTGCGCGAGTCTGACTCGCACTTGGCCGAATTTTTAAAACTATGGATCCTCTGTATCAATAATAATTAATATTTCAATAATATTTCTTAGATAAATAAATAAATAAATTTCCAAAAAATATTACAGACAGTGGTAGCCCAGCGGTAACGCGCTCGCTTGGAAAACCGAGTGATGCGGGTTCAAATCCGGGTCTCGCACCTCTGATATTTTCGAAAGACATGTGAAGTCTGCCAACACGCACTAGGCCAGCGCGGTGGACTATGGCTTGATCCCCTCGTACTGAGGGAGGCCCGTGCCCAGCAGTGGGACGTTAAAAAAGGGCTGATGATGAATATATACAGATACTACTTAGTTAGAATTTATTATATGTATAGATTCATATGGTATTTCTAATGTTTTTGTTTCGTATAACCCATTACCTGAAAGTTAAATTCGATATCAGATTGATCCCATGTTATGACGTCAGTCATAATGATGTGACAGTTTTATATGATCACTGTTTACTGAAAACGGAAAACTATCCATTACGCTCTGTCATATTGTTCGATCGTGATGGCTCTTTGTCAGTAATAAAATCAGTTACTTGTTGCGTTTAAGCTACTAATAGATAATTGCAGGTTTTAATAAGGTAAATCTGTATCTATACTAATATTATAAACGCGAAAGTTTGTAAGTATGGATGGATGGATGGATAGAAGAATGGATGGATGGATGTTACGCTTTCATGTAAAAATGACTAAATGGATTTTAATGAAACTTTACAATGATATAGCTTATACATCAGAATAACACATAGGTTACAATTTATAAAGATATTGTGTGAATTGTTCAAAATATGACGATAAGTGTCAAGTAAATAGTAAAAATCTACCATCTGCGAGCTATTCTGACCGCTAGAGTTACACATATGTCATGTATGATGGAAAGGTTTATCTTAAACAAGCGACTCACCCTCATTTCGCTCGGGTTCGTCCCTAGATTTATCGTGAGCGAAGCCGCGGGTTCAACTAGTATTAAATTTTATTTTAAAACCATATTAAAATAGACATTATTATCGATACAGAGGCTGAATTTATAGTTTTAAGGATTTTTGTTTGTTTGTTTGTATGTTTGTTTGTATGTTTGTCTGTCTGTCTGACTGTGACAACATCGAAAGAAAAGTACTGTACATGCACTAGTTAGACTGGACAAGGTATGATGATAGGTAGTTATCCTGGTTAACATATTATTGGAAGGTTTTTAGTTAAGGGGTCTAGTTTAAGTAAAGTCAGTAAGTTTGTCATAAAAATACCTTTGTGCATATTTTTCCCTTCGGATGGCGCAGTAATTTGTTTAAAGTGATTATCAGGACTTTATCGAGCTTTTTAAATTAAGTAAGAAAAGGTACTACGTTTTTTTGGATATTTTCGCTAATTGTGAACTGACTTTCAAAACTTTTAATGATGAAGGGATGAAAGGGTACCCTTAAAAAAATCAGAAAATTTCTTCACTTAAAACAGAAATAACACCTTGAAGTTAATAAATGAAAATAGCATCCTCTAAATAAATTTATAATATTTTAATTATAATAAATAATTATGATAGAGTACTTATAAAGTAGGTACCGAGTATTACTTTATTTCATCAGACAGTGGCAAAAACGTTAAATATATTCGTCATCGAACTTTAAATAAATATGGAAAACACATAACTAAATTGAGAACTATATTTTAGAATAGCGATTCGATTCACACTCGCTTTGCTAGTTATCCTCCTTAGCTATACGTTTTAAGGGTAAGTAAAGATAAGAACATTTCCCGCTGTAAAAAATATCCTAATTGTGGACCCTATCATTGCCAAATTTCGTCTAAATCTGTCCAGTGATTTTCAGACAGACCGATAGATTAAAATTCTAAAAACCATATATTCAGGCTCTGTCTTGATCATAATAACTATTATAATAATATTTTTCAAAAAGTATTTAATGCATAGATTCAATTCGGAATGTTAATTATCGTCGCTGTAGAACTAGCTGTAGAATGAATACCTTGTATGTCAAAAATGCATATATTTTTTTGTGAAAATGAAATGAAAATTACGTATTTTATATTACGGCGAAACCGTAAACCCAATACATGACTACTACGACGTGACATATTTGGAGTAAAACGAAAACCTCTTGTTTGAAAAACATTGACAAAATGAACCATTTTTTTTGTTTCCTGTAAAGTTTGGATCTCTGGACTTAAGAGATTTTCATTCTACAGCGACGATATAGAAATATGTAGGTCAAAGAAATAATAAAACAACGAACTCACGCATATCATTTTATTAATTGGACTGTAGCCTGTCTATATCTCATTAATTACACATAATTGACAATAATATAAATTATTCTTATATTAGGGGTATAAAAATAAAATGTAAAAATCACTATCTACAAGTTACCGGCGTATTACAATGTTCAAGTCACGATACGCATTCGAATGTTAGAGAAAATGTGGAAAAATAACTTATTTTACGAAGAAATTTAAAATTTCTTATGATTTTAATGTCGTTGCAGTTTTATAAGAATTTCCAGACAGGGTAATAAGGGTCTAAACACACTATGGTATTTTGACCTACATTTGCCGCTCAATTAACGGAACTTAATATTGTAATTAAATAACTTTGATGATATTTTTAGTATAACTAAATAATTAGTATCAAATAGTTCGCCATGCCATTTTTGCTTACACAGATAATGCTTATTACTTTTACACTGAAAAAGACAAACTCAAATTTTATTATTATTTAGAATTTGCACTGATAAATGAAAAAAGATTTATAGATAGATAGTTCGCGTTCGCATCATGCGTTAAACGCGTTTAGTGTGCGTAGACCCTAATACCCACTAAAACGGATCGCCATAGGTTCATCATCAATAGGTCATAGGTTCGTCAATTCGAACCATTACTATGTCAGTACGATTTTTCTCAAGGTCCTTCGAATTGTAAGACCATTAAGCTATAATTAACAGACGCATTCTCTTTTTTGTAGGTATCTAAATTCAAAATAAATATGAAATAAATTTGTGGTAATATATAATTTTTTGAAAATCTTCGAATTTCATGAAACTGTATGTAAATATTATCGCATTTTTATATTGCAGTTTTGTTTTAAAGTATGAGAGATGGAGGACCCTATTTTTCCCACACTGTCTATCTTATATAAATCATATTTATTTCTTTTTAAAAAGAATTTAAATTATCTTCAAGGTTAAGACGCAAATGCAAGAACAGGTTTAAAATTGTAATTATTATATATAAAATTTATATAAGTACAGACAAAACGTTCATATTTATTAACACACCAAAATATTTGCTTAAAAAGACATAATTCCTTCAAACTCTAAGGTAATTTTCATTTTTTTGTTTTTAAATTTGGTACATAATTCATATATAATGTAATTAGTATATACAATCTTTATATATATAATTCTTCTGTGAGTGTGTATGTGACTGAACTCCTCCTAAACGGCTGGACCGATTTTGATGAAATGTTTTGTGTGTGTTCGAGTGGATTCGAGAATGGTTTAGATTCACAATTCGGTCCACTAGATAATGTATTTTTTATAATATTTAGTTATTTATACATTTGCACAATAAATGACATATTCAATTATAAATAAGTCGTTGCTAGGCAACGCTGTTTTGCGCATGCATACTAAAACATTTCACCGGGAGCAAAAGTTTATAAAAATTTTCTATATGTACAGGAACCGTCTGTAGGGTCCGTTAATATACATATATAATACAAGCAATGTTAGTTACATATGGCAACAGTGCAACGTATGTGTTAACCGCGACGTTAGTCTGAGTCTTAAACCTTGCTGGTAACATGAGTCTCATAAATGAGTCATGGATACGATGTGACTTGATATTTGTCCCTACAAATATTACAATTGTTAAAAGGGTAAATAATTATTTCTGGTACATAAAGTTTTATTAGGTAGGTATAAAGCTAAAAGTAAATAAGTAGTAAATGTCTTTTCTGTTTCAGAAAATATGGTTATAAGGTAAAATAATAATGATAATACCCCAGTGGTAACGCGGTCGTCTAGGTAACTAAGTGTAATGGGTTCAAATCCTACATGAGTACCACTTGTCTTATGGTAGAAAATTTGCGAGAAAAACGCATGCCTGAGAGAATCTAGCAAGTTTTCAAAAGATATGTGCAACCAACCCAGTCTTAGCAGCGTGGTGGACTATAGCTTCGCATTGTATTCTGGGGCCAGGGCAGTGCGTTAAAAGCGTTAAGGACAAAATCAATTATATATTTAAAATAAAAAACTTTCTCAATTTATTTTATATTATTAATATAAGATTAGCCCGTTTTAATACACAAAAAATAAAGTACATTATATCTTCCATAATCTTTCATTTCTAGTCTTGTAAGTACATATTATAAGTACACCTTTTTTCTATTTGTATAATAATTAGATTTGACAGTTTCCATTACAGATGAATTATTTTTTCTTTGTAATACACTTATTGACTCATAGCTTTATACCTAAAAATAAAAAAATCAAGTAAGTTTAACTGAAATTGACTATAATCAATTAAATTTCTTAAAATTGCAATTATTCACGTTATTTTAAGTACCCTACATGTAATATTAGGCAGTTGTCTAACAAAATATACGCATTAACACTGTCTAGGGATATTTCTAACATAGTTATTTATTTGAAAAGAAGAAATTACGTCAATTTGTTCCTGAAAATTGTATTGTCTGTTTTCTTAATTGAAAAATAATAGAATGGCAGAACCGAAAATTTTAATTAAATTTATAACGATAGTTATTTCTTTCTTGTTCTTACAAAAATTAATGTTACATTATTATTGTTGCGTTCTTGGTTCACAAAATATAGTGCTCATGCTTTAATTTAGTACAGTTATGATTTACAACTTTTGTTCATTTTAACTAACATATGTTTTAAATAACAAACTTCAGTTGCATTTTCATATTAGTTTGCGTTAAGAAATTCTTTATAATGTTTATTCAATACATCAATAACTAAAATACCCATACACTGTGTTGATGTCTACATAAGTAATATGTATTAAAATCGTTAAGATCGTGACAAATAAATGTACATTATTAATTTGTTAAATCTCTCAATTTATTCAAATATTCAATATGTTATTGAAAAATCTAGAAATTAAGTACTATATTAAAAATATTATCATATATCCAATTAACTTACACTTCACACACTGTAGAGTTTCACTATTCAATATATAAAAGCGCGTGATTTTTAACAATAATAAGAATAAAATATTTGGCAAACAAAATCAGTTATTAAGTTTAAAAGTCTACAGTATGGAGATTACATTAAAATATACTACATGTGTTAAAAACATTTATTCATTATAATACATTTATTTATCTATACTAATCATTTGCTATCAGTCTGTCAACAACAGTAATACTACAATTTAGAATATCAGTATGTATGTATGTACTATATACATTTTTATATATATACTTTATATATTTTATAAAATTCTAAGCTATATAACATCAACATTTCTTTGGATCAATACAAATTCTAATAGCACTTTCATATTAAAAAAAAAATATAATTGTAACGCAAATAAGGCTAGTAAAGATGGAGAAAAAGTTAAGTTTTTTTTTTGTTTTTTCGCCGAATATGCATTTATCTATATATAAATAGGCAAACATAAAATAATTCAGCACCTTTGTCTCAACTTTGTCTGTTTGTCAACCGATTATAGTTTTGGTTAGTAGTTTTAGTGTTGTCATTAAAATAACCTCTCCTTTTTTGAAGTCGTTAAAACATGGAATTAGTTTTGATATAAACGAGTCATTATTATGGCCATAATCATTATTTCAATACAATCATTGAATACTAGTTTATATAATACGCCTTTGTTAGTATATTATAGTACATTTATAATATTCATCGTAATATATTCCATTCAGTTTGTTTGTCTTACATTTTCATTTTAAATTTTTCACTGAAATTAAACTTCTAGGGTCTTATGGGTAGAGTTTTAATTTGATGACCTGTTACCTCTGACATAACAGACTAGGCTAGTTAATTTACGCCTATGTCATAAGATGATAAACACTAGTCCATCATCAGTCTAAAACCAAAATATATCAGAAAGCGTCGTTTCAGTTATCTAGAAATAATTTAAACTAACGCTTTATACTGAAACTCATATTTAACTTAATATAGTGTACAACAAATTTTATAATGCTATATTTTTCAAAATTTCAGTAGTAAAGACAGTGCTTTTGGCGCCTATCCAGACTGAAATTTTTAAAATATTTTATTTTGAATTATTCAGTTTTTCTCCATCCGAGGCCAACTGTCAAAATATGTAACTGTTAAAGAATATGGTTAGAATTAAGACATATATTTGGTTTAAAGCGTATATTTGAAATATTTTACGTATAATAATATTTTAGTGGCAAATGATAAACTTCAAATTTTGTTAACATCTAGGCACGATTTATAACAAGCAAACATTTTATTATTATAATTAAGACATTCAAACATATTTACATTAGTTTTACATTTATTTGACTTTAAAGTTTTCTAGTTTTAAAAATTACATTCTAACCACCTTAGATCAGATGACTTACAATATCGCTGTTAAAAACTGAAAATCTATAGGAATGACGTATTTTCCTGCATGAAATATTGCCTTTTTCGAAAATTTTTAGATTTCTAGTAGTAGCTTTTAAAGTTTTTAGTATACAACTTACTGTATTTCATTACTAATAATCTATTTCAATTTTCCATTCTATTTAATATTGTATGGTAAAGTAAGACATTTACACAAAAATTGTGCGACTTGAGCATTATAAAAGACCACTCAGCATACTATAGTTACAGTCTATTAATTTACATTATAGTGGACCCTACGCTAGAGCTTCACTAGTAATATATGAGCTTAACTAAGTAACTTTTGTGTATACAAGAGAATCTTCTGAAATACCATTTGAAAGTATAACCTCTTGAGGAGTTGCTTAACAGATAATAAAGTACATCTAAATTCTCTTTTCGATTCTTATTATTGACTAAATTATGCTAAATGAATATTTTTCTTATATTAACCTCAAAATTAATCAGTATACCAGTCATAATATAAATAAAAATAATTAATTAACGTTAATTTCCTATTGAATTTAATAACGTATAAATAACTAGAAAGTGAGATGATAGCCTGAATCTTTACAGGAGTTTGGAAATGATCAGCTGGAAAAGCTCTACTAAATTTTTAAGTGAAAATCTAATAAAACTATGCATGAAGAGACGTGGTCCAAAACTAGTCTAATAAAGTAAATCCGGTTAATGCTAAATGTCTTCAGGGTCCACTATGAATACTCTAGATTATTCTAAACGTAAGTACTTGTTATTTTACACTAAACTTTTAATTGTTCTCGTGAAGTCTCACTACAGGCGTGTTCTACACTAAATAGTCTTAGTCACAATACTACTATCACTTGGACTGGAACTATCTTCTAATCTTTGGTTCTTCAGATCCTGCAACAAAAGTGGAAATTTGATTATTAATGACCAAAAATGTACTTTTAACATACTCGTCTGGTACTTTCTTATTTTTATTCTGACTCATACCGTTTTTTGTCTAACATAATCATTTATTGTCTTCTTTACTAGAAATAGTTTGGCATGAGTTATGTATACTATACCCATAAACGACAAAGTCCTATCATTAGTAAGGGAAACCAAAGTTCCCAATAACTTATGTAAAATTATAGGAAGAGAGAGGTCATACACACGTTGTACAAGGCTAGGTATAAAATTGAACTTGATAATTCTATGAAATATACCATTTAAGTTTAACCTAGCAAATTTTGTAAACGATTCGAACGAGAAGCTATTTGAAAGGTTTTCGACAACTTTTGCCGATTTTTATACGAATCATACACTCAACATAATATTGACAATTTGTTCAACGACGTATAATAAAGTTTAAATATATAATAACCTGCTTTTATCGACCAATCTTACTCGTGTCTTCTCCATTCTACATGATATTGGCAGAATGAACTTTTCTAAAATGGCACGCTTTGAAGCCATTAATAAGTAGATTGAATTGAATAATAAATATTTCCATCTAATTCCAGCTTTAATAATATTTATATTGACATTCGCTAATAACAGTTTCCAATAATCCTTAAGATGCGTATTCCTTTTAACATCTAACAATTTCAATTCCTATGTAACATAATACCATGTAATACAGATACATCAAACGAACGAATATCTTGCAAGGTTTATCGAAAATGGCTCGAAAATGAGGACCGTAAGAAATTTCGTTAAAACCACTCAGACGTAAAAAGGTTTACCCGCAAGTTAGAATGCGAATAAGTCAAGGTAGGCTTACCACAATGTGAAGATTTGAACCAAGCCAGAAAGAACTTATAGAGGGTAGCTGCTAAAATGTTTCAGGTATGTCATGAATTGTCATGGTACAATTTGTATTTACTTTAAATTTTTTGAATTTATTATACAACGTATTTTATCTGGATAAAAGAAGAATTAAAGAAATCATCCCCCTTTCAATAATAGTGTAGTACAGAGTAAGAAAATAATCACTAAGTAGTAACGCCCTCGCTTACATCACCGAGTGATGCAGGTTCAAATCCGAGTCTCGCACCACTGAACTAAAAGTCCTGAATACATTCATTTCATTCACGGCCGCCAATCTCATTGAGACTAGCCATCTGCGCGGGATATATAATAGTGCACGAGTGTATGCGCAGACACAAATGCACTCTCTATTCCTTTTAACTCTCATATTCCGGTGGGACGACTACTCGACACTACCAGTGAGAGTTAAGGCTCAGGACCGACGGCTTTACGTGCTTTCCGAGGCTCGGGGGTGACACACCGCCAACTTTCCAACTCCGGGCTGTTACTGAGGCTTACGAAAAGACTCAGTAACTAAACTTGGTCCGACCCGAGACTCGAACCCAGGACATCCCGGTGTACGACCGTACATGCTAGCCATTACAGCATCGAGGCAGTTACATACATACTCGTAATTATAACATAATATAAATTATTGATACAAATATCTTATATTAATTATATTCATGCTAGTTCCATATTTCCGTTTTGTTTGCATTTTTATCACACCTGACACAAAATTCCTATCATTGTCTCTTTACTATAAAAGACGTTGTCAAACAGATCCATAGTTGAAATAGTTTTCAAGTCTTTAGGGTAAGTAATTGAAATTTTGAAGGTTTCATAATATTAAATAGCTATAATAAGCAAACTAAAATAAAGACCATCAATTTTTACCCCTTATTAAAAATATTTTGCTTCTAATTTAACAAAAACATAGCAATGATTATACTCTGTCCATTTTGTTAATGGTTTTTTGACAGCTCACGCCCACGAAGTTTCGTATTTATTGGTTAGCCATTAAAGTTAAAATGTCATACTCATTAATATTGTACTTCATGGACGGGCAACTCCCCCTTATTGCTGTGCCACACATAACGATTACTACGATTGTGCCACAGATTACAAATAATCGATAGAAATCAATGCTAATATGTAAATAAGGTGTAATGTTATTTTAATGTTATTTAATAAGGAAGACAAAAAAATTTTAAGATTTAAACCAATAAATTAAAATATTAAAGTTAATAGTAAAGTTTTACTTTCTTCTTAGTATAAGGCATACAAATAAAACAACTCAAACAGTTTAATTCCTTTTATTAACATGATTCGTCAGAATCATCATTTATATTAGATTTGTCCGATGAGGAGTCTTCAGTTATATTATTTTATTAACTCTTGTGTGTATAAATTATCAAAATATGCAATGTCACGGCCCGAATCACATTATGATTCTCTTAGTTCTCTCCACCACACTTAATTTTTACGATAATAATATTTATTTTCATATTAATAAATATAAAAATAAATATTATTATTGTATACTTAAAAAAATAAGAGAAATCAATTATTACGTCCTTTTGTCATCACTATAGCTTGTCAGTCGGCGAGCTGTCAAAAAAACCATTAAGAAAATGGACAAACTATAAATGCGAGAGATATCTTAATATCTAATAATAATCTATTTCATTAAAAATCCCTTTAAGTCTTTTTAAATGTACGTAAACAGATATAACCTGTATATTAGCTACCTTGGTTTACATTATTGGAGTTTTAGCAGAGATTCCTAATTTTTTTGTAAATATAATATTATAGCCTATGTCACCCGGAAATACTGTAGTTTCCCAACAGTGAAAGAATTTTTTAAATCATTTCAGTAGTTTCGGAGTCTTTCAATGCAAACAAACAATCAAATCTTTCCTCTTTATAATATTAGTAAGTATAGTATTATAATTGTTATACTTTAAAATATTCGTAAAAAGAATATCAGTTTACTTATTTTTCTGTAATATTCCAAGGATTTTTTATATAAAATGCCAAACAATATAATATTAATGATACTTCAGAGTAAAGCACTTTGTAAGCCCATTAATACTTTCAAAGCTTTGCCGTAAATTTTGATATTTAAAATTGGGACATTCGATCCACGTAAGCGAATTTTACTTTTTAATTAAATTTTCACTACGATATCACCGCAAATTGAAGCATATATTTTTAAATTGACGCCCTTTCCTATGAAATTCAAACGTGTGGCGCTCTAAAGCTCTATACAATTTATTGCTTCTGATATTATTATTTTAAGCTTTTTTTATCATTTTTAATCTAGTTGGAACTATAGTATATAAATTATTGTTTTAGTTAATGGCGAAGTCTGACTAATTAGTAATCTTCAACCATAATCGCTCGGTCTAGACTCTGTTTGACACTGGAATCCCGTTTGTAATGAAGCTAAAGGTAATTTTTTTAAATGTATCCCTTGAAATAATATATTTTGTAATAAAAGACATTGTTTTAACTTATATTTACTGTTATTATATTTTTTAAGCGTCATTGCTAATAGAATACAATGAATTTGGTTTTCTATACTATTATAAAGAGGAAAGGTGTGTATGTAAGTATGTTTGTAACGAATTGGCTCAAAAAGTACTAGACCGATTTCAAAAATTCTTTTACCATTTGAATGCTACATTATCACTGATTAATATAGGCTATTTTAATTGCAAGAAAAAATAAGGATCCCTACTAAAACTACAATAACATGAGAGGAGGAGGAGTGCACGCCGCACATAATATATGAAATAGGTAGCCGCGCGGCTCAGGAATATATTACAGCTGGAGTAATTTTGGAGAATTTTCAACCCAGCGAGTGATCGAATGAAGTTTAGTAGCGATTAAAAAAAATTAACGCGGGCGAAGCCGCGCGTATTGCTAATAAATTATTATAGAAATTCAACTTTTCAAGACAGTCAAATTTTAATGATACGTATTAGAAGGATTTTTTTTCGATATTAGCGACCAATCTTTCTATGTACAATATAAAAAACTTAAAATTTTCATCTTAAAAAGGACTTACAATATGTATATGTATACAGATACAAAGTCTACTTTAAAAATAACGTACATCATATTAAAAAATATAGACTTTTAATGTTTTATTACATAGATAGCAAAATCAATCAAATTTAATAATTTTAATAAATTCAATCAATTATTTCGATGTAGAATACATCGTATATTAAGACGTTAGCTCTTATACTATATGTGATAACGTCAACTCACTCGAGATGTCGCCATCCGCTGCACTACGATCTCCAGCCTGTCTCCGGCGGCCGCGATCAGTGGCACGGTGAGACAGCAGTCGTAGTCGACTGTCCTAGTTCCGTTTACCTGAGAACATATTATTATTATTGTTAAATTAATAATATTGTCATATTAAATTATAAAATGTTATAAATAAAAAAAACATCTTTGTCAAATATTTTTTTTTAATTGTTGAGGCACCATACGCCGACAGTCGGTGTATATAGTCCTCTGAGACTTAAAAAAAGAGAAATTATTTTATTTCACATAATTATAATATATTTAAAATAGGAACGAAGTTTCTTATTAAAATCCATTAAAATCTCACGCTTTTTTTAACAACGCCCCATAAGGAACTTCGTTCCAAAAATCTTAGTCTCTCCCGTGACCATGATTACTGTGCATTTGAAACATCGGGAATAAAAAAATCTGAATTTTTATTGTTATTATGTTACGTACCTAGTCTAGATAACAAAATCTAAGTTGAATTCATAAAATAATATTGTTTTAATAACATAGAAGTTTTAAAGATTAGGATCTTTCACACATAATAAAGCTTATAATAGTATGTGAGATAATTGGATGTATTCATCTTAATACGAGTACATTAGTTAATGTATTCGACTACAGCATATCATGTAAATTGTAGATGCTTGTTTTGCTGTACGAGTAATTTAAACGTAAGATGTTGGGAAGCTTAGAACAATGTAAGAAGTTATTAGATTATAATAGTTTTTACTACATCAGATTATAGTGACGTAAATAATTAAAAAAAATGTACTTATGTACGCACGTAAGAAGTTATACTTGTTTGGCATAACTAAATAAAAATCTTTCTAAAAATTTTATCTTCGCATCATTCGTTTGTAGAAAAAACGACACTAATATTAATAGAAAAAAGAGTATTTAATACATTGAAAGTTTTATTATAAAGCATTATCTAGTTAAATAAAGTTTATTTAAATATCATAAAAAAATATTTTTACATAATTAAAATAATAATTATTTGTATCTTTTATAAATTTATTTGTACACTTGTCACATATTATATATTTCATTCGGACTAATACAAAACACGTGTTGTAGGTTCAGAAAAACGTGAATAAATATCGTGAATATAGTTGCAAGTCCTCTAAACTGTTGACTAGCTAACTTCATACTGTCAGTTTTTCGTGTCGGTGTGCGCGCGCATCGTAAAAATTTACTCTCATCATTTTCCCTAACGCGTCAAAAGAAATATAACTTCAAAAAATAAAAATTTAAGTCCTATTCTTTGTTTTCGACTACTAAGTCGATGAGTCAATTATTTTCAAATACTATTTTCATAATAAACCACTAACCTGCAAAATCCTATCGTAAGGCCTCAACAACCCAACTATATCCGCCGGCCCACCTTTCCTTATCCGGTTGATATATACGCCACGTTCATACAAACCGTCCGACACTGAAAAGCCGTAGTCATCGTATATAGCATCTTTGTATAGAATGACGTGATGTACGGATCCTCGTACTGGTGATAGAGTATCGCTACTGTACAGACCTGTGTTAAAAGAGAGTTAATTTGGTTATTATATGTCTTTAAACTTTCATAGTTTTCTCAAATGAAATCACTAAAATCGTAAATTTCCCAGTTTACATTATAAATATATATTTTTAATTTACTTCTTTTCTTACGGTAAATTGACTGAACGGATTTAGATGAAATTCATTACAAAAATAATCTGTTACTTAGATGAACACTAGGCTAAAGTTAGGCACCTAGACTCGCATCCAAATGAAGTGGGTGTAAATCACTAAATTAAGATATATTTAACTAGAGTAAAATATTCTTAAATTCATGTTAATTAAAAAAGTGGAACTTTAACTTGACTTAAGAAAAAGGTTTAATTTCGATTTATATTTTTTAAATCTATTTTTAAACACTTTAAATTAATATTAAATATAGAAAATTGTTTATTGATTAATTTTAACTGATTTCTGCATTACAATTTTAAAGAATATTGGATTATTCTATAAACAAATAAAGCTCTTATTTAAAAACGAATATTTGTCATAATAAATGAAACTATCTTTTCGGATTTTGTCGCCGATTTATTTGGATTTTTGGTTCCTGACGTTATGCTTTACAGCAATCATGGTCACGGGAGAGGTCTCTCGAACAAAATCCGAAAAGGTAGTTTCATTTATAATAACAAATAAAGCTATTACTACAAGTTACGAAACATAAGCAATTGTTGTATTGTAAGTTATATGTAACAAAGCACGATAAGATTCAATATTACATCAGATAGAAATCTCAACATACTTGGCACATCGTTTTCATAAATAGGACTAGTCGAGAATTGAAAGCTGGTGCCAGCAACGTTTGGTTTGATCGGTGATTTCTGCGGCGTCACAGTATAGATGCCATTATTCATATAATCGCTATCCCAATTCTGTTTTCGCTTAGAAACTATTCCATACGGCCCCATTTGAACGTAATCGCATTTGCACGATTTCTCTACACTGTGTAATTGACAGTCCTTCATATTGTAAGTTAATATTTCGATCTGCTGAACATCGTCTTCTCTTGTAATATTCTTATTTTTTAATGTATTCTCGGGAATGATACATGTATTTTCATAGTGGAAAGTCTTGAGAGAATTATTTAGTGAATAATTTGGTAGCGGTAAGTCGTGGATGCTGTATGGGGCAGAATTGAAACTAGATGCCAAAAGTTTATCTTCATCTGTTGGTGAGTACGGCTGCTTATCTATTATTCGACTCTTGTCCGGTACCGCATATTCTATTACTTCGGAGTTACCTGGAAATTGGATCGAAAGAAATATAAGGCGGTAAAATGAAGTAATGAAATTTATTATATGGAAACGGCTAGACTATTTTTTATATTGTATAACAGATATATTTCTTGAT
Source organism: Boloria selene (assembly GCA_905231865.2). Classification (NCBI taxonomy): domain Eukaryota; kingdom Metazoa; phylum Arthropoda; class Insecta; order Lepidoptera; family Nymphalidae; genus Boloria; species Boloria selene. The sequence continues at coordinate 2,038,601 of HG993138.1, read as the reverse complement.
AAAGTATTATAGTAACGTGACTAAATTTGTGCTATATCATACAAAGTTGTTTGTTTTACTATTTCATTGAATCAAGGAAAATTAATAGTCCTAATTTTTGCGTATATATTTTCTACTATGTAACAGGATCTGAGTCTTTAATAAAGAAATAATATTATAATACCAAATTTCATTAAAATCTGTCCAGTGGTTTTCTCGTGATGCGGTCTTAGACAAACAGACAAATATTCTAAAGACTATGGATAGGCCTCTGTAGCGTATAATAATGACTATTCTAATAATATTTTTCAAAAAATTTTTTACGTATTGATATACGACTTAGTTAAAATCTTGTAACATGTATAAATTTAAAGACATTTTTCGAATCTCACCACAATTAGCACTAGTTCTCACTGGAGTATTCTGGTCCCAAGATTCCACCGCACTGTCGTTTGAGAGACCTGGACTTGACGTTGAATGACTTGAATCCCTCACACTGGATTCTGCACCATCTATAAAATATAACATGCTTAGATTTTCAAGAACATTACATATTATATATTATAATATACGTAAATCTTTCTTAGGTTTACGCGAATATTTGACATTATAAATGACTTCTTCTTATAAACTTATACTTAACTTATAATAACTTAAACTTAACTTATATACTTTCGGATTTTGTCGCGGTTTTATTTGGATTTTTGGTTCCCGACGTTTCGAATGCTTTACAGCAATATATACAGCAATCATGGTCACGAGAGAGACTGCCCCTGTTTCATTTATAATACTTACGTGTTAATAAAGTAGTTATGTACCTACTATCTTTCTCTAACAAACTTTTGAAAAAATATATAAATATTTTGAGTATAGAAGTTGCATTCCTTTGATCTCGAAGAAAACCGCTGTTTTAATTACCTACAATATTTATAACGCACCTGGTGCATTCCAAATCACTGCTCAAGCGTCAGGGTTGAAAACCAAGTAAAATAAATAATAAATAATATAAATTAAATTTTAGTAAAATGAATAAGAACATACTTGATTTTATGAAGCATTCATTGTATTTTTACTTCAGTGTAATATTTTCTTAGATTTACGAGAATATTTGACACATTAAATAAAACTATCATTTTGGAATTTTTATTCCGTAATAAATCTGCCAAAAAATATAGATTTAAAATAATTATATAATATTTAAAAGTATATTTCTAAGAAATGATAAAAAACGAAAACAATGCTGTAGTAATTTTCGCAAGAACAAAAAGGTATCAATAATGGTTAATAAAAAAATAAATTGAATATAATATGCATATATTTAATGAATCATGAGAAAAATGTTTTAAGCTATATTTTAAATACGCAGTTCCTTATTTTAAATAAAAAACTAAGTGTTATAAAACCATAATTATGCGCAAACAATTATGACGGCTACAAGTAGTTCGTCACATCGTCACATGCCCTTATAAAACGTTTTTACTCAGAGTTTCATGCTTGCCTTTACCGAAAAGCAAAATGACAAACAAGAAAATGATTTGTTATTTAAATAATTACAAATTTAAGATGACAACGAGTTTGGCGCAGTTTGTATTGACCCTACTTTCTTGCGCCAGGGGTCGCGGGTTCGAGTCCCGCTGAGGGCATTCATTTGAAAAATTCGGATGTTTGTACTCCAGTCATGGGTGTTTATATTTATAATATCTATGTATTTGAACTTAAATATGTAGTATATCAACTATCTAGTATCCGTAACATAAGCTTCCTCCGTAGCTTACCACGGAACTAGATGGTGCAGTGTGTAATAATGTCCCAACACATAAAAAAAATGGTTTGAACCTATAAATCCTTTTCCACTAAATTTGTTTAATTTTAAAGCAAATGCGTGAAAATTTATCTACAGTTTGTCTACAGAAACAACAAAATCGTATAAGCGCTCAAAGGTCCTTATACATAAAGAAGAAATCTGTTTTCGAACTTTGTTGAAAATATTATGAAGTTAATTTATAAAGTCTTTAATATAATATTTACTTCGAAAATACGTTAAAATATTAAACATTTTTAATGAAATACTTCAGTACTTTTAGACTTAGTTTGATCTTTGTAAGTCAAATAAATAAAAGTAGTACCTAACTGAGAAACTTTCGCTTTCAAATTTAAGTGAAAAGTTTAATGGAATTATATTCGGTTTATTAATTTCACCAAACATCTTGTATTGTAAAAGTTGGCTGTCGTGGCAATAATATGACATTGTGGTGACTCCGTAATGAAAAAACTTAAATTGTTCGACCGCAAACTCTCAGCTTCTTAGCAATCACAGTCCCGGCGTCTTTTATATACGTATTTGAATCACGAAACTTAAGTGATAATTATATTTTGATAATATACAAGCTTCCTACCCTGGCCTTGCCCGGGTATAAAATGTTTCGTCGAGTTAGCGAGCCGTCGAGATGTCATGATTGTTGTTGTGACGATGTATAGTGGTCCCACCATGGGTCCCACGGATCTCTATTATAATGGATAAGGTTTCATTGGTGTTTAGTGAGTGGTACTTTAGTATGCTTACTTAAGAAAATAATTTAATAAAATGTCTTTAGCCTATTTTTAACGTCCATTACTGGGAACGGGCCACCGTCAGTAGCTACGAGGGGGATCAGGCCATAGTCCACCGCGCTGGCCTAGTGCGTGTTGGCGGACTTCACATGTCTTCGAGAACTTGCTGGATTCTCTCAGACATGCAGGTTTCCTCATGATGTTTTCCTTCACCATTAGACAAGTGGACATAATAGAAATGATTCACACATGAAAATATCAGAGGTGCGAGACCCGGATTTGAACCCACATCACTCGGCTATCCAAGCGAGCGCGTTACTGCTGGGCATATATAGCTTACATTCTGTGAACGGAAGAAAACTATATTTTTTCCCTTTTTATAAAATACCAGTCTTTCTCGCGGCTTAGCGTGCGTTCTAAAGCTGGAAACCAAATAACTCCCGTTTTTGCAACATTTTTAATTGATGCTCTGCTTCTATTGGTCGTAGCCTGATGTAATATAGCCTATAGCCTTCTTCGATAAACGGACTATCCAACACAAAAAAAAGTTTAATTCGGACCAGTCTTTCCTGAGATTAACGCGTTCAACCAACCAACGAAGCAAACAAACAAACAAACAAATAACAGCTTTATAATATTAGTATAGATATCAATATATTTTCATTTTAGCCTCAATACTCATTAACTATGAACTTTACTAAGTAAATAGCAATATAGAATCTGTTAAGGGATGTACAATATTAGATTATTATTTCGCATCGCAGCAACACCATTACGTACGTATACTCGACGTATGTTACATTATTATAATAGGCATGATGACAGTAACTAAAAACCACTAAAATAATGTGTTCATCTAATGAGATAAGATTAATAGGTTTTGAAAAGCGTATTTATTTTCATATTTAGGGCGAGATTGATATTTTATTTATTAAAATAAAACGACAAAATACAGCAGTCCGCCATGATAAGTTGAACACCAATCAGAGTGAATTACGTCACGGCCGTATAAACGTCAATTTCTTTTAAGTACTAACTAGGACGTTTAAATCTGCATTCTGTGTTTGTATTTTGTGAAGTATTTCATTATTTCTATCAATCAGTTGCTTAGTTTGTGTTTTCATAACATGGAACAAGGATTTACCAAGGCAAATAGCTCTAATTTGCCTAGAGTTGATTTGTTGATGTTGGGGGAGTTAATATATGGTCGTTCTGTAGTATTCGACGTTCGTTTTCTTCTATCTGATTGGCATTCAAATTTTGTAGGTATACACCCTGGTTTCATGCGGACCTGCGACACTGACCTCATTACATGATACCACATAAAATTTTCCATATCATTTGGCAACTTCAAAATGAATAAAATACTCAATAAGACAAAAATAGTGAACATGTTTAAAAGACGAAATGTTATCTCAAAAAGAATGAACTTTATAATTAAATTTAGTTAAACAAAGTCGCAAATCATGTCACAATATATGAAATAAAGTAAAAACTTACGTCAAAATGATCTTCACAGAAATAAAGTGAAGAATTTATAGATATAACTGTTGGATCTCGCCGTGCAAGATTAAGCCACTTACCTATTTCGCAATTTTTGATTGTGTGGAACGTAAACAAACAATTTGTTAGGTGTTTTTAATGACGTATTAACACACTGAGGGACCGCACAGCACTTGTACACTTTTGAATTCATATTTAAACCCAAATTATCTGATTTGTTGCTTTGGCTCCCTAGTGTTTACAGTCAGATTATACGGCCGTGACGTCACAAGCAGACGCCATGACACCGTCGATCGTTTTGAAGCAAATTTTAAAACTTAAAATTTAAATAGCATTTTTTCGTAATGAAACTTTGTTTCCTGCAGAAATAATGTATTTTTTGGAAATAGTAAATACTTTAAATCATAATAGGCCAGTTTTTCAAAATCAGTCATCATGCCTATTAAAATGGGTTAATTTTATTTCGATGATAAAGTTGTTTTGCTTAGTAGCTTAAGTGTTATCAATGAAAAATAATGTTCTATATCTAAGTTTGTCGAAAAATTGGATTGATAGTTTAGAATAAAGTAAAATATTCGATTTAATGTTTTTGTTCCGTCACTAAATAACTTTAATGTGGGAGTTATTTTTTTTTAATTATGAAATTCTTCAATCACTATCGCTTCGCTCGTTTTCGCCTTAAGATAAGATTTAAGGTAAGTATGGTATAGATGTATAGTCTATATAATAGCTGGTATTATAATGATATATAGCTTGTAGCACCTAATGCAGAAAGAATTTTTCAAATCGAATAAGTAGCTCCTAAGTTTAACACGTTATAACAAATAGATGATTGTTTCCTTATATTACAAGTTATAATATTAGTATAAATAAAATCCTAACTAATATAATATTATAAATGCGAAAGTAACTCTGTCTGTCTGTCTGTCTGTTACGCTTTCACGCCTAAACCGCTGAACCGAATTCGATGAAATTTGGTACACAGATAGAGAAGACCTTCAGAAAGGACATAGGCTACTTTTTATCCCTGTAATCCCACGGGAACGGCAACTACGTGGGTGAAACCGCGGGGTGCAGCTAGTCAAATATAAATGTTAACAAAAGTATACATTTTAGTGTATCATTATAACTGTATGATTATTAATTATAGTGTCTGATATCTCTATGGGTATAAATTAAAATGAATGTCCAAAAATTGGTCCAATATTGTGATGTATTCTGTTTGATCAAAAAAAAATTCTTAGTACTTTTGCTTGTACGCATTATTCAAACATTCATAGTTAGCAACACACTAATTGAAGCGAGGTTTGCTAGTAATTTACAAATTAAAAGTTATTATAAAAAATATTAATTCCCTATACCTAATATTTTATTAAATAAATAAATAAATATGTTGGGACAATTTTTACAACAGCGCCATCTATTTCCGTGGTAAGCTACGAGGCTTGTATTACAGATACCAGATAGTTGATATACTACATAATATATAAGTTTAAATACATACATAATATAAATATTAACACCCATGACTGGAGAACAAACATTCGTGCTCAACAAATGAATGCCCCCAGCGGGACTCAAACCCGCGACCGCTGGCGCAGAAGGCAGGGTCACTACCAACTGAGCCAAACGAGTCGTCAAAATTGAGAAGAAGTAGAAGTTGAATTTAAAATTTTCGCCATATTATATTATTTTAGAAACATATCTCTGTATTCACTGTAATCGAATCCACGAAATAACATAAACATACGTAACTTTAAAAGTAAGTTTCAGCCTGACCTCGCTTGTGTCGCACCAAAGATTTCTAAGAAAAGTTCTAAACACATTCCCAAGTTTTCCCAATGGTACTTCTTAGTGACCCATATGTTGTAACTTACACATTATTTTGTTAGGACTTTTGGGAGTTGAATGATAACAAAATCGATTACAAGTCAATCAAGTTGATATATGACTATCGCTACCCTTACGCTTTCATAAAATATTTATAAACGACACGTTTGGCTCAGGTAGTGACCCTACTTTCTGCGCCAGCGGTCGCGGGTTCGAGTCCCGCTGGGGGCATTCATTTGTTAAACTCGGATATTTGTACTCCAGTCACGGGTGTTTTTATTTATAATGGGTATATATTTAAACGTATATAATATGTAGTATATGAACTATCTAGTATCCGAAACACAAGCTTTCTTCGTAGCTTATCACGGAACTAGATGGCGCTGTGTGTAATAATGTCCTGTGTATTTATTTGTTTATTTAATTACTGATTCATTTTTTTAAAACAATATCAGTTGTTGTAAAGACAGAAATCACTATGACAAATTCACATAAAAATCCGACAAGATTCATTTAATTCATTCAATCATTCATTCATCTAATATTCGTGTAAATCTATGAAAATATTATTGAAAGCATAATATTTAAATTTTTACTACTGCTAAATTAAATAGTTAAATTATATTTAAACTATTTTTAACTTACCAGTTACTTTTCTACAGAGTTGCAACTGAACTCGCTGTCCACTTTGCTGTAATAACTTTATCGCTTCAGACAGGGGTTTATTTAATACACTTTCACCATTAATACTAAGTAATTCATCGCCTATAGCCAATTTCCCGCATTTCTCAGCGAGCCCTCCTGCAAAATTAAATATTGCTCCAGTATCTTATAACTCAAGTTTAAAGTTATTTATTAAATATTGGTGTTTCAGAAGTACATCATAATATTATCTTTGATTACAATGGACTTATTGTTTATCAAGAGTTCGAAACAAATCTTGAAAAGAACTTTTGTAGGTTTAGAGTTAATATAAGATAAATATTTTGTTCTATGAGTTTCACAATTGAAGAAAAATGAAACAGTTAATTTTATAATGTACTCCAAAAATTTTAACTTTACTAAATAAACAAAAAACACTTTCAAAACGTGCATTTAACCCAGTTTTATATATAAATAAATCTGTAAACATTTATTACATACAAATAAAAAAGCTACTAACCTTCAACGAGCCCGCTTAATAGAATAGGTTGTGTAACATCCTCACTCCCAGCGATCGTCAAACCTAAAGGCCCATTTTCCTGCCTTATTATTTCCACCATAAAAACTGCAGTATTACCATTATCACTATGAACTTCGCTTTCTTTTGCACTGTTATTTGGGCTTTCTGTGTGATGACCCGAGTCCTCCCCACTGTGTACTACAGCTTTAGTTTCTATATTACTAAAGCTCTGCAACGTAAGCTTTGCGTTATGTTTGTGGATAGACCAGTCCTCTGTCAAGTCACGTTTTCGAATTTTCAAAGTTATAATATCTTCCGGAGAATTTTGAAGAATATTGAACGCTGTATCCTTAAAAGTTAAATTATTGTTTAACTTAATGAGTTTGTTTACATGAAATTTATGTAATATATACAAATTATATACAATATATTAATCAGTTTTGTTTATTATATTACGTACCAACAACAAAGTATTAGGTTACAAATACCCCATTTTATTACCGTCTTTAATCAGAACATAACTTTTATTACGGTTTATTGAAAATGCTAAAATGCTTTTATTAGATATTTTCATGACTTTTGGCAATAAAAAAGCAGTAAATATAATATGTCTTATACTCTATCATTAAATATAAAAAGTATACAATACAAATGGAACTTTAAATTCATTTTTCTCATCCTACAAAGATGACTGAGAGTTAGTTACACCTATAACTACCTATTACTCTGAAGAAGAAAGAAGGAAGTAGATAGAATACAGCAAACGCGTAATCAATCATCATGCCTCTAATACTTGACAGTCCAAACAATAATGTTATAATATATGGCGCTTAAAACAATAAACAAATTTCAATGTAGTTTTTTCGTTTGAAAGGTGACTTAATCGAGAGTATAAATAAATAAAATCCGTTCAACATTTGCAGACTGCCACATCTTTTCTAATTTAATTATAATAATTTAATAATTATTATTTAATATTAATTATATATTGAAATGACACATTATTATAAGCCATGGTGCATCATCATCTTTAAACTAAAATATTCTTTATAAAAATTCATATTCATTGAACGTCATGTTTAGATTGCTTAAAATAGTACTCTTAATGTATAAGTGATGGAAGTTTTCTAAATTTAATTTCAAGAGCTTTCAATTCATATATATAGATATTGTATGATATCATAATAATTTCCCTAAGGAGTCATAATGCTTATGCTAATGGCAGTAATTTATTAAACTGGAAACCTAAAATAAGGTCTAAGTATACTAATTTACTTTTTTGCGCCAGCGGTCGCGGGTTCGAGCACCGCTGGGGGCATTTATTGTTTGTACTCCAGTCATGGGTAATTATAATATATGGTATATATTTAAACTTATGTATGTAGTATATCAAATATCTGGTATCCGTAACACAAGCTTCCTTCGTAGCTTACCACGGAACTAGATGGCGCTGTTGTAATAACCCAACATATTATCATATTATACTCGTACTTACTAAAGATAAATTATGTAATGGTTGCCCATTGATAGCTAGAAGATGGTCTCCAGGCGCGAGTGCTCCACTCCTATGGGCTACTGAACCCGGCTTTATATCTGATATGACCATCGGCTCTTCGTTACTGAGAAGTTTTTGTTTGCATCCTAGAAAAATGTTTCAATATTATAACTAGATTTACATATTATATATTATTATTATATATATTTTACTAATAATAATTGTTGTGATTTCTCGTATGTTTGTTAATCACATTGTAACTTTTACACAATGGAAGAGAATTAAGGTAGACTTGATACATCTTATTGAGTCGCGCGGTATGGTATCTCGCAGGCCGCAGACCTAACACCCGCCCTTAACGTTTTTGCAACATTTCATTGATGCTTCGCTCCTATTGGCCTATAGCCTTCCTCGATAAATGGACTATCCAACACAAAAAGAATTTTTCAAATCGAACCAGTAGTTTCTGAGATTAGCACGTTCAATCAAAAAACCAACAAACTCTTTAGCTTTATAATATCAGTATAGATATTAAGTATAGATTAAAAATAATATAAAAATGAACTATAGTTTAAAATGTACAGTAAATTATGCGAAACATATCGATCTCTTCTCATATTTATGAAGATGACCGATATTAACGATGACACCCCACTGCTCTCTGATGAGGGGTAGAAAATATGATTAGCCATCACTCAAGTTTAGCCACAAGTGGATGAGCCAAGGCCACTTTATAAATTATTTATACGTTAAAATAGGTCAAGGCACTAGAAATTACAGACTGCTTTTTATAGAATACGATCTCGAAGGTTTTTGCGTAAGATTAAGTGTTATACTACTAAAACTATGCTTGTCTTTTTCGTTTTTATCTATTTAATTTAAACGTATAACTTTCTATCTAGTTTGAAAGTAATGAAAAAATTAAAATTGAGATTCGGGAAATATTTAGCTCCAAAATTATATAGTATATTATTTAAATGATAATAATCTTCTTAGTCTAATAAATAATAATAAAATATCTTTTTATGCTAATAATAAATATGCGTAAGCAAAACTACAGTTCTTAGTTTTCTTCATCAACTGCTGAAATTTAGAAAATTGAAGTTGTTTTATATTTAGAAAGTTTATATGTCATCGTTTTCTGTAACTATATAGTACATCACATTCAATATCGTTTAAAAGATCTCACTAAAATTCGTACACAATGATGTATTTGAGTATGGAAAACATTTTCATTTACTTATATGAAGCCACGTTACAAAGGCTAGTATTATTTTCCTGTTTCAAATTTATCAAATTATGTACCACTAAACATACACAATTATATATAACTAGCTGACCCGTGCCCACTTCGTTGGGCATAATTTTAATAATCCTTTTTAGTACATAGTGTTTTTAAGTTAGACATATTATGCTGTCGTTGACTTTTTTGTAGGCATTTTCAAGCTCCACATCTTTTCTCTAGAACTCAAAAATATATCTTTCATAGTTAAGGCTGCGTTCGTAGAAACGCTTTCATTCGACCGTTTTTTCTCCGATTCACTTTGCAAAACGGACGTAAAAGCCTTTTTATTTTTCGGTGTTTTATATAGCCTATGACACTCAGCAATAATGTGGCTTTCTATTGGTGAAAGAAGTTTTAAAATCGGTTCAGTACCTAGATCCCGAGATTACCCCTTACAATTTAACAAATAAACAAACTTTACTTCTTTATAATATTAGTATAGATTAGTATAGATGTCAAATAATCAAGTCACATTATTCTCAAGCGTCTACATTATTAATTTTTCAACTTTACAGCTATTTTCACAGAAGACAATTATTAAAAGTAAAGAAGTACCTGTAATAGTTACTCCGAGGCCAGCTGAGGTTTTGGCAAGTTTCACATTAAACACTCCACTAGACGCTTCAATTGTGTTGGGCATACTAAATTCCACGTTTAGAGTCAAATATTTAGGGTTATGAGAATCGTTTCGCCTTTGCAAAATTTCATTAGCCACATCTGATGTCAAATTTTCGTGACCGTTGATTGACATTACTCTATCTCTAATTTGTAGGCAACCGGATCTAGAACGATGGAAACAATTTAAACCGGAAATTAACAGAGACAAAATTGTAGAAATAAAGTTTTTCTTATAAGTACCATAGTATACAATAAAAATAAATAAGTTAGATCTGTCTTCATTACGTTTGAATATAAGTATATTATGTATTTTTTATTGCACTTAAAAATGTTACAAAGAAATTACATATTAAACAGTATAGGCAAAGGTGGACTTATCCCTATAAGAGATTTCTTTCAGTCAACCAATGGATGTGAAAGATATCATTCAGTAGTAGCATACTTACATACATACATACATACATACATACATACATACATACATACATACATACATACATACATACATACATACATACATACATACATACATACATACATACATTGCATTGCATTAATCGGATGTTTGTATTCCAATCATGGGTGATTATATTTATAATATGTATGTATTTAAACTTATATATGTAGTATATCTCTTCTAGAGATAAGTCCACCGTTGCAACCACAAATTGTTTTTAGCTTACATTATGTGTTTTTATAGTGCAATAAAGAATAGTAGTAGTAGTAGTATATCAACTGTCTGGTATCCGTAACACAAGCTTCGTAACTTACCACGGAACTAGATAGCGCTGTGTGTAACAACGTCCAAACATGTCCGAACATTTAAAAATTTAAAGTTTCGCTTTAAAAAGTATAAAAATTTTGTTTAACAAAAGCTTACCTATAGGCAGGGGACTGTGTCGCCACATGGGAAATAATCAGTGCTGCATTTTCATCGTGAACAGCCAGTCCGCTAGTTTGTCCTGGAGGCACTTCCAGTTGTATATTCAGTGATTCCGTTCTACATACGCCCATGCTCATATAAGTTTGTTGTCCATCTGTGGAAGTCAATGTGTGGTTACTTAAATAATAAATTTATTATATGTATAAGTATTATAATTAAAATAAACATGTACATTGTGAAAAGATAAGCAAAACTACAGTTCTTAGTATTTTTTTTAAATAGGACATTTTTTACAACAGCGCCGTCTAGTTCCGTGGTAAGCTACGAGGCTTGTGTTTCGGATACCAGATAGTTGATAAACAACACATAATTTTTTAAATACATGGCTGGAGAACAAACATTCGTGCTCAACAAATGAATGCCCCCAGCGGGACTCGAACCCGCGACCGCTGCTTTGACCAACTGTTTTGACATTTAGAAAATTGATGTAGTTTTATATTTAGAAAGCTTATATGTCATGTAAATAATGATTGGACAATCACTACATAGTATAAAACAAAGTCGCTTTCTCTGTCCCTATATCCCTATGTATGCTTAAATCTTTAAAACTATGCAACGTATTTTGATGCGGTTTTTTTTAATAAATAGAGTGATTTAAGAGGAAGGTTTATATGCATAGCTAGCGGATCTCGCGGCTTTGCCTGTGATAAATCTAGGAAAGAGCCCGAGCGACGCGAGGGCGAGTCGCTAGTAAATAATAAATAAATATAGATATTTTTATGAGTAGGATTCAAACCTATATATTCTATGCCAGACTTCCACACTTTGGTCAACTAGGCCTAAGGGGTGTTGGCTCTTGCATTTGTAGTCAAAGGAATTTATTGAAATCAACATTAATTAATCACTCTAGTGGCTATTTTGTAATACAAACTTATATTTTTATTATACAATATTTATTCAAAATTCATATCCTAAGTACGGTTGTAAATTATACTCCCTCGCTTCGCTTTGGGTTCGTCCCTTGTAATAATTATATATAATGCGAAAATTTGACCAAATTTAGATAAAATTAGGCATAGAAATAAACTATAGTCTGGAATAGGACCTAAGTTACTTTTATTATAAATAAAAAAGATAATAAGGAAAAATTGTATGGTTTCCGTGTAATGGCATTGTTTTATTTTCCAGACAAACCCGAGGAAAAGTCGGTTGAGTCACTAGTTACTTATAATTGATTAACATCTATACTAATATTATAAAGCTGAAGAGTTTGCTTGTTTGTTTCTTTGTTCGTTTGGTTGAACGCAATAATCTCAGGAACGACCGGTCCGAATTGAAAAATTCTTTTTGTGTTGGATAGTCCGTTTATCGAGGAAGGCTATAGGGTAAATGTTGCAAAAAAGGAAGGTATTTGGTTTCTAGTTTTTATACCGCGCGCGAAGTCGCGGGAAAGGCTAGTTTCTTAATATAATAGTCTTGTTTTAAATAAAAAATATATATTTATTTATTTCCTGTAAAGCTATTTTAATACACACAATAGTCTTAAATCCTACTATACAATCGTAGGTATTAGAAGCATCATATGGCATTCCTTTACGATGGAAAGTAGACATTACAATGTAAGTACATTCTCTAATTACATTCTATATTATATAGCACACATATTGCTTTCCGAAACTAAATTAATGTGAATAAGTCCTAAACAAATGTTGATACAACCCTAATCTGTGGTGAGAATAGAAAAAGTGTTTGAACAACACTAAATCTGTCCTGTTAAATTTGATGTTACTTCAAATAGTTATCTAAGGGGACAATATGGTACCTTTGGGATAAAATAATTTTAGGTACATTATAATAAATAAATAATTAAATATGTTGGGACATTATCACACATAGCGCCATTTAGTTTCGTGGTAAGGCTTGAATTACGGATACCAGATTGTTGATATACTACACATATATAATTTTTAAATAAATACATATTATAAATATAAACACCCATGACTGGAGTACAAATAATCGTGTTAAACAAATGAATGCCCCAGCAGGACTCGAACCCACGACGACTGGCGCAGAAAGTAGGGCCACTATAAACTAAGTCAAACGTGTTGTCAATTAGTATTACTATTTAGTAATTAAGCGAAATCTGTACATGAAATGATTTTTAAAGTGTATGTACAGAATGTTGGCCTGAAAACAGAAGATATTTTTTGTCTTTTTCTCTATTTATGTTTATTTCACCCAAATAGTACATAACGGTTTTAACTAAATTACTTGGGTCAATATTTAGGATATCTTTTACGACAGGTAAATCTTTTATTCCTACGGGAAATCACAATAGCTCGTACTGTCGGGTGGTATGACTAAGCCTAAAGAGGTACATCAAAATAGTATATAAAAAGTTTGTAGATATCAAAAAGACCTACAACAAATTTTACAATAACATTTATGTAGAAAGATAGTGGTTCATAAGTTTCACTCGCAATAACGAGTTTTATCTATTGAAAGCCCGAAAAATATAAAAATACTAGCTGTACCCGCGGCTTCGCTCGCGTTCATTTTTTTAATTGCTAATCAACCTCATTGGGTCGATCTGTAGGAAAAAAAATTGTCTAAAAAATAAAAAATAAAAATTTAGGGGTGGACTACCCTTAACATTTAGGGGGATGAAAAATAGATGTTGGCCGATTCTCAGACCTACTCAATATGCTCACAAAATTTCATGAGAATCGGTCAAGCCGTTTCGGAGGAGTTCAAGTTCGAACCCCGTGACACGAGAATTTTATATATAAGATATATACCAAAATGGGGGCAAGTTTGGTTCCCTACGTTTGGAAAGTTTAATTTTGTTTTGTTTGTTTTGCTTGTCAAGGTAACAAAAATTTAAAAAAATCAAGCTAAAAACCCAAATATTTTCGTTTCGTTCATTCTTCGTTTCATATCCATGAAGGTATTAATATAGATTGTTTAGTTGACCGACATTAAAAAATAGAAAGCAGCTAATTTGTCTTAATATTACTCGTTATTTTCACTAATAAGTATAAAATTATTAACAGGCTTATTTTCAAAAATAATCTAATTCTACGAAATTCATTAACCGTGTTTTTAGAGTACGCGTAGCTTTTTAATTAGTAAGTACTTATTTTCTAACTGGTATTCAAAAAATAGCTAGAATCACTTTGTTGACGATGCTTATATAAACTTATAAATTGGTAATATTTATATTTATGAATGTATGTATTGAGCCCTATTATACTGATTAGATTGTGGACACATAACTCCCTTCAATATGAGGTCTTAGTCCATCACGCTTTTTAATGTTCTCTCATTGTTTTCATTCTCCGTACGAATCCGTAACAATTAGAAAATGATTATCACATTAAAAAAAAAAAGGTGCGTGAGTTGGGATTTGAATCTGCCTTCAAATTTTCAAAGCGAGCGCGTTAACACTGAACCACTCCATATACTGATACTCGTATATTGTTAGACACACTACATAAGTTAGCATGTCAGCTACATAAATGTCACAGAGTGAGTAAAATACCAACTACGCAATAAACGACTGGTTTTATATATATTTTTACTACTCTGAGTTCGCTTGCACGTGACTAACTGATGTACACATGTAAGTTCGAATGGCAATTACAAAAAGTATATAACATGACGTTGGTCACGAGTTTGATTTATAAAATAAGGGAATAATGAGTATACATAATTTATCATTAGCTTGTAAAGAAAATCACTTCAAGTGTAAATAGCTTTGCGTGTATAAGATTTTTAATATACGTTACAACTACTACTAACTTTCACCAAAAAATAAATAAGCAATTTTTTAAATTTATTACATCTTTCATGTTTTCCAAATTTGTGATTTTGCAAGGAAGGAAGTTATTTCCTTCCCTTCCCTGATAAAGTGGATTATACCCTGATCCCTGATACCAGTGGGACATTAAAAAAGGCAGAACACATAAAAACATAATATGATATAAATAAATAATATGTACAACAAACAAACTACATAGTTTCATTTAAGGTGCTTCTAAACTGGCAATATTTTTTTGCAATATGTGGCTGCAATAGAGTGGCCGGCAACAATGCAAGCAATACCAGCAATATTGCAGTACTGTCTTGGCCATACCGACAATCATTGTTGTTTTGTCAATTGCTACGTTACCTTGACAATAATATAATTGCAAAACATTGCCCGGCCACATATTGCTCGGTAATTGTTGCAATATTTATATAAAAATATTACCCGTTTAGGATCAGCCTTATAATGTCAAATATTCGCATAAACCTAAGTATTAAATATACATTGTGGTACACGTGACTCAAATGTGCAGAAAAAATAATAAATTTTATCTATTTAAAGTTCTTACCATAATCATCTTGTAAACCCAGTTTAGGCATCGAGCTCTGTCTAAAGTTTCTTTGTCTATGTTTTTTAGCGTTCAGCGTCGAAGCTCCTGACATTGAGTTTTCTGAAAACAAATCAAATTATAATAACAACATATTATCTATACTAATATTATAAAGCTGAAGAGTTTGATTGTTTGTTTGTTTGGTTGAACGCGCTAATTTCAGAAACTACTGGTCCGAAATATTTTTTTTTATGGTGGATAGTCCGCTTATCGAGGAAGGCTATAGGCTATATTACATCACGCTGTGACCAATAGGAGCGGAGCATCAATGAAAAATGTTACAAATACGGGAAGGGTGGATGTTAGTTCTGCGAGGTACCATACCGTGCGACTCAGAAAGAATTTGGTTTCCGGTCCTTAGAACGCGTGCGAAGCCGCGAGAAATTCTAGTATTTGATAGTTTTGCTTAGTGGTTGGAGTATTTCTCAGAATATTATACCTCGCTAGTTCTTGGGTAGCCTTCCTGCCCAGAGGTTATGCTAAATATATAAACAACTATAGAGTATGTATAGGTTATTGTAAATCAACATGTATTACTTAAAGTTTCTTACTAAGTCATTTTATTTGAAAGACTGTAATAGCCTTAAAAGAATCACTTCAACCTTTAATATAAAGGAATACGGTAAAGACAAAGGATTTGTCTATCGTTTATAAAATATAAATGAAAACGAAACTCGCAAAAAATATTTAATATAATATTATCTGGTTTCTTATTTTTGCGTTCAACCACGCTCGGAATATTTCCACATCATAAGCTTACGCGTGAGCATTTACCTCATATCGAAAGAAATTATTGAAGTTCCTACGTTATTATATAACATTATCCTCAAATAAATCATTGATGGAAAGAGCATTAAAATTACGAAACATTACATACCGTTTGCTTGAAATTACAGAGAAGATAAAATAAAAAGATTAAAGATTGCGGAAAATGTGATGGTATTTTAATGTTTTTTATTATTTAACTAGCGCTGTGCCTTGCATTGTTCGGATTTGTCTGTACATATATCCGTAGATACGTACGGTTAACGATCAGAATAGAATAGATGGACTATATTTATTTATTTATTTATTACATAGGTTACTAACAGAGCATACATTCATACAAAAGTAGGTGATATACATTAAAAAAGACAAATACTAGACTAAATGATGCCCTAATTAAAAGCAACACTGCATTCCTATGACATGACAAAATAAAAAAAACTTATAGAATAAAAGAACAGACTGACATTAGTAGGTAAGTAAAAGTTATTAAAAAGTTAATAAAGTAGGTACCTTCCTGTAAACAAAAACAAAAACTTAAAAATAAAAGTTGACTTCTATATAAAATTATAATTAATAACTAATATATGATATATATAATATAATATATATGTTAATATATGAGTATATCTACGATCTATCAGTTCTATTAAGGAGTTAACTTGATCGATTTCCCTTAAAAACTAACATCCTTTACAGTATGGTTTCATAATTAAAACTGTCCTGTCTCCTTTCTAGGGTATCTAACGAGCTTTATAATTAAATCGATACAGTGGATTTAACTATATTTTATAAAGCAAACAAACAAAAACACAAATTTTTTCTTTATATTTATCGGTTTTCCCTATACCAGAGTGTCTGGGGCATCGTAGATCTGAGAGAGATAGATTTCGATTCGGGTTTAGGTCACACACATCTCTTAAATGATAGTTTAAGCATTTTCTATCAAAACTCAAAAAGTTTATTTAATTTTCCACTCAAGCCAAACGCACACCTTATTATGACGTTTCCATCTTAAGCCTAAAAATATTATTTTTATGTACTTATATGTACTTATATGTACTACGTAGCTTAAAGATTAGATTAGCTCATTTGCCACCGACATAATTTGCTTTATATCAGTTCAAAAATTTTTACTTTTCTATTTCAATTACCCCTGTACTTCTTTTTACCAAAAAAAGCTTTTATAAGAAGGGCGATAAAATTTGAAGGCTAATTTTTGTAGAAACTTCAACAACTCTCAACTTTGCATACTCCAATAGCAATCATAACCGTATATTGCGATTAAGCATTATCTCCTTTGTGTAACTACAATATTTTGAGTAGAATGGGGCAAGTTTGATCTCCATTACATTGTAAATGGGTGTATGGTGCTATTTGCAAAAGACAGCGGTTTTTTCTATTTATTGAATTGTCTGTTTGTAATAAACGCAACAATTTTTTACTAAATGTATATGAAAGTATATACGGTACATATAAGGAAAATGTTATTCGGGTTAATCTCTCAAAAGACTGGACTGATTCTGATAGAACTTTCACAGGGATATAGCTTATATTATAAGGAGCGGCTTTGATAAATTATATTGTACGGAAAGAATGGTTCTGATAAAAAAGTTAGAAAAAAACATAGGGATGCAGCCAAACTAAGTGACGGTTTTTTTTAATATAAAGAGGAGACGCGGAAAATTGCTTAAAAACGTATGTGCAGAATTTGTAGAAAAGTGTCATTGAAATTTGAAGTATGAAATACCAGTAGAAGAACACTACCATTAAACAATAAGGGTTATATAAATCACAAACTAAGTATGTATCTATACTAATATTATAAAGCAGAAAAGTTTTTTTGTTTGATTGTTTGTTTGGTCGTTTAGTTCAACGCGCTAATCTCAGGAACTACTGGTCCGATTTGAAAAATTCTTTTTGTGTTGGATAGTTAGTTTATCGAGGAAGGCCATTTGCTATATTTCATTACGCTGTGACCAAAAGGAGCGGAGCATCAATGAAAAATGTTGCAAAAACGGGAAGGGCGGGCTAAGTTCTGCGAGGTACCGTACCGCGCAACACAAAAAGAATTTGGTTTCCGATCTGTAGAACGCGTGCGAAGCCGCGGGAAATGTTAGTAAAATATAAGAATGACACAAAGTCTCTAGGTACTTTTATTTGCAAGAGAAAAGCGTTTTAACGATATAATTGAAAAAAAAAACGAAAATTATGAATACGCTTGTCGCTTAACATCTGATATTGTTCCAAACTTTACCAAGTTTCAGGCAGTTTCGCTTAAGACTTCAGAGTTGTTTAAGAATTAACTCCGAAATCATCCCTCAGCTACCTAATTTGTTATTGGCCAAACTCCAAATAGTTAGATTTTGTTTATGAAACAATGTGAACTATTGGTGTAATCTATTCTTGCGTTACATTCGCCTCGAAATGTTATCTTATTTATGTAATTATTCAGAATTTTTCATATTTTGTTTATATTTTTGCCCCTTTTAAATTAAATAAATAAAATAAAAGGAAAAAAATCATAATATTAACTAAAAGAAACAATAGCTTAGACATAATTCCGATGATATAATATAATACATATCTATTCAATACTTCATCTTTACATATTATAATAATTGAACTCTAACATTAAATACATACTATACATTAAATATATTTTTGGAAATTCTTAATTAAATAGTCCTTAGCATCGATTATCAATATAAATATAGTTTTTGTCTGTATCTCTGTCTGTGACCGAACACTAGAAAACTACTGGATAGATTTTGATGAAATTTGGTGTGATAAGCTGATTATCCGGTCATCATATAAAATACTTTTTGTTGCAGAAAAATATCACATCTCTGGGAAACTTGACCTAATTACAACCGCTAAAATCGAAGATGAATCTCAAGTTTAAAAGAAACCTTTGTTTATCTCCTAAATAATAATTATAATATGCCAAATATACAAAAATCCCACTTATAACATAGTAAAGCAAGTAATTCAAAGTAACTTGTAATAAATCTTAGAATTAACCATACAAGCATCAAGATTTTGTTCGTCGGTTCAAGCTCCCTTGAGTCTATCCGATGCACTTGCAAAGCTAAAGTCAAATATTTGCATGAAACAGAGTCTTACGGCTTACCGTCCTTTCAAACGATGTTAGACAAAGGTCATCTACATTTATACCTCTATACTTGGGATAAGTTGATGGCTATAAGTATTGTGTTGAGAGCACGTAGAAGAATGTAGACAAAGCAAAATGTTTTGTCAAAGAATTTAATTTATTAAGCTTTAGGGAGTGAGGAGTTTTGCAAAAGCTTAGGTTCGTTCTTTTAAGCACTAGGTATCCTAGGATCTAAAGCCTAGGAGGTATTCTAGACTGGATTTTTTTTACTGATATTAAATATAGAATGCTTCGAATTGGTAGAGAGTTATCAAAATCGGTTTAGTAGTTACATACTATATCGATTACAAACACACACTTTAATTCTTTTTATAAAAATATTAGTAGACTTAGGTTATAAGCAAAATTATATTGCTTTTATATAATATTGAATATTAATTAAAGCTCTGCTTTTGTAATAATTAAATATTTACCTGGCAGAGTTTTGAAGTTTGGATATTTAGAATTAGTTAGATTATACAGGTTTAATTTAGTTTGCTTAAAGGGCGGAGAATCCCAAATCATAGAAAATATAAAATTTGCTAATAAAATCATAATGATATAGAACCAACTTTAGAAAGAAACGATAGTACAATATTACATTTGAAACAATTTTATCACTACATATTATAACCAAAAAATCCTCCGCCGTGTCAGTTTGTCTGTTCAAGATAAACTCAAAAACTACTACACCTATTTTCATGCTGTTTTACCAATAGATAGAGTGGATTTCGAAGAATATTTTAGTATATAATTACCAGAACCTGCGGAGGCGTCCATGCTAAATCATACTTTATAGCTTTTTCTTAAGTAAAAATTACAAAAAATAACTGCATTTTCGGTAAAAATCTGTGTATCACTACATGGTAAAAAACAAAGTCGCTTTCTCTGTCCCTATATCCCTATGTATGCTTAAATATTTAAAACTACGCAACGGATTTTGATGCGGTTTTTTTTAATAGATAGAGTGATTCAAGAGGAAGGTTTTTATGCATAACTAGCGGATCCCGCGGCATTGCCTGTGCTAAATCTAGGAAAAAGCCCAAGCGAAGCGAGGGCGAGTCGCTAGTAGAATATAATTTAAAGAGATACCTCGTGTAAAACGTCCACCATGAGCTAGGACATGTCTTGGTGCGACATGTAACCTTGTAAACCCAGCTTCACAATTTTCTAGATAGCACATAACCTCTTCTGCTGTGTAGTTATTTCCATCTATGACGTGGTCGTCGAAGGCTAAGAGCTGGTCTCCAGGATGTAATGCTCCACATCTGCAAATATCATTATACACTCAATATACTGTAAAATATTACAAACTGACTTGTATTTGTAGTTTTATTTTTGTGTAACATTGCGTTCATTTGTTTAATCGCTACTAAACTTCATTCGATCACTCGCTGGGTTGAAAATTCTCCAAAATTACTCCAGCTTTAATAAGCTCCTGAGCCGCGCGGCTACCTATTTCATATATTATGTGCGGCGTGCACTCCTCCTCCTCTCCTGTTATTGTAGTTTTGGTAGGGATCTTATTTTTTCTTGCAATTAAAATAGCCTATATTATTCAGTGGTAATGTAGCATTCAAATGGTGAAAGAATTTTTAAAATCGGTCCAGTACTTTTCGAGCCAATTCGTTACAAACATACTGAAATACAAACCTTTCCCCTTTATAATTATATATATTAGTATAGAAGTATAGATTGCTTAGGTTGTTTTTCTTCTAATATAGCTGGTCCATTAAATGTTAATAACGCTATATAATGTACAAGTTATTGTCATTTATTATTGCTTGTAAACCATTACATTGTAATAAATTAAGAGAGAATTTTAAAAATTTTAGCTTAATACAGCATCATCTAACATATTCTATTAATAAAATACAAATTAGATATTATACATATTAAGTACTAGAGGCCCAGGATTCGTACCCCCCTCATTATTATTTTTATATACACGTAAGTTTACTTCTGACTTATGAAAGAAACTGTCTCGGTGGTTTAATATGTAAGGATTTGCGTAAGTTTCGGTTCGAGCCAAGCTTTATTATTGAACCGTTCTTAAAGTAAGTGTCAATAACAAGTATTCTCACAGAGGTTAGCCGCCATGGCCGAAATGGTTGAAATCAGTCAAGATCAGAAGATGACAGGCTTATTTCAGAAAAATCGATTATTTTTGTTTCAATTTAATGTTATAGTATAAATTATTACTAATACTTTTCTATATCTAAATATGTATTTATTACTTTTATGAAGCGAAAAGTCACTCACTCGTTTAAAAATATCGAAAACCGCTGATAATAAAGAGGTAATTTATAGTTTGTAGATGTCTGCTAAGAAAAGATTTTACCACAGAGCCGGATTAAGGAGGTTTAATGGCTCTCGCAAGTTTGTACGTATTTTTTTTGTGTTACAAACTTTAAATTTGGCAGGGAACATCCATAAAAGTTTATTTATAAAATTAATTTAAATTTAACAAAAATTATAAAATTTAATTACACTGCGAATCCTACTTCTCCAAATTAGGGGATGCAAATTGGCATATCCCATCAGCATTCTCACCCAACTTTTGGTATACTAATTAGCTAAGTTAAATTTCTAGTTCGGGTAATATTTTATTTGTTTTGAGAGTAAGCATTTGTTCTAATCTAAATGCCAGCTCGAAAGCTCTAGTTTACCTAATCATCATCCGGTGAAATGTTGGTTCTACGAAAGCTCATATTCATAACAAGTATCACTACATAGTATAAAACAAAGTCGCTTTCTCTGTCCCTATATCCCTATGTATGCTTAAATCTTTAAAACTACGCAACGGATTATGATGCGGTTTTTTTTAATAGATAGATTGATTCAAGAGGAAGGTTTATATGCATAACTAGCGGATCCCGCGGCTTTGCCTGTGCTATATCGAGGGAAGAGCCCGAGCGAAGCGAGGGCGAGTCGCTAGTAATATAATATTTTTCAATTTAAGATTCCTAATAAATATGGTAAAAATATTTTATATAGGTATTATTCCGGTTAATATACGAGTAGAGAAGAACTTTATCAAAAAAAATCTAGAATAAACTGACCATAAAAAACTATAAAATGTGTGTGACATATTTTTTTTCCTTTATTACTTAACATCAAAGAAAAATAAAAGGTACTTTAAATTTTATTCAAAATCTAATTAAAAGGAGTAGCTTTTACACGGACAGCGCTCATTAAAAACATAAAATAAAATATCCCTCGTCAATCTCAACTAAATAAAGACCTGTCAAAATCGCCAAATTCATATTTTCCTTAAATTTTGCTATTAAATTTTTCTTTTTCTAAGTAGAAAAAATCCTTTCTTAGGTTTACGCGAATATTTTACATTTTAAATGAATTTATCTCTTCTAACAAGTATATAAACCCCTGAGACGTCAAATACCTTAGTCTCTGACTCTGAATCTGAATGATTTCTGCAAAGCATTCGTAATGTTGGGAACCAAAAATTTTAATAAATCCGCAACAAAATCCAAAAAGATAGTTTCATTTATAATAGAAAAAACAAATCTTGAATAAATGAAGAAAGCAATAGCAAGGTTCATAAGAATAATACTAACGCTCTTCTAAAATCGAAAAAGATCAGCAAATGCATTCTAAGATTCGAATAATTCCATCAAATTAGCAATATATAGCAACGGTTAGAAGTTCAAGTTACTTATACACATCTTAAAAGTAAACAGGTCTACTAAATAGTGTATTTTTAAGTATATTACACAACCGTTGAAATGATAAGTATGATAATATATTAGTTCCGTAGTTATTAACAAAAATAATAAAATAAATAGAAAGAAATAAATATGTTGGAACATAATTACAATAGCGCCATCTAGTTTCGTGGTAAGCTACGAAGCTTGTGTTACGAATACCAGATAGACATTAATAAATTTATAATACATACATATTATAAATATAAGCACCAATGACTGGAGTACAAACATTCGTGGTCAACAAATGAATGACGCAGCGGGACTCGAACCTGAGACCGCTGGCGCTGAAACCGGGTTCACTAACAACTGAGCCAAACTTGTCATCAAAATAATATATTACTTCAGTAACTTTAACAGGTATTTATTTCGAAGTCTCAGAAAGGCCGGAAATGCGAAATAGCCAACCGTGATTTTAGCTTTGAGCGAGTTAACTGAGTTAAAGATACAACGGCAGCTACGATAAATCGAGCCACCTTTATGAATATCCAACAAAGCTCTGGCTACTGTAGATACCATACGATAGGTTCATATTGTAAGGAAAATTATATTATAATATTTAATAATATTATTAACTTCGCTTTTAATAATTATTTTTTACTAAAATGAAGGAAACAAAGTACACTTATTACACTAGCGACTCACCCTATTTCGCTCGCGCGGTAGTGGAAGATGCGTTTAAGC
This sequence comes from Boloria selene, assembly GCA_905231865.2. Classification (NCBI taxonomy): domain Eukaryota; kingdom Metazoa; phylum Arthropoda; class Insecta; order Lepidoptera; family Nymphalidae; genus Boloria; species Boloria selene. Next base: position 2,014,547 of record HG993138.1, on the reverse strand, counting down.
GGATAGTATAGATTTCTCAGAGAGATGACATTTTACCACAGTACTGACTGACTGACTGTAGCCTACTAAAAGACATAAAATTCTAAAATATTTTGAATTTTAATTTAACATTAAAAACCTAGTTTCCTTTTTAAAGACAACGGTATGGTGTAAAAATATAATAATATATTTGTAAATAATACATTTTAAAAGTATATTATATTATCTAAATAGTCCATTCTAATTCGAAAAAGAAATGCACTGTAAAGTACTCAAAGGATTTGAATAAATGTTCGTTCGATCATAGAATCTGCAGTAGTGAATAGTGCTAAATAACTAGTAATCGGATTCCTCTTTACATAATGGAAGTAGGTACGTAATAATTAAATTTTGTATAGAGCATTTTGATACTAAAAAAACAGAAAATTTGAAGTACGATCCCATCATCCCGTTATTTTAATTAATAATGTTATAAATGTGAAAATTTGGGTGGACGTATGTTTGTTACTAAATTATCCCAGAACTAAGCGGGTATAGATGAAGTATGGCGCAGAGATAAATTATAATTTGAAATAACACATATGTTGTTTTATAGGTTTTCCTTCATCTAAGACAAGAAAGAAAAGGAATTGAACCCACTGTACTCGGTTTCCTAAATGAACGGGCTACCACTGAGCTACTACTGCCTCCTGTCAAGAATATTAAGATGTAAAATCTATTTCAAATTATACTAGAATTTTTTTGCCCATCAGATATATACTCACATTCAAACTTTACATTATAAGCGAATAAACTATTTTAAGCTTATTATAAAAAGAGGCAACTCTTGCAATAGCTATTTATATATATATATATGTTTCTAAGAAACTACAGTCTTGCGAAAACTATGGAAGCACACTTCATTGAAAACCTTAAGCTATGTGCTGACAGACTCGCCATAAATGAACCTAGTTTCGTATTTGTACTAATACTGCTTTTCCTGAGGAAATGGTTAAAGCTATTGAAATCGTCCCAACATTAAACCAATGTTTTCTATAATTCAATTTATTTCAACTTCAGATCGAAAATTCACATAGAGGTAACTTATGAATAAGTAAATGAAACTGGCTCCTTTTCATCAAGTTTTTTGCGTATAGTATTAGTTTTTTCGAAGTTTCTTTGAGACCCTTAGTTTTGAGTTAAACATAATATGTACATTTTATGATAAAACCTTTTAGAATGTAAATAAATAAATACGTTGGGACATCGTTAGCGCCATCTAGTACCGTGGTAAGCTACTAAGGAAGCTTGTGTTACGGACACCGGATAGTTGATATACATATTATATAAGGGTAAATACATACATATTATAAATATAAACAGTCATGACTGGAGTATAAACATCCGAGTTTAACAAATGTATGTCCCCGCAGCGGGACTCAAACTCGCGAACGAGAGTAAGGTCACACAAACTACACCAAACGTATTATCATATAATATAATATAATATAATATATATGTCAATAATTTATATTTATGTCCATAATGTTGGCCCAGCAATTTTCGAATTTATAAGAAATAGAAAATGTTATGAAGTCTGCCCCGTATGTGCAAATAATATCATTTTAATAAGGCGGTTCTTTTTGAGATGTATTTATATATACGAAAAGAAATACTATAAGATAACATAGGTAGAAAGCCGTTAACACACAAATGATTTAAAAAATGCCGTTAGTAGATACAGTAACAAGTACACACTCTCATACATTTCTTTATAATATCAGAGTAAACAGAGTAAAAACTTACCTATCGCTGATACTCGCAGGTAGAATGCTTTCAATATAAATAGCGTTACAACTTCCTACTCTTTGGTATGTATCTGAGCCTGAACTATATACATCATCAGAATATCGTTGGTTGCTTAAGAATAAGCCAAGATCCTCATTACACGGTCTCTCGATTTCAATTAGTAAGGGACCAGTAGCCATCTTCACTGATTCCATGATTGATACGTCGTATTCTATAGTAAGACTGGTCACTTGAGGGCAGTTTTGGAGAATTTGATGCACTTCTGATAAGGTTTTGTTTGTTAGTGATATCTGAAAATAAATTAACATCTTAGTCGAAATTATTGAAGAAAAGTTGTTTTTAGTTAGTTCAATTATTTTTGATTTAATAATTTTATGTTTTTCCCTAATAAATATGCAATTGTGCAAAGAACTTATATATTTATTACGCAACAATAATGTATTTTTTTTAATTAACAGAGTTTTAAATAATACTTATTATTAATAAAAAATCAATAATTAAAAAAATTAAGCTTTTGAGTTTTAAAGTATCTAATGGTAAAAATAACTGTAATACTTACATGATCTACTTTCAACAACCTATCACCAGGTTTTATTCTAGAAGTGTTGTATGCTGCTCCTCCAGGCCTCACATGTGTTACTACTAGGGGTAAAGCATCTAACGATCGGCTATTTAGTACTAAATCGGCACTAGGCGCCGAATTTTCAGGTAAACCTCCACGAATGGTAACTCCTAAAGAGCCATTGATTTTTTCAAGAGGTACTTCTGCTAACTTGGTTGTAATATACAAAGAATTTTGAGATGCTGAAAGAGAATTCGAACTAAATGAACCTGAAACAATTTTTATAGTAAATATTTTATTTAAAAACCAAATTTACTATATAATAGAGATATAACAGTATTCAATGAAGTGAAACGATATAAACTCGTTTAAAATGAACCTTTTATGGTCAAGCTTTTGCGGAAAAGTATCAAAATAAATTGTTAACTTATGTCTGTTTGTGGCTTCTGTTTGCTGGTTCCTAACTTTTTGACAGGATGTTGGATTTATCTTGCAATTTTCCCCGTTTTATTTTCGTGTGTTTTCCGGAATGTTACAAGTATGATATGTAGTATAGTCATTATTTTATTGTAGAAAACGTATATTCTTTTTCCACAATAATGGTGGTAACAACTTTTCTTTGCTATATATTAAAAAAAATGTTCAGACATTTTTATAACAGCGCCATCTAGTTCCGTGGTAAGCTGCGAGGCTTGTGTTACGGATACCAGATAGTTGTTATACTACACATATAAATTTTAAATACATACATAATATAACTATTAACACCCATGACTGGAGAACAAACATTCGTGCTTAACAAATGAATACCCCCAGCGGGACTCGAACCCGGGACCGCTGGCGCAGCAAGTAGGGTCACTACTAATTGAGCTAAAACGTGTCGTCATATTAGCTCAATACTACGAAGACATTAGAAAAATATCTTATACAAGTCAATTTTATAAAACTAAATCCGTTAATTCATCATCATTTATTTTATCAAAACTAATAGAAATTATGATAGCAACTATACCAATTACTTACCATAATTTGGCATGTAATATTCAACTTCCAAGGACGCTCTTTCTTCGACATTGTCTAAAAGTCGGAGTACTTCTTCATTTGTCAATCTTGCAGTTGATATGCCATTAACGCTGCAAATTCTATCTCCTGGAGCGAGTCTATCTGATTCTTGGGCTACGGAGTCCTTCGTGAAGCCCACTATTGAAGGTACTACTCCTGGCTCTGAACGACCTGGATAAAGAAAAAAAAATATTAAGGGACTAAAAACTTAATAATACTTAGTGGGTAATAAGTATGAGGAGTCATTTCGAAACCCTTAATTTAAAATAGGTCATTAAAATTTACTTATAGCAATTTTACAAGTAACGAAGCCACGAAAAGAGCATATTATGCACCGTGACTTAGAAAATCATAATAAGTACAAAAAATTGAATTTTATAAAAATCATATTTCAGAAATTCAAATATCGCGTATTTTTATTTTTGTGAAGAAAAGGAAACTTAACCGTATTAAAAGAAAGTCCATATTGCTTACTACTTTTTAATTTAGACATTAAATTTTGTCGAAACTAAATGCTAAGTTACAGCGAATTAGCTTCAATTAATATTATCCTTACAAAATGTTTTAAAATAATATTTTCTTGTATGGAAATCGAACCACTTAGAAATTTCTAATATAAACACTACGTTGTTTATTTTTGATTAATTTGCGGGTTCGAAGTCAAAAAGATTCCAATTTACTATAGATTTTGCATTAAACATTATTTTGTGTTAAATAAAACAATGTTTTCTGATTTTGTCGAGGCTTTATTTTGATTTTTGGTTCGTCCGAAATAATCCAAAACAATGGTTTCATTCAAAATGACAAATATTCGTGTAAATCTAAGGAAGTATTATTTATACATCATGTTTAAACTGTGTTCAAATAGATAATAATTATTTGCAAGATTAAACGAAGGTCCTGCTAATTGATTAACGTACATTATGCAATCAATTATGGAGCCGACCTAACGCGAAAACGAGTAGAGTAGTAATCCAAAACCAAATAGATTAATGTATAGTATTAGTTTGATTGGTTCCTGTTTGTAATAAAATTTATCGAAGCATTGATGATTAATTGATTTTAAACTGAAAATTAAGTAAACAATAAAATATCTTTACAAGTAATTATACTGTATTAAGCGGTGGATTTAAAAATATTGTATTAAGCTCTTTTTACCGTTTTACTGCTGTGTATGGATCATATGAAGTGGAATATGCCATTATTTAAATAGATTTTATATTAGTGTAAGTAGGTAGTTCGATAGAATCACTCTTTAAGTGCTGTAACAACTCCGGCACGGGAGTGTTATATCATCAACTTGTTACCTCTGGTTTATTTTAATGTGAATCAAAAGTTTCTAATAGATTTTTGAAGAAAAAATAAATAACAAAAGGCCTGAACTGGAATCGAACCGTAGACGCGTAATAGCAACCATTTACGCTAGTCTCTAGATAATTGTATAGTAATTTTATCCATTACTTGTATACTAATGCAAATAAAATATAATTGCATTTTAATTATACCTATTTGTTAAGTTTTACTCTGCTCTTGTGATAAGTTAGTAACGTAAAATAAAAAATTACTTGCTTCATATAAAGATTTCCTTTAATTTAATCAGTTTTATTTACATAAATAAAATTGCTGAGTTCATTGAAAAAGGTTTAATTGAAAGGAAAATTAAAAACTTACTAAGAGAAAAAGCAAGCACGAAACAACATTTTTATTACGGCGCGTGTGCCTTGGCATGATATTAATTTTAAACGTATCGATTTCAATAAATGAAACCATGGAAGGTTCCGGAGGAAATTAAAAAATAATTTAGTTTGAAATTCACGAAGCATTTACAGAAGTTACTAGTGGTTAACCCTTACTTCGTCTGATTTAAAATGATAGATATAAACACCAACTTTAATTTAATAAGAGATGTATTCAGAATAGTCTAATATCTTACATATAAAGTGCATCACATATTAATTTACGTGTAGGTGTTATCTGTATTAGAAAACTTTATGAATATTATATCATATCACATTATCCTAGCAATCTGAGAAACTACTGTATACGTTTCAAATAGATATTATAAAAAAACCGAACATATTAAACTACGAACTATCAGGGTAAAAATTAGGTAAAATTAAAAAAACATATATTACATCATATAAGGGAAGGCAATTGTAATCTTAACTCTCGCACCCGTAATATTATTTTTTATTACACGTTTGGCGCAGTTGGTAATGACCCTACTTTCTGCTCCTGCGGTCGCTGGTTCGAGTCCCGCTGGGGGCATTCATTTGTTCAGCACGAATGTTTGTTCTCCAGTCATGGGTGTTAATATTTATATTATGTATGTATTTAAAATTTATATGTGTAGTATATATCAACTATCTGGTATCCGTATATATATAACACAAGCTTCCTTCGTAGCTAACCACGGAACTAGATGGCGCTGTTGTAAAAATGTCCCAACATATTTATTTATTTATTTATATTGAATCATTTTCAATATAGTTACAAGTCGCTTTGAAGTAAGTCGCATAGAAACCTAGTCAGGAAATCTGTATGTCTGATTAATCGTAGCAAGTTTTTGAAAGACATGTGAAGTCCGCCCACATTGGGCTCGCGAGGTCCATCTCGCCTTATCTTAATTAGGGCAGACAAGAAAGCTTGTACTTAACAAAGCAGTGGAGTGTTAAAAAGGGCTAAAAGATATTATCAACATTGAGATAAGAAGGACTAAATTGTATATTAAAACGAATAAAATATTTTATTATTATGAAATGTCTAATTTTCTCAAGAAAATAACACTAATATAGCTGTTAAAAATAACTAGAGCGGCGGTTAACAATGTCATAAACTTGACGCCATAAAAGAATTACGATTGATCGTAAATAGGAAGTAAGATATAAAATAGTCTTAAGCAACCTTAATTTTAAGCTGAAAAGTTTAAAATTAAAGATTGTTAAATGTCTTCGTAAAAATATTTGATTTCAATTTGTTTAATAATTATGAATGGAATAGTAGCTTCAACTACAAAAACTTTTTGGCCTTATGATTTAGTAAATCGAAATAAAATCTGATGTAAATTGATTTGTAGTAGTTTTAGCCTGTTATATGTATAATAGTATATACAATAACTAAGTGACTAATATTGCAGCTTGATCCCAAAAAAACTTGTAGATTCGGCGAATATGTCTATACTTTGAATCGCTAGTAATGTAATAAAGGTAGTATATTTTTTTGAATGTCTAAAAAGAGGTTATAAGGAAAGTCGAAGAAATATGAAAATTGATGTTTAAGCATCTTATTATATTGCCCATGGGAAATTCCTTCGGGCTCACTGCTTGTGTCAGCATAAAAATTACAGTGCGGTTGTAAGGAGCAAATGTGAAAACTTGCTAGTTTCTATATGAAATTATTTACGGAAAAATCCGATCAAACGAAACAAAAAAAAAACATTAAACTTTAAAAAGAAAGAATCCAATTAATTTTTTTTAATTTCATACTTATATAAATTACATAAATATGAAAATTTTGGGATATTGTTACTCACAGCACCATCTAGTTCAGTGGAAAGCTACGAGGCTTGTGTTACGGATACCTAATAGATTATATACAACACATATTATATAACTATGAATACATACATACTATAAATATAAACAGCCATCACTGGAGTACAAACCTTCGTGCCCAAAAAATGAATGTCCCCAGCAGGACTCGAACCGACCACTACAAACTGAGCCAAACTGTCGTCAAATATATAAATATGAGTGATAAATGAAATCAGTCATCTTTTATTAATAACACAATAGATCAAACATAGCATTCTTTTTATTATATTATCTATGCACTTGAATTTTACGTGAGGGATGATAAGGGTAGTGTTTGCATATTCACATATTCATGTTTTATGAAAGTAAACAACTTTATTTATTCAGCCGAAATCGCAACTCCTTTCTTTTGAATAATTTCAGAATTCATAAGAAGATAAATATTTATTTGTTCTTTATCTATTTATCCTATTTATTCGGATATTTGAGTTCAATGTGTTTCGAGTAAAATATTTGATACAAACAAGAAGTTCGTGTTTTGGAATAAACCTTTGATGCTTCAATCTTTAATTTGTGCTGAGTTGTATTAAATTTTCATTAAATTTGATTAACTTTGACTTTCTAATAAATTATTAACAGAACACGTCATAGTGGGTAATCTTTACTCATATCAAAAATATGAAAGTGTCTCGTCTGTTACCTTACTCTCGTTTAACTCCTGAATAGATTTCGAAAGGTTTTAGGACAAGATGTTTTCCATTTATATGGAACCATTTACAAACATACGATTATATTATAATATTATAAGGTATCTTAATCTATCTGCATGCATCAATGATATCAGCACATTCTCATAATCATTTGCGCCCTTTTTAATTGTTTGAATATCATATAGAGCTTAGCTTTTAGTATAAATCTTAAAGAAAATGTCTGCACTATAATGCATTAAAATTATTTGTACAGATATTACAAATTTGATAGTACGTTATATGGCTCTTTTACTCTTGAATAAATTTTCGTATTTTTTCATTAACTTACTCGTAGTTTCGAAACCAGTATGCAATTATTTATAGTATTTTTTAATATTTGAGTCATATTTTGAAACTTTAAATATGACATGTTCATGTTCATTTGACTAGACATTACGAGTTATATCAGCGTTTTAGTATACGCCAATCTATGTACCATACATGTAACTAATGTACCATACATTAGTCATATAAAAAGCAAGCGTTAATCACTGTAGTCTATTCAATTAGTTTTAAAATCCCACTACTGGGTACGGTAGCCCATATATAGCAAGGAATCAAGCCAAGCCAATAATATGTTAGCTTTCACAATTCTCTCGTAAAATTGATATGTTCTATCAGACATGAAGGTTTTACCATGTTTTCCTTAACCGTAGCTCACGAATCACTAGCTACATACCAATTGAAAAGGGATATCCGGTACGTAACAATGTTGACAATGCCAAACGATCGATGTCGTGTACACGCCGTCCAACGCCAGTTGTGTTATATGCAATCACTGATATTATTACGCTATTAGGTACAGAGCGAGCTTTGGATGTGAACCAAATGACTGTGTCGAACGAGGCCTAAAGCCGTTTTGACCGCAAACTGCGTGTTTCTGCGAATAAAATGTTGTACCAATATTGCAACTGCTAATGGTCTTATTTTTATTGGTTGAGGCTATATGGGATAAAAAGTCCGCGTTAAATTTAATACTGCATTCCCATTTTGGTTTAAAGTGCTTTGTTATAGCATACCATATACCATAATATAAAAGTGATGTTATAATTTATATCACTTTAGATCGCTAAGTCACTGAGAATCTCGTTACCAAAACTTAAGAATTTTACCATAGTAAATATTAAAAACTAAGACGTTTACTATGATAAGTAATAAATAAATAATATATATAATTTATATAATAAATATATATAAATAATAATTAAATATATTGGGGCATTATTAAGCTTGTATTACGGATACCAGATTGTTGATATACTACATATATAAGTTTAAATACATACATGTTATAAATATAACACACATAACTACAAACTTCCGAGTTTAACAAATGAATGCCCCCAGCGGGACTTGAACCCGCGACTGCTGACGCAAGAAAGTAGGCTCACTATAAACTTCGACAAACGTGTCGTCAAATAATATTAATGAAGATCTTATATTCTGTCCAAAATATTGTATTTAATCAATTTATAGATGTTTTATATTTACATAAATGTATGTAAGCTAGTATATGTATAATTTTTTTGAACGTTTTAAGAAAGAATTACATTTTTTACACGCTTTTTATTAGCTTCACCTGTATGTATGTTTGAATGTTTGTTTGTAACCGACTTCTTTGGGCGCGATTTTGACCCACTTTAAACGGCCAGATTTCGTTCAAACTTTGTAGATTTATTGAGGACCGATGACAATACACTAATTTGATAAAATTATTCCATTTTTCAATTTGCAAAATATGATTTTTGCTAGAAAAAGTAGAAAATAAATAATAGTTTAAAAAAACTAAAAAACACGCTTTTTATAGAAAACCGGACTAAAAAATAGAAAATAAAATTTTATTTTAAAAAAAGCGTGGGGTGCTTTTTAAGATATTATCGAAATGATAATGACATGCACCCCAACCTTTTTTTTTTAATAAAATTTTATTTTCTATTCTTTAGTTCGGTTTTCTATAAAAAGCGTGTTTTTTAGTTTTTTTAAACTATTATTTATTATATGAATTATTCGTATGTAATTTTGGATTACATTAAGATATTACGTTTAACACAAAATTCAATAGAAATTCGTCACAACAGCATAAATTCTCGTAATTGTTTATGAGGCTTTCATCACGTTGTAATTTAATTTTTCAAACAATAAACATTTTGACGTAATAAATATTTCGTACAAAATTATATATATTAATGATGTATTATATGGAAGATATATTTTAATATAAGTCAAATTTTATAATCGTCTAGCGATTTACCCTTGCTTCGCTTTAGCGTTGTCCCTATTGAACATAATCTATGTGCTATTCTATTATATAATCTGTTTATGTGTAGTGTATCAACTTTTTGGTATCCATAACAAAAGCCACCACGGAACTAGATGACGCTGTGTCTAATGTATTATTAAAAACTACTACTACTAAATCTGCTTCATCCAGATTAATTGTTCAGCTATTCTGGCATGAAAGAGTAAAAAACTTCCAATTATCTATACATTAATAATTCTTCAATATATAAAATATAAACAAAAAAAAATTAGAGTGTCTATTCATAATAATAAAAAGCTTTTTACTACCTAAATGTATATAATATAAGGTAAGATTGGTTTTTCTTATAAATACACAATTTTTAACATTTTTGTCTGTCTGTCTGTTTGTTTGTTCCTTTTAATCTCCTAAACGGCTAGACAGATTTTGAAGGGACTTTCACTGGCTAGATTGCTGATGTTATCAGAAGTAACTAAGGCTACTTTATGCTTTTATTTTATTTAATCTGAAATTTTTTTGACCTCGCTGAGACAACGACGGCGCTGAGTACAGCTACTTACCACTCATAGCATCATTATAGACCGAAAGCTTAAATGCGAAGCGATTTATCTCTAGTTTTTTTTGCTGTGTAATAGAAATGCTACGAAAGTAAAGAAAAATTGTAGCCATTATAATATTATTTTATTTTAATATTAAAGTAATTTATTATTTTTATTCATTACCTACTAGCCACTTAGTATATAATCTTAGCAGAGATCTATGATTCTCCTGGTCATAATCTATCCATATCCTATATTACATCCAAATCCGTCCTTCGTCTAGCCGTTTCAGCGTGAAGGGATTACAAAAATACATACATACATATTACGCTAATATTAGTATTATTTTTATATTGTGCTTGATTTAATAGTATAGTAAAAGATTTTTTCTTAGCTTAATGTTATTATTCCTTAAACTATTAATAATTAATTAGTCTAACTAAAATACTTTTTTAGATTTACGCGAATGTTTGAAAATATAAACAAAACTATGTGTTTGGATTTTGTCGCGGTTTTATGTTGATTTTTGATTTTCTGAGTTTCTAATGCTTTACAGCAATCATGGTCAAGGGAGAGACTAAGGTATTAGATGTCTCAAAGGTCATAATATAATTCTTACAAACATAGTTTCATTTATAATTGACTAATTTGTCTATCAAAAACCTAAGAAGCAAACATTTTCAATTTACAAGGACTAATGAATAATGATGATAATGACTTTTGTAATAACTTGCTGAGTTTCTTTCGCCAGTACTTCTCAGGTCAGAGGTTTCTTCTTTCCGAACTGTTGGTAGACTCACGACGTTCAGCAAGAAATTGTAACAATATATATGCTGAATAAAATATTTTCATTTGATTTGTAATAAGATATATGCAATTACTTTTAATTTAACTTTATTTGTAGCTCCTTGCTCCTTGAACTCAATTATTTACATACAGTTACCGCCATTTTATGCGAAGAAAGATAGCAAAAAGCAACTACAATATATTCGATTCACAATATTATGTCAATCAAATATATTGAAATAACGACTTACGTGAATGAACATAACTATTACAGGTTATCAAAGTAATGGTTAACCACTTGCGATAGTGACTTTGTCAATGAATACTATGGTTAAATAATTAAACGTAGGTATACCACAACAATTGATACATTAACTGTGTCCAAACACAATAAAGTTAAGCAAAGCTTTAATATAAAATAAAAAATGTAAACAATTTAATTTTTACTTCTAACTAGCGACTCGCCCTCGCTTCGCTCGGGCTCTTCCCTAGATTTAGCACAGCAAAAGCCGCGGGATCCGCTAGTTATGCATATAAACCTTCGTCGGGAATCACTCTATCTATTAAAAAACCGCATCAAAATCCGTTGCATAGTTTTAAAGATTTAAGCATACATAGGGATATAGGGACAGAGAAAGCGACTTTGTTTTGTACTATGTGATAAAATACCCAATAATAATAGTTGTTCACTCGACTATTTAATCAGGTTTATTATTTTAAAGATTAAAAGACTTAATGATTTTATTGAAATTGTTATTATGATAACATACATATTAAAAATAGTTAGTTCATTAGTAGCATTAGTATAATTTTATTTTATTGAGACAATGACAGTCCGGTCGTTACGCGCTCGTTTTATATCCGAGTGATGCGAGTTCAAACCCGGGAATCAAATATTCCTTTATATACAAAAGTTATTTCATTATTTCATATTCATTAAGTGGTAGTCCAGTGGTTCTGTTATTTTCATGTGCGAATGATTTCTAACATGATTACCACTTGTCTTGCGGTAAAGAAAAACATAGTGAGGAAACCTGCATGTCTGAGAGAACCTAGCAAGTTTTCGAAAGACATGTGATGTCTGCCAACCTAAACTAGGCCAGCAAGGTGCACTACGGCCTGATCCCCCTGGATTGAAGGTAGGCCCGTGCCCAGTAGTGGGACGTTAAAAATGCGGAATACATACATATATATTATTTTATTATAAATTAATAATTCGTAATATTTTTATTAATACTATTTTGGTTATAATAATCAATACATATTGTATCAGTTTAAATATATATAATAAATAGACAATAAAGAGGAATCTATTAAATGAAGCCAGCAAGTGATATTAGAGCACAATGAGAGTTAATTGCGCGTTTGTGCCGCCAGGCCGTGAGAGCCGCGAATTGTCGGGGTAATTTCATTTGGTGTGACACGTTAGTTGGACTGACGCTAGTGTCATAACGGAGGTCACTAACATACACATCTTATCTATATATCTATGTGGTGTACTAGTTGAGGGGCTAACAATCTAACTAATAAATTATCGTTCAGAACCCATCAAGATAAATACCTGGTGTAAAGGAATACGAAAAAGTAATAGATATTGTGATAAAAAAATGTATATAAAATTAAAAAAAACTAAAAAACACGCTTTTTATAGAAAACCGAACTTAAAAATAGAAAATAAAATTTTATTTTAAAAAAAGCGTGGGGTGCATGGTGTCATTATCATTTCGATAATATCTTAAAAAGCACCCAACGTTTTTTAGTTTTTTTAAACTATTATTTATTTTCTACTTTTTCTAGCAAAAATCATATTTTGCAAATTGAAAAATGGAATAATTTTATCAAATTAGTGTATTGTCATCGGTCCTTAACAAATCTACAAAGTTTGAACGAAATCTGGCCGTTTAAAGTGGGTCAAAATCGCGCCCAAAGAAGTCGGTTACAAACAAACATACAAACATACATACAGGTGAAGCTAATAAAAAGCGTGTAAAAACGTTCCTGTATTAGCCTGCGAGTCGTCAGCAATACAAGATTCGTATAGCATCATTTGTGTGCCTGTTTATTTGTTTTGTTATTATAAAAAATGTTATAATTTACTCTTTTTTTTTGTACTGTTTTCTACTTTTAATAGTTTTTTTTATTAAAAAAGGAGCAATGAAATAATATTAATAGTACTGTGCTACCTATGTATGTACAGATATGTACATTAGGAGGTGCCAAAAAACGACGATTTTTTTTGCTCTCAGTCCAAAATATCTTAGAAGACTTGTAAAATTTAAAATTAATTATTAAATCTAAAACTAATTACTAATATTATATCTAACCTACTCGGTGTAAGTATTTAATCTAATGTAAAAATTACATAAAAGTAAAATTCTTGTTCCTATTGAAATTATATCTTTTTATTGTTATAGTCGTGGGAAATAAGCTATCCTCCTGGAGCATGTGTGCGTAACTATGTAGTAAATAATAAATATATAAGGAAAAAATATAAATAAAGCCTGATATTGAACCTAGTATTTTTAATTATTATTATTATCAAAACCAATATAAATAACCATCTACGAGCAGTTCCATAAGCGAGGCTTGCGTAATTGAAACCAGATACATTGTATAATATAACGTTAAGTAAATACCTATGTTATACCTATTTATATACTATATGTTACATTATATTACAGATATTGAAAGTTTACTGCATAAGAATTGCTGTAAGATCAATATCGTTGTTAAGATTAATGGAGTAAATGGAGCCAAGACACATCATTCTTTAGTTATAAAATATTTCGAGATACATAACCAAGCTGTAGTGCCAAGTGTTAAGTTATTAGACATGTGCCTCTACTATGGGCTATACTCTATAGGTACTTTTATTCGCTAGCGAACGCGAATGCATGCAATTTAAATACGGTAGGTATTCATGAACTCGCTAACGTTTGCGTGAATATTTTTTTCTATACAAATAAATAACTTGTCAGTGTCTGCTTTTAATATTAAAGTAACAATTGTTCACGAAATTGATATAACTAGTGGTTGCCCCGTGGTCGGAATTCAACCACATATTATCTATACTAACTATGAAAGATATATTTTTGAGTTCTAGAGAAAAGATGTGGAGCTTGAAAATGCCCACAGAAAAGTCAACGACAGCATATGTCTAACTTTTATATTTAAGTTACAAAAAGTAGTTTTTTTAATATTAGTATAGATAATTTAATTTTTAATTTTTAATATTAATAAAATAATTTAAATTATTTAAACACTCTGTACTAAAAAGAAATTATTAACATTATGCCCAACGAAGTGGGCACGGGTCAGCTAGTATTGTAATAAATGAATTTATTATGGTTCTGTCTCACATTCAGTATGTCAAATAGATGGTAGTTTGTGTATTTTTTTATTGATTTAATGTATTTTTATGCATAATTTTAAAAAATATATTAGCATTCTGCACTCCTTCTATAATATCTATACTAATATTATAAACGCGAAAGTTTGTAAGTATGGATGGATGGATGTTTGTTACTCTTTCACGTAAAAACTACTCAATGGATTTTAATGAAACTTTACAATAATATAGCTTACACATTAGAACATTACATAGGCTATAATTTATAAAGATATACTAGCGGAACCAGCTGTTCTGCTCGAGCTAAACATATACCTAGTAAACTATAGTCTATAAGTGTACGATATTTCATACTCCTCAGTCTGCACAATTTTCGTAAAAAGGGTACTAATATATAAAATTATGAATTATTCTCGGACATGATAATATTTATCTTCAGTTTAAGACGTTAGTCATGTTAATATTTCGCACATCAAAATATCGCGAGGATGGGGATTTGAAACCCCTTCACTCGGAATCCCAAGCGAGCGATATTTACTTTCACTCGTTTTGGCAATATTTCCGTACGTACTAACACTATAGTTTTTATTCCAGTAAGCGAATTTGTTATTTGTATGAAGATATTTAAAACTGATCTGTAATACTTTCTTAGATTTACATGAATACTAGACATCTTGAAAAAAACTAGATTTTTTGGCGTATTTACCTA
This sequence comes from Boloria selene, assembly GCA_905231865.2. NCBI lineage: Eukaryota > Metazoa > Arthropoda > Insecta > Lepidoptera > Nymphalidae > Boloria > Boloria selene. The sequence continues at coordinate 1,999,231 of HG993138.1, read as the reverse complement.
CTTATTTTGATTTTTGGCTTTCGGATGCTTTACATCGATCAAAGTCATGGGAAAAATTCAGACGTCCTTAAAGTTAATAATGTATATATTCATTTAATATAAACATTTTATTGATAAAACTATCTTTTCAGATTTCAAATGTCATTCCCTCTTCTTTCCCATAACCTTGTTTGTCATACAGAACGCAAATCGTCGGAGTTCTTTTTAAGTTAAAATATTAAATATTATATTTTTAAACAAATAAATCCTATCACTGTTTATCTCTTATGGTATCATACACCATAGTTCTTGCCATAACCGGCACAATGGTCTGTCTCAACTGATTTACACAACAAGCGAGCGGACGCATGTCTTAAAATATTCAGGTCGCTTGCTACATTTGCATCTGAAGCGTCTTGAATAGATGCATTGATTACACTTTAGTTGATATTATAGGGTTTCAGTACTAGTACTGGTTTAATACGGCTTCATAGAACAATACTAACACTATCGTTTTTATTATTTAGACGACGTGTTTGGCGCAGTTTGTAGTGACCATACTTTCTTGCGCCAGCGGTCGCGGGTTCGAGTGCCTCTGGAGGCATTCATTTGTTAAACTCAGATGTTTGTACTCCAGTCATGGGTGTTTATATTTATAATATGTCTGTATTGAAACTTATATATGAAGTATAATATCAACTATCTGGTATCCGTAACACAAGCTACCTTCGTAGCTTACCACGGAACTAGATGGCGCTGTGTGTAATAATGTACTAATATATTTTTATTTTTTTATATTTTTATATATCGTACAAATACGAGAGTATATTTGTGTTGAACTTAGATCTGTTAGGTTAAATTTTAACAGAATGCTTTCAGTAAATACCGTTTTTTTTGTGGAATTTCGCGGTGGGATGACATATAAATGTTATTTTCTTTCTGGATAGATTTCCTGTATGTTTTATGGATGTTTGACCGACTTTAAAGAGTAGGAGTTTATAGGTGATGAAAGCTTTATTTCTAATATATTATAGTAGAAAAAAATATTTTTTGCTTCTTTTCATTTAAAATATGTAATTTATACCTTCAATTGACATTATTTGTAAGTCAATACTTCTGTAGATACTAAATACTATTTCGGTAAATTAATCGTTTTGATAAATAAAAAAACTGGTGTGATGAATTGTTAGAAACCATACTTAGTTATAACATTTCTTTAAATAGAAGAACGTGATTAAGAATTAAAAGGACTTTGTCTCTACATCGATTTCTTTCTCAGTGAGTCTTTGAGTTTACTTTGTAGGGGACTACTCACTAGCTTAAAGTTTTTTAACACAATGCTGTGCTTTTCTTTAAAAACTTGTCATTGCAATGTTTGTATAAGTTTTATTTGAATGATAGGAATAGAAAAAAATCTTATGCTTTAAACATATTATATAATAATTTATTATAAATGAAAAGATAGTTTTATTTATAATGTCAAATATTATAGAATATAATTTTTAAATTAATATTAATAAGAAAGTATTACAGTAGTAAATAAATAACTCATATTCCCAAGCTTTTGTTAAGCTTAAAACACTATACCGAGTAAGTCTTTCAGTTAAATGTGTATCAACCATTTTTTCTCATGTATTTTGCATTCTTCGTGACATTAAATAAATATATAAGGGTACTTAACACAATGTGCTTGTTACATTCGGTAAATCCATGGGTTGACTGGAAGAAATCTCTTATAGGGATAAGTCCACCTTTGCCTACATCTTTTAATATTTAACTTCTTTGTAACATTTTTAAGTGCAATAAAGAATATATAATTCATTTGTCCATTTCCTCACCATGTTTTCCTTCACCCTAAGACAAATTGTTGTTGAAATTGATTTGTTTATAAATATGTCCTCTAAATAGCGTACTATTCAAATTATTGTGACATCACACCCAGTAGAGGAGTCGCGAATTAATCCGAAAAGAAAGTTTCATTTAAAAAGACAAATTCGCGTAAATCTAAGAAAGTATTACATTAAAATCCTCTTATATTATCAGGCTAGCTCCTAAAAGTCGTTCAAATCAAGCTGTAAATGCTCTTTAGAAAGAACACTGGCTAAGTGGATCTGTTGAATTAAAGATATTTTGCAATCCTCGAACAGTCGGGCAGACAATGGACAAAATTGTATTACGGATACATAAGTGTAGCGCTGTTTTCTATATACCAGTATACTACATAATTGCCTCGGTGGTGTAGTGGCTAGCATGTACGGTCATACATCGAGAGGTCCTGGGTTCGAGTCCCAGGTCGGGCCAAGTTTAGTTATTGAGTCTTTCTGTTTAGTAAGCCTCAGTAATAGCCCGGAGTTGGGAAGTTGGCGGTGAGTCACTCCCGTGCCTCGGAGAGCACGTAAAGCCGTCGGTCCTGCGCCTTAGCTCTCACTGGTCGTGTCGAGTAGTCGTCCCACCGGAGTATGAGAGTGATAGGAATAGAGAGTGCACTTGTGTCTGCGCGTACACTTGTACACTATATCTCCTGCGCAGTTGGCCAGTCTCAATGAGATTGGCCGCCATGGCCGGAATCGGTCGGAGAACATTATTACATATTTGTACTCTCGTAATAGCTGGTGGTAATAGATTCGATTTCAGCAATTTAGAGACAAATGTTTTTAATAATAATTATACAAGTACTTTTCAATGTACGATTATGTTTGTAGGTTTACCAACTTAGCAATCTATTAGCAAGCAATTGAGTTAAAGACTGAGTGATTTTTATTTTGGTTAATACCTATATTAAAATCCTTTCTAATATGATATATAATATCAGGAAATATATATTTATTTTTAACTCTAAGGTTGTTTATTTTAAATTATCGATAGCAAGGCTCAATAGAGTCAACAAAATAATACTGTTGAACAATTTTGGTATGGGTATTTTCAAATACAAACAGACATACATATTATTACATATAATTCATATATGCTGAAGTTTCAAACATAAATGAAAATAAGTGGTATAATATAGTCATTCATAATCTTATAAAAAAGCTTTCAAGAAATAAAATCAATGATTTACATAAACGATTTCAGATACTCGTATCTAATACATATTGCAAGTCGCAAGATTGTCTTTACTCTTAAACATTCATTTCAATAAATTGCAATGTACTTAGTAATAATGCACCTCGATTCGATATTACTGTAATTTTCACTAGTGCTTTCTTTATTCGTACGAAATATTTGAATATTTTCAACAAGATTACAATTTTAGAACTGAGTTTTTATTTATTCCTTACTAGCGACTCGCCCTCGCTTCGCTCGGGCTCTTCCCTAGATTTGGGACAGGCAAAGCCGCGGGATCCGCTAATTATGCATATAAACCTTCCTCTTGAATCACTCTATTCTATTAAAAAAACCGCATCAAAATCAGTTGCGTAGTTTTAAAGATTTAAGCATACAAAGGGATATAGGGACAGAGAAAGCGACTTTGTTTTATACTATGTAGTGATAAATAAGCATAAATGTCTACAATTTTTACGTTTCAACTGCTAAATAGATTTTGATGAAACTCGAATATTTGATATATTATGTAGTGTGAATGTCTACAATTTTTACGTTTCAACTGCTAAATAAATTTTGATGAAACTCGAATATTTGGTATTGTAAATTTCATTAAGATGTTCTAATATACTAAAAAATTAAAATATATTTAATAGTTATACTTATTTTTAACATATTGCTTCCATATTTAAATAAATTCTTTTACTTTACATTACATGCATCAAAACGGGTTCGCTCGCGCAATATCTAGGGAAGAGCGAGCGGACCCGAGCGAAGCGAGGTTGAGTCTTGAGTAATTTTAGAAGATAATTACTTCGATCAACAATAGATTGTTGATCGAAAGATATTTAATAAAACAGTTTGAAATACAATATTTTATTTTAAATAGTACAATAATTTAAACTTGGACACAGATGTTATTTATTCTATATTACTCACTATAACTAAAAGATCAAAATAATTGTATATTCTAATTTATACAAAATCAACAAAACTAGTGTTTTAATATTTTAATATATTCCGTGCAATTTTCTTACTTTTCTTGTAATTTCCATAAGTTCTAAGAGCTTAAAGCTCTCGCATTAAATACATCTCACGTTATAGTCTGGTTTCTACGAAGAAACTCTTATTTTAATTCAAAATATACTTTTGCAAATTAAGACAGTGATAGCCCAGTGATAATGCCAGGGATAACTGAATGATGCGGGATCAAATCCGGGTCTCGCACCTTTGATATTTTCATGAGCCAATAATTTCTAACTTGATTACTACTTGTCTTACGATGAAGGAAAACATCGTGAGAAAACCTGCATGTCTGAGAGAACCTAGCAAGTTATCGAAAGACACGAGAAGTCCGCCAATCCGCACCAGGCCAATGTAGTGGACTATGGCCTGATCCCCCTCATATTGAAGGGAAGCCCTTGCCAAGCAGTGGGACTTTAATAAGGGCTGAATACATACACATACTTTTAGAAATACAACTTCAGTAAATATTTTTAAAATACATTTTTTTCTGTGATCTTACTTGTTATATTGATGTACGATAGTGTAGTTGATTAACAACAATCAATTGACATACTTTTTAAGAGCTGACAGTACGAAACTCTACATAGATTTTGTATGGAAATATCACAATGAGACCGCACATTTGCCGACTTAATTGACTAACTATTTATTGTTTACATCAAATATTTGTTAACTAATTCGATAACTTTGGTGTAACTGAAAATTACTCAGATTTAAACAGCTAAAATAAACTAATAAATGCATTTAAAAATTCATCCAACCCAAGGCTGTGATGATAAGAGAGTTCTTATTGCTTTTTATTATAATATATATTTATAATAAAAAATATAATAATTAATAACACAAAATAGAAAATATATTTTTGTATAATTTATATTTACATTCAAGTTTATTATAATAATGAATTAAATCTGTGCATTTAATGTTTTTGGGAAAATCTTATTAAATAGGCATAGTATTATCGATGCAGAGGCGAAATATATAGTTTGTATTTTTTTGTCTGTCTGTTTTGACATCATTATAAAAAAGCACGGGTTTGTCTATGGATATAATAAAAGCTAATTATTCCGGTTAATATTATATAGAGCTTTTTTTCAGGAACATCCTACATACCTGAAAAACATGTACTAAATTTTAAAACGCAACTAGGGATCAACCCGGGTGGAGCAAGCAATAAAATATATATAATGCAATAAAATATATATAAGGATGGCATTTAAAAGGTAATTGATGGTATTTATTATGGATCTTTAGACTATTCTTCAACTAATCCTCTTAGTATCTATTTGTATATCGCTTCAGAGCTTGAGCTCTAGAATTAAAGAGAGCACACGTTTCCCTGAACGATTTAGTAACGTAAGATGTCCCACTTTGAAAGTATTAATTACACAGCAAATACTCTACTTTATATATTGTTCAAATATCTTAATGGTAAGATGGTAAAATAAGTTTTAATCATGTGGCTTTGCTTTGTATAAACATCTCAGTTAGATTTACGATTTTTTTTGTATTATTTAGTTTCTTTTTCTGGTAATAGACTTTTGTAAGACTTTAAAGCAGTCTACCGACCAGATACTTTTATTTATATGGTTTATTTATAATCTGTTGTATAAAAACCACAAAATACAAGGGTGGATATTAATTTTAAGAAAAATTAAAGTTAGAAGTAATATTTAAAAGTACAGGAAAAATATATAATTCAAAACTAGTGAGATAGTTCTAGGTACAGTTACATATCGATGCTACAGATTAATAAGAAGTACTGTTGACGAGGAATGCTTCCGTTAAACATCGTTTTCATAACTAATAAGGTAACGCGCCCACACCAATTTTATCTTTTTCCGAAATCTTGAAATATCTTCAGATTGCAATGAAATAACACGGAACCGTAATGATTTACACACCTACTTAAAATTACTCTATCTATTAACGAACACTGCATAACAAAAGTGCGTGTGTACAAAGTACACATTTCAGAAGTAAAACTTGAATTTAAATTAAGGCTAACTCTTCCCCGTCTCTGAGTGCTATGGACTTATTTTTTCGTTTCATCGAGTTTGAAATCACAACAATTCTAAAGAAGTTTCACTTCAAAAATCCGTTAAATAGTTTTTGAGTTTATTGCAAACAGACAAACTGACAGGCAGACAGACGCAGTCTTAGTATAAATTTCTTAAAGATGACATGTCTTCCCACGGTAAAAAGTGTATTTTATGTTAACTCTGATAGCTATCATCGTACCAAAATTCATCATAAGGAGTCCAGTCATTTTATGATTATGCGATGAACAATTAATAAAAACTACGGATTCGACACATGTTTTCTTTTACTTATAGATGTATTATTCAACTAGCTGACCCGTGCCCACTTCGTTGGGCATATATTAATAATCCTTTTTTAGTACAGAGTGTTTAAATAGGTAATTTAATTGTTTGTAGGCATTTTCAAGCTCCACATCTTTTCTCTAGAACTCAAAAATATATCTTTCATAGTTAAGGCAGCGTTCGTAAGAAACGCTTTCATTCGATCGTTTTTTCTCCGATTCACTTTGCAAAACGGACTACCGCGTAAAAACCTTTTTATTTTTAGGTTTTTTATATAACCTATGACACTCGGCAATAATGTGGCTTTCTATCGGTGAAAGAATTTTTAAAATCGGTTCAGTAGATCCCGAGATTACCCCTTACAATTTAACAAATAAACAAACTTTACTTCTTTATAATATTAGTATAGATATATTAGTATAGATTTAAACAATTGTATAGGATAATTTATTTTAAACGTTTTCAATACAATTTCGTTCACAGAATAATGTTCGTTTAAAACTTAACCTAATGTTCTCAATTCCTATCGCACGCCTCAGCGTTAGCTTCGGAATTAAAGATAGAACACGTCTCTGAGTGGGTGATTCAGTAGCTTAGCAGTTTCTATACAAGCTTTAATTAAAATTCACAAAGTATTTTCAACTGGACATTGATACGAGTTTAAGTTTTTTTTAAATGTAGAAAATAACTTAGCTATTGCCACAATTATACAAATCTTCAGAAATAAACACGTACATGTAGGTCTAAATAATTAATATTCAGGCCTTTTTCAAAGAAAATATTTTGTTTATAAAGAAAATTTTTGAAAAATAAAGCAAGAAAAAGGTTTATTTACATTGTTAGACCAAACCTTTTTTTATAAGAAGAACACCTTTGGCAACCATTGGTATTATTTTTACAGTATTTTTAAAAAAACATTAAAAAATGTCAACATACTCGTAAATTAAATATAAAAAACCTATTAAAAATATTATTGCAATTATTACTGCAACAGTCACTTTTCATATTAATCCCTTAACTCTATCTAGAGAATACGTACATTAGAATAGAATACGTATGTATACGTTTCTTAAAGTTAGCCTTTGAATAAGTCGGAACAAATTTCTTGAATTATATATTATGTGACAGATGTATCCTTTGAGATTTATACCATGTATGTACGGACTTCGCAACAATTTTATAGAGTGTAGAGCATGACTTGAAGTCACTTCATAGTTTGCAGTCTTAGGTTCAGTGCTTAGTTCAATGAGTGTTTATTTTTGCAGAGACTTATAATGATTTACAAAATGCATTTTAGACATGATTTAAATTCACCTTTTTCTATCGTGTGGCCAATAAAAATGCTAGTACGAAGTCAATTTCTCAGGTTTTGAGACATATTTATTTCATTATTTTTTTATTTGAAGATGTCCTTTTAAAAAATTTTTCCAGACCGTTTTCGAATAGTCAAGTATTTAGTATAAGTTCAGTTATTATTCAATTAATTTGCACAGGGGGTCAAGGGCGTGCAAATACGAGTGCACACACTATATTTTCATACTTCGGTAGGACGTCTACTCAACATGGGTAATTTAGACTTAACTTGAGAGTTAAGGCAGGACCGACAGCTTTAAGTGCTCTACGAGTTACAGTAGTGAAACACTGCCAACTTCCCAATTCCGGTGTGTTTCTGAGGCTTTTGTGAGAAAAATATTCAATAACTGAACTTGGCTTCACGCGGGACCAAAACCTAGAACCAGGATAGTAAAAAGAAAAACGATTTATTATTGAACAAGCTATAAAAACATAACTAAATGTAAATGTACCTATGTACAAATATAACAAATTCAAACCTTCTTTCTTGTGAAGTTGGTAGATATAAAAAATACTGATAAAAAATAAAGAGTAATGGCTGGTAAGGTATACTGTCGTCGAATACTCTTCACTGTTCTTCACCTAATCCTCTCAGTGCCTATCACTCGCTTCTGATCTTGAGATTTTGAAGTAAAGATAGCTCACGTATTTCTAAGCTGTAATTCGATCTTGACAGTGTGAGTGGAAAAAATCTTACTCAAAAGAAAAATATTTCCTTATAATAGACTACACTTTCTTACTTGCATTAGATAAAAATTCAAAGTTTGTAAAAAACTTATACTAAAGGGGGTACCTATAGACGAACCCGAGCGAAGCGAGCGTGAGTCACTCCTAACTGTTATATGGGAATAGACCCAAGCGACGCAAGGGTGAATTGCTTGTGATTTTATAATCTAACTAAATTCACCGCTTAAATATGATATTCGAATGAATATTACGATAACGAAAACAATTGAAATAACGAAATTCTAATCACTATTACATTATTATAAATTATATTATAGGATATTATGATAGGTGCTAACCGCGGTGACTCGCTGAGCTAACGTTTCATTATTAATCATGGACAACGGTATAAAAGCTAATGGTATCAATTGTTTAGATTGAATATTATTGAACAGTTAAAATAACAATTTTCAAATAATTCAATCTCAAAATATTTCATCGAAAAAAAGTTTAGTTCAATATAATTATAATAGCTGTAGTTTATCTATTCTGGTTAGTTTAAATTGGTTAAACGTTACTTTCATAAATCCATCTTAGCAGTTTTGACTCGGTTAAAATATTATATTTTATTACTAAAATTTTAAACGCTTTATTGCTAAATCTACAGCATAAACGAATATCAAATTATTTCATAAAAATATTCTAATTTTCATAGACAGTAGTCCAATGCTACGCTCGTTTAGGTGATTGAGTAAAAAGTTTTCGAAGTACACTTGAAGTCCGCCAACTCATACATACCCAACGTAGATAACGGTCTGATCCTCGCCTTAGAGAGAAGTCCACACCCAGCAGTGGGACGTAAAAAAGCTTATTAATTATTTTTTTCATTCAAATGTATTAATTTTATAAGCCTCTAGACCATATCGTTTAAAAACGCGCATAGAAAGTTAAATTTATTCAGTTTGTGTGACGCTTTACTCATTAGCATTTAAACATAACTGATTTTTGAATGAAGATGAAAGAAAGCTTTGAATAAGTTGCGATATTCCATTATATGCAAAAGCAATTTCATTCAAAGGCAGTGGTAGGTAATGCGCTTGTTTGGACAACCGAGCGAACCAGATTCAATTCCGGCTCTGATATTTGCATGTGCGAATTATTTCTAACATAATTACTTGTATTATGAAGGAAAGCATCGCGAGGAAATCTGCATAATATCTGAGAGAACCTAGCAAATTTTTGAAAGATATGTGAAGTCCACCAACCCGCACGAGGCCAACGTGGTGGACTATGGCCTGGTTCCTCGTTGTAGGGAGGCCCGTGCCCAGCAGTGGGACGTTAAAAATTGCTGAATACAATTTCATTAATTTTAATCAGTCTTTTCAGGCATTTATTTAAAATTGCGGTACTATAGATTACATATAGTAGACCATTCTGACGCGTGGAGTTAGATAAGTGTTAAATAGAAGCGACCCAACTCGTTTCGCTTTGGCCTTTAACATAGCACATAATGTGTGTTTAAAAAGTCATAAAACTGGTACGAACATCCCCTTTCTCAGGTTAGTGGTGTTTATTACGTACGTCCAAATTTTTTATTTGTCAGAGCATTCTAAGAAATATTTCCCGAACTTTGTAGTCGTAATAAATAAATTAAATATTTTTTGTTTCTCTGTCTATCCGACATGATAATATCTGAAACGGCATAGACTTTCACTAGATAGCTGATGTTATAAGGAGTAACTTACAGTTATTTCATAAAAATAATTAAGAATCCGCTCAAAAAACTTAAAACGTACTTAGTAACTAGTCCAAGATTATATCACTACATATTATAAAACAAAGTCCTCCTCCGCGTATATCTGTTTACGATAAATTCAAAAACTAAACCGATTTACATGCTGTTTTCACCAATGTATATAATTTGTCAAGTTTTTGTATACATTTACTTAGAGGGACCCGCGGTCTCGCATACGCTAAATCGTTGTACATAGGAGATACTGTTACAGGGAAGGAAAATATGAAATAGATTAATACTCTATATTTAAAAATAAAAGTGGTAGCCCAGTGATAACGCGCTCACTTGGATAACCGAGTGATGCGGGTTCAAATCCGGGTCTCGCACCTCTGATATTTTCATGTGCGAATCATTTCTATCATGATTACCACTTGTCTTACAGTGAAGGAAAACATCGTGAGGAAACCTGCATGTCTGAGAAAACCTAGCAAGTTTTCAAAAGACATGTGAACACGCACTAGGCCAGCGCGGTGGACTATGGCCTGATCCCCCTCGTACTGAGGGAGGCCCGTGCCCAATTACGTTAAAAAAAGGGATGATGATGATAAAAAATATACGCACTACACTATTTAATTAATATAATTTTTCAATGATTTCTATAATTCTATTAGAAAAAATATGTTTTTAAATATAACATAACTATCTAAAAATGTATGAATGTGTAAAGCTCAAATATGTCAGTTGAGCAGCTTTCAAAGCTCTGATTTTTTAATGTCCATTCATAACTTATGACTAACCCGTCACAATGTTAGTTTTGTGGAATATAGAAAAGCTCGAAATAGTTTTTTGCCAACACGTGAGTCAATTTTGTGTCAATTTAAATATAAATAAAGGGACGTGCTACACATATGTTACAGTTTATAATAAATAGCTTAAAAAGTGCGTGTGTACAAAGTACACGTGTCAGAAGTAAAACTTGAATTTAAATTAAGGCTAACTCTTCCCCGTCTCTGAGCGTCTGGTACTATGGACTTATTTTTTCGTTTCATCGAGTTGAAATCACAACGATTCTAAAGAAGTTTCACTTCAAAATGTTTATAACGAAACAAAATGTTTAATCCTTTAGGATATTTGACGACACGTTTCGCACAGTTTGTAGTGCTACTTGCTACGCCAGCGGTTGTGGGATCGAATCCCGCTGGGGGCATTCGTTTGTATTCCAGTCATAGGTACCTATATATTTATAATATGTATGATTTTAAAGTTATATATATGTAGTATGTAGCACAAGCTTCGTACCTTAACACGTAACTAGATGGCGCTGTGTCTAATAAAGTCCCAACATATTTATTACATTATTTAGTATTATTAACTCTTTTTTTTATGGTATAAGGGGGGCAAGAGGGCAGGAGGCTCACCTGATGGTAAGTGATCACCTCCGCCCATGGACATCTTGCAGATGCCAGCTTGCTCAAGCCAGGCTTGCAGATGCGTTACCGGCCTTTTAGGAAAGGGAGGGATAGGGGAGGGAGGGAAGTGGGAGGGAGGGAAGTGGGAGGGAGGGGGAAACGAAGGCGGGGGGTGAAGGGAAGAGGGAGGGGGAAAGAGAGTGGGCCTCCCGGACTCTCTCTCACCGGACGAAACGCGACAGCATAGCTGCCACTTCACGCCGGTCTTCTGTGAGAGAGTGGTACTAATGAACTATACGGGGCGTGCCGGCCCATTCGGTTGCTACCCGAAGGTAACAAGCATGGCACTACAACTAACAAAAGTCTATATTTTCATTTTCATTATACTTTAAGTGACTTATATTTTACTTCAGTAAATAGTCTATTTGCGTATTGAATCTATGAAAACCCGTCGCTACACATATTTTCCTTTACTACAAGAGTTTATTTATTTTATTACCAAATCCTCAAAAAAATCACCATAAAAATCACTACCAACCCTTTTACAATTGCTCGAGATGAAAACTTTTATATGTCTTACTTTACTTGCATTATTTATAGGATTAAAAAAATTACTTTCAAAATAACGGATACAAGTAATGAATTGGTTATATCCAACATCTCAGCAGAAGCTTGAAACTACGAACATTTCGACTAGACTTAACAAGCCCAGATCGAGCTGGCTCTGAGATTCAATTTGCGCCCTTTTAAAGGGAATTAAGTCTAACTTCATTGAATCCTAGATAGATCTATATAAAGGCTTCATTCCATGCTATACTAAATCGAAGAGTTAATAGCGTTACGACATCTTTGCACTATCCAGTGTGATATATTTTACTCTATTTCGACGTGAAAGAAATACAAAAAACACACTTTTATATTTTTAATAATTTTAATATGGCATATAAAATTTCGTGTACTACCTCAGAGGTGGGGTTTTAGGCTTAGGTTATGCTTTTTGAATTGATCTATATAAAGTAGGTGTGTGCTGGAAAAAAAAATTTTTTTAAACGCCGAGCGAAATTATTATTATTATGATGCGATAGCTTTTCTTTTATAAATAAAATAAATATAAAGTACAATAAATAATTATCAAATCTAACTAATATTTCTTAAGATTTTCACGCTACAAACAAACAAAATGATTGACTTTTCTTCATTCTGGCACCATAATATAGCCATGAATTGCCATAAATTTAGTAATACAAGCTATTAAGCCATCGCATATTATGTGCAGCCTCCACTGATTTCGGGTAATTATGTCGATAACGGGTTATTTATCAAACGTCTTAATTGATATACTGCTTTTTGAATTAATAAAGTGGAAAAGCTTTAGTCGTAAGTCGTAACGAGTCGTTAAATATTCATGAACTTGTGAAATTATCATACAATGTCTCTTGCGAAAAAGACCCCCTTTTGTTTTATAGTAATACATCATTATTACGTTAATTTATTTATAAATTTTGTAATTTAATATTACTTTAGAAGAGTTCTTTATTTGCCTGTATATGTGTTGATAACTAATGGTTTTCTATAGTGAAGCTGGCGTGCCTCGGAGAGCACGTGAAGCCGTCGGTCCTGCGCCTTAACTCTCATCGGTCGTGTCGAACAGTCGTCCAACCGGAGTATGAGAGTGATAGGAATAGAGAGTGCACTTGTGTCTACACGAACACTTGTGCACTATAATATCTCCTGCAGAGTAGGCTAGTCTCGATGAGATTACACGCCATAGCCGAAATCGGTTAGAAAACATTATTATTATAGTGAAGCTGTAATAGCTCAATGGTAACTAATTCAGTTAGGAAATCGAGTGAAGCGTGTTTAAAATCCGGGTCTTACGCCTCTCATATTTTCATATGCAAATCATTTCTAACATGTTTACCTCTTGTCTTACCGCGAAGGAAAACATCGTGATGAAAACTTACAAATCACACAAAACCTAGTTACAATATGTGTAGGTATTCTGGTAGGTTGTCTGTTACGCCTCGTATTAAAAAAGCAGACAAATGCCCAGCAGTGGGAAGTTAGTGGGCTGAATATGTACTTTTATTTTATTTTTTATTATTTATACTTGTATATACAAAAACAACTATTTCAATTTTATTTATAAAAGCACCTTTCGTCAATGGTTACTAAACTAAAATCCTTAGACAAACAGAAGAAAAAGCTTCTGACCTAAATTTTAAAAGTATTCTTTACGTAAGGAAGGTTAAAAATGTTTTTTTAATATAATTTCTTAGATAAGGAAGGAAAGTTTTGTGAGCATTTGTTATTTTTTATCAATTTGAAGTATAAAACACGAGAAAACCCATCGATTTTCGCTGAAGCTACCGTATTTTTTCATGCGGAAGGAAAAAGAAAGTTCATGAATGTTCTATTTAAATATATAATAACACTTATAATCTGGGTCGTCGCTTATTGATTAAATATAATGGGCACATTCAAACACTTTAAATATTTTAAACATAAAATTTTAATTATATTATAATAAGCTTTGAAGAGTACTTATTATTAACTATTGCCTCCTGAATAGTTGAGTGTTTTTATTTCAAATAATATTTTTATATGAGCTCAGGCAGTTTTTGTCGAAGTTTAATGTTTATGAATTGACCTTAATATACCGCTTCTCTAAGTATATCTTAAAATTCTAATACTTTCCTCTATTTAACTGAATTCAAGTCAACGCACGGACTAAAAAGGTTTAAACATTTAATATATATATATATAATTTCTCTAAATACACTCGTATGTATATATGGAAATTTAGTGTTTTTTCATTAACAAAATATGATTAAGCTATCGTTGTTTTAAGTAAAATCCTTACATATTCCTAACGCTGATCTTGTCAATTCGTGTAATATACTTTGAAGCATTCAACTTTCACTCTAAAGGTTTTATTCTTCCATTCGATGTAAACGCTTTTAAAAATCATATGCAGAAAAAGAGAGTAAAGCTGAGTACAATAAAATATTTTACAATGCATTGTTGGATTTGGATCGTACTGTTAGTTATGCTTCAATGAAAAGTACACCACTTTTGTTAGTTTGATTTTTCATATTTTGTGCTGATATAGTAGGGTAGCATGTACAGTTATTCATATAGTAGCAGGTAAAGAATTATTCTTACATTCGTATTATAGGAGCAACTCGTAACCAAATAGAGCCTATGTTACTGAGTGATAATGTAGGTTTCTAATGGCAAAAGGATTTTTGAAATCAGTCCAGGAGTTTTTGAGTTTCCTCGTTACATACAAAAATATAAATCTTTCCTCTTTAAAAAAATACTGTTTGTATAAACTACATTTGATAGATAGATAAGAAACTATATTTAGGGAGCTAAACTTCTACTTAAAGTTATATTTATGTAGAAAGATCTTAAAAATCCGAAAAGTACTTCTACTTAAACATAAAAATGATTACAAATCAAAATTTTCTTATAAACTGCAAACCAAACTTAATTCTTCCTTGTTAACGGTTCCACGGACGACCTTTTTGCCTTAAATCAAATGCTTTTGATGTTTTTACAACTCTAGACAACGGAATATCTTGCGATCGTGCGATCAAGTAATTTCCGCTTTCATTCATCGATATAATAATTTGTAATTTCCGTTAAAATCACAAAGAAACATCATATTGTTTTATCTTTCCCACAAAGTATTAACAGTTTCTTGAACAAAAAGTTCATTGAATTGCTTTGACATTTAAAATTGTATAGTTTACTAGCAATTCCCGCGGCTTCGCGTTCGAACTCCTGTTAAAAAAATAGGGATTGGCTTTAGAAGGATGAAGTTTAGCGTTATAATTATATTCATAAAAAATTAAAATTTGGTCTAAAATATAAAAAATCTGGAGAGGGCTTTATCATCTGCGGGAATCAATAACGACTATTTCAATTTAATTAAAAATGTATTATATGAATAGATCGAGATTCAAAAAACTAAGCTAATTGCAAGTCAATACGATAACTTCGCAAGAAGTCTTCATAACTAAGAGTACTTCTATAAGTTTACATCGGCCCCAGCCGTCAGCTGCGCTCTGTTAATTTAGTAATCGCTAGGTTAGAAATCAAGTGCCTAATTCATTTCTGAATGGTTGAACTCTCTCAAATATCTAATATTTGAACTAAATGGATCTAGGGTTAATAATTTGTTAGAAGATTTTGAATTTAATATAGAAAATTTTGAAATTTTAAATAGATTTGTTGGGGAATTATTACTACTATAGCAGTTTTATGTAATATAATAAGAAGAAAGGGAATAGGGAGGGGGGAGGGGGGAGAGGGAGGAGGGAAGGAGAGTGGGCCATCCGGACTCACTCACCGGACGAACCGCGACAGCAGCTGCCACTTCACGCCGGTCTTCTGTAAGAGAGTGGTAGGTACCTACTATACGGGGCGTGCCGGCCCATTCGGCTGCTACCGGAAGGTAACAAGCATGTTCTAGAGTTAAATAGTAGATAAGTATAACAAAGTTACATGTTAAGATTATTGCGCTACAGATACTGTAAATGCGATATCCCAGTTATATAGGTATGTACGTACCAAAATACTTAATATTATGATAAAATAACCAACTTTTTTCAGTAGGTATAGTTATAGTGAAATGGGAACTGAAAAAACATAACAATATAAAAAATAATGCATTAGTAAACTAAACTCAACAAACTGTCCGCGCTTAGAACTTGTGTTTTTATACATGTATACTTAGAAATCATTCATTCTTAATATTTAATTACTAAAATATATTTTCAACAAACAAAATTATGATTTTTAATATTCCATTCAGAATATTTCATCGCATCAAATAATACCTTATTCTTGCATTTGTTAATCCTCGTATATCAAAATGGCTCCACTCCAAGTTCTTTTTCCACAAACTTTTTGTTAGCATAATGTCTATTCATAGTTTGACTTGAGCTGTCTTTTTATACTACAGTGACCTTTTCGATCTTTCTTAACTTTTTATTATCTATTCTTTACATTTGTGAACATCTATTATTCCTTGCTTCGTGTAATCCGCATTATATCCGTAATTCTTAGGAAAATATGTTTGAAATTATAATAGTATTCATAAGCTTTTCTTACAAGTTTGTAACTAACTAATGTAACTAACGACTCACCCTTACTTCGCTCGGGTTCGTCCTTAGGTGTTTCTTACATTAAAAGTTTGTAGCACAAAAAATGAAGGACTTTCATACCAACTTACAAAAGCCCTTAGATATCCTAAATCCGACCCTGTAGCAAAATCCGTTCTTAGCGGACGTCTACAAACTATAAACTACCTCACTACCAAATTTCATCTTTATACGTCAAGTCATTTTTCATTTGGAGTGAGTGAGTAAGTTAGTGAGTGATTGAGTGTGTGATTGAGTGTGTGAGTGAGTGAGTGAGTTAGTTAGTGAGTGATATTTCACTTTTATATATTTGAAAGATGTTCATTCATTATGATATTCAGATATAATTATCATTTGAAATAGAGAAACCAAGACAATTTAAAAGAGAATTTATTTTAGTTTCCAAGAGACAATAGACTGAACGAGTAGTCATCTAATTAAATGAAAATTATTTATATTCTAAGTTCTACCTTTCTTTATGAAGATTCAGTATAATTTTTATTATAACAGATATTTGATGTACCTTCTTGAAATTATTTACTTGCATCGTAGTTAAAAAAATATACATTATAATGTAAATTAATTAAATTAAATATGCTGCTGCGAAATTATTACACTGTACCATGTTATGCATACCAGATAAATTATACACTACAAATATAACTATAAATACCTAAATATTATAAATATAAACACCCATAACTGAAGTACAAATATTCGAGGTCATTACACAAATGTTTTCACCGGGACTCAAACTCGCGACCACAGTTGGCAATCTTGGCACAGCATGTAGGCTCACTACAAACTGAGCCAAACATGTCATTATAACACATACCGACATTTTTTCCATATTATATAATTTTTATAAAAATCTATTTGTATAATAATATATAATGACAGTTTGTAGTGACACTGCGTTCTTGCGCCAGCGGTCGCTAGTTCGAGTCCCGCTGGTGGCATTCATTCCTTAAACTCGGATATTTGTACTTTAGTCATGGATGTATATATTTATAATATGTATGTATTTAAAATTATATGTGTATCAACTATCTGGTATCCGTAACACAAGCTTCGTAGCTTACCACGGAAAAAGATGGCGCTGTGTGTAATAATGTCCCATCATATTTATTATCATAGACAATTGCTATGCAAACTCACAAGAAAATAATGGGCAAATTGCAGTATAAATCACCATAGTAACAATAGATGGTTTTATTTCAAACTACCCTACCTTACTTAATTACTTCAAGCGAGAACTACCAAATTTGCGAAATACGATCATTCAAGCTCACTAATAAACTAAATAATCTAAACAATGAATTTGGTAACTGTCCAAGTCAAAGTTTCGAACCAAAATATTTCTATTCATGCTCTGAGGTCACAAACTTCAGGTGTGATAAGGGTAAAATAGCCATTGTCATTAATATTATACTCGTATATCGTATAGAAAGATATATGGACCTAGGCAATAATGATTGTTAGAAAACTACTTCGGTGGTTTAATGGGGTAGCGCGTACGGCTACTGACCCATAGGTCCTAGGTTCGAATCTTAGGTCAGTCCAAGTTTAAGTGCAGAGTTTTCTGATAAGATTTTCTTAGGTAGCCGGTAGGAAGTTGGAAGTTTTTCAGGGCACGTAAAACCGTCGGTCCTACGCATTAACTCTTACTTGTTGTGCCGACATATCGTCTCATTGGACTTTGAAATGAAAAAGAAGTAAAAAGAGTACGCTTGTGTCTGCGCGTACACTTGTAGACTCTATGATATATTCTGCGCATCCACCGTAGATTAAATTGGTGGAAAAATTAGATTATTGTAATGGTTACAAGTTTTTAATAATTTATTAACTAGTTAACTTTCTATATTCGATAGAATCGTTTATAAAAAAATATAGGCGATTTGGCGGACATTACATGTATTTTGAAAACTTGCTACGTTTTTTCAAACATGTAGGATTCCTCACGATGTCTTACTCCATCATAAAACAAGCGGTAAGTTAGAAATAATTCACACATAAAAATATCAAAGGTTCGAGACCCGGGATTTGAACCCATTTAACTAGAATTCCCAAACAGTGTCTATTAACAAATGATTTTTCATAATAAGAACTGTTACTGAGCGTTGGAAAATAATAACCGAATCTAACCCCTTTTTATGTATAGTCAATGTATGAAGGTGAAGGTAGTTCTAAACGAATCAAAAATGACGCCTGACAGTCATATTGACGAATGTCAATTATATTTTGCCTGCGAATCGACTTTTGGTAGGTTAAAAGGCACGCTTTTTCCATTTTAAATATGAATAAGTATAGATAATTTAAAAATCACTTAACTCAGAGTTTTGTATCAAAATTACTTAAATTAAATATTAAGGCCGATTTAAACATTATTTTGTAAATCGTACTTAGCCTACTAATTACTAAGTAAGACCTACATTTAAGCAACTTAAAAGCAAAATCTCTCTAAATAAAAAAAATATTCAAAACAGAGCCATTTTTCAGATACAAAAAATAAACATGATATAATAATTGTTCATTCAATATTACAAGATCAACAATTTTTACACTTATTTTTGTTTCAACAACATAAGAACACCTACCGTCCACCAGTCCTTCGCTCATTCGAATGCTAACCTACTTCCCATCTGTAAATTTATTTGCTACAGAGAAAAGGAGGTTTCAGAAATTTCATTTTGCAGAACCCAAAATTGAATTCCTTTACGACTTGCCCCAATAATCAAATGAATAATCCATTTTCAGTCCTCGCGGGGTGTCCGTGTGAATCAGGGAGAAAGAGACTGTAAAAATGGTACTTTACGTGCTCTGTCGTTGGGACTAATTGTGTTTTCAATGTTTCTTATTTCAGTACATTACAGAACTTCATTATGAAAATTTAAATATCTATAGGATATTCCTGACTATTTAAACGCAAATATAGTATGTTATTAAAACGTAAATATAAATTTTGTATTTTTTACCCATCTGTGAAAAGAAGTATTATGTTTATTATTGTGTTTGCTATTTATGTATGCGTGAATGTCCGACTCTCTAAGTTCACACGTAATTACTGAACGGCTCAACCGATTTTGATGTCATTTACGAGTGTCATTCTATGGCACCTAATCAATCAAGAGGTGTATTGAAATACAGGATTTTAAAACACGATTACAAATATATTTACAATTTATGTAGTATTACAATTTTAGGGTAAACATTGTAAAATAAAAAAGCTGTGAATAAAATAAACTATCGTAAGTAATTTAAAAAACACCATTAGTAAAAGGATGACAACAAGACGACAAAGCAGCATAGTTTCATGTGTAAATATATTATTGATTGATGAAAAACTAACTTTGCCACCAGGTAAAGTTAAACATTGTGAAGGAACCTGCATGTCTGAGATAGCTAGTTATCGGAAGACATGAAAAGTCCGTCAGCATAGTGACCTAAGTTCTCACTCATCTAGCATAGGACCAGTGCCTAACAGTGAAATATTAAAGAAATACGAGTATATAAAAAAATCATCCTAAGAGAATAAAATTAAACGGAATACAACAAATGTATTTAGTATTATTTATTATTATTTATTTATTACTAGCGACTCACCCTCGCTTCGCTCGAGTTCGTCCCTAGATTTGCGCGAGCGACGCCGCGGTTTCCGCTAGTATCTTTATAAATTATAGCCTATGTGATATTCTGATGTATAAGCTATATTATTGTAAAGTTTCATTAAAATTCATTTAGTAGTTTTTACGTGAAAGAGTAACAAACATCCATCCATCCATCAAAACTTACAAACTTTCGCGTTTATAATATTAGTATAATATATTTATAAATAGCTAATTTATATTTTGAAACAACAAATAAATAATACCATGTCAATCTTCAATGACAATTTTGTCCTTTTAACCTTATCGATAGGATAAACTCAATATGCACTCGCCATAATTCCCTATCAAGTCTAAGTGTGTTTTCATTAAACATCTCATCTGTATTACCAATTTTTCGTAGTGGCTATAAAAAATAACTGCTTTAGCAGTGGCAGCAGACTTCATTATCATAAGCCCAATTACTTACATTTCTCAGCCTTCTGAATACGATGGAGTCAGTGGATGGAAATAATTGGATTTAGTATGCATTCGAAGTTATATTTTACCTGAGTGCTCTGGAAAATGAAAACATCTTCTGAATTTATTTAAAATCCGTTTTAATCTGTATGGATAAATAATAGTGTAGTTTTATAAGATTTATTTGAGAGTATTTTCATTTATCTATAAAGTAACAGTTAACAAGTTTTATATTATCAGTAAATGATATTTAAAAAATAGGTTCAAATATAACTAACAGATATTATTATTCAAATCTCCTTTTTACTAGAAATCCTATTTGCAAACATCACAAAGAAAATCTTCTGTATAAACGTATATTTAATTCTGCGTATTTAGTAACCGTATTGTACAGCTTAACCTACCTAAAATTTAATCGATAGCCTAAGGTGCGCTTCTGAGAACTAAATTATGTACGTACCAATGGGAAAATAGGTGTATAGACAGGTAAATCTATAGCAGTGCGTATGTTATAAGAAAATATCAAAAATGTTACCAAAACATACATCAAAATTCAGCATTTTTAATAGGACTTTTTAGTGAGAGAAATATATATACAATGAAAGTCAGTTCATTACTCTACTTTACATTAAGAAACTATGATTACTTTACTAATATTTTTATCTATTTTAGAAGACTTTTATTTATCTCTAAATTTGTAACATAAAATTTATTCCCTACTTCCTGCACCAGCGGTCGCGGGTTCGAGTCCCGCTAGTTTGGTTACATTCATTTGTTGAGCACGAATGTTTGTTCTCCAGTCATGGATGTTTGTATTAATAATATGTATGTATTTAAAATTTATATTTTATATGTAAAACTATTTGGAATCCGTAACACAAGCCTCGTAGCTTAACACGGTAATAGATGGTGCTGTTGTAATATTGTCCCAACGTATTATTATTATATATCATATGCACTATTCAATCCTTTTTTAAATCCCACTGCTATCCTTTCCTCGCGATTTTTTCCTTCACCGTTTGATAAATTTTTGATATTTGATCTAATTCGCACCCGGGATTCGAACCCACTTCACTAGTTTTCCAAGCGAAAGCATTACAATTGGACTACCACTGTTTTTTCTATCCAATATTTTTCTTTAAATCCTTTCATATTATTGAGAATGGCCATAAATCCATATTCAGTTTTATTTTCCATACAGATTGTTTGAATCAATTTTGATGGGAAGCGTTAAATTCGTATATAGTTTAGCTTTATGGGAGTGTCTAAACAATACACTAGTCTATTTCAATAAAGTTATTTCGTTTACTAAAACCTGAATGTACATATCTATACATACAAATAAAATTGAAGTGTCTGTTTTTAATTTTAAATTAATAGCTTTTCACTACATGTCTATACTAATATAAAGCTGAAGAGTTTGTTTGTTTGTTTTGTTGAACGCGCTAATCTCAGGAACTGCTGGTCTGAATTGATTTTTTTTGTGTTGGATAGTCCGTTTATCGAGGAAGGCTATATTACATCACGCTATAGACTAATAGGAAAGGAGCATCAACGAAGAATGTTGCAAAAACGAAAAGGGCGGGCGTTAGTTCTCCGAAGTATGATGATACCACGCGACTCAAGAAGAATTTGTTTTCTGGTCTTTAGAACGCGTGCGAAGCCACGGGAAATGCTATTGAAAGTGCGGGTACTTACATAAAAAAAAAACAATTTTTAATTTTTTGTGTGTCTGTCTGTTGATTTTGATGAAATTTTCACTCGCAGATAGCTAATGTTATAAGGAGTAACTTAGGCTACTTTTATTTTATTAGAAAATTATAGTCGTAACAACAGGCTTATAGCCTGTTTTTTTCATTAGAATACATTAGCTAATTATTGCTGTTATATTACCTATTAGACCAAAATATGTATGAAAAAGGATTCCATCATAATATTTCACAAAAAGCGGCTTACTTTACAAGTGTATATAGCTGCATATTTTATACCTTCTTCGCGTCTCTATAATATATCTATCTAATATAAGGGAAAAATAACTATATCCTGAAGCCCATGAGTTATGTCTAAGGAAATTACAACAGTGCAAACTTTATGGCTCTGTGAAACAAATACAAATCAATACTTTTATTAGTAAGTAAAGTTTTAGATTTTTCTATATATACAGGAAAAAAGCTAAAAATGAAAAGGAATTTTTGATCTTCCGTTATTTAATTTCCAAGCACGTCCTCGGAATGTTAGGTCGGGTCGAAGGACTGAGGCCCTTGGAACCGTATGTCATTCGTTTGGGTACTTTACATCGTCGTCTTTGTGAAAGGTGGTGAAGTTTACTTATATTTGTGATGTCGGAATTCTTTGCTTGCATACCAATGTTTTGTACATTATTTGCAGTAAACTAACTAGAATTATCATCGTATAAATATAAAGATATAAATAAAATAAGTAAGTCAGTCTGTAATTTACAAATAATTATGTTTTCTCAAGTAAATTATATGACATCAGGACCTACTAATCTAATCTACCCTTAAAACAATTTTTGTCTATCTGATTGTCTTTCTTCTATCCGAGGTTATTATTGGAATGGTTTAACTACGTATGTAACTGAGAATTTAACTAAACGATAGGAAATTATAAGCTCTAAAGATAAGGTAGTTTTTTTGTGAAAAAAATAAGATTCAGCACGATAGCATGTCAGTATACCCTAAGGTTACTGACCTTATATTAACCTACCTAATAAATTTATCGAGCAAAGTAAGTAGTTGTTAAATATAAACATAATATTTTAATCGACATCGAAAAAGGAAGTACTGAATTCAAGTGTGTTTATTTGTGTATATCCTCTGATATCTTAATAATATTAATGAACTTAATTCAATTTTCTCGTTGAAACCATTATCAAGAAAATTTAATTGATTATTAAGCACTTAATACCCTTCGTATCGATACAATGAATGAAGTGTTTCACAAGATACAATAATATTAATAAAATCAGCACTTTATTACCCTCATACATATTAAAGTGATGAAAATAATGTACCAACATTTTTTATTCGCCACTATATTTTCAACTATACAATAAAATCATTCAGCAACAGAGTTGAGTAGCTTTTACACGTGCCAAATGCGTCATACTGTCATATATAAGATTTTTGGGTGAAACCACACCAAGCGAAAGAAAAAAGTTTATATATGTATGTTGGGACATTTACAACAGCGCCATCTAACTCCGTGGTAAGCTACGAGGCTTGTGTTACAGATAGCAGATAGTTGATATACTACACATATATAAATTTTAAAATACATACATGTTATAAATATAAACACCCATCACTAGAGTACAAACATTCGCGCTTAACAAATGTATGCCCCCAGCGGGACTCGAACCCGCGACCGCTGGCGCAGAAGGGCCACTACCAACTGAGCCAAACGTGACTAAGACTTCCGCTGTTTGTTTACCATCATCCCATAATTAGGGTCAGTTACGTGATCATCTAAATATAGTGGACCCTCAATGGTGAAGTGACATGTAATCCATTGCTTTCTTTATTTAGATGAGAAAGCCAGATCTCTGAGAGGGGTTATTAGGTCAACACTCGAGAATGCTATTAGCTTATGCATTAAATACTTATTTTAAAATTCCATAATGTCCATTAGTGTTATACATACAGATACGCTTTTTTTAATATGGTATGAAAAATGGTGAAATTTTATATGTATTTTAATACAAACAAGCATTTTGTATGTACGATAACTTACACATCTATACAAATATTATAAAGAGGATAGTTTTGTATTTTCGTATGTAACGAATACACTCAAAAACTACTGGTCCGATTTAAAGAATATCGCTGAGTAAAATAGGCTATATTTATTACTAGCAAAACCCGCGACTTCGCTCGCGCTACATCTAGGGACGAATCCGAGCGAAGCGAGGGTGAGTCGCTAATAATATATGCATATAACGAAAGTAAACGCTCCGTAGAGTACGTGTGCTTTCTTTAACTTTTCCTTGTACAGAAAATATTTTAAACATAAATTATTCTAAAAGAAGACTTTATATTTCAGACATATAATACTTTCAGACTAAAGAAGTAAAATATGAATGTATTCAAATGAATGCAGTGTCAAGATTAAAACACAACCAAAAATGGGTCACTGTGGAAACTTGCCGACTCTTTTGATATAGTGTCTAAGAACAAAGATATATGATGACAGGTCTTCTTCATGGTCTTTGAAAGAGAAGTATCTAACGCGGGAACATTTATAGCATTTGGTCAAAAGATAATAGTAATATTTTAAAGGCAACGATGTCTATTACATTATAAGTCAGACTGATGAAGATGAAGAGGTGGATCATCGATCAGGTGAACATCGGTAGCATGCACTACATGATGGCTTGAAATGGTTTAGTTCGCATAGAAATTGTACATTATGTTAAAATAAAATAATTAATAATTAATTATCTATTATAGTTTTAGAGCGAATACCTGACATTTTATTTAGAACTAACAATCAAATTAAAGCCACGAAAAATCTGAAAAGATAGTTTCATTTAAAATTACTATTATAAAAGTTCAACGTCTTATCCAAAAAAGAATAATGATCGATTTAAATGGATGCTATTGGCATTTTATTGAATTCATAAGAATCTAGCTCTAAGTACATTCATTGGTACTGGTATCAAAGAAGCTTTCAGAATGGAAGAAAGACATTTAGTCATATACCTACTACTATATACATCCTATATTTATACATATAACTTAAATTACCTAAAAGTATTATTAAAAAAATATTTTTCATTCAAATAATAATCCAACTATTTGCTTATCATTACGTAACAAAAATACATTTAAAATTCCCAGTTCAGTAAACATAGCGTATACTCGTACGTTTGTTTAAACACTAACACTAGTCGGTCACAGGCACGTGGTGTCGTAATAAAATGCTGTTTACAAATACTACCTATTTATATCTGAGGGCGAAACGTTTATTGGATCTTGGAATTAGAGCCCTTAATAGCCATAATATTTTCTTGCTTCCTCCTTCTGAATCGTCTTCATTGTTAATCAATTACATCAATTAATTGACGACACGTTTGGCTCAGTTGGTAGTGACCCTACTTTCTGCGCCAGTGGTCGCGGGTTCGAGTCTCGCTGGGGGCAGTCATTTGTTGAGCACGAATGTTTGTTCTCCAGTCATGGGTGTTAATATTTATAATATGTATGAATTTAAAACTTATATATGTAGTATATCAACTATCTGGTATCCGTAACACAAGCTTCCTTCGCAGCTTACCAGAACCAGATGTTATAGCAGAACCATATTAATTAATTAATTAATTAATTAATTACATGTTAGATAGCAGGAATGATAACTTCGATGACTGCTTTAAAATAATAAATAATCGTTTAAAAAATGTCTGGGTTTAATATGTTTGGGCGGGTAAAGAAAAATGGGTATTCCTGTATATTATTTATTGAAATGGCTTTACCGATGCCGATTTTCCGATTTTTTGCTTATTCCATAGGTTTTTTAATAGCTTTTATACCGAAAATGTACTGAAAATTAGTAATGTAAAAAACGAATACATTGACTTGTGAAAACACATATTTAAGCTTCACTAACTCGTCTCGCATACTCGATTACAAGTTGAGACTAATAACTCCATCCGGCACTCCCACACTGACCCGTCTGATCCAAACTTTGTACCTCATTAACCATCGTCTATACAAAAATACTCACGCCTTTGATATTTAGCACGTGGTTTTGGCGGCTTAGATCTCACACTCCCATAGCAATACACCTCATCTTTCTCCTTCTTACTCAGTTTAAAATTGGAGAACATTTCACAACACTATAAAGAAAACACAGAAAGATCCATCGTGATTTTTCACAAGACGTGCGCGCGCGCAGCCGTCCCTACTACGATTCCGCTAGTTGTTTTGTAGGCACACGTCAGATATATATAGAACGTCGTTCACCGCGTCCGTTATATTTTTTATTAATAAACAACTGTTAGTGGCAATAAAGTGTCTAATGATGTATCTATTTCTGAGTTATCTTTTTTACTGATAGGAAGCTTTTTGCAGTTCTAAATGTCGTTAAAACTTAATCTTACTCTATGTTTAACAAAATTAAATATTAATTATAACGATCGGTAGTATATCATATATGGTTACAGTGAGTCTATTTCTGTAGTAAATTTCAACAAAATTCAATGGTTGCAGCGTGAAAGATAAACACGCACACATACGCACATATAAACACGTACACATTAATGTTTACGCTGCACGAGTAATAGTACTGTGATGGGAGTTTGTTTACCTTTCGGACTATATACTTTTTATGTAAAAACACATAATTACCAACGGTATAGTATATTACATTTAAGTGTTTATGTAATTTTATATTATTAAAAGTATCTCAATTGTCACATAAAAAACAAATCTTCCTTATAGCATTGAATCTATACGAAAGAATCTATAGGAAATATCACCCGGCCTTCTTCACTGGGCGTAAGTTAAAATAAATTAAACGGTTTTTATATATTCTAATAAAATAAAAGTAGCTTAAGTTACTCTTTATAAAATAAGCTAAGCCGCGAATGAAAGTCCCGTAAAATATGTAAACTGATGTACTGATAAGCGAATTTACAAAATGAAAACATTCAAAGTGGAAAGTTTTCGGATTTTTTCACGGATTTATTTGATTTTTGGTTCCCGACGTTTCGAATGCTTTACAGCAATCATGGTCACAGGAGAAAACCACCAACCGGGAACCATAATATATATAAGCCATCGGGAACCAAAAATCAAAATAAATCCGTGACAAAATCCAAAAAGATAGTTTCATTTATAATGTCAAATATTCGCGTAAACCTAAGAAAGTATTATGGTAAAGAATCAACAAACCGTATCTTAATTTTTTATATAATATATTTCATATGAAATGTTAAACAATAAATAAATAGCGCTGCGGCAAAAATCATTCCTCTACAAAAATGTTTAATTAAATATTAAGTGCGTAATTTTCAAAGAAATTAAAATTAACTACGTCCATTTAAATAACGAACGTGACTTTATAGTATCAAATTGATATTTTAATACCTTATACAAATGTTGTATATAATTCCACTTATGGCATGTCGCTAATATGACTCACAGAACGGATTCGATTCCCGCCTTTGGCAAATAGTGTTTATTACTATATTAGTTAACTTATACTAGATATGGTAGCTACTTCTTCTTTTGTAAGAAATGTGTAGGTATGTGGAAAGGTTTGGTATATTAAAATTGTGTTAGGACATTCTTACAACAGCGCCATCCAGTTTCGTGATAAGCTACGATGCTTGTGTTACTGATACCAGATAGTTGATATACTTACTACATATATAATTTTTAAATACATACATAATATTATAAACGCCCATGACTGGAGAACAAACATTCGTGCTCAACAAATGAATGCCCTCAGCGGGACTCGAACTCAAAACCCCGAACCAAACGAATCGAACGAGTGTAATAAATATATTTAGTAACTAATGACTCACTCTTGCTCCTCTCGTGTTCGTGACAATTTTTTTAGATACGTTTAAACTGTTGGTATAGATTTATCAGAAGATATAAAATTTTCACTTCACATGTCTTTCGAAAACTTGCTAGGTTTTCTCAGACATGCTGGTTTCCTCACGATTTTTCCTTCACCGTAAGACAAGTGGTAATCATGATAGAAATGATTCGCACATGAAAATATCAGAGGTGCGAAACCCGGATTCGAACCCGCATCACTCGGTTATCCAAGCGAACCAATTAACGAAGCGGCTACCACTGTATATAATATTTAACAAAGCGGCGGCTCCACCTTTATGGTCATTTAACAACATAACATAGGTATGATCTTAGATCTATATTATTGCTTAACGCTTAATACCTTCACTTTAATCAAATAATGGCTATAACGATATGATTTTCCAAATAATATTCAATGACTCAGTTACAATTTTATTATATGTATAGTTTTATAAGATGTGTAGAGTGGTAGAAGATATTAGTTATAGCAATTTGGGATTATTAGTCGAGAACGATTCTGGCACGTAGCTTCCTCAAGACGAACAGTGTAGATTGACTTTGAGACTGAACAAAGCTGTTATTCAGACATAAAAGGAAGTTCTCTGATGAGCGTCTGTTTTTCGTTTATATTATTATGTCCCGAAAATTACTGAAGAAATCTAGATGCTGTTTTTCTGGATAAAAGAGCTTTGTTAATCGTCTCGGTAGAAAAATAAAAATGGTTGCATAGACATTAGAAAACTATGTTTTGCAAATATATAGAATGCAGATTAAGTTTTTTTTTAAATGATTTGATTGATATTATATACATTAAATAAATGATTTACAGTTAGTAATGAAAAAGCAAACAAAATATGAATCAATAAAATACAATTTCCCATATAAAACAGTTTTTTTTTTCTAGTTATACACCATATTTGACTACACATTGGCTTAGTTTTTGTGATTCTTATTTTTGTGCCAGCGGTGTAGGTCCCACTGGAGGCATTCATTAGTTAAACCAATGTTTGTACTCCAGTCATAGATTTTTTAGTTTGTATATGTGTAGTGTCACAATTATCTGGTATCCGTAGCACAAGCCTCGTAGCTTACCATGGACTAGATGGCGCTGTGTGTAGTATTTTTTTATACATATTTAATAGAAACTATTATTCATGTAACAGCAAAAATTTAAGAACTAAATATTCCTTTTATTTGTTTATCTTTGTACCTAAACAAATATAACTTACAAAATATCATAAAGTCCAAACATTTACAAATGTATATTTAATTTATAAACTAAGCTCATATAAATATTGGAGGCAATAAAAATTATAAACAGAAATTAGTATACGGTGTAGTACACATTCATCTCCTATGTTTACATTTACAAGCAAACCACGCGTTCTGTAAACTTTTTTAACCCGGTTACTGTTATAAACTTCGGTCATACACAAGATCGCATTCTTATATCGCTATTCGATAGAAAATTTAAAAATCTATGAAAAAAATACTATTAGGTATATTTATTCGTAGTATTAGTAGTATTAGTAGTATTAGTAGTATTATTATAGTAGTATTAGTAGTATTATTATAGTAGTATTAGTAGTATTATTATAGTAGTATGAGTCTTTCCATTTAATAAAATTCTAACTCAGTCGAATATGTAGTCATATTTTTTGGGAAATATTATTAAAATAATGACTATTATTATGGATACTGAGGTTCAATTCATCATTTAGAATTTTTGTCTGTCTGTCTGTCTGTTTGTGATCATATAACGATAATTAAAAAGAGAAAAAATGGTTCGATTAATATATAGCCAATGTATATTGGTACCGGTAGGAAATCAAATTTTGTGTATAAAGTAATCGTACACGATATTTTTACGTATTTTAAATCTATTTTCTGACTTTTTTCATATGTACTTTTATAACAACCAATTTCACCATTATCAAGTTAAGGAAAATTTTAGTTAGCATATTATTTATTCATAACAACAAAAAAAATACTTTCTTAGGTTTACGCGATTATTCCCAATTCGATACCAAAAATCAAAATAAATCCGCGGCAAAATCCGAAAAGATAGTTTCATTTATAACAAAAAAACTTTACCCGTGTATAAACAACGAAAATAAAAAAAGTACATAAATACATCCGACATTACACCATCGTTTACATTAAAACTATGTCACATAAAACGCTGTGACAAACAAAGAGTGCCTCCCGTCAACTATAAAGTCGAGAAGTTAGTCTATACACTCCCTTCGTTACTATAGTCATAGTCGTAATGGACGATCGTTAAGAGCGTAATTAAAGCCTACCACACGTCCCGTCCATTCCATCCCAAAGCACTGAGTAAAACGAAGGCTTCTATGCAACGTACGGGCTAATATTCGCAACGTATCCGCTAAAATATTATAAATAAAAAAAATCTAATTATTATTAAACGTATTTTGATTCATAATATAATTTGTTTAACTTGTTATTGATTAATTAATTAAAAATTAAAGTTCATAGACACAAGACAATATGTCAATCAAATTTGAAGTTTTTTAAAGTTATACTAGCTGTAGTAGTATTACTGAAAAAATCCTGTTTATAAATAAAAATAATCGAATAAAATATCTATAATATCTATTATAGCAACATGCATACAGAGTACTGACAATATATAATCTGAATTCTGTACCAATGTTAGTTAAAGTCGGTTAAAAATGAATAACATAGTACAAGTTCTGATTAGATTTCTCAAAGAACTCGTATGCTAAATAATTCATAATGCGAAAATATGCAATATCTATCATCAAAAAATTTAGAGTGAAGCTTGGTTGCCAAGGTTTTAAATACATTATGTAGCAAATTGAACTCAGGAACAAATAACGCAGCGGTTATAAAAGAGCCGTATATTTTCTAACTTACCTGCGAAGTCTAATGTCGGTTCGACTTTACCGCGTTACGGACAATGAATGTTGTTATTGCTGGCATTGTAGGGAGGAATTGTGGAAGTTGAGAAAAGTAGAAGGACATGTATATTGTATAAATAACACTAAATGAATGAATAACTAGTAGCCCAGGGCTTACGCGCTCGGTGTTAAACTGAGTGAAGCGGGTTCAAATCCCGAGATTCACACCTTTAATATTATCATGTGCGAATCATTTTTAACATGATCACCACTTGTCTTACGGTGAAGTAATATATTGTGAGGAAATTTGCATGTCTGAGAAAACTAGGCAAGTTTTCGAAATATACGTCAAGTTCACCAACTGCACTTGACTATCATGTTGGACTATGGCGTAATCACCTTAAGGCATTACTTGCCATGATTACTGAAGTGGTAAGAAAATCATAAAGAGTATTATAACTTGAAAAAAATCGTCAGGTAAATTATAAAATCATTTTACTGGTCACCTTTGTTATTAAAAACAACTTATATTCGTAATTTCACAATTCTAGACCTAGGCTTAGGCTGAGAATTATTCTGATTTTATTAAGTACATCTTTCTAGTAGAAAATTTAGCATTATTTTTATTGCGTTAATTATAATAAGTATACTTTATGCAAAATAGTTAATAGGTACTATTTAATAGTATCTATACTAATATTATAAAGCTGAAGAGTCTGTTTGTTTGATTGAACGCGCTAATCTCAGGAACTACTGGTCCAAATTGATTTTTTTTTGTGTTGGATAGTTCGTTTATCAAGGAAGGTTATAGGCTTTATTACATCACGCTACGACCAATAGGAGCGGAGCATTAATGAAAAATGTTATGGGAAGGGCGGGCGTTAGTTCTGCGAGGTACTACGAGTATACCGTGGGACTCAGAAAGAATTTAATTTGCGGTCCTTAGAACGCGTGTGAAGCCGCGGGAAATGCTAGTTTATTATAAATTGTCTTCCACTCTAGATTACGTTATGTATTTCGTATGTTCCAATATTTATAAAACGTTTGTAATATTTATTGAGCATGTGATTCAATATCTAAAAACTAAACTGAACGGTCCATACAAATGGCCAATTTTCTCTGCTTACTTAAGCAAAACAGAGTGTCGAAGTTCCACAGACCGTTCATCATCATCCAAAAATCATAACAAGATACTCCAATCATATAAATATTCAAATAATACAAAACGTTATAGGAAAATAAAAAAGCCATAACAAATGGGGTGTTCACCCCATCCTATCGACTATTAAGAGAAAAAACTTGATATGCTTTCGTATTAGTTATCACCATAATGCCAGTAAACGTTAGATATACAAAAAACTCTTCAAGTCATTTTTAAATCTATTTCCTTGGGATAAAGTTTAAAATTGATTAAATTGTTATTGTTTTGATGTTACGTATGAAGTGGCTGTCTCTGCCAAAAGCTGTAAATTTTCCGCCACTTCAGATATTTTGATTTTTTCTCACAATCTTAATGCTTTACCCATGACATGTTTTCTTCTAGAGGTAAAATTGAAAATGTAAAAATATTTGATTTGATTTATTGACAAATACAGTTTTACAGGAAATATTTAGATTTTTCATAAAAGCTTTGTTCCTTATTTAAAACTATTTAAATTAAAGCTATGTACTAAATAACAAATATTAAATATGTCGTTCGCCAACAACTGTACGCTTTGTACAATCTGTTTGATAAATATATGTAAATATTTGCCAAAAAAGTGCTAGATATTCCACCTTTTTATTGTAGATACAGACGTTTTAACTAACTATTAATATTGTTTATTGATTTCGTCACAACAAGCTAATTAGTTTGTATTTGCTTTTTTTAACAAAAGAAACTTAACTTGTTATTAAAAAAATATAACAATAATAGAGTCTACTCCAGTAGAACATAAACAATGAGTATATACTGTAAGCACTTTCATCACTTTACTTTACCTTTTTCCTAATGTACGAACACACATAAAACGCTTACAAAATTTTTGTACACCTAAAATACCATCCCTTATTATGATATACGACGATCTTTGTTCAATGCTACATAGTATATAATGAAAATATTATGTAAATGTGTTCCACATTGAACTAAAGCAAAGAAGTTGGCCTGTTTTAGCACATTGCTCAGATAAATCAGGTTTATGTTAGCGTTTTAGGAAGGGGAAAGAAAACTTCAAGATATGGCATTATAAAGAATAACATTTGAACGGTAGTTAAATGTAGCATATATTTGGGTAACTTAGTGAAATATTTGGAGTTGTCATACCATTAGTTTTCGTACTTAATGTTTTGTGAGTTATTGCAAAAATTACAAGATAGTCTGAAATATAACTACCAGTATCTTTTCAAATTTATATTGCGGGCTTTATTAGATTTTTGGTTTCTGACGTTTTGAGTGTAGTGATTATGAGTTATAGTGAAGATAGTTTTATTTAAAACTAACGTCGTACCGTCTCTTTGCTCGGGTTCCTTCTTAGGTAAATTTTATCGGTTAGTGTGGATTACTCAGAAATAAGATATTTCACCGTGCTAATTAGTATTCAATATAATATAAATTCGGATAACCAGCTATCGCTATACCTAATTTTATCAAAATAAGTCAATTAGTGTTCTCGTGATGCCGTAAGATATACTTATATATTAGACAGACAAAAACTTATGACAAAACATTTTGGGCATAAGACTCTTTTCAATATGAGAGAGGATCAGTCCACCATGCTTCCCAAGTGCGAATTTGCGGCCTACTCAATATGTATTTCAAAAACTAAGTTCTCTCAAACATACAGGTTTTTTGACGATGTTTTCCTTCATCGTAAGGCAATTAGTGATTATCATGTTGAAAATGATGCGCTCATGAAACTATCAGAGGTGCGACAGCCGGGATTCGAACCCGCTTCACTCGCTTCCCCAAGTTAGCACATTACAATAACTATAAATAAATGAATATGTTGGGAGATTTTTACAACAGCACCATCTAGTTCCGTGGTAAGCTACAAGGCTTGTATTACGGATACCAGATAGTTGATATACTACACATATACATTTTAAATACATATATTATATAAATATTAACACCCATGACTGGAGAACAAACATTCGTGCTCAACAAATGAATGCCCCCAGCGGGACTCGAACCTGCGACCGCTGGCGCAGAAGTAGGGTTACTGCCAACTGATCCAAACGAGTCGTCACACCTTCACATTCCTATTTTCTTAATTTAATATTATCGTAAAGTATTATTTTCATATAACTTCTATCTACTATCCCGCGGGAAACATTTTTTATATAGGATGGAAAAGTGCCAACGATTATGGTATATTTTGTTCCATAACTCACCTCCAACGTTATGCGAAAATGAAATATACATTTAGATTGTAAGGTAAGTAAAACAATTTCGCGTAACAAAAAAGATGTATTGCGACCTAGCGACAAGTGTATAAATGGCATCGCCTACTCTGTTGGGAGTTGGCGATACAATTAGTTATATAGTCTCTTCACTACATACAAGCTTATAGTTATTTTATTGCAATAAAACAAAATTAAATTAATAAATTAAACAAAATAAATAATGTATGCTTTATAATTTAACTCTCTTTGAAGAGATCTCTTGCAAAATCACCGGATTTTATGAAATGAAAATTTCAAATTATTTAAAATTATTTATTTATTTATTGGAACGAAGTTCCTTACGGCAGGCTGGAGGAGATAGGGATTTTGCTGCGCGACCGAACTGAAAAATATGTGATAGTAAAAGCGTGGAATAAAACCGTTAAATAGTGCGCAGGCGCGACAGTCGTCATAGTAACAATGGCAAGTGAACTAACAAGTGACTTGAATCATGAATGCAATTGACAGTGATAATAAATTCATTGCAAAAGAATTAAATACGTAAGTATTACTTTATTTATAAATATAAAATATTTTACATTGGTTAATATTGTGTGTACATACTAAAATCTTTGTAAGGTTTTCTAGGTCATCTTTCTTGCTGTTTCCACTAAAAACCAAAGCAGAGTATCAAAAAGCGTATAGGGAACGCCAAAAAGCTAAAAAAAATGAAAATAAGCAAGAAAGGTACGATATAAAGCAAAGATATCCTCTAAACTAATGAATGAGTGATATTTAAAAAGTTTAATGATTATTTTTTTAAATAATTAAAAAAAATCTCCCTTCAATATCCAAAAATTTAAATATATACATAATATATATTTTGATAATTCTATTTTTATTATTAATCATTTTTAGTACTGCAAAACCACAGAGCAGGTGAGTTATTTGTCAATTCCGTGTGCAAAACCACCGAAAACCAAAGCAGAGTATCAAAAGGAGTATAGGGAACGCCAAAAAGCTAAAAGAAATAAGAATAAGCAAGAAAGGTACAATATAAAGCAAAAATATCTAGTAAACTAATGAAAATATTTAAAAAGTTTATTGATTTTTTTTGAGTTTTAAGGTTAACAAAAAATCTATTTTTAATCATTGTCAGTACCGCAAAACCACCAAAAACAAATGCAGAGAATCAAAAGGCATTCAGGGAACGTCGAAAAATGAAGAAAATTAAAAATAAACGAAAAAGGTACAATACAAAAATATCGATGTGTATGTATACATACGAGGGTGCTCCCTTTTTTTCAAATTTTATTTTTGGCCTGATCAATGAAAAAGTATTATTGTAAATTAGAAAAAAAATTACTTTGAGTTTAGAATAATAATTTTTTTTAGTAACGCTGCATTAAATGCACCATCTAAAACTAAAAAAACTCAATCTGAACACTGTAAAGAGTATCAGCAGAAATCTAGATTGAAAAAGCAGCGTGTTCAACTTGATGCTTTACTATTTAAAAAGAGTGAAGTTCCACAATCGTAAGATATTCATTTTTGTAATTCATATTTACCATGTAAAGAAACCAATTTAAATGTTTAATACTTTAATTTCAGAAAAAAAATCAAGTTGATTGATACACAAAATGTAACAAACAAAAAATTTATTATGAGACACAACGAAATTTTGACTGATCACATCGAATCATCTAAAGAGCTGTATGTATTTCAAAATTTGTATCCAACTTTTTTTTTCATTATTTTAAATTTTTCTTTAAAGCATATAACTTTTTGTCTTAGGTTGCATGATACTGATAATTTACCAACACATACGCAGGCATCTTCTCAAAGATCAGTCATCAATCTTACATTCTAAGCTCCATACGAGCAACATACCGAATGTTCAAAGCCGAACGCCATTTTACAGCGTATAATAAACATTCCTGGAGACGGCAATTGTTTATTTTATTCTCTCATTGAAGTCCTAAGGCTCAGAATTGGATATGTTAAAGTATTTATCGTTGATGAAATAAGCATGATCAGCGCAGAACTATTAGGCAAAATTGACATGCGTTTAAAACAGATTACCGGAAGAGGTAAAGCAGACTTTGGTGGCATAGATGTTATTTTAATTGGGGATTTACGACAAGCACCACCAATAAGGGCAACAGCCATATATAAGCCAGTTAAAACAAATATTTTTGGACCTTATTTGTAGAGAACATTAAAATTTTATCAACTGACTGAAGTAGTGAGACAGACTAATGTTCAATTTTCTAATATTCTAACTAAGATAGGCAACGGAGATCCATTGGATAATGCTGAATTTCAAATTATTGAATCCAGATTTTTTACCAAAGAAGATGCCGAAAGATTGTGTCCTCATGGAGTTCGTTTGTTTTATGAAAACGTTCGTGTTGACGCTTCAACAATTATGTTTTGAAAAAATTTGAAGAAAAAATAATTTCTACAGCTGACGATGTGATCATTGGTTCAAAAAGTCGTGAACAAGAGACTAATTGTCGTCAGAAACTGCATAAAAAGAATCTCAATGAAGTCGGTGGGTTACCATACCAAATTACTTTTGTTAAATCTATGTATTACCTTATTAACACTAACATTGATGTAACTGATGGCTTATGTAATGGTTCAGTGGGAAAGTTAGTACATATGGATTTTGATGAAAACAACACCGTATGCAGAGTTTGGTTAGAATTTTGTGGTTCGAAAAAGATAGGTCAAAAAAAAGAAAAAAAGCTGCTCGACAAGCAATTCAATGTGGTAATAGTAATCTTGCTGTACCAATTGAATTACGTTCAGCGAACATCCCATTGACATCAGATAAGAAAGTTACTGTGAAACGGAAGCACTTTCCTTTAGCTTCAGCTGCTGCGATGACCATCCACAAATCACAAGGTGGAACATTCGATGAAATTGTTTACAAATACAACAAGGGACATCCACAAGAGCTTGTTTATGTTGCGCTATCTCGTGTAACAAACATCGAAGGTTTGTTTATTGTAACACCCGATAACGATCCAACTAACTTCAGATTCCACCATAATCGAGTGCAAGCATCATCAACAAAAAGTTTGCTACAAGAATTTCAGAGATTGTCGTTAAATCCTTTACACACTAAAGCCCAAACGATCTTAGATTTTCTTCAAACTAAAAATAGCATTTCCATAATCACATTAAATTGTCAAAGTCTACAAAGCCATAGATTGGATTTGTCGGATTCTGTAATACAAAAAACTAATTTCTTACTTCTTTCCGAAACGTGGATGAGCAATGACCAACAGTTTGATATCCCTAATTTCAACTGCATTGCCCATTTCAAGCGAGATTACTAATATTTTAACACCAAATATGGACATAATCTTAAAAAATACTGGCGATGTGAATGTTAGACGTACAGGAGTTGGAGACATTTGTTCAGCTATATGTAAAACGAACAACGGAGTTGAAACTGTCATGGTAATAGTCTACATTTCACCAAATACAAAAATTGAAGATGTGAAACATTTCATCCATCGAGCGCTGATAGAATATACTGATGAGGTTTCTGAAATACTTGTTGGAAACTTCCATCAGCTTCCGATGGTTTTATC
The DNA here is from genome assembly GCA_905231865.2 of Boloria selene. Classification (NCBI taxonomy): domain Eukaryota; kingdom Metazoa; phylum Arthropoda; class Insecta; order Lepidoptera; family Nymphalidae; genus Boloria; species Boloria selene. The sequence continues at coordinate 1,961,059 of HG993138.1, read as the reverse complement.
TGGAGACTTCAATATCAATTTTGCAGATGAAAAATCAGAACCACTAAGAACATTTCTTTTAGAAAAATTTAAATTACATATAAATAACAATCCAAAAGAATCGACAACGAGATACGGTACTACTATTGATGCTGTTTTTTCGAGGTATTTGCATAAAATAGAATCACAAACATATGTATCATATTTTAGTTACCACAAGCCAATAGTTTCAGTTTAATAAGAATTACTTATAATAATAATAATAAACTTTTTTTGTAATTAGCCCTAATTTCCTGTACTTAAATAAAAACTAATCAGCAAAATTTAAGAGAAAAATCAAGAATTTTTTTTTGCAAATTGTGTCGATTCTACATTAGCCGAAGGAACTTCGTTCCTACCTGGTGTCCCACGACACCAATTAATTATTTTAAATTATTTATTTAATGTCTTATTAATATATAATAATTATCTTAATCATTAATAAAGTAAGAAGTATTAAGTACGATAAATCACTGTGAGAGAAAAGATTCGATGAAGTATTGGAGGAAGGAAGATAGGACACTTTTGGATCGAATCAGATTTTTATAAGTACAGTGATTATTTATGTTTGATTCACTTTTATTTACCTGCATAGATGTTAAAAACTTAACTAAATGCATTTTATCTAACTTACATGTAGTTTGTTTGTTTCGATCTCCTCTTTCTTGAATTAAGCAATAGTGAACTCTGAAATACGTTTTAGTAACAAATAAACTAAAAATTCTATCATCTCGTCGAACAAAACGAACCGCAAAGTTAGCTAGATCTAATAAAATCTATAAGCTGACTTCGTAACCTAGTCGTCACGTAGCCGTCACGTTATGAATCAATGTACCGGAAGTCGACCGGTTCTCTGTGGCGTGACTTACGATCCACATCCGCTCACCATATTTGCTTTACCCACACTACTTCCGGTATCGGTTACATAACTGATAATGCTTTCTAATCGTACGTCTGCAAGATTTAGCTATTGTTATTCAGGATATGTCTTCGCAAAAATATTTAATATTATTATATTTTAATACTACTGGCACATATTCTTTAGAATTGAGATGTTATGTACTATTTTAACCCCCGACGTAAAAGTGACGGGGATGTGATGTGATATGATAAATTTCAAATCCAAGATGGTCACCACCACAAAATGACGTGTATTTTTTCACAACTCCCTCATTATGGGTATCGAATTAAAGGGTTTTACTAGTATAATATTAGTTTTATTATTTTATGTCGGTTTTTTTAATTTTTAATTTATATATTATTAATATTAATGTTGCTCTCAGAAGGGAGGAGTAACTTGTACTCGCAAAAAGTTTATTCATGTTCTTTATTCTGTGGATTCTAGGCGTGCCATTTGGGCACAAATTACTTCGCCAATGTCGAGTAGAAAAAAAGTTTATTAATTACATCCTATATTACAAAATTTTCACAGATGATCTCTCTGACTATTGGTTAAACCACAAGAAAAATCATACTATTGTAATAAATACCTATAAAGCTATTTAAAAATATAAATGAATATTTAGCTGTTTCAGATCCTCCTTATTAATTATTAATTATTAATCATCCTAAGCAAACACTAACTCAGATTGGCGCAGGACTTTTTAATTACGTAGCGAATCAAAGTTTATTTACTACTTAATGTGCGGTTTTCCATAAATAGATATATACAAAATCATTAATTTAGACGATTGCAGCCCAAAATGGCAGACAATTGATTCCTCGATAGTTGATCAAGTAAATTAACAATCAATCGTCCTGTATTTAACATTTCTTTACAACTTATTGCTTGCTTTTTGTTGAACTTGATAACTTAAATTAATAACGCTTAAAATTAAATTTCAGTAAGTTTTAATGAAAAATCAATCATTATTTTAATCATACTATAGCATCAACCCAGCCTTGCATTATTAAGTCCATCGGCATCTCATTCCCCCTCATTCATATTCTGTCGACCCATTTATCAGGATTTTAATTCGTATTATAATTTTTCATTTATTTTCTTAACAAGTTTAAAAAAACTATCGCTTTGGTTATTACTCTAAAATATTTAATAAAGGTATTTATCTTTATTTGGTTTCTAATGAACTAAACACTTAGACTTTTCTTTTGATTTATGTTTTGATTTACTTTTTACAAGCCTTAATAACTGTACTGTAACTTGTAAGTAATCAAAACTTCGAATGTGAAATCTGTACAACAATGTTGATTATTAATATTGTGCTAACACGCTTATCTAATGTTGTAAATATATAAAAACGAACCATCACTTACTCCTTAAAATATCGAAAACCGCTTAACATATAAAAATAAAATTTGGCAGGGAGGTAGTTCATAGTTAGTGGACGTCCGTTAAGAACGGATTTTACGATAGGGCAGGATTACGGAGGTGTAAGGTTTTCGTAAGATTACATGAAAATCCTTTATTTTTTTACGACAAACCTTAAATTCGGAAGGGAAACCTAGACCTAGAGACGAAATCGAACCTTAGACTGGACTGAGGACTCACATTACATTGATAAGACAAAAGTACTGCAAAATCCAAAGAAGTATTTTTCTCCCGTTTTTTGCTACATTTTTTATTGATGCTCCGCTCCAATTGGTCGTAGCGTGATGTTATATAGCCTATAGCCTTCCTCGATAAACGGACTATCCAACACAAAAATAATTTTTCAATTCGGAACTGGTTCCTGAGATTAGCGCGTTCTACCAACCAAACAAACAAACAAACAAACTCTTCAGCTTTATAATATTAGTATAGATTATAAAATAAATAATTCTCAATACTTACTCTTCAATACTTACAATATATGACTAAAACACACTGGATAGAAAAAAACACTAAAAATATAGTCCTCGCAAAATTAATTTCGTCTGTTAATAAAGTTGCTCTGCACTCGATATTTTTAAGTACAAATATCGTTTTATATGGCCACTTGGTTCGCTACCCAATATCCTGTTTCATTAAAAAACTTTAATTATGCAGTATTGAAGTGAAATTATTGTGGAAAGTCACAATGAATTTAAAAATGATACATAATTTATATGTAAACTGGCGACTTACTTTGGTTACGCTAATTTCATCCCTACGTTTTAACGGTTAATGATTCCAATAAGAATAAACAGTTCTGAACTTTTCTTGCTGTTTTTTTTGGGTTTTTCCATTTATATACTTAAACCTCATTATCATCATAAGCAAATAAAAAATATTGAAATTAGTCCAACCATTTTTGAATTTTAACGTTAGAAATAGATTTTTGTACAAATACGATTTTTTTGCTATTTATTTACTTATCAAACTATAATTTTGAAGCGAAACTTACCCGGTACTATCTACACATATAAATAAAATTGAAGTGTCTGTTTTCAATTTCAAATTAACAGCTTTTCACTAAATGCATAATTATTATGAAAGTATACGTTACTATTACCAAAAAATCTATTTTTAAAATTTTTGTCTGTCTGTCTATGTCTCAATGTTCCAGCTAATCTCTGAAACAGCTGGACCGATTTTGACGGGAATTTAACTCGCAGATAGCTAATATAATAAGGAGTAACTTAGGCTACTTTTACTTTAGATTTTTAAGTTTAGTTTAGAAATCCGCGGCTTCGCTCTAAACCGAGGGACGGACCAGAGCGAAGCGAGGGTGAGTCGCTAATATTATATAAGCTTTTATTAACCCCATCAGTCAAAACTTACTTACGAAAATACAAAGGTAAAATTATATTTCGATTAACATAAAGCTTACTTCAAAAGGTTTCTTATCTTGTTTTCTTCTTACTTTAATAGCCCTTTAATAACGGATTATTTTCAAGTTTAGATTTTGACGGGAGATTGGCACTTGCAAATACGATAAGTCGAAGGAACTTGATCTATTGACTCTTCTGTGGTAGAATTTAAAATAATTTTGTTAATATCTTTTGGGTTGATAAATAATATTATTTTAAACTAAACATTAAACATATTTTATCGTGATTGTGTCAGGCAGATAAAAATCCTACAAACCGTTAATTTCACTTCATATTATCGATAATAATTACTATTTGATAGTGCTTCTAAGCGGGCCATATTTTTCTGTAATAATATGTGGCTGCAATACAGTGACCGGAAACATTGCAAGCAATACCTGCGGCTGCGGCTATCTGCCAGTTTCTATAACCTATCTACCGATAGACCGGTAGATACTTTCATACGATTTTGACAGGTTGTAACTTTTAATGTGTCAAAATAGTATGAAAGTAACTACCGGTCTATCGGTAGATAGGTTATAGAAACTGGCCGTATATCGCTAATCATGTTTGGTATGGCCGATGTTACTGGACGATTGCTGAGCGATCGATTTTCTGCAATATTGCCCGTCCAGCCCTATTGTTGTTTCGGTCGCTCTCTATTGTTATGGCATAGTGTGTTTCTTTTTTTCCTTTTCTACGCGACTAAAGTTTGCTTTGTGTGACACTGTGTTTAATCGCTATATTCTGTGCTAGTCTTGTTTTATCAGTTTTTACGTTGACAATAATATAATTGCAACAGCCACATATTGCTCGGCCAATGTTGCAATATTTTTGTAATGGCCCTGCAATTAGTTTTCAATATTGCAGCCATTAATTGCAGAATAATATTGCCCGTTAAAGAGCACCCTAATGTTTAAAAATAGAATATTTAACGTACAAATTGCACTCAGCTATAATTTAATAATATGTATAGATTAATATAGATTCATAATAAAACTTGCTTCAGTAATGAGCTACAATATAATATTTCCTTACAACTGTCTGTACAAAAGAAAAATCCTAAGTAAATAGAGAGGATCTTATGGAATTGGAATAAATCGAACTTCAATATAATATTGTATATCTTGTAGGGATATTTCTTTTGCTTATAGGTTATCTCAACTAATTACGCTAATGATTGTTATGTTTATCTATGAATTTTGGATTATGTACGATGGAAAACCAATAATAATTAACTGTTATATAGTGTAATTAGCGACTCGCCCTCGCGTCGCTCGGGCTCTTCCCTAGATTTAGCACAGGCAAATCCGCGGGATCCGCTAGTTATGCATATAAACCTTCCTCTTGAATCACTCTATCTATTAAAAAAACCGCATCAAAATCCGTTACGTAGTTTTAAAGATTTAAGCATACATAGGGATATAGAGACAGAGAACGCGACTTTGTTTTATACTATGTAGTGATGAAGGCCGCAGGTTCGATTCCCAGGCAGTACTTTTTTATATAGTACTTGTGAAGATGACGACACGATGGCTCAGTTTGTAGTGACCCCACTTGTTGCGCCAGCGGTCGCGGGTTCGAGTCCCGCTGGGGGCATACATTTGTTGAGCACGAATGTTTGTACTCCAGTCATGGGTGTAATATATTTATATTATGTGTTTATTTAAACTTATATATATGTAGTATATCAACTATCTGGTATCCGTAACACAAGCCTCGTAGCTTAACACGGAACTAGATAGCCCTTTAATATTTTTGTTGAGTAGACAAGAGACTATGTTTTTATGTTTGTGCTAGATGTGGAATTGCAAATAGTGTGCGTTATAAGAGGTAACAGACAGTGGTAGCCCAGCGGTAACGCGGTCGCTTGGATAACCGAGTGATGCGGGTTCAAATCCGGGTCTCGCGCCTCTGATATTTTCATGTGCGAATCATTTATTACATGATTACCACTTGTCTTACGGTGAAGGAAAACATCGTGAGGAAACCTGCATGTCTGAGAAAACCTAGCAAGTTTTCAAAAGACATGTGAAGTCCGCCAACTCGCACTAGGCCAGCGCGGTGGACTATGGCCTGATCCTCGTACTGAGGGAGGCCCGTGCCCAGCAGTGGGACGTTAAAAAGGGCTGATGATGATAAGAGGTAAAATTGTTTACCTATACAAATATAAGATTAAATTTTAACCAGTCAAACTTTTAGTACCTTAAATAAGGAAAAACTGTAACGACTAGTAATCTTGTTAAGATCGTTTAAAATCATACTCGTCCTCAATAATAATTGAGAGTGAAAGAAACTTTCAAGCCGATTCAAACGGAAAAGCAGCCGTTGACCTAGAATTCTTTAGTCAAGATCACTTGTAGTTTGAAAATTAAACCCCTTGAAATGTTCTTAAACTAATTATATAGTTAAGCTCGGTTTTACTTGATAATTTTAGATTTATGAACTAAAACTTAAAAAGTATTTGATTTGAAAAGTAAGTAATTTTTACAACTTTTTTATAAGTAGGTAATAGCAACTTAAATAACACAGTACAGCTTTAATGTATGTTTTAAGTGAAACATATTAAAGTTCGTCATTTGAAGTTATTATTTATATTGCAGTTGATATATTACGAGTATGTAACTATAGTATTTGCGGCTACAGGTCACAAAGTTCTTTTCTTTAGGCAGTCGGTTTGAGTCCTGGGTCAGGTCTAACTAGTTACCAGGATTTTCTATCATGAAATACCCAAGAATTGAAAAATAGGTTTAATAACAGCTTCGTGCCTTAGATAGTATCTGTAGCTGACGGTTCCATATCTGATCAATCAGTTATACTCGTAAATAAAATTCACTGATATATTAATCATGACTTTAACAGCAGTCCGGAAATAGCAATTCTGAGAACAGGCGAAAGAAGCTCATCGAGAGTGTTTTTTTCCATTTTCATGCAAAGAACTTTTACTACTATGCCAGATGACTGTTGAATATTTAATTATTTAAATACTTATGAAGTAAGAGTGATTTTCTTATATAGTACTTCATTTTAGGTTCCTCAGTGGTGTAGTAGCTCCGAGCGTGTACACACGAAAGTCTTGGGTTCGAGTCCCGAGTCGTGCCCAGTTTAGTTATTGAATCTTTCTGTTAAGAAGCAGCCCGGAGTTGCTATGCTATGCTATATTTTTACCCCAATGCATCGTAGAGCACGAAAAGTCATTGGACTTCTTCACTCTCATTTAACTCTCACATGTCGAGTAGTCGTCTTACCGGAGTATAAGAAGTACTCTTGTGTCAGTGCGTACACTTGGGCACTATAATGAGAATGGCTATCATGGCCGGAATTGGCCGGAAGACATTATTTATGTATTACATAAAGTTTATGTATTACATAAAGTTTATGAGTAGTTTAGTATATTTATGTATTACATAAAGTTTATGAGTAGTTTTTGAATTTTATTATAACGAAAATTTATATATTCAAATCACCACACAAATGAAGCCAATTCTTCATTCTGTTTAAATGTAAAAGACTAAACAAAAAAAACACTTAAATTTCTTTAAAAATATTTATAATCATTATTATAAGTATAGATAATATAATATTATGATGATAGAATGCAGTTATTGAAAAGTTACTAAAAGCCAAAACGCAGATATATCGTCGGCAAATAATAAAATTTTAAAATATGTTATTTGTCGAGAGAGCACGTTCACGATGTTTGCCCAACAGATCCCTTTCGAAATATATTGCAATCGCAATGCGCTTAAATCCAATTTTCTCTATATATCCATTACATTTTAAAGATAAATTCGAATCGAAATATACAGCAATAAAATAAAGTATTCATGACATTTATACTTTATAATGTCACTAGCCTTTCCCGCAGCTCCGCTCGCATTCTAAAGGCTGAAAATCAAAAGAAATATTTTTATCCCGTTTTTGCAACATTTTTCATTGATGCTCCGCTCCTAGTGGTCGTAGCGTGATGTAATATAACCTATAGCCTTCCTCGATAAACGAACTATCCACACAAACACACAAAAAAATTCTTCAATTTGGACTAGTAGTTCCTGAGATAAGCGCGTTCAACCAAACAAACAAACAAACAAACAAACTCTTCAGCTTTATAATATTAGTGCAGATAACGAGACAGAACTAATTATTCAAGAATTGACAAACGTTAGATTATATTTACGAGTACTTTCTTGCATTTCCAAGTTTTTTCTTTCATATAAACACTTATCTAGCTAACACATATGGTACTAATGGTGGCCTAATGAATTTAACAGAACATAAAAAAGCTTTTAAATAGAAAAAAAAATTTAACTTAACACTATTGTATTTGTATTCAGTCTATCTTAATACCACACAGCTGGGCTATATAGGTCTCCCTTCTATACGAGGTAGATCAGGCCGTAGTCCACCACGCTGAACTAGTGCGGGTTGGCGGATTTCATATATCTTAAAAAAACTTGCTAGGTTCTCTCAGACTTGCAAGTTTCCTCACGATGTTTTCCTTCACCGTAAAGCAAGTAGTAATTATGTTAAAAATGATTAGCAATTGAAACTTTAAGAGGGGAGAGACCCGGATATGAACTCGTATTTTATTATTTAAGCAATTTCGTTACCACTGTTCTACCAATGTTTGCTTTTGTTGTGATGAAAATTAAACGTAGGTACTCTTGAAATAACTTATCTGAAGAATGCATGGTTTATAATAAATAAATAAATGTTGAACATTATTACACACAGCACCATCTAGTTCTGTGGTAAGCTACGAAGGAAGCTTGTGCTACGGATACCAGATAGTTGATATACTAGATATATAGTTTTAAATACATGCATATTATCAATATAAGCACCCATGACTGGAGTACAATCATCCAAGTTTAACAAAGGAATGCCCCCAGCGGGAATCGAACCCGCGACCGCTGGCGCAAGAAAATAGGGTCTCTACAAACTGCGCCAAATGTGTCGTCAAATGGTATTTTATGTATATGTGCTTTTATCAAATATTTTTTAAACGCGTTGAAACCAATCTACTCTTATAAAATCCAAAAATTTCCCAAGAGACCTACTGTGGGGATCATCCTATATCGTTTCCACTCTAATAGCCTATGACGTATTGAAAAAAATGTACTGTAATATTTATTTTTTTATCAATTCAAATTTAATTTTCGTATATGGTTTTTTTATTATTGTACTTTATTGAAAAGATTTTTACGAGTACTTTTGAATCGTAATTAATTTACATTACGAAAATATAAAACTTAAAATAAAAGTCAGTTTGTAAGGAAGCACCGGCTCGAAAGGCAGTTTTGCTGAAAAGCGCCGGTGATAAGATAAAAGTTGCTCTTTTTAAGAGAATATTCGACTGCAATATTACAATAAAATAATTATTTATTTATCTTACTCGAGACTCAACAGACATTATTAACATTAAAAACAGATATTATATTATTCTTTTAGAACTAAAACTGTCTTTTAAAATTTTAATTTTCCATTTTCTATATACTTTTAAAGACAGTAAATTTCACAATTGAAATTGCTTTGCTTTGAAGCGTAAGAAAAATTTTCCATAAATCTTAAAATCCACGCGAGCGACGTTATACAGTTGACCTGCCTAATGCGTTCATATCAGTGGTTAACTTAGATGAAAGATTTATTAGAAGTGGTACTTGCAGATAATAAATTAAAACTATTTCTTAAAGGGTGTTAGTTTTTAATCATGTATATAGTATAACTATACATAAGTTAAAATAAACAAACAATTATAATACGTGAGTATGTATGTGTGTATGTATGTATGTATGTATGTATGTATGTATGTATGTATGTATATATATGTATGTATGTATGTGTCTTTAAAAATATTTTACATGCGCTCTACATAAATTAATCAAATTGTGAGAACCAAGTCATATTTAACGTTTATCGTTTATTTTTCGCAAAAAAGCATCCCAAAACCATTTATTTATATTTACATCAATAACAATATCATTAAAAAAATTACCGGTAACACTATCTTTTGATACCACTTCAGAACCACAGCTCTATGGTAAGCTATATCCCGTTTACATTTTCTGTGAATTATCTCATCGTAGCAGGCGTTCTAGACTTCATTATTAAACCGATTAGCAGCTGAAAGCGCTGTTTATACCGCTTCCCCAGAAGATACTTAACTTAAGCTTACTAGGTTTAAATGCAATGTGCAATTCTTAAAGCGCTTTTATATTTTTTGTGCATCGTACATTTAACAAAGGTCCTTGTGAATGACTATAATCACCTAACTTCGAATTAATGGGAAAAACTACAGTTTAATTTGTATCATGGAGCTTAAAACGGTTTCGATGGGTTATTTATTTCTATTACAAATGGTTATAATGGAGAAATAAGTATCTTTCAGAAGTAAACATATATGTAAATAATAATAAAACTAGTATTTTTATACATTTAACTTGGCAGTTAAGATATTTCTATATTGAAGGACTAGCCTTTTCCACGGATTCGCGCGCGTTTCAATGACCAAATACTAAATTCTTTCTGAGTCGCGCGGTATGGAACCTCGCAGAACGAACCACCTTTCCCGTTTTTGCAACATTTTTCATTAATGATCCGCTCGTATTGGTCGTAGCGTCATGTAATATAGTCTTTAGCCTTCCTCTATATACGGACTATTCAACACAAAAAGAATTTTTCAATTCGGACCAGTAGTCCAGAGATTAGCGCGTTCAACCAACCAAACAAACAAACAAACTCTTCAACTTTATAATATTAGTACAGATAAAAAACCCTTAATAAATTAATATTTCTTTTAAAGAAAACGTGGTATCAAATAAGATAAATGTATGAAAACTGATCAGTTTCTGAGTAATATGTGAGTAAACAAACACTAAACAGACATACAATTTTCAAACGTAATATAAGTTAATTTAATAACTCTAATACGTTTTTATATGGTTAAGCAAAGAAAGTATTGTTTGAATAAATTGAAATTCTTGTTTTATAATGTGACCCTCGTCAACACAACTTTCGTGTTGAAAGTATTTTATACTTTTTTTATCCCAAAAACAATTGTATTTGGTGTTTTTTTTTGTTTTTCGATAGTTAAATTAATTTACAATGTTAATTAATACTTAAATATATAGCTAGTAATTCCCATTGGTCGGAGATGGACGTTAAACTAATTATTGTTAGTAAAACGTATTCTTTTATGAGAGATCTACAACCTACTCGTGACAATATTTTTTGTAAGCTATTCATAATGTTGAAAACCAATAATAATTAAAATTCGCGAATAATTCCTAAAACATAGTTTGTAAAACTAGTGACTTAGTTTGATCGTTATTAAAGTTCTTTTGTCAAAGCTATATATTTTCAACCGACTTCAAAAAGAAGGAGGTTCTCAATTCGTCTGTATTTTTTTTGTTTGTTACCTCAGAACTGGCTGCTACCTTAGCTGACACTGACTCCAAAAATAACAATAATTGTAATTTCATTTCATTTTACTTAGGAGAACTCTAAGTAAAATAATAATATATTATATAATAGATATTAAGTTGTAGAACAATACGCAATTATTTTTTTACTTTTTAGTGCATATTTTTGTATAAATACTATTTTTTATAATAATTATAAAATAGAATATTATTTTTTAGTAAAATAAGTCGGTTTTTTTAATGTAGGTAGCTTTATACCTTTCCTCGATAAAAAGGAAAAGCGGATAGATTTTTCAAATCGAGCTCATAATTCCCTATATTGAAACAAACAGACAAACTAACAATCTGTTCAATTTATTAGTAAATAGTTGATTAAGGTAGGCTATAATAGCATCACAATGGAGCTTTTAGAAACTAAGTAATATTACATCAATAAAGTAATAGAGACTATGCGAGTAGCTTTGACTAAAATTAGATCAATAAATAAATAAAATTTTTATCTTACTGTATACTACTTTCCCTTTCTATCTTAATACCAATTTTAAAGCTCTTTGTGCCCTTTTTTAACGTCCCAACTTAGATGTCTTCTGAAAACTTGCTCTTGTAGGGTTGCTCACATGTTTTCCTTTACCGTAAGACAAGTAGTAATAATTACTACTTATGTTACAAATGATTCGCACATGAAAATAACAGAGGTGCCAGACCCGGATTTGAACTCACATCACTAAGTTATGCTGGCTAACGCGTTACCACTGTGTTACCACTCTAAGCTCTTTACTTAGTAATTACATAAAGACTCTCAATCATTTGTATCGTAAGCATTGTGTAATACCTGACTGTAACTATTAAGGATAAAACAATCTCTCACATTAACTGCAAAAGTCCAGTTAATTGGAAAACTTTTGCTAAAAGAAAAAAATAAGAAAGTTTAATTTCATTACAGAGAGATTACTTGTATTTCGTTGTTCTGTGAATGATTATAAAAAAGAAAGAATTGTGATAGAAAACATGGTATATGTTTTAATTACAGTTTTAACAATATACACAAGCAGCTTTAACTCGCTTCGCCTAGACCTTAGGTATCCTAATTCTTTTTCTAAACTAAAATAAGTTATATACCAGATAGTTGATACACTACACATAATATATATCTTTATACATACCTACGTATTATAAATATGAACTCACAATGTGATTGGAGTACAAACTTTATCATCAAGTGTATGCTCCAGTGGGACTCGAACCCATTACCGCTATCACAGCAAGTAGGGTCACTAAAAATGAGCGAAACATGTCGAAATAAAAGTTACTGTTACTCCTTGTAACATCAACTATTGGCAAGTAAAGTTGTAATCACATTTAAATATTTAATGGACGGAGTGATACATACATTTTTTATCTATGTATACCAATTGGCTTAGGGTTATCAATATTTTACAATCTAAAGTTGCATTTTATAGAGATTAGAATATTTACCTATATAAAAATATGATATTATAAATAAAGGCAAAACACACTCAAGTTGTAAGAAACACTGTATTGTTAGTTTTTATTTTATCTATTTGTCTAAGACTTTTCTTAATAAATTTGAACCCAAGTTTTAATGTCGAAACTATCTTTGGCAATAAAGCTGTCGAACTTTGGGAAAGCTTCAAATTATAAACTTTTAAAACAACAAATAAAGTTGTTTTATATAATTTAAGAAGCATTAAAGCGGAGCGGGCTGGTTATAAATAATGGACGAGGTCTGTTGAACATGTTTAAGACATTTGAACTGTAAATTGATAGTGAAATAGGGGAAAAATATTTTATATTTTTTAAAATAAATACATAAAATGTACTTTGTAAATGAAATTATCCTACCATCTTTTTTTTATTTCCACTGCTGTGCACGGGTCCCCTTTCTATAAATCAGGTAATCAGGCCGGCAAAGTACGAGTCAGCGGAAATGAAAACATGCTAGGTTCTCTCAGACAACATCATCAACAACATCGTGAGGAAATTCTTTTTCTCTTCTCTTCTTATTATTTCTTCACCCTAAAACTAATAGTAATCATGTTTGCACGTGAAATTTCAGAGGTACTAGACCCGGATTTGAACCTACTTCACTTGTTCACTAAGCGACAGCGTTACCAATGGGCTACCTAAATAAATAATAAATAAATAATATAGACTGTCAGTATTGAGTATCATCATCATCATCATCATCAGCCCTTTTTAACGTCCCACTGCTGGGCACGGGCCTCCCTCAGTACGAGGGGGATCAGGCCATAGTCCACCGCGCTGGCCTAGTGCGGGTTGGTGGACTTCACATGCCTTTCGAAAACTTGTTAGGTTTTCTCAGACATGCAGGTTTCCTCACGATGTTTTCCTTCACCATAAGACAAGTGGTAATCATGATAGAAATGATTCGCACATGAAAATATCAGAGGTGCGAGACCCGGATTTGAACCCGCATCACTCGGTTATCCAATCGAGCGCGTTACCTATTGAGTATATTGTTAGTTAATTGAATAATTGGGGAATATTTATCAGGATTACTCCTGAAAATGCTGGTTTAGTAAATAGTTTTTAACCCTTAAATACACAGCATGTATTGCCAAAGTTAAATATGAGTATACAAATTCAGTAATTTTCTCTCCACTAACTGCTCTTTAGCGAATTATTTAAACCATTATTAGAAACCTCGAAATCGTAATAGGTCGTTACTATGTAATTTATTAAACAAATGCAAGTTAATTCATTAATTATATGGAGCGTGTATCAAAATAAGCTCTAGATGTAATAGTTATTTAGAAACATTCTCGAATATTATAAAATGAATTTCACTATTTAATAACCTAAAGTAAGAGTATTTATTATATTCCATTCTTAAAGTGAACCAAAAATACATAAAAATCGCTTTACGATTTCCTTAAAAATGGCAATCGCACGACCCGACACTCAATTTCCTCATTCACCGCTGACTTTTAAAGTTCACTGGATTGGACTCTTAAAGTAAATATGTAAGTAAACATTTTCATATGCTGCATATGGATGTTTGTATTACAGTCATGGGTATTTATATTCATAATATGTAATATATCAACTATCTGGTGTCCGTAACACAAGCTTCCTTCGTAGCTTACCACGGAACTAGATGGCGCTGTGTGTAAATGTCCCAACATATTATTATATTATACTTCGGGCACCAAAAATCAAAATTAATCCACGACAACTTAAAAGATATAGAGAAATAGTTATAAAGTATAGTTACGTAAAAAAAATCAAGTGCGAATGTTATAAGCACTCATGGAGCAAATGGATGAAGAGCAATTGACAAAACCATCTTTACTCCGAAACAGCTATCATATAATTTAAACAACCAATCAAAACATACTACCATTGAATAAATTTCTGTTTTGAACCTACAAAATATTTAAAAACGATAAAAATACTGGCTTACAAATTGCCAATTACAGTAGTCAGTGCAAAATTTGCATGAGATAACGTTTGGACCGCAAAAACTGTACGAATATAGCAATTTTCGCGAATCCGACAGTACCACTTGATTTGTAGCCTTTGGATTTCACAATAAATCTTTTGCTTTCTCACACGTGATGTGTCCAAGTTTGGGATAAAGCGGAGCGTATTTTGTTATGTAGTATTATTTTTCTTCATAAGATGTTGTATCTACTAAGTATTATAATAATTATCTTTGTTTTTGTTTTAGGTATATATACCTATTCTCCGCCATCCTTGATATATAGATCACTAAACATCTAGTAATAATGGCAACATACATACATAATTATATTTAAAAATTTAAAAAATATGTGTTTGTTGTTTTAAATTAACTAATACTTATATTATATTAATTACCTTATGGATATGACACCAAAATTCAAAAAATAATTTATTGTTTTATTTTTGGCAAACCCAGTGTAACGATATTCTCAAGGGATAAACCGTAGTACTAAGTAAGCCAGATATTCTACTGGCAGGATAGATTTGAGTGAATGACACGAGTGTACGTGAAGGTGAAAGCAAGTTTTGGGAGCAAATACCATTCTGGTGTTTCATTTCAGAGAAATACTTCGTTCCGTACCTGTAACAAAATAAGAAAAAATAAAATAAAAATATGTTGGGACATTATTACACACAGCGTCATCTAGTTCCGTGGAAAGCTACGAAGCTTGTGTTACGGGTACCAGATAGTTGATGTACTACATATATAAGTTTAAATACATAAACATTATAAATATACAAAATACACATTTAAGATTATTTTTTTATACTAATATTTTTATTTTTTACAATAAAGGAAATTACAAGTAGACTTAACTATATATACAAAGCAAATGTACACTTAACTACTAAAACACTACTGCACAAGTCGTGTCCGCGTGGAATAGTGGTAAGAATGCTAGCTGCATTCCCCGCTGAATGGCAATACCGATTCTTTTGGCGAAAAATGAACCAGCTCTCCTGTCACCAGTAGAGGCGATAAGACGAGATGTTATGTGCTTTAAGAAGTACTTACCACTTTAACTCAGGTTTTCTACAGCAAATGTATAAAAATATATTTTTTTGGGAGGCATATTTACGTAACTAACGATTTTTAAAACTATTAAAAAGGTTTTTTTCTTGTATCAGGACTCTATTACTATGTAACAAATATATTATCTTAATAAGAGCTTCCATACGGTCGGAAATTTCTATGTACCTTACTATCGCACACACGTTAAGATTTTATTTGGAACGGATGAGATTAACTGAATCACCGGAACTACCTTTAATAAGTAAAGATAATGCCGTAGCAAACATTAAACGCCGTAGTACTTAGAACATTATAGTAGCAGCTGTATCGTTAATAGGTTACCGTCGACTCTCGTGAATACGACGACAGTAGCGTAAGTTTTGAATTGGTTTCGCTATAGTAACATTCTACGTATTACTATAGTGAATATTGGACCATAGAACTACACTAATTATTAATTATAATATGACTGAGCTTCAGTCTGTGTTTTTCGTTTTATTTCAGAAAAAACACCTGTATACATAAAGTTAAGAAAATTTGATTAAGTATTATAAAAGATAAACGAAAACAGTCTAATCTATTGTAGAGAAAATTACTTCAAAAATCATACATACCCCATTGCCTACACTAATAAGAGGTGTTTCTTTTTAAATTTAAATGGTACCTTTTAATGGTACTTTTATTTTAGGTACTAAATAAAAAAGAATGATCGAAATCGGACTGCACTATAAAAATTGTGCGTAGTTCAATATATAATTGAGAATTTCCTCAATGTTTTCGGCGGTTAAAAAGAAACAAACCCCTATATAAATACAAAATTGGAGCCAAATCGTTAGTGTTCCGTAGAATATTCTGATGTGTTAATTAATTTTCTACATTAATAAATAAGTAAGTATATAAAAATAAAATATAACGCTATAGTATTATATTTAATTTAATTTTATCAGACGCGAAAAAGTATGGTTTCATAAAATTATTATCTAATACCATTTTCTGCCCGCAATTCTACTCGCGTAGTACGTTAATAATAGCCTACACTACTGTACGTTTGTGTATGTCATTGTTGAGCGTTTAGTAGACCCAGTGAGAGGTCAGTACTTCTCCGGTCGAGTAGACCTATTTGTGTTAACAAGTGCAAGGTTCAACTTTACATCTTCTTATATATAAAATACTCCTCCGAAACGGCTTGACCGATTCTCATGAAATTTTGTGAGCATATTGAGTAGGGCTGAGAATCGGCCAACATCTATTTTTCATCCCCCTAAATGTTAAGGGTAGTCCACCCCTAAATTTTTATTTTTATTTCTTAGACAATTTTTTTTCCTACACATCAACCCAATGAGGTTGATTAGCAATTAAAAAAATTAACGCGGGCGAAGCCGCGGGTACAGTTAGTAATACATATTTTTTTTACTTAAAACTAGCAGTTTTCGCGGCTTCGTTCGAGTTTATATTTTCTCATTGCTACTAAACTTTACGCGATCACTCGCTAGGCCAATCTTAAGATTTCCTGAAAATTTCATCTAAATCGGTCCAGCCCTTTCGAGTATATAAGGAACATACGTTCATATAGATTTTGATATATAAATATAGGATTATATTTATAAAATATATAAATCTATTTAAATCTTATTAATAAAACTTGATTAGCAAAACCTTTTTAAGCCTCAAAGAGACCAAATTTGGTAGAAACATTATGAGAGTTTTACGATCTTTTCCATCATAGAATACTAAATGAATTTCAAACTTAATAAGTTTCAACTTATATACTGTAGGAAAACGCCGCGTCCGTCGCAGATCATTATTATAAAGATATATTGAATATTAAATTTTATAACTAGTAACGTAAAGAAGAATAAAAACACATAATAATTTTTATATATTATGAAATATACATTTATTTATTTTGTTAATTTCATCTAAGTTACAAAACCGTACACGTTTAACTAAAATAAGTTATATTTTTTAATTTTTATATGAAAAAGCTTTCAACTTGGACCATATCTTATGAAATTCTCCTTTATTCTGCGACGAGCGCAAGTTTATTATTAAAACATTATTAGATACTCTAGAGGTCGCATCACAGATTTCTTTTTCTAGCTCATTTGAAGATATTACGTAATATACCATTCACTTGAAAATTTATTACGCGTACTTTAATTTTCAAAGATAAGGTTTTTTTATGATATACGTTTCCAATATTCACATATTATATAATACAAAAAGACGATCCTTATTTTAACGTCTCACAGCTAGGCACGGGTCTCCCATCAGTACGAGGGGGATCAGGCCATAGTCCACCACGTTGGCCTAGTGCGTGTTCGCGAACTTCACATGTCTTTCGAAAGCTTTCAGGCATGCAGGTTACCGCACGATAGTTATCTTCACCGTAAGACGAGTGGTAATCATGTAAGAAATGATTCGCACATGAAAATATCAGAGGTGCGAGACCCGGATTTGAACCCGCATCACTCGGATATCCAAACGATTGCGTCACCACTGTCTTTTACGAATACAACTTCAGAGAAATTCTTCGCAGCGGATACCTAGACTAGTAATTCTAGTTTCTGTGTGAATTATTTTAGAATGAAGTCTTTTGTATTGTTGACAGTGCTTTTATTATTACAAAACTGAATAAAACATACAAAATTGTGCCCCAGATCTAAGATCTACAAAGGATTGACTCCATTTTTATATACACATGGTTTAATCTATACTATAGTATATATAGTCACTTAAAAATGTATACATGAAATATTTTTTAAAAACAATAAAATAATAATGAAATTGAATATAAACCATAAACCAATAAATATTAATAATTTTGTCTGTTAAGTATGTTATCGATTAACAGTAAAAAAAAAATTATTCTTGGAAAGCTAGCAGTGGCTAAATGTTAATAGAAAATTAATATGTTGGGACGTTATTACACACAGCGCCATCTAGTATCTAGTTCCGTGGTAAACTACGAAGGAAGCTTGTGTTACGAATACGAGACAGTTGATATACTACATATGTAAGTTTAAATACATACATATTATAAATATAAACACTTATGACTGGAGTACAAACATCCGAGTTTAACAAATGAATGCCCCCAGCGGGACTCGAACCCGCGACAGCTGGCGCAAGAAAGTAGGGTCACTACAAACTGCGCCAAACATCAAAACAATGTAGAAAGAAATTATAGGTCTTAAAAAGGTCTGCAGAAAAGTCTACAATATCAAATATTTATCTCATAAGTTACACTAGCTATACCTATTTTTATCTATACGTATAAAAAACAGTAACTAAGCGAATTGATGTGGGCGTTTCACGCTAAAAGTACTGAAGCAGTTTAAACTAAATTTTGTGTAGTGATACTGTACGTCTCAAACCTTTCCTCAATACCTCTCGAATCAAGACCATAGTTCATTACGCTGGATACATGCAGGATTTCAAACTTTGAATACTATTTAGACTCCCTCACAACATTTTCCTTAACCATATTAGAAAGTTAAACTTAATATTATTTGCACATGATAAACTCAGAGGTGTTTTCGAAGCTATTTCATTTGGCTTTCTAAGCTGGTGAACCCTAAATCATTTTCTAACATAAAAATAGCCCAAGTTACTACTTCAATTCAATTATTTCCTTTAATGGCTTCCATAAGTGCCAGTTGGGAAGTTACTACTTACAACACCAACTATCTGCTAATGATAGCCCTGTCAAAATCAATACAGCCATTTCAAAGATTCTTCGGCACAGACAGCCAGATAGACAAAGGTAGGTATATGAATTTAGTAACAAACTGTTATTTTAACTTTATACACAGACACTTAAATTTCATATGTCTTATTACTATAAAGAATAGAAACAGCGAAAAATTACTTTAAAATATATAATTTCTTTATTTTAAAATACTGAATTTTAATATTTTTCCTTATAATAATTAAACTAAGGTAAATAAGACCTACTTTTCAGTTGAAATTGTTCTTAAACAGCTTCCACGCTGAGCTTTGCATTGTTCTCTTTTAAATATCGTATTATTGTGGACTTTGCTTTTGAATTTCTTCGTTCCCCTTTTAATTCATCATTTTTTACTAGTCAAGTTTTTTTATAAACTGGTTCATTTAAACAAAAGTTAACTAGCTCAGGTAAGGAATAATAAATGACATGAAAATTTCTGATTCTCAATAAAATTCATTCAACCATAATCCTAATTTATCTGATTAAAAAATTGCCTCTCCCCTGCTATGCTTGCTTCGAAACGTTAACTTAACTAACCAAAACTGCGAAAAAATCCGAAAAGACAGTTTTATTAAAAATGTAAATATTCACGTAAATCTAAGAAAGTGTAAAACTAGATTAGACTAATGTAACATAAATAAAATAATATAAGCGTTAACTTTTTTGTAGAAACTGGACAGGCTACCTAAATTTATTTTTATTTTCGTTCATCCTTGTTGTATATGACGTGGATATTTCACTAACATGCCCAAACAAATATTTTGTTATGACAACACTGATACAGTAAATGTATTGGCTGGGCCCCAAATTTAGTCCATTATTTAAATCACAAAAACAGTTTGTTTGAGTTTTGTTCAGATTCTTTTTGTATTTTTGTTACTCTAAATTAGTAGTCCGTTTGCCTCTAGACTTCATTTTTTATGTAGCCCTTGGGGTCTTTCGAGATTTAGATGGATTTAGTTCTAAAAATATATTTTCATCATTGTTTAAGTTAAAAAAATATTAAAGAAAGTAAGTAAATCAGTTTTCGAAAGTCACGCTTAGTTTACTTCCATAAACACTTGTTTAGTGTTCTTTATCTCTACGTGCTATATGTATTTCTCTAGTTTCTACGAACAATAATTGTCATTAATATATAAAATAAGCGTTATGATAATAAAATAATTATTGTTAGTAAATAGACCGTAGCTAGTCCAACTCTTGACAAAAGTAGGCTGAATTGTTTAAACTTGACGATAGGTTAAGCCGCGTTTTCACTATTATAAGCGAACATTTATTTCATTTGGGCAAAAGTATGACAGTTTTGCTGACGCTGAAAGAGAAAACCTTATTTTATGTACATTTTTTGTTTAATTTGGTATGTTTTCTCTGGAAAAGAGTGAGTGAGATGCATCATAGAATGGTATCTCCCACTATTATGACAGTGTCTGTAAAAAAGTGGAAAAATAAATGAATATCTTTTACAAAAGGTATGTAATCTATAAATACGTGTTAATATTATTAAATAGAATTATGAAATATATTTGACGTCATATTATGACTTCAAAATTCAATGGTTCAAATAGCTTACAAAAGTGCTTGAAAGCAAATAAAAAAATATTTACAAAAAATCTAACTGCTAGAAAAATGAACAAAAAATGTAAAGAAGTTAACGAAGGAACATAGCAGTAACTCCGCCCATGCGGAATGTAGGAGAAATTTTTTATAAATACCTAAAATGTTAGAAAGTTTCAAATTAACTAGACGTCTGGTACAGACTATTATTATAAATTAGTAAGGACGATAAAAATCATAATTTATTCCCAATAATGAGGTGTTTTAAATTTTTATCATTATAACAAAGTATAAGAACGGTGGCTAAAATATTATAAAAATTTTAAAGTAATTTAGGAAAAAACGTCCAGATCGTTTATTAAAAATTTGTAATTCAATCATGCTTTATTTTTTAAGATAAAATCTCCTTTAAATACAGTTTCACTAAGAAATAATTGAATACTAAATAGCCCTAGCCTTGGGATATTAGTGTGGAAATCACATTTCATCGGGCAACCTTGTAAATATCGAGGACACGCTAGTTTCCGTTTGTAGTGACCCATCTTGCTGTGCCAGCGGTCACGGATTCAAGTCCCGCTGGAGCCATTCTTTGTATGGTGAGGACGAATGTTTGTTCTCCAGTCATAAGAATATTTATAAATTGTATGCCTTAATTTTACATTATACTCGTATATGACTGTGTAGTGTATGAACTATCTGGTATCCGTAACACAAGCTTCGTAGCTTACCAAGGAACTAATGGTGCGGTGTGTTAAGGTCCCAATACATTTACATTTCTGTTTTATTTGTTTGTCGCACTTAATGGTATAGCTATTTTGGGTCATCGGTTTGATTCTCGATGGTGGCAAATATTTCATTTTGATTATACGTCGATTTTTATAATATTCGTCTAACATATCTATAGTATGTAGTTGATCTAATTCACAAGCAAAAAGTATAACATATTTATAGATAAAAAAACGTGATTTAAAAAGAGGACACTATCAATATTAAGGAAACGAACGAAAATATAATATTTAGTAGCCAATAATATTTCATAGAAACGATTCCTGCGAGGGAAAGATTACGAAATTTTCTTAAATTCGACCCTTCGATATTACAAATTACATCTCAAATATGTATGCTTCGTACATTCTATTTCAAATAAATACATTTATAGTGGAAAAATTGTACTTTCATTTTCCAATAAATCTGTTTTTAGTATGTAAAACACTAGCTTATTGTAGAAAACTTATCATGGGTTTAGACATCATAGTCTTATTTATTTACACCAATCAAATCAAATATTCTTTATTCAAATAGACTTTTATAAGCTCTTTTGAATCGTCATTTTTACATTAATGTCAGTCTGTAAGTCTATGAGTAAGTTACCACCGGCTCGGTATGCTGTTCTGCTGAGAAGAACCGACGAGAAACTCAACAGTTGCTCTTTTCAAAAAAATATTTGGTGATAATAACTAATATCGTAAAATTAAGACAAGTTAATAGCAATTTATACTAGCGACTCACTCTCGCTTCGGATTTTTCCCAAAGTACGTTTTTACAGTAAGTATAGACTATATATTAAATACATAATTGATTGATGACTTCATCCCCCATATCACCCCTCTAATCTTAGAGGACTGCCGATAATTTCCGAAATAAAAACAACCTATATCTTTGTAATTCACTAGCCTGTAAATAATTACAATAATAAATTGATAAACGATTTTAAGATACGAAAAAATAAGATTTTTAAGGCATAATTGCGCTTACAGATCTCGATAGAGGCAAAATAAAATTGGGCCTTTGCAACAGTCGAGTCAATCCTTACACTTCCTTTCGCAAACGTGTGAAAGGTTCGCCAAGTCCTTTTCAATAAAATCCGTAAGACCAGCCCGCATTATCCACTTACTGAATTTAAGTAAGAAACTTATGCTACCGTGATAGAGATCATTTTTGAAAACACTATCAAATTTGAGGCCTGCATCCGAATTTTAGATGGTCTTATGGATCATTTGGACGGAAGCCAGAGCTCTTGGTCTATTTTTTAGTTAATTTACAGATTGAGCGCTAGTAGCTCTTAGAGTATATGGTTGTTTTTGAAAAGGAACGTAAAATATTATGTGCTAATCTGTTTATTAAGAAAATTAGCTTATAGTGATATCTTTGGTAGCAAGCTGTTTTTATATTTGAAGTTGTATCTACATTCTAGGTAATTATGCAACCTAATAAAGGCAGTGGTAGCTCAAAAGTAATAACGTAAGTAACAGGAGAAATTAATGTATTAGACGTCTTAGGGGGTTACATACTAGTTACAGACAGTGCCTATCCACAATTTACAAAAACCTAGCGGGTTTTAAGAGACGCTTAATCCGCATTTGGCCAACTTAACCTGACCTGACCTCACTTCTCGTATTGTAGGTAAGCAAGGGCTTCCTTGAACATTTGTACTCCAGTCATGGGTTATATTTATAATCCACATATGTGGATGATTCATAGAAAGCTAGCAACTTATGATTTAACAACTTAAAGTTTTCTTACATTTTTTATTTTTTATTTAAGTAGCTCACATACTTTGTTTTTCAATTTTAAATTAATGCAAAGTTAAATTTGTGAGGAAAAGCAGCTTATATGAAACATTTAAGAAAGCTTAAATATAATGATGTCTCTAGAACTTAGAAAAACTAAGCTTATTAGCGTAACTAGATGAGTTCAATTTTAATTAGAATATAACAGGCACTATATTATACCAGGAAGACAGTGGTAGCCCCGTGGTGATGCTCGCTTGGGCGACTGAGTGAAATGGGTTCAAATACGGGTCTTGCACCTCTGATATTGTCATGTGCGAATCATATAACATGATTACCATTTGCCTTACGGCGAAGTAAGAAAATCGTAAGGAAAGCTGCATGTCTAAGAGAACGTTGCAAGTTTTCAAAGGATATGGGAAGTCTGATAACCCGCACTTAGCTAGCATGAAAGACTATAACCTGATCCCCCTATGACGGGACGCATAAAAGGGCTAAATACATAAGTAGTTTTTTTTACAAACAAAAGTAGTTTCGACTATGAAGGAGAAATATAAAAAATATGTTCGCCCGTATACATTTCTGCATATACATAGTATATGCGTACAAGTAAATTTCTCCATTATATTCATATTTTATTAATTTCAGCTAAAAACAGTAAAAACAATATGCTTCACGATAAATGACTTAAGAAAAGGCTTTTATTATAGGAATAAGTGAAAGCAAACGACAAAAGTCGAGCGTCGATGGAAATTTTAAAGACATTCTAACTCTATTTTCCCTAAGTACAATATTGAAACAGTATCGAGCAAGGGATACGAAAATTCCTTTTGGCTCACTAATTATTTATTATATTATGCTTTACTTTATTAGGTACATACTATAAGTATCTTAGATTTACGCGAATATTTGATATCTTAAATACTGCCTTTTCGGATTCTTTCGCGGATTTATTTTAATTTTTGATTCTCGACATTTCGAATGCTTTACAGCAATAATGGTCATAGGAGAGACTGTGTATTTTGTTTTCGATCTTCTAACCGGCATATTGGGTTAATTAGATTCTCTAGGATAATTTTATTTAAAGTACCCAACTAACTTCATTTTGCTTTCTTGTTCAAAATGTCAATGAAGTTATGAAGGTCATTTTCATATCTCACCCTTATTGTGATTTCGTATTTCGATAATCATCTAAAGGCGTTGCGCATTTAAGCATTAATTTTATCGTTTGTAATTCTTCATTTTATTCAAATTATAAGTCGCCTATTAAATTCGTAATAAATGTTTATTCTTGCGATGACAGGATTGAAAGAATGGTTTGAAAGATCTTAGAGCTGAATGTGTTGAAATATTTTATACCGCAATCTTTTTATTTGTATAAAAGTTCGTTAACATGTAGAAAGAAAAAATTGATTTTTTGCGTGTATATTATGCGATATCTTCAACAGTGAATATAACAAGACATTTTAAAATGAAACTAGGATCAAAATGAAAATAATGTTATAAAAAACATAAAGAAGGCTACTATTTTAAAAACAAGAAAATTGTCTGTATGTTTGTTTGTAATGTGTATAAACTAAACATCCGCTGAACCAGTTCAGATGAAATTTTGTATAGAGATAGTCTGAGAAAGCTGAAGCTAAAAAGGACATGGAATAGATTAAATCATACCTTAAAAAAGGGAGAAGAAAGTTTGTATAGAGAATTAATAATTTCTCAAGTATGGAAAATATTGAGTTGATAACTGTCATAACGTACATAGGGGCGAAGCACAACGAAATGAGGGCGAGTTATAAGTTATCAACATTTTTTTATACACCGACTGTTATCATGATAACATTTTAAAGTTTTTAGCCTTCACGGGACGCCTGGCAGATGAGAAACATCGAAATTATTTTGTACAAGTAATAGGCACAAAAGTAGAGATTATGACAGTAACTAAATATGACATGTTAAAAAATACAATATTACGAATTTTCTTCAGAAAATGATGACTGTTTATTTAATATACATTTATTTTCTTCATATACAAAATGTTTTCATTCAAGAATTCCTTTGAAATCGTGACAACTCATTTATTTTCATTAGTTACTTCGGTAAAGTTAAATTACCTATAGACTACGTGTAGTACACATATTCCATCATATAGCGTCAGGTTGACCCTCCGCCTATAGATGTTTCACATCAAAAATAGCCTTAAGTATGTACCGCTTTATTTCAACTAGAGTAGACCCAAATACATAGCTCGAACTAGACCTAATAATTCTCGCAAGGAAATACACGTACGTACGATGCCGCATGCTGAAACGTGTCTATACATAAAATGAACTTAAATTGTTCCAAATCACGCTTTTGTTTCTGGCTATTTGTAAAACTGTCAAGTAATTGGACTTACATTTAAATGTAAAAGTTTGTATTTTTGTTGTTCGTACATGCTAAAGCATCTAGACATATTTTGATGAAAATTATTGTACTAATAGACCACATTATATTATAGGCTACAGTTTGGCAAAGTAGGGAAAATTTGGTAGTATTATTGCAAAATTTAAAAAGATCATTAGAAATTTCACTGTGTTGTTTATTTCATTACGACATCTACTAGATTTTGAGTTTCATTCAATTATTCGTTTGGAGTGTCTAGTTTATTCGAGTTTTTTAGTAGCGAAAGTTAATTAGCGCGTGGCGGCGGCAGTAACGAAAGCTTTTGTTAGAATCTCAAATGAATGTTGTAGGTTTTACACATTATTTGTTTTATGTATTGAAATGTAATGTATGGTTTTTTAACAAAATTTGAAACGATGTTATATTTTTACTTAATTAAGTTTACTTTGTTATAACTTATATTTTTTCAATAAAGCAATAGTTCTTTGGAACGTATTTGCCTTGAATATAAATATTTCTATACGCTCATCTAGTAAGAATGTCCTCCTGAATTACTCTCAAAGTCCGATAGGACTGTAACATAACCGGTGAGATTTAAGACGTAAAACTGAATTAACGAGTAAGTGCTCTTCGAGGCACAGGAGTGAAACACCGTCAATTTGACTCAGAAAAATTTAACAAAAAAAACGGAGTAATTGAACTAGACCCGGGCCTGGAACCCGGAGCCAATATATGCTAGTCACTAGTCCGGAGTAGAAATACATTAATTTCACGACATGTTTGGCGGAGTCTGTATTGACCCTACTTTCTTGCGCTAGCGGTCACTGGTTCGAGACCCGCTGGAGGCATTTATTTGTTGAACATGGGTGATTATATTTATAATATGTATGTATTGATACTTATATATGAAATATATCGAATCTCTTTTATGCGTAACACAAGCTTCCTTTGTAGCTTACCACGGAACTAGATGGCGCTGTGTGTAATAATGTCCCAACATATTTATATTAATGATTCAAGTACCTCATAAAGTATCATTTATAAATTAATTATAGGTACTCTTAACCTATAAAAGAGGTAAATTCAACATATAAGTGAACATAAAACCCTTTTGTCAATTCAATAAAGCGGCCTGTAATCTACCGTTTTACATATAACAATTATTTACGTACCTATAGAATTAGCGTTTGTTCAACGCCGATAAACTTGTTTTGTGAAATTGCCGTCTTCATATCGAAGTTCCCGCGGGACGCCCATTTGAAATTCAGATGCGATGTTCTTACGCCCTCTAAAAGGCTAAAGATTCTGCGGCAAAATAAAGGCCTCTATTTTATTGTTTGATCTGACATAATAAGTTAAGCAAATAGCGTGACTGGAATTGTTTATCTTGTATTAATTGTCTTTGAAGTTTAATAATATGGAGTTTGAGAAGAGATCTACGATATTATTGTGAATAATTCATATGATGACATGTTTGATTCAGTTTGTAGTGACCCTACTTGCTGTAGCAGCGGTCGCGAGTTTGAGTCCCGCTGGGGGCATTCATTTGTTGAGCACGAATGTTTGTACTCCAGTATTATGTGGTTATATTTATAACATGTATAAATTTAAAGTTACATATGTGTAGGATTTCAACTACCTGGCATTACACAAGCCTCGTAGCTTACCACGGAACTAGATGGCGCTGTGTGTTAATGTACCAATATATTTAACACTACATCATTTTATAAAACAAAGTCCTCCGCTACGTCTGTCTTTCGTGATAAACTCAAAAACTATTGCACCAATTTTTATGCTGCTTTCACAAATGGGTAGAGTGGTTTCTCGAGGAAGGTTTTAGTATATAATTTGTTAAGTTTTTGTATACTCTTACTACCGAAACCCGCGGCTTAGCTCGCGCTAAATCTAGTCGCTAGTTATTATATGTACTTGGGATATATAGAAAAAAATGTGGGATATGTGGTATAACGTGGGATAAATACAAATAAAGACTACATTTGATCTCCACCACGGCTATCAACTCAAGCGAAAGCGCGAGCGAAAACTAGTTCAAAATACAAATGGCTAGGATAATATTTCCTTTGCAAAATGCAGTGACTAAACTGTGACCTCGTAGTGATGGTAGCTAGAGAATAGTAGCTTGTTAACGAACGTACCGTGTACTGACTACAATAAAACACCGACCCATGATAATTGACAAAGGCCTAAGCTCTTTGACTTGGTATTCAATAGAAAACTGCTCGTTCGAAAATCGTAGGTTCGAATCTCGTATGAAGTATTTTTGTTTATCTATGTATATCAAATTACAATGTGAATTTATTTTAAAGGATCCGTGAGCCAGTATGCAGTTTGTATTTCAAGTGTGTTGTTTCTTTTATCATACACTAAAAATATGCTGACACTGAAATTCTGACATTCGAAAGTAAAATTCTAACTGAGTCGAATCTGTAAATAAAACATTTAAAAAAAAATCTTATTAAAATAATCATTATATATCGATACAGAAATCAAATTTCTAGTTTTTATAAATGATATAAGATAATTTATAAGATTTGTACCATAAATATAATGAAATATTACGTTGCTGTCCATTATGATTCATATCACAACGATAGTTGAAATATTATGTATTTATGTATACTAATATTATAAAGAGGAAAGGTTTGTATGTAAGTATGTTTGTATCGAATTGGCTCAAAAAGTACTGGACCGATTTTAAAAATTCTTTCACCATTTGATTGCTACATTATCACTGATTAATAAAGTCTATTTAAATTGCAAGAAAAAAATAAGGATCCCTACTAAAACTACAATAACAGTAGAGGAGGAGGAGTGCACGCCGTACATAATATATGAAATAGGTAGCCGCGCGGCTCAGGAGTATATTAAAGATGGAGTAATTTTGGAGAATTTTCAACCCAGCGAGTAATCGAATGAAGTTTAGTAGCGATTAAAAAAATGAACGCGGGCGAAGCCACGCGTGTTGCTAGTATTGTATATCTTTACGTGGTAACAAATGCGACTTATGCATTCAGTTTCAAAACAAAAATTTTGCATCAAACCAAATACGAGTTTGAAATATGTCTTTCTGGAAATAAGTGGTTGAAAATGGTGTCAAATTTGAAATTCAGATGCGGTTTATTCTGTTTGTTCTGTGGCAGTGAGCCGTGCGGCATGCGTTGTTTGAACGTTGTAGTCTAGGATCTGGCTTAAAATATCTTTTGTATTTCATCTTCTATATATATAAAAATGAATTGCTGTTCGTTAGTCTCGCTAAAACTCGAGAACGGCTAGACCGATTTGGCTAAATTTGGTCTAAAATTATTTGTGGAATTAGGAGAAGGTTTGATAGGTGAATAAATATGAAAATGCTCGGAATTAAATACTACTTACTAGTATTTATATAATTCTAGTGAATCATTTGTTTCGTTTGGAAATCATATTTTTATTACATCCGTTGTAGAAGATGAATAAGCCAACGAAGTATTTATAACATTAATAGTACAAAAAAATTAGTTTTTGAAATGATACATTAACGACACGTTTGTAGTGGCCCTACTTGCTGCGCTAGCGATCGTGGGTTCGAGAGAAACTGAGGAAATTCTTTAGTGTGATGTGATGACGAATGTTTTTACTCCAGTTAGTTATTTGTTTAAAATCTAACAAAAATTAATTTGTTGCTTGACAAATTAATGTAATGCTCAGGTAAAATATTATTTCAATATACTAGTTAAATTCATTTGAAAAAGAGAAATTTACGTAATTTTTCTTAAAAATCTATCAATCTGTACATCTATACGATATATCTACGAGTATATTAAGATAACTAAAATTGAAGTGTCTGTTTTTTATTACAAATTTTATTAACCTTTTACTAAATGCATGAAAAAAAACACTTTTTAAATGTTTGTATGTCCGTCTGTTTGTTCCAGCTATTCGCTATATTTATATCTCTGAAATGTTATAAGGAGTAATTAAAGCTACTATTATTTCAGAAATGTTATTTATTTTTACTAGCGGAACCCGCGGCTTCGCTCGCGCTACATCTAGGAACAAACCCGAGCGAAGCGAGAGTGAATCGGGAGTTTATATTTATATATAAAGTAAAATTTGATTTAGGTTTTAATTTGAGAAGAACCTATACTCCAGTTTTATTCTATGACTCATAGAGTCACACGATATACTATTTTCTCTTAGCCTATCCCATTGATATAGATGAGCGCGTGTCGCGACCATTTCGAGTGATTCACAAACTGCGGTTTCACATGTGGACGAATTTGCATTTGAAACACACTTAATTAGTGGATATTTGAAATATTGGGCCTATTCGTTGGTATATTAATTCGTTAAATGACTTAAAAGGAAAAGAGAATACTTTTATAAATTTATACTTTTGTACAAATACATACATACTAGTGTCGAAGGGTATGAGTCAATTTCGTCCGTCTCTCCCTTCAAATTGTTTTATTTTCATTATTACAATTAAAACTTAAAGAATTTATAACTTTACCATCACAAAAATGTCTGTCTTTCTGTTTAAATATAATTATCTTTTCTTATTAATAATAGAACAATAAATTAATGATTTTAAATAATAATATATCATTTATTTTTAGCATAATACCCTTCAAAATTCAAAATTGTAACTCCGTAGAAATGTGCGCGATGTGAAGAAGAATTCTATCTAGCTTACTGTTTTCATACAAAATTAAGTTTCATTCATTTCATTCCTTTGCTATCTTAAATATATTCCACTATCCTATTCAAGTCACGTATGAATGTATATACATACTTATATACTGCCATTGCAAAATGGATGGACCATATAAAGCATGGTGATTTAAAATTAGTAGGGTAAAAAAAGGGTTTCGTCAAAATCAAATAACTATGATATTCGTATAAGAAGAAATACTTTGAATTACAAACAAAATTATATGGCGTTGATATATGAATTATATGGATACGTAATTATTTTATTTTACTTTAATTCTACAAATTAAATCAAAATTCAAATAATACGTTACAGAACCTTTGGTACATAAATTAGGCTTGCACTTACTATTGTCGGGATGGCCAATAAAAATCTATATTCTTTGAAATTAGTTCATATTATATTATATTGCTTTTACAATGTCAAACGAAAACTGAACTCAATATTCCAAACAAATTCATAACATAAAATAAAGGTTTCACATATTCATTAAAAATAAAAATAACATTGACCAGTATCAACTAATAAATACTTATTCATACTACCTTTTGTAACTGAAAAATAATAAATCGTTATATAAATTAATAATCCTAACAGCTCGGCCTTCCTGAACCAGGGCGAGTCCTCTCGCAATAAATTGAATGAAAATTTCAAAACAAAAATAATATAAATATTTAAGTATACAACTACATATTTAATTC
This sequence comes from Boloria selene, assembly GCA_905231865.2. Classification (NCBI taxonomy): domain Eukaryota; kingdom Metazoa; phylum Arthropoda; class Insecta; order Lepidoptera; family Nymphalidae; genus Boloria; species Boloria selene. The sequence continues at coordinate 1,929,784 of HG993138.1, read as the reverse complement.
GAAAGTTTTTATAAAAGTTAACAAATTTGTTTTAAGATAATATAAATAAACATCAATAATAATAATAACTAAACATATTCATTCATTTAAATTGAGTCAAATCATTAAAGTAACAAAAATATTATTCTTTTTAGCTTATAACTAAATGCAAATTATAGAAGTAACTAATATTTACATGTCGCATCTTTATATCAAATATCAAGTCATCTGTACTATCTATATCCCCGCACTGACTGTGTCACGGGCCTACAAACGTATGATCTGCTAGGGATATCCATGCTACATAACACTCACCACTTAGCTCATACCATCGTAGTCTGCCCTCTGTCATCTGTGCAAGATTGTTCATAACGCTGATACATCTGTAGCCTACATCTGCGCAGTCTGCGACTTTGTTATCTGTGTTAATCTTAAGCACTAACAAAATCGCCCGCGCTGTAGTCTGCTACTGTAATCATCTGCGTCTCAGCACTGACTTTTTCACATTTCACATCATACATTACTCACTGTTAAAATAATTAGTATGTTACTCATTGCTCTGAATCATTATTAATTATTATCACTTTATGAACTACAAATACCTCTTTCAAAACTGACCCGTGGATGAATCTTATCTAATGCCACTACATTAAGTGGTGCATGCAAGTCAATGATCGTGCGAGTCTTCAGTAAAATATCTATCGTTAGGCAGTAATTTCTTTGCAATTTCTTTACAATTTTTCTATGTTCCCTGCAGTTTTAGAAATATTTTCTTTGGTTTACCTGTACTATCCCTTTATTATAGCAACGTTCTATGATCTATCCTAACAAAATCACATATTATATAAAGGACCTACATTACGTTTTTTTATTTTATTAATTTTTCACTGTCATTTCATTACTCTTCATCCGATTACTAACCTCCACTCTAATATCTACAAGTTAATATAATATCTACAAGTTGATTTTCAGTTAATCGATCTTCTGTTTTCTTTTTTTTACCAGGACAATAAGAATAACGTATGAGGATTTCGATTCTTTTATTACCTTAGCATCCAACATATCTAAAACCATTACCGTAACTAATTATCTATCTGCATATATGGTAAACTATACAGGCGATAAACGATAGGCTTAAAGTCAGTTAATTCTATTTCCATTTATGTAATATCTGTATATCCTAAGTCTTTAAGACTAGTCGAGAAATAAGTGTTAAGTACGTAAAGTAGTTTTTTAAAAGTCCTCCATTTGTTCGTTACTTAAGATATTTCCTACATTTAATTTATTTGACTCTTCTACACTTAAAATATTAACTGTCATTATTATAGATACAGAAGTCAAATCTATAGTTTTTAGAATTATTTGTCTGTCTGTTAGTCTGTGACACTCATCATGAGAAAACCACTGGATAAACTTTAATGAAATTTGGTACAATAATAGGTGATCCGAGTGAGGATATAGGATACTTTTAACTAATAAAAAATATTCTTTTCTGAGAAATCCTAAGTACCTAATCGTAAAAGACCGGTCGTAACATATCACAACATATGTGAAAGAACTTAGTTTCCACTATTTAAAACGCGAGCGGAGCCGCGGAAATGCTAGTCCAATATAAATTTCTGATTTGTATCCTAATCATTACTCACTTTCATACAGTTTTGTCCATTTTTTCATTTTCTGTTGTTGCTAACTTCGGATACGTAGCCGCCAAGTGTCCTATTCTATTACATATTGTACAACGCAAAATACGTCTTGTGCATTTATAGCTAAAGTGACCAGGTTCATTACAATTGTAACAGATAATCTGTGCGTTATCATTTTGGGAACTTATTGGTATGTTATTATTACCATTACTGTTACTATTAATAGTATTATGATTGTTTCTCTTTTCGAATGAAAATTTACTTCGCTCTGTATCGCTCGACTGTTGCTTAATAGATTTAAAATATTTTAATATTTGTTCAGGTTCTGTAAAACTAGCTGCCTTCGCCCCTAACATAACTGACCTATCATCTAACCCATATAACAAACAGTCTACTGCTCGTTTATGAAAAATTTCAAGGCGATTTAATAATTTTATTTTAGCGTAATAATAATGTTCTAATGAGTCACCTGCTTTAGCTTTTACTGATAACATTTCTGTTAGTAATTCTGCATAGTCATCTCTACTAGGAAAAGATTCTATTAATTTATCTTTCCACTCGGTCCAACTAAATAATAAGGAGGGTAATCCCTCGTACCAAGATTTCGCTAACCCAGCTAATTTTGGCAAAGCATAATGAATAACCTGCCTATCTGACCAACCGTATATATGTGAGCACTCCTCTAGTTTATTAATCCACATATGCACAGTTTGATCTTTCGACATTGGGTCGAACTCGGGTATAACATTACCTAGGACTGGAAATTTTTCATTTCGACTTTGACCACTATTCATTGTTTGTAACATTTCTCGAATAAGTGAATGAGTATCATACAAATTATTTTCAACAGACGTACGTACTCTCGTTCTCTGATCTGGACTATCCCCTTCAGTATTCTGTCGTCGTCTTCGAGCTTGAATCCGCGGAGCTGCTAAACCTCGGCTGCCACTGCTGCTCCCTCGAAACCTTCTTGCTCTCCACCTCTTGGAACGCCTTCCAGAAGTTCGTGGTTCACGCGAGTCAGGCCGCACATTACTCCGAGAGCTCGTACTACTAGAACTGCTACTATGTACACTTCGCCGTGGATGCCGCGATCGACTTCTCCTCACAGTGTTACATTTCGAAGAAGATGCGTGGGTTTTTTTCAATTTTAGTGTGGTGACTAATATGGGTTCTATGAGCATCTTCACATGGTGATTGCATAACGTCGTTCGCAAGTCCGTTTCTTGTAGGCGCACCACTTTCAGATCTTACAGTCCCGGTATGATAAGGACCTTTTGGTGTACTCATATTCACATCAATGTAAAATACCGTTAGCTGTTATAGAAGTTATACCGAAATACCGAACATTCCACTTCTGAAATGTCGGGATGGCCAATAAAAATCTATATTCTTTGAAATTAGTTCATATTATATTATATTGCTTTTACAATGTCAAACGAAAACTGAACTCAATATTCCAAACAAATTCATAACATAAAATAAAGGTGTCACATATTCATTAAAAATAAAAATAACATTGACCAGTATCAACTAATAAATACTTATTCATACTACCTTTTGTAACTGAAAAATAATAAATTGTTATATAAATTAATAATCCTAACACTATTAACTACTAATATCCGAGTGATGCGGGTTTAATCCGCGTTTTCATGTGCGAATCATTTCTCTCATAATTACCGCTTGTCTTACGGTGAAGAAAAACATCGTGAGGAAACCTGCACGTCTGAAAAAACCCTGCAATTTTTCGAAAGACACGTGAGCAAGCAGTGGGATTTTAAAAGGGTAGAAGAATAGATTAACCTTAATAATTATAGAGCTGTAATAGATAGAAATATAATATTCTCAGTAGAAAATGACTGAAAATCGAATGGAATTTCAGCCGGAATTACAAAGGAGAATGCTTCTGGCAATACAAATCTTGCTATGTTAATTATTCAATTAATTAACTACACAAAGTTACATTACTTGTGTTTGCACGCGGCTTCACTCACTTAGAGTTATAAATATATATTCATCTCTACGTATAATTAATAATATTGCCCTCAACAAATTATATCGAAATCTGTTCAGCGATTTAAAAGTGAAGAAGTAAGAGCTAGTTCTATTATCACATTGGTAATATCAGTTTAAATTCTACAGACGTATGTCTAAGCATGCTTTTATTTTGAATTATAATCATTTATATTGCATATTATGTTTATAAGTGTTGTTGTAATATAGAGAAAGGCTGCATAAAGATTTTTACTTTTTTACTTAACTAACTCCAGAGATAGGCAAGTTCAAACAAATACTTGTTTCTGAGTGAGATTTTTGTTAAAAAAAGTAATTTAAAAACACTATCCCGGTCTAATTGTAATCTAAACCACGTTTTTTTTTATTGTGGATTAGTGCTTGACTGCGTTCCACCTGATGGTAAGTGGTAACGCAGTCGGAGATGGTAAGTCGCACTAATTCAGTAGCCATCTATTCACTCTTGCCTTGAAGACACCCATATTGTAATCGGACGGAAACACTGACGTAGGCAGGCTGTTCCAATCCTTAGCCGCACGTATAATAAATGACGAAGCGAAACGCTTCGTCCGGACGGGTGGAATGTCCACGACATAAGGATGGAGACCAGCCGTTCGTCGAGTCGTCCGATGATGGAAAGGGGATGGGGGAATTAAGTCGTGTAATTCCTGCGCACACTCTCCGAAATGCAACCTATAGAATACACAAAGGCTGGCAACCCTACGTCGGTGATCGAGGCTTTGTAAGTTGGCTTTTACCAGGGTAGGGTCACCAATAAGCCTCAGCGCACGCCTCTCAATCGAGTCTAAGGCTGACAGATGGTATTAAAGACAAACATCATCATCAATCATCAAAAATCGGTCCAATGTCTTAGAACTATTTCACTGTACTAACACACCTATAGAAAAACTATACAATGTATACATAAAGATTAGTATAGAAACAGATTTTATAATTATACACTTTCATTATTAAAATTGCACGCTAACTAACATAATATTTACAAAGTGCCTAGTTACGTCGTGTTTTCCGCCTTATATGTTAAATCCTCAGAGATTTCGAGAGCATATCGTTTATTTATTCAAGACCTTTTCGCCGTCACACTTTTACGACTACTCAAGAAATAGATATTATACATTAATAATACAGTATATGCTTTGAAAAAGTAGGCTAATAGCAGGTGTTAATGTATTTTTTCGTAATGGTGCTATGCTTATAAATAAATAAATAAATATGTTGGGACATTATTACTACAGCGCCATCTAGTTCCGTGGTAAGCTAGAAGCTTGCTTATTGCTACGTGTGCTTGAAGAAGATTTGAAATACATACATATTACATATAAACTAGTGACTCATACCTCCTTTTGTATAAGTTTTTACAAACTTTGTTTTTTTTATTATTATTAAAACATTCCGTGGGCCTTAAGGAACATACAAAATATTAGCCGAATTGGTCCAGCCATTCTCGAGTTATGCGCTTACTTATTCATTTTTATTTATATAGATATAATAGTTAATAATATTCATTCAGTTTTTGGTATTATAAATAAATAAGACTTAGTGAAAATAATAACTTGAAACGAAATAGTTTTGTATACATCAGAAGACAGTAGTAGCCTTGTTTGGAAAACCAAATAAAGCGGGTTCAAATCTCGCATCAATGATATTCTTAAGTGCGCATCATTTTCAACATGATTACCAATTTACAATTACTTTATGGCACATGAAAACATCGCAGGGAAACCTGCATGTCTGAGATAGCTTAACAAGCTTTTAAAAGACATGAAATTCGCTAACCAACTCTTAGTAAACGTGGCAGTCTATAGCCTAATCTATCTTATATAAAAGGGAAGATATAAAAATGGCTAAATACATACAGAGTCGATTAAGATTTAAAGTACACGAAAATAGTCATATTATTTCAGTGTGTCTTAACTGTTGTATTATTTTTCTAAATTAATTTGAATGAGAATACTCGTATATTTAAAACAAGCGTAGTTAGTTGTGCTCTATGTATGCTTAGATCTTTAAACTACGCAACGGATTTTGATGCGGACTTTTTTTCATTGTCAAAGTGATTCAAGAGGAAGGTTTATATGTATAGTACACTAGCGGAACCCGCGGCTTAGTACGCGCTAAATCTAGTAAAGGATAAAAATAAGTAAGAAAATGAAGTGATTTATCATTTACACTCAAAAATCATAAAACGTAAAAACAATATGAAACCATCTGTCTTCATTAATATGACTTTGAAGTGTTCATTTTAAATATATTTTCATATAATATATCATGAAATTAGAAAGAGAAAATGTATTTAATAATAATAATAAATGTTTTCCTAAGGAAAACCAATTTCAGTAAACAATACGCAAGTTATACTCGTATATAGAAGCTAAGATTTCTAATTAAAAGTTTCATTTATTTGTATACAATAGTATAACTGAAGTTATATTTTAAACTTTTAATCGAAATATTAATAAAAATTTAGCCATCAAATATTGCAAAGGCTTTTTTAATCATTCATTATAAATGAAACTATCTTTTCGGATTTTGTCGCGGATTTATGATGATTTTTGACACAATTTACAAATATTCAAAATGATATCAAAGTAGATTATAAAACTATACATTTGAATTCTAAACATTTAAGATTTTAAATTTTTAAATTATATTATAAATATGGCAATATTATATTCATTTATAATGTCAAGTATTCGCGTAAACCTGAGAAAGTACTTAATCATTCATTTTAATACACGGGTGTTTTAAAATTAACTAGTTAGATTTAATGCGAGCGAAGCCGCGGGTTCTGCTTGTAAATGTATACATAAGCTTGACAAACTATATACTTAAACTTTCCTCTTGAATCACTCTATCTATTAAAAACCACATCAAAATCCGTTGCGTAGTTTTAAATATCTAAACATACATAGGGACATACAGACAGCGAGAAGCGACTTTGTTTTATATTATGTAGTGATATAAATTCTGAGTCGAATAAATAAGTACATAAAAAATATTTTTAATAGTACTCGTAGTCGTAATTAATTAAGAGGCTGAAACTATAGATTTTATAATATTTGTGCGTCTGTTTGTCTTGCAGTATGAGAAAACATCATCCGAGCCAACAGAAAGGATCATTTTTACTGCGGGAAAATATCTAATTTCTGATACTAACCGTCAAAATGTTCCAAGAACCTAAGCGAAGTGAATCACTAGTTTAATATAAATATGTTAGTAACTCAGCCTTTTACCTTTTCATGTTAAACCAAAACATCAAACGAAACGTCGGGTACGAAAAATCTAAGTAAATCCGCGAAAATCCCAAAAAGATAGTTTTATTTCTAAACTAGCTACTTACATTTGGCCTAAACGGATGAAAATAGTTATTGCGAGTGTACTTCAGGAGATAGGCGTATGCTATTGGAGAATTTTCTGTAGGTCTTTTTAAGACATATAGTTTTCTAGTACATTGTTTTCATATTATATCGAAACTTTTGGCTCAGTTAGTAGTGATCCTACTTTCTGCGCCAGCGGTCGCAGGTTTGAGTCCCGTTTGGGGCGTTTATTTGTCGAGCGCCAATGTTTGTACTCCAGTCATATTTAAAATAAATAATAATATATTATTTGTTACGGATACACGATAGTTGATATACCTATCAATAGTAGATATATATCAAGTATCTTGTATCCGTAATACAAGCCTTGTAGCTTACTACGGAACTAGATGGCGTTGTTGTAATAATGTGCCAACATATTATTATTATTTTATTTATTTTATCTCGAAAGTTAAAGCATTATTATTATTTTATTTTATTTATTTTATCTCGAAAGTTAAAGCAGCCTTTTTCTTTGTTAATCATAAGGCCTTCTCAATAGATCCAGGTTAAAGTAAGGCTTTAAGGCTTTCTTGTAGATAATGGTATTCTTAATGTTGACCTGAGTAATAAGTTATATTATTTTATATAGTATAGACGATTTAATAACTATTGTTTGTGTAAAAAGTTCGAACAAAGCTTTTAAAAAGCTCAATATGCTCTCTTTTACAATTTTAATTTACTTACATAGTAAAGTACATAAAGATCAAAATATTCTAAGCACTTTTATTACCTAAGATTTGCTTCAAATACAATATACCCTTTAATTAGAAATTTACTAAATGTATTTAGCTATTACTCGCTAAATAAGCGTGACTACGCCACGTGGATATAAATTTGGTTCAGCTCGCTCGATTGAACTTAAACAATTAAGGTTTCAGTGAGGTTATATCTATAGGTAAGGGGTAATTACAACTGATAGTTGTAAAATGTCAAACTATATATAGAAAATACGAATTCTAGGAATATATTACAAGATTTGTCTTAAAGATTTGAAAAATGAAATTAATATCTATGTATACTTATATTATTAAACTGAAGAGTTTGTTTGTTTGTTTGGTTGAACGTCTAACGTACTACGTTTCTTTTTGTGTTGGAAAGTCCGTTTATCGAGGAAGGCTACATTACATCACGCTACGACGAATAGGACCGGAGCATCAATGAAAAATGTTGCAAAAACGGAAGTTATTTAGTTTCCAGCTTTTAGAACGCGTGCGAAACCGCAGTAAAGGTTTGTAGAATATAAAAAATAAGCGTACTGTATTTATTTGAATAAGATATCCATGTGTTATATTTATAATGGGTGTTTATATTTATAATATGTATGTATTTAAACTTATATATGTGTAGTATATCAACCAACTAGTATCCATAGCACAAGGCTCGTACCTTACCGTGGAGCTAGATAGTGCTGTGTGTAAATGTCCCAATATATTTATTTATTATTTATTATGTTAATTTTCAACGTAATGCAAATTACTAATTATCATATGTCTAAAACCAGAGATTAGAATCCGCTTCGCTTCATTTTCTAGACCTCGAATATTACCACGAAGCTACCACTGTAAACTTAAATAAAATATAATTTCCAAATAAATACATACAATAGTAGTAAACAAAAGTACAATACCGTACAAAAGTAATTCTTAAAAAGCGAACGAACCCGCAAGAAATGCTCTAGCTTGGTGTAAAACCACGTTAGTCTATAAGACCGTAAACGTTCATGCAATCTAGTTAGCGTTCACTTCGTTCTCGTTAAGCAGGTAGGTTTAATCCGGTTATCCTGATGCGGTAAGACAATAGCTACGACGCCTGGTATACTGTTGAGACGGGGATCCGTGCGCGATCGGTATGGTAAAGTATATATTAAAATTTATTGAAGTGTAGTAACTTCTTTAGAATCGTTGTGATTTCAAACTCGATGAAACGAAAAAATAAGTCCATAGTACCAAGCGCTCAGAGACGGGGAAGAGGTAACCTTAGTTAGATCTCGCCCACCGCGAGTCAGTGACATTTCTAACTCTGTCGAGATTTAAAAATTAGTTTGCCAAAGTTTTACTTCTGGTATGTGTACTTTGTACACACGCACTTATAATTTTTTTTACTGTTATTAAACTGTTCTATACATTTGCTTTTCATGAGTAATCTTATGTTATGGCATATTAATTTATTTTAAAGTAGTCGAATCTATATATATATATATGTATAATGTGAATATAATAAATATAATAAAATAATAAATATGTATAATGTACACAACTATTTTTGGTATAATCTTATTGAAGTAGTCATTATTATTTATTATCAATACTGAAGCTAAATACTTGCACTTCCCATAATATTGTTACAAGATCTAATATTATATATCTATACTAATATTATAAAGCTGAAGAGTTTGTTTGTTTGTTTGTTTGCTTGATTGAACGCGCTAATCTCAGAAACTACTGGCCCGAATTGAAAAATTCTTATTGTGTTGGATAGTCCGTTTATCGAGGAAGGCTATAGACCAATTCGAGCGGAATATCAATGAAAAATGTTACGAAAACGGGAAGGGCGGGCGTTAGTTCTGCGAGATACCATACCGAGCGACTCAGAAAGAATTTGGTTTCCGGTTTTTAGAAAGCGAGCGAAGCCGCGTGAAATGCTAGTATTTATTAAAACACAATCATAAATTAGTCATACATTTACATATTTCTTAGAAGATATCAAGATATTGTTTAGTTTGCAGCAGAAATATTTATTACTCAAAGGATTTCATTTATGTTTTTTACTAAACAGGATTTTTCTATGGATATAATATTTAGATTCATTGCATTCGGATGTCTAGAGCTACTACTATTACTTCAGTCCGCATACAGCAAGTTGTTTGTGCACATAAATTAAAAATGCAGTAGCGTTATATTCCGTTCAAAATCCAACTAATGTTATAAATGGGAGAGTTTTTTAATGCTTTATTTTATTCTTACTTAACGGGTTTGAGGGAAAGGAATGGAAGACGTGTTATATATCTTAATGTTAATTAATATGATATTGTTAACTCACTCACTGACATATGACGTTTACATTGAAAATAAATAAAAATAGTTATCAATTGCAAAAACTTAACAAAATATGGAGAAAAAAGTTTGGAAAGTACTTTAGGCAACAAACAAAGATTTTCTAAGAAAACCTAACGGTTCGATTGATAAGCTTCTTCATAATACGCTAAGCATGATAACTCAGAAAACTAAAAGTATTTATATATTATTATTATGGTAGCATAGTCTTATATTTACCCATAAAGTGAACCTACTTGCTGTGCCAGCGATCGCAGGTTCGAGTCCCGCTTAGTCATTATTTTGTTGAGCACGAATGTTTGTACTCCAGTCATGGGTGTTGACATTTAAAATACGTATGTATTTCAAGTAATATATGTATGGTGAATCAGCTATCTGTTAACCGTAACACAAGCCTCGTAGCTTACCACGGATTTTAGATAGCGCTAATGCTCGCGTGTGTAATAATGTTCCAACATAATACAAAATATTAAATAACAATATAACAAATCAAACAAGTGTAATTACTGCGAACAAATACTGGTTAATATTAAAACGGAACTAAGTAACAAAATCGAAGTTCAGACTTCAGGCAGTTTATTTATAACTAGTTAGTTACCTTGTTAAACCCAAAACCGCGTTAATTAAGCGTTTTCTAACAGTAACACGTCTTCGTAAGTAATAACAGGCCTTGCCTCTACAGTGTCATGTTCGAACACCCTACTCAGCAAATATAAAGGATACAACTCACACGTGTTACCTAAAAGGTAATATTATCTTATATTATTATAAGATGACGTAAGTTGTAACGGTCAGTATAGATTAGTCATGTAGTCTATATATTATATTTATTTATATTATGATTATAAAATACATTACTACATAGTATAAAACAAAGTCGCTTTCTCTGTCCCTATATCCCTATGTATGCTTAAATCTTTGAAACCACGCAACGGATTTCGATGCTGTTTTTTTTAATAGGTATAGTGATTCAAGAGGAAGGTTTATATGCATAACTAGCGGATCCCGCGGCTTTGTCTGTGCTAAATCTAGGGAAAAGCCCGAGCGAAGCGAGGGCGAGTCGCTAGTATTACAATAAAATTGTAAGTCAAATCCGTACGTTAAATATTTTTTTAAAATCTAATTAAAATGCTCATTAACGATAACTAATTTTCACCAACGATACAAAGTTCTAACAACTTTTTTTTGGTCTGTGGCTGTATGTCTGTCCTTGACCGCATTACGAGTAAACCACTGTTGGGACATTATTACACACAGCGCCATTTAGTTCCGTGGTAAGCTACGAAGTTTGTGTTACGGATACCAGATAGTTGATATACTACATATATAATTTTAAATACATACATATTATAAATATAAACATCCATGACTGGAGTACAAACATCTGAGTTTAACAAATGAATGCCCCCAGCGGGACTCGAACCCGCGACCGCTGACGCAAGAAAGTTGGGTCACTACAAACTGTGCCAAACGTGTAAACCATTGGATAGATTTTAGTGAATTTTGGTATGACGATAGCTAGTTATTCGGGTTAATGTATAGTAAACTCTTTACTACAGGAAAATATCTAATTTCTGAGAAATGCATACTGTTATAAATTTTTATGGGACTAAATGGCAACTATTGCCCATCAAACAAAAGAAAAACCACGTAAATCAGATCATATATCACAGAGAAATCGGTGTACATACATAAAACAATACCGATCGAATTGATAATCTCTTCCTCCTTGCGGAAGTCGGTTAAAAATGTATTCTTCAGTAATATAGTATAGTAATATAAGAAATATATGAAATCTAAATCTAAGAATTTAGATATATAATATTTCTCATTTAGACTATAAACCTCATTAAAAGGGCTACATATTTTTAAAATCGCATTTATATAGATCCTGAGATAAGCCCCTTCAATAAAACAAACTAAAAACTCTGCTTTTTATAATGTATTACTAACTCTAAGGTTAGATACATTTTATAGGTGTTTTCTTTTATGTTTTTGTATTCTTATGGGTTTTGCCTGAAATAAAAATTATTATTTTATAATATTAGTATACCAAACAAAAACAAAGACTAAAAAGTTATAATTTCAATAAACTAGAAGGGTCTATTTTTATTTATATCGAATATTGAATGTTGTTTTAGTAACAAAATGTAAAGGTAGATTGATAGCCTCGAAGGAATATATTTTTTCACCTTGGTCATTGTTGACGTTACGTAAAGATATAGTAGAGAAACGTGTTTGATTTTCTTTACAAAGATTATAATATTATGTGGACCAAGAACGTATGTTAAAGAAAATATTTCGGATAATCTATATCTATTATCTATAAATCGATACATATATACCTAATATAAATAAAATTGGAGTGTCTGTTTTTACATTCAAATTAAAGGCTTTCCAAATGTATATGAAAATAGGTATATACGGTACTAAAATCAAAAAATCATTCTCGTTAATTTTTGTCTGTCTATATGTCTGTTTGTTCCGGCTAATCTCTGAAACGGCTAGACTGATTTTAACGGGGATTTTACTTGTAGATAGCTAATGTTGTAAATCTAGGGACAAACCCGAGCGAGCAAGGATGAGTCGCTAGTATATACATATAATTAAATATAATATTTTTGGAAATTCTTATTTAAATAGTCCTTTTTATCTATACAGAGGCCGCATATATTATATTTTTTTAGAACTAGTCATACAACTATAATACAGTCATATCACTACATAGTATAAAACAAAGTCGCTTTTTCTGTCCCTATATCCCTTTGTATGTTTAAATCTTTAAAACTACGCAAAGGATTTTGATGCAGGTTTTTTTAATAGATAGAGTGATTCAAGAGGAAGGTTTATATGCATAATTACCGGATCCCGCGGCTTTGCCTGTGCTAAATCTAGGGAAGAGCCCGAGCGAAGCGAGGGCGAGTCGCTAGTTGATTACAAATGACAAAATTTCACGTAATTTCTTTTTCCATCTAACATACAAAATTATAACAAAGCATCTACGAAGTTTAATTCTAGTGAATTTTCAAATGCTTCATCATTTTATATGCAGATACAGTTTCAATTACGTTTTACTCAAGACCGACCCGCTCTGGGTGTGAATAGAATACGCTCGCAGTAGATCTAGTATGGCATCTGATATAGAATTTAGGTGCATCTTGGATTAGTCGAATTAAATTGGAATTAAGCGGATCTACGCTAATAATAAATTTATCTTGGAATATTACTGATAATGTTATTTAGGTTTGTTTATTTAAGCTATTATTACTAAAACTATTTCAGTTTTAATAATAGTTTTTTTGATACGAATACTATTTGTCATAAAACTTTCTACCTAATAATCTATAGATAGGTACTAAAAAAATCTAAATCTACTCTTTATTTTTTAATGTTTTTGTTTGTTGATTGATGAATGATTTTCAACATATTATGTATAACTAGTGCAACTAGGGCGGGGATCTAATGAAGTTTAAATCCATCCCCAGGAAACAACGTACACCTTTGCTAATTTATTTGATATAATCAATATATGTTTAGCAATTAAGCATGAAAAGGTATCATACAGCGTTGTTCTTACATTTTTCATTTTAATATGAATTTTAATCCAATAATTTCAGAACATTCAAGATTTGCTTAAAGCTATTTGAGACATCGCGCAAAGGAAAAGTTTAAAAAATAAAATTCCTAGAAAATGGTTGAATCTGTGCTGTACGTAACTATGTATATCTTAGTTTAACGAATAACAAAGAAACGTTATTCATATTCCTGCATTCGGGATGGTAGAAATGCAAATTTTAAGCTCTTGGGAGGTATTTGAAAACCAAAATTTATCTTTGCATCTACACAGGTGGATAGTTAAAGTTAAAATAAAGTACAACTTATGCTATGTAAGCCAGTAAGGTGACACTTAAAAGTTAAAATATCTTGTATATTTGTCATGCAACACCCATATGTTTTTATTTTCTTAGTCATAAAAATGTCAAATTTCTTAGTTTTAGTGGTTTGTTTAGTTAGACATAAGTTATACAATAAATAAAACTTTTTCAAGTTATTTAACAACCATCTAAAGCATAGTAAACCCAACAATATAATATAATACTTAGTTATTATTAAAACTTATTAGAATTTCTTTAAAAAAAGTGGTTAATATCAATAAAGTCAATATAAGAAAATTATGTATGAGAATCGAACTTGCTATTTAACTTCGATTAGTAACCACTGTGCCACGAGACTAAAGCAAACATTAACCAAAGCTCGTACATTACAATTTAATTATGATAATCAATACTAATTTATTCCTTTAATAAACGGCAGTGTAAAATATTTACATAGTAATAATATACGAAGCATATTCTCGTACGAGCTCTAGCTAAGGGAATAAACACTTTCGTAACTTTATCAGCATAAAATATCAAAACTGGGCAAAACTATCCATAATTTTTAATTTTTAATATACTATGTCATACATTGGGTCTACCACAATACCCTGAAATAAATCAGCTTAAAACTAAATTGTAATTCATGTTTTGACTCGTGTAAAAATACTTCAGGACTTCATGACTTTCGAAAACTTGCTTGGTTCTCTCAGACATGCAGGCTTCCTCACGAGGATTTCTTCACCGTAAGACATGTGACAATCATTATAAAAATGATTTGCACATGAAAATATCAGAGGTGCGAGACCCGGATTTGAACCCGCATCACTCGGATATCTAAGCGGGCACGTTACCACTGGGCTACTGTCAAATTTGGTATAATGATAGCTAACTATTTATATTACATTTTTACTGTCATAAAATATATAATTTCTGAGAAATCTACACAACCGTTAGTAATATATTATAATTGATATGAAATTTTTGATATTCATAAACAAATCAAATTAGCAACAAAAATCATTAAAATTGCTATGAATTATATAGTTTAAATTTTCCCACATACTTAAATAATCCGCCAAGGGTCGGCATAGTGGTCGAGTACTCACAATCACGCTTAACTCTAATTTTAATAACCTATTAAAACTTAGTCACCAGCGGACAGTAAGCCGAAGGGACGGCGGAACAAAATTCAAATATTTTCGTTTATTATTCAAGTTCTGGTCGTGAGAGGCGAGACTGGTAATTTTTCTACCGATTTCTAAAATAAGATTAATTTTGTAGCAATTACTTAAATTTATGTAAATTTTTTATATTTAAAATAAATGTAAGACCAAAATTGTGTAAAAAGTGGTAGTGCCATGCTTGTTACCTTCGGGTAGCAACCGAATGGGCCGGAACGCCCCGTATAGTTCATTAGTACCACTCTCTCAAAGAAGACCGGCGTGAAGTGGCAGCTATGCTGTCGCGTTTCGTCCGGTGAGTGAGAGTCCGGGAGGCCCACTCTCCTTCCCCCCTCCCTCTTCCCGTCATCCTCCGCCTTCGTTCCCCCCTCCCTCCCACTTCCCTCCCTCCTCCATCCCTCCCTTTCCTGAAAGGCCGGCAACGCATCCGCAAGCCTGGCTTGCAGATGTCCATGGGCGGAGGTGATCACTTCCCATCAGGTGAGCCTCCTGCCCGTTTGCCCCCTTTTTACCATAAAAAAAAATCGCTTTTTCAGTATAAATAAATTAAGCAAAAGAAAAATATAAAAAATATGTGATAGCTAATATCTTCTTTGTTACTTATTTATAGCATATCAATACGCGATACAGCATTAACAAATTTTATTAAATTATTCAGCTATTTTTAACTTCCCACTGCTGGGCAAGGGTCTTCCGTTAATACGAGGGGGATCTGGCCATAGTCCACCATGCTGGCTAAATGCGTGTTGGCGGACTTCACATGTCTTTCAAAAACTTGCTAGGTTCTCTCAGACAAGCAGGTTTCAGGTTGTTTTACTTATATAAAGATACTTCAATCCATGCACCTCAAAATGTATAAAAATTATATAAAAGAAATAATATAATTTGCATAAGTAAAGTAGAAGTATGAAGGAATTGTGCAAAAATATATATGTGTAATTCGCCATTTTGTGTTGGCGGCCATTTTGGTTTTGAATTTTATCATAGTGTACAGTATTCTAATAGTCAAGACCTTTCATTTGACTTCTTTAATTTCGATCTTAAATATTTCAAGTAAATTACTCTTTCTAGATTATTATTTCAACAAGCTCTCTCTAGAATTGCTTCGGTCTAAAATTATATTATAAAGCTTATTAAATCTAAGGGCTTATGAAGGGTCGCTTGTTTCAAAATTTATTCAAGCTTAGTTAAAAATATATTCATTTATGAAATCTACCGTTAAATAACTATAATATCTGCGATGAACATTTTAATTATCTGGGTTATAAGATATTTTAGCCTTTCTTTACATTAATAACTAGCGACTCATCCTGGTTTCGCTCGGGTTCGACCCTAGCTTTAGTGTGAGCGAAACTGCGGGTTCTTTTAGTATGCCATTATTTCTCGTTAAAAGTAAAGGATAAAAATGGTTATTGTGATTTTTTGTAGACTTTTTAAGGTGTAAAATACTGTAGTACATTTTTTTCATCCATCGTAGGGTTTAGCCAGCGTTTTTATGTTGTAATGGAAGCTCAAAACTATTTACGACATTTCATAAGAAACCTCTAAAATTATCAGTGTTACTCAACTATATTATGCATGTATTATACGTACATATAAACCCTTCTCTTGAATCACTCTATAAAACCGCATCAAAATCGTTCTGGCGTTTTTGAGTAACAAACATCCATCTATGCTAACAAACTATTCATCAGAATTTGTTTAGTGGTTTTCTCATGATCTGTTCTCTGACCCACAAATGGACGAAAATTAAAAAAAAATAAATAAATAAAGGTCATTCATTTTCTAAATAAATACGTTATGTCAAACCTTAACCTCTAACTGAATTGTATGAAATATGAATAGTAATAATACAATTATAAATGAAAGAGAAATGGAGAGACCTCTCTCCCGTGACCATGATTGCTGTAAAGCATTCAAAACATCGCGAACCAAAAATTAAAATAAATCCGCGACAAAATCCGAAAAGATAGTTTCATTTATAATGTCAAATATTCACGTAAAGTATTACAATTAGACCAGTGTCGATAATTTTTGAAACAAAAAAAAATTACAGTAGTATGAAACCCATTGGAAAAGGAAGATAATATTATAAAAATGAAAGGAAAAATAAATTAGGGGCGATTTGAGTTCGGGAAGGGGAAGAGGGGGAGCATTTAAGGGGAAAAAACGGTTTTTCTCGATTTCCGGCAAAACTAAAAGTCCGATAGAAAAAAGTTTAATGGCAAAGTTGTAGGTAATAAAAAGATCTAAAACTTTTGTATTTACATTTATTTCACATAACCTCAAATTTTATGTGAAAAGTTCAAAAAACCAAGTTTTTGGTTTTTTATTTTTATCTTTTACAAAAAAAGTTCTTTTTTGACGAAATTTGGTGAAAATTTGCCTTTTTATGTCTCAAATACGCTGTAATCTATTTGATTTGAAATATTTATTTTTTCACCTTATTTTGAATTAATATCAAAATGTAGCCTAATATTCAACCGAAAATTCACCCGTCAAAATATTAGCGTTTTTCAATAAATTGGTGTGCTTTCTGTTCGTTGAAATCTCTAATTTCCGATGGTGAAAAAATATTTATATATTACTATAGAAAATCTTCTCAGAAAATGTAAAATAAATAAAACAAAAGATGACGTCAAAGTCTTGCTTGCTTGCTTATCATCTGCCTTATTGCAGATTATACAAACAGATTCATCCATACTGATAATAATCTGAAAAGACAAAATCGAATTAATAATGCCCTTACAATTTTATCGTGAGTGTAACTAAATTTGTTTGTGCAAAATTAAGAAGGTTATTATTTTTTCATCTGTACTTACGTACTGTACTATTTTCAGATTCCAAAAGTTTTTTTTAGGTAAACTTGTCACAATTCTCTTTAAGAAACTCAGCCTGCACGTGTATTTTTATAAACGATGTCGTACACTGCTCTGTATTTCGAATACTGGCTAGGTTAATGGTTTTTACAGCTGCTACGAAATAGCAGGTATGTAGTAAGGCCCAGACCCGCCTAGCCCCTTCCCCACTTCTTTATGAAATACCTTTTGATAGACTAAAATTTTTCGTAGGTCACTCAGGAATATAAATTACCTGAAAATAGTAATAAATAGGCATTTACGCGTATAATTTAAAGAAGATTCTACAACTTTCTCAAAATATTGTAGATGTCTTATTAAATATTAATTGTATTAACTAATTTGTTTGTTAATTATAGTAGTATATTTCGATTTGCAATTTTTTTGTTTGTCAATGTAACAAGTAGTCTTACGTTTTTCGAGTAATTAAAGAGTAAATTTTAATAAGTAGCTCAAAATTTTATATAATAATAAAAAAATCGAATTCGAGCTTTTTCGATTTTTTGCTTTTTCTGAGAAGATTTACTATAGTAATATATAAATATTTTTTCACCATCGGAAATTAGAGATTTCAATGAACAGAAAGTACACCAATTTATTGAAAAAAGCTAATATTTTGACGGGTGAATTTTCGGTTGAAAATTAGGCTACTTTTTCGATATTAATTCAAAATAAGGTGAAAAAATAAATATTTTAAATCAAATAGATTACAGCATATTTGAGACATAAAAAGGCAAATTTTCACCAAATTTCGTCAAAAAAGAACTTTTTTTGTAAAAGATAAAAATAAAAAACCAAAAACTTGGTTTTTTGAACTTTTCACATAAATTTTAAGGTTATGTGAAAAAAGTGTAAATACAAAAGTTT
This sequence comes from Boloria selene, assembly GCA_905231865.2. Taxonomy (NCBI): domain Eukaryota; kingdom Metazoa; phylum Arthropoda; class Insecta; order Lepidoptera; family Nymphalidae; genus Boloria; species Boloria selene. The sequence goes on along the minus strand of HG993138.1, from coordinate 1,910,929 downwards.
TAGATCTTTTTATTACCTACAACTTTGCCATTAAACTTTTTTCTACTGGACTTTTAGTTTTGCCAGAAATCGAGAAAAACCGTTTTTTCCCCTTAAATGCTCCCCCTCTTCCCCTTCCCGAACTCAAATCGCCCCTAATTTATTTTTCCTTTCATTTTTATAATATTTTCTTCCTTTTCCAATGGGTTTCATACTACTGTAATTTTTTTTCACTTTTTATTATTTTTAAAGGCTTCTACCCTGGTCTAAATAAGAATAATAGTTAAAAATCAATGACGCAGGCAAAACCGCGTGCAACGCTAGTATATTATATAAGTATGAGAACATTAATCGCACTAGAACTGAGATAAAGAGCCGAAATCCTAAAGAGAAATGGTTTAAGCGCTAAATGATGTAGCGAGAATAGTTTCAATTACATATTATACAAAGTTCTAAAGTACGCCTAAAGAGTTATTATATCGCGCTCTATATTACTTGGAGGGAAACAAAGCCGTATTTAGAAGCTCTCTACCATACTTGATTTACAAAATAAGCCTCTAAGTGTTTTGTTATATTCAAACAGTTCAAGCTAGGTGAAATCTTATTGTATTGACACCTGGAAGAGGTCGCGTTTAACTTTATAATAGAATAATTTGGATGAGAAATTCATAATACTTTCTTAGGTTTACGCGATTATTTGACATATTTAAAGGATTAAGGACACTATTACGCGCGGACACGACTTGTACAGTAATAATTAAGTGTATATTTGCTTTGTACATATAGTTAAGTTTACTTGTAACTTCCTTTATTGTAAATAAATAAATAGAATATATTTATATAAGGAATTTTTTTTTTGGAATTTGTCGCGGATTTGTTTGGTTTTGGGTTCCCGATGTTTAGAATATAGAATAGAATTGATATACTAGTTTTATTTTCAGCCTTACACTTCAGGCTACGTATCTATCTAATTACTTATTTCATGAAAAAATTTCAAATCCATTCAAATAACTTCTTAAAACATTACTATCGGTTTTTCTACTTAATCAACAGGATTAGTTGAATAAAAAACCCGAGCAAATTTATAAGTAGTACGTTTTAAAGCATTTTAACGTTTAAAATATTTATACAAATATCATAAAAGTTAAAATAGCTAGAAATAGGGTCAACATTATAGGAAACTTTTCAATGTAGGAAAATATTGCAATCTGAGAAATCGATACTAAACGTTAAAACGTATCTGGGGAAGAACTCGAGCTAAGTGAGGGTGAATCACTAATCACTACATATTATAAAACAAAGTCCTCCGACACGTCTTTCTGTACGTCTGTTCTCGATAAACTACTACTAAATAATAACTGCTGCGGCGATTTTTATGCTATTTTCACCAATAGATAGAGTGATTCTCGAGGAAGGTTTTAGCAGTGGTGGATCCAGGATTATATTTTGGGGGGGGGTTTGACCTAACTTAGCCTTTCTTTCTCTCTCTGTTTTTGTTTTTGTTCTCTCTGTTTTCTCTTTCTGTTTTTTACCCGACAGCGCAAGAAGGAGAGCTGTTATGTAATTTTAGTATATAATTTGTTAAGTTTTTAAATACATTTAAAAGCGGAACCCGCGACTTCGCTGGCGTTAAATCTAGGGACATACCTGGGCAAGGGTGAATCACTAATTAATATATACAAAGATAAACGGAAAAATAATAATATGTTAGAAAATAACATCTTATAAAATCCATTAATACGATTGAGTCTAAATTCTAGCATCCAACAATACCCATGCAGTTTGAGAAAAACCAGATGTATAAAACTTCATTCATTTTATGAAATCCATAATATGGAAGAAATACGATGCATTCTCTTGGGACGCGACGCATATCAGAATTGATTCAACCACATCACTTTATTTAAAGTGAATCAACAATCATAGCTAAGTGCTATAAATTTATATAGTATTAGTGGAATGAAGTAGAATAACTAATAAACAAAAAACATAATTTTATCTAAAAGTAAAGGAATAAAATAAATAATTATAATTTCTATTTCGAAAATTATGTAAAAATTATACGTTTAAGCTTAATAATAATTTTTATAACTGATTTGAATATGTTTATTGAATAAGTTTGCAGTTTGGCAATTTTCATTGAAATATTCATTATTATCAATACTGAGGTCAGATCTACAGATTTAGAAAATTTTGTGTCTTTTAACCATTTTGTATCGCGAGAAAACTATTAAACAGATTTTAATAAATTATGGATGTACCTATGTAATATTTCATCACTAATAAATCTATACAAAACGTTAGTCATTACCTAATATTATAGCAACATAATCCGAAAAGATAGTTTCATTTATAAAAACTGTAAAATTTTGTCTTTTCTGTGTGTATGTAACATACTAAAAATAAATCATAAAAAGTACGAAAAGACAGTTTTTCTATAATGAATGAATACATTCTAAGAAGAATCTGTACATTAAATAGGTTTTGGGAAATCTTTCTGAATTTTTTTTTTTATTTATTGATACTGATGCCAAATCTTTTTTTTAATATATTTGTTTTTAATATAATATATATAGTTTGCATATATTTTGTCTGGACTGATTTTGATGAAATTTGGTACAATAATAGCTGGTTATCCAGTTTAACATATAAGAAGTAATTTTTTGCGGGAAGCAATGGTAAATTATTATTTTAAAACATTATACATTCAAATTTAGTGAATCGAAAAGACATTATTCGTAATTAAAAAGAAAACAGTAATTATTTAATATTAGCTCTACTTAAATAAAGACATTCAAGTGTTGACGAATTAAGCGTTGAGCAATAACGGTTATTTGCGACCGTTATTTCACACAGGAAGTCGTTACTCTACAGTCGTTAGAGCAAAATTATACAAAGCTAATTAAACCTAAGAACTTTAAGGGGCAGAACAGACTTATTTACACGTAGTAAACAATATTAAAGGGGTAGAAACGGTTTAACAACGCAATTATTACATAATATATATACGTATAATAACACATTAATAATAATAATTGTGTAATATTATAGATGAAAAGCGTAATGTTTCCTTTTTTTTGATTACACACAGCGCCATATATTTCAGTGGTAAGCTACGAAGGAAGCTTGTGTTACGAATACCATATAGTTGATATACTACATAAATAAGTTTAAATTCATACATATTATAAATATAAACACCCATGACTGGAGTATAAACATCAGAGTTTAACAAATGAATGCCCCAAGCGGGACTCGAATCCGCGGCCACTGGCGCAAGAAAGTGAAACTAAAAACTGCGCTAAACATGTCGTCAAACGTTTCTTTTATCGAGTTCAAACATTGTATTATCATACATTTAATACTTGATAAACTAGTTTTCGAAATATGCAGTCCGCGTCATTTAGCGAAGGTGGTGGACTATGTCCTGATAGCCTTCGTATTGGTGGAAGGCCGTGCCTAGCAGTAGGACGTTAAAAAAAAACCAAACACATACATACATTGGATTTCCTTATAATTCAACTTAATTCAATATTTACTGAAAATATGAAATGCTGCAAATGTCTGTAATACTTAAAATTTTGTAACCTCATCTTATCCGGCTCCCCCAATTTTAATGTTATTTTTGTCTTACTTTTAAAGACATCTTGATTGTTGGCAATTGGGTTTTTAAATCTATATAAATAAAATGATAGAGGTCAGCAGTTGTGCGCGTATCACGGAAAAACTACTGGATAGATTTCAATGAAACTTTCTAACTTTTATTTCTTAGACACTTGGCTCTTATCAAAAAAAAAAATTATTGCGTTCATTTAAATATTTTCGTAAATCTTCATTTAATAAAAAAGTTATTAAAGTTTCAAGAAACAACGATTTGTATATATGCACTGCGTGTTCAGTGATGTATGTTTCCTTCTCGCGGAGTAGTGGGGCAAGCGGCGTAGCGCGCATGCGGAAAACATTGTTAATATTTCAAGCAACGCGGACGAAGTTGCGGGTATCAGCTAGTTGTATATAAATTAAGGCTAAACAAAACAAGGGACAGTAGACCTGAGCATTTGATATGAATGTTAGCTTGATAACTCCACGCGTTCTTCAGAAAAAGGGTCTTGAAAGACAGACAAACGGACAACAAAGTGATTTTGTAAGGGTTCTGTTTATTCCTTTTGAGGTACGGAAAAAAATAACCCTAAAAAGACCTAAATTATGAATATATAGCTGTTAGACAGAGATAGCGACTCTTTTCTAATAGTTAAGGAACACACAACTAGTTCAGTAAATAATAACTTTAGCTAATAAGGTTTTGTGTTACGAAACATCTTGTGAACAACAATAGGCTCAAGATGTTCTTTCACTATCAATTCACGCCATTTCAAATTTTGATAAGCCCTGAATCATTTAACAATTGTTTTGTGAACAATAGTGGATGTCATAAGACACATCTTATTATAATCAACTATCTATTAACTTAAGAAATAAATTAAAGGTATGTTATTGATAACTATATTGTACCGAGTTTAAAAGAGAAAGTATTCATTTTAGCTTAAAAATATGAAAATTGAATGTTAATTCCATGGACGTATTACCTAAGGACCAGTCAAAAAATACAAATGCATGAAAACACTTTCAACCATTTGAAGTATAACGCACACAAAGAATTGACACAATACATCAAAATTCACTCTAATGCTAGTGCTTGAACGTAGTCGATAAAATACATACATCAATGACATTTTAAATATTAATAATAAATATTGTTTGATTTTTCGCCGACAATCAAACCCAGAACGTTCGAATGGGAAAGAAAAGGCGTATCATAAATAAGCTGTAAGGCAAAGAAAATAAAGGGAGAATAAAGGTGGGGTAAGCTTCCGGTATTTATATTTTAATTATACTAAAATAAGCAGGACATTGTTATGAACTTTTTACTCAATTATAGTTATTATAGACTTCAAATTTTTTGTTAAAAATTTTTTTTCTCTTTCGAGAAGGATCCCTAGGAAATCTAAAATTTTGTGTAATTTATGTGTTAAAATAAAATAAAAATTAAGTACACATACTAATTATATTTTTTGCATTTATAATGTTTTTATTTAATTATAAAAATATTATTATAAATTTATTGTCATCAGATTGTAGGATACTGCGATAAAAGTATTTTATGTTATTGTACTGTACAAATAACATCCATTATTCGCTTAGTTATTTCGTCAAATATCGATATATTTTTCGACATTGTCAAGCACTAGTCGATGTCAAATGGATTTACTCGACGGTTCTGTCATTTGTTTTGAACGGTATAATCCAGCCATTTTATGATGGTTGTCAGATGTCAACAATACATAGATATATCGACTATATTTAACATAGTTGAATAATACGAAATTTTATTTTACATTTACTCAAATTTTGTGATAAATAACATTAAATGTAATAAAATATATTACTTACAAGTGAAAAGAAATAGTGCTGCTTCCGCTGCTATAGTTTTTACACCATCTAATAGAACATTTAGTCATTTTTGGGAGATGTTTTGTTGACAAGTAAGTGCTTGAGACTGACGTAAAATCAAACGGCCAGGCCTAAAATATCCTGATTACTGTCAAGGCCGGTAAAGGTACGTCAGCTTATGTGTCTCGTCCTTAGTTAATACGTCTATGGTTAATTCTATCTAAATTCTTGACTTTAAATAATTTGTGAAGAAACATATAACCTTGATATAGCATATTTTTTAAGTCTGTTGAAAGAATAGTTTTATAATATATATTATGACTTTTAGTAGAGTTATCAGTCTATCTCAAGATTCTAAATATCTGATTTTGCTCGTATTTCACATAATATAGTATGGATTTTCCTTACTTTTGTGGACTTGCTACTTTACTTGGTTCTCTCAGACATGCAGGTTCACGCACGATATTTTCTTTCACCGTAAAACAATTGATAAAAATCGTGAAGGAACGTTTTTGTACTAAAGGATATTATTCGAATAACGATTTTTTAGAAGACAGTACGCCTTGGGAATGATGTAATCGCCGCCAGGCTATTTCAACATATAGAATTAGAGTTAATTTGCAATTCATTTTAAAAAAGAGAGAGATTAAGATAAAAAAATAATATTAATCCCGCTGAGTTTCTTTCGCCTGTTCTACTCAGGTCAGAGGCTTCTTTTTTCCGAACTGGTTGTGGACTCATGACGTTCAGTAAGAAATTGTAATAATTTTTATGCTGTATTAAATATTTTGATTTGATTTGATAATTACGTTAATTATTAACCAATCAATAGGTACCTAATAAAATGTATAAAATATTTTGATTTGATTTGATAATTACGTTACTTAATAACCAACCAATGTAGGTACCTTATTAAATACACTACAAAATAATATATGAATTTATTTTGTTATCTCGGAAACAGTCTTGGAAAAATATCTATTCTTCATTCACATCACAAGGTGGAATAAGTACAGGTATAATTCTATTATATCATTATTCTTATGAATGAAGAATCAAATCAACGAAAAATCGTTGAAAATACTAGGAAAATCCGTTGTGTCTTTGCTATATGAAAGGCATGTAACATATTAAGTAACTAACAAATATAGTTATAATCGTGTTTTTTATAATATAAAAAGATTTTGTATATACTTAATGGTTTATAAAATCAGCATATTTTTGGACGATTAATATAAGCATTTCTTGTTGACTACGGAACCCAATAAACATGTAAATACTAAATATTCTAATTAGATGGTTTTTTTGGGTTCCGTAGACAACAAAGAACCTTTCTAGTTTCGTGCCGGTTTATCTCTAAGATATTTTAAGATTTATTGGTATATTTAACCATTTAATTTTTCAGGACAGTTGCTATATTCATATGGCTAGGTCAAGATGAAATAAACTAATATTTTCTTACAGTTCAAATGCAAAGTGAAGGCGTGAACCAGTGATATACGACGGCTTTGAAGTCTATAACGGAAGCGAGTTTATTTGCTAATAGGAGAGCGTAACGAAAGATAACGGATTGCTGTAGTTGCGGTATTTTTTTATTATTTTCGTCTGAAAATCCATTGAGCTATTCAACTAGATTCGTGTGTTATATTGTACTGAGAAATTCAACGATGTATAATGTAGTAAACGATATTTAGAGAGCTTATTACTCGTAAGAATATAATAGAAAATGAAAACTATATAAAACATAATATATTATTTCCCTTCATTTATTCTCAGATGAATGTTACTTTAAATTAAATTTCTGTGACTCTCGAGTACAGAAAGATAAATTAATCCCAAAGATTTGTTGCTTTGTTCCTGCATAAAAAGAGAATAAGTCAACAAATGTATGTTTGAATTAAATTGCCACAATGCTTTACCATATTTCAAGCAAACATCTACATTAATGTTTCAATATAACTTTTCCCAAGATAATTATAATAAAGTAATTTAATTTGATTAATTTAAGCCACGTATATCAATTAATTTACTGAAGAAATTAATTATTTTTATTATTGAGCGAGATGATGCCATGAAATATCGTGAAAATTACAAACTTTAATAAATAATACTTGTTATATTTCCATAAAGATGATTAAAATCACTAATAAATACAAAAAGTATTTATAAATTCTCTATATAAAATTTAGAATATCATTTTTATTAAAAGCTCTTTCACTCAACATCGAATAAAAATGGAGGTGAAAAATCGCATCTAACGGATGGATGTGTACTTCCGAAGGTTCATAAAAATATCGCTAAAATTTTATATTTTATGTCACCGATGATATTCAGAGGTCGAGCATAGTTGAATATCATATGTTTTGGATTCCTCTATATTCTGTCAATTATTCTCGACCAAAATATGACAATGTTTGTAATTCCGACGAGAACTGTCAATTTTCATTAGTAACACAGTGTTGTTTTACATTTTGTATTTTATTTTATATGTTGTATAATTTTGTTTAGATAAATCATCAATCAATATTTATTAAGTGAATAAATTGAATTGCTTTAATTTAAAAAAATCTCTTAACACTTAAAGCCAAGCCCTATTAGAGTCACAAATATTTAAAAATAAATTATGACCAAAAACAGGCTAAAATGTTTTTTCTTCAAATCCTTATATTATGCTTATGTCTTATAAAACTTCATGATTTTTCATAAAAAAATGAAAAGAACTGACTAATAATAAATCTTTTGAGAAATTCTTTTCAAACCCAATACAAAAGAACCTACAAATCGGAACTTGAATTCGATGTTTGAAGCCCGTTGTCCACTTTCGCGTTTTATAGTCTGAAGTCTATAGTTTTCAGGAAAATGGTTTTTCAAATGAATTGGTAGATTTATTGCAATTTCATACATTCGTATTCTGATTCTACAACTTTGGTAACATTCTGTGGCTTGTGTTCGCATTGAAATGAGACTCTATGTAGGTAAGCTATTATACGAATATAATGACAGAAAATTATATTATATAATTGATCTCAAATTATTTTAAAAGCATTTCTTTTAATTACAAATTAAAATGATTTCTAACTTATACATTCTTGAATCCGACTCGAAGGACCAACTTGAAAACTAACTCCGTATTGGCAGTGTTCCAATAATATAATGCTATAACATTATCAAAGTTGTCGTCTTTAGGGTGGTACATTACTTTTATGACTGTTTAGAATTCTATTTACATCTGAAATATTAGTTATTTTACACATATCTGTAGTATATTTGTTTTATTGGCGTAGTTAAGACTTGTAAGTGCTAAATGCACTTAAGTTAATTTATAGCAATAATAAGAGTTTGTGACGGTCTGAAGAAATAGTTGAGTCATTGCGTTCCCTAGCGACTAATATAGTATTATAAATATACAGATTTTTCTTATAATAATTATTAAGACGAAATATTACACGTATTATCGGGATAAAAAGTAATCTATGTAATATTCCATATGTACTTCTGGTTTAAACCAGATACGTTCAGCTTTTCTATTAGGATTTGAGTAACAAGCATTTAAACACCCAAATTTTCGAATTTATAATATTAATGACATCACATTACATTTAAAATAGACTTAAAAGTGGAAATTTATTCATAAGTGGTTGTAAAAGTTAATTTAAATAAATTACATTTTGAAGTTTAAGTGTCTACACACTTTCGAGGAGTAGCAAAATTGCATTAGCCATAATTAAAGGGGGTTTGTACATTAAGTTTGGTCAAAGGCAAGTAAATAGCTTTTGGACAGTTCTCATACTTGGTGCTGACAGCTGCTATTAATTTAATTTGGTAGATGTAGAAAATGTTAAACTTTAACCACTATTTCAGATTTAATATTTTTTTGAATAAGTATTATGTGAGATTTACATGAGATTCTTCTTACATTGCTGTCAAACAATAGTTTATAGACAATAATTTATTTCTATTTCCTAAAATGCAAAAGAAAAAAATTGCTGTATTCATCTTGTAAAGAGAAGACGTGTATAACAGCCAAATTGTAATCGTAGACGAAGGGCGAGAAGGGTTAAAATCATATAAATATCAAGAATTTTTAATTTGATCTTATATAAATAAGTGTTTGTAAACATTTCTGAACATTCTTCAATATTGTCAGAAAACCTCTACCAAGTAGCCCGTAAATCAATTCTCTGCTATACAATAGAAAAAATACTTAAGGCATTGTACAAAAATATGCTTATTTTTATCGAAATGTTGATCGCAGAATCAAAAGATTCACTAATATTCCCCAAGGCTATTATTCTTCATAGTAAATTTCCCAAAAAATTGTTCTACCCTCACCTCGTTTGTTAAACAGCGTGGAAAAACAAGCAAGCCGATCTGGTATTATTCGTTTCGTACAGCCATTTGTTACAGAGCTATTATGCAAAGCTCATTTAAGATATATATTTCATGGTATAAATCATATATAATTGTATGCTAAACTTATACCATGGCTTTTTTCGTATAATGTGCAATGTGTGTATTACTTTAAATGGAACTCTTGCTGTAAACGAAAATTTCGAGCCCACATTTAAATGTAAAATTCATTTTAATTTTAGTTATAGCTATGTTATTTGTAGGACCATTGAAAATGTATGAAATTCAATAATTATTTTAAAACGGAATCAAATGACATATTATGTCAAAGTAAAATATAAAATTTGACCTAAAAATTGCAATTTTAACTTTCGTTTTAAGTAACTTGGCTATTATTAGTACAACTTTTGAACGGAATCCTATCTGCAAATGAAAGTCCAATGAAAATTGTCCCAGCGTTTCGGATATTAGCTGAAATAAACAGACAGGACAGAGTTTCTCTTATAAGAACCATATATAATAAGATATGCTTTTAGTAAAAAGCTGTTATATAGATGCTACAAGCAGGCACTTGAATTTCATTTGTCTGTACTGATACAGTATATATTACATTGTACCGTTAATAATTGTCTTCACATTCGCATTATTAATGTATCTAAATTAATAATAACCAAGGTTTCTAATTACTGCGAAATTTGATAGTCAAGGTCTTAGTGACTAATCAGAATAATGCGTTAGTGGTTTGTCGCTGATGACAGGAAACTTGTAATGGCGTTTAATATTTTATGAGAAAATTAGTTCATCAATTATTTCTCTATTAGGTTGGAGTTAATTTAATCATGATATCACATTATATTTAAAACTAGTGACTCGCCCTCGCTTCGCTCGGGTTCGTCCCTAGATCTAGCACGAGTGAAGCCGTGGGTTTCGCTAGTGTATTATACATATAAACCTTTCTGTCAATTCTGTATCAAACGGTTACATTAAAAAAGTTTGTATAGTCTAAAGCGGTAAGGTTAGATTTAAAATAATTTTATATGGTGGTTAATTATTGTTGAATTTTCTAATTCTTCGCGCAATTTTCTTAATATTTTGTTTCATAAGAACCTTATCCTGACAATAACAAACACAACAAAAAAAGAATTAGCGAAATCGGTCCAGCCGTTTACGCGTGATGACGTGACCAAGGGAAATATGAATTCATTATTGCTATGATATGATTTAAATGCATTCAATTAGTCTGTTTGTGATGATGATGCTACCACAGACTTGCCATCTACGAATGCGTTCCCACTTCACTTCAGGTGTAACGTAGTCAAGCTCTAATTCAGAATAGAAAAGGGTCGAGTATAGTTGAGAAACGCCGGTTAAGAACTAAAACAGTCCCTCTTTTAACTATCAAATTACAGTAATTTTTATATACATCATAATAATTCTTCTTTCGTGTTGCTTTACCTTATTATCATACATTTTTATGACGACACGTTTGGCTCAGTTGGTGACCCTGCTTTCTGCGCTAGCGGTCGCGGGTTCGAGTCCCGCTGGGGGCAAACATTTGTTGAGCACGAATGTTTGTACTCCAGTCATGGGTGTTTATATCTATAATATGTATGTATTTAAAATTTATATTTGTGTAGTATATCAACTACCTGGTATCCATAACAAAAACCTAGTAGCTTACCACGGAGCTAGATGGCGCTGTTGTAATAATGTCTTAACATAATTTGTTTATTAATAAGAACGTCCCGCAGGAAATCCTAAGATTGTGTAGACTTCTGCACTATATTTTTAGGGTGGTTACGAGGACATTATATTGCTTTTAATGCCTCAGTATTCTTCAGTACTCTTGTAGTGACGACCATTTATGGCTACATATACGGAGGTCCAGGGTTCGAGTAACGAGTTGTACCAAGTTTAGTTTTTCAGTCATTTAAGTGAGAACGTCCCATTAACTGTCCGGAATTGAGAAGTTGGCAATATTAACCTCAGTACTTTACTACCATTAGAGTAAACATCTATCACTGGCTACGTCGAATTGTCGTACCAACACTGGTATCTACTAGAAAAAGATTGGTAGTGGAATAGTCTTATTGTTTATTGCAAGAAAAGAATTCTATGAAACCCAAGTATTATAATTACAACACTTAAAACATTCAAAGCTAATATTTCTTTATGAAAAATCGGCGAGTCCTATTTTATCCTGTGAAGAGCCAGTTTAACTACCTCCGTCCTACTTTTCAGTAGTTTTTCCGTTGAGAAATTCTAAAGCATAATTACCCTGAACTACAACATTATAAATGTAAGTCGTGTCATTGGTTATGTAACCATTTTTATACATACATCAATGCTGTTTAAAATATCTACGGCAAGTTTTTAAGAAAATAGCATATTTTACAAAGTTTATTTCTATAAATAGTCTTACTTTTCTCCTCTTTTTGATAGCTTCTTGTTTATTTTCTATTAAAAAGCTTTAAGTGAGTTTAGTTCATTATATTCTATACGTCATATAAACGCAAAAAACAGTGTCGTAGTTTTCTTTTATATTTTATCTTTGAATAAAATTGAAGTGTCAAATAGACACTTATCAAAATAATATTAATATCTCTGAAATAGCTGGATTGATTTTAATAAGACTTTTACTGGATAGCTGATATTAAAAGGAGTAAATAGGCTACTTTTATTTAAGACTAGTTTTTACCCGCGACTTCGTCTGCGTGGTAGTCCAAAAAGATTCCACAAATGTTTGTTCGAGCTCAAATATATCGTAAGAATATACCTACAGCTTTAATCAATATCATCTCAAGAATTCGCCAAAACACCATTCCAAGTTTACTAAGCACCTTTATAAGTCATACTTTTTTAATAAAAATTCTTCTGTACGTGTAATGGAATGTCCTTGTAACTTCCCTCGGTTGAATTACAATGAATGTTATGTTTAGGAACCTTAAATCTTTTGTACATATCTTATTGCTATTTTTTTGTTATTTCTTTGTTTCAGACTTTAAGTAAGACAATTAATAAGTGTCTACATACTCGTGATTGCCGCAAGCGAGAATCAAACACCATTACTCTTTACGATGTATGGTCCATTTAATGAACTTTTTTTCTGTCTCGGCCGATAACGCTCAAAATATTGGATTAATCAATAAAATGCATCTATGTTACCGGATAAGCGGTAAATTTTGTAAAAAGTTTACTAGAAACGAAAGATGTGAAATTTTATTTTCTACAAAAATGGTTTCAATAAGTTTTTCTCTAAAGTGCATAGTTCCCGAGATATCGGCCAAAAACTTTTTTTAAGATGGCGCTTAAAGCTCCACCTGAATCTGTTAACATTTTGTGATTTTATACTATATTATAAAGCTGAAGAGTTTGTTTCTTTGGTTGAACGCGCTAATCTCAGAAACTACTGTTCTGAATTTAAAAAATCTTTTTGTGTTGGATAGTCCGTTCATCGAGAAAGGCTATAGGCTATATTACATCACGTTACGACTAATAGAAGCAGAGTATCAATGAAAAATGTTACAAAAACGGAAGGGTGGGCATTAGTTCTGCGAGGTACCATATCGCGCGACTTTGAAAGAATTTGGTTTCCGGTCTTCAAAAAGTATGCGACGCCGCGGGAATATCTTAAAAAAGAAAAAAACTTCATCGGAAATTTTTTGCCAAGTGGACAAAAAAACCGGCTATTTCTACTGGCCTATATGAAATTTGACGATCAATTCAATTCCCCGATCAATTGACACAATTCTGCATGGTAACGATGATGTGTCATTTTCACGCTTTAGTTTTCTATTAACTATAACGTTTGTAGAATATCATCATCATAATGTTCAAGCAAGTTTTTGATAGGTTTAGATAAAAATTACCGTAATAATTGTTATACTGCAATGATCTAATGAACGATGTCTCGGATTACCTTAATGATGAATGGGAGTGACGTGAGAAGATACTTTCCTTGTAGGCTTGGGTCAGATTTATAGGAGAGCGCGATAATTTTAAATAGATAATTAGGTAATTTAAGGATTTTGTCTATGCTATTTGGGCTATCTAGCCAACCTAACTAGGCTAGCCGCTTTGGAGATTAGCCGTAACAAACAGACTGACAAAAAATTAAAACTTGTGTTTTGACAGTACTAACAGACACTTTTTTATATAATGTGTACGTGTACATTTTTTAAGAAATACTTAGATTGACAAGACGTTTGGCTCAGTTGGTAGCGACTCTTCTTTCTGCGCCAGCGGTCGCAGGTTCGAGTCCCGCTGGGGGCATTCATTTGTTGAGCACGAATGTTTGTACTCCAGTCACGGGTGTTTATATTTATAATATGTATGTATTTAAACTTATGTGTGCAGTATATCAACTGTCTGGTGTCCGTAACACAAGCTTCCTTCGTACTAGACGCTGTGTGTAATGATGTCCCAACATATTTATATTTATTTATAGCTCCTATAGCGGGACTCGAACCCGCAACCGCTGGCGCAAGAAAGTAGGGTCACTACAAACTGCGCCAAACTTGTCGTCAAAAAATTTTAACCGATTTTTTTGCTTAATATCTATTACTTAAAAAAATATATTTGTTAGATTTGTAGTGTATGGAATTCAGTACCTACATAATATATAATTCAATGCCAGTGATATTAATGTACCATAACTCAGACCAAACCCTAATTTTCCGGGCAAAAGGTGTCGACATCCATCTCAAGCTTTATCCCACACCGTAATAAAAGTCTATAGGGAAATTAAAATCTGCTTATCCACTGCTCTTTTATGTAGGCATAATTTTATAGGCAAGTTACTATTATTTAGTATTTAGCGAAATAATTTGGATAATGCACTTGATACATAAAAATAATTTTGGGATATTATACACACAGCGCCATCTAGTTCCGTGGTAAGCTACGAAGAAAGCTTGTGTTACGGATATCAGATAGTTGATATTCACTTTCAAATTTATTCATAAAACTTCTAAAGTAACTTTTTAGGAACGCCTTTGAGGATACAAAGCCGTTTTTTACTAAGACCAAAGGTTTAAACCAAACAACAAACAAACTCTGCTACTTTATTATATTAGGATCGACTGTTTTACCCTATTTCTAGCGTAGTCTGTACAAAACTTAAGTGCTTTAAGCAAAATAAGCCTGTAAAGTTAATCTCGTAATAGTGAAATACCAATGAATACTTGATAAATATTATCATCAGCCCTTTTTTTTAACGTCCCACTGCTGGGCACGGGCCTCCCTCAGTACGAGGGCCATATTTGGCGGACTTCACATGTTTTTCGAAAACTTGATAGGTTCTCCCAGACATGCAGGTTTCCTCACGATGTTCTTTTTCACCGTAAGACAAGTGGTAATCATTATAGAAATGATACGCACATGAAAATATCAGAGGTGCGAGACCCGGATTTGAATCCGCATCACTCGGTTATTCAAGCGAGCGCGTTACCGCTGGGCTACCACTGCCTTGTCTTTCAAAATATATATAATTCTAATGGTCTAAGAGCCGGTGGAAGATCGACCTTCACCGACCTGATAACCATATGAGACATATTTTTTATTAAATATAATTTATAAACAAATATGCCTATAATTACTTGCCTATCTGAAAGTGCTCATGGCTATTTTTAATTAAATTAACTTTAATCGATTTTTTTTCATCACTTTAATTCTTTTGATAACCAAATGAATTTTATTTCACTGTTAGTTTTTAACACACAGAATATGCCTCAGTAGGCTTGCCTACTCATTTTTGTGTATAGCTACCAAAGCCGATGTAAACAGGTAAGTCTAATATAGGTGACTCCATCGTTCTGCTAACTTATCGAAAGTTATATCAAATTTTAGATTATTTTATTACAAAATCAGTCATATAGACTTGCCTGCAAAAAATCATACTTCCCACTTTCAGATAGGCAAGTAATTATAGGCATATTTGTTTATAAATTATATTCGATAAAAAATATGTCTCATCTGGTTATCAGATCGGTGAAGGTCGATCTTCCACGGTCTCCTCTACTATAAATGTACATAACTTTATAGATATGAAGTGTCATCAAAATTCGGAAATTGGGACACCATAATACTTCAATATCTAAAATAGGCTGAGTGTTCGAGTCAGGGCGTTGCGAAATTCTGAAGGGTTCTGAACAAGTCGTAGAGTTTGTTAGCAGCCGTCCAAACTCTCCAAGCGATAGGCGGTATTCATGATGAGGACCCTTCGATTGCGACTTGAGAATCTTTAATTCTATATTTAACATTTTCATTTTTTTCACTTTAGCGGTACTTTTTAAAGTTCTGTATGAAAATGTTACTTAGATATATATTATAATGATATATAACCTATTATAGCCTTTTTTCAGTAAAGGGACTATTTAATGCAAAAACAATGTTTTAAATCGGATCAGGAGTTTTTTTTAATTTATCGCGTTTAAACAAACAAACTACGTACTCTTTATTATAATATTAATTAAATGGTTTCAGAGTATCCGTAAAACAAGTGTACAGTATAGGTTAGTACAGCTTATATAGATTTTAGTTCCCATACTAATATGCACTTCGTTAATAATAATAACTTTTATATTTATTTGTTTAATAAAGGGATTTGTCTATCTATTAACATTGCCCTAGTTTATTATCAAATTATTATTTGACATAATAGAAAAAACACAAAAGGTAAAAGATATTTGATTTAAAAAGGTAGATACAATGCTTTATCTTGACCTATCCGAAAAATTCATTTTCGTATAATATGATAAAATATATTTGTTTAAGTGACTATTTTCATAAGCAGTGTAAATCTAAACTTCGTAATTAACATTTAAGAAAATATATACTAGCCTTTCCCACGGCTCCGCTCGCGATCTAAAGACTAAAAATCAGAAGAAATATTTTCTCCCGTTTTTGTAACATTTTTCATTGATGTTCCGCTCCTATTAGTCGTAGCGTGATGTGATATAGCCTATAGCCGTTCTCGATAAACGGACTATCCAACACAAAAAGATTTTTTCAATTCGGATCTGTAGTTCCTGAGATTAGCGCGTTCAACCAAATAAACAAACTCTTCAGCTTTATAATATTAGTATAGATATCTAATATGTTTCACCTTAAATGTACTCACAAGAAATAAGTGTTAAAGCAAAACACTCATGCCGTAGATGTAAGAAGACACTCCAGTTCTAATCAAATCCTTATATTTCCGCAATATAACAGTAGTTACGTAACGCCAAGTTTCTATTGAGTATGTAGGTAAGTTAGTTGTTCCTGCTCGATAATTAAGAGATGTCCCGAAGTCCTTACTTGGCAAATATTAAATTTATAACCTTTGACGTACTTCAAACTATCGATTTATGTCTTATACTAATTAATGACCAATTCTCATTGCTTGTAATTAAATTTCATGTAAACGGTTGTAACGATTTGGATCAAATTTTGATTTTAGATTAAGCTTTTAAGTTTATTTATATAGATTTTTTTTTATAAAATATACAACTTTTCCGAGAAAACATAATAAAAAAAGCGCCAAACAAAGCTCGGCCGTCATATTAAATTTTGAAGAGCTCGAACCAGAGACTAAATGAAGAAATTAAATTTTTCTAAGAAGTTTCTATAGAAGAATAGACTATTATTTATTTTATAAAATAATTATTTTATTGCAAAGGATAATTATTATAATGTTGTAATAATCACCTTACATTTTCTCTATTTTCTTAGATGGTAATACTCAAGAAGAAATCCCTTGTAATTTACCTGGAACAAAATTAAATTTGTAAAGTACATTAATTATAAGGGTTGCGGATATGGGTTCTTCTTCCCATGCAAGGAACATGAGCTCTTCACACATTTTTATCACTATATAATACATAAAAAATAATTTTCTGAGATCTTTTATTTATTACTACTATACTTTGCTTTGGTTCATCCCTTGTGAAAGTAAGCTATCACGCAAACTAGACTACCTAATCTATCTACCTAATCTAAATATCAATAGATAAAATTTGGCAGGCAGGTAGTTTATAGTTCGTAGACTTCCGTCGGATTTTGCGACAGGGCCGGATTAAGGTGGTCTCTCGCAAGTTTGTATGAAAGTTCTTCATTTTTTGTCACTTTTATAATATATGGAATTTTGGAAAGTGAAAGAGACATTATTTTATTCAACAGTCTATATTCTTAAAACATAATATAGGTACCCTAAATTATTCCACGTTACATCAAGGCAGAAAGCAAATTCCATTGACTTAGTAAAATCTGGCTTAACCTCCAGTATTTCAATAAGAAAATAGAAATTACACAAAATTACAAAACATGGTGTTAAATTATTTCATAAAGCGTATCTTCTTGCTGCAAAATCCTGCTTTATTACAAAAGCCTTTATGTTTGACGTAGGAGTAATCTGATTAATGCCCTACTAAAGAACAAAGACGTTTACAACGAATGAGAACTTATAGCTTAACCTACTTTCCCAATATAGAGAATATACATTAAAGTAAGAATTAAGTAACGTTAAAATATAACATATTAAATTTGTATTTATTTGTTTTATTAAACACTAGACTTTCCCACGGCTCCACTCACGTGCTAAAGGCTAAAAATCAAAATAAATATTTTTCTCCCGTTTTTGCAACATTTTTTATTGCTGCTCCGCTCCTATTAGTCGTAGCGTGATGTAATATAGCCTATAGCCTTCCTCAATAAACGGACGATAAGTAGTTTCTGAGATTAGCGCGTCAACCAAACACACAAACTCTTCAGCTTTATAATATTAGTATAGATTAGTATTTCAAAAATAATAACCTGGATTTATAGATAGATACAAATTTATTTAAAGTCATGGACAAAATTAGTGACTAGTCATCAGTACGTACATATAAATAAAATTGAAGTGTCTTGTTTAATTTTATATTAACAGCTTTTTACTAATGAACATCATGTACATGAAAGTATACGGTACTTACATAAAAAATCAATTTTTGTCTGTATGTCTGTATGTTTGTTTGTTCCGGTTAATCTCTGAAATGACTGGACTGATTTCAGCGGGACTTTCACTGGCATAAAGCTAAGGTTATAAGAAGTAACTTAAGCTACTTTTATCTATACATATTATAATAAAACTGTAGAAAAGTCGTTTTTGTACATCAAAAAAAATTACAAAAAAAATAGCCAGGGTGTTAAAGGATAACCAATAGAACCCATTTCCAGCATTTTTAGAATTTTTGTCTGTTTGTCTGTTTGTCGGTTTGTCTGTTTATTTATCCGGGCATCACGTAAAATGTACGAAAGCAATGTAGATAACTTTTATACACAACGATTGAACGTAACTTGAAGTAACATTTAGTTTTTGTTTCATTGCAATCGGTTCAGTCTATCAAAAGATATTTGAGTTTAAAGTGAAGAAGTAAAGAAATTCCAGAAGTAAAATTAGGGTTATGTGCATTTGGTCTCACAACTTCACGTAACTTTTATACACAAAAATATGTGCGTAAATTAAAGTAACATTAAGGTTTTTGTTTCATCGTAATCAGTTCACCACTTATAAAAAATGTAAATTAATAAAAAAAAATAGTGTTTCCAAAGTAAAATATTAAAACAGTGCCATCTACGAGTATTCGAACTTAGACGGGACTATAACTAGAGATCAACTGCGTGCAGTATTGTTCGATAGATAAGAAGATAAGCGCTTCGCACTAAAAAATACTAATTAAGTTCCGACATCCACGCGAACGAAGTTGCGGGCACAGCTAGTTTTATTATAAAATTATAGAAATTGACGTTTCTTGGCGAAGACGGCCAGGTTTGCTAGTATTAAATGAATAAAAAATTAAAAACTAAAATATTAACCATAATTTGAATAAAAGTATCATATAGTACTTTCTTAGGTTTACGCGAATATTTGACATTATAAATTAAACTATCTTTTCGGATTTTGCCGCGGATTTATTATGATTTTTGTGAGAGACTCTCCCGTGACCATGATTGATGTAAAACATTCGATACGTCGGGAACCAAAAATCCAAATAAATCCGCGACAAAATCCGAATAGATAGTTTCATTTATAAAAGTATCATAGACAATCACGTCCAAATTGAAGTATAGAATTGAAGGAGGGAAGAGAAAACATTTTTAGTCTAACAATTTTCCATGCAAAGATTAATATCTCATATCGTACGGAACACGCTTCGATATCAGCTTACATAATGACTCAGTGAAGGACCTAACTCATGAAGAGCTTTCCAAAATGCTGACAGCGAGCTCCCGTGCTTTTGCCTTGAGAACTCTCAACTTGACGTTCGTCTCATCGCTTCAAAAGTATTGATCAAAATTGTTATTTTGAATTCGATGGTTGCTAAAGTGAAGGGTCATTCATTCGTTTTATTTTATATCTGGCTTCTATTTAAATGCTAGGAAGTAATTCTATATCCTAGATAATTCCTAGGTCTAACAATAGCTAATATGTCATTGTAGATCATAGTCTGGCTATTTCCTAAATTTCATCTAAAACCGTTCTTTTAGCATAAAGCAGCATATGCACATACATATATACAATAATAAATCAATTGCTGTACTTTTGTCTCTAAAACTTAAAAAACGGACTGGACGCATTTAAATAATTCCTTCTTTTGTAGGGGATATGTCATGAGTGGTTTACGTATAAAAAATAATATGTTTAAAATACTATAATAATACTTATATACTTAATAATATATAAATAATTACTTACTCCATAATAATCGATAAAACGTAGCTACGCTAAGCTACGAATCCGAACGATGCGAGGGTCGGTTGCTAGTTCATTCATATTACATTTATAATAGTAATAAAATTACATGAGTAATGTGAATAAAGGAAACCTTCAAAGCGTTCTTATTAATTTTATAAAAAAAACTAGCGACTCGCCCTCGCTTCGCTTGGGCTTTTTCCTAGATTTAGCACAGGCAAAGCCGCGGGATCCGCTAGCTATGCATATAAACCTTCCTCTTGAATCACTCTATCTATTAAAAAAATCGCATCAAAATCCGTTGCGTAGTTAAGCGTACAAAGGGATATAGGGACAGAGAAAGCGACTTTGTTTTATACTATGTAGTGACTACCAGAACCCGCGGCTTCGTTCGCGCTAAATCTATTTCTTTATACATGTTAATAACAGTCCAACGATTAGGTTGTCTTGGAAACATTGTAAATTGATATTTTGTTGTCCAATTGACATTTAGAATCTTTTAATTTGTATATATTTTATTAATAAATATTATATTTTAATACTTATTATCCTATTCCGGATTAAGAGAACCCCAAAAAATCAAGTATCACCAAAATTGGTCCAGCCGTTCTTGAGTTATTAATGGTGTCACTAACACGACTTTCTTTAATATATATAGATGTAAAAATGTATATATTCAGGAAATTTTAGAAATATTTTATAAGAAAAAACAGTAATGCTAAAAATATTCCATTTCCATCTTCTTGTTAATGGTTTGAAAACGTGCGAAAGGATTGTAAGAACTTCATAAATGCGCTTTAATTTTTCCGAGATTGATGTTTACACAGAGGCGGCGGAAGCGAGACTGTTCTTGAAGAAAATTACAATATAAATTTAATTATCCCGGACGTAATGAAAAGGTTTCATGAAATTAATATTAATAAACGATTATTCTACAGTGATTTAAAAAAAACGGCACAAGAAAAGTACTTAAATTTCTCGTAATAAAATATTATGCATTTATATACTTGCGCAATTATACACATATTTTTTTTTATATATTTCTTTGTATCCAGTAATCTTAATTATTAATTAATTAATTTACACCAAAACTTTCACTATTGAATAGAACGGTTGACAAACAGAGTAGAAGAAAGGAAGAAAGGAATTATTCATACTCGTTGTATGTACCTACTTATCAAGGCACTCTAGATTATTTTTGATATAGTTGATTATCTAACTTAAATATTTAAATTTTGATGTAGTGGGGTAAAATTTTTGTTCTCCCTAGACTTTCTTTACGTAAAAAGTTCAAACTCAAATGAATTTTGGTCGAGTAATAAGACAGTGGTAGCTTGCTTGGATAACCGAGTGATACGGGTTCAAATCCGGGTGTCGCACCTCTGACATTTTCATGTGCGAATCATTAATAATCACCATTCGTCTTACGGTGAAGCCAATATCATGAGCAAACCTGCACGTCTGAGAGAACCTAGCATGTTTTCGAAAGACCTGTGAATCTCCCTCGAATTGAAGGGCAAGGGCAAGTTGCCCAGCAGTGGGTAGTTAAAAAGCGTGAATACAATACAAAAAAATTATTCATTTCAAAATTGTGATCCAAAATGATTAAAACGCTGTACAGAGTTGGTCCTTACAATAATTATCGAATAGCCTTTGTCTACAAGCTTTTAGATGTACTGAGGCTTATATTAATTAGTTATACCCAAAGCTTTAATAAATATTATAAATATTGGTATTGTTCATTGAAACGACGAATAAAGTTCAATATTACTCTTAAAAGCAAAAACCCTTATAGATTTACATAGGACTATTTAAGTACTGTCAGAGTTATTCCAATACTATATTATTTTAGTAATACGCATTTAAAGTAAAGATTTAGTGTGCCGATGATCTGAATTAACTGCTAGATAAATTAAGAAAGGCTATAGGAGTGGAGCATCAATAACAATGTTCTAAAAACGGGAGAAAAATTAAATAAAATTAAAAAAATTCTTTTGAGAGCTTCCGTCGCGTATACTGTTTAAACGGTTTAAGTTATGCAAAAATCATGTATGACGGAAATGTTCCCCTCAAAAGTTCTAAAAAATATTGCTATAGCATATGTCTTCTAAGGTTGACTCGCTAAACGCGAGCAAAGCCGCAGTAAAGGTTAGTAATTTACATATAAATAACGTAAACATCGAGAAAGCTGAGAATTGAACCCGCTTTTCTTCATGTTTCAAACGAGCTAGCTACCAATGGCCAACCACTGCTAAAATCAACAGTACCAAACTAACGTAATTCCCCAAACGTTCTAAGATACGACTATTAACATAGCCTAAATCAACATAATTAATCATTGAAATGTAAACAAAACTGATCGATTTTAAACAAAATATATCTAAGATACAAAGTTTATTATCAAAATTTCATTGCTAATAGTACAATATCTTTTGAGATTAACAATAACAAAAAGTAGTTTAACGATTCACTTTATATTGAAATAGTATATAAAATGCAAAATACGACTATGAAATTTATACATCTTTACATGATATAAATAAAATAGAAATGTCTGTTTTTAATTTCAAATTAACAGCTTTTCACTAAATGCATATGAAAGTATATACGGTACATACATCAAAAAGCAATTTAAAATGACTGTCTATCTGTTTGTAACGGCTAATCTCTGAAATGGCTGTACCGATTTTAGCGGAACTGGGGATTTAGCACGAGTGAAGCCGCGGGTTCCACTTACTATACATATACTACGCTTCTTATTGAATCACTCTATATATAAAAAAACGCATAAAAATCCGTTGCGTAGTTTTAAAGATCTATCATTAAGCATACATAGGGACAGACAGATAGCGGGACTTTGTTTTGTCATATGTAGTTATGTAGTGATATAGTGAAAGAACCTGTTATTTGTAGGTTTTTTTGTCTGTCTATCTATCTAGAACAATATCACGAGTAAAGCACTGGACTGATTTTGGTGGAATTTGATAAGACGATAGCTGGTTATCAAGTTAAATATATATGATACTTTATATTTTGTTACAATTTCTTACCTCTGAGAAATTATTACTAAAGTACGTAGAAACGAGCCCGAGTGGAAAAACGGTGACTAGATTTTGTATCACTATAAAAACAATCTTATATTCAGATCACAGTTCCAGTGTCCATAATTTATTGGAATTTGTTTCAAGAAATATGTCCATATATTTGTAATATAGTAGAAATGAAAATAATATTATATAGAGTTTTGTTGATATTTTTGATCAATGTCTTGTCCTAAGACAATAAATGTGTAATTTATAAGATACTGGTTTTTCTACTTTACTAAAAATATTATGACTTCAATACAGCAGTAGTGATTTTTGGTAATCACTATAAAAAACCCTCGGCCAAGTCAAGCCTATTTTAATCATAATAAAATATTCGTATTCTTAAACAGCTAAAAAATTTGAAAATATACTGAATAAGAATTGGGACATTTATTGTATATAAAGAATGGCTCGAAACATAAATTTCTTATGAAATATGACTTCACTACGTATAATATAGTAAAAAATCGCTTCCCGCTGTCTGTCTGTCCCTACGTATGCTTTGATCATTGAAATTACGCAACGGATTTTGATGCGGTTTTTATAGATAGAGTGATTCAAGAGGAAGGTTTATATGTATACTAATGGATTCCGTGTCTTCACTTGCACTAAATCTAGGGACGAACCCGAGCAAAACGAGGGTAAGTCGCTTATTAAATAAATTAAAGATTAGATCGTCGTCCATATGTTCTAGATTCTAGAATAGGCTATTCGAAAGCACTAGGTCCCGATAGATTCTGTTTTATAATTGGTTTACACAGGCTTAGTATTAGATATAGCAAATGTGTAAGCAAATTAGTTATTTCGTGATAACAGTGTTTGCGGAATTAGGCTATTACATAGTGTGGCCAAATCAGTTCTAATGAATCATCCATGCAAGTAATAACAACTTGAGTATGCATACAGTATGTATACGAGTTTATGTATTTTAGATCCTATAAACCTTATCTATATCTATATCTATACTATATACTATAATAACTATTATTTATTTATTTATTTATTTATATTTATATTTTATATAATATTATAAAGAAGTAAAGTTTGTGTGTTTGTTAAATTGTAAGGGGTAATCTCGGGATCTACTGAACCGATTTTAAAAATTCTTACACCAATAGAAAGCCACATTATTGCTGAGTGTCATAGGTTATATAAAAAACCGAAAAATAAAAAGGCTTTTACGTGGTAGTCCGTTTTGCAAAGTGAATCGGAGAAAAAACGGTCGAATGAAAGCGTTTTTTACGAACGCTGCCTTAACTATGAAAGATATATTTTTGAGTTCTAGAGAAAAGATGTGGAGCTTGAAAATGCCTACAAAAAAGTCCACGACAGCATATGTCTAACTTTTATATATAAGTTACAAAAAGTATTATAAATGAAACTACCTTTTCGGATTTTGTCGCGGATTTATTATGATTTTTGGTTCCCGACGTTTCGAATGCTTTACAGCAATCATGGTCACGGGAGAGACTAAGGTATTAGACGTCTCAGGGGGTTATATACTTGTTACAGACAGTGCCTACCCACAAAAATCATACGTCGGGAACCAAAAATCATAATAAATCCGCGACAAAATCCGAAAAGATAGTTTCATTTATAATGTCAAACATTCGCGTAAACCTAAGAAAGTATTACAAAAAGTAGTTTTTTTTAATATTAGTATAGATAATTTAATTTTTAATATTAATAAAATAATTTAAATTATTTAGACACTCTGTACTAAAAAAAGATTATTAACATTATGCCCAACGAAGTGGGCACGGGTCAGCTAGTATTGCTATAAAGCATAATATAAGAAAAAGCCAGAAAACATTTTCTACTATGTCATTGCGAAGTTCAAGTCAAGCACTACATTTTTTTTTAATTATATATAATATTTCTTTGTTTGTCAATTAAATAATTGAGTATAACTAAAGTTGTCATAATTGTAATGAACGGAACACCCTACGACTAAGAAAATTATTTAGTAAAAGCAAAAGTCAAACAAATACTAAGCAAAAGTTAAGAAAAATAAAATATTAATTACCTTTCGAAATTAGTAAAGTTTCCTAATAAAGAAGTAAATGTAAACTAAATAAGTTTACATGGTATAAAATTTAAGTTTTACTCAAAGTAATTTTAGCTTTCTTAAATTTTTCATCTTTCCATATTTTCACAGTTAGTTAGCAGCCAAAAAGCTCTAATCGCTTCAACGAAAGCTTTAAACAATGACGTCAGCATGCATGAAACTTATAATATAAAAAAAGAGAATGTAATGAGATAATAGTTATTACACCCGACGTCACAGTTCTTTAATGTATGAATGGAACAAAGGGTTAATTTCCTACACAACTAGAATTGAATTAAAGGCGGCTTTGTTGAACATGTTGTGAAGACGGTTGTTCTATTTTAAAAGCAAACAGCATTTTTAACAGTTCCATTTTGAATTACTAAGCAATGTTTTTTATTATTTTAAGATTAAAATTTATAGGGATTTACTTCCCTTATACGTTTATAATTTAAATAGACTTATTGACTCTATATCACCGACCAATCTTCTTCGTGTCTTCTCTATTTTACATGACATTGGCGAAGTAATCTGTGCTCAACTGGCACGCTTTGAAGCCATTTACAAGAGAATTGAATTTAATTTAAATTGAAGCTCTTATCAGATTTTAATGTCGTTTGGTATCTTTATCGCTAGTTAGTGGTTATAGGAGTTAATATATAGGTTGCCTTTACTTTTTACTGCCGAAAAATTACATATCTCTTACAAATTTGATAAATATTTTAATTCCTCTGAGACAAATAAAAACACATTTAAATATACAAAAATCGCCTGGTCATTGCGTGCGTGTCGACTTTTCAACATAGGTCAAACGACCAATCTTTTTATGTTGTTATACTATTCTACAGCAAGTATTTGGTTCCTATAATAGAAAAAGATTAAGTTTACTAAGTAACTTTTTTAGTAGCAGTAATTTGGAGACATTATTTTTAAACGCTCAGCCCCTCTACATTTGTAATAATCATCATATCTATATCTGATATTATAAAGCAGAAGAGTTTGTATGTTTTATATTTCTTTTAGTGTACAATAAAGAGTTTATTATTATTATTATTATTTGTATGTTTGAACGTGGTAACCTTAGGAACTACTGGTCCGAATTAAAAAAATATTTTTGTGTTGGATAGTCCTAGATTTATCGAGGAAGGCTATAGGCTATAGTTCATACGACCAATAGGAGCGAAGCATCAATGAGAAATGTTGCAAAAACGGAAAGGGCGGGCGTTAGTTCTGCGAGGTACCGTACCGCGTGACTCAGAAAGAATTTGGTTTCCGGTCTTTAGAACGCGTGCGAAGTCGCGGGAAATACAAGTCAAATTTATAAAATGCATTACAATTGAGGAAACCTGCATATTTGAGATAACCGAGCAAGTTTCCAAAAGACATGTGAAGTTCACCAACTCGTGCTCGGCCAGCATGGTGGTCTATGGCCTGACCTCCCTTATATTTAGGGTGACCAGTGCCCTGCAGTGGGACGTTAAAAAGGGTTGAATAAATAGATATCACGTTTGAATTCATTAAACAGAGTTAAAAAGTCTTATTTTTATGGTTCAAATAGTTAATAAACTAACATTAATTTGTTATATAATCGTTCGTTATCTTTCGTTGTTGAGAGCTCGAACTCCATGGAAATTTTCTTTGAAGATTGATGACCGGATACTGCTGGAAAGGTATTTTATTTACGACCGTTTATTTAAAATATCTTAAAGCAGTCACGTTATGAGAAAAATAAACAATTTTATATTTTAGCTGCCAAATTTCAGATATTTCTCTTTCTTCTATAGACTTTTATTAACACTTTTTGTATTTACGTCACAATATCTATGTATAATCTCAGGAACTACTGGTCCGAATTGAAAAATTGTTTTAGTGTTAGATAGTCCATTAATTAAGGAAGGCTATAGGCTATATTACATAACTCTACGACTAATAGAAGTGGAGCAACAATAAAAAATGTTGTAAAAACGGGAGAAAAATATAACTCTTCAACAAAATAATGATCAAGAGGTATTTGGTTTCCGGCGAAACGCGAGCGAAGCCTCGGGAAAGGCTAGTAGTATAATAGAATTCTACCTATATCGAATCTATATATTACATATTTTTTGAAAATCTCATTAAAATAGTTCATTGTTATCGATAAAGAGGCTAAATCAATAGGTGTGCAACACTTCAAGAGAAAACCCCTCAACAGATTTTGTTAAAATGTGGTATGAGTGGATCATCAGAGATTCTTATCAACATAATATAGGGTACTTTTTACTGCCGAAAATATACTGGAACGAAAAAATCCTTTAAGTCCGACTTATCTCTTTCTAAGAAACTAAATTACGGTTAATCCTTCCAAAACAAGAAGTTTAAAAACTAAATATACACATTAAAATTTATAATTAATTGTTACTAATTCTTCTATTAATCAACTACTTTATTACTATAGTAATTGTCTAGTAATACGTATAAAAGAAACTATCTTTTCGGATTTTGTCGCGGATCTATTATGATTTTTCATAAAGCATTCGAAACGTCGGGTGTCGAAAATTATAATAAATCCGCGACAAAATCCGAAAAGATAGTTTCATTTATAATGTCAAGTATTCGAGTAAACTTAAGAAAGTATTAGTTATACTTAATTTTTAAATATATTTTCATTGAAATAAACCAAAAAATTCATTTCCTATATAAGATTAATAGATTACACCGTCGATTTGTTACTACTGGCAATGTTTGTGGGGTCTCTAAGAGACCTGTCGCAGGCCCATTTTCTTTGAAGATTAATCACTTTAACGTAGTCAGGCTTTACATTAATGTATCTTTAAGATATTTTGAGGAAATAAATTTGATGTTTAGTAATTTTAATAACCTGTCATAGTTGATTCATTTATTTTGTATTAAAATCTTACGAAGCTTTTAGAAGAGTTGATTTTAGTTAAACAAAATTTTATTTAAAAAAAATCTTATTCGAATCTGTACATTAAATGTTTTTAGGCAAATTTTATGTAAATACAGTTTTTAGTTTTTTTTCTGTCTGTGGCATAATACGAGAAAACAACTTGGTTATACGAGTCAACACTAACTAACTTACCAGTTAAACGTATAAATATTTTTAAAGCTCTTTTAAGTAAAAATTTATACATTAATTTAATAACAGGTAGAAAGTTAAAAATATAATCTGTTTATATGAATTGTTTTAACATTCACTTTATAAGCGCGAAAGTTTCTATTTAAGCATATAGCTATTACTAGTAGCAGTAGGTATATATTCATTTATGGGTCCTGACTTTTTTTAAATTAGTCTGTCTCTTATGAAACGGCTGGACCGATTTTGACGGGACATTCACTGGCAGTTAGCTAATCTATACTAATATTATAAAGCTGAAGAGTTTGTTTGTTTGGTTGAACGCGCTAATCTCAGAAACTACTGGTTCGAATTGAAAAATTCTTTTTGTGTTGTATAGTCTGTTTATCGAGGAAGGTTACATTTCATCACGCTACGACCAATAGGAGCGGAGCATCAATGAAAAATGTTGCAAAAACGTGAGAAAAATATTTCTTTTGATTTTCAGCTTTAAGAACGCGAGTGGAGCCAGGGGAAAGGCTAGTACTCTAATAAATATATTACTTAAGCACTTGTTTTATTGTTATTTCATAAAGATATATATCACAAGTATATCCATAAAGACTAAAACATTATTGAGGGTCATATAACTGACCAGCACTATAAACATTTTATAGGCACTCAGCAAGAAGATTGAGCTAGCTTGCCAAAAGTGGCTAAGGTCGAACAATCATTGTTACATTTAGTGGTTTACAGGTTTAATTGTTAGGTTTATGGGGAAATCTTACCTGAAGTTCCATATAACTCTAAATGTAAGGTATAAGTAGTAGTAATTCAGTACGAAATCTAATCTAGTAAAGGAAAGTGGGGAAAAATGTATCTATTTCATAAAAATAATCAGCGCAAGCAAGGAAGTTAGCAAGAAATTATAAAGTCTGTGTTAGTTTTTTTTAAATACCTTAATAATAATCGGTATAAATAATCGGTAATAATATTCAGTACATCATCTGTTTATTTTCTATAAATATTTCAGATACATAATTTTAATTGATCAAAAATTTACTACAGTGACTTAGGTAATTAATCTTTCAGATTTTTTCAGACAAACAATAATTAACAAAATATATATTCAAGTATTATAATTATTAAGATAAAATATAATTTATATTGTATTTATCTTCTAGAAATTATTACAATTACTTCAAATGACATTTTCTATTTTATTAATTTATGTATACATTAAAAAATTAAAAAAATACTTCGACATTCATCCTACAAAGCACAATTTTTCTGCTATCACAATATATAAACTCAAATATAATCATATATTATGTACTTTTCAACATGTAACTGTGATAAGAACGCTAATTTTTGTTTAAATTTATGCCTCTTCCGCCGGAAACCCTTTACCTACGATGAAATGTATAATTTTACACTTATACTAACATAATATAGATATCGACAAAAGCATTAACAAAAGTTTCATTTTAGAGAGCCTCTCTTTGACTGAATTTCAGAAAACTCTATTTCTAATTTTCCTTTTTTGTGTTTCGGAAAATTAAAGAGGAATACTAATCCGATTAATTTTTTTACACATGAAATAGCTCGTTTATTGAGGAAGGCTTAGGCCATATATCATCGTATTACAACTCAATGGAGCAGAACAATAATCATAAATGTCAACAAATCGGATAGACTTCCGTTTCCCGTTTTTCTCTTGAAATAAGCCCGGACAAAGCTAGGGTGAGTTGCTAGTATAAAATATACACTGTAATATAGTTCAACCCTACTAAGGTCTTTAATGGACGCAGGTCTAACCCAACGAGAGGTGATATGCATGAGGCGGACATGACACATGATTTCAAAAACTAGTTCTGTGAGACATTTAATTTCCCTCTAATATCAATTATATTATTAAAAATACTAGACATGATAAACCCCGAATTAATCTAATTGGTTATATTCTAAAAAATATAATTTATATATCTCGTTTGTGTTGTATCATATTCTTAAATATATATGTAAAAATCTTTTATTATGTATATAAATTTTGTTATTAATTTGTTTTCAATTACTTCATTATATTGCTTGCTTGCATGTACGTATGTAGAATTTAATAATTGTGGAAAATTGATTGGTCGATGTGTTATTACTTTTTTTGCTTTGTGTTTATCTGTATTATAATGTACTGTTTATTTTCCTAATAAATAAAAAAAATGAAATGTTAAAAAAATCTTATTTAGTGCAACAAAAAAGTACTTAAAAAATAATGTGTTCAAATCGGATCTATACTCTAGTTCTACCGTATTCGTAATAATAATATTAATTTTTAATATCCCAGTATTGGGAGTGGACCTCCTTTCAATATATATGTGTTAGACTCCAGCCATAGTCCACCACGCAGGCCTAGTGCAGATTGACTAAGGTGTTTTTTAAACGATGAAATTTGGCATGGAGGTAGTTTATAGTTCCCCTAATAATGGATTTTGCGACAGAGTCGGATAAAGGAGGATTGAGGGACGAACCTGAGCGAAGGGTTAGTCGCTATATCATATAAGTGCGAGAGATTTGAACCCACTTAAGTTGATTTCACGCTACCACTGAGCTATCAGCAGTAGGAACTACCTACTGTACTGTCAGATAGCATGTCACTGTAAAATAAAGGCATAATACAAAAGAAAAACATTATAAAAATGATAATTCCAAAAAAATATTTTATATCTTAAGATAAACAAGCTTTAAATTATCTTTCTCCAGTAGAATAGAATAATAATGGGACTCGTGTAATAAATGACGTACTTCCAAATACGGCCTTTCATTTTTTTCACGCACGATTAATCTTCACTAAGGTATGCGTCTGGAATATCGACAAATGTACTGTCACGATATTGGTTTTTGCTATGTTGCTTCTGCGGTTAATATAAATTTTAAAAATACGTGGCCCACATAATATATTGTATGAAATAGCTATACATGAATAACAAAGGCAAGGTTCAGAAGCTATTTTCCTTAGTTTGTCAACCGATAACTTTTAGATTAGTGACTATTGACGAGCTGTATGTTATCAATAAATAGATAAGTTAAATCTTTGTATTATTTATACTAATATTATAAAGCTGAAGAGTTTGATTGTTTTTTTGTTTGGTTAAACGCGTTAATCTCAGGAACTATTGGTTCGACTTGGAAAATTCTTTTTGTGTTAGATAGTCCGTTTATCGAGGAAAGCTTTAAGCTATATTACATCATGCTACGACCAATAAGAGCGAAGCGTCAAAGAGAAATGTTGCAAAAAGGGGAGAAAAATATTTCTTTTGATTTTCAGCTTTTAGAACGCGAGCGGAGCCGCGGGAAAGGCTAGTCTTACATAAATTTCCTCATTAATGGATATCTAGGTCAGTATAAGATACTTTATTATCAAGAAATCATATCTTTAAGAAATATACTAACTATTAAAACGTAGTTAGGGAATGAACTAGTATATAAATAAACACTACTTGATAGCGTATTAAAATTATTAAAATTTAGGTTTAAAAATAATTCAAGTTTTAGTTTGAATAATATATTAATTCGTAATATCTGATAAATGGTAAGTGCATTTTTTATAAAATTTAATTCAAACCCCAAGCCCACAAATAAATTTATACGAATTCAAAAAGGCCTACCTCTATCAGCTAGCATATAAATAATATATCAAGGTAAAATTTTTACTTTTCTTAATAGTATAAATATAAATACTAATTTGTGTTAAACTTTTTTTTAACCTTTTTTAACCACCAAAGAAAAATTAGACTATACTTTTAATTTAATGTATGTTAATGACTACACTAAAAATAAATAAATAAATAAATAATTTGGGACATATTTACAACAGCGCCATCTAGTTCTGTGGTAAGCTACGAGGCTTGTATTACGGATATCAGATAGTTGATATACAACATATATTAATTTTAAATACATACATAATATAAATATTAACACCCATGACTAGAGTACAACATTCGTGCTCAACAAATGAATGCCCCCAGCCGGACTCGAACCCGCGACAGCTAGCGATGAAAGGGTCACTGCCAACTGAGCCAAACACGTCGTCAACACAAGAAAAATAAATTTTGTGACTAGAGAGAGAGAAAAAGCAATATATTTGAAATTTTGTTTCTATATTCGATAGATCTACGAATGCACACGTTAATTATTCACACCCAGTAGCTACAAACAGCAATCCTCAATGGAATAGTATGGGAAAGATTTACGTATATGTCACTAGGACATACAATTTGTAGCTAGTCGAAAACTAACTCTAAACAAGAAAAACATTTATTAACACTTATGTATATAGAAGCTTTAAAATTTTAA
The DNA here is from genome assembly GCA_905231865.2 of Boloria selene. NCBI lineage: Eukaryota > Metazoa > Arthropoda > Insecta > Lepidoptera > Nymphalidae > Boloria > Boloria selene. The sequence continues at coordinate 1,877,897 of HG993138.1, read as the reverse complement.
TTATTTTAAATTATAAGAAAATTAATTAGTTTTTAGTTGCTTATTGGAACTAAAATTTAGCACAAAATTAATGCACTTTATTTTTATTTTAGTTTTTTTTAGTTTGGATTATTTTAGGATTATTAAAATGTTATAGATAACTACTTGTTAATAACTTTTGTCTGCTCTTTTCGGTGGCGTTTTCAGCGGGATGGGGATTATGGATAGCCTATATCCGTTCCAGGATGCAATCAATGTCCTCAGTAATTTTCAAAATCTGGCTTAAGCATGAAAAGTTAACAGTTGACGCTACTTTTATATTTGTATCATACGTCTAAAGCTTTACAACCTTATAATCATGATAGGAAACGTAAAAAACTACGAATTGCACATTTTATGTATAGAAAAATCATGAAAAAGACAAAAAAGAGGCGCTCTGAAATATATTAAAATAAATAAAAAAAATACTTGTTTATCCTAATTAGGCATCACCATTTTTTCAAATCTATACCAATATTATAAAGCTGAAGATTTCGTTTGTATGAACGCGCTAATCTCAGGAACTACAGATTCGATTTGAAATTTTTTTTTAGTTTTGGATAGTCCGCTTATCGAAGAAGACTATAGGCTATATTACATCACGTTACGACCAATATGAGCGGAGCATCAATGAAAAATGTTACGAAAACGGGAAGGGCGGGCGTTAGTTCTACGAGGTACCATACCGCGCGACTCGGCAAGAATTTGGTTTCCGGTCCTTAGAACGCGAAGCTAGTCGGTAAACAAAACAATACAAAACATTCCACACAAATTCTTAATATACACACGTAATTAACAAGTACGTTCAAAGTAAATCGTCTTAGCACCCTTGTTCCTTAAACTCGAAAGGCAAACATTCAAACTTTACAGGCAACCCTAAACAGCGTATTTAAATTCTACTACAACCTGCCAACTGAAACTTCAATGACAAGTCCTCGTCTATAAGTTGTTTTGTTGCCAAATGTGCCAAATCACATCCGTGCCAGTGACAGCGGATATCTTAGCGGAAAATATTAAGATCAAAATGAGATTTGCTCTTGGCAAAATTTTGTACTTATCGTATTTAATCTTGAATAATGTTTCAAAATATATAACAACATAGTTATTTCGTTAGATTTATACATTTATTTGTTCATACATGCTTATATTTATAATATGTATGTATTTAAGCTTATATAATATGTAGTATATCAACTATCTGGTATCCGTAACACAAGCTTCGTAGCTTACCACGGAACTAGATGGCGCTGTGTGTAATAATGTCGCATGATATGTCCCATCATATTACTATCTTTCAAAAGAAAATTTGAGAATAATATGATAGAGCTTTAACTAAGAAATCCAAATTTCTAAATGATAACATAAAGCGTTAACAACTACTGAACAAAAACACCATTTATAAACAAAGGAGCAAAATGAACACTAAAATTAAACAAATTCATTTTAAATTATATTAGTGGTATCAGTATTATAATATATGCGCTACTAATATATGCGGTAATGCGTTCACTTCGGAAACCGAGTAAAGTTAGTTCGTACTCGTTTAAAATTATTATCAGGAAAGAAAAACATCGTGAGGAAAGTTGCATGTTTGAGAACCTAGCAAGTTTTCAAAGTCCATCAACACGCACTTGGCTACGTGGTGGACTATGCCCTGATTCCCTCGTACTGAAAGGAGGGCCGTACCCAGCAGAAGTATGTTAAAAAGGGCTTAATACATTTAGTTCATTAATCTACATAATATATAGAACTAGCTTTTTCCGCGGCTCCGATCGCGTTTTAAAAGCTAATAGTCAAAAGAAATATTTTTATACCGTTTTTGCAACATTTCTCTTTGATGTTCCGCGCCAATTAATCATAGCGTGATATAATATAGCCTATAGCCTTCCTCAATAAACGGACTATCTAACACAAAAAGAATTTTTCAATTCAGACCAACAGTTCCTGAGATTAGCGCGTTAAACCAAACAAACAAACTCTTCAGCTTTATAATAGTAATAAAGATTACAAATTATAATAATCACAAACGCTAATATCTAATAGAATCATTAATTCCTTACATGTATTGATTAAAGCAACTGCGCTATTAATTTAGCTAATCTCTAACACAGTCGCGTCCTAACTAGAGCCCCACTAATGCAAAGTTGGCAACAATTGCGAGACCTATTCAAATAACCGCATAGTTACTGTCTATGGACTCTTTAAATATTTAATTAAAGTGGCTAACTCATTTGTAGGGGGATCTGGTAATTTAATTATACTCGAAAGGCAAATAATGCGATGATTTTAGCATATTCGATTCATAATATTATAGTGAAACTATTTTGTTTTTAATTATTACTGAAGTGATAATTATTAAATAGGTAGAGGTCCTTTGGTAATAGTATGTTCTCTTAGGAAACTAAGTATAGCGGGTTCATAACCGGGTTCGATCACATCTCATATTTCATGTGTAAAACATAGATACCACTTGTTTTACGATTAAGGAAACCTGCAGGTCTTAGAAAACTTAGGTAATTTTAAAAGACATGTGATGTCCCTCTTGGACAGCTTGATCCCATCCCTTAAAATTTAGGGGATGGACACTACGTTTACAATTTTTAAAACTTTTAATTCATACTGTTTGCCATAGTTAGAACATGAACGTCTAGAATTTATTAGCCAATGAAAAAACCTGAAAACTTTTCTACTTTTACAGTTCATGAGATATAACCCTAGCGCCAACAGACAGACTAAGAAACAGAAGCCGAGGCTTAGTTATAAGTTTCTCTTTGCACCCTTCGGGAATCCTAAAAATGATACAATACTAAAGTACAATGAACTAAATTAAACGTGTCTACTCGCTAACTCACAAATTGAATAAATGTTCTGAACTAGTTTCCATTGGCGAGTGCCATCCGAATTTGTAACCGTAATTGTTACGGCAAATAAAAACGTTTGTTACTTTGATTAAGGGAGTTCATGCTATCAATAATTTATACTGGGTCCCACTGACTCAGTTGTAGTATATCTGCGTATGAAAAGTTGGGTCAGAGGTTCAATATAAATGTTAGTTGAAAATTAATGTAGAATAGTTATATTATATAGCTCTTTTATATGACAGTAACTTAAAACTATATTTTTGGAATCTTTTGTTGATTTTTTCAGATAGGTAAGTATTCGCATATGAGTAATAGTTATTATTACCTAATATTTAACAGGATTGTGAAGGAATTTCTATCTTCGCTCTTTTTATTTCATTAGAAATAAAAATTAAAATATCACAGATTTTTTACTCACTCAAAATTTTGAACGGATAATATTTAAAAGTAATGTCATTTAACAAAGTTTTTAGTACGTCTACTTTAATAAATACGTCTATTCTTAGATCTATGGGGAATGGCGTTTAAGACGACAGCTTTCAAAACTTAAAATATTAAAGCTCTTTATTGGCCAAAGACTTTTTCTATTAAAGTTTCAAAATGATATAGCGGTGAGCACAATTGCGCCATAAAGCAAGATATGTAAAAACAAATTTAGGAGGCGCGTAAAAAATACGATCAAAATGTCCTTGGAGACGTTTAGACGTATACGCAATTATTGCTCAGTGAAGCAAACATAATTTTCATACAGTCTATTAATGTTTTACTTAATATTAGACAAATTAGCATAATATATGTTCAGTCATCACTCTTCAAATACAAGATATAGTATCTAATTAAAGTACTGTATATTAAATTACACTCTTCCCTTAAAGTGTACATTTGTAGCATATAATGCAGATTCTGTACCTTAAAGAAATTTGCATGTATTAATTTCAAATACATATATATTATAAATATGAACACCCATGACATGAGTACAAACATCCTTGCTTAACAAATAAATGCCCCCAGCGAGACTCGAACCCGCGACCGCTGACACAGGAGAGAAGCACTACCAACGTGTCGTCATACATTACGTTTTATATTTTACGTCAGCTGCATTTTTTAAAATCAAACCATAAAAAGAGCTAAGTGGGACTGATTTACTGAAACAGCTTTTAATACAGGATCATCGATTATTTTATTAAAGTTTTTAATATAAACATAGAAATCATACAAAAATTGCTTTGTTTCGTCGTTTGAACAAGTCTCGAATAAGCCTACGTAATGTATAGTAAAAAATAAGCTCTATATGAAAAATAGTAGTTATTCAATTATTGATATATTTAAGGAGATACATCGATATTCTTTCAGGAGCTTTGCATAGACATCTCAATAATTCTAACAAACAAGAAAAACGCAATATCTCCTTTGTTAGCGGTAGAAAAAGGAAAATTTCATATTTTACTGTTTTTTTATGTGATGCGCAGACTGAGAGCCATAAACGTTAAAACTGTTTGTTTTGCTTTAACTTTAACTACGAATACATGCATGTATCTCGAATATTTAAAACATGTTCCACCACTCAGTCCTGTTAAAATTACTATTTTAAATACGAAAGTTTTTATATTTGTTATTCTTTCCCCTGAAATTACTAGATGTATTTGGATGAAACTATGATTTAGACTAGTGTTTGACACTCAGGGACGTACCCAATCGAAGCGAAGATATTATGCAAGTAGCCACCATGATGGCTGTAAATCATTCGAGACCTATCGAACCGAAAATCAAAATGGACCTGAAATCTATAATTATTATAACTAAAAACATTGTTTTAAATTAAAAGCACATATTTAATATAAAATAAAGGGTTTTATTTAAAATGTGAAATTTTTGCGTAAATTAAAGAAACACTTAAGTTACTAGTGTGTTTATGATTCTAGTATTCAACCTTGTTTCTAACTAGCTTTTTTGTAACTAGAAACGTTATAACGATTAGTATGATATCTCACAGAAAAGTTATTTTTATGCAGTAAAAAACTATTTGTTAGCAGATAACCAGCTATCATATAAAAGAGAATGATGACGTGTTCTTCTATAATTGGTAGTACATAGTAAATTAAGTAGATGTATGACATAAGTTAAATATAAGTGAATATGTACAAATGTTGGAGATCCGAATAAATAAATAAATATATTACATTAAAATTGGTTAAGTTGTTCACTCTTGAGTCTTGGTGCGTTCGCAAACAGATATGCAGATAGACAAAAACTGTATCTAAAAGTAAAGTTAGTAAAGTAAGTAATTTTTTGTATTGAAATTGCGATTACAAATAGGTATTTCCAAAATGACGACACGTTTGGCGCAGTTTGAAGTGATCCTACATTCTTGCGCCAGCGGTCGCGGGTTCAAGTCCCGCTGGGGGCATTCATTTGTTAAACTCGGATGTTTGTACTCCAGCCATGGGTGTTTATATTTATAATATGTATGTATTTAAAAACTTATATATGTAGTATATCAACTGTCTGGTGTCCGTAACATAAGCTTCGTAGCTTACCACGGAACTAGATGGCGCTGTGTGTATCAATGTCCCAACATATTTTTTTTATAAAAAATATGTAATGAACAGTCTTGACCCAGAATTTTATTATTATAGATATATATTTACAATGGACAATATATTACACCCATACCGATTGCTATGGTAATACTTCCCTACATCCATCACATGGGTGACTGCCCCCAGCGGTCTTACCTTTATCATACCCCAAACTAATTCGAAATTCAACGATTTTAATCAGGATAGAACCGCCATTTAAATGAGAATAGGATTACGGGTGGCTATCTTGGTACGGTTTAAATCCTCACTTCAAAATTTCTTTGTATTACTCATACGACTTTTAAAGTGCAAAATTTAAATTATATGATTTGTATGTGTGTTTTTGTGAATATTTCGTAGTTATAATGCTATCTCTAATTAAATAATCTGCTAATTTACAGGCAAATAAAAAGTTCAGTGCCTTCTGTTTCAAACGATTCTCTTTTATTTTTTGTTTTTTTTTTAAATAAAAGACAGGTTTAAGTGGTATAAATAAATACATTAAAAATAATATTTTCAATTCTATAATAAATGCATAATTACTATTATAATACTATGATAAACTCAGATTTCAAATTTAAAATAGAAATTTAAATTTGAAGATGTTGACGCTATCTTAGCGTTGAACATGAATATTGCCTATCAACCTCGATCAAGAAGGACATATAATGTCACTGGGACATCTAAAGGGTTTGGGAGCCAATATTCGATTTAAATATACGTTTATTACAATATCTAATAATGTCTATTTGTTAAATTTCACTTCCATAATCTATTATTAAATATATTATAATAAATAAATATGTTGGGACATCATTACACAGCGCCATCTAGTTCCGTGGTAAGCTATGAAGGAAGCTTGTGCTACGGATACCAGATATATTACATAATATATTAGTTTAAATACATACATATTATAAATATAAACACCCATGATTGGAGTACAAACATCCGAGTTTAATGCCCGCGGCGGAACTCGAACCCGTGATCACTGGCGCAACAAACTGCGCTAAACATTATTGTGCTATTTTTCAACATAACCTCAGAAATACTAGCAACTTGAGTTTATGTTACACTGTCATTCAGAGAATATAATTGCATACGATGCTTTAAAGCTCAGATGGCTGCTATTTAAAGTTGTAAATGAAGCTTGGCCGTATATTATACCAAGAAGATCAAGTTAAATTACTGAAACAGTCACGTTACTGCTAAATAAGCTGAAAATTATTGTATAACATCGTTAACCACCCAAAATAGTTATGGCGTCACAAAGGTAAATCTTTGACGACGACCCTGTAGGCCCTTGGGAGATTTAGAATCTTCCTTTATCATACGAGTAGTGAGTTAATATAACATTAGAATACTATGTTATGAAAATACTGCCCTTTCATACAAATTTATTAGATTGTAAAGTAGTCAGCTTATAAAATTAATAAATAGATGTGTGGGTTCAAACTAAATGATTAAAATAATTATAAGGAGATAGTGATAAGAAGAAATTTAATAACTTATTTAATACTAGCATTGCGCGGCAAAAATTCTAAAAAACTAGAGTTTCGGCCTTTGTATCGTTAATAATAACTTTTTCAATTAGATTTTCCAATAATTATTCAATGTAAGGGATTCGACTTAAATTTGATTTTTTATGTACTTCTAAATTTTTTCTTTAAAAAGAAAATATTTCAGTCATATTGTTTAAATCATATAAAAAGTCTCTTTTATTATAAAGTACAATTAAATATTTTAATAAAATATCCCTCCACTTTATTATAAATAACGAAAATTAAAGTTTACTTAAACATAGCAAAAACTAAGCGAGTGACCACAAAAATTACTAAATACTTAGAACAGTTGTGCAAGCTTATTTTGTTTTGGTTAAAAGTTCATAAACCGCTCTTCACGGTGCACGAGTAGAAACGTTTTTCTTTATTTACTACCTTACACCCAGAGTTTAAAGCCACTAGAAACACATCTAGACAGCTGTACTGTGTTAACTGACAGGGTAATGCCAGTTAGGTGGGACTTGTGCGTTTAAAAATATGTTACAATTTTTTGCTTTGTGCTTTTGTTCCCACGTAAACTGTGATAATATGTGAGTTTACATTGACTTGTAGAGAGGGTTAATGTGTTTAATTAAAGTTTGTTTAAAATGATGTAGCCCAGCGGTAACGCGCTTGGAAAACCGAGTGATACGGGTTCAAATCCGGGTCTCATATTTCTGATATTTTCATGTGCGAATCACACTAGGCCAGCGGTGTGGACTATGGCCTGATCCCTCTCGTGTCGTACTGAGGGAGGTCCGTGCCCAGCAGTAGGATGTTAAAAAGGGTTGAAGATGAAGGAGGATGAAGAGGTTTAATTAATGAAAGAGCCTATCTAGATACTAATTTTCATCTAAATTCTTATAAATGTTTTAATGTGAAGAGCATTTTCGCATTTGTAACAGTAGCTCGAATAAAATGCGAAATTCCTGCGGTAATCAGATAAGGGTTTTTACTAAAATATGTTCGCAAACAGAGTGGAAAGGGGTATTTTTAAGCGTGACGAAATGTGACAAAGGGTGAAAGAGGTGGTCTTAAGAGACATGACGTGTACAGTTCATTAATTTAATTTTTCTTTATAAGTTTTTGCGTTTATTCAACTTTTTCATTACTTTTGTTACAAATTTATCTTATACTAGCATTTCCCGCCGCTTCGCACGCGTTTTAAAGACCGGAAACCAAATTCTTTCAGAGTCGCGCGGCTTGGTATCTCGCAGAACTAACGCCCGCCCTTCCCATTTTTGCAACATTTTTCATTGATGCTCCGCGACTATTGGTCGTAGCGTGATGTAATATAGCCTATAGCCTTCCTCGATAAACGGACTCTCCAACACAAAAATAATTTTTCAAATAGAACCAGTAGTTTCTGAGATTAGCGCGTTCAACTAAACAAACAAACTCTTTAGTTTTATAACATTAGTATTGATATTATAGTAATTTTGCATTAAGGCAAATCAGCTTATTACATCCTATACTTGCCTCGATATACTCCACTTGTATGATAACATCTATGTTATTAATCATTTGTAAATCTGTTGTTGAGGGTAAATTAACACAATAAATTGATTACGTCTATGCCGATTTGACGAAATTTAGTATCTGCTAGGATCAAATAGGTAGCAATATTGATGAATATTGTTCTATTTATGTACAACTTGCTTAATTATGGTGTAGCTATAGGTGCCTTATTATAAACAAAACACCACACAAATTTCCACAAATGAAATACTCTAATAAAGACTCATATTTTACATACTCTTTCGTATTTTTGGGGGTTGCGACGTAAAACAAAATAATCACAGACAACCGTCGCCATTTCGTTTTAATACAGTAAATAAATTGTATACTGTTCGTCAATTAAATGTTTTATTTAGAGCATCTTATAATATTATGAATAATACTTTCTTAGGCTAACGCAAATCGAAACGCGAAACTATCTTTGCTGATTTTGTCGCGTATTTATTTTGAAATTTACAAAATGTAACAAGCATAAATTAACCTCTGAAACGTCAAATACTTTAGTCTTAATTACCATGACATTGATTGCTGTAAAGCATTCGAAACGTCGGGAACCAAAAATCAAAATGAAGCAACGAGAAGATAGTTTCATTTATCATCTTATATGAATCTTACTAAAGATTAGCATATCTCTAAAATCCCTACAAACGTCTCACTAGACGCATGAAACTATTTTTACAACGTACAAATTTAGTTCCCCTAACGGCGTAGGAATACTAATTGACGCTTTAAATCCGTCTGCGCCTTCCACAGCAGGAGGTTAATTTTATTCATAATGAGTTATGAATATGAGTATTTCTCATAAGATTTTATTGCACTTTAATATTAACTAAAATATGACATTTTTCTAATAATATTGTCATTTTAAGTTTTTATTTATTGCAAAAAGGGGGCAAACGGGCAGGAGGCTCACCTGATGGGAAGTGATCACCTCCCCCCATGGACATCTGCATCCAGGCTTGCAGATGCGTTGCCGGCCTTTCAGGAAAGGGAGGGAGGGAGGATTAAATGTATAAATTACGAAAGTTTACGGTTAAACGTGATATAAATTGTGAGAATAATTCAAAGTACACAACAAGTAGAAGAATTGTATTTTCATATTTCTTTTTATGAAATCTTAATACAATATTATTCCCAAACGTAAGAGAACAGAAAATTTAAAATTTATTGCATAGAAATAACAAGCTCCCGATATAAATTAGTTTTTAGTTACCTAGCGATTTAGCGCGAGCGAAGCCGCGGGTTCCACTATATATACAAAAACTTGACAAATTATATACTTAAACTTTCCTTGAGAACTACTCTATCCATTAGTGAAAACAACATGAAAATCGGTGCTGTAGTTTTCGAGTTTATCACGAACAGACAGACAGACGCGGCGGAGGACTTTGGCTTATAATATGTACTATACAAGTACAAGTAGTATTCTATACAAACCTATTTATCCTAACATCCGAATAATAACTAAAACTAAAGTTATGCTATGAAAATATTAATATGAGACAAATTGGACGAGATGAAAGTTATTTCACTCGTCGACTCCACCATTTTACGACTAACATCCAACACTGCTTAAAATACATTTGTGTAAACACTTTTGTGGTCAGATTTAGTGGGTTTTGAGGAACGGGGTGATAAATTTTAGAGAGACGTAAGTCATATAGTATTTGATAGCCTATTTTAATATGTTTTATCTACAAACAAGAGAACCATCGATCTTTTATTAAGGCCTGAATTTTATTATCTTTATTTTATTACTTTAGCTATAGAAACAGGTATGAAAATGAAAATATATCACTATAAAACTAAACAAAATATTTCAAAAGATAAATTTATAGATATATTGGTATAATAAAAATGATTAAAAATATGGAAAAAGTGAATATTATTGATAAGAAAAAGTTAAACTTAAACCTATTTAAATTCAAATCTTAGTCCAAAAATTGTAGCAATATTTTGAATGTTTTTTCACGTCGGAACAAAATAACATTTTGATTATTTTTCTCTCTCTTGTATACGATTACATAGAAGGTATATAATAAGTGTTCCATAGAAAATAAAAACTTATTAAAGAATGTGAAAAATAATATATTTTTATCGATAAACTAGATCCGAGACTAAATGAAGCATGTCTGTAAGTATGAAGCAAAGATATAAATAATAGAATTAAATGAATATTATATGTAACCTTCCTTTAATAAAATGCTTTTATTTACATTTTACGTTAAAAGTGCAAACTCAAATTGTTTTTAAATTACTGTATGTGTTTTAATAGTGCAATAAAGAATATATACTAAAAGACAAACAAAACGATCACTAATATACGAAAGACGCTGATCTAACTTTAAAGTAATCATACTACACTGGCATTTTAACCGTATGAAATCGCTTCAGACTACAAAGTTGAGCAAACTCCTAGGTTAGCTGATATCCTCCGTAACTATGTACATTTAATAACTTTCTAATAATAAAAACACTAAACTTTACGAAACAAACTCATTGTTTATGAATTCTATACTTATTATACTTAGTAAATATGAAACTAAGGCGAATTCCATAACTGGAGTACAAACGTTTGAGCTTAAAAAATAAATTCCCTCAGCGGAACTCGAATCCGTGACCGCTGGCACAGCAAGTAGGGTCACTACAAACTGAGCCAAATCACATTTTTAATATTAAATTTATTTTTTTAAACAAATTTACATATATTTAGGTCTAACGAAGGAAAAAGTGATACAGTTCAGCCCAGTAAAATTTTCCGTAAGCAACTGTTTGTTGAACACACACTAAACTCCAACACTCTATTTACTCGTCCCCTCAAAGTCAAAGGCGAATTTAATGATAAAAAGTCCCCCATCGTTTACACGAACCGCGAATTTCTTCCCGGCAGGGTTAATCCGAGCGAAATTTACATATTTATTGGATGGCTAGGACAGATGCGCTAATCGATATCCGCCACCTTTTGGAAGAATCACGCATACGAAATTTTATGTTAAGATATACCATATACTGTTGTTTTTTATGATTAAAAATACAATAGACTTAATATTATTTCTCATCTTGTAACAAATATGCAAATGTATAATATATCTATACTAATATTATAAAGCTGAAGAGTTTGTTTGTTTGTTTGTTTGGTTGGTTGAACGAGCTAATCTATGGAACTACCATCCGAATTGAAAAATTCTTTTTGTGTTGGATAGTCCATTTATCAAGGAAGGCTATAGGCTATAGTGCATCACGCTATGACCAATAGTACGGAGCAACAATGAAAAATGTTGCAAAAACAGGAGAGAAAAAAAAGCAAGACGGGCGAGGGGAGAAAGACGCCGGTAGCTCAGCGAGGTATTTGGTTTCCAGCCTCTAGAATGCGGGGAAAGCCGTGGGAAAAGCTAGTTATAGATAATACATAGTATTTAAAAGTTTCTAAGCTGATAAGATGAGTACGGTATAAAATATACAACGCTGTATCCGCAAAACTCATATCCGCTTTGATGAACCCTGTTAAATGCCCTCGAGCCTCGAGGTGCATATTTACGTATGCAGCACAAACATTTTAATGTTTTCTACTATAAAATATATTTAAATACTTACAGTATTCATCAGCTTTAGTTCATCATGGTTCAACACATTCAAAAATTTGCGATTCTAGGTTATGTTTCCAAAATTATAACAAAAGTATTATTTCTATAACTGTTAGTTTACGGTTTATTTATATTTTGGAATTTTTAACGATCCTCTTCTTTGCGCAGGCTTCCCCTTAAAGCGAGTGGTAGTCTACGAGTACCACACTGGATAAGTTGTCAGTTGACGGACTCACACACATATATTTCGAAAACTTGATAAGTTTTCCCAGACATAAAGGTTTCATCGTGAAATTATCTTGAAATCTAAATGTAATAAAAAGCGAAAGGTCATATCGAAAACTGCTTGACATATAAAGAAGAAATTTAGCAAAGAGGTACTTTATAGTTAGCAGACGTCCGATAAGAACGGATTCTGCGACGGAGAAATACCGAACCGGATTAAGGAAGTGTAAGGGCTCTTGCAAATTTGTATGAAAACCCTTAATTTTTTGTACTAAAAACTTAAAATTTTCACCTAGAGACGAATACAAACAAAGCAAGTATTATTCCGTTCTTTTAAAGTATATAATATGTGTAACGAACTGACTGACAGGCTGGAGATTTTAACATATAAGGTTAATATATTTTACTTACTCGTAGTATACACGGTTTGTTTGTGTTTTTATGACATAACGTCATTTCAGTGAACATGTATGTGACATTAGAATTTATAACATTAGTACAGTTTAGTGTACTTTCAGACACACATTACCCCAAAGGAATTAAGCCTAAAAGCCTCAACTTAGTTTCCTAGATTACAAGATCTGTAATTATTTCAGAAACAGATTTATATTAGAAAATAGAGTGCATCACTAAAACCCTAATTTTTCGTCGAAACGAATACTTGTTGCTGGTCATAGCAGACGGTCCGGATATTGTTCACGTGTTAAGATCCGGTATCGCATCTAAAGTGGAACTTTCCTGACGTCTAACAATATATCTTACAACGATGAATTTTAATGGAGGTCACCAAATTTATGGGTTTGGTCTACTTTGAATAAGCTATATTATTAATAACTATTATATAATTAGTACTGAATAAACAAAATAAAATTGTGTGTTTGCGATTTCAAAGCTTTCCATAATTACTGAATTCCTATTATTATTATTTGTACAGCAATTAAGCTCGGGAATTGAAAAAAAAATGCTTATCTGTTTTAACCTCTGATTTGGCAAATTCGCAGAATTTTTATTTGCTGATAAAAGTTTTGAATAAAAGTGAACTCTTTTTTTTCATTTAAATTTTAGGTTTTAGCGAGTGAAACTTAAAATATAATATGATAAATAGTGTCATTTTCAAGATATAGTAAGTGTAATAGGTTCCGAGTTATGAAGACAATAGGTTACACACTTCATCTGGTACATTCCCTTCGTAAAAACATAAAAGGTTAAACATATTTCTATTTCGCTAAGATTAAGTTTGCCATTGAAATAAGTTTTTGTATTATATTTTGGAAGACTTTTTTAATAGCTTTTGCTCATAATATTCTAATACCCTTGTGACCTTATCCCAGAGCATACCAAATAAATAGCCAAACTGTAAGATAACATTATCCTTCATAAATTCCTTATAGAAAACTGAACTTTATTTATGACAGTAATATTGTAAATGTGTTTGTATGTTTGCTTCTGAGTCAGGTTTAAGATATTTTAATGAAATTCAGAATTTTTATCGTGTTTTAACATGTATATTGTATATATTATGGACAACAATAGTGACTTTACTGGCTTTTCTCGAGAAAAAGCTTTCTGAGGCATACTATATACGACAAATTTCAATTTTCTTATTGATTGAATAATAAATAATATATATGTTGAGACATTATTACAATAGCGCCATTTAGTTTCGTGGTAAGCTACGAGGCTTGTGTTACGGATACGAGATAGCTTATATACTACACATACATACATTTTAAATATATACATATTATAAATATAAACAAACGCCCTTGACTGAAGTACAAACATTCGTGCTCAACAAATACATGCCCTCAGCGGGACTCGAACCTGTGACCGCTGACGCAGAAGGTAGGGTCATTGCCAATTGATTCAAACGTGACATCAAATTTATTTGAGTGTTTATAAAAATCGATTTAAAATAGTTAATATTAACCTAATTCAAATTAATATGAATGTATAAACTCGAGTACCTTTTAAAACCTAGGTAACGAACAAAGTCGAACGAAAACTTTATATAAAAACATATTAAAAGAAGCTTTTATAATTCAGCCATAGTAAAATATTTCATGTCTTGTTATTTACTTACCATTATAATATTAGTTTTTGTATGTATAATATACATTATACAGTATGACGCAGGCGAGTGAACCTCACTGCCCTCTAAGGAATGCCGCGGTCACCGAATTTATGGCTCTAAGCGATTTATGAGCGGTACGCGTTTTGATGTTAGAGACTGCTTTATATATATATGTATATACACAAATTATATACTAGCTATTAAATGTGACTCTGCTCGTGATAGTCAAAGATAGATAGATAGATAGAAAGATAGAAGATAGTATATAATAATTAGTATTAAGGTCGCAGTTTCAATCTTTGCTAGAGCAATTAGTTTTATTCAATAAAAATCTAGACGGTAATGAAAGAATTCATCTTAATAAACTAGATATATCTTTTAAACAGTAATATGTAGTAGTTAATTATTGATAAAACGGATATCCGGTTTCCGGTATCCGGATGTATATTAAAAACTGCTCAAGTGCGAATTTGAGACGGCCATTTTGAAATTCTCCATCTTGTTTTTTTATTTTTTTAGTTGTTATAACGGTAATACATAAAATGTGGTATGTATCCATGAGATAAAGCGGCTATACAGTCCTCTTTGTAACCTACGGGTACGGAAAACTTAGAAATGGAAATAAATAAGTTGACCCCATTGTAGTAATATTTTAAAGACTTTTTATTTTTCTCTAGTGTCAAAAGGATAGCATAGAAGCATTAAACTTGGTGAAGCTATAAAGCCACCTTTAAAGTATAATATATCTGCTGTTATAATAATAAAAGCTAGCGAAGTGTGAAGTGGACTTGTGCTAAGGTTTTCAACCACTCGACAATATAAAATCCTATTTTAAAGACCGTCTTTAAAAAAAGTGAATGTAATTAAACCTAGATTTACAAATAAATAAAATAGGTTAGAAAAATAATGTTATATTGTATATGTAATATATAATACTAGCCTTTCCCGCGGCTTCGCGCGCGTTCTAAGGGCTGGAAATCAAATACCCGTTTTTGGATCATTTTTCATTGATGCTCCACTTCTATTGGTCGTAGCATAATGTAATATAGCCTTGACACTAAAAAGATTTTTTCAATTCGGACCACTAGTTCCTGAGATTAGCGCGTTCAACCAACTAAGCAAATAAACAAGCAAACAAACACTTCAGCTTTATAATATTACTAGCGACTCGCCCTCGCTTCGCTCGGGCTCTTCCCTAGGCCTCCGCACATAGGGATATAGGGATATAGGGACAGAAAAGGCGACTTTGTTTTATACTATGTAGTGAAGTATCACTACATCACTACATAGTATAAAACAAAGTCGCTTTCTCTGTCCCTATATCCCTATGTACGCTTAAATCTTTAAAACTACGCAACGGATTTTGATGCGGTTTTTTTAATAGATAGAGTGATTCAAGAGGAAGGTTTATAAGCATAACTCGCGCATCCCGCGGCTTTGCCTGTGTTAAATCTAGGGAAGAACCCGAGCGAAGCGAGGGCGAGACGCTAGTAGATTATACAATGTACGAATATGGTAACTTACTTATCGGTCTTCACTGAAGACTTTACTCTTTAAGAAGAAATTCAGAACATTATGAACGAGAGTCATTATAAATAATATGTTTCTAAATTATTTGTTAGAAAATCTTTCCACGTTTAAGCGTTATTTTATTACTTAGCAGGTAAGAACTGCATAATGTCATACAAGTTTCGTTCTTGAAAAGAGCTCTCTAGTCACAAGAGTTCTCAAAAATCCCATTTGACATAGTCGCAATTTTAGTAAGTGCGAAAAGGAATGTCTTCGCGAAACTAACTTAAGTTATTTATATTATATATTTAACCTAGTTTTTTTAATAATTATAAAAATATAGCAGTGTTTATGTATTGATACTAGCTACAAGAAAGGTACGGATCGGTTTTAACTTTCGTATTGACAGAAACTGCGTTTAAAATATCACTGCATCTCGGTTTTTTTTGACAAATCAATAAACCGAAATCCGAAGAAAAAACCGAACCGAATTTTAAACCGTAACCAAAGTAGAAATTAACCGCTTTTAATTAATGTCTTAAAAAAATTAAATCTGTAACAATTCTGCTATATATAATAATTCAATACATACCTGCCAGTTTCAGTCCGATACGTTTTCCAGGCGGTTTGATCAGTTCTATGTGAGTTCTCCTCAAACCTCTCTCAGTACAAAGACCGGAATCTGTTGATAGTGATGTCTGCGATTTGAAAACTGCAACAAAGGTACACATAAAATACTTATTTATTTATTTTTATCTATACTAATATTATAAAGAGGAAAGGTTTGTATTTACGTATGTTTGTAACGAATTGGCTCAAAAGTACTGGACTGATTTTAAAAATCTGTCACCATTTGAATGCTTGATACTACATTATCACTGATTGATATAGGCTATTTTAATTGCAAGAAAAAATAAGGATGCCTACTAAAATACAATAACAGGAGAGGAGGAGGAATGCACGCCGCACATAATATATGAAATAGGTAGCCGCGCGGCTCAGGAGTATATTAAAGCTGGAGTAATTTTGCAGAATTTTCAACCTAGCGAGTGATCGAATGAAGTTTAGTAGGTACCTAGCGATTAAAAAAATGAACGCGGGCGAAGTCGCGTTTATTGCTAGTATTATTATATAGTGGTGATAATGGTTGCCCAGTGGCAACGCGCTCGCTTGGATAACCGAGTGAAGCAGGTTCTCTGACATTAGTGTTACCACCTGTCTTACGGAGAAGGAAAACATCGTGAGGAAACCTGTCTGAGAAAACCTAACAAGTTATCGACGGACATGTGTGACACATGTCACATTGACACCAACGCGCACTGACCTGGTACTCTTTGTATTAAAGGGAAGGAAGAAAATATATTTAAATGATAGTTCATAACAATATTGAAGCACCAGATGAAGAATATTTGAGTAAACTGTAATAAATAAATTAGTTTTCTTTAAATTTAATATTTCAGTAAGTACTATGTATTTGCTTCACACCTGTTCAGTGTTCATACGCAGAGTATGTAAGCCACCTTATATTTATTCATTTAAATATTAGATTCAATTCAAATATATCCAGTCATTTTAGCGTGAATTAAAAAGGAAATGAGTAAGATTATGCAATGATTGGGACCCAATTGGCTTGAGTCACTACATAGTATTAAACAAAGTCGCTTCCTGCTGTCTGTCTGTCCCTATGTATGCTTAGATCTTTAAAACTACGCCACGGATTTTGATGCGGTTTTTTTAATAGATAGAGTAATTCAAGAGGAATCTTTATATTATATATAACTAATAGAACCCGCGGCTTCGCTCGCGCCAAATTTAGGGATGAGCCCAAGCGAAGCGAGAGCGAGTCGCTTGTTGTTGAAATATTGTATAGTATAATTGCATCGAAATTCCTCCTACAAATGTCAAACAGTGCTTGGTCGTTTGCTTAAGTTTAAGACATTGAAATCAAATTAAAATTTCGGTACAAGCAACCCTAAACCAATATTCAAATTTAATTTAAACCGAACCTCCTGATTATTATTAATACATGCTTCAACGTATTTAATTTTCTCACAGTGGTATATATTTGCAATTTTATCGAGATTCAAGCTTGTTGGAAGTTTTGTAACAAACGTAAACTCCTAAAATAATAGTGACTGTGGACAGTGTTGATGGGTTGGACCAATGCTTTAATCTGATGCTAACCTACAATTTCCTTTGTATTCTGGAATTTAGAAGCTTACCGTTCCCACTTTGCAGATACATAAAGAGTGAACTTTACTTGTTTTACTAGTAGTATGCTCTCGTTTCAGTCGTCCCTTGGCAGTTCTTTGAAGCAGACCCATGGGAACAACGTACCGGGATAAAAGTAAGGGACATAAACTTTTTATGCTTTATTCTATATGATTATTTTATTACTATGTAAAATTAGAATAAACCAGAAACACACATAAAATAAAAAATAAATAAAAATCAACTGTCGTTTGTAAGTCTCTCTAAAACTTAAAACGGCTTGACTGATTTGAGCAATATTTTTTTGTTTTTTAGGGGTGTATTAAGGTTAGTTTAAGTCATCATCATCTTCAGCCCTTTTCAGCGTCCCACTGCTGGGCACGGGCGTCCTTCAGTACGAGGGGGATCAGGCCATAATCCACCGCGCTGGCCTAGTGCGTGTTGGCGGACTTTACATGTCTTACGAAAACTTGCTAGTTTTTCTCAGACATGCAGGTTTCCTCACGATGTTTTCCTTCACCATAAGATAAGTGGTAATCATGATAGAAATGAGTTATTAAGAGAGAGAATATTAAGTATACAAAGGCAACCAAAACAAAAAAAAATAGGTGGATAACCTAGTTCAGAACTGTATAATTTGTATGATATCCTTTAAACGTACCTAGGGATAAGCCTGAAAAAGCGAGGGTAAATCACTAGTAGAAATTAAAAACACATGCTTAATGAGCATGCTCTTTATGTTACTTAATGCGTAATTTTCAGGGCATTAATTCTCTTTTGATATGCACTTTTTAACAAAATTCTGCATAAAAAAATAACATAATGTCCAAAAAAACTATAATTTTTTAGCTATTCAAGCGTAATATTACATATACTATTACGATATTTGTATATAACATAGAAAGAGGTATATATCAAACAATCAAGTTTTTATAACTTCTGACTTTATAGGATAGAAATTTCTTAACATGAAAGAAAATTAAGTGAAAAAGGAATTAAAAAGAATAAACTGATGAAAGAATATAGTATTATACAGTCGGAGACATAAGTACAATCTAACAACGTATGGTTCATTAAAATAAGTTAAGCCCTTTAATACATGAAGTTCAAACACATAACCCTCGTTTTGGGTAGCCGCAGTTAAAGCTCAAAGTCAACCTTGTGCTTATTTTAACACTCTCCTTTTATACTGTCATTTAAAATAACCAAGGCTAGGCTAAAATAACTTAAACTAAGTGGTGTCAAAATATCTAGAAGCTGTGTGTAAACGGTCAGGTTTATCTTAATGGAAGTCCTGCAAAAAGCTGCGGCCGTCATTGAAATGCGAAATGGTTGGAAATAACAACCTAACGTAGTTTAAACGCCGTATAGTCTGAAAATTACTGTTTTCAGCGTGTCAAAGCTACGTCGAATATTTTTTTATTTAACTGGTGTTAGTTAAATGTATTTATCAAACGTGAAGAGCGTGAAATTATTTGGTATGGATTGTTGGATATTTTAGCATTAATATCATACCCTCTGTGTATAAAAATTGTGTATAAAAATATTTTATGTCTATGAAATAAGTATACAAATTAAATATATAAAAAAATTACAAATGGTTTATAGTACGATTTACATAGATGAAGCTGTAGGAAAAAATTTGTATATATATATATTTTTTTATAACCAACCAAAATCTATCCACTGGTTTTTCTCGTGATATGGGCGTTATCAATAGACCCACAAAAGTTCAAAAAACTGTAGATTTGGATACTGTATCAATAATAATTACTATTTGAATAGGATTTTCCAAAAAATTAATAGATTTACTTCACAATTTTATTATATGTATTGATAGACTAACAGTCAAAAATAAAAATAAAGTCTAGTTATTAACTAAGCGATAGATATTCGCTTATAAACGACGATCTGTTACTTTTAACGTCGTTATCACACTGAAAGCTGTTCTTGCCTTTCTTATTTCTAAGTGGGAATGAAACTTGGGACAGTATTATGTGTTGCGTCGCAATAACAAGTGTCAAGTAAAGAGCTGTTTGGACAGTTTATAAATATATTACAAATGGTAGAGCAAGCTTCAAGCTATATTTACATTATTTAAATAATATAAAAAAATATTGTAAGTAGTATATTGTTTAATTTGTAATAGAGTCTTAAATAATCTAGTTGTAAAAAACTAATATTTTATAACATGGTGAATTGTAAGCATTCGGAGACATAATTTTTTAAAGCATTTTTAGTCTTTAAGCCATATTAGAAGCGACTAAAAGGAAATAACTTACTGAGAAATAAAAGGAATTTAAGTTTATTAATACTCGTTTATGGGCAAAGCAAAAAGTCTAGTAGTACAATTTCTCTTCTTTTTTAACGACTAATTTTCTAGACATGGAAATAACTTACTGAGAAATAAAAGAAATTTAAATTTATACTCGTTAATAGGCAAAGCAAAACAGTTTAGAACAATTCGCCCCTTTTTAACGAATAATATTCTTTTAGACGAGAGCTTTAGTGTTATTGATAAAGAATATGGTCGAATGCCATCAACTGGGTTAAAAGTATAGTTCGTGATATCCAAACGACCTGCTTAATTCAAAACAAAGTTAGAGTTAATATTAAGTTAACTTATAAATGAAACTACCTTTTCGGATTTTGTCGCGGATTTATTTGAATTTTTGGTTCCCGGCGTTTTTAATTTAATTAATTGTATTTTTTTAAATGTTTGGAATTAAAATGTATAATTTTATAAGGTACTTTGATACCATTTTGATTTTTTGTAAATTGTGGGTAGGCACTGTCTGTAACAATTATATATCGCCCTGAGACGTCAAATACCTTAGTCTCTCCCGTGACCATGATTGCTGTAAAGCATATGAAACGTCGGGAACCAAAAATCCAAATTAATCCGCGACAAAATCCGAAAAGGTAGTTTCATGTATAATGTCAAATATTCGCATAAACCTAACAAAGCATTAAGTTAACTTAAAATAAATTGAATTGAACTTATAATGAATATATCCGCTACATTTCATAACTTGGGCAAAATGTTGTTGTTTCATGAGTTTACCAGTAGCAAGGGTCGTTAGTAAAACTCGGCGTTTCATTTAAAAGAAGGATTGCTTTTTATCTGCCTCTAATTTGAGACGGAAGTTGTACAAGTTTTGTCGCCACCAATACTGTTTACTCTTATTTCTTTAATTTCGGTTGAGAATGATTAATTATGTAGTACATTGTTTTGGGCATCTGTGTTATTGGATTGGTCTTATTTTATTTATGGCATTAGTTCACTTTTCGTTATATTTACCAAGTTATTACGTTAATCGTCTATTATAATACTCATCTTTGGCTATGCTAGTTGGCATATTATACGCAATTTTAATGTCAAAGATTAAATTAAATGAATATGAACATTTTGAACACAAATACACTGTATGTAATTGATGTTTTTTCAGTTTTTTCTTGGATTTATTACAATTTTTGGCATTTCGAATTCTTTGCAGCAATCATGAGAGTATCTCCTTTTCTTATTTTTAAAAATGTCTTTAGTTTTATTAATAATGTCAAATATTCTCGTATAATAAGAAATTATCAAGCAATATGTACCATATGTAATATTTAACCCTTGATTTTTATGACCCAGAGGTTAATATAATTCAGAGTAATATGTAATTTTTCTACCTACTCATACTATTTATGTAAAAAGAATTCAACTAGAAACATTTTTTGTGAACGCTATGAACAAAAGCAAAAAAGGCCTTTTTGTAAATTCCTCAAGAAAGCTTTAAATGTAGCAGAAACTAAAGGAAATGCTCTAAATCCGACCTTTGAGTTCGAGTCAGAAATTAGCGGGCATTCCACGACGAATCATTTATCAAGGAAAGGAAATAAGAAGTAGACAAGTAAATTGCATGCTCTCGTTAAAACTGCGATTTGTAAACGCCCAAGTTAAAGCGGTTTCACAAAGAAATGCTTTATATTGTAAATCATTGTTTTTCTAACAATACTATCAAAATTCAATATTATTCAAACATGTCTTACTGGAATTTACTTCTCCTGAAAACAAGTTAATATTATTATATTATTAAAATTTAGATAAAGTTTCTGTTGTTATTTAACTTATTAAAAAAAATGTCTTTATTGAAAAACAAATACATTGGTACAGTTTTACACAGCCCTAGCTCCTGAACTAGAAACCTGTGTTTCAGGAGCTAGTACCTTCCCATATCAAATAATTCACTTTCAATGTAACAAAAAAAAAGACAAATATTTTAATAAGAGAAATATAATTATTAATTATTAATTTTCAAAATTCTAAAGGAATTTTTAAGAATTCAAGACTTCAAATAATAATCAAGATAGAATGTTCTAATTTATTCTAATTGACTCCTTAATTCTAGATTTTAATCAACTTAAAATTATATCCGGCTAATGTTACGCTATTAAATATGATATAGTGGCCTTTACCTCACAAAATTGGAACAAGCTAGATAGGCTTATTCTACTTTTGGGAGTAATAAGATTCAAAAGATAATACAAGTGAAGCTTTTAAGCTCTCTAACTTGCCATAAATGGAGATGTATATATAAAAACAAGCAACTCGCCCTCGCTTCGCTCGGACTCTTCTCTAGATTTAGCACAGGCAAAGCCGCGGGATCCGCTAATTATGCATACAAACCTTCCTCTTAAATCACTCTATCTATTAAAAAAACCGCATCAAAATCCGTTGCGTAGTTTTAAAGATTTAAGCATACATATGGATATAGGGACAGATAAAGCGACTTTGTTTTATACTACGTAGTGATGTAAAAAAAATGTTTGTCCTCCAATCGATTTTGGCTACGGCAACACTCACTAGGAATTGTACAATGCGTAGAAGGTTACTCTTACTGGGATTTTTGTGAAAGTAAGACTAAATACCTAAGTTCCAAAAGAAGGCAAGAGAATATCTTTGAATTCTCTTTATTTCTTCCAATTCTTTTGTATTAAAACGTTTTTTGTGTAGGTACACGTTTATTAAATTTGTTACTTTAGATATTTAAATATTATATAAAATATCTATAATATGAATGCGGTATTTACCTTAACTTTAAATAGACTGTAGACACAATTTCTAAATATTGTAACATTGTAATTACAACTGATGAATCAAATAAATAAATAACTAAAATTAGCCCGATCCGGGATTCAAACCTAGACTTCCGGAAGCGCAGCCGTAAATACTAGCCACTATACCATTGAGGCAGATACAAAATAGATATGTTAGGACATAATAAATAAATAAATATGTTAGGACATTACTACATACATCGCCATCTAGTTCCGTGGTAAGCTGCGAAGAAAGCTTGTGTTACGGATACCAGACAGTCGATATACTACATAATATATAAGTTTAAATACTACATATTATAAATATAATGATTGTAGTACAAACATCCGACTTTAACTAATGAATGCCCCCAACGGGACTCGAACCCGCGACCTCTAGCGCAAGAAATTAGGGCCACTACCAACTGCGCCAATTGTCATCATCATCATCATCATCATCGGCCCTTATTAATGTCCCACTGCTGGGCACGGGCCTCCCTCAGTACGAGGGGATCAGACCATAGTCCACCGCGCTGGCCATGTGCGAGTTGGCGGACTTCACATGTCTTTCGAAAACTTGTTAGGTTTTCTGAGACATGCAGGTTCCTCACGATGTTTTTCTTCGCCGTAAGACAAGTGATAATCATGATATAAATGATTCGAACATGAAATTATCAGAGGTGCGAGACCCGGATTTGAACCCGCATCACTCGGATATCCAAGTGACCGCGTTACCGCTGGATCAGTCGTCAGATAATAATATGAATACCGCTGAAACTCATACCTCGCGTCTATGTAAATATTATACGAAACGCTCCCCTCGATGTTCACGCTATTTCACTGGCAGAGATTTACAGTTAGGCCAAAATAAACATGTCTTTCCGCTGTATGTTTATACGCCAATTAACCACCAGCCATAAAGAATAGAATTCTTTATTCTTTGATGTAAGTAAGATACCTATGAGGTTAAATTGCATTCTTGATTATAATTATTATGTATACTATCTATACTAATATTATAAAGCTGAAGAGTTTGTTTGTTTGTTTATTTGTTTGGTTGAACGCGCTAATCTCAGGAACTACTAGTCCAGATAGAAAAATTATTTTTATGTTGGATAGTCCGTTTTTCGAGGAAGGCTATAGGCTTTATTTCATTAAGCTACGCCCAATAGAAGCGGAGCACCAATGAAAGATGTTGCAAAAACGTGACAAAAATATTTCTTTTGATTTTCAGCCTTTAGTACGCGAGCGGAGCCGCGTGAAAAGCTAGTTATTTTATATTTTTGTCAGCATTATGTGTATGTTTTCTTATTATTTATTTATGTGTTTAATTCTCAATTTCAATTCAATATAATGTAACCAAGCTTCATATCAAACTAATGACTCATCCTCATTTCGCTCGGGTTCGTCCGTAGGTACGTTTATCGGTCTCTCATAGATATATTTCCGTAGTGAAAAATATCCTATAACCCGAATAACATACTATCATCTTACGAAATTTCATCAAAATTTATTCACTGGTTTTCTCATAATACAAATACAGTCGCAGACAGACAGACAGACAAATATCGTAAAAACTATTTATTTTCTATCGTTACCAATATAATAATAATGAATATTTACTATGTAGTTTAAGATTTTACAAATACATTTAATGTTCTGATTACTGTTACTCTCTTAAACCTTGATATGAATCGACTTCTCATTACATGGTTTTCTGTTTCCTGCCAATATTTAGACATTACTCAAACGTTCACGCATTATTTAAAGTTACACTGAATTAATGATATAAGGCAAATACATATTGTTTTTATGTATGTACATAACGCAAAAGAGCTTTTCAGCCTAAGATCTTTTTAATCTATTACCTAGAAAGCTCTTTTGCTAACAGTGTACAAGGTAACAGTGCTACTACTAAATTTTATAATATATTTTTAAAGCAATATTAAATAAAATATAACAAATATTATATTTAACTTTTAAAGTTAACAGAATTCTCTCACAATAGAAACTATAGATGTATTCATTTATAACAAAAAGTCAATCTCATATTGAAAAATGTTCTACAATTATTTTATTTAAAACCTTTGTTCACGACCCGCCCTCAATTTGCTCAAGTCTTTAAAATTATTTTGATGAAAATGGGTTGAAGGCAGACTTTATTTTAAAAAATACTTCTAACATAGCTTATGAAATATCTTCATCTAGTTGAAGTGCTAACAGCTTTTTACCAAGTGCATATGTAATTAAATAAGGTACTTCACTACATAGTATAAAACAAAGTCGCTTTTTCTGTCCCTATATCCCTATGTATGCTTAAATCTTTAAAACTACGCAACGGATTTTGATGCGGTTTTTTTAATAGATAGAGTGATTCAAGAGGAAGGTTTATATGCATAACTACCGGATCCCGCGGCTGTGCCTGTGCTAAATCTAGGGAAGACCCCGAGCGAAGCGAGGGCGAGTCGCTATAGTACTCTTATAAGATAAACACATTTTTTAACATTTTTGTCTGTCTATCTGCTTATTTTCGCTAGTCTCTGAAATGTCTAGAGAGATTTTAACGGGAATTCTACTGTCACATGTTATAACGAACATTTAAAGCTAAGAGGAAAAAAAAAGAATGGGTTCCGTTGAAAATACGTATTTAGATAGTAACGTACCCGAGCTATGCGAGGGTGAATCACTAGTTCTTAAACAAGATTGTGGAGCAAGATTTTAAAAAAACTTAATTAATTATACAGCATTACTTTAAGTACAATTTCGCAAAGGCATTTACGAAATTTATTGACTTCGTATATAAAGTCAGAACATTAAAATGTCGAAGAGCTTTTTTGAAGAAGCTAAAAGCTTTACCAAGTTAATTTTTTTTAAAATTTTACTACGAGATACGAGAAAATTGTAAATTGACTTCAAACAAATATTCACACATATTTTTATATCTATTTATATATTATCATTTTTTGTCAATTTCTTTAGTCAAACAAAAGTACTACTACTGTACTACAGTACAAAAACATGTCATCTGAAAGGTTCAACCAAGAGATCACGTAATACA
Source organism: Boloria selene (assembly GCA_905231865.2). Lineage (NCBI taxonomy): Eukaryota > Metazoa > Arthropoda > Insecta > Lepidoptera > Nymphalidae > Boloria > Boloria selene. Next base: position 1,851,634 of record HG993138.1, on the reverse strand, counting down.
TTACTATGGGCACGTGATTCTCGGGTTGACTCTTGCACTTCTATTTCTACTTTTATATTGCAAGTGATGAGTATTAAATAATATGAAAATTAACTTTAACTAAAGATGGCTTGTAAGATTTTAATATACTTTTTATTTCTACATAATATGTATAAAACAAAGTCGCTTCTCGCCGTCTGTACGCTCTTTTAAACTACGCAATATTTTAATGCGGTTTTCATTAATAGACTGAGTGATTTAAGAGGAAAGCTTATAATATGTCTAATACATGCATAGTATTGTAGTTTAAAAAGTTGAGAAAATGTTTTTTTTTTGTAAAAATCTATAGTAATCGTTAAAACTAATCTAGGGATGAACCCGAGCGGAGCGAAGTTGAGTCGCTAGAATTAAAATGAAACAAATCACAACTTTTCTTAAGTGATGTAAAATATATTTGAAATATATTTTAATTATAATAATAAAGAGCAATTTCCTTGAAGATAATACATAGAACACAATAAAGTAATTAATTCTGGCAATAGAACGCTATGTAATGTGTTGCAAATTGTAATAACGCTTATACATTAGTATATAGAACAAGCGTGTGTCATAGAAATTCTGTCATAAGTACTATACAGATTTTTGTTTATTGATAACCAGCTTGTTAATATTGAAAAAGATAATCGGTGGAACAGAGGAGATAAGGTACTATTTTTTTTTGTTTTTGCCTATTTTTAGGTACCTATAAACTACTACTTTTATTTTTCAGACTTTTAAAACTTTTGTACTAGTTTTTTAATATTAATGTTTTAATATGATACTGTGTTGTATGACTAATAAAAGTCCAACTGGTAGTTATTGAATGTGTTGCCTTGTATTTTTATCACTGTTACTGTACGAACCATCACCTTATCCACATTGTAGTATAAATATTAAGTTTAATGTCTTCAATATTCTTTAAGTATTTTTCACTAAACTGGGGCTGATAGCCAGATACTTCACGACTAAAGCAGCTACGCCAGTAATTTCGCTGCAACTAACCTTCATTTTAATTTGCATTTTATAAGGTTAAAACGTAAGCGTTTTTAGAAGTTTAGAAGATCCACTGATTAATCAGTACATAAATAAAATAGAAATGTCTGTTAAATTTGTAAGTCTGTTTTTCTAATTGTTCCGGCTAATCTCAGAAACGGCTGAACTGATTTTGATGGGATTTTCACTCCTATATAGCTAATGTTATGAGAAGTAACTTATGCTACATAAAATTTATTTGAAAACTTTAAATACCGTTTAAACCGGGATTACTAGTATATTATATGTATAGTGTATACTAAGACTTACCTATGGCATTGCCACTCATATACTTAGATGATAAAGAACTACGTAACTTAACCATTACTGTATGGTTGCGTGTAGAAAGTATTCTACATTCAATTTAATAGTACTAGTACATTAAAAAACTTTATTGAAATCTGTTCAACCGATTTTAATCGATATGCGGTTAAATTGCATAGACGTACGATCGTTACTTCATTTTTTTATTTAAAGACTAGCAACTTACACTGCAATAGCAGTTAAAAAATCTACACAAAAAACCGTAATGATATTTCAGAAGTACCGATATTGATTTCAGAAGCATTCTTTTAAAACAATTTTTTATTAATTATATTACTACTAGTCTTTCCCGCGGCTCTGCTTGCTTTGTAAAAGCTGAAAATCAAAAAATATATTCTCCAGTTTTTGCAACATTGTTTATTGATGCTCCGCTAATGATGATGTAATATAGCCTTCCTCTATAGACGGACTATCTAACACAAAAAGAATTTTACAATTTGGACTAGTACTTCCGGAGATTAGCGCGTTCAACCAAACAAACAAACAAACTCTTCAGCTTTATAATATTAGTATGGATATAGTATAGATTCAAAGGAGTTATATTTTTTAACAAAAATGTGTATTTACGATTTATTTATTTAAGAGAACAAACTTCTATCAATAAAAACCACTTGAAGTATCGAGTTCCTGACATAAAATTTTTGAAACAAAAAAGTGTTATTTTTTCACTGCCATAAAAAATTTAAAGAACAATTTACCCCTTAAGAGGAAACAATTTGTAAATTTAAATCCATCCATGTATTTTTTATCTAAAACAAAATATTATCATAAAAGGTCTATTATTTATCCAGTATTTCAGAGATAACTGTTCAAACTGCTGTTAAACTTAACCATCAAGTTAACTTAAATTTCAATTTTAAATTTTGTTCAAAAAAGTATTTTATTAGATTTTAATATAACTTACGAGTATTATGCAATAGTAGGCGTTTTATATTTTTAGTTGGCATCTCGCGAAGTTTCGAACACTTTTATCTGTTTGATTTATTTCATACGCCATAACGGATAGTTCAAAAGTTTCCTCCAAATAACTTTGATTTATTCTTATTTGTATAAATGCTGCAAAAACGGCTAAAGAAACAGAAATATACAAAGTGGTTGGCAAGTTATCACTTTACTCATAGTTTTATATCTTCGTACTTTGTACTTTATTGACTTCTAAGCAAACTATTCGGAAAAACTGCCTTACACTGAGTTACGTAATAATAATACGTAACTTTCACCTAATAATAATAAAACATTCTTAAAGTGTGGTTTTAATATTAAATAGTCTATTAGAAAATAGTATATATATATATATATATATATATATATATATATATATATAATATGTATAGGTATATTTAAAATGTATATATGTGTAGTATATCAACTATCATCTACTATCCGTAACACAAGCCTCGTAGCTTCCCACGGAACTAAATGGCACTGTTGTAATAATGTCCCAATATATTTATTTATTTATTTTCGGGTCAAAAATAGATTATCCAAAATTATATTTTAAATCTCTACATATCCTTTGTTATTAAATCAAGGTATTAAATTTTACATCTATTTTACTAGCCTTTCTGCGGCTCCGCTCGCCTTCTAAAGGCTGAAAGTCAAAAGAAATATTTTTCTCCCGTTTTTGCAACATTTTTCATTGATGGTCCACTCCTATTGGTCGTAGCATGATGTAGTATAGCCTTCCTCAATAAGCGGACTATCCAACACAAAAAGAATTTTTCAATTCGGACCAGTAGTTCCTGAGATTTTGCACGTTCAACGAAACAAACAAACACTTCAGCTTTATAATATTAGTAAAGATAACCTTAGATTCTCCTTTTTAAATCTGAATCGTCTCAAGTCAAATATCGTTATCTATTTATAGAATATTATAAGTTTATAAGCTGATTACTAGGCTTTGTCTCAAATGAACTTCTCAAGCAAAATTGATACGGCTTTAAAGAAACTTTATATCTATATTTAAATATAAATAAAGCTCTTAAGACTTATTAATTTAAATAAAAATATAACAAAGAAGGCCACCCTCGCCTTTTTGTAATAATCAAAGTCCCAAAACTGAATGACAGCATTGAAGTAGTTTATTTTAATCTTTATTTATTTAAAATCCCGGTTATTTAAACGCAAATTAAAACGATTAGAACTAGTTGACGAAGAAACATAGGATTCAACCACTGGAGATATGTGCAAAGGAAAACTTAACGAATCCGAATTTTTATTTTGTAATTATATAATTATTAACACATTTATAGGCATATACGTTGAGTTCTTTTTGTAATCGGTTAAATATATTATAAATTAAAAATACGTTATTGAATATTAGTGTTATTACACCATCACGGAATACTTAGTAGATGTAAATGTGTGGGATTAATGTCTGGTTGTGTCTCACGTAGGATAAATACATAAATATTGTAATGCAATATAGTTATCATTTTTTTTCTGAAAAGAGCAACTGTTGAGTTTCTCGCCGTTTATTCTCAGCAGAACAGATTTCTGAGCTGGTGGTAGCTTACTCACAGACTTACAGACTGACATTTAATTTTAATAATGTAAAAATTACGATTCAAAAGAGCTTGTAAGAGTCTATTTGAATACAGAATATTTTGATTTGATATAACCCTTCTTTGGTCTCCGCTATAGTCAAGTAAAAATATATTAATATTGTAATCTATTTCAACGCTATAAAAATATCAAAAATGCTGTCTTACTCATACTGAGTCTAAGCTCATACCTTTAAATAAAGTATAAGATTTATTCCTCAGTCAGTGAGATTAATGATATTGGTACAGAATACAAGCATGCACTTTATTTGTACAGATTTAATATTTTAAATATTATTGACATGCGCATTCGTAAAATGTCTGCTACGGATGGGTTCAATGGGATTATGCACTCGATTCAATCATTTCACACAAGTCAAGCCAATTTTTCTGATGGATGCGTTAGGTTTCTGGCCTAAAATTTAACTAAAACATCTGTCAAATTTTTATTTGGTTATATATCTACCTCGGTGGTGTAACAGCTAGTATGTACGGTCGCACATAGGGGGGGCCTGGGTTCGAGTCCCGAGTCGGGGAAGGTTTAGTTATTGAGTCTTTCTATTTAGGAAGCCTCAGAGTTGGGAAGTTGGCGTCATATCATCCCCGTGCCTCGGAGAGCACTAAAAGCTTCTCACTGGTGATGAGAGAGAGCACTAATTCTTTTTATTCCTTTCTAATAAATTAATCACAGTGAAATTAGATTTAAAGTTAGTATGAAGTATGGCTTTTTAGTTAAGAATTAATTGTTCTGAAGCAATGCTGAGTTGTGATGTGATCTTATTCCCTTTGTTTCGCAGTCTTTGAATCTATTATGCATAGTGCATTGTTATGCTAATCTAAGTGATTACAAAAGGGATTTTTTTAAACAACTACCCTCATTCTTCTTCAACTTTGTAGTACTTTAAGTGTAGATCTAGATAATACAATGACATTTATTTTTATACTACACCATCCAATTTACATTATTTTCTCACGTTTTATTATATTTTTGACCCCCGACGTAAAAGAGGGTATTTATAATTCTGACGACATGTTTGGCGCAGTTTGTAGTGACCCTACTTTCTTGCGCCAGCGGTCGCGGGTTCGAGTCCCGCTGGGGACATTCATTTGTCAAACTCAGTTATTTGTACACCAGTCATGGGTGATTATATTTATATTATGCATGTATTTAATGACTTATATATGTAGTATATCAACTATCTGGTATCCGTAACATAAGCTTCCTTCGTAGCTTACCACGGAACTAGATGGCGCTGTGTGTAATAATGTCCCAACATATTTATATATAATTTATAATAAGACTGTTCTACAAAGTTATTACGATATAAGAAACCCCAGTGAAAACAAAAATAAGCGTCCAAATGACTGCCTAGTAAGTGCAAAATATGTGTTCTAATCTAAATGTCTTCAACACACGATCGAGTAGGGATGCTAGAGTTTGAAATTATAAGAGTACTTGACAAATTTTGCATTAAATTATGTGCGTTAGACTGATCAATCTCCTTTGTGTCTTCTCCATTCTACGTAAAAGCGAAGTAATCTGTGCTCAACTGATACGCTTTGGAGCCATTAACAAGAAAATTGAATTGAATTATGAAGGCATATACACATACAAATATAAGCAATTGGGTGAAGGACGTTTTTACTTTGGCTCTTAGACTATAATACTCTCTACGTCTCATATATATACGTATTCACCTAATAATAGAATTTCTGACCCCAAAAGTCATGAGTAAGGAGTAACAAATCGTATGACAAATGTATTTTATTTTCAAATTATAGAAGCAAATCATCACACTTGAATTATTTTGCGTAATATTATGGATTAAATATGATCTTTATCCGCCTTTTATATCCCATATAAGAACCATTGAAAGGATTGTATATTTCCAGCCCTGTCAATATCTTTTCATACAAAAAATCCAATATCATACCGCTGTAGCGCCCACGATATTGAATTTTTTGCAGGCGGTGACACAGCGAAGTCAACAAGTAGCTTATCAATGGAATATAAAACAAAAAAAAATGTTAAGACTAAATATTTTTTAGTAAATAATAATAAATGACGACACGTTTGGCGCAGTTTTTAGTGACCCTACTTTCTTGCGACAGCGTTCGCGGGTTCGAGTCCCGCTGGGGGCATTCATTTGTTAAAATTGGATGTTTTTACTCCAGTCATGGGTGTTTATATTTATAATACGTATGTGTTTAAACTTATATAATAATGTGTAGTATATCAACTGTCTGGTTTAGTGTATTATCTATGTGTCTGGTATCCGTAACACAAGCTTCCTTTGTAACTTACCACGGAACTAGATGGCGCTGTGTGTAATAATTTCAAAACATAAATCAAGGCAGCGATAGCCCAGTGATAACGTGGCTGCTAAGGAAATCGTTAACCGGGTTCAAATCAAATAAGTTCATGTATATCGCTTACAACATGATTACCACTTGTCTTAAGATGAAGAATAACCTGCATGTCTGGGAGTTCAAAGAAATCTGGTAAGCTGCACTTAGCCAGCGTGCCCTGGTACAAGGATAGAAGGATACAAGGAGGTAGTAAAGAGAGAGCCATGCCCAAAATTTTGACATTAAAAAGTCTGAATACAAATAAACTACTGCTATACTGTAATAGTGAAAATGGTTTTAAGCCAAGTGGGCTTACTCTTATATGACCGCAGTATAGCATATGTTTGTGCTCTATGAAGTCCTAAATCATTGATCCCAACGTGATGAAATTCGGTTTTTGCGAAGCTTCCTGGCCCATAAAAATAGTTTTGTCATTGTTTTAAGTGCGCTTGTAAGCTAATCAACGCACACTTTAGTTAGTTAATAGTTAGTATATAAGTTAGTATAAGTCACTTGTATTTAATAAAATCAAATTTTTACCCAAATTTCCATATTTTCAGCATCATAAATTCCCATGATTTTACGATAAACGATTTAATTAAAGGAAAACAAAGTCAATTTCACGTAGCGTATAAAATGACAAGGCTTTGTAAGTGATGATTGAAAAACGGTACGCTGGTTGCTAAAACTGGAAATGAGCTTACATACACGTTTCTTCATGTTACATGCTTTATAACATAAATTGATACAAATAAATCTTTAACGTCCGTAACTTCACTCATAGTTTAAAACCCATAAATATAAACCAATTTTACATTAGTATTTTTAAGTAATTTATCTGCTTTAAATAAAATATTTTTTTTTGTTAGATTAATCTTGATTTTTAGTTCCTGATGTTTAACAGCAATTATGGACATAAATAAGTCTTTCCTGTAATTGTAACTGAAAGATCAGCTGAAAATCGAAAAAATAGTTCTAATTCAACATTTAAAACATATATTTTAATCAATATGATATTATTTATTTAAAAAAAACAATAAAAAACATATTTTTTATTTGTACGCTATTCACATCTCGCAATATGTACGTCCAGCCTATAATAAAGATTTCATTTATGTATGAATCCATATAACGTACACACTAGCTTGTAAGATTAAGTCTTACGTAAAGGTAACAATACACTGTATAGTCTACGTTTTTCAATCAGTACACGACGTCATAAACTCAACCCCGCCGTTTTATACGTTACGTGAGGGACTACAGTTTCTGTTTAATGAAATATACACTGGAGTCTCGGCTTTCTACGGATAATTTTTCTTTTTTCATATCCTGTATGATAACAAAAGAGCTGACTTTTTGAGCTGAACTGGCTTTTATATACACTTAATAAAATAAATATATAGGTGTACGTTGGAAAAGTTTGACATTTGTGACGGGGGACGTGTGTTTGATTCTCGCAATATCACATATCAATTTCATGAGACAAGTTTATGTTTTTTTTTATGGTATAAAAGGGGCAAACGGGCAGGAGGCTCACCTGATGGGAAGTGATCACCTCCGCCCATGGACATCTGCAAGCCTGGCTTGCAGATGCGTTGCCGGCCTTTCAGGAAAGGGAGGGATGGAGGAGGGAGGGAAGTGGGAGGGAGAGGGGAACGAAGGTGGAGGATGAAGGGAAGAGGGAGGGGGGAAGGAGAGTGGGCCTCCCGGACTCTCACTCACCGGACGAAACGCGACAGCATAGCTGCCACTTCACGCCGGTCTTCTGTGAGAGAGTGGTACTAATGCGTACTATACGGGGCGTGCCAGCCCATTCGGTTGCTACCCGAATGTAACAAGCATGGCACTACGTACCTCTTTAGTTTAGTAGCCATCTAAAATGGCTGAAGATCAAGAAAAACATCTAAGCAAAAATAAAGATTCAAATTACTTGTAATTTTTTCAGGATGTCACTCGTTTTTACAGTATAATCATTTATTTTTTCCAGCGTGGTGGTTTTTGAATAAAATGATAAATTTCATTGCTATGTAATAGAATCATAATATTATGACGTTAAGATGTCTCATCCATTTATAACAAAAGTATTCTCCTTAAACTATATTTTATAATATCAACAAAAGTTGTGATTTTAGAATGGATTTTAGTATATGCAAACAAATTGTTTCGAAATACCAATAAATTTCATTGCTCAGTGAACTGAATTTTGATATTGTACGAGATCATTTTATAAATACTTTATACGTGTTACAAGATATATATTATTATTACATTTTCTTGTGCACAGAAGTTTTCTAAGTTTCCAAGAAAGGCTTTTAAGTTTGAATTTGTAATTTAATTTTATTCACCAATGATCGAAAGTAAAGGTTTATTATTTCTATCAATTCTAGTTATCAAACAATTATTTGTAGATATGTAAATCAAGCTTTGTACGATAACAATCTCTTGAGTTTGATTAAATTTTGCTTATACCAATAAATAACTTTTTCAAAAATGTTAGTAGAAATTTTTCAAATTCCAAAGCAAATTTAAATGTTTCATCAGAAATTTCTAAGCAACAGGATGTGATTGATATGTTATTTTTATTGACTTTGACCAAACCTTGCATATTCCTCTTGCGATGTGAATGTATGTTTCCGACCTAATATAATGCTAATTTCTTTACTTAAATTATTTCCTTCTTTATTTTCTTGCAATTACTAGTTTAATAGTAGTAAATTTCTAATTATTCGCTAGATTTACGGATCTTATCATACTTTTAAAGATAAAGTAAGAAGCATTAATTACACTTTTATTTTCCACTTACAGTAAATTTTTCAACGTATAGAATGTTCAAAGCCATCTCAGCACAAAATGCAGTGTCACTAAAAAGATCTTGAAGCAAAATTGCAGCAGAAACGTCTAGAAATTCAGTCGTATTGTTGTATCTCACATTGTTTCTGAGGAATGCTTTAACGAAAAAGATACTTTTAAGAACAACTTCATGGAAGAATATCGAGTTAAAGGTGTATACGTGTACAATAATTAACACTGGTATACAATAGAGCCTTATAAAAATTACTGTTATTGGTAAACTAATTCAACATTTACTTTTTAACTAAAATCTATTTAAATTAACCTTCAAAGTAATGGACTCCTCTACTTTGCACTAATTTATTAATTACCATTCAATATTACTCATTAATAACGGTTTATATTCTTAGTACTGGTGAGGACAAATCATACATACACTGTAAACCAAGAACTTATGTTTGAAGAAAATTGTCTTAAGGCGACATGAGAAATTATATCACTTCACCAGACTATGTTAATCGCATATTCTATTAGAAAAGCAACATGTTAAAATTCTAGCATTAATTTTACAGAAAGTAAGAGTAAAGTAATATTTTTTTACTCTTAATTATTTATTTTTGGTCACAGGAAGGAAATTTTCATAGAGGACTGTATTCAGTATCTTTTATTACCCCACTGCTGGGTGTGGACTTGCCTTCAACTAAAAAGGTAACAGGCCAAAATCAAACAAGTTATAAACTAAATAGATGCGCCGTAATTTATGAGAGAAAACATAATATTAAAAATTATTTACACGTGATAATGTGACGTCACAAGGTTTGAATTCGCTTCGCTTAATTTTCCAAGCGAAAGCTTCATCAATGGGCTATCACTTTTCCCACAAAGAAAATATCACACACACATTAATTTACGCTCAGTTCACGTAATATCGTAAGGTATTTCATATCAAAGATTAATATTTAAGTTATTTTCCTCAAAGGAAAATTCTTTTGATAAAAGTAATGCGTTTAGCGGTTTGAGTCCTTTTCACAATCATTTTTACATCGTTATCTAATCAGTCGTGATATGGTAATGTTTGTAATATATAAGTTTTTGTTCTTTTTAAGTTTAATTTGATTATATTTATATATATTTATTATTACTCTAAAGTAAGTTTATTTCCCGATTCCCATTTCCCTGTTTTACGAGAAACAAGTCTTACCACTAAAAACTTTAATTGCTACAACAGACTGTGCATTGTCAGGCAATATATTTTTCTCCTCCATCTCATACCATGTCTTCAAGTACTGCAGTAGAGTTTGCGTTTTCTCTCATAAAGTTAGTCGGTAACTCATAATACTCTCTTAGGTTTACGCGAATATTTGACATAATAAATGAAACTATCTTATCGGATTTTGTCGCGGATTTATTTGGATTTTTGGTTCCCGACGTTTCGAATGCTTTACAGCAATCATGGTCACGGGGTGGAAGATAGTTTTAAAGATAGTTTCATTTCAACTTTTTTTTTCAACTCAGTCAGTCAGTTAGTCAGTCACATTAACCTCTAGAGTCTAGAACATACATTAACCAGCACTATAAAGCTATAATCGTATGAGTTTATTATCCACGAGCCGACACGTGTTGTAGATACGAATGTATAATCCCTCACAAAGGGCGTGCACGACGTTTTTATTACTTTTATAAATCTTGAACGAGTAATTTCAATTCCTTTTCTTAATGCCTCTAACGTGACTGAGCTTAACTGTTTTTAGAACATATTTAAATGACAAGTGTGTTTGTTACTTAGGCTAACAATATGCGCAAAAAAAATTTTATTTATTTATTTATTTATATGGATCTCCAACAGTATACATACATTACATTCACAATTTGCTTAAATCTAACATATTAGTTTAATGTATAACCAATTATAGGAGAACACAATATTCTAAGAAAAACAATAAAAACAATGCTTTAAAATGCTTAAAAAAACTCATTGAATTCAAAAAAAATATATAAATAATATATAACTATTCAGAACGATTACGATTAAAAAGTTTTTAAATATTTTTATATTTTATCATTAAAGTGAGTGCGTGTACGTACTAACTACTGAGTCACTTGTTAGGTATAAATTCTTAAATAATATGCTAAATTTTTGCACTTAGTATAATCATTTTGGTTTCGGACACTCCATATAATTGCTTATCTTAGAATGGAATGTGCCACTACAGCAGACGTTTCCTTTTAAACAAATAAGACTCTGTGTATTGTCCTTGTTATTACTGTTAAGAAAAGTAATTAGCAATATCATAAAACTTTATAACACTTAGACTATCTAATTTCATATAATATTTTCTTATATTTATAATATTATTACACACAGCGCCATCTAGTTCCATGTTAAACAACGTGACTTGTGTTACGGATACCAGATAGCAATACCCTACACATATTATATAACTTTAAATATATACATCTACACTAATATTATAAAGAGGAAAACTTTGTTTGTTTGTTTGTTTGTTTGTTTGTTTGTTTGTTTGTTTGTAATGAATAGGCTCAAAAACTACTGGACCGATTTTAAAAATTCTTTCACCATTCGAAAGCTACATTATCCACGAGTAACATAGGCTATATTTTATTTTGGAAAAAAATAGGGTTCCGTAAGATATTTGGGTTTTTCGGACACAAGGTGTAATCTATATCTATATTAATAATTTCGTCAAGGGGTACGGTAGACTCGATCGAAACCTTACCTGATTAATAAAACATAAAAAAATAAAGATTTCGAGTCGACAACATATATCCGCAAAATTCGGATTGTCGAGTATTTTGTTAAATTCTAATGATGCTGAAAGACAAATCGATTATCGAAATCGCCATATTGGCCACTCTAGCGAAGCGATACTGACATCGGATGACACGTCAATATTAAAGCAAAGGAACTCATTCATACAGCCATAAAGATTTACCTCTGTATTAGTGTAAATAAATAAAATAAAAAATAAATAAAATAAATCCTTTCATTTCTTGCGTTTACAAAAAAAATAATATCCTATTAACAATAAATCACAACAATTTTAAAAGTATGTTTTAATAAAATCATCTCACATCCAGTTAAAACAAAAATATAAATTCTAATGTTATACGTATTAAAATATAAGAATTTATAATTCATATAAAATAAAATATATAGTATAATTAAATAAAATATAATATATTTACTACATAAAAAAAGAATATTTAATTCCTAAAATACTGCTAAGAAAGAATAAAATAATAATAATATGTTCTAAGTTTTAACTTATCAAATGATGCGTAATGATTTCTCATAGATGGCGTTATTAATCTATATATGTATTATATAAATGCGAAAAACACTCATCACGAAATCTCAAAAACTGCTGGACGTATAAAGATGAAAATTTGCAGGGAGGTACTTTATAAATAGTATAGGTGCACTAAGAACGGATTTTGCGATTGGGCCGGATTAAGGTGGTCTAAGAGCTCTCGCAAGTTTGTATGAAAGTCCTTCATCTTTTGTGCTACAGACTTTAAATTTGGCAGGGAGGTAGTTAATATTTAGTATGGGTCTGCTAAGAACGAATTTGGCGACAGGGTCGCATTAAGGAGGTCTAAGGACTCTCACAAGTTTTTTTTTAATTTCTTCATTTTTTGTCCTAGAAACTTTAAATTTCCCAGGGAGGTAGTTTAAAGTTATTAGATGTTTGTTTAAGAAAGGATTTTGCGATTGGGCCGGATTGAGGTGGTCTAAGGGCTATGGAAAGTTTGTATGAAAATCCTTCATTTTTTGTGCTAAAAACTTTAAATTTGATAGGGAGGTAATTAATAGTTTGTAATCGTTCACTACGCGTATAAACATATTTTGCATCAGGGCCGGATTAAGGAGGTCTAAGGGCTCTCGCAAGTTTGTATGAAAGTCTTTAATTTTTTTATGCCACAAACTTAAAATTTAGCTGGAAGGTATTTAATAATCAGTAGACATCCGCAAAGAACGATTTTGCGACAGGGCCAGATTGAAAAGTGCAAGGGCTGTCGCAAGTTAGTATGAATGAAAGTCCTTCACCTTATGTACAACAAACTTAAAATTTTGTAGAGAGGTAGTTATTGTCAGTAGAAGACTTTTAAGAATGGGTTTTGAACAGGGCCTGATTAAGGTGGTTTAGGGACTCTCACAAGTTTGTATGCTGTTCCTCTATCTTTTCTGCTACAAACTTTAAAATTGGCAGGGAGGTAGTTAATTGTTAGTAAACGTCCGCTTAGAACAAATTTTGCGACAGGGCCGGATTAAGAAGGTCCAAGGGCTCTCGCAAGTTTGTATGAAATTTATTAATTTTTTTGCGCTACAAACTTTTTGGCAGGAAAGTAGTTTTTGTAGTTAAGTAGAAGTCCGCTAATAATGGATTTTGCTATAAGGCCGGATTAATGAGGTCTAAGAGCTGTAGCAAGTTTCTATGTAAGTCCTTTATCTTTTGTGCGACAAACTTTATATCTGGCGGGAAGATAATGTGTGGTCAGTGAACATCTACTAAGAACGAATTTTGCGACAGGGTAGGATTAAGATGATATTATGAAGGCTCTCATTATTTTGTATAACAGTTATTCACTTTTTGTCTTACAAACTTTAAATTTAGCATTGAGGTAGTTAATAGTTAGTTGACATCCGCAAAGAACAAATTTTGCGACGGGTCGAATCGAGGAGGTCTTAGGGCCATAGCAAGTTTGTGTGAAAGTCTTCATCTTTTGTGCTATGAACTTTAAATTTGGTACGAAGGTGGTTAATTGTTGATAAAAGTACGCTAAAAACGTTTTTTTTTTCTATAGGGCCGGTTTAAGGTGGTGTAAGGGTCTCATAAGTTTTTCGAAATACCTTCATTTTTTGTGCTAAAAGTTTCAAATTTCGCACTGAGTTAGATAACTTTTACGATACTACAAATCGGACACTCCATTCAAAGGATATTACGAATTTAAAAATAATAATAATAAAATAACGCGCAGCACAGCGGGCAATGGGGAGAGGGAGTGGGAGCCAAGAGCGGGGAGAGGTAGCCGCGCCGCTCAGGAGTATATCAACGATGGGTTCTGAAATAGCTGGAGTAATTTTTGTAAATTTTCAGGCAATCTACAGATCAACCGATTGCCAGTGATCGAATAAAGATTAGTAGCGATTAAAAAAATTAGCGCGGGCGAAGCCGCGGGTACTGCTAGTATTGTAAATAAATATAAACACTTATGCCTTATGGTACAGCAAGTAGCCCTACAAACTGTGCCAACGTGTCGTCAAAAGAAAAGAAATGGCCGATCTAACTAGTGGCATGGTATAGTATAAAACCAAGAAGCTTTTTAGCGAGCTTTCATAAATATTTAACCCTAAATCAAGCTTATTATCTTCATCAACGTAATATCACACACCAGCACTCTCCAAACTTGAAAATGCAGACGGTTCTAATTTACTCAGTTTATATTTTCAAAAAACTTCCAAACTTCCTGTTCAAGCCGCACTCGGCGATCTCGGGATAATTTTCTCCTAAACCACAACGAAGTTTTAATACTCTCATTTTAGGGGAATGTTCTTAGGCGTCAGGATTTTTACAAAATTTGTTGATGATACAGAATTTTCGTAGATAGTGTATCTTATATTATATTAAATAAGCAATCTTGTATCTGTATTTAAATTTATTTTGTGTGTTGTCAAACTATTAATAATTTTTTAATTAAAAATTATAAGAGCCATTTCTATTATTTCCCATACTAACAATTGCACCATCTTGCAAATTTTGTGGTCACCAATGAATTAAAACCTATAGAACAAACGTCTACGCTGAGAAACACTCAGTCGCTTAAATTTAAAACATTATATTATACAAATTAAATTTAGCAAATTTGTTATATAGATAAATGATCTATTTATAGTTTCTGCAATGTAGCAATAAACATATGAGCAATAATGAACCCTGATTTTTTTTTAAATTTACATGTAGCTTTTAGAAAATCAATAAAGAATTTTAAACTAAAATTAAATTCTCTATCTCTTCAGCCCTTTTTAACGTCCCACTGCTGGGCACGGGCCTCCCTCAGTACGATGGGGATCAGGCCATAGTCCACCGCGCTGGCCTAGTGCGTGTTGGCGGACTTCACATGTCTTTCAAAAACTTACTAGGTTTTTCTCAGACATGCAGGTATCCTCACGATATTTTCCTTCATCATAAGACAAGTGGTAATCATGATAGAAATGATTCACACATGAAAATATCCGGATTTCAACCCGCATCACTCGGTTATCCAAGCGATTTACTTAAAATGACATATATATAACAGCAAATATTATTAAGCAAGTTCAATATCCATGTTTTCTGGCACTCTAGTCAGTACTAATTACACCATCCCTCATCCTATGTCCGCATTAATTGAAACTGCTGTTTGATTATACGAAAAGTAAAACATCAACATTAAGCCAGAAATAGCACTTCGTCCTGTGTTATGACAGTTTGTAAGAGTTGGTCTAGAATGTGTGTTGGAAAGATGTTTCAGAATGAATCTTGCATGTAAATACTCAATGTGCCAACTGTTTCTCAAACTTTTTTAACCAACTGTGTCCTATAAATAGGTATAAATATGATCGAAGTTTTAAATAGATCTTAAATATGTTTATTGGCATTTGAAGTGAGTAAATTAATTAAAAAAGTTTAGTAAATAATTAAATTTTAATTAAACTGATTGATTCAGATTTTTATGATGAAAAAATCTAAACATATAAATAAAATTGAAGTGTCTGTTTTTAATTTCAAATTAACAGCTTTTCACTAAATGCATTAGAGAATAGATACGATCTAGCAACAAAAAACAATTTGAAGTTTTTAACTGTCTGTCTGTTTGTTACGGCTAATCTCTGAAACGGCTAAACCGATTTTGATGTGATTTTCACTTGCAGATAGCTAATATTATAAGGCGTAACTTAGGCTGCCTCCTCTTAACCGACTTGAAAAAAGGAGGAGGTAGAAATTTTATTAATTATCCGTGGCTCCGCTGACTTTAAACCTAGTATAGACTAATATTTTATATACTATGAAAGAGTTTATATCTTTTTTTCGAAGCGGAATGACGAATTGATGTGATTTATTGTATTGCTTAATAAATATCATGTAATATTTATAATATTTTTTTTTAAATATTTTTTTCATACTAATATTGTCAATTCGTAATTTTGTCAGTGAATTTATGTTAACTTCTATTTTCTCTGTAGTTGCTCAACGCATTATAACTAAGATATTATAATAAATGCCTTTTAAAGTTTACCCCTTGGTCATATTTTACATATTTGAGACCAAAAAGGTTTCTATACATCATTTTGGTTATACAATATCATCACTACATAGTATAAAACAAAGTCACTTTTTCTGTCTGTTTTTCTTTGTACGCTTAAATCTTTAAAACTACGCAACGGATTTTGATGCGATTTTTTTAATAGATAAAGTGATTCAAGAGGAAGGTTTATATGCATAACTAGCGGATCCCGCGGCTTTGCCTGTGCTAAATCTAGGAAAAAGCCCAAGCGAAGCGAGGGTGAGTCGCTAGTGAAAATATAAAGTAACAAAGAATATAGAGCTTTATTTTTAAACAAACTTACTGCCTTAATTTGAAAGCTTTTAGGTGTAGACATGATTACCTACACTTGTGCTCTTCGCCAATTTTACTTTACTTTAATTAGCATTGCACATTTTTGCTACCACGTTGTTTATGTTTTTTAAACTTACGTTACATTTGTTATTTAATATTTCGTGTTACATTTAAAAGAACATTTTGCTAGTTCAGTTTTTGAAGAAGCTGAATCAAAATATTATAAGTTGCGTCTTGGTTTGTGCTATTTATTGCCTGTAAAATCTGTTATACAGGTCGCAGCATTAATGTATTTAACATACATATTTTTATAAATGAAACTATCTTTTCGGATTTTGTCGCGGATTTATTATGATTTTTGGTTCCCGACGTTTCGAATGCTTTATAGCAATCATGGTCACGAGAGAGACTAAGGTATTAGACGTCTCAGGGGATTATATACTTGTTACAGACAGTGCCTACCCACAATTTTTCAAAAATCATAATAAATCCGCGACAAAATCCGAAAAGATAGTTTGATTTATAATGTCAAACATTCGCGTAAACCTAAGAAAGTATTATACATATTTTTATTAAACAGATTTTATTCTGGAATAAATCAAAATTTCTAAAGGCTGTCGTTTTTATATAGCTTCGATTTCTCTATAATTCTGATATTATAAGGCTCTTAGCTAAAAATACGATTTCGTACACAGCTCTTTTTGAAGTCTCCCTTCTAGGGTACGACCCTTTAATGTGAAGGCGATCAGGCCACACTCCACCACGCTGGCTAGTTGCGGGTTTGCGGACTACACATATCTTTCAAAAACTTGGTTCCCTCAGACATGCAGGTTTCACGATGCTTACTTTCACCTAAAGTGGTAATTATGTTCGAAACGTTCACATATAAAAATATCGGAGCTGCGAGACCCGGAACGAACCGCTTCGAACCCGCTCCTCTTAATTTCTCAAGCAAGCGCGTTACCACTGAGCTATCCACTACCTATGTCTTTTACAAGTTTATATTTTCTAAGCTATACGAAAAAAAATATTTCTAAGTAAAAAAATCACTATAAACCGTCCCTGCTGAGATACGACGAGAATTTTTTGATAGAGTGCAATATTTTAAAACTTGCATATTTTTCTGAAATAAACAGTTCGAAAAGGAAGCGGTTACGGAGATTTATGGAAATGACGCTATTTTTCCCGACTCGAGCGCTCGGGCCTTAATGGAGAAGCCGCGGATTTAATAATTGCTTGTAGAATATAAAACTAAGATGTCTGATTTGTTTTGCATGTTAAGTCTATTCGGGTCCTTTTCTTTCTAAGTAATTACTATACTTATATAAAAAAAATGTTGTAGAATATTCTTATGTATATTATTGAATATTCTATTCAAGTTCTAATCACTACATATTTCAAACAAAGTCTTCCACCGCGTCTGTCTGTTAGCGATAAATTTAAAAACTACCACAACGATTATCATGTTGTTTTCACTTATAGATTGAGTGGTTTTTGATGAAGGTTTTAGTATATAATTTGTCAAGTTTTTGTATACATTTTCTATATAATTAGTTTAAATTATCGATATACATAGGTAAGTAATTGGTTTTGCTAGTTATAGTTTTTTTAATCTTATTAGATTCATATTAGCGATATAGATTTCATATCATAATATAGAGGTTTCATTTCTTATCAGTAAATTTTTTATTAATATTAATATTTAACTTTGCATTTATACATTGAAATATATTAAAAATTAATAAATAAACAGAATTAAAAATATTAAATAATTAATGACAACATTTGTATCACAATATAGATCTCATTTTAATACCATTAGCTAACACATCAACAATTTAAATAGGTACTTTACTCTTAACCTTTTTTTACTTTATAATAAGGAAAATGGCCGATTTAAATGAACTCAGCAAACACCAGGATTTCCGCAGCGTTTTTATCAAAGGGCCGACGAAAACAAATCATCCCTTATTCCTTTTGTCGCGCATCCCTTAAAATTGTTACGCTAAAGGGCCTAATTAGAATAATGAATATAAATAGAAATATAAGAAATGTAATAGAAATCGTAATTAGCAGTAAGTTAAAGTGTCTATTTTTAATATATAACTAGTGTTTTCTCACATCTCTGCCCTTTTTTAAAAAAAATAGTAATTTCTTACTACTCTGTTGTAGGTCATAGTGTAATTGAAGTTTAAAAGAAAAATAATGTCTCAAATCGGACCAAAACATTGAGAATTGAATTGAATTGAATTGAATCCACATTGTACGTTCGAACAAACAAACAAACACACACTTCAACGAATTTTTCATCTTTATATAATACTGGCTTTATAATACCTTCTATCTATTCTACATAATATATTTCTACAGTATAATATTTACATTGCATTTCATTTAGTCAATCCTCAGTAGCATGCATGTGGATGTGTATCAATCATAAGGATATATTTTTCGGTAAAACTGATAATGGAATTTTGTCGAGTGTCAGCTATTGTCTTGGACGTAGGCTTTTAAATTGAAAAAAAGATTCCAACAGAATATAGGTTAGAGATTGAATGGAAATTCAGTTCTGTCGGTGAATATAACAGGCAGTTCTTTTTCGCATTTGGAAACAGCGTTTTTTGTATTTACTAAGAACAAATAGATATTATTTGAATTCATTAGTATTTAAAATATTATTTAGGTACTGTCGGTATTATCGCATTGTGCAACTACAGAAAAGTTTTCTCTTAAATCTATACTAATATTATAAAGGTGAAGAGTTTGTTTGTTTGTTTGATTGATTGAACTAATCTCAGGAACTACTGGTTCGAATCAAAAAAATCTTTTTGTGTTGGATAGTCCATTTATCGAGGAAGGCTATATTACACCACGCTACGACCAATAGGAGCGGAGATTCAATGAAAAATGTTGCAAAAACGAGAGAAAAATTGATTGATTTTCAGCCTTTAGAACGCGAGCGAAACCGCGGGAAAAGCTAGTATCTAATAATCTGAACTCAATTCTATTTAAACTACAATTTACTTAAAATAATGTATTGAATAGCAAAATTAGTGTAAAATTTTCTTATTTTAAATTGAAATTTTGATTCAGCAAGTTTGCTTTCAGAATATAAAGAGGTATTCAAGAGCTGGAGTAAAATTGGCAAATCATTGCAATCTGAGACAGTATTCTCTGACTTAGAACAATATTTAAATCAGGTATAGCAAAGATCTGTGTGGTAAAGAATCTTTAAATGATTACAATTTATTTATTTATGTTCAAAAACTTCTAACATTGGTTTTGAAGACACGTCATGATTAAAATCCTCTTTTTTTAAGTCAAAGACGATAAAAATTATTAAATACGTATTATGTACATAATATTAGTAAATATATAAATAAAATATTACAGACAAACCAAATATATAGATAAATACAACACATTGGACCTTGTATATAAAAATGCTGGTAGTATTCTGGGAGTAAGTCAGCCGTATTTTAAGTTATTATCATTAGTAGATAAAAACCGTGTATATTAAGTCCTGTAATTTTTTTTTAATTGTCATGAGTCATGTCAAGTATTATTATTTAAAAAAAATATATATTTTATTATTTAAAAAAAAATAATTATATATTACTAGCATTTCCCGCGGCTTCGCACGCGTTCTAAAGACCGGAAACCAAATGCGTACTGTGTCGCAGAACTAACGCCCGCCCTTTCCGTTTTTGCAATATTTTTCATTGATGATGCTATTAGTCGTAGCCTGATGTAATATAGCCTATAGCCTTCCTCACTAAACGGACTATCCAACAAAAAAAAATTCAAATCGAACCAGTAGTTCCTGAGATTAGCGCGTTCAACCAAACAAACAAACAAACAAACTCTTCAGCTTTATAATATTAGTATAGATTATAAAAAAATAAATATATCTTACCATCTAATTCATATCCCTGTCCCCAATGCGGGAGACCCTGCGGATAGTGCTTAGGATCGTTTTTGCCTATCGATATCTTAAGGCTCTTCCACAACTTCATCTTGCCGACATAGTCACTGACACGCTTCACTGTACTCCATTACCAACACTTCACTATTTATACGACGGAAATCTGTAAGAAAAGAAAAAAATATTAACTCAATTACCAATCAATCAATTTATACTAAAACAATATTTATTTACAAAAATTATGAATGAAATAAGTTAATGATAAAAGAAATTGAAAGTCCCTAATATCTTTTAGATTTTTATTATATAATTCAGATATGAAAGGGAAATAAAATATTGAATTTAGACTTTTTCCATTCAATTATGTTTATATCATTTGACAGAGCGTTTAATTCTGCTATAAGAAGTATCTAAATGAAAGGAAAATGGTATTAGGAAAATGTATTTATTATTTTTTGCTTAAATGTATAATGGGATTCAAAACATTTGTGGTTCTTATATTTGGGTTACTATTTTTATATGTTTTCAGTATAAATAAAAAAGTGTATACAAAGTACACGTGTCAGAAGTAAAACTTCTTTGGCAAAGTAATTTTTAAATTTCGTTTATATTTATACTAAATAACCCCGTCTAAGCTCGTTGAGAGGGGGAGATGGCGCGAAGGTCACACCCACGAGTTAGACAGAGTTAGAAATGTCACTGACTCGCGGTTGGCGAGATCTAACTAAGTCTAACTCTTCCCCGTCTCTGAGTGACTGGTACTATGGAATTATTTTTTCATTTCATCGAGTTTTAAATTACAACGATTCTAAATAAGTTTCACTTCAAAAATACTTATAACGTACGTGCCCTGCCTTCGCTTAGGCGAATGCTTAGATAAGTTTGCATTTTGTTTAAATACTAGCAAATCGTCCTTCCTTAGCTCGGGCTCGTCCCAAGAAATAGCGCGAGCGAAGCCGCGGGTTCCGCTAGTGAATATATACAAAACCTTGACAATGTATACTAAAACCTTCCTCGAGAACCACTCTATCAATGTAGTAGTTTTTGAGTTTATCGCGAACAGACTAACAGACGCGGCGGAAGACTTTGTTCTATAATAATATATAGTGATATCAATCATTACGAAATATCAAAAACCATTCGATGTATAAAGATTAAAGGCAGGGAGATTTTGTTAGTTAATGGTTAGTAGATAAGAACCTAGGGACGAATCTAAGCGAAACGAGGGAGTCGTCGTAGTCGTGGTAGTTCCATGTAAATTCCGTATTCAATTTCATATTAATTATTAAGTAAGAATCTGTTATATTAACAATATAAACAAACACTTAAATTTTATTTATCTGAATAGGTTTTTTAAGTCTAATTATAAAAAAACTAATATCTAAATAAAGAAACTAGTATATTAGTATTAGAGTTAGACAAAGAGCCAGAATATAATAAAAAAAATAAAAAACACAGCATACCCCTATTTATAAAGTAGGTTAACAAGACAATCAAAGTCGTACACAAGAAAACATTACATCATTTTTGAAACGTCTTATATCTTTTGTACAAAGGGTCACTTAGCATTGTTGTCACGAAGCGTATCGCCGTAACAAGTGATCTGTGACGGACGGATGTTACATTTACATATAGACATTCGCTTACTGAGCTTGAGAACGTTTTCAAATCAAATCAAATCAAATCAAAATATTTTATACAGCATAAAAATTGTTACAATTTCTTACTGAACGTCTTGAGTCTACCACCAGTTCGGAAAGAAGAAACCTCTGACCTGAGAAGAACTGGCGAAAGAAACTCAGCGGGACTATTTTTTTTTACCTTATTCTCACCCTTTTTTTAAATTAAATTGTAAACTAAAAATAATTCTATATGTAAATCACTACATAGTATAAAACAAAATCGCTTTCTCTGTCCCTATATCCCTTTGTACGCTTAAATCTTTAAAACTACGCAACGGATTTTGATGCGGTTTTTTTAATAGATAGAATGATTCAAGAGGAAGGTTTATATGCATAACTAGCGGATCCCGCGGCTGTGCCTGTGCTAAATCTAGGAAAAAGCCCAAGCGAAGCGAGGGCGAGTCGCTAGTATTCAATACTTTATAACCATACCCCAGGGTATTGAGACGGAGATTGCAGGTTCGAATGTAGCGCAAGGCAAATATTTTGATTAGGTTAAAAGTTTTTCCCAATATAAATAAATAAATTTAAAAATCTAAGTTTTAAATATAAAATAAAATTCTCAGTGTATGATTTTATATATGAGATCATATGTCAAATATCAGTAATTCTTTATCCCTCTGATCGTATCTTTTAAGCGTTTTAAAGTAAATTTAATAAGGTACATACTTTTAATTATTATTTTATATTGTAATTTATTTAATTTTTTTCTCCTTTTTATGTATTTTATTGTGTGTGCAATAAAGAAATTTATTATTATTATTATTATTATTATTAAAATGCAAGTACTTGATAACGCACTTTTATTTTATTATTTTCGCGCATTTACTTGGTTTTAGTTCACAACGTTTCGTATGGTCTACAGCAATCAACGACCTGGTCACGGGAAAGACTATGGTTTTAAACGTTGCATGGATCATTATATATTTAGACTGATTTGATGAAAATCTATCTAATATCTTTATTTTAAACAGCTTATTTTTACATATTATCATTATTTATTGTCATCACAAAAGAGCTTAATGCGAAATTACTTTTTTTTTATAGTAAAAAGGGGGCAAACGGGCAGGAGGCTCACCTGATGGGAATTGATCACCTCCGCCCATGGACATCTGCAAGCCAGGCTTGCAGATGCGTTGCCGGCCTTTCAGGAAAGGGAGGGATGGAGGAGGAAGGGAAGTGGGAGGGAGGGGGGGACGAAGGCGGAGGATGATGGGAAGAGGGAGGGGGGAAGGAGAGTGGGCCTCCCGGACTCTTACTCACCGGACGAAACGCGACAGCATAGCTGCCACTTCACGCCGGTCTTCTGTGAAAGAGTGGTACTAATGAACTATACTTCTTTGGTAGTTAAAAATAAATATATGCATAATACGCACATACAACAATACCTGGTGTAATTCTGCTTGACTTTTTCTTAAGGAATAAAGTAAAATGAAAAACATAACTTATTTTCAACTTGAACTTTCAGTAAAAACATTCTTTGTAATTCCGCACCTTGAAGTCTTGAGAAAATCACATTAGCAATTTGTACGAGCTCGTGGTTAGAACGACAAGGAGAATAAAAATTATAGAAGTGGCATGTATCAATGAAGATTTTTTTTTATTTTTAGTCTGCGAGAATTTTGGGCCTTTCTTGTTCTTCTAGTTTGTTTGTTTGGTTTTTTGTTTGTTTGGTTGGTTGAACGCGCTAATCTCAAGAACTACTGGTTCAAATTGAATATTTTTTTTTTGTTTTGGATAGTCTATATTACATCACGCTACGACCAATAGGAGCGGCTCATTAATGAATTTTTTTGCAAAAACGGGAAGGGTAGGCATTAGTTCTGTGAAAAACCATACCGCGTGACTCAAAAAGAAATTGGTTTCCGGTCTTTAGAACACCTGCGAAGCCACGGGAAATGCTAGTATTAACATGTAACGAGAACATTATTACACATAACATTATCTAGTTCTGTGGTAAGCTACGAGGCTTACGTTACGGATACCAGACAGTTGATATACTACACATATATAACTTTATACCCATACAAATTATAAATATAAACTTACAAAACTGGTGTACAAATATTCATGCTCAACAAACGAATGCCCCCAACGGGACTCGAACCTGCGACCACTGGCGCAGAAAGTAGGGTCACTACAAACTGAGCCAAACGTGTCGTCAAGATACCATTGAAATGAAATATTTAATCATTAATATAAAGTTTTTTTTATTATGTAAAATATTTTTTGTCGCTACACTTATTCCTATATCCTAATTCTAACGTAATTTAACTTTATGCTACTTCTAAAACTTTTCTAAGGTTGATGTTGTTCCACTGAGAACAGTTTCTACCAAAATAAAATTCCTTTCTAGATTCTTTGTTATGAACAAAGGGTATTCTAGATATTTTTCAATGTATACAAGAAATATGTCATTAGAACGTAATAACAAAAAAATTACAAAATTAGATTTTCGAATTAAAATATCCTAACGCAAGCTTAAATAAAGTTAATAAATAATAATAACGCATAGTATAAGTGTTAATATGAAGATATCGGATAATATTTTAATTAACCTATTTCACTTCGTTCGAGATTTCTCTGAATGCTTGACTGTAGCCTAAATTGCGTTGTTCCAGTAATTAATAAAATTAATAATAATCTATGTGTCTACCAAACCTCCTAATTCATTCAACTATTTTAACTTAAATAAGTAAAAGGTATTTTATTGTATGCATACTAACATAATTGAACACGCGTCGCGGTGGCATATTTTAGAGTAGCCTTTTCTCGAGTTCTCTTTACGGAACTCCTCTCAAGATGTAAAAATCTTTAATTTTCTCTTTATGATAAGATCGCATAAGTAATTTATCGCTGACAAACATCGTGATATGTGAATTTTATATAAGATATAAATTATATGCTTTCTTTAACCCAGATACTACTGAATGTACAAAATCTTGAATATATCTACAATTTTTCTAAAATTGTTTAATTATGATCTTATTAGTATATAAAAAATACAGAAAAAATTCTGCGACTTTTGGAAAAGCTGGAAAATGGTGTTCTTTTAAAGGAACGCTAGTAATATGAACTACTGTCAAGTAGTATGAGGGTGTTTCTTGGGTAACTGTTTAAAGTAAATAAAAAAATGTTATAATTTTATGGTTTTTATTATTAATTGAAAGTAAAAATAGAATAACAGCTGTGGTGTATTTATAAATACGTTCTTATTCATCCATGTGGTAATAAAAAACATTTTTTTGCCAATATGCTTGTAGAAACAGATCTACGAAAACCTAAATGATCCTGCCCACCATGACTTTTTCTGTATATTTGCCAAACATACCATCATGTCTAAGGTGTGATAGAAGAGGGAAAAAATACCACTTTTTAGCCCAGATAGATATCCTGTATAATCCTTTATTTTGATCGGATCATTCAACTCCACCCATGTTTTCGTTGTATAATTTTATAATGACTGATAGATCAATTTGTTCGTATTTTTTACGTTCTAGGAAAATATTTTTATTTTACATATAGGCTGAACTGTACAAGCATTAGATGCCTTGTTATTATCGTGCCATTTACACACCGAAATTTTCTGAGCTTCAGTGGACTTATATTGAAACATTTCACGCTCCGTTTTCTTCATGTCTTTATTGAAGGTTAAGGGACAATTAGAAACTCAATTTTCTCTTATTCTACCAGTGTTTATTGTACCAGTCCTTCCAGCTACAGTCCTTTCGGGGAATACCTTTCTGAACCCTTTGTTTTGTAACGGAGATAGTTGATAGTGAAGGAGCTGGAGCTATTTGCATGTCTGATTACGTACTCGCGATTTCCTGATCGACAGAAATGCATGGTCTTTTTGCTGGCTGTGCCAAATCTATCATATCATCCTCACTATCGTTGAATGATTGATCTTCATCATGACTAAAACTTAGTGTTTCCGGTGCTCGCACTTGAGATCTAGGTATATTTGATAAATAAATCTGATTTTTATCACCTGAATCTTCATCAATTACCAAATAGTACAGTTCTCAGTTGGTAAGATGGTGATGCCAGATGCTATATCTTTATAATATTCAATATTTTTCAGATCTTCAATGATCTCAAATAAGCATAATACCCTAATAAGTGATCTGAAAACAAAAAATATTATAAATAGATAAGTAACATAATAGTATGCTATATTACTAGCGTTTGATAAAAAGAACACCTATTTCAATGCTAAATTTATATGACTAAATATTGTTAATATAAATGAAAAATTTGTTAGAAATGTTGTGGTAGATGATAATATTACTGTGCTAAGGTATCAATAGCTAAATATTTTTTAATTGACGTTAGCTTACCTTTTATCACTCATCCTTATTTTTCGTCAAGATACTTTCAAAAAAATAACCACAATGTAGTGACCAGATGCACTTAAAATCATTTGTAAATCGACAGGTATACTCTAACCTGTCGGTAAACAGAAAAATATTTTTTATATTCTACCCTCAGGTTGCTAGAGATTTTTTTTCTTGAGGTGTTCCTTTAAAAGTGAGCTAGTAGTAACTGGGTTAATGAAAGCTTACTCAAAAAACAGTAGCTTCCCATTAAAAATTGTCATATTATATTCAACAAGAACCCATATCACTTTGCGACGACATCTGCCACGTATAATTCTCGAAATTAATTTATGTTAGGTTAATCAAAACTAAAGCTTTTATATAATGGGCATTTCTAAAAGTTTTTTCATTATCTTTTTGTTTTAAATCTCTATATAAATATGATATACTATCAAAAAGCTGAGCTTTTTGAGGACTCGCATAGTTTTTCTAACGGGTAATAATTCTTAAGACAGCTGTTGTTAATGTTCATTTTTTTAATTGTCTACACATCTAGATATAAAGTTAAATTTCTATGTTAAAGCACAAATCTACAGTCGCGATAGTTTTTCAGTAAACACTATCCCACCTGAGCATTTTGTGGTACACTTTACTGAAAAACTATCACGCCTATGGATTTATGCTTTAACATATTAATTCAACTTCATACCTGAATATGTTATCTGTCAATAAATATAATTTTATAACTATTAAAAATATTATCATTAACAACTGTCCTAAAAAAATATTACCCGTTAGAAAAACTACGCTAGCCCTCACAAATCTCAGCTTTTTGCTAGTAATAATACAACAACTCAGCATTATTCTAATCTAATTGAATAAAAAAATGGAATTATTCGTGTCCATCCAGAGCAGTAATATTCCAATCTAATAGACAGAAAAATTAAAATATGATGAAATGAAATATATTAAGGAAATAAATAAAATATCCACTTCATCTCGACAAAATTGAGTAAAATGTGATCTTAAAAGAAATTCGAGTACCTTCTTAAAAACGCTATATTGGATAAAGCGGACGAAGCTTTTTTACACGATTCCAAGTTAATTGAACCTTATACCTTTTTAGAATGATATTTTATACATAAAAAAAAATAGAAATAGGGCTTTCTCGTCATTTACGATCATTTTATTACAATGTCTTAAGTAGATTATATTATATATTTTATTAACTACCACAGCCAAAATTTAAATAAAGTTTTAATATTTTGTA
This sequence comes from Boloria selene, assembly GCA_905231865.2. NCBI lineage: Eukaryota > Metazoa > Arthropoda > Insecta > Lepidoptera > Nymphalidae > Boloria > Boloria selene. The sequence goes on along the minus strand of HG993138.1, from coordinate 1,823,762 downwards.
TAAAAATTTGATACTTCTGACTTTTTTGTTTGGTAACGTTAACTTTAACTTTGGTAACTTGAAATAAATTTCTGAAATAAAGCTGCCTACTATAGGCAGCTTTATTTCAGAACTAACTAGTTAGAACTATTTTGAATATGTATAACATGGTGTAAATAAGCTGTCATATACATTTTCTCATAAGTGGCCATTTATCGGTCTTCCATTTATGCATCAATATGATCAAAGTGCGACCTTAAACCTTCGTCTTGAAACACTCTACCTATTGATGAAAAACGCATTAAAATTCGTTGCAAAGTTTAAAATTTTAAAAATTTTGTTAATACTGTTTAATAATATAAAGTATTTAAATAAGTAGATGACACGCTAGCTTCAGTTTATACCATACTTCCTGTGCCAGCGGTTGCGGGTTCGAGTCCCGTTGGGGGCATTTGTTTTATAAGCAGAAATATTTTCAGTCCAGTAATGGATGTCAATATATGTATAGTGTATCTTCTAATTAGTATCCATAACACAAGACTTCATCCCAACAATTAACAAAATTATTGGATATAAATTAAGATACGTACAATATACTCCTTATTAGTTTCAATTGGTTGCTTCTCGTGCGTCAGTTCACAAATATAACAATGTTGAAATTATCTATAACTTAATACAATTGTCTATATTTTATTATTTTCCTAAGGTCAGTTAAATCGATAATTTGTGATTTGTCTAGATCTTTTGAAAACCATGACATTATGTGATTGAGCTTATTATTCGTATTCAATAATAATATTCTTCGACTGATTCCGGTCATGGCGACCAATCTCAATGAGACTAGCCAACTGCGCAGGAGATATTATACTTCACATGTGCACTCTCTATTCCTATCACTCATACTCTGGTGGAACGAGAATTTGACACGACCAGTGAGAGCTAAGGCGCAGGACCGACGGCTTCACGTGTTCTCCGAGGTACGATGGTGAAATACCGCCAACTTCCCAACTCCGGGCTGTTACTGAGGCTTACTAAACAGAAAGACTCAATAACTACACTTGGCCCGACTCGGGACTTGAACCCAGGACCTCTCGATTTGTGGCCGTTCATGCCAGCTTCTACACCAGTAGTTTACCGTAATAACCTAGAAGTAATTCGTATAAAGTCAAAAAAATACTCTGTCCAACAATATGAACTTTAACCTCCAGTATATTCCCTTTTTTGTTTAAAAAGTTATGCTTTCTTACCTAATCTATTTCATTTACATATTTGATAACATCTAATTAAAGTTTAGAAAACTAATTGAAATTGTTCAAAAGTCATTACAATTCAGGAGTTAGAAGTGAAAAATTAGAGAACGTTAAAAAAATTTACATACATTTTATAACATTCCTACAGAACAATGAAAATATATTGTCAAAAGTACTTTTGAAATGGGGCATATTTATTACACAAATTTGTGGCGTAAATTGCTATGGTATTACTGTTTATAAATAGCCAAGATTAAGGGGAAAATGAGTTTGTGTTCTGAATTAAAAATTCATTTTAAATCATTTTTATGAGACGTTTATATGGAAGACGACCGTCGTAATAAAGTGGATATCTTATTGGCATTGCCTTTAACGCAAGCAAATGTAGGTTCGATTGCAGTACGTGGAAAGTGTAAATTTACTAACTATACTATAATACATGTGCGTTAGTATGTATTTGTAGCAATCATAGAATTAATAAATAAAAAGAGATAAAAGCGAGAGTTCACATTTCACACTATCCGTTTTAATGAATTATGCAACGTTCAATAGTTTAAAAAAGTTATTCTATATACTATAATTTTATAGTTTATATCTCTTTACCAATCAGCTATAAGCTTTGTTATCTTTAAGTCGTGCTAGCTTTGCTTCGATCAAGGTCAACCCTAGTAAAAATAAAAACAAATCTATCCCACGGAAAACGTTCATTTTCCGGGATCAAACATAATGTCGTATGTATGTCAGATATAAGAATAATAAATATTTTTTTATATTTAATATTACATCTTCATAACTCATTATTGTATTTAGGGTATTTATCACTAATCAGAATCACAAGACGACTCGCGTGCCACTTGTCGTATCAAGATAGTCTCACGTCAAAAATGTTCACGGATATGCACCAAGTTTCATTTTCATGCAATGCATATGAATCTATACTAATATTATAAAGCTGAAGAGTTTGTTTGTTCGTTCGTTTGTTTGCTTGTTTGTTTGGTTAAACGCGCTAATCTCAGGAACTTCTGGTCCGAATTGAAAAATTCTTTTTGTGATGGATAGTCCATTTATCGAGGAAGAGGCCATATTACATCACGACACGACCAATGGGAGCGGAGCATAAATGAAAAGTGTTGCAAAAATGGAAAAGGTGAGCGTTAATTTTGCGAGGTATCATACCGCGCAACTCAGAAAGAATTTTGTTTCCTATCTTTAGAACGCGTGCGAAGCCGCGGGAAAGGCTAGGATATTATAAAAAATAATTGATATTATATTTAACTTAACTTTCTTTCAGATTTGATTAATAAGTATGGATTTGATTACTAGCATATTAACAGGCAATTAAAAAATAGTTTAGTACCCCTTTCCATCTGTTTGTAAAACCATTTTCTTTTCTTTTTTCACTAAGCACGTTTCATACATAATCATATAATGTCCTAAAAATTTTCTATTTTTATAATCCAAATTCTGCCACTCAATCAACACATTTATCTAGTAAATATGTATCTTGTAAGAATCATGATCTTCAAATATTTCACAAGCAAGTTAATTCTTTAAATACGAATGTTCTTTTCATATGATAATAAAATGTATAACAAATCACGTGTACTTAATTGCAGCAAATGTCTTGAATCACTGCTGGAACGGCGCCAGGAAGAAACGTTTGAAAAATGACCATTACATTTATTTGAATTTGCAAATTATGCCGTTTTTAGTTAATGCGTTTCTATATAACAGTTGTATATTAGCGAGTATATTATACGAACCAACATAGTGCGATACCTTTACTTTCTTTACAATTATAATTTTGAAGTGAAGAGGCTGTCATTTTTATCTACTAGATAGATCTAGCGCGAGTGAAACTGCAGGTTCCGCTAGTTATACGTCTAAATCTATATTTAAAAAAAATCAATTTTATAAAATCCTTCCCTTATTTAAGCCTTCTATTATTTAAAAAAAAATCTTATAAAATCGTTAAATCAAAATTCGTTGTGCAGTTTTAGAGATCTTTAAACATACAGGGACAGTGGCAAACAGCGGGAAGCATTTTTTTTATACTATGTATGTATAAAAATATCCGCATCTTCATTAAGAGTTAGACTCTGTTAGAGATATAACATAATATTATGTATACATACTATATTTGATATAAAAAAAACTTTGAATCGAATTGGTTTATCAATATTTTTTGGAAAACCTTATTGAATTAGTGATAATTATCGATACAGAGGCCTAATAATGTATAGTTTTTAAAAATTTTGTCTGTCTGTTTTGTTTGTGAGAGCATCACAACAAAAATGATTCAAATTAAAGATGGCAGAGGGCGTTGACTCATCACTCAGTAAAACATGTCAATAAAGAAATATTTATTTATTATTTATTTAGTATTAAAGCATTATAGAAGATTTTTAATTCCCAATACGATATTAACTATAAAAGCTATTGATTCCAGAGTATTGTATTCACTCATCGTGATGTGAAAGTTTGTGAGGAAGTACATAAATACGTGCGCGTTTGTTCCTTTTGATGTTATAATGACTCAATGGAAAACTAAGTTCGAAAAAGCCAACGATAGTATTGTGTGTTATGTATTAAGTAGTACATACATATATTCTATCAACATGGCAGCAAATCTTTGAAAATGTAAAATAAAAATAAATAAAATACAATGTTGGTACATTATTACACACAGCGCCATCTAGTTCCGTGGTAAGCTATGAAGGAAGCTTGTGTTACGGATACCATATAGTTGATATACTACATATATAAGTTGCAATAGATACATAATATTATAAATATTTTTTTATTTTATTTATCAACATAGCAGCAAAGTTTTGTAAATGTGGATTCGTTTAACCTCCACTGATGATGGTGTAACAAGTAAAAAAATCTGAATACGTACCTTATATATCGTAAACGAACCGGATATCCTACGAAAAAATTCATACAAAACAAAACCTTTCTTAAAACAAAATAGGTAAATTACCTTATAGTCAAGACAATTAAAATCTGTAACTTAAATTGTATTTTTTGGAGAAATCTTACAAAAAGAATACAAGTTAATAATATTTTTTGAATTTCGTTCATATTTAAAGAATCGTGACACAAATTTCTGTTTATTTAACGCGTAACGAAATCGAGTTATCGAAGCTGCTATGAATAATACAATTTTGTCAGCAAATTACGTTTATTTTACACGATGAAATATTATTAACAGGCGACGTCTTGTAAAAACATCTAATACCTATATACATGCATAAATCAGTACATAGTATAAAACAAAGTCGCTTTCTCTGTCCCTATATCCCTATGTATGCTTAAATCTTTAAAACTACGCAACGCATTTTGATGCGGTTTCTTTAATAGATAGAGTGATTCAAGAGGAAGGTTTATATGCTAGCTATGCTAACTAGCGGATCCCGCGGCTTTGCCTGTGCTCAATCCAGGGATGAGTCCGAGCGAAGCGAGAGCGAGTCGCTAGTAAAAATATAAAGAAAGCCTGAGTACAACATTAACTGAGCACAACTAATGTATATAAAATATAGATATAATATTTTTAATACATATACGATTATGAATTATTAAAATTTTATCAGAATTTGCCCTACACTTTCAGCCTTAAAGAGTAACACATACATCTTTGTACATATGCATTGAAATGGAAACTTCACTTGCTGTAAAAACCCTTGGTTCGTGGAGTCAAAGTGCTAAGCATATAAAAAAATAAAACATTTTTATAAAAATAAAACATTTTATAAAAAAATAAAACCTTTTCTTATCGCTCTACTTGTTACAGAAGGTCTGGCTCCTTTAATTATTTTAGTTATCTTCTTTATCATAAATTCTTATAAATAAAATTATATCTACTCATAGGTACAAACTTTTGCATCTATAGTAGCTAGTGAGACTTAGATTCAAAATTTCGTACATCGAAGGTCAAAGGCCCTTGTGTTTTCTTTAACTTTTTCCGATAGATACTTACAAAATATAGTCACGTAATACATCGGTTATTGATCATTATGCGTGTATTTGCAGTGAAGAGGCTGTTCTTAAAGCAATTTAGAAAATGGAGACGATTAAACGTTCAGCTTCTATAGGGTAACTTATAAGTCAAAAATGAACTCTGATTATTTCGCCATGTCAGTCTGTCGAAGCCAAGTTAGGTACTCGAACACTGCTGTAGCTACGTAAATTTTAGTAGTAGGTACGTACTTAGATACCCTATATATAATAATTAAATAACTCAGTAGACAATTTTTTTTTAAACTATTGAAAAAGAATTAGAAAAATTCTACATAAACATGTACAAAGTTATGTCGTAAAAATTGTAAAAATCCCGTCTGACTTTTGATTGGTCGATCGGAAATTCTAAAAACAATGATATAAAAGAGCTTTTAAAGTATTAGTTGAAAAGAAATTTGTTTGAAGATTTAATTGGTAGTTTTCAAGATATACTATAAAGTGCAGTTAAAAAGTTCAAAATTATGTAAAAACTTAACAATTCTTGTCTTGAGCTTATCTTTTTAATTCCATATAAGGAAGAGGTACATAATTTTAGTGTACTCGTAGGTATATTTCTTTTTTTTATATTATGATCTTGAGTATTTCTTAGGTGCTATCGCCATCGGTCTCATAACTGATGAAACCGTGAATCTTGAACGCCCTTTTGTTGTATGGCCTGCTTCGGCTTGCCGTCAGGAGGTCGTACGTATTCTGCGACAATCCATTTAAACGGGAGAAGTTCTGTTGCTTCTTGGTAGTAGTAGGTAATAATAGCTTATCTGGTTGCCAAAATCCAAGTATACAAGTTACAAGTGGTATACAAGTAAGGTATACAAGTGGTTCACTTTATACGTTCCTCAAAAAGGTTGAAAATGTTAGAGCAGTTGTGATTAAAATAGAATACTAAATAAAAAAATCTAGTATCGATACTAAGAACTGTTACTTACAAACTAACATCCGGATCAATTATACAAATTAGTTATTCTATTTACTTGTTTTCCTCTGAATAATTTGTACGTGAAAGTTATCTATCGCGTTTGATTACACGCTCTTAGCTGGAAGGCGGCCAACTAACATGAATCACGCCTTGTGTCAATGAAACTCAAGCAGTAATAATGGACTAGCCATGTTATTTAGGGAAAGTGCCGGCCAAGACACGGGATGTATAATGATGAATCTCATTAAAATTTAGAATTCTGTAATGCACTTGTATACTTATATTATAAATAAATAGAATATAATAATAAATATATTGGGGAATTATTAAAAACAGCGCCCTCTAGTTCCGAGGTAAGCTACGAGGTTTATATTACGGATACTAGATAATTGATACATTACACATAATATGTAACGTTAAAAACATACATATTATAAATATAAACACCCATAAGTGGAGTACAATCATTCGTGATCAACAAATGAATCCCCAGCAGGACTCGAACCCGCGACCGCTGGCACAGCAAGTAAGGTCACTACAAACTAATTGTATTTTTTCTGTTTATATGCTGTAAATCTCTGGAACTACCATTTGAGTTAAATTATTTTTGGACTTTATAGCCTATTTATTCAGAACGCTATCCAGAATAAAGCCAAGCTTTAGTGTGGAGGAATTTAATATAAATAAACGCAAACAGAGCTGCGGGCAAAAGCTAATTGGTTAACTATTTTAAAATGTGAATTTTTGTTTGTGTTAGTACGTACTGCACGTTATAATAGCTGAATAAATATAAATAAATAAATAAATAAATAAATAAACAGGCTACTTTAAGTCACGTAGAAACCTAGAGGGAAGTGGTCGCAAGCTACGAGTACTAGTAACATAAATAGAAAAATGTTATTAATTTTATTAATAATATTTTTCTTAAATATTTTTAACTTACTTCCAATTCCACCCACTTTTTTATTTAATTAATGACTATAATTAATATTCTAATTAAATGTATACTAAAATGAGGCATAACAACTTATTTTCTTTCTAATTACTTTTTAGGTAAAAGGTTTGTTTCACTTTCACCCACTTTAAAACCATTTTGAAAGTAATTAATTACTTCACTCTTAGGGGTGAATTTTTCCTGACTTGGCTGAAATAAAAGAAAGATTGAGCCGTTCACAATCATAAAAAGTAATGCTTACACAGTGGTTTAAATCCCGACATTATTGATATTTCAAATTGATTACTCTTAATTGATTGACAAAGAGAGGAAAAAAGGCACTGAACTGTTTTGTCTATGTCTATTTATATAAAGACTAGCCTTTCCCGCGGCTTCGCGCGCGTTCTAAAGGCTGGAAACCAAATTTCTCCCGATTTTCCAACATTTTTCTTTGATACTCCACTCCTATTAGTCATAGCGTGTCATAACCTATAGCCTCGATAAACGGACTATCCAACACAAAAAGAATTTTTCAATTCGGACCAGTAGTTCCTGAGATTAGCGCGTTCAACCACACAAATAAACAAACTCTTCAGTTTTATAATATTAGTATAGATATTGTTATTATTCAGTCTGTAGTGTCTACTGCACGGCAAAAGCATCTGTACTCTTCTTCAATTGCTTCTTTTTTTCTATTTCTGCCATAATAAATCAGTTTCTCTGGAAGGAAACTAACTCATTCCACGCAGTCATTTCCTGTGATGAGGACTTAAAAAAGTTATTTGTTTGGCCCAAAAAGCATCTGAACATAATTTATATATTATTTTAAAAATTAATTTAATTAAAAATCAATTATGATTCATTTAAATAAAATATATTATTAATATAATATTTAATTAGAAAAAAAAGCATATAATACTAATACCAACATAATAAATTAAAATATTATAACGTACAAGATACCCTGTTCAGAGTCAGTCAAAGTTATTTCCTTAGAGAAGAAAGACACGATGTTTTGTAATTTCTGAGAAATTTTCTGTTTTCATATACCGTGATATTAATTTAAAGGCCAAGTTAATTAAGGACATCAATGGCCAACGAAATTTTTCCCTAACATTTAATTACCAAAAGGTGTCTATGAGTTTCTCAGAATCTTGTAAGGGTATTCTTACAAGTAAATTTATTTAATAAATAAGTTAAGTCCTCAGATGCCAAAGATCATTTCGCCTGTCAAATTCAGTTAAAAACTTTTAATAAATACGACAATTTAGATCCAATATTTTAAGCAAAGCTGGCAACTTCAAAATAAATTTTGAACTTCGTGGGAAATATTCGCAAAAAAATGGATCTACTAGCTAATAGTATAAATATAAATACATTTTTTTCCATATTATAATCTATTATAATTATTGTACCATTCAGTTTCTTTTGCGAAAGAATCTTCATACCTAGATCTAATATTTCTTCTTTCCAAACTGGTCTCATGACGTTCAGTAAAAAATACAATGGCTTACTTCTGAAGAAAATATTTTAAATTTGAACATTTGATAGATTTTTAATTGTCTAGTTTAGAGGGAAAGATTAAAATCGAGACATTAATGTTACATACAATAATCAAAATTAGTAAAAAAGGTGCCTTTAGGCTATCGTATTTATAATATTAACAACTAATATTAAAAAACTTTATGCTAGAATATCTGGATATAGACTAACTTCGGGCATTTTAGGTGGCCTTTCCAAACCTAGCGATATCACTAGTAGTTTTTTTAATAAATAAAAAAATATAAGAAAACGTGTCATTTCTAAGGGGACAATATGATAGAGCTATTACTTTGATGTTATCAATTTTATTGCGACCAATAAATGTCGGAGGAGCGTGAATCGAGCGTTTGGAGCAAATAAATTGTCTTTGCTCATAGAATTTTAATGTCTTGCCATCACAATAAAAAGTGTCCTAATAGTGTTATTAGATAACTTTCTTGTAATTGGAAATTTCATTAGGTGTAGATTTTGCTGTTTTAGTGTCTGCGTTAATTTGAATACTTAGTCGTTTAGAAATTATATAGATGTTTTTTAAGTTATTTTTCTTATTATAAGTTAATATAAAATCATAATGTTTAATATAAGAATAAGATGTGGTCAAATGAAGTATACACATATATTATGAAAAATATAAGTTTCAATTAGTTTCCCATTTTTTAAAAGTGGTGAGTTCTGATAAGAACTGGCGAAAGAAGCTCAGTGATATTGAAATAAATATCACACAAGTGATTCGACCCCACAGGAACTGTATATTTTCTCATGATAAAAAGTAATCTATATATGATTCCAGTCTATAATTTATATTTTATCTAGACCCTTTAGCCATTATGGCGTAATTGAATGACAAACATCCATCCATCCATCCATTCTTACTCACTAGGATTTTATCTTGCATTAAAAGTGTCTCGGTTGCTCATACGTCACTTCCAAGAGGTGTTATTTTAACCTATAAAGTAAAAGTTTATGATAGCATCCACCCTTTCCCTTTCATATTCACTTCTATTTTTGTATAACATCTGACACCATCGGTCCGTACTTTAATTATCTGCCGCGTACCGACCTCCCACTACGCGGGATATTTTGGTTATTGGACGTTTTACTCGAGGTTTTTACGGAAATACTTATATATCTTTGAATTCTTTTGTGATTCGTCTAAATTACTTTTAAGATATTGAGTATGTATGTATTCAACCCTTTTTAAAGCCCCACTGCTGGGCAATTGTCCTCTCTCAATACGAGGGGATTAGGTCATAGTCCATCACGCTGGCCTAGAGTGAATTGGCGGACTTGACAAGATCTTTAGTGCTTGTATAAATGTTTTTATCACTTGAATAGACGTTTTAAAAAAATACTTTTATGGTAAACAAAAATACGTATGTAAACTATAACAAAACGTGCATAAGAGCACTTGGTGGACTATGGCCTGATCCCCTCGTATTGAAGGCCCTTGCCCAGTACGGATATTAAAAAGGACTGAATGCGAATATTTTAAAATTTACTTAACTTAATAATAAATTATTAAAAAGTAAAGAAATTGAGCAAAATGTTAATAGTTAAAAACTTAGAAATACTAAATAATGTAAAAAGCTCATTTTCGAGCTACTTAAAGCTTCCTTTCTAACGCGTATGCACTTTTAAAGCCAACTCGAATTAAACGATGTGGAACGAAGAGTGGTGAAAATGGTCTAATTGTTTAAGTGCTGTAATTCCATTTATTTCTATTGTGGAAATTTTTAAGAAGATTATTTTTAGAGAAACCACTTTTATTTCTTAGTAAATACTTATACGGTGTATTAGAATTTGACTTAACATTTCTTTTTATGTTCCTTATTTTGTTAATTAAAATTATTAAATATGCCTGTGATATTTACACCTATATAGCTACATAAAGCAGAAGAGTTTGTTCGTTCGTATGATTGCTTAAACTTCATAATTTGATCTCTGGTAAAATTAAAAAAAAACTTTTTGGGCTTTATATCCTTTATTGAAGAAGGACTATCTTAATCGCACACGACTACGACTTACAAGAGCTGATTAATTCTACAAGATTAAACGACGCAGAGCCGCGAAAATCGATAGTAGTACATACCCTTATTTATTTACTTGTAAAAACCACATTTGTATATACAAAAACTCTTTAAAATAACATGATTAACAGAAACAACTAAACGTGTCGTATCTATATATTGTGTGTTACAAATGTACATTTCATTTGAAGTACCTTATAATTATTATATTTGGCTCAGTTGGTAGCGACCCTATTTGCTGCGCCAGAGGCCGCGGGTTCGACTCCCGCTGGGGGCATTCATTTGTTAAGCACGAATGTTTGTACCCCAGTCATGGGGTTTATATTTATAATATGTATGTATTCAAATTTTATATGTGTAGTATATCAACTATCTTGTATCCGTAACACAAGCTTCGTAGATTACCACGGTACTAGATGGCGCTGTTGTAATATTGTCCCAACATATTACAACAGATGCTATTAAAAATGTATGAAAATTTATCAAAATTTTATAATACCCTTAACTTATACATGGGTCAAACTGTAACCACTTATGACATACTGACAAATATGCACTACAATAATTTCGAAGTAATAATTCAACCCTGTTCAACCCTAATATTAGATAATGGGGGAAGACCCTGATGTAATCAGATAGTAATTTCCGTTAAGATTAGTTGTGGCTTTAGGAATTAAGGTCATCTAAATGATTTCGCCTTCTTGATAAAGGGAACCGTGTAAAAGAAAAAATATTCTCTTTTTACAGAAACATTCCAAGATAGGCTAAAGAATTTACCGAAATTACGGCTTGAGTTGTGAAGATTTAGCTGGATTGCAATATTTTTGACCGATTTTGAAAGTGTTTTTCTATTTATTTTCATCTTTTATTTAAACAATATGCCAGCCCTACCATACCTTAATCTTAAAAGTAACTTAAATTTTATTCTATGGACAAAAAGGTGTTAAAATATCCTATATCTAACGTATTTATACTTAGGCCCAATTTCACCAATGATGTCGTTATCCAAGAATAACTATGCCAGGTATAAAATTATTCGCTGCATTTACTCTCAGAATAACTCGTAGTACGTTTCACCGTTTTGTAAAGACAAAATGTTAATCCTAGTATAACTATTCTTAGATTAATGTTTTTTTTACCTGTGGCACACCTGAATGAGAATTGAATGTAAATGCAGTCAAATTAAATAGACTTGTCATTATCTCAGTACAGTATAGCATAACAGGACATTTTTAATTTAGTCGTCACTTTGAACTTATGTCAATGTGTCAGTGCTATTTTTCAAGTTAATTTCGTTTAGTTTGCTGTGTTTTTTAAAAATTATAATAAATTAAATAATAATAAATTTAATTACTAATTAATTTAATTTAATAATAAATTGTATGCTGCTGCTTTAGATAAACGAAATCTAATCATGAAATCCTTTTCATCGTAGTTGCAAAAATGCTCATTTCTTTCTTTAAACCACCTTGGACGTCTCAAAATAAAATAGTTATCTTCACTATCGCTTTCACTGTCCGATAAAATTCTTCTCAAACGCTGCATTTTAATAATATTTTCTCCTAATTTCTTCAATGTGCAAAAATATGAATCAACAGTTTACTGACATAAAATTTGACACCATTTTGATTTTATCTGAGGAATAAGCCGGTTATTCTTTCAAAATTGGCGGTATAAGAGTTACTCTCGTATAGATTTGTTATACTCAGGATAAGTAGTTGGTGAAATGAAAGCATGGTTATCTTAGAGTAAATAACAGCTTTATCCTAGGAATAAAAGTTATTCTACTTTGGTGAAATCGGGCCTTAATGTTTTAATTACACTTTTTCATGACGGTCGTACCGGACACATTCCATAAATAAATGATATTTGTCTTCAACTACTCCAAATTTTGAAAGGTAATGTGTAGATATATGTGGGTAGGTGTATTTTAATTATTATTTATGAATTAAAGTGGTAAAATCTCAATGTATAAGTAACGTTCAATTTAAATTTCTTAGAAAATATATTATACTTATATATTTACTACATATTTATTTTGTATCTTATTTTATCTATTGCGTGATTACCATTTTTTCTGTAACTAACAGTGCCCTCTAAATTAATATTGACTCATTAAATTCACTGATATATATATATACTTTAAAAACAATAGTTTGTAAATAAATAATAATATGTACGCTAAGAGGTAAGCTTTTAAATTACTGATCCAATTCTGAAACATAATTAAACAGCCTCCTTGTCTTTATTTCTTTAAATATTAAACTAGCGACTCGCCCTCGCTTCGCTCGGGCTCTTCCCTAGATTTAGCACAGGTAAAGCCGCGGGATCTGCTAGTTATGCATATAAACCTTCCTCTTGAATCACTCTATCTATTAAAAAAAACCGCATCAAAATCCGTTGCGTAGTTTTAAAGATTTAAGCGCACATAGGGATATAGGGATATAGGGACAGAAAAGGCGACTTTGTTTTATACTATGTAGTGATATATGCACTATCTTTCCTAATTTTAATTGAATTCTAAAAAGAATCAGGGTAACCTTTATATTTATTTTGCTATCGGTGGACTTTCTTAGTTATATAGAATATAAACATAAAGCGGTGAATTGGTCAATGTACTGTCTTTGATACGGGTATTGCAGCACAATCGTCACGTAAATCGATTTGATTGCAAAGCTGGTCTAAGCCGATATTCGAAAATTGCTACGATTCTCACAAATTGATGTTCCTACGTGTAAAGGATATACGAAAATATTAATAAAACACATTAAGATACATATAATCTCTACATATATACTAAACTAGCGGACCCGACAGACGTTGTCCTGTACACATAGAATTTTTGAAGTGAAACTTCTGTAGGATCGTAGTGATTTCAAACTCGATGAAACGAAAAAGTAAGTCCATAGTACCAGGCACTCAGAGACGGGGAAGAGTTAGCCTTCTGAAGAGTCAGTGACATTTCTAACTCTGTCTAACTCGTGGGTGTGACCTTCGCGCCGTCTCCCTCTCTCAACGAGCTTAGACGGGGTTATTTAGTATAAATATAAACGAGATTTAAAAATTATTATGCCAAAGAAGTTTTATTTCTGACATGTACTTTGTACACACGCACTTTTATTTTTTTATAAACTTTTGCTCCCGGTGAAATGTTTTAATAAGCATGCGCAAAACAACGTTGCCTAGCAACGACTTATTTATAATTGAATAATATGTCATTTATTGTGCAAATGTATAAATAACTAATTAATTTAAAAAATACATTTCCTAGTGGAACTAATTGAGAACCTAAACCATTGTCGGATCCACTCGAACACACACAAAATATTTCATCAAAATCGGTCCAGCTGTTTAGGAGTAGTTCAGTGACATACACACGAACAGTAGAATTATATTATATATAATAAAGAAAAGATTAGTCGAATATTGATTTTTTTTTGAAAATCGAATTGAATTAAAATATTTTTATGATACAAAGGCTAAATATAAAGATTTTAGATTTTAAGTCTGTCTGTCTGTAACCGCATTACAAGAGCCAAGTCCATAATATAAGATACTTTTTCTGAAACTATCACGTCTCTAAGAAATCAATCATCATCATCAGCCCTTTTTAACGTCCCACTGCTGGGCGCGGGCCTCCCTCAGTACGAGGGGGATCAGGCCATAGTCCACCGCGCTGGCCTAGTGCGAGTTGGCGGACTTCACATGCCTTTCGAAAACTTGTTAGGTTTTCTCAGACATGCAGGTTTCCTCACGATGTTTTCCTTCACCGTAAGACAAGTGGTAATCATGATATAAATGATTCGCACATGAAAATATCAGAGGTGCGAGACCCGGAACCCGCATCACTCGGTTATCCAAGCAACGCGTTACCGCTGAGCTACCACTGTCTTTAAGAAGAAATACTTACAGTTAAATCATATCTAGAGACGAACCCAAGCAGAGTGAGGGAGAGTCACTAGTATTCAATACTATTTTACACAAGTAAAAAAATTATTAGATTTCATACTAGTAAACTAAAAATGTTCAATAATTTTTAGTTTCATATTAAGTTATAGAAAATAGTATTTAGTTGACAACACCATTGGCTCAGTTTGTATTTGCCACGTACACCGACTTTGAAACCCTTTTCAAACTTCAATCTATAACGGTGGAATTTTATTTTTTGAAACTAACAAATAATACCTATTTACATTAATTATACTAGTTTAATAATTATAATGAAAATAATATCAAAATTTGCGAATATTGCTTAAAATACCCTAATTACAGATGAGTTATTATCTACAGATCACTTATTTTCTCTTTTTCTATCTCCTTAAGCTAATCAATGACATGTTTTAAGAATATAAATAAAAAACACTGTTCACAATATTTCTTATGCAAATCGTGCAATAAATTCTTCAAGTTAGTAAATGGAATAAAAATGAGTACTTTTTTAGTGCATATATTATCTACGATATAAAGAAGAATAAAGTTAAGGTAAAGTTTTCGCTCGTGTGTTCAGTAGAAACAGTGGATGCTTAGATGCAAAGTTGAGTATATCTCAAAAGTTCCGTACCTGAGTGAACTTACTCTTAAATTGTACTTATTTCGTAATGCACTAAATGTTTTAAGTAAAAAGCTTTGGATATAGTATATTTTATAATTTTAAGATGCTAAAATCGTCATTTTACAAAATGGCGAAACGAATTAAGTTTAGAAGTATTTTACTATTCGCCTACGACATTTTACAATCTGGCGTGTGTTAAAAAACGGGCGTCGCTGTTTGTATAACGTCTAATTATTATGGCTAAGGCACACATATATTTCAAAATAATAACTTAATTTAATAACTTTGACGACTAGTTTGCATTCATTTGTTAAGCACGAATGTTTGTTCTCCAGTCATTGATGTTTATATTTATAATAATATGTATGTATTTAAAAGTTATAATATGTATTTTATCAACTATCTGGTATCCGTAACACAAGCATCGTAGCTTACCACGGAACTGGATGGCGCTGTTGTAAGAATGTCCTAACGTATTTACTTATTAAACATTTATTTATATCTATTTACTAAATAATTGTACTAATTCATTTCAAAATTGATTTTTATTTATTACGTTTTCAAGAGCAAAATTCATTCAAAAGCAAAATTCAACAGCGTATATAATTCAGGATTAAACAAGCACATATCAAATCAAACCTTTGACATATCTGAATTGGAGCATAACTATCGAGTCGAATACTGGCTTAATACGCATTAACTAAAGTAATGGTCCATCAAAGACATCGGTACCCTACATCTTAACTATACTAAATTGAATGGATGAGGGTCAATTGTTCAACAGAAAATATCTCAAAATCATCTTTATTTCTTCGTAATACTCACTACATTCGTATCACCCTTTGTAACTAACATTGCAATACGCATATTGATTACCCAAAAGTAACCCTTATTGTATTAATAATAGTGTATATGGTGGTCTGATAGTGTTTTCTTAATAATTTTGTTGGATTACATTAATTCAGTAATTTGTGGGGTTGTTACTTTATTATGGGTTTTATTAGATCTTTTAATGAAAGGGCTGGATAAGTTATGATGTCTGATCAATGTTTATGATTATGGAACTTTTGACAGCCCCTTATTACAATTAAAATCATTTTGTTTGGATCAAATTAAGAGATTGTGAGATGACGGCTGTGGCTTCACACATGAAAACATCATAAAAGAAAACATGTATTGAAAACATTATATTCTTTTAATACAGAAAAATATAAAATTTCTGAGAATTGTATACTAACGTACGACACGTTTGGCTCAGTATGTAGTGACCCTACTTGCTGCGCCAGCGGTCGCGGGTTCGAGTCCCGCTGGGGGCATACATTTGTTTACCACTAATGTTTGTACTCCACTCATGGGTGTTTATATTTATATTTTGTATTTATTTAAAGTTATATAATATGTAGTATATAAACTATCTTGTATCCGCAACACAAGCCTCGTAGCTTAACACGGAACTAGATAGCGCTGTGTGTAATAATGTCGCAACATATTTATTTATTTAAGGATAAATGCGAGCGGGTTAAGCATAATTCGCTAATATATAAATCAAATACGTACCAATACTAGTATTCTAAACACTAGATCGACTTCAAGACAAATTTCATCTTGTTTATATACTAATTTGACTTTAAATAAACTGATTTCGGCGTTTGTCGAGCTTCACGTAATTGAACGTCGTGACTTTAGATTTCAAACTTCAAAACACTACGTGCGTAATCAGGATAGTTCGAATTATAATTTACTTGTTTAATTTTCTGTCTGTGATATTATTTACGAATGAGAATCAAAATAATTTAAATAGGTATAAATATAGAAATAAAAATAAAGTTTTCAGTTAGTCCAATCATAACGCACAGTGCGGATAATTAAATAAAGTGGGTTCAATTCAATCACGCTTTTGTGTTAATATTTAATTAAATATTTAATTTAATTTAAGTAAACTTGCATATGGACAACCATTTTATTTATCATAAGAACAGTTCAAAGCTCTCTACTTAATAAAGTGTCATTTATATTCTAGGGTAGGTATAAATTAGAAAAATAATAATTTTACAAATCAGATTGTCAGTTAAAGAGAATATAGCACATAGAATAAATAAGCGAAACAGAGAAAATAAAACTCTTAGCTGAAGTATCAGTTATATCTAAATATATAAAACCAGTATGGAGCTTCGAACTAATAAGCACTAAAGCAACGTCTAGAGTAATATTAATTTACTCAAACGTATACTGCAGGTAATATTATTCTATCCTTTGATCATATCATAAGCAGTAATAAGAACGGCTATGAAAATGAGGAATAAGCATACATCATCAACACGAGACAGAAAAGAACAACGACGTCGCATCACACGTGATGAGGGGACTTTATTTTTAAACTTCTTTGAATCACCGATAACGGCACTAATTTGATTCTAAGAAAACGGTTTTATTACTTGAACGTTTTAGTTCAGATGAGAGCATTGTTTTGGCTTCAAAAAGCAGGAGATTTTTGGTGTATTTTATTTTATTGCCACGATATATTCGCCAATGCTTAAAAATATATAAAATGTATATAAAAATAAAAAATAAATCACTTCAAGGTAAAAAAATAGAGTAAAAGCATTTAAATATTATTAAATGTTGAACGTAAAAAATTATTACAACACTAAAGGCTACATAATCATTTTGTCATATATTTTTAATATGAATATAAAAGTATTTGTTTCACAGAGCAGATTTGTCAATTCAGTGATGTACATAGATACACTACGCCAAGAGTTTTAACTTTGGTAATGAACTATCCATACTACAGTTGCACTATTAACAAAAAAAAGATTTTTTTATTACATAGCTTGTATGATTATTTTTCTTCGTATTTCACTCACGTTTGTGCGTATCATAAAAAGAATGCTAGTCAAGTATTATGTTGTGTCATAACTAAAACTGCACGCACAAAGATTTTAATATAATGCATTTTGTCCTTTTTTAATGTCTCACTGCTGGACGGACTGCATGGACTTCTTTCAATTCAAGGTTCACCGTAATGGCAAAGTCAGAAGTGCAGCTTGCCTGACTTCACATATGGCTCATAAACATCAAAGCTGCAAGACCTGAGATTTGAAACTTATTTACTAAGTAACCCAATCAAATCAAAATATTTTATTCAGCATAAAAATTGTTACAATTTCTTACTGAACGTCATGAGTCTACCATCAGTTTGGAAAGAAGAAACCTCTGACCTGAGAAGAACTGGCGAAAGAAACTCAGTGGGACTAATAATCGAGATAATCGAGGGCATTATTACTTAGAAATTATTTTTTCTGTTATATTTTTTTATTTTTACATGTCATGAGTCTACTACACTGCAAAGATTATATTGCATAGGCCAAATATAGCGCAGCAGATGTAATTTATCATCTACTCGCAAGAAACATCCGGGGATGAAAGGAAGTGACGAGATCCAATCGGCATCCGTTCTAATGTGATTTTGATTTAAACTACTAGCGATAATCCACATTTTCTTTATAAAATTATATTTACTTTTAGAAAAATGATAATTGATTCGTGTGGCAACACTGTAGCTTACATGTCATAATATAATTCTCCCAATTAATTAATTTATTTTTAATAAATTTTGTATATATTATAGCTAGTTAAGCTTAGTTTAAATAAGTGCTACTTTATTTTAAAGTATCAAAGTTATTGTGATATACGTTCCTAAAAGGATTATCCATAAAATTAAGTTGTGTTCGTCGGCTGTCATCGTACAGGTAACGAACTCAAGTTTTAAATTGAATCTTTGTCGTTGTAATTTCTTTCCTTCCTATTATCATAAATTGTTAAGTAAATTAATATAGTTATATTACATTGTTCACACCTCCTGTACACACGTTAGAAATTGTCAATATTATATTTGTTCAATTTTTTTAATAAATAAACATGATGACCCGTGGATCCAAGGCGCGCCAGGTGGAGGAGCAACTCCAGCTGACGCTCCAGGAGCTAAAGACATACAGGATTCAGTGTGAACAATTGCTTAGGGAAAGGGATGACAATGAGAAGGAATTAGAGAAGATTTTCAAAAAAAATACTGATTTGAAAAATGAAATGTCAAAAATGCATACTGAATACACTAATATAATGTATGAAAATGAAAATCTTCTCAAAATAGTCAATGGGTTTGACCAGTGCAGAGATGAGTATGAGGAAGCCCTCAAACTCAACAGTGATTTGAAACACCAACTGCATGAGGCAAATAAACAAATTGATAATCTTAAAAATGTTAACTATAGTCTAACAGCCTCTCAAACCCAATGTCTATACAATGAATTGGTTGAGAATGCACCAAACTTAGTATCCTCTGTCTCAAACTTGAAAAATAATATTAGTGTGATAGATTTGACCAGTGATGACTCGAGCACTACCATATCTATGCCGAGTAAAAATAAATTAAAAAAATATATTAAAATTAATAAACAAATAAAAAAGTATCACCAACTCATAAAAACAAAAAATATATATAAAAAGTATAACAACATTTGTAGAGAGAAAATAGCACTCAAAACAAAAATGATATCATACTGTCAAGAAATTAATATTTTAAAAAATGACTATGAGACTGATGTTAGCTCGCTGCAGTCTGAGATTGTAAATTTAAAACAAAGTTTGGAAACATTAACTTCTAAATACAATACTGCTCAGAAAGAAATTGCTGAACACATATCTGCCATGGACGACCTGGTAAAACTTAGTAATAATAATCTTGAACGTTTTGATTCATTTATTAAAAATCATAATTGTGAATGCCATCTTTCAGCCTCAGGTCCAACAGGGCAGATAGATACTAGCTTAACTAGTGAATCCCTTTCTCTGCCTGCGGTGACTCTCACTGACCTCAAATATTATAATGTACAAAAACCTGTACAGTCCATACCTATTCCTAAGGAAACAAAATATTTAAAAATTTACAGTGATGAGCTAGGAAAAGGTATGGGTGTATTATTGAATGATTTTTGTGTGGGACAGAGAGTAATCAATCATTGCATGCCCGGAGCCACTTATAATAATATAGTTAATAGCATTTTGAGTGAGACTCACTGTCCTAACACAACTATTATATTATTAATTGGGAGAAGGGGTACTGTAAACAAACATTCAATGGAAAATATTTTAAATAAATTGGAACAATTAAATATAAATAAAATTTTATTGTTTACACTACCTTATTTAGCTAAATTGCCACAGGAAAATAGGTTAAGATATGACATAAATAATTTAATGCACACATTAAGTACTTGTAAGTACTTAAATTTAAATATTAAAAAAAGTAACAAAATTGATGTTATTGACATAAATAATTTATGGAAAAATAATAATTATATGTTGACATATAGTAGGCTGAGCCTACCATATTATTTTAAACGACAGATAGCATCTGTGCTATCTTATTATATACAAACTGACATAGGCAATAATCTGGTTGCTTTGACATCTGCTCCTATTGAGCAAAATTGTATTATGACATCTTGTGATGTGGAATCCGTTCCAAATAAGAATTTAAATTAATTATTAAGACAACAGAGGATACCTCTAGCATATTAAAAAGTAATGACACCAAATCATATAAATGTCATAATAATTTAGTGAAAAATGCCCACATTTGTAAAAAATTAAATAGTGTAAACCTGGTGCACCAAAATATACAGGGCATGTTAGGCAAGGATCTTGAACTGGAGTTATGTATGAATGGCGAAAATATTCATATTTTATGTTTAACAGAACACTGGCTTTGCATTTCCCAGTCCATATTTAACTTCAGCGGTCACCAGGTAGCTAGTATGTTCAACAGAGAAAAAGCTATACGCGGTGGCTCTTTAATAATTATAAATAAACTTTTTAAGTATAAAGAACGTAAAGACATTGTGAGCCTCTATGTTGAGCAAACTATTGAACTAGCCTGCGTAGAGCTTGAGCACTTCATTGTTGTATGCGTTTACAGACCTCCTAGTGGGTTATATGAGTACTTTGAGAAAGTATTGGAAGAAGTTTTGTTAAAATTAAATATTTCTAAAAAGGGTATTATTATATGTGGGGATTTTAATATTAATTTATTAGATAATTGTAATACAAGTCTCAGATTTAAATCTATGCTTCTATCATATAACCTACATAACTTATTTACTGAACCAACTAGGATCACTGCTACCAGTGCTACATGTATAGATAACATATTTACAAACTGTAAACCAAATTCTAAAGCTATTATTAATAAGTTAAGCTCAGACCATTGTGGCCAGTTTGCTTCTTTTTCTTTTTCTTTAAATGCCAACAAAAATAATTTAAAAAAGTCTTTTATACCTATAAGTACTACACGTATGGAGAAGTTCAGAGGTAATATTGTGGCAAAACTTCCCTATTTATCCTACACTAATGACCCCAACTTCTTATATAACTCCTTATTTAAATTAGTAAAAACTGAGTTTTCTACAATATTTGCTTCTAAAACAGTCAATTCAGGGGGTCTCTTGACATTCGGTGAATGGGCAACTCCTGGCATATACAAGAGCAGGCAAAGGCTATACGAATTGTACAGTGAAAGAGCCTATAATCATAATGTATCGTTTGCTTCTTTTGTAAGTGCCTACTCAAAATTGTTTAGAAGAGTATGTTCCATGGCAAAATCATTATATATTAAAGATAAAATAAAAAATGCTAATGATAAAATCAAAATGACATGGAACATAATTGCCTGTGAAAGTGGAAAAGTCGCAGATCGCAGCTTCGATTTTAAGTTAAATATTAATGATAATTTTATTACCTCAGACCGAGAAGTTGCATCTGAGTTTGAAAAATTTTTCACTGACATTCCACTTTCAACAACGCAATCACTAAACTCGTCTCCCGACATTGCCGAACTTTTGTTAAAGAAAAACGTCAAAGAATGTAATGTTATATTTAAATTTAAACAAGTAAACCCCAAAGATATAATGGTAGCTTTCAGAAGCCTGGACGTCAAGAAAACAGCTGATCTATGGGGTATATCTGTAAAAGTTATTAGCTCGGTAATAGATGTTGTTGCACCTTACCTAGCTACTATATTTAATGGCTGTATAAAACATGGTGTGTTCCCTGATCTAATGAAACACAGTAAAGTTATCCCTATTTTTAAATCAGGTAGTACCCTAGACCCTAATAATTTTAGACCTATTTCGGTACTCCCAACATTTAGTAAAATTTTTGAAAAAATTATACTCGGGCAAATGTTATTGCATTTTAATGCACACAATCTACTTCATAAGAAACAGTTTGGTTTTACGAAAGGTCGCTCCACAGCAGATGCTAGTGTTGAGTTAGTTAAAAATATTTTTGAGGCTTGGGAGAGGTCACAGGATGCTCTTGGGATATTCTGTGACTTATCCAAGGCCTTCGATTGTGTGCATCATGAGACATTGAACAGGAAACTACATCACTATGGAATTAGAAATAAGGCACTCAGCCTCCTGAATTCCTATTTGAGTAATAGAATTCAGAGGGTTGATGTAAATGGTAAGAGATCTCCTGGGGCTCCGTTAGATATGGGTGTTCCACAAGGCTCTATTCTTGGTCCATTTCTCTTCCTAATTTACATAAATGATTTGCCATTCTTTGTACAGGACAAACATGAGATAGTATTGTTTGCAGATGACACTTCACTTATTTTTAAGGTGAAACGTAATTTACTAATGTACGACGATGTAAACGATGCTCTCTCAAAGGTTGTCTATTGGTTTGATTCGAATAATTTATTATTAAATAACCAAAAAACTAAATTAATTAAATTTACAACACCTAATGTTAAACTTGTTGATAATGGTGTAGTATTGGGAGGGGAAATGTTAAAACCAATAACATCAACTAAATTCCTAGGCATTATCATAGATTCGAAATTGCAGTGGAATCTCCATATTGAGGGGCTAGCAAAAAGGCTCAGCTCTGCAGCGTTCGCGGTAAAAAAAATTAGACTTATTACAGACGTAGATACAGCTCGTATAGTATATTTTAGTTATTTTCATAGTGTTATGTCCTATGGAATCTTATTATGGGGAAATGCTTCTACTGTTAATACTATTTTTGTCCTGCAGAAAAGAGCTATTCGTGCTATTTATAGTTTAGGCCCTAGAATATCATTAAGAGAAAAGTTTAAAGAAATTAAAATATTGACTGTTGCTTCTCAATACGTGTACGAAAATGTTATGTATGTTCATAAAAATATACACGAATTTCCCAAGAATTGCGACATGCATAGCATTAATACTAGGAGCAAACATAAACTTGTAATGCCTGTAACTCGCTTACGCCGAGTTAGTAATTCTTTTTATGGACAATGTATACGCCTATACAACAGGATCCCAGAAAACGTTCAAAAAGCTTCTATTGCCAAATTTAAAAAAATTGTGAAGGAACGTTTGTGTACTAAGGGTTATTATACGATTAACGATTTTTTAGAAGACAGTACGCCTTGGGAATGATGTGATCGCCGCCAGGCTATTTCAACATATAGAATTATTGTAAATATGCAATTTAATTTAAAAAAAAAAGAATGAGATTAAGATAAAAAAACATTAGTCCCGCTGAGTTTCTTTCGCCAGTTCTTCTCAGGTCAGAGGTTTCTTCTTTCCGAACTGGTGGTAGACTCATGACGTTCAGTAAGAAATTGTAACAATTTTTATGCTGAATAAAATATTTTGATTTGATTTGATTTGATTTGAAACGAAAATAAGTTAAGTATTATTGAATAAAGCACAATTATAACTAAGTGCAAGTTTATATTGTTGTTGAAAATAATAAATATTACTTATTTATTTATGTTTATTTGAATGCAAGAATGTCTCGAACTTTAAGTATTCAACTTCTGGAATTGAATAGTAGTTTTTGCTTGTTCATATCATTTATCATCAAACTTTAACCGAACTTCATAAAAATATTAGATTCGTCTTACAAATACATTTATTAGTAAAATTCACAAAAATATACAAAAAAGCAGCTTAAATATAAAATATTAAATCCTTGGAAAAGATGATTATGTAACAGTATATTTAGTTTCATAAAGCGAAATCTTAGAAGATACTTAGTAAAGACCTAGTTTCATCAAAACTTTATATTAATAAAGTTTTCTATTTGAAATAAAATGAATTTTCAAAACTAGTCTCGAGATAAGAGTAACATCGGCGAACTATTTTACCTTTGCTACGCTAATTTTATAAATATAAAAGTAGGTACATACTTTTAAAAATTTGTATTTAACTGCTCTTGATATTTTGCTCACACGTATAAAATGTACTAACTAATTTATCCTATATCTGTAGTCTATTTACACTCAAAATTTTATCAAAATACGTTTAGCAGCTTTCTCGTGATAGCTAAGAAATATCCAAACATGACACAATAAAGAGAAAAGTAGTGATCAACGCTTATTGCATTTAAAGCCACATTGAATTCAACTTTTAATTTTTTGCAGTATACAATATTCGAAATATCGATGGCTCCTACGTACATAGGCCTAAGTGAAAAAACTAAACTTTACAGGAGGAGAGTTTAAAGCTGCCAGAACTACATTTTGGGTCACATCTTTTTAACTACTAAACCGATTTTTATGTAATTTCGCAGCAAGTGGTAACGAATGGTGTAGTTTATATGTATATAATTATTTTTTGTGTATTTCTTATATATTTTAAGAATTTGCATATTCGTCTTTTTACTTCGTTGGTTTCTTACGATTTCGATTTTATTGTTCAACGTAAACAGGCTCAAGTGACTTTCAGCCTTTTTACAAGTATCAACCCTAACTAATGTTTCAATACAATATTGCTTTTATTTTAAATATATATCAAATTCTAAAAATATTTCAAGCTATAAACATTAACGGTCAGTCTGAAAATTATATCTAACTTGGCGTGATTTCATTTTAAAGCTTGTACGTCTATATACAGCGTGCAAGTAACTGTTAGGTCTTTTTACCGTCTATCAATGTCAAAAATAAAATATTTTAGAAAAACCAATTTGGTAATTTGGTAATTGGTTCTATGTGAATTTGGTAAATCTAGTATCACAATCATCAATGTTCTCAAAAAATATGTGCGTATGTAACATTTATTTTTAATTTTAAAATAAATAATTATTTTGATTATTATTTGAAACATGGTATAATTTAAACACATTATGTTTCAGTATTAACAAAATAGGGAGTAGATTTTAAATTTGAAATAAAAATATTTTATGAAGTATGAACAGCTATTTTGATAATATCACAATCAACAATCCAATGGAGTGACAGTAATGTCTCGTCTTTTAATCCTTGTAATTTCATAAAAGTCAAAAGCTGCCAAATTGTACACTTTAAATTATTTCATTAAGGTCCAATTTCACCAATGATGTCGTTATCCAAGAATAACTATGCCAGGTATAAAATTATTCGCTGCATTTACTCTCAGAATAACTCGTAGTACGTTTCACAGCTTTGTAAAGACAAAATGTTAATCCTAGTATAACTATTCTTAGATTAATGTTTTTTTTTTACCTGTGGCACATTGAATGAGAATTGAATGTAAATGCAGTCAAATTAAATAGACTTGTCATTATCTCAGTACAGTATAGCATAACAGGACATTTTTAATTTAGTCGTCACTTTGAACTTATGTCAATGTGTCAGTGCTATTTTTCAAGTTAATTTCGTTTAGTTTGCTATGTGTTTTTTTAAAAATTATAATAAATTAAATAATAATAAATTTAATTAATAATTAATTTAATTTAATAATAAATTGTATGCTGCTGCTTTAGATAAACGAAATCTTATCATGAAATCCTTTTCATCATAGTTGCAAAAATGCTCATTTCTTTCTTTAAACCACCTTGGACGTCTCAAAATAAAATAGTTATCTTCACTATCGCTTTCACTGTCCGATAAAATTCTTCTCAAACGCTGCATTTTAATAATATTTTCTCCTAATTACAATTCAATGTGCAAAAATATGAATCAACAGTTTACTGACATAAAATTTGACACCATTTTGATTTTATCTGAGGAATAAGCCGGTTATTCTTTCAAAATTGGCGGTATAAGAGTTACTCTCGTATAGCTTTGTTATACACAGGATAAGTAGTTGGTGAAATTGAAAGCATGGTTATCTTAGAGTAAATAACAGCTTTATCCTAGGGATAAAAGTTATTCTACTTTGGTGAAATCGGGCCTAAGTAATAAATAAGTAGTAGTATAATTAAATAAGTTCAATCTCCTTGGAGACAATATAAGATTTAGGGCCGGTTATGATTTTGCATATCGTAAAGCTAAAAAAAACTTGGTACGGCTAAGTGCAGCTCGTTTTTCATCTTTAGTCTTCAATGAACGAGCTTAATTTTTATTGCTTATATGTATGTCGTATATGCCAATTTCATATCTTAAATCGGTTCAGGTAAATTTTTAAAAACATGGCATGTGTCACATATATCTTTTTTTCAAATTTGTTTATAGCGATCTAAGTTCAATCTCATTGACAATGTCTCGATATTGTCGCATCGATCCACGCCTTGTTGGATACTTATTTGGATTAAAACATTCTTTATAAATATCGTATACAAGCATCTAAATGTGAACAATCCATCCAAATACACTTTGCTGGAATCCTTTCGACAGTAGTGAAATTCTACAGGGACATAACTTCACATCCATCACGCTCTCGATTATAGCGCCAATAGTAACTAGTACAGGCTGATTTTTGTGATGACCTTTATGATTAGTGGATGCCAAAAAAATATTGTTTTACAAACTCGAGTTTTCTTCTCGTTATGTATTTCATATGCAGTGTTATTGTAGCTGTCTAGTACAGGTAAATAATAAATATAAGTAAATGAACATGCGATGAGAGTGGGAGTAACTGTTGTACGTTTGTTAGTTTTCTGAATATATCTCGTTAAAATACCGTGGGGTATTGTGTGTAGTGCTTTAAATGGTCACCAATAGGCCAAAATTGTGTGATTGCGCCGAATGATTTTGCATAAGTTTTTCAAGCGTTTACGTTTTATATTATCTCAGTCTTATTTTTCCAATGTCCTTTCTTTTAATAAATCTTGGTTCAAACATGGCTGGTTCAATAACTGATGGAATAGATCGCTAGATACGATAGTATCCAGATTTTTATATAGATAACCATCAATAGGTTCGGTTAGCTCTGGTTACGGAATTAGTGTAATTTTTAATGGTCCTTGTTTGCTGTAAATGTGTAATTGCAAAAATATCAAAAAATAAATTTTCGTGTGCATATTCCGCACCAGATGGAAGAAGAGACACTTCAAAATATATAAAGCTATGGGTCCTACATACCAGACCTCTCGTCACGTGTTACCGCTGTCTGAAAATGCCACTATGAACAGAAAAAAGTGCACATTATCTGATCTAAGAAACCCTCACAAAATAACCCAATTAAGACATGAAAGAAGTGTTTACAATGCAAGTCATTAAAAAACTGTTCCCTTACAAAACGTCTGTCTGCACTTACGCCATAGTAGGTTATTAAGTCAATAGTAAAAATGAACTAATAAAAGAACTGTCATAATATACAAATCTATATTTCTAGCCGTTATGGATAAAAAAAATCTTAATTAGTTTTCATCACATACAAAAAATAACATATCTTAAAATTAGGCGAACATGATTTACGAAAAACCGAATCACGTAAAAAGCCATATGTGATATTTCGCCTTTATACAAGGTTTTGGGTAAACTAACATTGATAAGAAAATAATTTTACAATAACTAAATAATTATTACTTCAGTAGTGCAATATATATAGAGATAATAAATACTCGACAAATACCGAGTATAAGGACTGAAGTGGTACCTCCGCCCCATCACCGCGCGCCAGACGCCATCACTCGACGCAGTAAATGAACCAAACGTCCGATCGGGCTTTGTACACGGTCGTTCAGTGTACATACGCCTATTTGGAAAAATTTTTATTTTTGATCTATTACAAAAAAAAATTTTTTTCCTTTTTGATGTCATAGAATAGGACACAAGGAACTCATTGCACTAATAATTGGAAAAAGGCTTAAGCGGCAGTTTCGCCCATGTACGTAGGAGCCATCGATATGTAAATATATCATTCTCACTCTAAAACATATGTCAGCAAAAAATGTCGTCGAGCCGAAAATTCACTTGCATTTATGGATAATTTTTTTCGACTGTCGCTGAGTAAAATTTATCAAACATCTTGCCTGAAAAGAATTCGTAATTTATTAAGATTTCACCATCCTGATGTGGATTTTAAATTAAATGAGAAGATTAATTTAGATCTACAGAAATATCTTTGAAGTAAAAATGTTCACTAGACAATGTAAAACACAGATGTATTTACAGTTTTAAGTTCTTAAACATTTTTTTTAGGTTTATTTCACTCATTCTTTGTAAAAATATAAAAAAAATATATATAAAATAGTAATTATAAAATATGTGTGTATAATGTACAATTGTATTGAACAAAATCAATTCAATCCCAAGGAAAACACATATTTTTGGTATATAATGTAGCCTATGTGTTATTTCAGACAATAATCTATTATTGTGCTAAGGTTCATCCAGATCCGTTCAGCAGTTTTCGCGTGATTGAGTAACAAACATCCATATAGCTACAGTTATTATAATAATTATTAGTAAGAAGTAAGGATTATTTTTATACTACAGTCTGTTTATATACGTATATATTACAGTGAATATTATGCATTCACTTTAATTTTCTTTTATTTCAACTGCAATAGCTTTCTTAATGAGCATCCAAGTTTACTTCAAGCATTATGACACTTCAAAAAGAATATTAAGAACCATTTTCTTAAAAGCATTCTTATTTCTTAAATTCACCGAATAAATGTGAACCAAGAGATTCACGCATATTCATTTATAAGCCTGGCTAGTAGAAGAGCACTCAGCCCACCGATTTACTGAGTTCATTGAACGTTTACTTAATACACATAATATTTATAGGCAAATGTAAAACAGTACAGTATATTATTTTTCTACTTGTCAGCTGATTTTCTTTTTTTAGTTACTATTGATAAGATTTAGGGTTAACATTAAAAGTAGTATTTTTTATGTATATATATAAGTGAATTCTATTCAAAGACAAATAGACAGACAATCAAAATCAAATGTGTGGCAAAATCTCTATAAGCAATATCTTCCACGCTTCCTTAATTGGACATAAAAGTAATTACAGAAATAGTAGGCGGCGTACTTTTTACACATACAACTATATCCTAAATATACACCTAAAATATTTATACATACATATTTACAAACATACATAAATACTCACAAATATACATACATAAACGTCAATCAGACAACAAATCCTTAGATTTTCAATGTATAGAACTACTATGCAAACACTTGTAAACTGGCTTATTTTCGCACCTCCGCTCGTGTAGAACGAAAATAGAAATAGAATTCATTCTCACTTTTATCATCAGCAAAAAACATCTAGCCTACAAGCTTTTCACCTTCAATCCCACGGGATCTTTTTTCTTTGTAAATATAAAATGTATTTAACGCCATTCTCTCTACGTCTGGTAAGCCGCTCGAGACATTAGCGAGTATAAAGTATTTTGTAATAGTTCTTTTATATCTTTCAAATTACAGATAATAAATAATAATAATAATAAATATGTTGGGACATTATTACACACAGCGCCATCTTGTTCCGTGGTAAGAAGCTTGTGTTACGGATACCAGATAGTTGAAATACAACATATATATAAGTTTAAATACATACATATTATAAATATAAACACCCATGACTGGAGTACAAACATAAGAGTTTTTAACAAATGTATGCCCCCAGCGGGACTCGAACCCGCGACCGCTGACACGAGAAAGTAGGGTCACTACAAACTGCGCAAAACGTGACTTCAATATAACACTAGATATGCAATACTATAATATTTCATATTGTAATAACAATTAAAGATAAATAATAATTGATTCATATATGTAAATATGTTGTAGGTACTAGCGACTCGCATTCGCTTTGCTTAAGTTCGACCCTAGCTGCGTTTTAACGCTTCGTATATATTTCTCAAGAAAAAAAAATCAGACAATAACAACTAACTACTAACTAACTACTCTAAGTACTAAGTACTCTTTTCGGATTTAGTCGCGAATTTATTATGATTTTTGGTTCCCGAAGTTTCGTCGTAAATATCATAATAAATCCGCGACAGAATCCGAAAGTATAATTTCATTTATAATGACAAGTATTCGCGTAAACCTATGAAAGTATTACTATACTATATGTTGAACCTGGTAACTAACTGTCATTATACCAAATATCATTAAAATTTGCTCAGTTTTCTCGTAATGCCTGATAGACAGACTGACAAAAATTCATAAATACTATATTTCGGCCTCTGCATCATAATTACTATTTGTATCAGATTTTCCAAAGAATATTTGAATCAATTACACTTTTATTTTTGTATAGATTTGAAAACTATATTGATCATCTGAAAGGGCGAAATAAGCACATTAAAGAAATTTTGACTAAAATAAAACCTTATAATTGTATTATTTAAATTCCGTATACATGAACTAATTAGTAAATAGCATTGAGGCAACAGCTTAAAGATGCTTGGTATTCAATTGACGGCTTGACTTTAAAAGGAATAAAGAGAAGACCGTTGACTGGCAAATTAACTTTTATTTTGTGAAAAAATGTATACTTGTTTCTAATGTATAACTAGCGACTCACTCTCGCTTCGTTTGGGTTCGTCAATAGGTTTAGCGTCAGCGAAGCCATGGGTTCCGCTAGTTAAAATAAATAAAATTTCCACCTCCTATTTTTTTTAAGTTGGTTAAAAAGTAGCCTAAGTTACACCTTATAATATTAGCTATCTGCGAGTGAAAGTCCTGTCAAAATCGGTTCAGCAGTTTCAGAGATTAGCCTGAACAGACAGACAAAAATTTATTATTTGGTTTTTTGTTGCTAGTATCGTATATACTTTCATATGCGTGTAGTGAAAAGCTGTTAATTTGAAATTAAAAACAGACACTCCAATTTTATTTATATGTATATATGTATAGATAACAATACGTTTTAACTACTAGAATAATTTTCTCATAAATTAGATACTTTCCTTCAGTAAAAAGTATGTTGAAATGAAAAACCAGCTATTATTATACCAAATTTCATCAAAATCTCTCCAGTGGTTTCCGCGTGATCCAGTGATAGATAGACAGACAAAAATTCTAAAATCTACATATATAGCCTTTGTATTTAACAATATAATGACTATTTTACTAAGATTTTCTAAGAAATATTCAGATTCGACTAATAATTTTATTTTTTTAGGTATAGAAGTTGGGGTGTTTGTAAATTACTTATTACTTTCTTGTAAATTTGGACCTTAAATAAATATGATTTTATCCTTTGAAGTAGATTTTTTATTTTATATGAAAAACCCTTTCTCAAATAACCCATTAATTAAAAACGGATTATGAAAATTGATCCAACAATAGGCGAATATCTCGTATCATACAAAAATACAAAAGCATTGAAAAACTCTTTCTAAGACCATCACAATACTCTATAGAAAATCATATTATATGGTATTCTAAGCCTAAACAAGCGAGATCATTTTTAACCGACTTCAAAAAAGGAGGAGGTTATTACATTTCAATTTGTACACACTTGTTTGTCGACAATGTATTACTACTAATGTACGAGAATTGTAGGAGTATAATATTTTTTTCAATATCACAAACAGATCGACAAATTCTTTATAATCGATACGACATCTTACAATTTCAATATTCAAGAATCAAAATGATTATTATTTTTAACTGAATGAATATGAAAATATATGCAGTATATATATAAAAACACATTTATATCAATTATGTCTGTCTATCTGTTCATAATCTCTGAAATGGTTGAACCAATTATGGCGAAATTTTTACCATAGCTTATTTGCCATAGCTTAAGTTATTAAGAGTAACTTAAGCTTCTTTAAGTTTAGGGTTCCGCTAAGTAAATTAACATGTATGTAGAGACGAACTTGAGCAAGCAAGGGTGAGACATTAGTAATTATCTAAACATCTATGTATACATATAAATAAAATTGGAGTGCCTGCTTTTAATTTTAAATTCACAGCTTTTCACTAAATGGTATATAGAAGTATATGTAACAATACTAGCAACAAAATAACAATTTTTAATTTTTTTTGTCTGTCTAACTGTCTGTCTGTCTGTTTGTTCCGGATAATCTCTAAAATGGCTGGACTGATTTCGACGATACTTTCACTTGCAGATAGCTAATGTTATAAGGCGTAACTTAGGATACTTTTTAACCGTTCAAAAAAGAAGGAGGTTATATTTTAGAAATTTTATTTATTTTAACTAGCAGAACCCGTAGCTGGAACCTTGTGACGAACCCGAGTGAAGCGAGAGTGACTCGCTAGTATATTATACAAAAGCAAAAACTTCAAAAATAAAAAATGCGGCTATAAGAGCTAGACCTTTTCCATCCCTTTGCTTTTAGAGACAATGAGAGCTATACGAAATACATTATATTTAGCGATAAGCCGCCAATCTTATGATTTATTCATATAGCCTTTCTACGAAAAGAATGCTCCAAAATAATATACGGAGAAAGTATTTAGATTATCGAAAAATACTACCATAAAAGTGTAATGGAGTTTTTAGCTTCTTACAAAATATATAATGTTTTAAGATTAAAGCACGTATGATTGGGTTATATGCCTCAGCCGAGAATCGAAGTGAGCTAACCAAGTGTAGGATAAACCAAGTTTAGGGTTAAGAATTAAGAATAAATGAATTTAACATATACCTAATTAAAATAAACAAACTCTACGCAAATCAGGTAGATTTTATTACGGATACAAGATAGTATGACACTATGCGCATTTACCTAACGTTATATATACATAATATAAATAAACATCCATTACTGGAGTGCACATATTTGTGGTCAAGTTAATGCCCCAGCGGGACCCGAACTCGCGACCTAAAATATAAGGTTCCATTGCGGTTTTGCTTTTCAAATCACTCTACGCGAGTGAAGAACATACAGAAAAGCATACACAATAAAACATAACTTATGAATTTAGTCATTAATTTTACATTTCGTAATTATTATTTGAAGCATACATTAGCTTTCTATTATAATTATATCAGAAATATTTAACTTGTTCGGTTTATGTGTTCTGTAAAACATGTAAAAGGAATTTATAATATCACAAGGGGCTTACCCTCAATTCGTTAGGGCTCTTCCTTTGGTAAGTTTTCTTAATGTGAAAGATAGATTCTTTTACATTCTTTACTTGAGAAATGATTCAATCCGTATACAAACTTTCCATCCCCAATTCAATTCAATTCTTTTAGGGATGATTTCCAGCATGAAAAACCTATGTTCAAGATCTCAAACTATTTTCATATAAAATTTCATCTAAATCGGTTTAGCGGATTTTTCGTTTATCCATTACAAACAAACCAACTTTTTCTCTTTATAATACTAGAATAGAAATAGATAATAGTATTTGTAACAACAGTAGGATGTTAGATTTATTTATTGAATATTGCACTTGTGCTCTGGACTAATTCTAAATAAGTAGATAACAATAATTAACTATTATTAGAAATGGACACTACTGGGGTTCATAAAAATAAGTTATGAAAATTTGTATCGTGTAAGCTAGAGAATATAATCATTATATAAATAGGCAATGACTTTCTCAATCGAAATTCTTTTTATTTGACTTTGAGCTTTGCAATTATGAAAAAAAATATTACAATCGAAACAGAATAATTATTGAACATTACAATGTTAATTACTAATTTAGCGTAGAAAATAATTAGAAGAAATAAGAAAATGTGACTTCGACTAACAAATATTTATCATTTTCAGAAAATAAAAAGAAAGTTATCCACAATATGTTATAAACATAACACAAGGCAAAGAAAGATATGAAAGAGAGAGCATTTAACCGAAAAATGAAAATGTTTAGAGATATAATAATACTAGCTTTTCCCGCGGCTTTGCGCGCGTTCTAAAAGCTGGAAACCAAATAAATCCCGTTTTTGCAACATTTTTCATTGATGATCCGCTCCTATTGTTTGTAGCGTTATGTAATATAACCTATAGCCTTCCTCGATAAACGGACTATCCAACACAAACAGAAGTTTTCAATTCGGACCGGTCGTTCCTAAGATTAGCGCGCTCAACCAAACAAACAAACTCTTCAAATTTATAATATTAGTATAGATAATATAGTAACTAACAAATCTATCAATACAAAAATATAAATTCCACTTAGATGAAGTCAAATGGTCCAGGCAAGTTAATATTGCCACGGTAGTTTCATAGAAAATTACTTCAAATTTAGCATCGAGTCAGCCAAACGTTCAAGTTTGTAAAAGTTCGGCAACGTTTCCCAAAGTTGTGGAACACTTGCATTCTCTGAATTGCATAATATATGTCAGTATAAAAGTGTCTGTCGAATTGTTCTGGCTCATAGTTTTTATTGCTACTGTAAAATTTTCACGAGATTTGGATTTATGGGTGCTGTTTTAGTTATTGCAGATTGGACGCGGGATGGGAAATTATACGCAATGGTTGCGGGCAACATTTCGGATTAATGTGTGTCATTTTTTATGCAATTTCTCTTAAACTTGATGGGTATAAAAATGTTTTTATATGAATGAATTTGCGTGTTGCAGTTAAACGGGATTTTATTTTTGTTAATGTATTTCAGTCAAGTTGTCAACTATTTCCCATGTTATGGCGGTGGTTATGGCACTACCTTCCTTTGAAGTTTATCGATCATTAAACTAACTTGTATATTAGATATTGCAACTAATAATGAACTTTCACGAACAGGTTGAGTTTTTCAGAAAAGATTTTCTCCTTCTGTAATTAACCTGAAGAAGAATTCCACACATCACAATTCAAGCTTCTTCATTTCCATCATAACTATATTTACATCGTTTTGATTCGATTTAGAACTTAATGACTCTCAATTTTTACAATTTTTTTATTAAGTTCCTATACAATGCATGATCAGACAGACGCCAGAATGAACATATTTTATATAATTAATTGGTTAGTTTATAAGACTATTCAGAAATGCGGTTAGTGCAAAGATAATAGCGCGTGACGTGATTGATGCGAGGCATCGTTATTCTACTCTCAATACTTACGAGTATGCTCTATGTCATCGATCATGCTGCTAATTAGTTTACCCTACTGTGCTTTAATGGGGATTTGTTAAGATTTTTTTCATTTTTTATGGAAAAAATATGGTTTGAATTATAAAAAGCTTTAAGTTATACTTTTTTTTTGGTATAGAAGCTATGAAAATCTTTATCTGAGTAGAAGTGAGTTCGTTGTGAAGTCAACATTTACACATAATATCTAATCTAATATGCGTCAGACAGTGGTAGCCCAGCGGTACGCGTTGCTTGGATAACCGAGTGATGCGGGTTCAAATCCGGGTCTCGCACCTCTGATATTTTCATGTGCGAATCATTTATATCATGATTACCACTTGTCTTACGGTGAAGGAAAACATCGTGAGGAAACCTGCATGTCTGAGAAAACTTAACAAGTTTTCGAAAGTCATGTGAAGTCCGCCAACTCGCACTAGGCCAGCGCGGTGGACTATGGCCTGATCCTCCTCGTACTGAGGGAGGCCCGTGCCCAGCAGTGAGAGTGGACGTTAAAAAGGGCTGATGATGATCTAATATGCAATTCATGCAGAATGGGAAAATGAGTGAAGCGGGTTCAAATCCCGGGTCTCGTACGTATTTTCACGTGTGGATTATTTTCAATGTCTGAGAGAACCTAACAAGTTTTCAGTACGTGTGAAGTACCTCGTATTGAAGGGAGGTTCGCGACCACTGTGAAAAGGAGGACTTTAATACAAACTTGCGAGGGACCTTAGACCCCCTTAACCCGGCCCTGTCGCAAAATCCGTTCTCAGCAGACGTCTATTACTGCCCTGCCAATTTCATCTTTATACATCAAGCGTTTTTGATATCGTGACAATTGTCTGACCTTTCGCTTTTATATAGATTAAAATCACGCATTAAAATTGTTACAAATAAAAAATAACATGTTAAACTCATCCGAACCGAGGAGTTAGGATATGATAATTATTTCGGTGCCCTAATTTAAAAAGCAATTAGACCTTCTGCTCTGTTTTCCGTGATAAAATTTAGAAAATATTAACCAGCTAAAATTGTCCACTGAACAGTTCTTATGCGAGATGTTATTGTTGTATAAATTTGAAGCTTTTTATTTACCGATTTTTTATATCAAACACTTAAAACATTATTATTTATTGAGCGGTTATTAAGTCTAGTAAAAAGTAAATAAATATAGTTCATAAAAGAAAATAAAATATTTGCAATTCGCATTTGTAAATATTCAGCGAAATTCCAAACATTAGTTTGCTGTCATAAAATTGCATCAAACATTTCATAATAAATAGGAATAAAGCCATAGGCTATAAAAGTAACGACGCCATAATATAATACAAATGGATACGACGAGAGTGTTATAAACTAGATCAGTGGAAATATCACCATAGATTTATTTATTATTGTACACACTCTATATTTTAATTCTAGTAAGTGGTAGGTTAGGTTAGGTTAGGTTAGGTTACTTTCGGTGGTAGTAGATTCGATGCTCACGTATAGCCAGTTTAAACTTAAAATACATTTAATTATAGAATAATATTTATACTTCAACTGACTCAATGGTATAGTGACTAGCAAGTACGCAGTCTCTGTATGAGCAAGTTGAAGAAAATAGAAAAGGATTAATTGAAAAATAACGCCTAATAGTTAATACTATATATCCTGGTTCGTTATGGTTAAGCGAGTACTTCTTTAATAGACATAATGTCAGTTAATTTTTAGATGTAGATAACGATAACGATACATAATATGAATATCATACAACTTTTATAAATGGCGAAAGTAAAACAAATAACTTGTCTGTCTGTCTGTTCGTTTTTGATAATCTCTGAAATGAATGGACTGATTTTGAGGAAAATTTTACTGACAGATAGCTTAAGCTTCTTTTATTTCAAAATGAGAATTATTAGGGTTCCAAAAAAGGTACCAACCCGAGCGAAGCGAGAGTGCTAAATTCCAAAGATGAACAGACAATCTGTTAAATAAAAATTACCTTACCAAGAAAACGTAAAAAACTGTATATTCAATGAAAATAGACTGACATAAGTATGAAAATGGACGTAAGTGGTAATGGTTTTTGTACTCGTAAGTATCAAATTAACGTAATCTGTTAAGAGCCTTCTTTTGCTTCGTTGAGTAAATAGACCACTTGCGTTAATTACGTTAATAAACTTAAGCGAAGTCGGCGTCAATCTTAAATCATTTAACATTTAATGAAATAAGCTTTAAATAATTTAACAGGAAAACTACAGTTTTTGATTAGTTTAAGGATAATGAGAACGAAATAATTAATAAGGTGGTTTAGAATAAAATTATCTTTTCGAAATTCATCGTAGGTTTTATCAGTTTTATTCATCGATCAATAATCGATGGTTTTAGTTATTGGTTTTAAAATTTTATCGTTACATATAAATAAAAATGAAGTGTCTGTTTTTAATTTGGAATTAACGACTTTTCACAAAATGCATATGAAAGTTTATATGGTACCTACTTACACCAAAAAATCAACGTTTAAAATTTTTGTTTGTCTGTCTGTTTGTCCCGGCTAATCTATGAAACAGCTGGACTGGTTTTTATGAGACTTTCACTCGTAGATAGCTTATATTATAAGAAGTAACTTAGGCTACTTTTGTTTTATTAGAAAATTATAAAAATTGTTTAAGTTATTTTAACTTACGCCCAGCGAAGCGGGCCGAATTTGCTTGTTAGAAAAGCTAGGCAAAATATAGAAGCAACAAATTTGGAGAAGGTAATTAAGGAAATAAGAACAACGCAAAAAGATTATCCCACATCACATTAAGAAGACTTGAGAGAGCATCAGCACTCAACAACTAACAGCAATGCTCTTAAAGCTCCCAACAGAACTATGGCTCATCTAGCCTGAATTCAATAATTTCACAAACCTTAATTTTTAACAATGATATTCCTATACTAAACTAAAAAACCATAGAAGGTTGTTTAATGACCATGACTGGAGAACAAACTTTCGTGCTCAACAAATGAATGCCCCCAGCGGGACTCGAGCCCGCGACCGCTGGCGCAGAAGGTAGGGTCACTACCAACTGAGCCAAACGTGTCGTCAAATTAACATTATTAAGTGCATTATTTTTCAGTTTAGCTTTAGTTCATAAGTTTATAATTTAGTTAACATGAAATAATAATGAATATACTAAAAAAATATATAAAACACCATATTCAATGTTACCTACATTGAGTACGGTAACGTATGTAAATTACTTAATTGCTATCTCTAAATTAGGAAAAAGATAAAATGAACATTCATCATAATTTCAGACTACCCTGAATAAATGTTTGTGGCAAAATATTTTTTAAATTAATGATAATGGATGTGTAGGATTAGATAAGGTGGCTAAAGCTTTGATATACCACAATAACAAAATTATGTCGTTCTGTAAAATATTTACAAAATTTTAAAAAGTTATATGTAAATAAACAGGCAGTGTAGCGTATGTAGCGCGCCCGCTCGGATAACCGAGTGATGCGGGTTCAAATCAGGGTCTTGCGCCTCTGATATTTTCATGTGCGAATCATTTCTATCATGATTACCACTTGTCTTACGATGAAGGCAAACATCGGAAACCTGCATGTCTGAGAAAACCTAGCAAGTTTTCAAAGGCATGTGATGTCCGCCAACTGCAATGCTAGCGCACTTGCTTGCGTTACTGGGTGGGTTCAAATCCCGGGTCACGCATTTCTGATATTTTCATATGTGAATCATTTCCAATGCAACATGATTATTGTTTGTCTTACGATGAAATAAGCAAATTTCCTTAAGCAAACAGATAAAACATCTGCCAATCTGCAAACTATTTGGGCAGCGTAGTGGACTATGGCCAGATCACACTTGTATTATTTATATTACACTAGCGGACCCTACAGACGTTGTCCTGTACATATAGAAAATTTTTATAAACTTTTACTCCCGGTGAAATGTTTTAGTATGCATGCGCAAAACAG
This sequence comes from Boloria selene, assembly GCA_905231865.2. Lineage (NCBI taxonomy): Eukaryota > Metazoa > Arthropoda > Insecta > Lepidoptera > Nymphalidae > Boloria > Boloria selene. The sequence continues at coordinate 1,784,342 of HG993138.1, read as the reverse complement.
CGTTGCCTAGCAACGACTTATTTATAATTGAATATGTCATTTATTGTGCAAATGTATAAATAACTAAATAATATAAAAAATACATTATCTAATGGACCGAATTGTGAATCTAAACCATTCTCGAATACACTCGAACACACACAAAACATTTCATCAAAATAGGTCCAGTCGTTTAGGAGGAGTTCAGTCACATACACACGCACACAAGAAATATATATATTAAGATGAATATAAAACCCCCAAAGTTTCTTTGAAATTCGTATTGAGCTCTGGTAAAAACGTTTTCAAAACAAATAATCGATAAATGACTTTCATTTATTATTATTACATTAGTCGTATTGTTTATTTAATATTTATTTATAAGATTTTTTACAATTACTATTAAACACAAAAACATAAAAAATATAACTATCAATCACATTTACTGCCTTTTGCAAAACCTCTTCGGTAAATCACTTTATATTGTATAACTTAATGTGGAACTTCCCCTATATATTTAACATTACGAATAAACAGTAAAATGTTTTTCTTTTCAATATAGTATAAGGGTAGTGCATTTAGTGTGGGGGTGCTCGCATTTAATCTAGTGGTTTCCTTTTAGAATAACAAAAGACGTTATTAGAAGAGGGTCCATAACTAAACTAGATGTGCCCTATCATTTCCATTATTTCTTACTGTGATTTTATTTACACAACACTTTGTAATAAAAATGTGTCACACTCAATGTGTTTGGAAAAAGCACAAAAATAGGTATATTATACATACAATATAAGTATCTATAGAAATAAAATGATAGAGGTCTGCAGTTGTGCGCGCATCACGAAAAAACTACTGGATAGATTTCAATGAAACTTTCTGTGTTTTATTTCTTAGACACTTGGCCCTTATCAAAAAAAAATGATTGCGATATCTCCATTTAATAAAAAGTTATTAAAGTTTCAAGAAACAACGATTTGTATAATATGCACTGCGTGTTCAGTGATGTATGTTTCCTTCTCGGAGTAGTGCATGCATGCGGAAAACTTTGTCAATATTTCAAGCAACGCGGACGAAGTCGCGGGTATCAGCTAGTGTATTTATAAAAATATATAACAACAACTTACATTTCTGAGGATATCGCGTAACATACTCATCCAAATAGAGCCAACCTTCCACCTTTTTAAATTCAACTAAAATAATAAAATATGAAAAGAAATTGTTCAAACTGTGAAAAGTTTCATACGTTTATCTTGAAGTCTCTTATCGAGGGGGATCAGCCTATGGTCCACCACGGTGGCAAAGTGCAGTCCTACGGTGCAAGTCCTTACTATGTTTTCCTTCACCGTAAGACCAATGGTAATCATGTTAGAAATGATTCACCAAAAAAGGTGCGAGACCCGGATTTGAATCCACATAACTCGGTTATCCAAGCGAGCGTAATAGAATAAGTAGTAAATATGTAATAAACTATAGTATAATATATAGTAATTTATTAATAGGAAATCAATATAACATACTTTCTTTATTTTGTAATAATTATCATGTCAATTTTAGAAGTTTTTAAAAGTGGTAGTGCCATGCTTGTTACCTTCGGGTAGCAACCGAATGGGCCGGCACGCCCCGTATAGTTCATTAGTACCACTCTCTCACAGAAGACCGGCGTGAAGTGGCAGCTATGCTGTCGCGTTTCGTCCGGTGAGTGAGAGTCCGGGAGGCCCACTCTCCTTCCCCCCTCCCTCTTGCCTTCATCCTCCGTCTTCGTTCCCCCCTCTCTCTTCCCTCCCCCTTCCCTCCCTCCCTTTCCTGAAAGGCCGGCAACGCATCTGCAAGCCTGGCTTGCAGATGTCCATGGGCGGAGGTGATCACTTTCCATCAGGTGAGCCTCCTGCCCGTTTGCCCCCTTTTTACCATAAAAATAAAAAAAAGTAAAATGTTCTGTAAAGCAAATTGTGTTGACTGTTGTTGATTGTGCTATTTTATTCTTTTGAATAAATTACTATATATTTTACTATAATTCATTACATATTTACTACTTATTCTATCAAGCGCGTTACCGCTGACTAGCACTGGCTATTGTTTACTTACTTTGTAGAATTTACAACTTGAATACATTCATTACATAATATACATTATACATACTTACATATTATATACATCTACATATATACAAATATCAGAATAATTACAATTTTCACCCGAACCAAATTGTTCTCCAGCAAGGCGTTATTAATGAGAAATAATTGTATTAATTTCTCAGTCCAATTCACAGGAATTTGGTATTTATAACCAACGTAATAAAACTTATTACTCCATACACATAAAGCTCGGTGGGTAGTTGACAACACAATTCAAAGCTCAAATCAAAAATAAAGCACGCTAATTTAGTTTCTATTAAATGAGAATAATGACTAAATTGGTGTGTTTGTTTAAGCAGTAATGTTATTTATTAAGTGGTGTTACGCAAATGATTGGATAGTTGATGATGCGCAATTCGGCGTTGCGGTTCACATAACGTATAAAGCATATTTGCGGTTTTAACAATTAATATAGTAATTGTATTACTTTTTAATTATTTTTGTATGTACTAGTGACATACCCACGCTCCGCTCGGGTTCAACGTTGGGTATGAGTTAAAGGTTGATTTTTCATGGGGTTATAGACAAACAAAGTCAAATATTTTAAATAGAATTGATTCGGTTTCAGTATCGACTAATTCAATAAAATTTTCCAAAAACTATTTAATGTGCAGTTTGAAAACAGAATTTTATTATGTTATGTCGGTTACTAATTGATAAGTGTGTTTTCCGTTTACCGATAGCAGATTGTTATTGTTTGTTAGATCCATTACAAGAGGAAAGAGAATTAGATCTAGTCCTCATCAAATCAAATGCATTAAGTTTGTTACTGGATTTTGAATGCATAATAGTTTGCTGTTTCTTTGGATGTGTATTATCTTGCGGTGATGTAGAAATTCCTCTTTTCCTGTTATCATAATTTGTATTGTTTTCTTTTACTATTAATTTGTCATTTTTAATGTATGCAAAGTTCCCTTTCTTTCTTTCTTCTTTTAATTTTGCTTGCAACATTTTCCTCTTCTCTAAAACTTCTTTTGTATAATCTTCTGTTATATAAATATTTTTAAGATTTTTTCTAACTTTAAATATTTCGTTCTTCTTCCATTCACTCACAAATGAGCATAGAATAGGTCTCGGCTTGTCTCCTGGGTTAACTCGTCCAATACGATATATTTTGTTTATTTCATTTTCATCTATGTTTATGTTTAAATCTCTTTTGAAGACTTTTCCTATCTTCTGTATTAATTCTTGGGAAGATGTTCCTTCTTCATCCAATCCGAAGATAATAATATTGTTGCGTTTGCTGGCTCTTTTCAAATGTTCATTGTCTTTTTCAAGATTTTTTACTTTTATTTTAAGGTCTTGATTTTCTTTTATGAGGGGTTGTAATTTTTCATCCATTTTTTTCCATTAATGTGTTAGTTATAGAATCTTTTAGTTCTGTTATTTGTTTTTGCATTTCAATCTTCATATTTTCAAACAATAGTTGAAATTGATTTTCCATGTTGTTATTTATTTATATTCTTTTTTTTTATGTATTATTAGTTATTTTCTTAATTTTTCATTCGTATATTGCATATATATAATTTTTAGAATTTAACTTTTTAATAATTACTTCCTTAGCTATTACTTATAACGGAACGTATATATTGTAGTACTGGCAACACTTGTGTATGTCACTTTGTCTTATGTCTACTTATTTCACTGTCACTTGTCATCCGTTGATCCGTTGGAATGAATTGCAATTGTTTTGTTCAATTAATAACTTTTTTAACTCATATCCGCACTTTATTGAAATATTTATACTTTTATACACAGTATAGCACTTAGCAAAGGAAAGATATATGTGGAAATATTGGGAGGAGGCCTTTGTCGGAGGACAAGCTGTTACTTAAAATAGTAAATAATGTTGACCGTTACCGATAAAAGATACATTATAATATAGTATTAATAAAAAAAATATAATAATAATAATAAAAAAAAATAGAGTAAATAAGTTAAATATTACCAATAGTTATGTTAAGTGATATAATAATTATAATATTGTATAAGTATAATAATAATATAGAATTAGTAATATAGTTATATTTTAGGTTTAAATGGTTATGGTTAGATATTAGTTAACTCTGTAAACAGCAATAAAGGCTTATTTTATTTTATTTATTTTTATTTATGTCGGTTAAGCCGAAACGAACCGACCGTTTCACCGATTTTAAAAAAGGGCTTTTAGCTTATTTGCATCAGTATATAAAACTACTAGACATATTTTGATGAAATTTATATATGATGATAGCTGGTTATTATGGTCAAAATATAAGATACTTTTTGTTCCGGGGAATATTTTGTTTCTAAGAAATCTATAACTAACTGCTAACATACGTTCATACATAATCCGAACTTCGGACAACACATCTTAGATTATCCTTTCTATTACAATGTGGACTTTACTATCATTACTGTGGCCACTAAGATCATATAACTATGTTGAAGCAGTGCCAAATATAGCAGTTTATATTCCACTCCCAAAGTAGTAGACCGTTTGAGATGCAACAAAATTTGCAAAATACGTTTTTTGCTATTTGTTGTTCTTATTTCATACTAGTCGACTCATCCTCTTAGGTTCATCCCTAGTTAGGTTTTGATTTTTCGAGCGGAATCCTCCTTTCGATACTAAAAGTAGCCTAAGTTATATTTCTAATAACATCAGTTATTTGTCGATCCCTCGGTGGTGTAGTGGCTAGCATACGGTCATACATCGAGGGTTCGAGTCCTGGGTCGGGCCGGTTTAATTATTGAGTGCTTCTGTTTAGTAAGCCTCAGTAACAGCCCGGAGTTGAGTTGGCGGTGAATCACCCCCGTGCCTCGGAGAGCACGTAAAGCCGTCGGTCCTGCGCCTTAACTCTCACTGGTAGTGTCGAGTAGTCGTCCCACCGGAGTATGAGTAGGAATATAGAGGTTACTTGTGTTTGCGCGTACACGCGCTTTACTATAATATCTCCTGTGCAGTTGGCCAATCTCTATGAGATTGGCCGCCATGGCCGGAATCGGTCGGAGAACATTATTACTATTATTATTATCTGTGAATGAAAGTCCCGTCACTTTCTGTCCAGCCGTAACAGAGATTAGCCGAAACAAAGAGACAGACAGAAAAAATATATAATAATTACCGTAAGTACCGTATATGCATTAAGTTCAAAAATTTTATTTTAACGTTACAAACAGATACTTTAATCAATTTTATTTATACAATAATATGTGTTATGTAGATTACAAAGTATATGTAAATTACCAAGTCTTTAACGAGAACAATAACTCCGGAGATTGAGTTTATTTTGAAATTCACAAAAATAAAAGTTTTATGAGTATAAAATACAGTCAGTGTGAAAAGTTTCAGCTAGTTTAATACAAAATGTAGCGAGAATAAATTAGTTTCTCTCACGTTTGGAGATGGTCGCCGTATTCTAATGGCGTGCGCGCGATGATACTAAGAAAACTGAAATATGAAGTATATTTCATATTCTGCTTTATTTCATTTTTATGTAATTTAATTTAAATGTGACTTTTCTTATATACTATCTTGTATTCTTGGTTATTTTTGGTATGTTTGAAATCTATTTAATTTACATACACTTTCGTTTACACCACATTAATTAGTTGAATACAAAAAAAACCCTACTAAAGTTCCTTCCTATAACCTCATTCTGTAAAGTTACAAAGTTTTTCGTTTTAATTTTTGGACATTGTACCATACAAAAATATCCTTAGAAGGTATATTCTAAAAACGATAGTAATAATTGTTTATAATTTGCGAAATTTATAATTTGCAGCTGGGTGCTGTATCCTAAATATAAATATGATAGGACATTTTATTTACGACAGCACCATCTAGTTCCGTCGTAAGCTACGAGGCTTGTGTTACGGATACCAGATAGTTGATATACTACACATATAATTATTTAAATACATACATAATATAAATATTGACACCCATGACTGGAGAACAAACATTCGTGATCAACAAATGAATGCCCCCAGCGGGACTCGAACCCGCGACCGCTGGCATAGAAAGCAGAGTGACTACCAACTGAGCCAAACGTGTCGTCAAATAGGATACCTTCTATTTTACATCGTAAATATTATTCTTACAGAAGAATATTAATTTCAAAGTTCATTCAGGATTCTTGATCTTGGACTTAAACTTAAACTTTGGCAAACGATGCAGGATTATTATGATCTTTCTATCGACTTTTTACTTATAGAACCAAGTTGAAGACACATTTGGCTCAGATTTTAGTACCTGCTGTGCCAGCCGGTCGCGGGTTCAAGTCGCACTGGAGGCGATTCATTTTTGTGATGATTGGTTGTTTGTGTTCCAGACATGAATATTTTTATTCATAATATATGTAAATATTTTTTATATTATATAGGGTACCAACTATCTGGTACCCATAACACAAGGCTCGTAGCTTACCATTATATAACTAGATAGTGATGTATGCCAATGTCATTTATCTATTAACTTACTTATTTCTATATTGTTGTTGAAATAATCAATTTAAGTATTTGCTTACAAAATCTAAAGCCATAAATGTTTTTATTACACCTATCTATTTTAAGTACTCTTTCCAAGAACTTTACACCCGGCCCTTATTATAGAATCCAGTTTTCATTTTATTACTGTAACTCGAGTATTTTATGTGTACAAAATGAATTACAGTCACCTATCAGTTTTACGACGGTCTTGTATTATCACAGCTACCCCTAACATATCGAGGGGTCGAAAGAAATTTCTATATCGAATCTATCTTTAGATTAAAATTTACTAGGGCGACACTTAAAACCTCGAGAACATAAAAATGAATGTTATTTAACGTAAAAAATATTTAATGTCATTTTTATAGCTGTCAGTTCTAATAACTACATTATTACGTTTTAAATGAATAAGGTCGTTATAAATATGCTAAAATATAAATACTTGTAAATAAAAGTAATATTTTATTTTATACAAACATGAGTAAATAGACATACTGTAATGGAATATACATGACAGTAGATCAGTGGTAACGCGCTCGCTTGGATAACCAAGTGAAGCGGGTTCAAATCCGAGTTACGCTTACCGGTTACCTCTGATATTTTCATGTACACATCATTTTCAACATGATTACCACTTGTCTTACAGAAAGAATATAACGTGAGAAATTATGCAGTTTCCGAAAGATATAAAAATCATATGAGTAATTTGAAGAAATACCGAGAGTAGCTCTTTCATCCAGGTACAAGCAATTAAATAAAAGTTTATGTATAAAATTAAATTAATTTTAACAAACTCATATTTCAATCGAAATATATCCCCAAGCATACCAACATACTGTGTCAGAGGATCCTCGTTTTCACCGAATTAACCAATTAACAAATGTGATTACACCCTTTGTTACGATTCATGGATGACATCGATACCAATTTTGTAATTGACAATTTTTCTTTTATTCTATATTTTTGTTATTCCTACCGGATTATATTTATTGGCTACTCATGTTACCATTTTATTAGGTCCCACTGATGACCACCTTTTTTTGACTATAAGGGGTACTGGTCATAGTCCACCATGCAACTTTTCTCATAGCAGCTGGTCAAGTGTAGATCGGCGTACATGAAATGTCTTTCGAAAAATTGCTAGGTTCTCTGAGGCATGCAGGTTTCCTCACGATGTTTTCCTTCACCGTTAAACAAATGGTAGTCATAATATCAGATGTAGGAGAAGCAGGATTTGAACTTAGCTACCACTGCCATACTAATACGAGTAATAGTAATAAGTCTAGTACATACGAGTCTTGTAAATCAAATTATGTTATTAATAAAAAAAATTATAAATTAATTAAAATATTTTAGCGAGTGTAGTTGGTAGTGACGAGAGAACACAAATAAAAAGTCTTAATATCGTCATTTAGTAAAATATTATATTGTAAAAGTCAACACTCACGTAAAAATAGTTCAGAAGAAGAAGTTTAGAGAGATACACAGTAAAATACACGTTACAGGTACATACACAATAAGTCCACATACAAAAACTAACGAAAACGATCAAATTATATAAAACAAGTAATTAGCATCAGCTGGTAAGGCGTCGACTGTCGTATGTTAGAAAAAATCGCAAGCTGCCGGTAGGAGACAAAAACATTCCGATCCGCCGTATACTACGGGTTTCGCGCGGCTATGCTTGTGAATTAAATTTATATGAATAAATATTATATGATAAAATATAAATAATTATATAATCGTATTGTATGTATGTAGTTGTGTGTATATATAATATTAATGCGTAAATTAGATATTAAATAAATTATAAATATTATAGGATGTGAAGTGTAATAAATAAATATGATAAACTACACATATTAATATTATAAGTCACCTACAATATATTAAGTAAACTTCAATTGGTACTTTTAATAAACCAAGTGGAGGGAGTTCAATTTTCTATCGCAGCACTTAAATTTTTATATGGAATAATTTTCACCAAGATTATCACAAATAAAAAAACATTGCGTGTGGAGGTCCATTACTTTATTATAATATTTATTTCAAAACTGACGAACAAATATAAATATTTGTAACACATATACTCCCAGAGCGCTCTCGTCTCATTAAAATATTCATAAACATAGAGCAATGAGTGTATTCATATTTTCCGCACCCATCAACATCTAATATATCATTGAAATTCAAAGTCATACGTTATTGGGTCAATAGAGATGATACTTAAAAAGGGAGAAGAAAAGGAAAACAGATGAGAATTGTGAGAACTTGACTTGAAGTAAAATAAATAATTAATGTTCAATCAAATTTTGAACATCGATAATTGTAATCATTTTGAAAAATTGATTTTTTATAGAGAGTTTGTGTATGAAATAAGCTGATGGTAGATATTAGTAAAATTTTAAGTAGTTGGTTAGCTACAAGATGGATTGGTAGTAATGTAAGCCAAACGTGTGAATCTTTTAAAAAATATAATTATTACTTTGCTTAATGAAAAAATATTGTTAAAACGGAATAATATGATTTAATAAGTACGAAGTCACTTGCAATTATTTCAAGTAATTCATTAATTGAATAATTCATTATTCAAAACTGAAGTATACTTCAACTTCAACAAAAAAATAGTCCAACTAGAAATTATTACATTAATTATTCAAGATCCAAACAGTAATAAGCAATCTGTTACAAGATATCATAATTAATAAGTAAATTTTTAAATCGGATTTGTAAAAATCCGTATTTTTTATCCGATGTAATTAAATTGGAATCTCCTCCGAGCTCCGCTTATGTCGTTAATCCTGCATTGTGAAAATTAACTTTGTTAAGCTCGAGATTCTTTTTTCATTTTTTCCACTGATTAAATTTATTGCACACTCGCTATAATATATGTATCGAACTTTAAAAAATTTCAATGTACTGCGTATTTGTTTGCACTTTTATTTATAGCGGAGAAGTTTTTTCTACATAAAGTAGAGTAAAGCTCGTCCATTGGTTGAATTTCGTCTTTAATGAAGGAAAAACAGGTACTGAACTGTTTCTTTATTTGTATTTTACTTCCTTTCTTTTCTATATTACCTATATAGCCGTAATGACTTTAAGGTCATAAATATTGTTGTTTTACAATCTTTTATCTCAAATATTAAGAATAGTCAGTTTACTCATTTGAATATTTTTTTAAGTTTACTCATTTAGTAATATTTATGGATGAAATATTTTTTTTATTTCTCGAATAAAAGTAGTATTTTTATGATAATACCCAATCTGTTTTGTAAAACCTAGCAAACCTAATTCGCCTGCCTAACTTTAGTTCTAATTTTGAGTTCCAGAAGCAAATAAAGAATGTTTCATTAAAACACTATGCCACTTAAGATGAAAAACTTGCATATTTCCATATGATATGAGCGTTAATATTTAAGTACATATGCAGGCGTAATGAAATGTAAACATTACTTATAAATGATACCAACAGCTAACTGTTGTAGCACATGTTCTACTGCGCTCGTAATTTATGTTAAGAGCTTGTGTCTGTTTTGTTATATCCATGTTAATTTTAAAAATGTCGCTGCAATTAATTTTATCAAATGAAAATGGTTTTGGCTTTATTGTTTTATTTTTGTACTGGCGACTCGCCCTTGATTTGCTCGGGTTTGTCCCTAGGTATTATCTGCCAAATGTAAAGTTTGTAGCACAAAAAGGAAGGATTTTTAACTTGTGAGAGCCCTTAGACCTCCTTAATCCGGCCCTGTCGCAAAATCCGTTCTAAGCGGACGTCTACTAACTACAAACTACCTCCCTACCAAACATCTTTATACGTCAAGACGTTTTCGATATTTCGTGATGAGTGAGTGAGTGACCTTTTGGGGCACAGGCCTCCCTTCAAAACGAGGATGATCAGGCCATAGTCCACCAAGCTAAGTAGCGGACTGCACATATCTTTCTTGAAATCTTGAAATCTTACTGTTTACCTTCACTGTAAAACAAATAATCATGTTCCAAAGATTACATTAAAAACAAGAAGATAAACAGACATCAATATACGTATATATTAGTTTAGCATGTATTTTTATGTATGTTGTAAAAGAATTAGTCATTATTTATCCCTCTCCGAAGTATATTTTTTGGAGAAGTCTATAATTAACAAAAAGATAATTAGATTCTTATGTGGCACATTTAATATTTAAACCTTTATTTTAAATTCGACTAAGCTATTCACAGACCCGAAGCGACAAGTGTCGTATATTTGATCCCAAAATTTCCAAATTGCAATTTAAAACTACCCTAAAATTAGACACCCAAACGTAAAGTGTCTGACAAACTGAGGGACAAAGTACTAAATGCTGCAAATTATAAGTATTTTGGTCATACTCGTTATAATAAGAGAGTAAACTACTATGAAAGGGGTTCGATTTAATTATAATTTCAATTATTCTAGCCCGCTTTCACTTCACTTAAGCCCGTATATTATACGTATTATAGTAAAGGTTTGTTATAAACTTAAAGCTTTAAAAATATTTATAATATGTGTGTATTTAAACTTATATGTGTAGTATATCAACTATCTGGTATCCGTTACACAAGCTTCGTAGCTTACCACGAACTAGATGGTGCTGTGCGTAATAATATCCCAACATATTTATTTATTTAAAAAAATACGAGTCTGCATATTTAAAGAGCATTAATTAGAGTCAGAGAGCATTAAGTAGAGTCTAACTAAGACTAGCAAAACCGCAAGGCGATATTATAGTGCACAAGTGTACGCGCAAACACAAGTGCACTCTCTATTCGACATAACGGGTGAAATATCAGGATCGATGGGTTAACGTGCTTTGAGGCGTGGAAGTGAAACACTGCCATCTAAAGTATTCTAATACTTGCAACCTATTCGAACTTAGTGACTAACAATAGCCTATTCTTTATACCTACATTTTATAGTCTGTTTACAAACTTATATTATATTATACATATTATTATATTATTTTATACATATTATATTATTTAATTATTAATTCCTCGACTTTTTCACGACTTTGTCGGTTTATCTAAATATCCCGTTCCGAGATTTTAGTGGTAGTGCCATGCTTGTTACCTTCGGGTAGCAACCGAATGGGCCGGCACGCCCCGTATAGTTCATTAGTACCACTCTCTCACAGAAGACCAGCGTGAAGTGGCAGCTATGCTGTTGCGTTTCGTCCGGTGAGTGAGAGTCCGGGAGGCCCACTCTCCTTCCCCCCTCCCTCTTCCCTTCATCCTCCGCCTTCGTTCCCCCCTCCCTCCCACTTCCCTCCCTCCTCCATCCCTCCCTTTCCTGAAAGGCCGGCAACGCATCTGCAAGCCTAGCTTGCAGATGTCCATGGGCGGAGGTGATCACTTCCCATCAGGTGAGCCTCCTGCCCGTTTGCCCCCTTTTTACCATAAATAAAAAATCCCGTTCCGAGACCCTCAGGAAAAAGGATACTTAGAGCATTTAATCCTATCTATCCCCATTTGAAATTGGAAGCTAATGCTGTGAAATGTAAGATTGCATTTGTCGTTTCTTGAGCAAGAGCTTCAGATGTAGATGGAAAACCTGCAGATGAGTGCTGATCGGATGATTATTGTGTCATTGATGTGCGTTCGTTGAGGCATATTAAGTTTAGTATGTATAATGGATGTAATTTTCTTTCACGAAAGCTATCTTTATGCGAAAAATAACATGTATCTGTACTATTATTTCTACACAACAGAAAGACAATATAGATATAAATAAACATTTATATTATTTTGTAATAATAATAATTGTCATAACAATTGGCTGAGTTCGTTTTACTTTAAGATATTATATTTGGACTACTCATTTTATTAAATTTCAAGAAGATCGTGATTTTGTCAAGTTTTCGTTTTAATGGTAGTGATGTCCTCTCGACCGATTACGGCCCCGGCGGCCAATCTCATTGAGACTAGCCATCTGCGCGGGCGATATTATAGTGCACAAGTGTATGCGCAGACACAAGTGCACTCTCTATTCCTTATTACTCTCATATTCCGGTGGGACGACTGCTCGACACGACCAGTGAGAGATAAGGCGCAGGACCGACGGCTTTACGTGCTCTCCGAGGCACGGGGGTGAAACACCGCCAACTTCCCAACTCCGGGCTGTTACTGAGGCTTACGAAACAGTGACTCAATAACTCAACTTGGCCCGACCCGGGACTCGAACCCAGGACCTCTCGATGTATGACCGTACATGCTAGCTACTACACCACCGAGGCAGTCAAATGGTAATGGTAGTAACATGGAAAAAACTAGATTCTGCGTTTTTCTATTTCTGTACATGTAGATATATAGTTTTTATACAACATCTATTTGTAAGGCCAAGTATATCAGAGACATAACCTATTTCGCATGAACACTATGGAGTTTCTAATTAACTATAATAAAAAGGTAAATCAAACTTTCAGTTTCGTATTACTGTGGCGAATCAATTATTATGGGATTCGAACCCGCTATGAGTGAAGTGCACTCGTTGGATTCACTGAGCTAATATGTAATATTCTTTAATTTTAGTGAAATAGTAGGTACATCTATTTTAATAATACAGAAAATAATTTATTTTATTTTTAATCTTACATTTCATTTCGAAAGCTAACTTTATTTTATAATTAGAACTTTGCATGCAAGCAGCATTGCAAGTTTCATATGAAATTTCATTTAAAATGATATCTAGCCGTATACTTGTTATTCGCAAAGACAATCTTCTTTTGTACAACAGCTACATTTGCTCAAACGAATTAGGTATTTTATAAACATTACTAACCACTTACCCTCACTTCACTCGGGTTTATTCGCGGATTTTGTTCATGATTTTTTTGCGCGGAACCCTATTACTTTTTTATAATAAAAATAGACTAAGATACTTTTTTACTTCACCTATCTGTCAGTGAAAGTTCCGTCAAAATTGGTCTAACCGTTTCGGAGTTTAGACAGACATACGGACATAAAATAGTTATAAACATTTTTTTTTGTAAGTAGATTAAACATTCTACACTGAATCAAACATATTTTATTAATTAATAGAATTCTATCTAATGTATTTTTCAATTTACCTACCTACCAATAACCAAGAAGGCAAGCGAAAGGCTAGTTCAATGAAGTAGTTTAAAAATAAAATAATAGGCCTAGTACTTTCGTGGGCGAATGTACCCATGCGCAAACACACCCCCCACCACTTTCTTCCAGCGTTCTTTTTACGTGACGCGAACTGTACCTTATTTATAAATTAGGTACTATTTAAAATATGTAATATTGCTGCGTTGTGTGTGTTACTCCTTGGCGCTAAAAATACTAGACTAAATTTATTTAGATTAAATATAGTAAACTAGCGTCTCGCCCTCACTTCGCTCGGGCTCTTCCCTAAATGTAGCACAGGCAAATCCGCGGGATCCGCTAGTTATGCATATAATCCTTCCTCTTGAATCACTCTATCTATTAAAAAAAACCGCATCAAAATCCGTTGCGTAGTTTTAAAGATTTAAGCATACATAGGGATATAGGGACAGAGAAAGCGACTTTGTTTTATACTATGTAGTGATGAGTATACTATGACCTGGAGTATATTACGTATAGTATATTATGTAGGTTATTAGGTTACCATTATTACCTAGTAAGGCATCGAATTTCCGAGAACGCATCTCAGCGAAATGAGGATCACTGGTTTCAGAATAATTAGAAATCTAGAAACTATTTCTAAGCTGGAACTAATTTTGTTTCTATTAAAGCTGAACTTACGAATAAACAAATACTATCACGATTATAATATGAACTACAAATTTAAGTTTAGTCGATACATCTATAATGTGACCTGCTTTAGTAATTTAAGTCTCTAGTTAAGGCTTATATTTGCTTAGCAAGAAGTTTCCAGGAATTTATTTTTACTAAGGAGGAAAGCTATCGATCTATTTGTAGACAACATTGTAACAAGCTAAATTAAACGGGCGTTGAACGTTTTGGAGAGAAGCCCTACGCACACTACGTGATAGCGACCACGATTTACTACAACGATTGTTAACTACCCCATACATATTATACAAAACTTGTATTCAGCCCTTTTTGCTGTCCTAATGCTGGGCATTTAATACGAGGGGGATCAGGCCATAGTCCACCTCGCTAGCTAAGTGCGAGTTGGCGGAAATCACATTTCTTTCGAAAACTTGCTAGGTTCTCTAAGATATGTAGGTTTCCTCACGATGAATCCATCACGGTGATGCAAGTGCTAATGATGTTAGATGTGATTCGCACATGAAAATATAAAAAGTACACGACCCGGATTTGAACCCGCTTCAGTCGGTTACTCATGCGAGCGAGTTGCCTCTAAGCTACTAAACTACTGTCTCATATATTACCATATATTATATTTAATACTAGACTTTACAACATACGAATGGTCTCGTAGAGTAGCCGAGTGAGTGTGGTCAAACGTCAACTAGTTATGTTTATGCACTATGTAACTGCTGACATCACTTCTTCTCCAGTTTCAAGATGCTAACCTTAAAATAATATATATGAGTCATTCTTACGTTCATATAAATGAAATTGTCTTTGTCCTCACTATTTGTTTGTTTGTTTATAACAATTTAACAGATGCTAAATAGGTTGACGAAATAATTTCATATTTGTGTTTTGGGACTTAGTTCTCTTGGTTTTTGTAGTCGTAAAAATTAGGTAAAACAAAATATTTAACTATTTTTTTTCTAGTAACTGTTCTCGCAATAACTACGAGTATCTCAAAACAAATTCTTCAAAAAAAAAAAAAGTTTAGTTATGCGTTATCGTATCTAAATTTTATACCTTATCTTAAAATGCTTCATATTTTATTAATAATTACATAAAAAAGGGTTCATCAAACAAAAGTGCGCTACAAAAAGTAGAGACGGTGGATACTCGTTTAAAATAAACATAAAAAAATAACTTATGTTGTTTGAGATGAAGATAATAGAAGTAAAAGTGAAATTTTATTTTCATAAATCTACTTGTAATTTTGATTTTACGTAGTTTACTGTACGTAAATGTAAATATAAACTAGCGTTAGTCTTATTTCCAAGTTACTCACTACCAAGATTATCTAAGAGCATTCAGACTCACTCATTCAGGCAGTAGGCAGTATAAAACGTTTCATGTAAATCTACAGCTGTATATGAATTTAAACGATTTGTATCAGACATATCGTCATACTTGGATAATTGCTATGCTTCAATAATTTTAATGGCCACAATGGAATTTCATCAATTTGAGTTGAAAGTTCTAATACGTGACATGTGAAGCTTTTACTGATTCCATTAAGCTTTCAAAATAAACTTCTTCATTTACGTCGAAATATCAGAAAATGCACTTCTGGGTTTAGTTACAGGATATAAGAGATTGTTTCTTTTGAATGTGTATGGAAGTCATCTTGTAACAATATATCGTACAACTTAGAACAGTATTAAATGAACCTTAGAGCCAAACAGTTCTTTCATTTGTTTCCACATTACATTTTAAATCTATATATAGTTTATATTAAATGTGAAGCAAAACTTTGATTTCTTTTTTACAAATGCATGGAATGTGCGCTTTGGGTTAATCAAACTTTATACGTAGAAGGACTGCTGAAAGTTAAAATTTATCGACTAGACTAGATTTATTTATTTATATTGCTTATAAATGCGTGATGATATATAACCTCATCACTTTATACTAATATAAAGTTGAAAAGATAGTCTGTTTGCATTACTTTTATTGTCTCTAACCTCAAAACAAATTTGGAAGAAAAATCGATCATTGATTATGCAATTGTCAAATTTGTTGACACCTTTTCTGTAACAATTCAATCATCATCATCATCAGCCCTTATTAACTTCCCACTGCTGGGCACGGGTACCTCTGGGTAACCCCCTAAGTACGAGGGGGATCAGGCCATAGTCCACCGCGCTGGCCTAGTGCGAGTTGGCGGACTTCACATGTCTTTCGAAAACTTGTTAGGTTTTCTCAGACATGCAGGTTTCCTCACGATGTTTCCTTCACCGTAATTCAACCGACTAACATTAATTTTGTAAGCAAACATACAACATGAATATTTTGATTAGAGAGTCGTTAGCGGGAAATGCGACCATGCGTATCCTACATAAATCGTCACGGACGGTGGAGACCAAGCGTTATTTTACATATTATTGCGGTTACCATCTTAAGTGGTTTGAAATAAATCGTGTATAAAATACCCAGTATTTGGCAAATCCAACGCATACGTTAAATGTAGTGGCAAAGCGATATGATTATTGCCTTCTCATCGTAATGGGAACGTTACGTATGAGATTGTGAAGGAAAATGTTAAGTACACAGGTGTTTAAAGCTGATTTCAAAGTAACAAGAGTAATTTGAAACATTTTTAAGTAATATATATAATAAATTACCATATTTTAAAGAAAAATAAACTTAATAGTGTAGTATATTATTATATCTAAAACCTTTCTTAAGTGTGATTGAAGTGAATTTCAATGGTAGTCACTAACTCTAATTTTAGGTATCCTAGATGCCTTTTTCGGCAATGCCATTTCTTTGCATTTTTAGTGGTGAACTACGTGTTTCTCACTTCTCAATCAGACAAACTTAATGTGAAGGAAGAACAATAATAATTTAATATACACACATACAAACTTTCGCATTAGAATTTACAATATAGATATTAGAGTTAAAGAAATATTTTAGTAAATAAAAAAAAATTGTTGCGAGTTCATAATTTTAAGATGAAAATTAACAGCAGTAACTAAGTTGGTTTTCTTTTTTTACGAACTGGGATGGTCTACGCGGCGTAGTTCATTTGACATTATGCATATGGTATGTAGTATACGTTACTTAAATTATGTACAGCGATAAAAATGGCAATGGAATGCGGCTTACATTGCTACTATTGTTAATGGTTAAAAAAACAGCGTTTTTTGTTGATTCTAAAATAAAGCTATTGTGAGTGATAATATACTTTATAATGACAAAAAAATATTTTTATTGATATATACACAGACAGTCGTGGCGTGGGAAACCGTGTGAAGCCGATTCAAATCCCGGGTCAGGCACTTCTTTTTTAATATGCGAATCTCCCTAGCAGTAGAACGTTGAAAAGGGTAGATTACAAATATAAAAATATAATAAGTATTTTAAAAACTTCGAAGAAGCTTTTGATTTTGATTTGTGATTTTGAAATAAATTTTCATAATAAAAGTAATAGGAATATAAATAATAATAGTAATAGGAAATAGTTAAGTCCAGTCCAATTAGTAAGAACGACAGTCACTCAGTGAGGTAGTCAGTCAGCTAGTAGTTGTAAAAAGTAGTAGTTGCAAAAAAACAAGGTTAGGTTTACGCAAATATTTGACATTATAAATGAAACTATCTTTTCGGATTTTGTCGCGGACATATTAACGTGACCATAATTGCTGTAAAGCATTCGAAACGTCAGAAACCAAAAATCTAAATAAATCCGAAAAGATAGTTTCATTTTTAATATTAAAGAATGTTACTGTGAAACTAAATGATCTAATAAAACATCTTCTACAAAGCCTTAGGGTTCCAGTACACTTTATTTTTCGTATGTACGAGTACTTCGGAGATATCTTCTTTGATTGTGAATCGTTTCAATTTTGTTTTTACTCAATAAGCTTTTACCTCAAGAGTATTGGCTCGCATTTAAATTTGTGGATAAATTTTTACCTCTAAGGAATAAATACGTTTTAAGTGGGTTTTATATTTGTACGAAGTATTTAATTATAAAATTAAATGGTAAAATAAGAAATTTTGTTTAATATCTTTAAAGTATTAAAAACTCATGGCGCTATTTCTTATGAGAAAGATTGTTTCTTGTAAAAATGTTAAATTTGACGTGTCGTACTTTTGGTTCGTTTAGTAGTTGCCCTACTTATTGCCACTACTATTGCCTACCAGCAGTCGCGGGTTCGAGTCCCGCTTGAATCATTTTTGTGATGGGCACAAATGATTCTACACCAGTCATACGACATGTTTGGCGCAGTTTGTAGGGTCCCTACTTTCTTTTGATTTGGACATACATTTGTTAAACTCGGATGCTTGTGATCCAGTCATGGATGTATATATTTATAATACGTATGTATTTAAACTTATATATGTAGTATACCAACTATTTGGTATTCGTAACACAAGCTTCTTAGCTTACCACGAAACTAGATGGCGTGTATGTACTAATGTCCCAACATATTTATAATATGTACTATATTGTATTTAAAATTACTAACTATCTGATACCCATAACACACGCTTACCGCGGAATTAGTATTGTGTGTTGTTCCGACATAATTACAATATTATTTATTCACAATATTTTTTTCTGATAAAAAAAACATAACATTTAAAAACAAAGTAAGCACATTAGTCCATTTCAAACTTTCCAAACTAGGATTAAAGTATTACTCAAGGAAAATATTTTACAAACTGTATTACACATGCGGGCGAAATGTGGGCTGAAAATTAACGGTGAAAATCTGTCGCACTTAAGATTTGCAGATGACTTAATTATTATCGCACAAACGGCAGAAGGTCTACAAACTATGCTGAAGAATCTGGACACAGAAAGTCGTAAGGTAGGATTAATCATGAATCCCGAAAAAACTAAGGTCATGACGAACGGGCACAAAGAACCTATCAGCCTGAACAATAACACAATTGATTATGTAGACGAATATATCTATCTAGGTCAAACAATCTCGCCCATAGACCTTACATCCAAGGAAATTAATAGACGCATAGGAAATGCATGGAAACAATACTGGAATTTAAAAGAGGTCATGAAAAACCAAGAAATGAGCATGGCTATTAAACGTAAACTTTTCGACACTTGTATACTACCCGTTCTCACATATGGTTGTCAAACCTGGGCACTTAATAAAACTCATGTTAAAAAACTTGAAACTTGTCAAAACGCTATGGAGAGGAGCATGATGGGAAAGAGACTTTCTGATAGATTAAGAACCATCAATATAAAGAAATGTACTAAAACAAAGGACGTCACAGTAACTATCAGAAAACTTAAATGGAAATGGACAGGACATACCATCAGAGGTACAGAGAAGTGGTCGAAATCTACAATGCACTGGTTCACAAGTCATAGGAAACGGAAACGAGGAAGGCCACCGAGAAGATGGGTGGACGAAATAAAAGCTATAGCAGGTGGCGGATGGACAACAATAGCCAATGACAGAGAGAAATGGAGGCAGTTGGGGGAGGCCTTTGCCAACAGAAGGCACACAGACGGGAGTCATTAAACAATTGTTATAACTTACATATAGTATAATAAAGTATAATTAATAATTTATAAATTAATAGTATTATATTAAATTAAATAAAGAACAAATGTAATTAAATTCTATTAATGTATATCTACAATGTCTGAATAAAGGCTATTATTATTATTATTATTATTATTATTACACATGCAGTAGCAATTCCCAAAGGGAAATTTGAACGTAAACTTTAAACTGTACACGTGAAGTTTACCAAAGCCCATTCTCTTCCCAACGGTGCGATTGAAAATAGCATTATCCATTGACCGAAACGAAAATTGATTATCTCAAAAACTTCAGCCTTTTGTTGAATGTTGCTCACGTTGTTCAATTGAGTGTATCCAGGAAATAAAAATTCTATCTATTTACTAATAGCCTAAGTCAAGATAGATTTAGTGAAAAGCCTAGCCTAGAAAACGCCTAGCCTAAAAGGCAATGGCAATGGATTTTGTCTATTACTACGAGCACTTCGAAAATAAACAATTACTCAGTTTACTCGAAGGAAATTGGCATCATCCATAATAGTCATGCAGTTGTAATCGAGTGCGATTTATTAGACTAAAGTCTGAAAAATAATTTGTAGTTAAATATGAGAATGTATGTATTTATACATATACAATAAGCTTTTACCTCAAGAGTATTGGCTCGCATTTAAATTTGTGGATAAATTTTTACCTCTAAGGAATAAATACGTTTTAAGTGGGTTTTATATTTGTACGAAGTATTTAATTATAAAATTAAATGGTAAAATAAGAAATTTTGTTTAATATCTTTAAAGTATTAAAAACTCATGGCGCTATTTCTTATGAGAAAGATTGTTTCTTGTAAAAATGTTAAATTTGACGTGTCGTACTTTTGGTTCGTTTAGTAGTTGCCCTACTTATTGCCACTACTATTGCCTACCAGCAGTCGCGGGTTCGAGTCCCGCTTGAATCATTTTTGTGATGGGCACAAATGATTCTACACCAGTCATACGACATGTTTGGCGCAGTTTGTAGGGTCCCTACTTTCTTTTGATTTGGACATACATTTGTTAAACTCGGATGCTTGTGATCCAGTCATGGATGTATATATTTATAATACGTATGTATTTAAACTTATATATGTAGTATACCAACTATTTGGTATTCGTAACACAAGCTTCTTAGCTTACCACGAAACTAGATGGCGTGTGTGTACTAATGTCCCAACATATTTATAATATGTACTATATTGTATTTAAAATTACTAACTATCTGATACCCATAACACACGCTTACCGCGGAATTAGTATTGTGTGTTGTTCCGACATAATTACAATATTATTTATTCACAATATTTTTTTCTGATAAAAAAAACATAACATTTAAAAACAAAGTAAGCACATTAGTCCATTTCAAACTTTCCAAACTAGGATTAAAGTATTACTCAAGGAAAATATTTTACAAACTGTATTACACATGCAGTAGCAATTCCCAAAGGGAAATTTGAACGTAAACTTTAAACTGTACACGTGAAGTTTACCAAAGCCCATTCTCTTCCCAACGGTGCGATTGAAAATAGCATTATCCATTGACCGAAACGAAAATTGATTATCTCAAAAACTTCAGCCTTTTGTTGAATGTTGCTCACGTTGTTCAATTGAGTGTATCCAGGAAATAAAAATTCTATCTATTTACTAATAGCCTAAGTCAAGATAGATTTAGTGAAAAGCCTAGCCTAGAAAACGCCTAGCCTAAAAGGCAATGGCAATGGATTTTTTCTATTACTACGAGCACTTCGAAAATAAACAATTACTCAGTTTACTCGAAGGAAATTGGCATCATCCATAATAGTCATGCAGTTGTAATCGAGTGCGATTTATTAGACTAAAGTCTGAAAAATAATTTGTAGTTAAATATGAGAATGTATGTATTTATACATATATGTATGTATATTCAAGCATTGCTGTAGCATAATTATATATTTTTTCTTGTATAAAAAAGCTACACTAAGCTTAAATTTCTACCCCCAAAATAGAAATTGAAACTTAGGATAGCTTTTTTTCAAATTTCGCTTACCGGAAAATCGTCACTGGATATGAAAATCGTTAATTTTGCATTTAGAAAAAAAATAATAGCAATCCAAGAATCTTTCACTCTCTGCCTCTATTTTTTAAGTTGAAACGAATCACACATTTTTGAAAATACGTTAAATTGGATGAGTTGTTTCGGAGTTCATTGCTGACCATTTACGTAACATGGGAATTTTATATATTAATATTACACTGTCCTTGTCCGTAGGAATTGAATCCGAGACCTTCAATCTAAGAGATAGCCCTAGACGGATAACAGCCACTACACTATAAAGGTTTTGTTGAAGAGCTTTCAGCTTACGAAGTAGAAACATGCTCTTCGTTGGCGTTTTATCGACGCAATTGTAGTACTTTAATAGGTATTCACGCAAGAATTACTGAAGCTTTAGCTACAGCTTTACATAAATACAAAATAAAGTTTCAAAAGCTTGTTTTATTTCATAATATAGTTAAAAAAGAGAGCATTAACAATAAAGTAACAATTTTGATAAAATGAAAGATAGTTTAATTTTACATTTCTATTTTTATGGTTAAATAGATATATTATGTCATTTATATACTTACACAGTTATATATAACATGTACTACACAGTATATATATATATATATAACATGAAAATTTATTTATTATAAAAGACAATATATTTAACCGATTTCCAAAAAAGAGGGGGTATATTATGTATTTTATGAAAATTCAACGATTGTTTTTGAGGTGGCTTGACCGATTTTGCTGCTTTAAACTTTTGTAATATTTAGGATGTAATCAACCTACCAATCCAGCTTACACTTGAAATTATAGTTACATAGGAAGGAGGTATACGTATAAGAGTACAATTAAATAATGTTTTTATATAGTCTTTTAATATTTTTCTTTATAAAAGTCCCTTCAAAATCAGTCCAGCTATTTTTGGAGATAAACCGGAAACAGCAGATAGTGAGACAATCATTAGTAAATTGTGTTTTATCAACTATTTACTGAGAAATTGTTATTTTTAGACACATAAAATTTATTTATTTATATACATATTGATTAAAAATATTACAACAACCCCTTTATTGTTGGATATTTTACAAAGTCAGTTATAAACCTGCTCTATCCAATATGGCGGAGGAACTAGAAATAAAAGTGGAGATAAAAGTCGAAAATCACATCGAAGCGATTTCGGGAAAGAGCTGGTCTCTAGGGATTAAGACGGAATAGCTGAATTAAAGTAATTTAGACGCTCTACTCAAAAGGTTTTGAACCCTATGATAATGGTATTAGAGATTATTTTACTTAAATAAAAATAAATATAATCACCTACATTAGAAGAGGAAGGATCGTAATGCAAAAGTTTGGCCTATAGATGTGTTTTATGGCATTTTAAACATCAATATCTTTGTGTTGTTTTTTCTGTTAAATAATAATAATATTAAAACTATTAGGTATAAATGATATATTTATAATAATAATAATTAATATTAATTTATAATGATACTATGTATTCGGATTTTATCGCGGATTTATTTTGATTTTTGGTTCCCGACGTTTCGAATGCTTTACAGCCATCGACTACTAAGTAGTCGATGTTTACAGCAATCTTGGTCACGGGGTCTCTCCCGTCGAAACGTCGGGAACCAAAAATCTAAATTAATCCGCGACAAAATCTGAAAAGATAGTTTCATTTATAATGTCAAATATTCGCGTAAACCTAAGAAAGTCTTATTAGAACTATTGTTAAATTACATAGAATCAATAAGGAATATTATTTTAGCATAATCCAGTTAAATAACTATTATACGAATATGAGTTATTTTTGGCATTTTCAACGTAAGAACAATGGACAAGTTTTGTTTCTTTAAGCTTCTGTCGTTTCCAGGAAGATTTCTTTATTTGAAAAAATGTAAAAATATCTAATAAAAAAAACTTATTTAAAAATCATAATTTACTAATTAATTGAAAAAACACATAATATAAAAACATATACGTATACCAATGCGTAGAGCCAAAAGAAACCCTAGAAAATAGCTTCTTTGCGTTATAATTTCAAATTTAAAAATTCATCGTTTTATAAAAACTGAGCTTTTAACTAAATTAGATACACATTTTAACGAACAAAATGTAGTGCTTGATCTCAAAATTTCTTTCCACATAAAATTGAGGAACCTCATGACCTAATCATAATTTATTGTTAAAACTTTACAGAAACTCTAAAATTTAATTATCAGCGAGAATCCGGCAAATGCTAGCAAATTCTTAACGAAGTCGGAAAACCGAGGATAAGGGACTTTTAGACTATTTCTTAACCAGATACTTTAATATTTAAACTTGTTTAACTTTTTTTATTTATACATAGCTACAATTATATATCTATATAAACCTACCTAATATTAGAGCAGTTGTATAAAAGTTTGTGGGAGAAAATCCCACAAATTGGGTGTATTTTTGTAGCGAATCACCCTCGCTTGTACTGATACCTTATAATTCCGTACATTCTGATATTTAGTATGGAACAAAAATACTATAATATTATATACATAGGCTTGATGTTATAACATAACTTCACCCAATAAAATGGCTATCTAATGCAAAAAGTATTTTTCAAATCGATTTAGTAGTTCCTGAGATCAGTCAATCAGTCTTCCAACAAACAAACTCTGCCTCTTCAAAATGCTAGTATAGATAGAAAGCCTATTTTTTATATATTTCACACTATATATATTAGGAAATAGTTACTATTATTAGTTACACCATTTATAACTCAAGAACGGCTTGACCAATTTTTATGATACTTATTTTTTTTTTCTCTTAGTCCGGAATAGAAAAATATGTATTAAAATATAATATTTAGCAATAAAAATATATAAATATATGAATTAAAAAAATAGTCTACCTGACGTAATGGTTAGATAGACTCGAAATGTCAATTGTACAACAAAATATCAATTTACAATGTTTGCTTCCATGACAACCTAATCGTTGGACTCATTTGTAGGACTATTAGTATAAACATGTATCCCACCAAAAACATTTTCATGTAAAATGTTGCCAAGACGAGCCCATATGACTCGCACTGTCAAAAAGTTATCAGATCTCATGTAGAGCCAAGCTTCTAACACTACACGCCCTAACTCTACAAGGCCTAACTTCACAAACTCTACACCTTAGTCAAAATATGTGGCTTGGCCGTTCGTTACTTTTGTGTTATACAATAGTTCTTGTAGTAACGAACGGCCAAGCCACATATTTTGACTAAGGTGTAGAGTTTGTGAAGTTAGGCCTTGTAGAGTTAGGGCGTGTAGTGTTAGAAGCTTGGCTCTACATGAGATCTGATAACTTTTTGACAGTGCGAGTCATATGGGCTCGTCTTGGCAACATTTTACATGAAAATGTTTTTGGTGGGATTTCATTTCTTTTTGTAAGTTGTTTGTAACAAAATTTTTTTTTATCTTTTTCTTCTTTTTTTTTTTAACAAGGAGTACCTATACATATATATATCTGGGGGCACCAAGTTTTAGATTATAGATTAGACCTCTAGCGTCATCAAAATTTAATTTAAAATTACAGGTCTCATACAAACTCCCATCCCCTTGTTTAAGGGGTTAGGGGATGAAAGTTACAAGTTTTATAATTTTTTTGTTGTTTGTGTGCTAATACTAGCTTACATACAAAATTTCAGCTTTCTAGGACATTAGGAAATACCTTAAGAATTTTGATGATCATCAGTGAGTCAGTGACGAAATCAGCGTTTTTTAGATATAAATAAAATCTGAAGTATAAAAGCTAATGTAATTAAAAATTAATATGTTCAATAAGTCCGCTATTGACAATATATCCCGAAAATTTTGTTGATCTAGCATAATCCAAACCCAAGTTATGAGGGTTCAAAAAAACGACGAAGCGCTTCGAGAAAAGGTAGGTAGTGCCCGTGCGCTTCGCTTGGCTCGTCTTGGCGGGGGCACTACCGTGCCCCCAGATAAAGAACTAGATTTAGCACGAGCGAAGCCGTGGGATCCGCTAGTTAATAATAATAAATAATATAAGACAATATGCTACAAGAATATGCCAGATTACCGATAAAACTTAGCATTAGTGGAAAAAAGAAGGATATATTATAACATACCATACATTGTAGTCTTTTGATCTATTCGATATATTACATTTCTAAGGATGGAATTAATATATTACATTTATCATTCTTGCAAATAGAAAATGATATAAGTGGATATAAATAGTGATACAATAATAAGCCTCTCAACAAAATTACATTACTTAAATCGAAACTAAAATATTATAATGGATATTTTCTTAAAGCAAATATATTGAGGAGTTTATGTTATAAGTTATCTCTATAAAAGTTATTTTCTAATGAAAAGTCTTAAGTTTTCCTAGATATACCTGAATATTTGAACTTATAAACAAAACTGTCTTTTCGTATTTGGTCATAATTTCTTTGAAGCATTATAAGACGGAACAACGAAACCATAATTTATTTAAATCTAAGTTTGTCGCTAATCAATCTAGTATACTTCTTATGCTAATGCTGTTACGAGTACTATTTAGTTTAACGTGCATACCGTCCTTCCCAACTTCCAGTTGTAACTGAGTATTTGGTATAAGAAAAACCCAGTAACTACGATGGCCTGACGTAGGACTTGAACCCAGGACCTAGTAATAAACTGCGGTACAATGTACAATTACCATGCTAACCACTAAACTAAGGAGGCGGTATACAAACCTTCATGTTCAAATAACACTTACAAACTCAAGCAGCGTTTTTCAGTTAATTTTACTTTGGTAATGCCTATTAATTACTTGGGATTAGATACTATTTGAATATCTCTTGAGAACCATTTAAAGTAAAAATATTATCGTAATAATTTTAAGTATTATTTTCGATAATAAAGGGTTAATAATTGGTCTTAAAGATCAAAAATTACTAACAATGCTTAGAAATCGATTTAGGGATTTAGGATGATTAAAAAATATATAAAAAATCTGAGCTTTTTAAAGATTGTGTTTCTTAATATTAAACTTCATGGACTCATACTAGTTAGATCACTTTTATGTGGTTATTTTTTATCCAGTAATCGTTCAATGATCAAACATTCAACCATCATATTTAAAAAACAAATAAAGTATATAATACACATATTATATGAATTTACTAAAGTTTTTATTGATATCATTAAAGCTCATTCATAAATACCTACTAACTAAAATAATCTTGTATCTTATTTACATTTACCATCATAAATATAATTATAATTAAAACAAATGTGTGTAATTCACACGTGGTAGAAGAAACCTTCAAGATATTGAAACGAAATTTTATTTTTCTCCCACTTTAAATCTTATGAATTTATGTCTGTCTCTTTTTACTGTTGCTTTTTCGTTTAATCGACTTTCAATTCACAACGATGCTAAGTTTTCGCTTCAAAAAAATCTTTTTCGTTTCAGTCAAAATTATATTTTATTCCCAGTACACACATTAAAAATTAAAGAACAACCAGTTATACTTTTCCAACTTTCGTATAAGCAAAGCTTTATGTAGCTAATTCCAACATTTTGTGTAATAAAAATAAATAGCCGCTTAAAATATGGTTCATAATTCAACTTTGAAATTCCCAAGCCCTATGGAGACTGAAATGTCAAGTGAAATTACTTTTCGCTGAGTTCCATTAGAAATCGATATCGTCATAAACTTTGCCTTTATCGTATTTTAGTTTGCAAAGTCGTTAGTATTTTTGTTTTAGCTATTTCCTTTCAGTCCTGACAAATTAAGTTTGTGAAAGTTTGCAAAATCTAGAATCTAGAAAATATTACTGTTCAATAATGTAGCTTTAAAATATACTAAGGGAATATTTTCATATTGAATTACTGATTTACTCGTATTTTATTGCTGAGTGTATTTTCTGTAAACTCTTTAATGTGCAATTTCGATATCTTTTCCATGTTTAACTTTTCTTTTTTCTGTTTATTTCTTTTTCATATTTTTTTAAAATTATTTTGTGTACCTAACACATTTAATTTAAAATCTATTTACAACGCTTGTAGTTTTGCCTATAAACTATTTACAAATCTTGCAATAAATTCCTATTAATAATAATCTTGCTACATCTCAATATGCTTAAAATGTATCCTAAGTACTGTCTAAAAATGTTTGGACATTATTACACACAGTGCTATCTAGTTCCGTGTTAAGCTACGAGGCTTGTGTTACGTATACCACATAGTTGATATACTATATATAACTTTAAATAACTACATATTATAAATATAACTAATAAGTAATTGTTTACTGGAGTACAAACATTCGAGCTCAACAAATGCCCTAGCGGTACTCGAACCCACTGGCTCAGCAAGTACGCGCACAACTAACTGAGCCAAACGTGTCTTCAATTCATTTCTATATCAAAAAGAAACATAAAACAAAGCAGTAAAATATATAGTGTTTCTAATATACATAAATTAATACTAGCTATTCCCGCGGCTCCGCTCGCGTTCCCGTTTTTGCAACATTATTCATTGATGCTCCACTCCTATTGGTCGTAGCGTGATGTAATATAGCCTATCCTTCCTCGATAAACGGACTGGATAGTCCGTTTATCGAGGAAGGATAGGCAACACAAAAAAATTTGAGTCCAGACCAGGAGTTCCTGAGATTAGCGCGGTCAACCAAACAAACAAACAAACTCTTCAGCTTTATAATATTAGTATAGATTTCTAGTACCACTCCATTTCTTTTTGTTACTCAAAGTAATCACGGCTAAAGCATCTATCAACCAAATGAAGTGTGAAACCAGTATCACACAGTAGCGGGTATCAACATGGCCGGCGAGCAATTTATTCGGATTACGAATTTACGGCATATCGAGACCGGCCGGCGGTAAAAAGTATGTAAAACCAAATTGGCATTCAAGATAGCTATTTATTTGTGGTATGAAAGGTCGAGTGAGGTAGAATCCAGTTTATATTTTATTAAAAAGTGTAAACGATAAGTGAACTTAATTTTTATGTAACAGTTAAGTGGTAACAATAACAATTTGATAATGGTAACAGAATTTTACATTATTAATCTTAAATATTTTATTTAATGAATTATATTTTAAGCATTATATTTGAAGTTATTGATTCTTATTGCATTTCACTCTCTCTTGAACTTGTTAGTCTTTTTTTTAATTGTTATATCTATTTCTTTGTAATAAGTGTTATTTTAACAATGGAAACTTTTATTGGTTATGTTCTATTAATTGTTTGTTATCTCTATATTTTTATTGTAACAGCGTTTGTTTTAAAAAGTTGTAAGAGAATACTAAAGTATAAAAACATATTTACATATTGTGCGTTGATTGAATTATTTCAAAAGTTTAACCAGATGCCTGTGATAATGATGTGAAGCATATCAACGAAAGTTTTGACGTAATTGAGTTAATAGTGTCGCTATGTGTAATCAAGGAGCAATATTATCGTTTTTCATATGTTTGTATTTTAAGTGATTAGTACTTGTAATTAATATATTATACTAGCCTTTCCCGCGGCTCCGCTCGCGTTCTAAAGGCTGAAAATCAAAAGAAATGTTTTTCTCCCGTTTTTTTCAATATTTTCATTTACACTCAGTTCCTCTTTGGTCGTAGCGTAATGCAATATAGCCTATAGCCTTCCTTGATAAATGGACTATCCAACACAAAAGGAATTTTTCAATTCGGACGAGTAGTTTCTGAGATAAGCGCGTTCAACCAAACAAACAAACAAACAATCAAGCAAACAAACAAGCAAACAAACAAACAAACAAACAAACAAACAAACAAACAAACAAACAAACAAACAAACAAACAAACAAACTCTTCAGCTTTATAATATTAGTATAGAATTACAAGTTATTTCACGATAATTTTAAGACCTTATAAATGCTACTAAAAATACAAACAATTTTTTAATTAATTTCTTTCAGACCTAATTGAATGATAACTGAAAAAATAGTTCACGGTTTGATTAAAAAATGTACGCACTCAAAATATACGTTAAGATACAATAAGAACGTCGCATATTATACTGTGGTACAAAGGGGTAGAACATTTCAAGAAAATAATTGTAGTCACGAGGACAATTTTAAAAGTTTTACTGCGAGAATTTTCTCTACAGTGTAGTATGTAAATGAGCGACAGTTTGTCAAGTACTCAGTGCGAGTTGGAAGTTAAGTGAAGACTAAGCTAAAAGTGCGAGAAACGAAAAGTGAAAGTGAAGTGATAGGGCTAGTGCTTAAGTGTGCTTTAACACTTTTTTAGACGTATTTTCATAGTGAAACTGCTCCCGTTAGGAACCTATCTAAATAATTAAAGGCTATGTATGTTGTAATGGGGACACTAATAGTAGCTGATATTGTAAAATAATAATATTAAGTCGGAAACGAAAACGATGAAACAAACTTTAAATATAATAAATAAATTAAATATATATGTCGGGAAATTAAAATAAAAAAACGCACAGCCATAGTTTCATGCTAAGCTACGAGGCTTTTGTTATTACCAGATAGTTGATACATTGCACATATTATATTATTTTTAAATAAATTCATATTATAAATATGAGACACCCATGACTGTATTAGGTTTAGATTAAGTTAGGTTTAGGTCTACAGACATTTATATATTACAATCATTCGTGATCACCACATGAAGGAATATACCCAGCAGGACTTGAACAAGCGACCATTGGCGCTCCAAGTACACTACAAACGTGCCATTAAATGACATATTATTGATTATATCATATATGTTACATTATATTATATATGTTGTGTATAGATTCAATACAGATTTTTTGCGCTTGCATACGTAAAACTGTAGATTGTTTAACCGTGGTCACTGTCGCGGTAACCTGCTACCGTACCACGTGCATTTTAATTTATTGGTACCTAATGTAACATAAATGAGCAACTCTGATTCACTCTTGCCCATTTTTTTTACAAAAAAAGTTATTTTACTAACCATCCCGAATAAACTAAACATTTTGCCCTACTGAACTTTGAATGATAAATTTTAACAAACTGTACATTTTTTACCAAAGTAAAAACTGCAATTAATATTAAATTTGTTGCGAAAGCGTTACTTTATTTTATTTTGAATGTAATGCCGATATAAGTGTTGCCAGTGTTGAAAAGTTCGTGGAAATATATAAGGCATATAATATGTGAGTAACGAACGCCATGGTAGCTTAAAATTTTTACACGATTATTTTTATACAAGTACGTCCGATGGGATTTCTCGACGGCAATATAAACAGAAGTGAACTCGAATGTCGACTGCGAATGACGAACTTCCGTAGAAATTTCCTCTATTTTTAAACAATGTTGAGGATAAATTTTCGTAAATCGTTGTACTAAATACTGAATATAAAATTTTACTCCGCGTTTGAACTATTACTCTTAATAAGTTAGTAAAAACATTTCGTCAATTATTTTTTAAATGTATATCCCTTTCTTCGTTTAACGTCCCACTGCTGGGCACGCGTATAGTAAAACGAGAGCATTCAGGGTACATGTACGAATTGGTGGAAAACCTTAGAAAACTTGCCCTAGGAAGTGATATCCTAAACTCAAAGACATACAGGTTTATTTACGATATTTTTCTTCACTGTAAGACAATTAGTAATCAGTTGTAACTTGTAACTAATTCGCACATGTAAATATCAGAGGTTCGAGTACCGGAATTGAACCCACTTTACTCCGTTAGCCTAGCGAGCGCGTTATTACTCGGCTATTACTGCCTGCCGTATATTATAATAATAGTGCTCCAATAATATTATTTCCGATCCAATAACGTGAACGTGATAAAGGTTCTAGTACCATATCTATGTATAATGGCAAAGCTATAAATGAATGCGAATTTATTGCGTGAATCTATAGATTAGTTAAGTTTAGATTAATCGATATAATCGTTTTTTAACTAAATTATATTTTGAAAAGTATATAGAAATAATAAGTGTATCATCATAGAATCCTTACTAATATTACACATACTGTTAAACCAATTTAAATGAAATTTTGTACACAGAAAGAACTAATCTAGAACCTGACAAAGAACATAGGCTACTTTTCAAAGCGAAAAAAAGCCTTTTAAAGGTTGAAATAGGGGATGAAATTTTGTATGGAAATTACGTCATATTTAAAGCTAGAAGCTTAAAACTTATTTTTTAGGCTTTTGATTAGATATAAATAAATAAGACACATTCAACAACATAAACACTATTCATCCATGCATAGGTACTCAATAAAATACAGTTAATACTATATTTGGATTCAATACATAAAAAAATATTTTGGCAGCAAAAAACCTAAGCACGTATGGATTTTCGTATTTACAATAGAAAAAATAATATGTAATGTAACATTGACTTCGTGCTAAATCACGTGGAAAGATTTGAGAAAATTGAAGGCAAACATTCTCAAAGCTTTGTCGAAATGTGATAGCAGCTGTGTACATTTTATCAAAAATATAAATCTACCTTGTTTTTTCCGATGTAATATCTATTATTATTGTTTTATAATACCTGTAATAATGCTTGCTACAATTTAACTTGCTCCTAAACGGGCAATATTTTTCTGCAATGTGTGGCTGCAATATTGGCAACTAATTGCAGGGCCATCACAAAAATATTTTAAAGATGGACGAGTAATATGTGGCCGGTCAATGTGTTGCAATTATATTATTGTCAAGGTAATATAACAACTGCGAAAACAACAATAGCACAGAATATAGCAGTTATTCACGGCGTCACCAACAGCAAACTTGAGTCGCGTAGAAAAGAACACACTATGCCATAACAATGAGAGCGACCGAAACAACAATAGGACTGGTCGGGCAATATCGCAGAAAATTAATCGCAAAATGATCGTCCGCCAATATCGGCCATACGCGGCCATACGAAGCATGTTTGCCGATATAGCCGGGAGAGTACTGCAATATTGCTGATATTGCTTGCAATGTTGTCGGATACTCTATTGCAGACACATATTGCAGAAAAATATTGCTTGCTTAGAAGCGCCTTAAAGATCATAATGCTATTTTCTTACATTGACATTTTCTTAGGTTTACTCAAATATTTGACATTACAAATGAAACTATCTTTTCATATTTTGTCGCGGATTTGGTTTCCGACGTTTCGAATGTTTTACAGAAATCATATTCACGGGAGAGGTCTTATTTATATTTTTAAATCGTACTAAAATAATCATTTTTATCTATTATAATATCTAGTATAGCTTTATGTTTTTTCCCTGTCTATTCATCTGTCTGTCTGCCTGAGAATGCATCACATGAAACCCACTGGGCAGATTTTGAATAAACTACGTATGATAGTAGCTGGTTATTCGGGTCAACAAATAGGAAACTTCTTACTACAAGAAAACATATCATCTCTGAGATACAGTCTTACTTATACAGTAAACCGCACATTAGGTGTTGAGCAAAGGTGAGTCGTTAGTATAATATTATAAAATATACCAACAGACGGTACGAATATAGTTCCCTCGAGTGCGATAGCTTTATCAGTAACCGTAATAGAACTACTTGAGTACTTAGAATATGGATAATGCCATAGTCTAGATGTAAGGACAATTTGAACTTATAACTTTGCAAATGTGCTTTTTATATACTCGTTAGAAACGTTTATATAACGTTCAAAGAATTTTATTTGTTTCTAAAGAAATTGAGTTCTTAAAATATTAAGACTAAATAAACAAACTTAAACCGATTCAGGACTCGAACCCGGTACCTGAGCTTATGAGTTAGAAAGCTCTTAAATAAGAGGAAATAAAGTTGTACAGAATTATTGCGAAAGTAAATGAAATTCTGGTAATACGTTAGGTTTATCTTTCCCACTTTTTCTTTTAATACGTATCTGTAAAGGGAATCTCATTTCGTAATGAGTTACTTAGTGCAACTCATCAGGCTTGGTACTACGAGTTTTTTGATACCTTTGTTAAATTGAAAATTGTTACGACACAGTGACATTGTTTACTTTGGTAAAGCAGGTTTGGTTTTAGAAATGTATTAATATTTCTTATGTTTGTTGTTAATTTCAATATTTTTGAAGTTTTAACTTTTTAAGACATTTGTAAGTAGAATAACAGCTGTATATGATGAAAAACTCGTATTTCATCATTTATTAGATTGACAAGCCAAGAGAATTTAGTGAAACATCGTTCTTTCATTCTTGTACATTGTATCATTATTCAGCAATGTACAGAAATCGTGTCTAAGACTAACGAAGAGCAGACTGTTTGCTCTTGATACAATGGTTATTATCACTTCATAGTATAAAACAAAATCGATTTCTGTCCCTATATCCCTATGTATGCTTAAATCTTTAAAACTACGCAACTGATGCATGCACGCATTTTGATGCGGTTTTTTTTAATAGATAGAGTGATTCAAGAGGAAGGTTTATATGCATAACTAGCGGATCCCGCGGCTTTGCCTGTGCTAAATCTAGGAAAAAGCCCAAGCGAAGCGAGGGCGAGTCGCTAGTACTAAATAAATTGTAACAAAAATACTTAAGGGTGCGCTTAGTTTGTTTGTTCAGGGAATCTCAGAAACTACTGTATATATTCCAAAGAAAGAAGCTACCTAATTTATATTATATAATTATAATAAAATTAATTGGAAAAACTTTTTGATTCTGAAAGCTTTCGTCAAATAGGGGTAAAGGCATATAATATTTTTTGATCAAAAAATATAGTTGTCAATAAGCTAATATATATCATGAAGCATCAAATTCACATTAACCTTCTGAAAAAGTTATAATATAAGCTATAAAGCTGTACAAATCGACAAAGTTAGGGTGTATCATTAGTTAAATAATAAACATCAAACATTTCAAAATAACGGGAATCTTTGCAAGTTTTTCTTTGTCTCCTAATGACATCTAACTCAAAGTCCTTATCGTTAAACTCAAGACATGCTTACGTCGAGCATTCCACTCGCAAACAAAAATTGCCAACATTCTTTGATCTTCTCCTTGACATACTATTGTATACATTTTATTTAAAGGTTTAGGCTACTATGCTGTAACTATACGTTATTGTACTATTTATAAAAGTTCAGTAAGAGAAAATCCGTTATTAGAAGTAACAGGAAAATATTCGATATAAAATGATTATATTCTTCTATAAGGAAAGGTCTTTATTTTGATAACAACAAAAGAAAAGTCCCTGTTATCTATTTAATGAGGTTTTAGTAAGAAGATAAACTAAATTAACAGAAAATTGCTTATTATTTTAGCTTTATCTATGTAATATTATATATTTTTAATTATGGTATAGTTTTCCAATGTCGAAAAACTTTACATTTGAAATTTTTTGAATAAATTCAATTTATTTTGACCTTTCAATTACTTTTTTTGGTACTTTGGTTGCAGAGTGAATAAGAAATTCCTATGAGAATTGAGACACGTAGTAAGTCTTTAAGTACAACGACTGTGATATACGGACAGACAGAAGTGATGTAAACGGTATAAATTATTCCGTTTTTGTCTTTTACCTACGAACCCCTAACAAAGACACTCTTATAAAACTACCGGAAAGAGACCACTTCTGAGTTTGTGAAACAAAATCTGGGACAGCGTCTTATTATGTATAATATAATATACTACTTTGTAACGCTTAAAATCGTAAGTGTATATTCAAAACGACAATGTATCTCACAATGTTTAGATTGATTATTATTATTTAAAAAAACAGTGGTATAAAGAGAATGATCAAATTTTTTCCGAGTATTCTCTAATTGTCTATTTCCTTTCCGTCCTTATGACTTCACAATAATTGCAGCGTGGACGCTGTTTTTAAACCGTGTGCGTTCATCGATTTCTCGTCACAAATCAAATCAAAATATTTTATTCAGCATAAAAAAATTTATAACTTCTTACTGGACGTCATGAGTCTACCACCAGTTCGGAAAGAAGAAACCTCTGACCTGAGAAGAACTGACCAAAGATACTCAGCAAAAACAAAGCTGAAAAATACCCACTGCTGGACACTCCCCATAAAATTCTCTACGACGGTCTTGTATCACTTGCCTCCAATGGGTTCCAAAGACTTTGATCTAGTCGTCGAACCTCCTTAGGCCTACCCCCCATTCAAAGCCTTTCGGTACGAGGCCGAGACCACTTGGTGTCCAACGATGATCCGTTCTACAAGCGATACTCCGCCCACTGCTACTTGAACTTGTAGAAGCGGGTAAAATTCAGCCCTTTTTTAACGTTTTAGGGCACGAGCCTCTCTACAATCAGGCTATAGACCACCGCGCTGGACTAGCGCGAGTTGCGGAGTTCACATGTCTTTCAAAAACTAGCTTAGTTTTCTCAGACATGCAGATGTCCTCGCGATTTTCTCTTCACCTTAATATAAGTATTAATCATGTTAGAAATGATTCGCACATGAAAATATCAGAGGTGCGAGAAACCACTAACTAATTAGCAGATTATGTACATTAAATACAAAACGTCAATGTATGACAAACAAAACAGTATATAACATAGAATAAATAAAATCAGTTACCTTCTATACTTAGCCACGATTATAGGACCAAAATAATATATACAATTGCCCTAACCTTACTGTAGCTTCGGAGAATTTAAACGCGTAGTTACATTCGGCCCTTAGCTATTTACAAAGAGGCGGATTATACTCAATGTTTTTCCGTCAACTGATAAATATGTATTAACCGGAGTTTATTTCGCACTATGACTGTAGGGCTGCTAAATGTTGTTAAACCGACTGTGAATGGCCGACTTATTCTAAATTGTATAGGCACTTCTTATTTTAATATTCTTTTTCTCCTTTTATTAACTTACTTCATTCTAGTTTATATTTTACTTATGATTTTAAGCATTGAATATGTGTATAATATGGGGAGGTACTTCTTGAAGCACAGTTTTCTAGAGTTAGGGATGTATGCATTTGTTATCATTGTTTTTGAAAGTCCTTTAAATTGCTGTAGTTGCTGCTTTCTTTCGGGAAGCTACGGTTATAAGTTAAATTAGTTTTTTAACTTCTGTCATAATTGTAATATCTGTTTATCTATACTACTACATTATAAAACTGAAGAGTTTGTTTGATTATTTGTTTGTTTGTTTGCTTGTTTGTTTGGTTAAATGCACTAATCTCAAGAACGACCGGATCAAATTGAAAAAATCTTGTTGTGTTTGATAGTCCGTTTATCGAAGAAGGTTATAGGCTATATTACATCACGCTACAACCAATAGGAGCGGAGCATTCATGAAAAATGCAGCAAAAATTGGAGTTATTTGGTTTCCAGCTTTAGAACGCGCGCGAAGCCGCGGGAAAGGCTAGTATTATATGTCAGTCGAATCGAATTGTTAGGAACTTAACATCAGGAGAATCAACTCACTTTGTAAATAAATAGTGCACTTGTATTTGCACACCCGCGATATGAGACCATATTGAATAAGTACAAATGAAGAATATATTATGATATGAATAAACATAAGAATATATTATATAGCAATATTAAATATTTTTTAATTGTTTTATACTAGTCGTAATAATATTTATATATAAAAATTATACTGCTTTTTCTAACCCTAATATTACTTTGCCCTACTCAACTAAACTTTATATCAATTTTTTATCAACTATGAAAACTTTGCTTATACTCTAGCAACCTTAACGGTATCGCATTAACACACCCCTGCTTCCTACCTAAGTAAACTCGAAGTATCTAAAGTGTTATAGCTTTCGAGATGGCGTTCAATGTTTATACTTCACAGAGGAACCACACAAGCTGAAATAGTCTGAAAAAGGTAAAAGCTAAGTGCACTTTTGTGCATTATATATGAATATATACTAAGAAAAGAAGAATTATCTTTACAAATAATAAACGTAGTGTCTATTCATCCGATAAGCGAACGAATAAATAAAATATTAATATGCAATTGCGGTCGTTTCTATAGTACTTTTTACAAAATACCATTCTCTTGTACATTGTTTTGATGTAGGTACATACTCTCAGGGAGTGTTAGTAACGTAAATTTCATAGGACGACTCTAGAGAACCAGCTCTTTTACATATAAAAACTCTTGGACTTAAAAGTGGATGGGATCTTAATAATAAATTATCAGCTCGGTAGGTTAAGGTTTTTTTTTTGCAGATAAAAATCGCTTATTTTATGTTAGAAATCAAAAAGTGATAGATATTCGTACAAACTGACAATAGTCGAACGAATAATATATTGTTTTATTAATACGATTATCGGATGACTAGCAATAGCCTTTAAAATAATTTAGTCATCCAACAATTGTTGGACGACTAAATTATTTTACTCGTCCGCTAGTTGGACGACTAGCATCAGCAAATAATAAAATTTGGAATCAAATCAGTAAATATTTAATAAACATTATTATCAATATATAGATCAAATCTATAGTTTTTTAGAATTTTTGTCTGTCTATCTTTCTGTAACCACATCACCAGAAAACTACTGAACTGAACTGATTTTAATGAAATTTGGTACGATGATAGCTGATTATCTGGGTAAACATAAAGAATACTTTTTACTGCGTAAAAATATCTCATCTCTGATAAATATATGATAACTGTTAAGAATTGCGTAGTATAAGATATATTTTACATAAATTACAGTGACACATTTATTTTACTTGTCATTAAGAAAAATAATGCGATCAAATCTATGTTATTTATTAGACTAAGTAACAGTAAATATCGTATGCATTGAAACTAAATTTCACTTAAAATGATATCTGTAAACATATTGTATTTTTATAAAAATATAGGGAATACTGTGTTATAAGCATAATTACGTCAGTAGGTCATCAATTTAAAGTTACTGTCCCGAAACAAAGCAATTGTTTCGACAAAATTATTTCCACGCTTATTGTCCTTTCGCTGTTTTTCCTAATTTCAGTATTATTTTTTTACAAAAAAGAAAAAATGTATACTTTTCACCATCAAAATTGACTGCTCTCAAAAGTTAATTGTCATGAGAACACTGTAATGATTTCAAAATCAAACAAAGTTGGAAGAAGCCAAGCTCCCTTCACATTCATTAAATTATAATATTGTATTAAAACAAACTTATATAAATCGTATTTTATAAGGAAGTGAAGGAAATAGCTATCCAACTGGTCATGACTAAGTCATCTACAAATCCATTAAAAATATAAAACAATTCGCCAAGATCATTCCTTCAGTGAATTCGGAAATGAAATTGGGATGGAACGAGTCAAGCGAGACGAGTTATTGAATTGAAGCTGAGGTAGTACAAAAGTTTATAACAAATAAACGGTTTTAGAAAGACTACGTTCAGATTGCATCTATTGATTTGAATGTGTACTCGAATGTTAGTCGTCATTCCTGGTTTTTTAAAGCTGTTATATTTTTTACGATATATGCTTAGAAACTACTGTAAAATTTTTATAAAGTTTTCAGTACTAAAGGGATAGTTCAAAAAGAATTGCTACCAGTATTATATTTCTGTACTAAATCTATAAAATATATACCTTAACTTTTAGCTTAATTTTGTTTATAATAATTCCATGCTTGGCTGGGTGTAAGATATAAATTAAACGTTTTTTATAATTTTCTGATAAAATAAAAGCAGTCTAAGTTACTCCTTATAAAATTAGCTACATGTTAGTGAAAGTCCTGTCAAAATCGGTCAAACCGATTCAAAGGTAAACTGGAAGAAACAGCCAGACAGACAGACAAAAAATTTAATAATTGATTTTTGTGTGTAAGTACCGTATAATATACTAACATATATATTTAATGAAAAGCTGTTCAAATCATTTGACATTAAAAACAGACTCTTCAATTTTCTTTATATATTCTAATTAAAGCGAAGGGCATCTACAATTGCTACAATAAAGCTGAGCTTTCGAGAAAGCTTTCTCGAAAGCTACATATAGAATTCGAAATTCATCATATTTTAGATATTTATCTAGTTCGACTGATTATGTAGACGTAGACAAGTGACCCGCATATGCTGTCTAAATGCTAACCTAGTTTCCGCTTTAACTAGAGCCAAGACTTGATAAGTAGGTAACACAGCTTCACATAAATTTTAGTATTACTCAATTTGCTGCGTCCACAATTTATTCCTTATATAATCGTGCTAAGAAACTGATGATCTTTAGTGCTAACCACTAACTAGAAAATTTATTTTAATAGTTTCATAGGTTTACTTATGCTATTTGATATTTGAAATAAGACTACCCTAACAATATTCGAAACGTCTTTACGTTAAAATCAAATACGAGATAAAACGCGCAAAAATCAGTAAAGATCGATGTTTTATTTAAAAATATTTATATTTATATTTAAAATATGTTAAATTATCATTTAGTAATGGTCGTAAAAAAGAAATAAATGACTTTATTTTTTTTAATAATTATTTTTTAGCGAATAAGCATAAGCTATGATGAATGAAAAAAAAAGAAATAAATCTTGTTATTAAAGCGAACTCAGTTTGATTTACATAAAAAATATTATAACGACCTAAAAATGATAATTCCATAGACTTTACTATTAAAACTTTGTAAAACCTATCGAGTTATTATCGATTATCTATTTATTAATATAAATCATTAAAATTGCTTCTCCTTAGGTAAATATATGACTTAAAAAAGAAAACCATACATTGTTAAGCAACCATAAATTATAAATGAAAATATCTTTTCGGATTTTGTCGCGGATTTATTTTGATTTTTGGTCCCCGACGTTTCAAATGCTTTACAATAATCATGATTGCAAAAGATAGTTTCATTTATAATATCAAATATTCGCATTAACCAACAATCCAGTATTAACCAACCATAAATTAATTGAATGAAGTACCTCCTTTATTTTGAAGTTGATCAAAAGGAACTGACGGAATGAGAAGAACGCATGTTTTTGTCCTATTAGATGCATAACGAGTAAGCAACACTTTTCTTTGATGTCTGAGAGAAGTGAGAGCATGGTGCTAGTTATCTACCACATGTCATGAGAGCTTTCAAATCCACAGTATCTGTAGATGTACTAGAATATGTATTAAATGTCATGCGAATATGCAAGACGATTTTTACGATGAAAAGCTCGAGAGCTTAAAGCAAAGATGTGGTTAAAGCTATAAATAGTGTAACAACATACTCATATAATAAAGTTGTAAACTTTGTGGCTTTGTTAGTTTGTTTGGGTTTCGGAGATATCACTAATGGCGTAAGATAATTTCAAATTTATGGGAATGGATCTAAGTATTCGTATATGTATAGGTGTATATGTATATGTCATGTTTACTTTGAATATTTCTGAACGAAGTTGAAAATAAGCAGGTTACCAATTGATCTGTAAGTATTTAAACTTTTCATGTAATATTTTAATCAAAGCAATCAAATTCGTATTTTAAAACGCCCCACTATTAGGCATGAGCCTCTCAATCATTAGAGAGAGAAAAACCATGGTCCACCAAGCCAGCCTACGAACTTGCACGGACTTCACATGTCTATCGATAATTTTCTAGGTACTCTGATATTCAGGTTTCCTCACAATGTTTTTAAACAATGTTTAGAGCCGATATTTGAACCCGCTTCACTCACCTAAGCACGCGCTTGAGCTAAGCGCTCGGTTGGACTTTTTACCACTCATGTTTTTCAAGAAACTTATAATATTATTAGGTAATTCAAAATTGTATGTTTGTTGTATCTAGCTCTCGTTAATAGAGCAATAAAACACAAAAGACAAAGGCCTAGTATTAAAGGAAAAACAATTTTAACTACTACATCAGCATTGTTATATCAATAAATCTCAACATTCGTAATCTTTTTCCCACTTCCATTCCGACATCACAGCAATAAAAGCTTAGTGCGATGAAAAATATCACGTTTGTTCATGTTGGAACTTTAGAAATTAGAAATTGTTGACGACAGCGTCTGACCTTAATCTTATCCCTAGAAGACTTTCGCGGTATTTTTCTCATACACTTATATTTTCTACTTCAGGTTATCCTTTATACAATTTAGGCCTCACTTAGGTGTATTAAGAGAAAGTACCTAACTGGGAAATGGTAGCGCAGTGTTACTACAGTGGAGTGATGTGGGTTCAAATCCGGGTCTCACGGCTCTGTTATTTTCTTGTGTATCATTTCGAACATAATTATCACTTGCCTAACAGTGAAAGCAAACATCGTAAGGAAATCTGCATATCTGAGAAAAACTATCAAGTTTTCGAAAGATGTGAGAAGTTCGTCAACCCAGCCTAGTGTGGCTGGTATGAACTATTGCCTGAGACACCTCGTATTTAAGGGAGGAGTTAGAACACAAATTTACTATCAAATTATTATTAACGCAATAGAAAAAATGGTTTCTAAATTTATACAAATATTTGAGATCTAGATAAAACTGCTTTTCATTTTCGAGTCTAACTCTATAAGTCAAGACTATGTTTGCTGAAAACATTCGAAACGTGACAAATAAAAAATATAAATCAAACCGCGATAAAGTACGTAGAAATAAATCCAGTATCAATAGAGTATACAGGAATAAGAAGATCTCGTCACGTTTATTTTGATGGGTATGGTATTTGCAGCTTTATATAGTGCGGTAATAATTGCACTGCTATAAACTTAGTGCCTTAAAATGTACCTAGTTTATTTAAATCTATATAATGCATTTGGTAAATTCTAGTTTTGACTAGTCAATTGTAATTTTAACAAAGGCACTTAGTAAAACTAGTTCTAACTAGGAAAAACGCGTTCTATCTAAAAACGGGTTTAACTGTAACATATACAAATAGGAGAAGATAAACCTTTTCAGTACTTTTTTAGTAAGTATTGACGAAGTTTTGAGTTATTACTTATTAAAAAATATTTGAATTTTTTTATATACATCTA
The DNA here is from genome assembly GCA_905231865.2 of Boloria selene. Taxonomy (NCBI): domain Eukaryota; kingdom Metazoa; phylum Arthropoda; class Insecta; order Lepidoptera; family Nymphalidae; genus Boloria; species Boloria selene. The sequence goes on along the minus strand of HG993138.1, from coordinate 1,741,497 downwards.
GCCATAGGTAAGTAAATCTAACATATATATATAAAAGCAAAAGGTCACTCACTCTCGAAATATCGAAAACTGCTTGAAGTGTGAAGATGAAATTTGGCAGGGAAGTAGTTTATAGTGAGTAGACGTCTCTAAGAACGGATTTTGCGACAAGACCGAATTAGGGAGGTTTAAAAGCTCTCGCGTTGTATGAAAGTCCTTCATTTTTGGTGCTATAAACTTTAAACTTAGCGAGGGTGAGTCTCTTGTTAATTGTTCTATTTATACATAGGTATGTATTTTTTTTCAAATGTCCAAATTTTTTCATGAATTTTGACCACAAATACACAAACACTTTGTCTATATATAAATGTAAAATCTGCGAAAATTTTGAACGAGCTTTCTTACATTGGTATAAAAGGTTTTCAGTCATTCAGACTTACTTTCAAATAACAGAACTCGAATTATTTGTGTATGGTCCAATTATATAGTCCAAAATATTCGTTATAACATCACGTATACATAATAAAACTACTGTCATGTATTATTCAGGACAGCGTGTAGGAAATCGTCGGCTGAAAGACTGAGTTATTGGATACAGTGACTGCGGCGGGTGATATCGAAAAATAACTTTAATATTTCAAACCTTCGAGCTTTTTTAAATATATTTTTTTATTTTTATAAGAAGATGTTACGTAAATGTTATGTAAGATGCCTTTGTGATAGTTTAGGGATACCTTTATAAAATTATATTAAAAAGTACGAGTACTCGTATAAGAAGACAGTACAGTACTTTTATTATTATATATCTTATATAATGTATTATGTATAATACCTACTCACAATATTTACAAAAACAATTATTTTTATATCTACATATAGATGTATATTTTTTGTTACAGATTAGAATGTTACTAATTTTATAGTTTTTATGATATCCTGAATAATACAAAAATCTGACTTAGTTATCTTGCTCAAAATAAAAATAAAATATTTAAAATGAAGTCGGTTAAAAAAGGTTAAAATTCGTTTAGCAGTTTTCAAGAAATGCGGTTACCAACAACATTTATTTTTACATATAACTAAGTCAATCAATGTCTAATTTTATAGTAATTATTTTAAAGTATAATAATAGTCTAAAAATTTCAGAAACTATATTATTCCTCTACATCTTTTAAATTTTCGCTTTCAAATGCAATTTTTCAGTGTGTTTCATAATGCTGCAGCAATCTAGTGGCGTGCATTTTCATTTGGCTTTTGACGTGGTGTTACTGTATTATTTTCCATCTAAAAATTACGTAAGAAACCGTTAAAATTGCTTTGTTTCGTGATATGCATTTTATTAAATAAGTTACCGCCTGGTTGGTTACGTACCTGCAGCAGATCTAGTGCCTCTGGGTTCAATTCCCGGCGGCGGGATTGGCCTAATGGCCAAACATTGTTTAGCTGTCAAGATATTCTAAGTAACGGGTCGGAGTTAAGAAGTTGGCAATGTTACACCCCTGGCATAAAATAGCACAAAAATCAGTTAAATACGAAGCCTGTCTTTACTTAAAACTCTTAAAAGTCAAGTTTAATATTTGTCATCTAACCGAAATGAAAAGAATGAAAAATGCATAATACTTATATTATGTAAAATTGGGTACCAAAACTGAAATAGGTCAGAAGTTTATTATTTCAATACTACATTTGGCTCAGTAGTGACCCAGCTTTCGCTAGCGGTCGCGAGTTCGAGTCCCCTTGGGGGCAATCATTTGTTCAGCACGAATGTTTGTACCCCAGTCGTGGGTTTTATATTTATAATATGTATGTATTTAAAATTTATATAATATGTATGTATACACAACTCAACTATCTGGTATCCGTAGCACTACCTCGGAACTAGATGGCGCTGATGTAATAATGACCCAACATATTTATTTATTTATTTATAAGTTATATAAAGTAACCCTTTTTGACTCTTATATACTTATAAATTTGTCAAAAAGTTTTGGTTTTAAACTATTTCAACTTAATAACAGAGAGAGAGTGACTAGCATACAAAATTTTATTCAAACTTGCGGTTCTGTTTTCGCTGAGAAAAATTAGTATTCATTATATTTCGTCTTGCTCTAAAAGTGAAGCACGGCGATATGAACTCACTCATATATTCTTGTGATTGGAAAACAATGATAATATAATTACTTTTTTATTATTCAATTATTATATTAATAATTATAGGAGTAATTATTACCCTACAGGGGTGGGAAAGAAAAAAATACTAAGCTCTGTAACACTTTCTTTTCCGAGACAGATTCTCTCCCGTGACCATGATTGCTATAAAGCATTCGAAAATACGAAAAGTTAATTTCACTTATAAGATTGTAGTATATTTGTATTGGGATAATGTTTTTTTTATTCTAAACGTTACTGTCACAAGTAGAAATCAAACCTGCTACCGCTATTATAGGGTTGGACGCCCACGTAATAGATAATTGTATAAGTTATGCGTTTCCACTTAGAGTGAAAGCGTGTATGCAACATGAAATAGATTATACAATGAAAAATACATTTTAGTTACAGGCTATCAAAGGCTTGTCTTAACAACCAAAAAACAACAACTACTGTTTCATAATAAATAAATATGTTGGTACATTATTATACACAGCGCCATCTAATTCCGTGGTAAGCTACGAGGCTGTGAGGCTACGGATACCAGATATTTGATACACTACACATATTATATAACTTTTAAATACATACATATTATAAATATATACACCCATGACTAGAGTACTTAAACATTCGTACGCATTAAATGAATGTCCCCAGCGGGATACGAACCCGCGACCCGCTGGCAGCAAGTAGGGTCACTACAAAGTACAAACTGAGCTAACCTGTCATAATAAATTAAACATCTAAGATATACCTCCTTAAAATTAATTTAATTTAAATTGTATTACCGCAGATTAAATTAGGACGTCCGGAATAAAAATAGTGGGAAAAAAGCTCGAGTAATTTTTCTATTTCTTCGCAATTGAATATTAGCGCCTTCCCGCATCTTAAGATGTCTCTCCGCTCACTCTACAAAGCTCGACTTCACGCTGAACTTTAATTAGAATCTGTCTATTGAATTCAACATATATATAAAAATACTTTATTTTCAACGTATACGTTATTTAGATGGTTTTTATAATACCTAGAATTTACTGTAATTCAGGTTTTCTTGTATATATTAATAGTGCTATCTTTTACTATTATTTTGATTATATTTTTTTATTATATCAGTACATCACTACTAGGTACATATAAATAAAATTGAAGTGTTTTTAATTAAAAATTAACGCGCGCGAAGCCGCAGGAAAGGCTAGTTATAAATAAAACTACCATGTATCAAGAAAAAGATAGTTTTATTGCAAATGTACTCATACACTCCAGTACTTTATAATACTTTAAATGAATTCTTGGAAGTTGACTTCATTGTGGGCTTCAAAACGAGAAAATATCCTAAATTTGACTTGTCATATTACATTTCGCTAGAAACATGTCACATCGTATAAAAACAAATGAATATAAATGGAGGGTTTTGGACATAAAAACCAAAATATGGTATGACAATGATTACACGAACCACTCTTATACAAGTAATATTTATTTGGCGACACGGTTAGCTTAGTTTGTACGAATACATGCTTTGTGATCGCGGGTTCGAGCCCCGCGGTGGTTATTTTGGAGTTATGAGGACAAATTTTGGTACTCCAGTCACGGGTGTTTATATTTAAAATATAATTTAGGTATGTGTAGTAGTGTGTCGACTATCTAGAATCCATAACACAAGGCTTAAAAATATTAATAAATAACATATTTATTAAATTTGTGGAGAGATTCATTTTAATATTTGTTAGAGGAAATAAGTCGTCTTAATTATATCGTATCACATTACCCTTTACAATTTAGAACTTAAATAAATATTTTTATAATAGATATCTAAGACCTGTCTCAGTGGGCAGTGACCCTGCTTTCTGCGCCAGCGGTCGCGGGTTCGAGTCCCGCTGAGGGCATACATTTGTTGAGCACGAATGTTTGTACTCCAGTCATGGATGTTTATATTTATAATATGTATGTATTTAAACTTATATGTGTAGTATATCAACCATCTAGTATCCATAACACAAGGCTCGTACCTTATCGTGGACCTAGATAGTGCTGTGTGTAAATGTCCAAACATATTTATTTAATATAAATTTACTTCAGTACAAAATAACACCTGTATTATCATTTTCAGGTAGCATGTTCTAACAATAAAGCAATGAGTTATATATTTAAGTAATAATTAAATAATACATTATTAATGGCAACATTATTATATTAATATTTACGCTTAAATTGCATTTATTATCACTAAATATCATTATTAGAACGTGAAATAATTATTTAAACACAAGATGTTTTACGTAATAGTATTAGTTACCTAATAGTTTTTAGTTCTTAAACTACGATTGTTTTATCAATAATTATTGATATTCAATTACTATTCAATTGGTAAAGATAACTAATGTTATACGGAGTAACTTGGCAACTTAATTTTAGAAAAAATATTTATTTCAACTAGCGGAACCCGCGGCTTCGCTCTCGCTAAATCTAGAGAGGAACCCGAACGAAGCGAGGGTGAGTCGCTAGTTTAATATAAAGTGTATCAACCTTGCCATGGAACTAGATAGTGCTGTGTCAATGTCAATGGCTTCGCACGCGTTCTAAAGACCGGAAACCAAATTCTTTCTGAGTCGCGCGGTATGATACCTCGTAGAACTAACGCCAGTCCTTCCCGTTTTAGCAACATTTTTCATTGATGCTCCCATCCTTTTAGTCGTAGCGTGATTAATTATAGCCTAAAACCTTCCCTTATAATCGAACTATCCAACACAAAAAGAATTTTTCAAATAGAACCGGTAGTTCCTGAGATTAGCACGTTCAATCAAACAAATAAACAAACAAACTCTTCAGCTTTATGATATTAGTATAATTTATAAATAATTTACATATTTATAAAATAGTGGTGAAAAATAGTTCTCAATTTTTAATACTATTGTAGTTTTATTGCAAAATGAGTTAATATTTTACTGTCATATAATTAATTACATACGTTTATACAAACGTGATACAAAAGCAATTTATTAATAATAATCAAAACTCAGATAGGACAATTATAATTTTAATGTATCCATTGCAAAATATATGGATATTGCTAACTTTATTAAACTAATGGCACGATATTATTTGGACAAATAATAAACAAAATACGCAGCTTTTTGAAATAAATAAAAGAGAGCTTTATAAACATTGATATATTTATTTAATGAAAACTAAAATTCTATAACACTTTTACGTACAAATTACCGTGAATTCAATTTAAAGACAGTACACATGTCGTTCGGAAACTTATTAAGCTTTCTAAGACGTTTTTTACAACAATTTCTTTAAGTAAGACAAGTGGTATTCATGTTAATCACTAACAAATGAAAATATCAAAAGTACAAGACCCGGGATTAGAACCCGCTTCACCCCGTGTCCCAAACGAGCTAAATCTAGGTCATTACTGCGTCAAATTATTATCTATACTAATATTATAAAGCAGAAGAGTTTATTTGTTTGATTGAACGCGCTAATCTCAGGAACTACACGTTCGATTTAATATATTACGCTACGGCTAATAGGAGCAGAGCATCAATGAAAAATGTTGCAAAAACGGGAGAAAACGCCAATAGCTCTGCGAGGTATTTGGTTTCCAGCCTTAAGAACGCGAGCGAAGCCGCGGGATATCATAAACTATAAGTACTTGATAAAATGCCATTAAATATGCTCAATGACGGATAAAATGTATGAATACAAGGGCAATGCATTTAAAACGTTTCCTTTGAAAGAGATGGCTTCTTTACACAATAACGTTTGAGATCCTTTACACAATCCTCGAGAGATTTCGATACTTTGAAGCTCCTTTGACTTGATATGGAATTTTTAAATCTTTTATTGTTGATGTTTTTTGGACTTTTATTTTTATGGTTGATATGGCAAGATTTTCTACCATTTTTGACATTCATACTATAATAATCAAGATACTGTTTTTAAAATTAATTTTCCCTTGAAATAATTAAGATTTTTGTACGTAGACAAAGATAACGTGAAAAATTTTAACCTCGTAACTGATAAAAAATATATTTTAGCAATTCATTTAAATATTATGAGAATACTAGCAATGAGAAATACTAATTTAAATTAAAAATATCTAATATGCATTTGATCAAAGAATAATTTGGTTTATCTATTACTTTTTAGTCCCTAAAGTCGGTTTATATATTTAGTACTATCATTTCCCGCGGCTTCGCACGCGTTCTAAGGACCGGAAATCAGATTCTTTGTGAGTCGCAAGGTATGGTACCGCGCAGAACTAACGCCCGCCTTTCCCGTTCAAAGAAAAGTATTGTTTTTATTATTGTCCACGCAACTTTTGTTTGTTTGTTTTAAAACCTTCCGTGGACCTTAAGGAACATACGAAAAAAAATTTGCCGAATTAGTGGAGTTTTTATTTATATAGATAATGTCCTTCTGATCAACCCTTATATGACTGTCACTCTCAATAAGACTAACCATGTTCCCAGGAGATTCCACTCGCGATAAGAGATCAGCCGCGGGACCGATGGCTTTACGCGCTCTCTAAGGTCAAAGGTTGAAACATCCTCAACTTACTTCAAACTGCTACTAAGAACTTCTTATAACCCATTGTGTATAAATAAATAATAATATTCTTTTATGATGAATAAAAAAGTAAAATCTGTGCTTTATTTTTTTAATTTATTGTAATAGGTAAAAAGGTATAATATTATATAGTTATTAATATAATGTTTGTGTGTCTATATGTATGTATGAAAATGCATTATGAGATCACTGGATAGATTTTGATGTAATTTGGTAAGATAATAGCCGGTCAGCATATAGCATAATTTCACTGCTTGACAAATCGAATCTCTAATAACGCACAAAGGATAAACCCGAGCACAGCGAGACGGGGCATCGGTAGTTAAAATATTTTATATATTATCTAATATTATAACGCTGAAGAGTTTGTTTGTTTGTTTCTTTGGTTGAACGCCCTAACCTGAGGAACTACTGATCCGAATTGAAAAATTATTTTTGTGTTAGATAATCCGTTTCTCGAGGAAGACTATAGGCTATATTACATCACGCTACAACCAATAGAAGCGGAGCATCAATGAAAAATGTTGAAGCGGGAGAAAAATAGTTATTTTGATTTTCAGCCTTTAAAACGCGAGCAAAGCCGCGGGAAAGACTAGTATGTAAACGTTCATATACCTTATTTAGAACCAAACAATGAAAAATTGTATTCGTTACAAACCGATTGATTTATACCAGACCCTTCTGACATATCTGATTTCTAGGTCAAGTGTTTCCACGCCACACATTACGAAACCAAGTCTTTCATATTCGGTTACTGTAGATACTCGTAGCTTACTAAAAATAAATATCCTATGTTTATTTATGCAAAAACGAAGAAATTACTTTCGCTTCTATTTGTAATCTCTTCTAATATTACAAAAGAAAAATGGAGTTTGCTTACCATTCTTTGTTCCAACAATGTTAAAAGACCATGTATTTTCATTTTCATTTCATTTGATTTTCATTTACATACATTTATGTGATAGATTATTATATTAAAAAAATGATGGTATAGAAAACTTAAAATTAAACAGAAAATAAATTAATACTTTCTTAGGTTTACGCGAATACTTGACATTATAAATGAAACTATCTTTTCGGATTTTGTCGCGGATTTACTAAGATTTTTGATTCCCGATGTTTCAAATGCTTTACAGCTTTTCAATGTTTAGAATTAAAATGTATAATTTTAAGGTACTTTGATGCCCTCGAAATTTATGTAAATTGTGGGTAGGCTGACTGTCTGTAACAAGTATATAACTCCCTGAGACTTCTAATACCTTAGTCTCTCCCGTGACCATGATTGCTGAACATAAGCTTTTGTAGATACCTCAAAATAGTCATACGAAGTTGGTCTTAAAATTTTAGTATTGTACTAAAGTTTCGATTTAGACCTTATACTCGTACAACTGGACTTGAGCTTTTACACTCTTTGCTTCCTATTATTTTAATTCTCACTAAATTAAATGTTTGTACCTACTGTCAACAAGTAAATTGGGTTCAAAAGTAACCTCTGAAAGAATTTTTCAGGGCAAAATAACTCTCCATTATTTAATGCCTCCAGGCGGGTTGTCAACCCCTGTCTCGTGAGTGATGAGCGAATGAAATGTTTGACTGACATTTGTAAATGAAAATCTAGTTATGTTTGTGTCAGGTGTTTTCTATTTGATTCACTTATTTCTAAAGAGTTTGCTGTAAAACGTTTTTTTCCTTTCAGTTGTCCTCTATTTTTCATTTCAACGGTCAACGATTTCAATTAGTATAAAAAAATCTTTTTGGTATTTTTAAGAAAAATTGTTGTGAAATTCGTTGACATACCCAAATGGAATGAGAGAAAGATACTAGTAAAGTTTTGCGCCGTACTCCTTTTTTAATTTATTACTAATATAAGTCCTTTTGACTTATCTACCAGTAAAAGTCAGTGGACAATTAAAATTTGAAGCTATTTCGAAGATTAGCCGTAATAAACAGATTGACAGACGGACAAATTTTTTATAAGTTAAATAAAGTTTCTTATACCATATTTTATAATCAGAAAACGAAAAATGATACAAAAACGGAAAGGGCGGGCGTTAGTTCTGCGATGTATCATACCGTGCGACTCAGAAAGAATTTGGTTTCCGGACTTTAGAACGCGTGCAAAGCCGCGGGAAACGCTAGTTAGTAATATGCATATAGTTAAAACCTGTTATTTTGTTATTAGAAACAGAAAGTTCAATTCTAATTACCTACCTACATTGAAAATGTTGATTTATCTAAAGTATTTAATTAAATGCGAGTATTATATGGCATTTTGACCTAATTCTTAGAAATGCAAAGCTTCATCTAAAGCTTTAAGCTCCCAGATAAGTTACAAAAACATTTTCTTTCATAGGATACAAACAAATGAGCTACTATTTTTTTGGGAGGAGGAAAATCAATTATCTCTCTTGCGTTGCTTTGTTTTTTCCTGTTCCACTCTTCATAACATGGTTTCATCAATCACTTACAAAATAAATGTATGTTTGTTTATGGTAAGTTACGATGTAAGGGTCCGTCTATTGCTTTGTAGTTTTGAAGTTACTCCAACTTATACGGAAGTAGGATGTTATATATACTTATTAAACTTTTACACGAATATTATAGCTGAATTTTTTGAGTCCGTATTTTTATAAGTTTACATTATAACGTTTAAAAGATTCTGCATACGACGAATTTTTAACGCATCGTCTACGCACTGATTGCACTAATAGATTTAGAGTTTAACGATACGATTACTCGTTTATTCTAAACTAGCGCCTAGATTTAGAGCGAGTGAAGCCGCGGGTTCCGCTAGTGTATTACACATAACCCTTCCTCTTGAATTACTCTATCTATTAAAAAAAACACATCAAAAACCGTTACGTAGTTTCAAAGATCTAAGCATACATATGGACAGACAGACAGCGGGAAGCGACTTTGTTTTATACTATGTAGTGAAGTATGTATTCTAAGCATTTTCTGTTTTGATAAATCTAAAAATGCAGGTAAGGTGTAGGTTACATACATAAGTTTCTTCTGTGATCAAAAGCTCACGATAGCATTAAAAATTAATATAAAATACGAAAATCGTAAAGATAGCTTTATTACAAGTAAAAGTAAGCTCGTCAACAGCAATATTATAGTGTATGTAATAAATGTCTGAGTGGTTCCGTCAACTATAACGTTAGTTGCATGGTCGCTTCGGGTAAGGCAATATTTATATTGATCGATACGAAATGTTTATTACCGTCTAGTGCATACGAGACCGTGTTATAACGTTAATGTAGACAATTATAATAATACTTGTTTTATATTTAAACTAGCATTTCCCGCGGCTTCGCACGCGTCCTAAAGACCGGAAACCAAATTCTTTCTGAGTCGCACGGTATGATACCTCGCAGAACTAATGCCCGCCCTTCCCGTTTTTGCAACATTTTTCATTGATGCTCCCCTCCTATTGGTTGTAACATGACCTTCCTCGATAAACGGACTATCCAACACAAAAAGTATTTTTCAAATCGAACCAGTTGTTCCTCAGATTAGCGTGCTCAGTCAAACAAACAAACTCTTCATCTTCATAATATTAGTATAGAAGTATAGATAAGAATATATTATACAAAATAGGTCATGTTAATGTCATTCATATCCTAAATAGCTAGTAATTATATATGGGTTCACATAATATCTTAGACGCTAATAAAATTTCAAATTATATTACTGTAAAGTAGTTTAAAGGCATATCTGAAATAGGTCTGAAGGAAGGAATATTTTCATCTCAGAATTCCCAAAGGAAACTCAGTGAAACTAGATTTTTCTTTAGTATTTTCATCTAAAGTTCTATATATACTATTCTATACTACAAAAAGCCGCGAGATAAAGAGACATGCCATCGTTGTCCAACAATCTGAACTAAGTCAGTAAAGTGCATAAATGAAAATTGCAAGTTTAAGCTATAGAAGATTGAATGTAAATAATTATAAAAAAATATTTCAAAAGCGATATGATATAGCGCCTACTTAAAACTGTTGAAAGAAAATATAAATCAGGTTGAACGCGGAGCTGAAACACACATGAGCTACAAAGGTACCTACTCGTATAAGTTAAAATTCTCTAGTGTTAAAACGGCCAATTGTTTAAAAATCAAATTTAATAAGCCAATTTATTGAATCAAATGTATGTATTATAAGGATTTGCTCTTTAAATTTATCTAGTTTGGGTAGTTGCATTTTATGAAAAAAGCATTTTTACATTTTTTCCAAAAACACACGAAGCGATGTAACAAAACGTCGAGTAAGGCACTGTCAGCCTGGAATTTTAATACCATCTTAGAAAGGTATACTTATATATAAACAACAAACAATAGGAAATTTAATTTTAGTAAACGAATAAACGAATAAAAGTTTCGCCTAGAAAAATAAAAAATATATATATTAAAACATATGAAATTGTGAACAGAGTCCGCGCCTGGGCGAAGCGATGGGAAAATAGCTAGTTCTAAATATAACCTTATCGATATTTAAGCTTTTAAACCTATTAAAAAGCTTCATTATATTGCTAATTGGACGAAAATGTAATTAACTCGGTAGGTACGAGTACATCAGACGTTAGCGTACTCTCATAATATTATATTAATTATATTAGGTATATACCTATTATCCGAATACGTAATTAATTCAAAATTTTGAAGAAGCTGCTTACGCATTCTTTTTTATTAATTACTGTAGTAATATAAAACCACTTTCATACTAATTGAAATAGGAAAGAAGACCACTAAGGGTAGTATAATTTATATTTAAATAGGCAAAGACAAAACAGTTCAGTATTTATTACTCTATTTGATTAAACTTTCTTTTTTTCAGCTATTAACAAGCTTTAGTGTTACCAATAAAAATGTTAGATTTTCGGACACTAAAAATTAAAAAAGAAATATATAATAAATTATTAATATCATAATATAAATATTATGGTAGGTATTCTTTTAAGACACTCTGTTTTCCAATTTATTTCAATTGAATCTATAAACTTAGTACCTACTTAACAATTACTTAATAACAATAAATACTTTCCTTGTAATACTTAGTAATATATAGCTTACCTTAAATAAATGGATAAAAATACGTCTTTGTTATTTAAGGAAGATGAAAATATAAACTTCCATCGTTTTATATACGTACGTATAATATGTATTATTCAGAGTTCCATTTAATCAAATCGCAATTATCGGCAAAGGCTCAAAAATCAAAGGCTCAAAAAGCAAAAAATCAAATAAATAGATATAAATATACTTTGTTTAAGAAATAACATTTTATTGACACATCTATAGACGAGCCTTGTCAGTAAAACCGACGAGCGTTATTACGCGTGGCGGATATAGACTGTCACGTGATAATGTCTGTTCTACAAGTGACGTCATTATAAATCCAAAATGGTGGACTGTTTTTTTTACATTTGATTAAATTTCAGTATTATAAATTCGTGAGGAAGCCAATACTATGTAAGAAGGCAGTTTTGCTGAAAAATATGCGAGAAACTCAACTATTACTTTTTTGAACATGAGTCTTAAGCGCAGACTACATTAGTCTACTGCACTATCAGACAAGTACTAGCAACCCCCAAGACAAACCGTGGTATAAGGAGGACCGCCTCCTCATTATAAGAGTAATGACTATACAAACCAATTTCAAATCAAAATAAAAAATATTATGTTGAGATAGTATTACACACAGCGCCATCTAGTTCCGTGGTAAGCTTTAAGGCTTGTGTAACGGTTATGAGGTAGATACACTACACATTCGTGCGTACCAAATAAATGCCCCCAGCGGGACTCTAACCCGCGACCATTGACACAGCATGTAAGATTTCTATAATCTCAGCCAAACGTGTGTAAATAAATGAAAAATCTGCTAGACCACTTTATATGAGCGAGTAGATCTTTAAAGCGCACTTCTTGCGACAATATACCGGTATATTACATAATGTACAAAGCCATTGACTATTGCATTTTTCTGCCGAGTCGTTTTTTATTAAACTCGCGAACTGCAATAGCGAATACAATGACGTTCGTGTAATTTGTTCTACCGCGGAACTTTATTTCTTCAGTTTTCTGGAATAACTAAGTGTTTTCAAATTCGAAATGATTTGGAATTTTAATAACTATTTATTTGTATCTGTTAAAACGTATCAAAAAATCAATCAAAAAGCTTAAAAAATCATTATTAACTAACACTAATCCACAACCTTAGCATTTTACTGAAAAACTATCACGCCTATAAATAAATATATATGTTAGGACAATATTACACACAGCGTCATCTAGTTCCATGGTAAACTATGAAGCTTGTGTTACGGATACCAGATATTTGATATACTACATATATAAGTTTAAATACATTCTTTTTTTTTGACCGCTGGCGCAAGATAGTAGGGTTACTACAAACTGAGCCGAACGTGTCGTCAATACCTACGCCTATAGATTTGTGCTTTAACATAGTAGTTTAACTTCATATATATAGTATATACATAAATAAATGTTAAACATTATTACATACAGCGCCATCTATATCCGTGGTAAGCTACGAAGGAAGCTTGTGTTACGGATACCAGATAGTTGATATACTACATATATAAGTTTAAATAAATACATAATATAAATATAAACACCCATGACTGGAGTACAAACATTTGTGCTTAACAAATGTATGCCACCAGCGGGACTCGAACCCGCGACCGCTGGCGCAACAAGTAGGGTCACTACCAACTGAGCCATCGGGTCGTCTATATAGATGTGTTATCTGTCAAAAAATATAATTTTTAAATTTAAATAAGTCTTTAAGGCTTTAGGGCTATATTACATCACGCTACGCTACGCTACCAATGAGAGCGGAGCATAAATGAAAAGTGTTGCAAAAACAGTAAGGGCGGGCGTTAGTTCTACGAGGTACCATACCGCGTGACTCAGAATGAATTCGGTTTCTGGTCTTTAGAACGCGTTCGAAGCCTCGGGAAATGCTAGTAGGTTTATAATTCCACTAGTTATTTATCTACGGTTTATTATTTACACTTTTAAATCTATTATTTACACTTTTAAATTTATTTAATCTAAAGTTAATGAAAATGAAAATAAAAAATAGCATATACATTTTCCTCACCCTCTTCGCAAAGAGAATTTTTATATTCCGACACAACGTAGCGTTTTCGTCATGCGTAATACTGAAACGATTAATGGGGTTTATTTACGAGCGCATTTTTTAAATTAACACACCCATTTATTGAGCAACAAATTAATAAATACGTATAAATTTACAGAAAAAGTAAACGGATTAGCGATTTTGCATTTTTTTGATTTCTGATATAAATAATTAGAAATAATACGAAAATCTAACTTCTAGCATATACTTGTATATATAGTGTTACTATGTACAAGTTGTTTTTCATCTCTCTCATAGTACAATATAATTCCATGGATCTTATTGAAGATCGATGGTTTAATATTCTGAATCATGGGGGAGTATTGCAGCAACTTCATTGTGGCTGTTGAGAGTTTCTAGCCAAAATAAGAAAATAATTTTTTCACCGTAACCTCGGCTTTCTATGCCTTTAATCTACGATCTTGTGAACTGTTATAGTTCTAAAACCCGTTTTATTTCTCCTTCTGCAGGCAATTTTAACGTTTCCATACAAAAGGTGGCTATCGGATCAAAATGGACGGCAAATTACCGACCTAATGGATACTTTATGAAATGTTAAAACTAGGCAGTAAGTGAGTCATTTCACAGTGCGTGTGACGTTTTACACATGACGTCATTATTAAACGAAGCGTGTCCCATTTTCATTGAAAACTAATGGGGAATTTAAATTTAGTTTCTTTTCATAGATTTTTTCTTTGACTTATAAAGACTGAGAAAGATACGATTCAATTTGTTAAGAGTACTTTAGCCTTTGACCCTCAGACGCTCCCTAACTACGTCTTTAAGTAATGATATAACTTAAAAATTTGTCAAGTACGAGTCGGTTTCACTTAACAAGTGGTTTGAATAATTGAGAATCTTTTTTGTTTAAATTATAACTTGCTAGGTTTTCTCTGACATGCAGGTTTCCTCACGATGTTTTCCTTCACTGTAAGACAAGTGGTAATCATGTAAGAAATGACTCGAACATGAAAATATCAGAGGTGCGAGACCCGTATTGAACCCGCATCACTCAGTTATCTATGCGAACGCATTACCACTGGGCTACAAACCTTGGTAAGTTTTATAACACTTTCATCTTTACATTATTTTACCCAAAAGAAAACTCTGAAAAGCTATTCTGTCACATACTATCTACAAATGCACGTCTTTCTTCTAGCGATGTAAAACACAATGATAGTTCATTTCATTCCGATCCGAGACAGTTGGATTTAGAAAGCAGTACTTTAAAATTCTTTTCGTCCAAATAAGCCCTGGTTTTGCTACTTCTTATGTTTTTTATTGATACATTGAGGGCTATAGTGATGTGATTGTAGTGCCATATTAGCAAAATTGAACAGCTTCTTTAGATCGTCAAAATATAGCTTTCTACTTGCCTCTAAATAACTTAAATATGTATATAAGCATCATACAAGAATCGAATATGCGACTTATGTCGTTTTCAATCGCAATTATTAGATATATAAAGACTGTAATATTGAATCAATGGAACTAATCAAAAATTAGCAATTTAGATTATGCTTTTTCTGATTTAAACAGAACCACAAAACATTACGTAACGTAAAAAGAAAAGAAAACTAATTTTAATAAAAAGTAACGATGGAAAACGTGTCTACGAAACATTTGGAATTCAAATCATCTAACTGTTAGTCGAAATGACAGAAATATAAAATAAAATGTTCCCTAATTATGTTTGCTCGGACGAAAATTGAAAATTATTATTCGAAAAAGACGACAGCTTTGGGGATTTTTGTGCTTTAAAAAGCCCATAAACTCCTAGTAAACTTCAGTACATTGATCCGATAGTTTACGTTTTAGCTTATTTTTGTTCGCAAAATATTGTTTTAAAACATTTCAGTTTGTTTTAAACAAACATGTTTTGAAGCGCCCAAAAGCGATCAAATCGGATCGAACATTTAAGCGATTTCACAATTATTTGTTTAGGTTTGAGTTTAAAGAATTTATTCTAGTAGTATCTCTCTCTATACAATATACATATTATTATAATAATCCAACTTAGGTCATACATCAAACATATTTTGGAAAAATGTTATTGAATAGTCATTTTTATCGATACAAAGACCGAATCTATAGTCTTAACATTTTATGTCAATCTATCTATCACTACATAGTATTAAACAAAGTCGCTTTTTCTGTCCCTATATCCCTTTGTATGAATTAATCTTTAAAACTACGCAACGGATTTTGATGTGGTCTTTTTTAATATATAGAGTGATTCAAGAGGAAGGTATGCATAACTACCGGATCCTGCGGCTTTGCCTGTGCTAAATCTAGGGAGTCGCTAGTGAAAAAGAAAGCATTACAAGAAATCTATTGGACATATTTTGATGAAATTTGGTATGAATACAGCTGTTAACACGGTTAATCTTTAGTATAATTTTAACTGCGGGAAAATATCTCAGCTGTAAAAGCTATACAAACCATTAAAATTACCTCCCTAGGCATATGAATCCAAGCGGATCGATTATAAGTTGTTAGTCATTAATATATAGTAAGCATAGGATGTGTCTCTATCTATCTCACATTAGTATTCAGTAAACAAATAGAGCCTATTTTCCTTTTATCATAGTAGGGTAAGGTAAATTTTTTAAACAATTATTATATCTAAATAGTTATTTAATTGTCTTTTCAATACATCATAAATAGAAAAATCTCTACATAAAAAGAAATCGTATACCAAAAGTACTATAAAGGTATTGGTTCAAAAAAGAGGGTAGTAAATTAAATATGTATTACAGTAAACTTACTTAAGATATTCGCTTTGCCCATACGTACTTATCCTGGTCTGTGTAATACCGAGAGAGACGTTGGGAATTGTCACATTTGACTTTTAATTTACAAAAAGCAATATTCAGAAGAAGTTACTTTATTTTATGTTTATACTATAATATACTATATTTAATATTAGTTTATATAATAATACAATACAGATGAATTATTGCCTTATTAGTTATTTGACTAATTCACCAATAGGTACTTGATTTATTTACTCTTGTTCCTCTATATTACAAACAAAACTTGATTTCTAAGATTTCCTTAGATTTTTATGGATTTTAGCTTAATATGCTAGTACAATACCTATATAATTATTAATTTATGAATTTCACCCAAATCGTCTGGCTACCAGTCTAGCCAAGCCTGCTCACAAAAATCGCCTGAAAAGACCAGCTTTAATAGACTTAGCAACAACAAGCTGAAAAAGACTAATAACAGTCGACATTTAAAGGAGGAGAGGCTCTCGATGGGGATCTTCTTAGACCAGTCACTCACTCACTTAAATCATCTGCTTATAGTCCAAGGACTGATTGCAAGATATTTAAATTTAAAAAAATGTATATGAATTTATAAAATAATACCGTATGTAATATGTATATCGGAATAAGTCGTGTAGTTGTATGATTTGTCACGTTTGTTATTTTTGGCACACTGTATTTAGCAATAGAAATGTCCATGATAATTGCTTGACTAAGCACACTATCTTATAATATATATAAATATATAAAGTAGGTAATTATATATAAATTATCTACTTTTTTATAGATATATAAAGAAGGTACTTATATATAAATAATGTAATAACCAAAAAGTTCATTTCGTAAAACTTTCTATTGTACAAAAATCACAGAACAAAATATTGTACACAGATTTCTCGGAAGAAAGCTTTCAAAGTAAATTAAAGTTTGGTCTAATAATAATGAACTTACCAATAATCTTAAAAGTTTTCCCTTTAAGAACATTATATTATGGAATGAACAGTAGATTTCTATAGAATTTAATTAAACAAAATTGATTAGAGAAATTCATTTTAACTCATTCAACATTTTATATATTTGAAAGCACAAAGCATTTCTTACATTAATTTAATTAAATAAGTTCGTAACCCTAGCTTTGTCTGTTTCACATTCTCTAACAAAATATAAGTTTAATTACTAGTTGTTACGTTTTTCAGAACAACGAAGAAGATTTACATACACCGAAATACCGCATATATTATATACTACATGTATTTAGAATTCATAATACATTTACGTAATCAAAAAAGAATCATAATAAAACAAATTTTACAATAAATTATATAGAATATGTTAATTATTACTACTTACTGCCAGTAAAATCCTTCGAAAATGTAAAGCAATCCCTAATATTTTAAAACACAAGTCACTTTGTCACCCACTCATATAAAGAACGTGATCACAGACTATTTTCGTCGCGTAACTTCGATATGGGGGACGCACGTCCACCCCTCACAACGGTTGGCACGATACTGTTCAATTTTCTCAACCAGAAACTCGAAGACGCAAAGATTTAATGCTATTCAGCCAAGCAGCAAACTTATTGAAGCAAAATAAGGTATTTGTAAACTGTAAATATTTTGAATAATAGTTTGTTATAATTTAGTTAAACACGATTAAACCCCAAGTTCGACGACCTTCATTAAATCCTAAAATAAATAAGCCCAAAATAGCTTACGCGTGCATCTATACTAAATTCAAAACGTTAACACTGGATTATTTTTTAAATTTGTTACTTCAAGTTAATAAATATTAAACCAACAAATATGTATATAGGATATAAGGATATTTTACATTTTTAATAAAATATGGACAAAAAATACACATAAGTATATAATATTGCAAAATTTAAGAAAAATATCAGTAACCGTCAAAAATGGAAACAAAGAAAATCGATTATGCAAAATAATATTGTATCATACATCACTAAAGTCAATGGATGTGACAGCTAGAGGGGAGTGCCCTTAGTTTGTGTATATGCCGTAAAAACTATCGAAGTTACTCATATTTTTATTTCGTTTAAAAATATAATTCGGTAATGAATCCTTCTTGAAAGAGATTTTGTGGTAATTTACTTCTTCATGATAAAAATTTTGTTTTTAATAATCTAGCCTCTGAAACTATTAGGTACTCATGTTTACAATTTTTTATGGATTTTAAGATTAGGTTATAAGTTTCTGACATCACGTACTCGTAGTACATGTAAATTAAAAAGCGAGCAGAGCCGTGGGCATGAACTAGTGGAATAATAGTAAGTCCTCATCCATTTTTACTACAAATAAGTAATTTTGAATGTATTTTTGTATAAACTACTGATCATATTTCGATGAAATAACAACGCCAAAGGTACATTGGCATCGTATATTTCTTTATAAAACTAGCGTTTCATCCTCGCTTTGCTCGGGTTCCTGTTTAGTTACATTTTTATGTTTTCGATTTGACTAATTCTTTACGAAAATAAAAGCCAAGTTAAACCATATGACAACTATCAGCCAGTGAAAGTCCCATCAGTATCGGTCCAGCCGTTTCGGCAATTAGTGCAAACAAACATACAGACAAGAATCTTAATACATCATACATACACCGCATGTACGAGTAATATTTTGAGTAAAAGGATGTCATTTTGATATTAGAAATAGTTCAAATTTATTTATTTGTAAACATTATGATATAATTCTATAAAGTATATCTTTGAAAGCATTTTGCATAATATTATGTAAATATTTTTAATGATTTTATTTCTAACATGATAACCACTTACAGTGAAAGAAAACATCGTGAGAAAACCTGCATGTCTAAGAGAACCTAGCAAGACATGTGAAGTCCGCCAACCCGCAATCGACCAGCATGGTGGGCTATGGCCTGATCCCCCTTGTATTGAAAGGAAAGGAAAAGAAGGCGCGTGTCCTTCGTTTTGAGACGTTAAAAAAGGCCTGAACATACATACTGTTTCTAAATCCAGAATTTCATTTGAAATTATGTTAAATAAATAATACGAACTTTTATTATAATTTGCTTGCGAAAGTTTTTTAATTTTCTATTCCGTACCTGTTTGGATTAGTATATAAATGCTAGCAGAGTTCTAAGTCACATAATAATATCGTTCAAACAGTGTAGCAGAAATTAATTTAAATAGTATTTTTTCCTCTCAATTACTACGACTAATATGCGAAAATTATTTTTTGGAAAATACACGTTTGGCTCAGTTTGTAGTGATCCAACTTTCTGCGCTAGCGGTCGCGGGTTCGAATCCCGCTGGGTGCATTCACTTGTTGAACACGAATTTTTGTAATCCAGTCATGGGTGTTTATATTTATAACATATATGTATGTACTTAAAGCTAGATATGTGTTGTGTATCAACTATCTGGTATCCATAACACAAGCCTCGTAGCTTACCACGGAACTAGATGGCGCGGAGTGTAATAATGTCCCAAAATGTTATATTGAAGGAAATAATATAAATATTGGAAAGTTTTTTTTCTTGGAAAATATTTGAAGCATTTTTTTTCACGTAAGAGCTACACTTTTTAGTACCAAAATATAGTTAAAGTTTATATGTAGAAAAAAATCCTGAAATTTGGTAGACTTGCTTTAACCATGGCATATCTACACTTCACACAGGTGCATTTCTTAGTAAGCTGACTTTGTCCTTATTAGAGGGTCTTTTGTTGTGGCAGCCTACCTCTCTTTCCTCTTCCATCAAAACCGGTCCAACTATTTCTGAGATAATGAAACGGACAGAAAGATCGATACAAACATTAAAAATATATTTTGCATTATTACAGTGTACATACTGTTATATGTATTTAGTAAAAATACTGTTAACTTTGACGTTACCCACAGACACTGCAGTAGGTACTAGTTTTCCAGTTAACTCCGAAATCCTATTAGCTCTTGTGTTTAGCCCATTTGTTAAAAAACTAGTTAAATTTATAGTGGATAATAAAATAAGTCTATAACGTAACTTCTATTATTTCCATAATCATTCATTGTATCATTTTATATTTTATCATTAGTGTACATTGCTCCTTCATTTTTTCATTCATAACTTTATTTTCATTCTCTATTTCCAAATTTCCAAATTACCGCTCAATTTCACTCGTTTCTTCCTCACAAAACGCGACACTGGCAGAATGTATTGCGTCTGTTAACGCAAATCTAAGCCATAAAGAAAAAAAAGGTACTAGTTTTAATAAAGTGACGAGCGTATGAGAGAATATAAATAGAGTTTGTATTTAAGTTAAACGTAAAACTACATCGTTATGTTTCGCTTTATATACGAGTGTATACTCTAGAAACTAAAAAAATAACTAACTTCGTGCTATTTAAAGATACTTTTAGTTTTCTAATTTTAGTTTAAATTTATACGGAGTTTTACTAGACGTTTATGCTTTACGAACATAAAACGTTTTTTAAATTACATTTTGGTAATTATATTAGGATTATTAAAGTTTTAAGTCCAATTTCATGAAGTTTTAATTCTCCTAATAAATTATGCTGCCCTGGTTCAGATCTCAACTACGGCCGTATATGCAAAATATAAGTGAATGGTGACTACTTCTTAGGTATAACTTGGTGTTTGTATCGTCTTCTGTGTGAAATAATAATAATATTCAATAACTAAACTTTGCGCGAGCCTGGACTTGAACCTAGGACCTCTCGGTGTGTGACCGTGCACGCTAGCTATATGCCACTACACCAACGAGGCTAATAGAAACTACTTACTAAAAGTAAACTAATATTATATAATATCTGTTTTTTTTTCTTTTTAACTATTCCTTGACCTAAAGCAATAATAATTATAATTGATGATTTATCACTCATCAAGCTGCTTTCAAATCAGCCCTTTCAATCAACATGTGATTAAAATGGTCTCAATATAAATTTTCAATGAAAAATCTATTGGCAATATGCCTCTATAAGCGATGTGGTTCAATACTTTGAATTAATATTTATATAAAACTAGCCTTTTCCACGGCTCCGCTCGCGTTCTGAAGTCTGAAAATCAAAAGAATTATTTTCTCCCGTTCTTGCAACATTTTTTAGCCTATAGCCTTCCTCGATAAACAGACTATCCAACACTAAAAGAATTTTCCAAATCGGACCAGTAGTTCCTAAGATTAGCGCGTTCAACCAAACAACCTAACAAACTCTTTTGATTTATAATAGTAGTATAGATAAGTATAGATATATTATGGTATCGCCCCCTATAAATTATATTTGAATGTGATGCACTGAGTTTGTTTGAAATTAGAAGAAGATAAAATAATTTTAAATTTCATTGCATGTAAAGTAGATGGTTCTTTTAATTGGATATTTATAGATCATTAGCATTAAAAATCCCTTATATGAGAAATTGAATCTAATTCTAAAACGTTAGTCTATTTTGCTACAGTAAACTTTATATGAGTACATTTACTTGCAGACAGACAGAGGGAAAAGTACAATATAATGTAACGTTGGATCAAACTTTGTTTTCGGCCATAGTCTTGGAATAACTCCAGAGTTTATGAATCATCGCACTTCGCAACGATTTGTCAGCGTTAGTCCTTTAGAAGGAACTAACATATGCGTAAATACAAGGGATCACGAAATCGCTCGGTTGAACTCCGATATGACAGCTGTGTCTAAATATAGAAAGAAAGTCACTGTGAAACGTAAAAATAAGATTATTTTCCTTTACCATTCTCTGGGCATGTGTTTTACACTATACTAGATATTGCCTACAACTATGTTTGCATTTTAAATACAATTTCATTTTTCAAATTCAATTTCTAAGTTATGAATGAAATCGAATTTCATTTATAACCACAAATGATATTTTTGTTTCATATTGGGGTAACATGCAACAAATGCATTAGTTCTATCACTGAAAATTAATCTAGGTCTAACAGACCAAAAGTCTGAAGTGTGTATTAAATTCATTATATTTTATATCAAAGTACTAGTGCAAATGTGAGAACGTGTATGCATGCGCGCAGTTTGTGCATGTGTATGAGTGTGTGTGTGTATGTGTGTGTGTGTATTGCGTGTGTGTGTGTGTGTGTGTGTGTGTGTATTAGCTACTTATTGGCAGTAAAACGGTTTGCCTTATTTGGATGACCATAAATGCTATGGCTTGGGCCTAGTAATACCATTCGAAAGGAAAGGAAAGTAAGTCGCTAGTTAAATAAATGAAGCTATTGTAATACATTCACTGACATTCAGCCTAAGATGTTAGGAACAGTCGTATAAAATGTTTGCACAAGAGGCTTTTATATAACAATGGTGTTCACTAAGTAAGTATTATAAGGAAAAATAATTCATTCCCTCAATTTTTGATAATGGAAACGGTTAATTTGTTACAATAATTAGTAATTGTAAGCATCAATGCTTTTTCAATGCTATTGAATACATACCTTGAATAATAATCATAAATATTTATTATATTCATTCCAATCAATTTCGGTTACGACGGTCAAACCACAATGAGTAAGATGCTTGGACAGACTAGTTATGTGAATCATCACTACATAGTATAAAACAAAGTCGTTTTCTCTGTCCCTATATCCCTATGTATGCTTAAATCTTTAAAACTACGCAACGGATTTTGATGCGGTTTTTTTTAATAGATAGAGTGATTCAAGAGGAAGGTTTATATGCATAAGTAGCAGATCCCGCGGCTTTGCCTGTGCTGAATCTAGGGAAGAGCCCGAACGAAGCGAGGGCGAGTCGCTAGTATTATAATAACACACAATTCACAATGTGCAACTCGCATATTACCGAAATTAGCATTATGAATTGCATCGTATATATTATAGTATTATATGTTTATCTTTATTCTACAATCTCATAAGATCAAGTTTCAACGAACAAACTTTAAGTGTACGTACTTATAGTAGATATTCTAAAGTTATCTATGAATCGCTCTTAATGTAACAGCATTTCGGTTAAGATGCATGTCATTTGATCTCACTACTTGTCTGACTCCAAATCTTCAGGCATTAGGATTCGAAACACGAAAACTTGTTTCTTATACGTCTTCGAATTATGTCTCGAGGGTTTTACCCCAACTCATTGGAATTTAACTAAAGTCATTATCATACTTGCAAACATTATTCCCGATTCGTAGCAAACGTTAGAAATTTTAATGATGCAAAGTTTATAACGCAGTTAAATAATTTTTAACCTCACTCGATGTTCACGTCAACGTGAATAATGAAATTGAAATTGAGATTTTCCAGTTGCTTCGTTTAACTTCTAAATTATAATACCTTTTGAGCTTTAAGCTCTCTTTCCCGCTTTTTTACGACTAGTGCTCGTCCTGTGGTCGAAGTTTAACCATAACCATTATTTCGAGGGTCATTATGAATATATCTACTATTCTTTATTAAATAAATCGTTTCCAAAATAAAAAAAGTATCCAGAAATTCGTTTAAGATATATCTATATCGCCCGCTCATCATCATCTTCTTTCACATCCATAGGTTGACTGGAAGAGATCTCTTATAGGGATAAGTCCGGGGATAAGAAATTTGTCAATTTTCAAATTCAAATCATTCAAAGTCATTTTTTTTGTATTTTTCTATTTGACCTTTTAAGTGCAATAAAGAATATAATAAGAAACATATATTTACTGAGCTGTATTTTCTACTTATATATAGATGACTAGCGACTCACCCTCAGTCCACTCAGCTTCGTTCCATAGGTATAAATAAATAAATATATTGGGTTAAAGATACCAGATAGTTGATTTTTAGTGTACACATAAATCACTTTAAGTAGGTATATACTAAGCCAAACGTCTCGTCTATGTTTTAACGATTATTATAGACTTTTCAGAAAAAAGTGAATAGACACGCAGAAAGCTCGACAGCGAAGAGCTTTTTTAAATAAAACTATAGTCTCGGGTTATTTCAACAAAAATATTTTTTGGAACTGTGGTTTGTCTGTAACAATTCTATAATGCTTTTGAGACGTCTCTTCATTGACCATGATTATTCTAAAGCATTCGATACATCGTGAATCAAATGTACAAAAAAACTTTCATTTCAAATATCAAATATTCCCGTAAATGTAAGGAAGAGGACGCTTTTTCTTTTGATTTCTGAACCTCAAAAGGAAAACGGAACCCTTAAAATTCCTGAATAAGGCTAAGATAACGAACAAATAGTCTTTTCTGCTAGTGCTAACCGTAGGGAACGCCTTGTATAGTACAAATGAAATTTATACTAATATTATAAAGCTGAAGAGTATTTTTGTTTGTTTGATTGGTTGTACGCGCTAATCTCAGGAACTACTGGTCCGTATTGAAAAATTCTTTTTGTGTTGGATATGAGATGGATCCGTTTATCGAAGAAGGCTTTAGGCTATATTACATCACGCTACGACCAATAGAAGCGGAGATTCAATGAAAAATGTTGCAAAAACGGGAGGTATTTGTTTTCCAGCCTTTAGAACGCGCGCGAATCCGCGGAAAAGGCTATTTATTTATAAAACGTTGGCACTTCACTAAGTATTATTTCAAATTCCCTGAAAAAGTTTCAAGAAGTAAGTGTTAATCATAGAATTGAAACTTTACTGGATCACCGCCAAATATACCTGCTTTCTACATTCTAATGAAATA
This sequence comes from Boloria selene, assembly GCA_905231865.2. NCBI lineage: Eukaryota > Metazoa > Arthropoda > Insecta > Lepidoptera > Nymphalidae > Boloria > Boloria selene. Next base: position 1,716,203 of record HG993138.1, on the reverse strand, counting down.
TGCAAGGGTTTGGCACCGAACTTAAGTTCTGTTAAGTTAATAAGAATAATAAAGAGACCTAGTAATCCTAATAATTGCATGTAAAATGGAGTAGCCAACATAATTTAAACCTTAAAGTGAAAAGAATTCAGTCTGGTTTTATGACGAACCATAAAATTTGAGAACATATGAGTATAAATGCTACAGACCATTCAGAAAAACTAAATAGAGGGAACTAAACAGAGGGTTCAAAGAGGTGTTGGAAATTTCAATTTTTTTTCTTGCTTGAATCTAAATTTAAGACAATGTTCTCATCTGAGGAGAAAAATAGGGATTGAAGATAATATCGAGATTTCTTCATTAAAATAATCAGAAATATAGTAAGTATGTAAAGGCCTTTTTGACTTATTATTAATACTAAAAAGTGTTTCTCCAATTTTTATTACTTTCAGTACTGAAATTGCAATTTATTTTATTGTTCAAATATGCTTATACAAGCAGAGCCGAGAGATAATGTTATTATTATTAATGTATAACAGTTAATTCAACGTAGTGCCGCGGTACTTGTTCTTATGCTAACTATCATCAATGTAACGTTTTACGAAGCTTAAAATATATTTCTCTAACTGCCAGTTTCTATAACCTATCTACCGATAGACCGGTAGTTACTTTCATACTATTTTGACACATTAAAAGTTACAACCTGTCAAAATCGTATGAAAGTATCTACCGGTCTATCGGTAGATAGGTTATAGAAACTGGCAGTAAATAGAAATATTAAAACAATATATTAAAAAAATTGAATCTGACTAAAAAAATTGTTATCCAACTAGATTCATTATAGCAGTAGTTTTTTTTACAAAACCCACGAATTAGTTATGCGGGAAAAATAACTTGCATTCATAATATACATAGGTGCATTCCAGTTGTTTGAATCAACATAATTAGACAGCTATATGTATACAATGGTCGTGGAGGAGACGGTGTAAATAAATGCAATTAGACTGACCTTCCCACACTATTGTGGTATAAGTTAGAAAAACATGGGAAATAACAAATTTCATCAATAGGGATGCCAATACATATTTATATACGGTATAACTCGCTTTACGCGAGCGAATCGGAAATCGAGTAAAGCGGGTAGATACAAAAGAATCAAATTTTAAAACCATCATGGGTGTTACATTTCTATGAAAACCATTAAAAAAATTGATGGTTAAGTGAATATCTGAATGAACTTGCATATCCGAGGGACTAGCAAATTTTCGTAAGACAAGTGAAGTCCGCTTTGCTTACGTGGTTTACTTAAAAAAAAACGCAACGATTGGTGTAATACAATATAACAGTAGTGTCAACTTAGCAAATAGACCAAGGAGGCATCATAATTGATCAATAGTAACATTATCTATACTAATATTATAAAGAGGAAAGATTTGTATGTAAGTATGTTTGTAACGAATTGGCTTAAAAACTACTGGACCGTTTTTAAAAAAAATCTTTTACCATTTGAATGCTATATTGAATCACGGATTAATATAGGCTATTTTAATTGCAAGAAAAAAATATGGATCCCTACTAAAACTACAATAACAGGAGAGGAGGAGGAGTGCACGCCGCACATAATATATGAAAGAGATTTTTTAAACCAGCGAATGATCGAATGAAGTTTAGTAGCGATTAAAAAAATGAACGCGGGCGAAGCCGCGCGTATTGCTAGATTCAAATGTTTTGTTGTTAGTTGGTATCTAATAAATTCGTTTCTTTTAACGAACTAACTTAAGTTGGTATATGAACTAAGGTTTAGACACCTAGCCTGTAAATTCTATTCATATTATATCCATATAATAATTATTGTTCGAGTGTTCAATTATGATTACGAATTTCGACCACTTATTTTTTTAATTCATTAAAGTTACATTTCTATACTAATATTATAAAGCTGAAGAGTTTGTTTGTTTGTTTGAACGCGCTAATCTCATTAACTACTGTTCCGAATTGAAAAATTCTGTTTGTCTAAAAGTCCATTGACTATATTACATAACGCTACGATAAGTAGGAGTAGAGCATTAATGAAAAATGTTACAAAATCTGGAGAAAAATATTTATTGTGATTTTCAGCCTTTAGAACGCGAGCTGAGCCTCGGGAAACGCTAGATAAATATAATTGACATATTTTTGCGCAACAGACAGTGGTACTGACAAGAACAAGTCAAATTCATAATTTCTTAAGAAAAAATAATCATCACAGTAAACAAAACACATTATAATTCACTTATTATTCAAATCCATCATTTATAGCTGCGACAGGTACACCGTTATTTTTTTAAGCTGAAATACGTTTGTGTAAATATATTTTTACGAAATATCTCATTTCAGAGATACTAACATTTACAACGTATTCTCCAGTAATATATAATATCTAAGAATTTCGTTTCAACTCTTTTGAATGCGGGTGGAGCCGAGGGAAATGCTATTACTAAACCTACATTATAGTTCTTGGTGTCAGTCAGTGAAGCAGTATAGTAAAACTCTGTTACTTGAACGCAGGTACGGATTTCTTTCATAACGAATGGGATTAGCGTCCTCGTCTGACCCCATTCTCTCGAAACTTTGACTAATTAGAAGGCTTACCGTGATGTCACTCGATTCTACGCAACTTACGTTTGACGACACATTTCCCCTTAGTTTGTAGTGACTTTATTTGTTGTGTGAGCGGTCGCGGGTTCGAGTCCCGACGGGGGCTCATTTGTTACGCATGTACTCGTATGTTTGTACTCCAGCCGTAAATGTTAATATTTATAATATGTATGTATTTAAAGTCGAATATATAGTGTATTAAATATCTGGCATTCGTAACACAAGCCTCGTAGCTAACGAGGGAACTAAATGGCGCTGTGTGTAATAATGTGACAACATATTTATATTTATATTGTAAAATATATATATTAAAATCCTCAATTAGTACGACTACAAAATATGTATCATCATCATCCGAGCGTTTGTCCCGGTTGCTGCCGTGGCTTTCACCATCAGAGCCCGGGGTCCGCTGTACTAGTCATCCGCCTCCACTTCGGCCGATCTTGCGCATCCATGTGGGTTAGTCCATTGGCACGCATGTCAGCCATTACGACGTCAAGCCAGCACTTCTTGGGCCTGCCCCTCTTTCGAGGTCCCGGCGGGGGTGCCATGGCTAGACATCTGTTACCCACGTAGCTTGCCGGTCTACGCGTCACGTGGCCGTACTAACGTAAGCGACATTCCTGCAATTTGTCTGTTATGTCACGGACATGAAGGCTACCACGGATGCGGGAATTACGCACGCGGTCTTTCCGCGTGACCCCACACATCCATCGCAGCATCTTCATCTCCGTGACACGCAGTTCTTGCTTGTGTCGCTCAAGCACGGGCCACGCTTCGCAGCCATATAAAAGGACAGGTCTAATGATGGTTTTATAGACATGTCCCTTCAGTTTGACCGGCATTTTGGGGTCGCAGATGACACCACTCACCTCACGCTATTTTGCCCAAGCCGCTGAAATGCGTGCCTTGACGTCGCAATCGATGTCATGAAGTATGGACCCTAAGTATTTAAACTGGTCCGTGCGCTCGACCTTGTTTTCGCCTATGCGAACGGACAAGGGGTCGTTGGAGTTGCAGGCCAGGTACTTGGTCTTCGCCACATTCAGTCTAAGACCACCGTTCTTAAGCGAGCTCTCCCAACCCTTCACGCGTCTCTCAAGGCGGTTCCTGTCCGAGTCTGCCAGTGCAATATCGTCCGCGTACATGAGCAACCACGGGGGTTGCTCATGTGCATCTCTGATGCTGGCGGATAGTTCGTCCAGTATCACACTGAACAGAAACGGACTGAGAACCGAGCCTTGATGTACTCCGACGGTGATGGGAAAGGGAGTCGTATCGCCAACGGCCGTCCTGACCACAGACTCGGAATTCAGGTACATGTCTCGGACTATATCAATATAAATTTCTTATACCCCTTTGGACCTCAGTGCCCACCAGATCATCATGCGAGGAACACAGTCGAAGGCCTTCTGCATATCTAAAAAGAGGAGGTGCAGAGGCGTATTCTTCGATCTGTATTTCTCCATGACGGTCCTTAGGGCAAAAACAGGGTCCATAGTGCCGCACCCAGGGCGAAATCCATATTGGCAATCCGAGACCGTGCACTCCTGCCGGATCCGGGAGTCCACAATCCGCTCAAAGAGCTTCATGGTGTGGGACATGACCTTAATGCCCCGATAACCGCTACACTCCTGCACCGATCCCTTGCCTTTGTAGACTGGAGTAATAATACTCAGCCTCCATTGGTTCGGGATTTTACCGGTCAGGAGTGCGCGGTTAAAGAGGTCAGTAAGGGCGCCCACACCACGCGGGCCTAAGGTCTTCCAGGCCTCAATTGGGACTCCGTCGGCACCGACAGCTTTCCGATTCTTCATGTAGTGAAGAGCTAGCTGCACTTCTTCAGGCGTTATCGGGGGCACGAGTCCTTGGTTCGGAGGGAGATCAGGTGGGCTCACTACTTCGTGCTGCTGGTTAAGCAGCTCGTGGAAGTATGAGCACCATCTCTCCTTCACCGCGAGGTCCTCGCATAACAGGTCACCGCTAGAGTCTTTTACACAGCGGCACTTGGAAATATATATATTAAATAAATATAATATGGAATGGGGGAGAATATAAGGAAATATTCTCCCCCAAGCCGACTGGTCCTCGTGGGGGATAGAGACTACAACCCTCCAACAACTCAGAAAAAATATTATGAAAACACTCACAGGAAATCAAAAATTTATATTGCAACCCTAAATGTACTTACATTAAAGAACGATGAAAACCTTACAGAATTAACATATGCTTTAAAAAAAATCAAATGGGACATCGTAGGCCTGAGCGAAGTAAGGCGAATGGGAGAAAGGATCAGTTCCCATCCAGACTTCCTTCTATACCATATAGGAACGACCCCAGGACTCCATGGGGTCGGTTTTATTATCAAAAAACACCTCACAAATTATGTGGAAAGCTTTATAGGAATATCAGAGCGTATAGCAGTGATAAATATTAAGCTACCGGGATACAAAGATTCATGGTCCATGTATGATGTTCTGTGGGTGAGTATACCTGTATAGGTATACTCACCCACAGAACAATCCGAGACAGGAACAATAGACGCATTCTACCAAGAGCTAAATAAAGCCATTCAAGACCATGCTTATAAAAATCTTATTGTGATTGGAGACTTCAATGGTCAGATTGGAGAACGACAACCAGAAGAAGACACAGCCCTGGGACCATTTATATATGGAAAAAAGGCCAGAAGTAGAAACGGAGAGAAGCTTGTAAATTTTGCACATGAGAATGGCTTGATAGTCTTGAACACACTTTTTAAGAAAAAAAAAGTAAGATGTGGACCTGGATATCACCAGACGGGAAAACAAAAAACGAAATAGACTTTATATTGACAAGTAAAAGCAGATATTTCACAAATATGAAAGTCATAAGCAATTTTAACTTTAACACCAACCATCGAATGATTCGGGCAGAACTGCCGACAACACCGCCAAAGGAACGAAGACCAAGAAATAAAATGATAAGCCTACCTAAAAGACCTACCAAATATCAATCAGTCCAAATAGCGAATTCCTTAAAGACTAAACTTTTAGATTATAATAAAGAGACAACGAACATGAAGGTGCAAGAAAAATACAACTGGTTAGAAGGAGCAATTAAAACGTCTATTCAACAAGGAACTAATACTAGTAAAGACGTATCTAACAAGTGGATGACTGCGAAAACTATTAAACTTCTTAAGCAAAGAGCCGACCTAATTAATGGAAAAAACACTAACGACAGTCGTAAGCAAATATCAACAATCAGCAAAGAAATTAATGAAAGTATTAGAAACGATAGAAATAAGAGAAGAATGGAAACAATAGAGAGACACATTCTACAGACAGGAGGAGTAAAAAAGGCATATAAGGAGTTAACCAACAAAAAGGACTGGATTGTACATATGAAAGATAATAATAGTTTAAAGGAGTATCGAAGGCAAGGAATTTTAGGAATTGCAACATCATACTACAAGAAACTATATGAGAATACGACAGCGGAAAAAGAAATAAAATTGCTAAAAACTTCACCCATACCTAGCATCATGCAGGAAGAAATAGAATTTGCGATAGAAACCCAAAAAAACGATAAAGCTCCAGGACCCGACGGAATAAGTAACGAAATACTAAAACAAGCGAAACAGACAATAACACCTGTTCTCAAAGAAATATTCAATGAAATCATCTACACAGAAACAATTCCAGAGCAATGGACTCAATCGAATACAATACTTCTATACAAAAAAGGTGATCAGTACGATATCGGAAACTATCGGCCCATAAGTTTGATGTCCAACCTATACAAAATATTTGCAAAGATCATACTCAAGCGAATGGAAAAAAAACTAGATGAGCAACAGCCAATTGAACAGACAGGTTTTAGAAGAGACTACTCGGTACTTGATAATATACATACTGTTAGGCAAATCATCGAGAAATATGCGGAATATCAACTCACATACTATTTAGCATTTATCGATTATAGCAAGGCATTCGACTCGTTAACACATTCAAGCATTTGGGAAGCACTAAGACTACAAGGGATAGAACAAAAGTACATAAGATTGATTAGGAATGTATACGAAAACAGCACGGCGTGTATTCAGCTAGAAAAGAAAGGAGATTCATTTAAGATACAAAAAGGTGTAAGACAAGGAGATCCTCTCTCTCCAAAACTTTTCTCCGCTGTTTTGGAAATGATCTTTAGAAGCTTCGAATGGGAAAATCTGGGTTTAAATATCAACGGTCGCACATTAACACATTTAAGATTTGCCGACGACATTGTATTATTCGCTAAAACGCCAGGAGAACTGAACAAAATGTTAAATGAACTAGCATCAGAGAGTGAAAAAGTAGGCCTAAAATTAAATCCCGAAAAGACAAAAGTTATGACTAACGGAAATAAAAGCAGCATAAATATAGGCGATTCACAAATTAGTTATGTTGAAGAATATGTATACCTCGGACAGCTGATATCACCTAAAGATAACATAAGGAAAGAAATTGAAAGAAGGATAGCGAATAGTTGGAAAAGGTACTGGAGCCTAAGAGAAGTAATGAAAGACAAAAATCTACACATAACAACAAAGAGCAAATTATTCAATATCTGTATTCTACCAATTCTAATGTATGGAAGTCAAACATGGGCCATAACAAAAAACATAACCAATAGACTTGCTACCTGCCAACGAGCATTGGAGAGAAGCATGTTAGGAGTAAAGCGGAGAGATAGAATAAAAAACATAAACATTAGGAAAAAGACTAGGATACAGGATGTTACACTAAAAATAAAAAGGCTAAAATGGAAGTGGTCGGGACATATGATCAGAGGAAAGGACAAATGGAGTAAGAGAGTTACAGAATGGTACCCAAGGGAAGGTAAAAGGAAAAGAGGTAGACAAGAAAAAAGATGGGACGATGATATAAGACAGGTTGCAGGCATAACATGGAGTAGAGTAGCTAGAGAGAGATTAGAATGGAGTAGGTTGGAGGAGGCCTTTGCCAACTGGCAAACGGATCTACAAAAAATAAAGAAGCACCAATTACGTGAATAATGTTTAGTTATGTAAAAGATATAAATATAACAGTGCGCTAGTGTAAGAAACAAAAATTGTAAGACTATTATCCGAATAAAAAGGCTTTATTATTATTATTATTACTTGGAAATATCCTCTGGCTACAGCTCTCTTGGCGGCCCTTTTCGCGGTCCTGTATGCGTCGCGGTCTTCAGGGGATCTGGACGCTTGCCACTTTTTGAAGAGCGTCTGTTTCACTCTGACCTCCCCCTGGACTGTGTCGTTCCACCACCACGTCTCCTTGTCACACTTGCGCCCGCCCTTGGACGTGCCAAGCACCGCCTTCGCCGCCTCCGTGATTGCCGCCTGAATCCTATCCCAGTGTTGCTGGGTCGATTCGCCATCAACCGCGGTGCACTTGTCACCAACGGCTGAGGCGAACTCCTGGGCCCATGATTCAAGCCGCCACCACCGAGTCTGGCGTCGGCAGCGCTCGGCACGTTTCTCCACGGGCTTCACGCAGAGGTCCATGACAAGGAGGCGGTGTTGTGCAGAGAGACTCTCACCGAGTATGACCTTGCAGTTGGCTACTCTGCTGATGTGGTGCCTCCTAGTTAACAGGAAGTCGATCTGAGTGGCGTGCCTCCCGCTCTTGTAGGTGATGAGGTGCTCGGGTTTCTTTTTGAAAAACGTGTTCACGACGGCCAGGTCGCTGGCCGCACACGTCGTCAGGATTTCATTCCCTTCCGCGTTGCGGCTCCCGTACCCAAAACCACCGTGAACACGCTCAAAGCCCCCGCTTACCTCGCCCACGTGACCGTTTAGATCACCACCCAGTACAACTCCCTGGGACAACGGTATGTCGCGTAGCACATCTCCGAGTCGATTTCAAAACGACGCCTTTTCAGTGTCGCTACAACCAGCCTGTGGCGCATAGGCACTTACGAGGTGAGTTAAGACCCCCTCGATAAGAGTCCTTACCACCATAAGCCGGTCGCTGATGCGGTTAACCTCCAGGACGCCGTCTTGCATCTCCTCAGAGAGCACTACTGCCACCCCACCCTGCCCACTAGGTGCACCGGTATAGATCAGTTTGTAGCCTTTCCCAATGAACCGGGATCTGCTGCCTTTCCACCGAGTCTCCTGCAGGAACGCCACGGCCACCCTCCGCCTGGCGAGTACATCGGCCAACTCTCTTCCACGTCCGGTTAGCGTGCCAATGTTCCATGTGCCGAAGCGTATCTTGCGGGTTTGGGCTCGCGTCGTTAGCCGCGCCCGCCCCTGGCGCGGTAGCCCTTGCCCATTTGTCGCAGGAGTCGGGCGGGGCTCCTGCGCGCCGTTTTGCGGCGGCGCCCTATCCCTGCGCAAATTCCTATTCTGACTTCCCATGTTTTGTGGCGGTGTTTGCTAATTACGGGAGCGACTGCCGTCTGACCTCCCAACCCCGAAAGGAAAGCTTAACTACAAAGATGATGTAGTAGTGAGTTCCCTTTGTCGCCTCGTACGACACCTACGGGATGATATGGGGTGGCGACATTTGTATTCTAAACGCCGTCGCCACACGACAAAATATGTATAAGGACTTTAAATAGCAGAATCGTACACTTCGGTGAATTCCAATATCATTTATGTGGTTGTAGGTAGTATCCTATATGTGGAGATAGGTACTGGAAAAAAATATTATGTTATATGTCTAATGTCTAAATATAGTAAGGAAAATAGCATATATATTGGTTACTTCCAAACCTACCTAGCTCTTCTCGGGTTCATGCAATCTTAGATTTAGTCAAATATTATAAATGAAATCTTTTTTCTGCTAATAGATTTTGTCGCGAATTTATTTTGAACTAAAAGTCAAAATAAATTCGCGTCAAAATCCACAAATAAAGTTTAATTTACAGTAAATTGAGTTTCACTGAATAAGAAAATGTTAAGCTTATATGTACAATATATAAAGCTCGGAAATCGTTAAACAATTTCCGTATTTCGTTAAATTGTGTAGAAGACATACCAAACAAACGAGTTATGTTGTAACAACTTCATAATCGTACATTTTGTTGTTAAGCAAGCAAAGCGGAACCGCAGTAAGATAAAGCCAGTTCACGGCCTGCCAAAATCAGAAATTCTCTCAGTCTAACCACATAAAGTTTAGACTTGTTCAATTTAATTAGTTGAGCGTGTAAATAAAAAATATTTTTAAAACATTTAAAAATAAAATCGTATGCTATAAAAATATTTAAAAAGATGTAATTTTTTGCTCTAAAGAAAGGTGCTGTCATTTACTTACCATCTCCAAAGTACTTTTTATACTGTACTGAACTAAAATATGATCATTAGTTAGTGAATTATTATAAAGTTTTTATTCAGTCTCTTTTATCCTCCCACTGATCTGCGCGGGCGGTCCTTTAATACGAGTGAATCTGTCTGTCTAATAACATCAGCTATCTGCCAGTGAGAGTCCCGTGAAAATATGTACAGCCGTTTTTAAGATTAGCCGGAAGCAACAAACAGACAAAAAAAACATTAAAAAATTGTGTGGTTTATAAGTACCGCATATGAACATTATTATGTGAAAAAAGAAAAAAGATGTTATGATGATGCTACAAACGGAGACATCAATTTTACTTATATGTATAGATATAAAGACACATATATCTGAGCTTAAACGAAATAAGACCAAGTTATAATATTTAGTGTACACTTAAAATTACTTGCTCAATATTGATCAGAATCACCCAACTGTGATGATATGACTCAAATCACACGGTGTGTGACGGCGCAGAAACACAGATGCATGTTTTTCGACTGTCAATAAATGATTTATTCATTGTTCATTTACCATCCATTCGATTCTTCATAATCCATGTTTATGTATGAACTTCTTAAGGTAAAACTTTCTAAGCATCAGAATTACTACGCTACTTATATCAAACTTTGATAATATCGGTTTATATATCATGCCCGGTAGACAGTTTAAAAGCAGTGATAGAGGAGTGGTAAAGTGATTGCTTAAAAAACTAAGTGAGAGTAAGAGTCTGAGTCTTACACTTCCAAGAGCTCCAAGTGCGAATCAATTCCATCATGATTGCCACTTGCTAATATAGTGAATGAAAATGTCGTGCGGAAAACGTGCAAGTGTAGGGACCTAACTAAAATATTCAGTAGATATACTGCTAAATATTCCAGGCCACACCTTGCAAGTATGGTGGACTGTGATCTGATGTCCCTCTCTTCGAAGGTTATCGTTACCATTTACCAGGTATAAGTAATTACTATCAGCCGAATATAAAGGTGTATAAGTGGGAAAATTTGGATGAATGGTTGTTTGCTATTCAATTTTGACAGAATGAATAAATAATATGTTAGGACATTATTACACACAGCGCTATCTAGTTCCGTGGTAAGCTTGGCTTGTGTTACGGATACCAGATATACTACACAAATAAATTTTTAAATACATACATTATATAAATATTAACACCCATGACTGGTGAACAAACATTCGTACTCAACAAATGCCCCCAGCGGGACTCGAATCCGCGACCGCTGGCGCAGAAGGTAGGGTCACTACCAACTGAGCCAAACGTGAATGAACGGATTTGTGTTAAATTTAGCATTAAAATAGATTTTAGATCTTATCCCGAAAATTTTACGGATTCTGAGAATTAGATTTTTTTTTATTTTTATATTCTACTAGCAGACCCGTGCCCACTTCGTTGGGCATAATGTTAGTAATCCTTTTTTAGTACAGAGTGTTTAAATAATTTAAATAATTTTATTAATATTAAAAATTAAAAATTAAATTATCTATACTAATATTAAAAAAACTACTTTTTGTCACTTAAATATAAAAGTTAGACATATGCTGTCGTTGACATTTTTGTAGGCATTTTTAAGCTCCACATCTTTTCTCTAGAACTCAAAAATATATCTTTCATAGTTAAGGCAGCGTTCGTAAGAAACGCTATCATTCGACTGTTTTTTCTCCGATTCACTTTGCAAAACGGACTACCACGTAAAAGCCTTTTTATTTTTCGGTTTTTTATATAACCTATGACACTCAGCAATAATGTGGTGAAAGAATTTTTAAAATCGGTTCAGTAGATCCCGAGATTACCCCTTACAATTTAACAAACAAACAAACTTTACCTCTTTATAATATTAGTATAGATAATTGAGTTATAAAAATGTACAAATACAGAAAACTATAGGTAAGTTATTTATATATTTCACAAAACCAGATGCTAACGATTGAATTATATAAGCATTTCGCCGAGTGCAGCGCGGTATTGACAGCTGATCCTTGATAGCGATGCTAGTCAAGATCTAGATCTAGAAATAAATTGAGTCGTTATAAAAAACATAATGTTATTATAATAATTTTGTAACGAAATAAATATAAATAAATACATTTTATTGCTAAAAAAGGTTACACTTGTGTGAAATATATTTTAGGACTTATTTTAGTTTCACATAAAGTACATATAAACTTGAAAGAACTAAACTTACTTTGAAATCACATTAAAAGTAATTCACTCTCAGCATACATTTTTTACAAATCAGTATACCCTTAAATGGCAGTACAAAGCGTATATATAAAAAGTAGCATTCCCTGAAGCTAATTCAATAAAAGCAATCGCAACTTCAATATTAACATATTTAGTTTTATACAATTTACGATTTATATGATACAAAGTAATTAGTTCTCAAAATAAATAAGAGCTTAAAGCTCGAGAATAAAAGATATTTTTAACTATTTAACAAGTGAAAGTAATTCACTCTCGATATTTGCTCATTGTTAATCTAGATATTCGTGGAAAAATTCTGTGTACCTTTTAAATGAAAAATTTATTTTATATTCTTTAGAGTTATCGTTATCTTATAATGGAACGAAACAAAAGGAGAAATATGTATTTCTAAATAAATTATTATGATTTCATATTAACGGTGTAGAATTAATACTACGTATATTGTAGTATTGTTTGACCGTGGCTTCGCTCGCACGTTTTGATTAGTAAAACTGATTGATAAGTTTTAGCGATTTACATTTATCCACTGAAATAGTTGCTTATGAAAAATCACGAAACACGTGTTATTTATTTATTAAACAGAAGGAATCTTACGAATTTTCGAATTGATACATCAGTCTTATATTCTCAATACTTTTAAAGTACCGATTCACACCTTTAGGATTTGCAATTTTAAATATCCGCTATTAGTGAATGACTCTTATACATCTGATTACTATCAATGCGCATAATCTAATCCTTTTAGTGGTTCATGCTATGCGTGAAAACATACATCAGTCAGTCAGTCACGGGCTTCGTTTTATAATATTATAATGATATTAGTTGTATTCCTAGCGACTCGCCCTCACTTCGTTCTGGCTTGTCCCTAGATTTAGGGCGGGGAAAGCCGCGGGTTCCGCTAGTTATACGTATAAACCTTCCTCTTTAATCACTCTATCTATTTAAAAAAACCGCATCAAAATCCGTTGCGTAGTTTTAAAGATCTAAGCATACATAGGGACGGACAGACAGCGGGAAGCGACTTTGTTTTATACTATGTAGTGATTAGTAGCTTACTCCATTGGTTAGGTTGCTTTTATTTGAAAACTAAAAATATTGATATGTTGTAAATTTTTGTCCCTAAAATTGAGTAACTCAAAAAGTTCTATAACAATTAGTAAGTTATTGTGAAATTATTGAATCAAGAATATTTACTTGTATCCCATTATAAATGAAACTATCTTTTCTCTCTCTCCCGTGACCATGATTGCTGTGAAGCATTCGAAACGTCGGGAACCAAAAATCCAAATAAATCCGCGACAAAATCCGAAAACATAGTCTTATTTATAATGTCAAATATTCGCGTAAACCTAAGAAAGTATTGTATCCCTTTTTTAAAGTCGGTTAACAAGCTAGCTGTAGCTTCGTAAAATCCAAGCACTAACAAAACAAACTTAATTAGTGGTTTCATTTTATATCAGAAAAACAAAGAAATAACTCGATCTTGTTCCAAGTCACTTCATATGAGATACAATATTAATTAAAACTGATTGTTATCATAAGCACTCGCCAGGAGACTGTATTAACCTATATATAATTTCATTTGCTGACTACGATTTATTCAGTAGAGTTCAGTATAAAAGAAATTGTAAAGTATTAAAGCTTTTTTTAGGGTTCCGTATACTTTTTATTGATACAATTAGTGTATGTCTGTCTGCTCAACATTTTTCATTGATATTTAAACAATAGACAGTTGTTGGTTCCCAACATTGTCAAAATATATACTTACATATCTTTTTCTTCATTAGATTTACGCCAGTATTTAATAATATAAATGAAACTATTTTTCGAGTTTTGTCACGGAATTATTTTCATTTTTGGTTTCCAACGTTTCAAATGCTTAACAGAAATCATGTTCACCAAAGGGACCCAAAAATTATAATAATTACGCGATAATAAATCCGAAAAGATAGTTTCATTAATTATTATTGACGACACGCGTGGCGCAGTTTGTAGTGACCCTACTTGCTGCGCTAGCGGTCGCGGGTTCGAGTCCCGCTGGGGGCATACATTTGTTGAGCACGAATGTTTGTATTCCAGTCATGGGTGTTTATATTTAAAATATGTATGTATTTAAACTTATATATGTGTTGTATATCAACCATCTAGTATCCATAACACAAGGCTCGTACCTTACCGTGGAACTAGATAGTGCTGCAGTGTGTAAAATGTCCCAACATATTTTGTATACTATGTAAGTTTGTTTGTTTGTATATATGTAGGCATGTATGTATGTATGTACGTTTGTAGTTTGTATCGACACTGCACCTTTATCTTGATTACTATGTCCTTCTCACGCTCAAAGGTTTCTGGAAGAAATCTCTTAAAGAGATAAGTCACCCGTTGTACACAATGTCTCCGCTTCCTTTTAATATTTATGTATTTTACTTTTTCTTTTGTATGGTACATACATAAATAAATACATAAATAAAATAAAATTATAACAGTGTAGAAACTAGTACTTACAAAAATAATAATTTACATATCTAGCAGTCAGTATACAGTCAGTTTATTTAGAAATACTTATATATAAATAAATGTTATCGAAGACTTTAAGATCTTATTTCCTTTTACTCCGTAACACATCTTGTTACAGATCCGGCTTGTTGCGAGTTTCAAACGCAAATCGAGTTGCCTTTTAGAAACGCTAGTAATCAAATGAATTGGACGAACTGTGAATTTATATTGTCTAAATGTAGAGATATCGACAATTGTAAAGTATATAAAAGTTATATAAGAAACGTTTTACAATATATAAGACAGTGATAGATCAGTGGTAAAGCGCTCGCTTGAATAACTGAGTAAAGAGTCTGATATTTTTATGTGCGAATGATTTCTAACATTACAACTTAAAGTACTTACGGTGAAGGAAAACATTGTGAGGAAAGCTGCATGTCTGAGAACCTATCAAGTTCTCGAAAGACATGTGAAGTCCGCCAAACTGTACTTCGCGAGCGTGGTGCAGGACTATGGCCTTATTCCCCACGTATGGAAGGGCGGCCGTTAAAAAGGGCTGAATACATGTATGTATGCCTGTAAAAGTTTATAGCCGCTTGAGTACAGTTTCAAAGTATGGGTAAAGTGTATTCTTCGTTTTTAAATATACAAATTAGGAAGTCAGTAATAATAATTTATAAGTTTTTAATCGCTACTGAACTTCATTCGATCACTCGCTGGGTTGAAAATATTGGGATCCTTATTTTTTTCTTGCAATTAAAATAGCCTATATTAATCAGTGATAATGTAGCATTCAAATGGTGAAAGAATTTTTAAAACCGGTCCTTTATGAGCCAATTCGTTACAAACATACTTACATACAAATCTTTCCTCATTATAATATTAGTATAGATAACGTACACGTTATTGAATAAGTGCTAGAAGCACAAAAATATTCGCTTCCTCTAATGCTCTGTAACACGAGGTTTTTACTTATCACAGGTATCATGAACCCAACTGAACCAGATATTGCCAGCCAGATTGTATATTTCTTTTATCTTTCTTATGATTTTATGTTTTTTCTTCCTTGTGAGAAGGTTTTATTTATTTAAATAAATAATAATAAATAAATAAATAAATATGTTGGGACATTATTACACACAAAGCTATCTAGTTTTGTGGTAAGCTACGAAGCTTGTGTTACGGATACCAGATAGTTGATATAGTACATAATATATAAGTTTAAATACATACATATTATAAATATGAACACCCATGACTGGAGTACAAACATCCGAGTTTAACAAATGATTGCCCCCAGCGGGACTCGAACCCGCGACCGCTGGCGCAAGAAAATAGGGTCACTACAAACTGCGCCAAACGTGTCGTCCTTTATCTTAGAGTTACACAAATGTTTTACGTTTTATGGAAAATCTGTGAGTATTTTCGCGGTTTTTTCTCGTCGTATTTACTCACATATATCTTTTCTATGATTCCTATTAATATATGTTTAAAATTAAAATAGATTTTACTATTCTGAATACGTCTATAAATCTTTTGATGGTCAATTCATATTTGATATAAGTTGTGGTTGGCGACTCAGAACGTGCCTCGAGTGCAATCGTATATCCGATAATATTACGGTAGCGTTGGTATAAAAAATGCATTTATCTTACTAAAATGATAATTTTGAAAGTGTATTTACTTCTAAATGGGTATAATTTGATGGATTTGGATGAAACTTAGTATAGAAATAAGCTATGATCTAGATTCTAGAAGATCCAGAACACCTAAGCAAAGCGATAGTAAGTCTTTAGATTTATAGTATGGTGCTGTTACACAAAAAAGTCATTGAAATCATAATTTAATCATTACATTTAAAAATGTGGTCACGTTAAGAAAAGCTTGGTTTTTTGTTTTCTTTTTATATAATAAAGTAAATAAAAAAATAATTAAATTAAATATCAAGTTATAACACGTCTCGTTTCTCTACTTTCAATTTACCCATAGATCCATCCATTCATACATTCTATAAATATAATTTTCAATATTATAATATTCATATTCAATATTATAAATATAATTTTCGAAATCGTCAAAATTATAATTTTTAATCAAATATAATTTTAGAAAATGTTTTTATGTTAATTTTAAATGTAACTTGCCTGGTTGCCAGCATATAAGAATGGATGAAAACACAGTGTTTTCTACTAAATATACAAAAACCTAGTCACTAAAAGTTTTTCCTGTGTTTAAGGGGGATAAACGAACAAACTTTTATAAGTACGTGTATATAATATAGATTTTGTTTTATTTCCATAGTTCGTTGTCAGCATTACTTTACCTTCTTCAAATTTTCCGAGTCAACGTCAATTCATAAACATAGCCTATTAACTCTTTCATAGAGAGCTACATTGATCGAACTCGACATTTACTTATTGGTAACATAAGCTACGCCTCAAATATCTTGATAATAATACAAATAGTGCCCCGAAGGGACTGTAATAATAACGTAATGTTTCCTTTCTTGATTATAAGCTTAATAAAAGATACTATTCAGATTTTTTTATTATTAATTCTCTACTTTGTCCGCAGAAGTTTCATAGTTTTATGTACTATTATATCTGAATAGATGCATTACTGAACTGAACTTCATTTATATAGCTGAACAAACGATATGTGAAAAGATATTTTGCAGGTTATTTCTGGCTACTTAAATGATTTTATTAATAAAATTAATTCTAAAGAACAATATTATAACTCTTTGAAAAACCTAATTTTCACTCAGTAAATGGTTCTTCAGTAATATATTATATAAATAAACAAATATATAAAAATATATTATAGTTTATATTAGGTATTCTTTTCATATTCAAATATATTTAGTAGCTTAAAAAGTGTACAAGATAATAATTATCTTTCTGAATAATTGGAATATAAAACGCATTTTTAAACCGGACCAATCTCTCTGTAGAGATTACCGTTTGATAAAACGAATAAATCTTTATATCGTGTAGAGAAACGAAATAGAAAAAAATAAATGCTATTTTAAATTTGCTCTAAAATAATCGATGGAAAACGAGGGATACATTTACGCCATCTGTATTCAGCCCTTTTAACGTCCCACTGCTTGGCACGAGCCTCCCTTCAACAGGAGGGCCCATAGTACAAAGCGCTGGCCTTTTGTGGGTTAGCAGACTTCACATGTCTTATGAAAACTTGCTAGGCTCTCTCAGACTTGCTGGTTTCCTCATAATGTTTTCGTCTACCGTAAGACAAGTGGTAATCACTAATCATGTTAGAAATGATCCTCGCATGAAAAAAATCAGAGGTGCGAGACCCGGATTCGAACCCGCTTCACTTGGTTATCCTAGCGTACGCGTTAGAACTTGGCTACTTCAGTCTATTTACGCAATCTTTTTGCAATAAAATTCGTGAACTAAAACTATATTAATAGCTATATATAACACCGTAAACACCATGAATCATGGCATTATTCACCCTGTAAGTTGGGGTGAATTAATAAATTCTTGTTTTTACAACATGACTAATTCCAAATTGATCTAGATCATGGCATTGGAAAGGCGAGGGGGAGTAATTTACGCTTATACTGCAATCGCGTGCCAAACCAAACTATCTAATTTTATTAGGTTATTGCATTTTTATTGCAAAATATAGCGATCTGGTTTGTAAGATTAGGTGAAAAATTGGACTGTTCGATACTTATTTATTTAAGGATTTGGAGTTAAGAAAATATGGTTTGAGTTTGTATAAAAATGTTGGTTTTTTATAGAAAATGCATTAAAGTTTTCGTCAACTAGCGTGATGAATGCGAAAGTAAAATATTAAAAGAGAGCTGCCATAAAGCGCACGACCAAAAATGCATATCCTTGAAGCAGTCCTTAACCTCTTATATAATATTGAAGATCCCATGACGATTTAAGTCTATCATCAAATAAACCATGTGTGCCATTTTTATTGATGTCCTCCCGGCCGATTACGGCCACGGCGTTCAATCTCATTGCGCGGGAGATATTATAGTGCACAAGTGTACGCGCAGACATAAGTGCACTCTCTAATCCTAATCACTCTCATATTCCGGTGGTGCGATTGCTCGACACGACCAGTGAGAGTTAAGGCGAAACAGAAAAACTCAACAATACAAGACCCGGGACTCGAACCCAGGACCTCTCGGTGTGCGACCGTACGTGCTAGCCACTACACCACCGAAGCAGCCATTTTTAGTATCGAAATAGCAACATAGGTAGGAAGATGCTTTAAAAGTACACGATTTTCTTTATAACTTCTAATGACTAATAATCAACGGTCAAACGTACAGCAGAGCGTGAATCTATCAAAGGCAGACGCGACATAATCGATCAGTCCGTCATTTGTTCTTGCGACGTGTCATCAATCACAGGCTCTAATCTGACAGAGTCTCGGTGTAATCTCGACACGAATATGAGCAGAGATAACCTTTAATCAGAAAGTTTAACTTTTATTATCATTTTAATGGTTTTCCTTATTTTATCTACAAAGTTTTATCTCTTTAAGCACATTCGTATTTTTTGCATTTTACTGGTAAGTTTAAAGTGGCTTATTTGATGACAAATGTCGGGATGTATTGGTTTCACCACTGACATATGGTTAGCGCATTACAGCAGGTTATTAGTTGGATTATAGCGCGAATTTCATATAATTATGTTCTCATTACAATTATCATAATCTTATTTTATACTATAAAATCAAAATCAAATCAAAATCAAAATATTTTATTCAGCATAAAAATTGTTACAATTTCTTACTGAACGTCATGAGTCTACCACCAGTTCGGAAAGAAGAAACCTCTGACCTGAGAAGAACTGGCGAAAGAAACTCAGCGGGACTAATTTTTTTTTTTATCGTATTCTCACTCTTTTTTTTAAATTAAATTGTAGATTAACAATAATTCTATATGTTGAAATAGCCTGGCGGCGATCACATCATTCCCAAGGCGTACTGTCTTCTAAAAAGTCGTTAATCGAATAATAGCCTTTAGTACACAAACGTTCCTTCACAATTTTTTTAAATTTGGCAATAGAAGCTTTTTGAACGTTTTCTGGGATCCTGTTGTATAGACGTATACATTGTCCATAAAAAGAGTTACTGACTCGGCGTAAGCGAGTCACAGGCATTACAAGTTTATGTTTGCTCCTAGTATTAATGCTATGCATGTCGCAATTCTTGGGATATTCGTGTATATTTTTATGAACATACATAACATTTTCGTACACGTATTGGGAAGCAACAGTCAATATTTTTATTTCTTTAAACTTTTCTCTTAATGAGACTCTAGGTCCTAAACTATATATGGCACGAATAGCTCTTTTCTGCAGGACAAAAATGGTATTAACGGTAGCTGCATTACCCCATAATAGGATTCCATACGACATAATACTATGAAAATAACTAAAATATACTACGCGAGCTGTATCTACGTCTGTAATAAGTCTAATTTTTTTTACCGCAAACGCTGCAGAGCTGAGTCTTTTCGCTAGCCCCTCAATATGGAGATTCCACTGTAATTTCAAATCTATGATGATACCTAGGAATTTAGTTGATTCTATCGGCCTTAACATCTCTCCACCCAATACTACACCATTATCAGCAATTTTAACATTAGGTGTTGTAAATTTTATTAATTTTGTTTTTTTGTTATTTAATAATAAATTATTCGAATCGAACCAATAGACAACCTTTGAGAGAGCATCGTTTACATCGTCGTACATAAGTAAATTACGTTTTACCTTAAAAATAAGTGATGTGTCATCTACGAACAATACTATCTCATGTTTGTCCTGTACAAAGAATGGCAAATCATTTATGTAAATTAGGAAGAGAAATGGACCAAGAATAGAACCTTGTGGAACCCCCATAGCAAACGGAGCTCCAGGAGATCTCTTACCATTTACATCAACCCTCTGAATTCTATTACTGAGATAGGAATTCAGGAGGTTGAGTGCCTTATATCTAATCCCATACATATTATTATCCTATGATAAGTCACAGTACTAGCTTTCAGCAAATATACAGACGCAAATATTGTACGAACGCACGCAAGCGCACACAAGCGCACGCATGCGCACACGCACGCTTGCCAGCACGCACGCAGTCTAGATATATAAAATTAGGGTCACCCTACCCTACTCCATCGAATCGTCTTTGTATAATGTAAAACAAAACAACCATTGTATAAATTTATTCGCACGTAAAAAAAAACATTATTTTTATGACTACTTTTCTTACGACGAAGAAAACATCTCGAAGAAACCTACATGTTTGAGAGAACCTAGCAAGTTTACAAAAGACATGTGAAGTCCGCCAACACGCAGTAAGTCAGCGCGGTGGACTATGGCCTGATCCCCCTCGTACTGAGGGAGGCCCACCTCCAGCAGTGGGACGTTAAAAAGGGCTGAATACATATATTTAATAATTAAATTAATATTACACGCTATTTTTGCAGGTCAAGCGCAGTGTAAACCAATCAACGCGTTGTAATTATAATTGTTTCTGTATCAACTATTAACTGGAATCAAAATCATATCAATACTAACAAGGTTAAATCTATAAAATAAAAAAAGGATTTTTAAAGGGTTTTAATAAAATCAACAAAAAATATTATATTCAAATATATTTTTATAGTTATAATATGTTATTTATAGTTGACACTCTATATTGTATATGTATGTTACTTTAAATAAATATTGTAAATATTGTAACATTGTAAATAATTAATCTATATAAGATTAAATACCCATGACGAGTGTACAAAAATTCGAAAACACATCAACGCCCTCAGTGGGACTCAAACAAAAGACAGCTGGGACAGTAAGTAGAGTCACTAAAAACTCCAAACCACCCGAACTAGTCGTCAAATAATGTAGCTTAGATACTCTCTATTTTTACACGATTTTCAACTCAGAAAGAAGGATTATTTAGAAATCTAAAAAATTTATATGCAAGGATGATATTTGTATAATACGAACATAGTAAATGAAGTCGAAAATAGCTCGCTAATTCTAGAGTCGAACCCAAGCAGCGTCAGAATGAAGCACTAGCTTTAGCTATAAGGCAATTATTAACTGTTTTTATTATGTTTTTCTTAAATTTAAAACAGCTGCCATCTAATTTCCACATTAATTAAAAATGCAATGTAGTACAGTTATAAATTCTACACCATCCTCGCAGAGAGTTTAATAAAACAGAAAACAATTCGTGTCGCTCCGAACAACGGAACGGTTAAAACGGCAACTTTATTTCTAACAAGTTAAAATTGTCGATATTCAGAGGAAACTGAAACTTTCTCAAACTGCACAATAAATAACGCTAGGTAACCTCAGCGTATTAACTACTGTGGTATGGTCAATAGTAAATTACTGTTGTAGGTTTATACTTACTTTTGACTTAGTCTTCGCTTGCATAATTATGTATGTACGGTTCTATTTAATATATTATGTATATTTGTTATTTTTGGTTTTAAATCGCGAATCACCCTCACTCTGCTTGGTTCCGTATGGATATTTTATCGTAATTAAAACTACCTTATATTTTGACCTAGATATCATTATAGGAAAGCTATCATTATAGGAAAATTCATCAAAATCAGTCTCAACGGTTTTCTCACCATGCAGTAATTAAGCAGATAGATCAGCCGATTTTATAGTTTTAGAATTAAGCTAAAATTTTAAAAACTTTAGATTCAGCGTTTGTATTATTAATAATGAATATTTTAATATGATTTTCCAAAACATTTTAATGGAATTAATAATATCAGATACCTATAATGATTTTGTATTTAACCCTTTTCTTTATTTCACAGCCCGACATGGGGCTCCCTTCGATACGTGGGGAATTATGCCATAGTCTACCACGCAAGCCAGGTGTAGGTTGGCGGACTTCAAATATCACGTTTTTTCTCTCCTTTTTTCTTTCTTCTAAATTGTCTGTGAGTTTTGCTTTGTTACTTTATTCAACATTAATGTATGAATTCCTTCTTTAACTACTATAAAATTAATGTAAAAAACTAATCAGACAGACTTACTATTAAAAACATATTTATAACGGTTTTATTAGAAATATTTATCTTACAAATACGAACAACAATAATAAATTATTTAAAAAAGTAACTAAAATACAAATATACAAAGATATATAGAAAAAAAATCCTTAGTAAATATACGTACATATTGTAAATTTTGAAAGGGTGATAAAATTGCTTAAAAATAATATTTAATTTAATATTAAACCAAAAATGTTAAAAATAAGTTAAAACGTCCTTAATAATTGAATAACTAATTAAGTGCATGCTCCAGCATAAATTTACTGCTGTCGATGTTTCCAACAAACATAAACTTTGACATATAATTTATATATGTATTTCTTACCATAATTAATAACTAGAGATCATACACACATACTTTTGTATGTATGTTTGTGTGTATAATGTATATATACCCTATTTAAATCTCCCATTTCCCATTGACTTCTTTAATTTTTAGAAACTATAGCTTAGATATATTCTTTATTGCATACCATATTATATATTATATATATTACATTTCATAATGGAAACAAGTTTTAGAGAAACAGTAGATTAGGCGGCATTATTAACATACACAATATACACCATGAAAAAAAAAGGAGCTTATGCTTCTATTAACTCCTAAAATACTTCATATTGTCTAGTCTGTCTCACTCTAAAAGTCTGTTTACTAAATTCATCTAGACGTTACATTCTACAGTAGTAACATTTATTCATACACAAATATTCAAACTAATAATAAAGGTATACCAGTTATTTGTTATAATATTGATCAATAAATTATATTCTTATATTGTAAAAAGACTTTATAAAATACGTAAATCAACTTTAATCGAAAGCTTCCAAGAGTCAAGGCAATTATTCCTTCCCGTTCCTTCAGCTACAGCCATTTCCATTACAATTTCCGTTTTTTTAAGTAAAGGAACAGTACTTCGTTCTTGTAATACTTAAATCGATATAGAAATTTTGGAGTGAATTTTCATTTGTTTAGAAAGTAAGTGTTTGAAAGATCGGTAGAACATTGTAAAATTACTTTAATAAAAGTACTCCAATTATCCAAAGTCGGTCAACACGCACTAGAACAGCGCGGTAGACTATGGCCTGTTCCCCCTCGTACTGAGGGAGGCCCGTGCCCAGCAGTGGGACGTTAAAAAGGTCTGATGATGATGAAGACCTTTTTTTAAAACCCTAATAATTCTCATTCTGAAATAAAAGAAGATTAAGTTATCTGCCAGTAAAATTCTCTTCGAAATCTGTTCATTCATTTCAGAGATTAGCAAAAACGAACAGACAAACAAACATGTTATTTGTTTTATTTTCGCCATTAATAAAAGTTATATGATATTCATATGTATCGCTACATTATTTTTACATCATAACTAGCGACTCACCCTCACGTCGCTTGGCTTTGTCTCTGCCAAAATTAAAGTATGCAGCACAAAAAATGAAGGACTTTCATATAAACTTGCGAGAACCGTTAGAATTCCTTAATCCGGCCCTATCGCCAAATCCGTTCTTCGCGGACATCTACTAACTATAAACTACCTGCTTTTCATCTTTAATATACTTCAAGCGGTTTTCAATATTTCTTAATGAATGAGTGAGTGAGTGACATTAAGCTCTTAATTATTTAGATTTTTATATGAAAATAAAAATCAGTCATCAACCTTTTACTGAGCAATACCAATCTAAGAATAAAATTTTACTCCACGAAACGATTTGTATTTGACTAAACTAAAACAGATTAAAGTGTCTATTATAGTTTATTCTACAATAGACCATTCCTTCGACAGTTCAGCTATTAGTCATGTCAGTGCTGACCACAATGGTGGTGTCAAGGAAATTTATTTGTTTGATAAACTGTGGCTTCTTGAGTGTTACTCTCTATATATAAATTGGTGTGGACAGACAAACTGTTTATGTATCTTGTTTAATAATAGTAATATTAAAGTGACTAGAAACAATGTAGTATGTTTTCTTATAAATTGCTAATATATGTATAATTATTATGTTAACTGGATTTTTACTGTGACTAAAAAATTTTTGTTAGATCATCTTGGACGTTAGATAAACCTAAACATAAAAATTGAAATGAAGTTATATAAACATTGGTATTAAAGTGATAGTCTATTATTAGTCAACGTGACAACGCACATGAACTTTTGTAAAATTTCTAATTTTTTATTATATAACCTTTTTCTTTATACCATTCTGAATTATTGCTTGACTGTGGTAACGCAGTCGTAGATGGTAAGTCGCATTAATTCAGTAGCCACCTATTCACTTTTGCCTTGAAGACACCCATATTATAATCGGAGAATTTACAAAAAGGTGCTTAAAAAAACATATTTTTAACCAGCTTCGATTGAAAATAGCACAAAAATCTTAAATTTTGACATTTTATAATTATTTGGTATAATCTATTTGAACTTTAAAATGATTGTATTTTAAGGACTATTGTTTTGAAAGAAACAAAAGATGTTGCTACTATAGGCACAGATTTAATAATGATTCAAGTATTACAAACTTACTCTATTTATTCACCCGGATAGAATTGGTAAGGTCTTGCACAAAGTGAATATGTTGACAGCATGTTACGTCCTCTATATATTCACTGTCTAAGCTTTCTCATCCCATAGGAAATTCAGGGCTCCCTTGAATAGTGCTTGCTAGATATTAAGCCTTTTTTATCAGTCTTACTAGTATGTTTGTTTAGCAGTTACGGTTACAGTGGACTACGAGTAACATTGGGGGACATCTTAAAAATGTTACTAAAGTGGGTATAAGTATTTTATAAGTTGGGACATAACTACACACAGCATCATCTAGTTCCGTGGTAAGTTACGAGGCTTGTGTTACGGATACCAGATAGTTGTATCACTACACATATATTACTTCAAATACATACATAAATAAAATAAATACATAAATGTAAACACCCATGACTGGAGTACAAACATTCGTGCTCAACAAATGAATGCCCCCAGCGGGATTCTAACTTGCGACCGCTGGCGTAAAAAGTAAGGTCACTACAAACTGAGCCAAAGGTGTCGCGAAACATAGTAGTGCGGTCTGTAACGTAGAAAACGTCTGAAACCTTAGTCTCTCCCTTGACCATAATTGCTGTAAAACCTTCAAACGGGACCACAACAAAGTCCAAAAAACTAGTTTTCCTTTAAATATTAATAATATTATGTGTTTCTTATTTATTTTAGCTATGGCTGTTGTTTACAAATAAACTCTACCGCAGTTTGCTCTAGCAATTATAGTATTCGCTGTAATTCAACGTATTATATTAAATTAACTGCGACCGTGCAGTGTAGTATAATTTATAGTTTTGTCGGTTGCTACAACGTTTAGTTCCAACAATGTAATAGAGTGCTTATAGAATGTACATTGTACAGAGGCTATAAGACATGAATTACTTGGCTTATAAAATTATAAATTCTTTAAACGTTAGAATTGTTATGACAGTAAAAGGGTACTTCTTTTTAACTAATTAAAAAAAATATGAGTCGTTTTTATTAAGCAAATTACACGATGAAATTAAATTAAATATTTTAGACTTCTTTATTACAATAGACTTAGACTAACATATTCTTTAGCATTTAAATAACTATGGTTTTAAAAAAACAAAATGAGGAATCCCGCAAAAATGCACATGAGATTGATTTGTATTTGTGTTTTTATGAGACCCGAATCCGAGCGAAGCAAGAGTAAGTGCTAGTATATTATAATATAAAAAATTAGTTAGCGACTATATCGGATTAAAAGTAAATAAATGAATATATTATGTATAATAGCAAGTTAATAAGGAATTATGATGGAAAATATGACAATGGGCCAGTGGACGCTATATTCTCTATAATTAGAACAAAATATCCACTCTTTGTAAGTTTTTCAGTTCCAGTAGAATTCGTCATCAAAGCAAGGTCGATGGATTAACCCACTTTTTTACGTTGTTAGCGACTAAAATCCACTCTGGAATGTTGTGAAATATTTCTCTCTCAATATAATTACTATGAGACGGTAATTTAATTAAAAAATAAATTAACAGCTACAAACAAATATTACGTAAAATATATTTTTACTTTGTAATAAAATAATAATTCATTTAATTTGGCGTTGGAAATATTAAATATTTGTTCTAGAAATCATGTGTGTCCTTTCAAGTATAAATTTAAAAGTGGAATAAAGGTGATATCAGACGGGTCATTTTTGTTCATTTTCGTCTTTCATTTTTCTTTTTTTCTCTCAAAGTGACACATCTGAAATAAAATGAAACATTAGTGCCGTATGAATTCATTAGTGAACTGATTCAACAGTGTTGGATATTTTCATCTGGTATCTTTCACTCCACTCCGAATAAACGAGAAATGAACGGTCTGAACACTGAGTGAACGTTCATTCGAGTTCGGTCATTTTGTCTCGAATCCTGTAGCCTACTTGATTCGATGACATATTATTGAAAGAAATAAAAATCTATCATCTATTATCTACATCACTTCTTCT
The DNA here is from genome assembly GCA_905231865.2 of Boloria selene. Classification (NCBI taxonomy): domain Eukaryota; kingdom Metazoa; phylum Arthropoda; class Insecta; order Lepidoptera; family Nymphalidae; genus Boloria; species Boloria selene. Next base: position 1,688,995 of record HG993138.1, on the reverse strand, counting down.
AAGTGAACATGGAATGAAAGAAAAATGAAGCATTCGAGTGAACCATCTAATAATTACAAGCTAAATTCATTTATTTTATTACAGTTGAATCAAGGTGAAAAAATAATCGAGATAAAAGCATGACATAGAGAATATAACTAGGTATTGGAAAACGTGTAAAATCAAAGATTCTCCATTCTTAGCCAAACTCCAGAGCCTCGATCACCGTCGAAAAGTTGCTTGCCTATCGGTGTTTTATAGGATATATTTTGGGGAGTGTGCTCAGGAGCTTTTCGACCTTGTCCCCCCTTCACCCTTTTACCACCGCACTGCAAGACATCGGGAGGGCTTCCATCCCTATATCGTTGATATACCACCCACGCGCACGAAGAGGTTCAAGTCTTCTTTCCTGATTCGCACGGCTAGGGACTGGAATGCTCTTCCGAGTTCTGTGTTTCCTGACACGTACAATTTGGGTAGCTTTAAAGCTAAAGTGAATAGGCACCTTCTGGGCATGCGCGTCCCACCTTAGACCGCATCATCACCTTCCATCAGGTGTGATAGTGGTCAAGCGTGTGCCTATAATACATAAAAAAAAAAAAACTTGGTGGGATATGACCAGGTCCCTTACCTTCTACCCCTACTGAAGCGGGACTGTGACCATGTGATCAGCAATGGGGCATTAAAAAGACTAAACGAAATATGAGAGAAATTATATAACACATAAACACACGCATTAAATTAAATAGCGACTCGCTTCGCTTGAGTTCGGTTTCAATTTTTGAGCGAAACTGATTCTTAATATTAAATAACTTCTTATAATATGAACTATGTACCAGTGTAAGTCCCGTCAAAATATGTCCAGGAGATTCAGAGATAAATATTAAGTTTTATTTACTTTTCGAATGAAAAAGTACTAGAATTGCTAATTTAATTCAATAACCTTTCATTTTTATATCAAAAGGTGAATAAACGAATCTTTATGAATTTCCCAAACATAATATCGAGGCCCGTAAACATCATAAAAACAAGATTCAATTTGCGCAACAAAATCTACAAAAGAACGGAAAAGATTTCGAGTGGGTCTAAAGTTAATCCATATAAGACAAGGCAATTATCCCCTACCGCTTTCAAGTATTTCCATGACAACATCCTTTTTATCGTATCAGCTTATTTTCTACATAATAGTAACCTAAAATTAATCTACTGATATTTTTAGCAGTAGTATTTTTAAATTAATCTACTAATATTTATCAAAAAAGGAAAGTATATAATATATATAAAAAGGTTTTTTAAATAAAACTTTTAATTTTTTTTACTAATTACACTTAAGCTTTGTTTGGGCTATTTTTTTCGTTCATATCGAAACCAGAGCCCAGGCGCCTGGAACGTGAGAGAGAAGAAGACACACAAGTAAGTGTTTTCATCTTTTGCGTCTGGACTTTTGGTGATCGTGTGTGATTCGGGGAAGTACCGAGGGCACGTGAACCACCCTTACTTTTTTGGAAACTGCTCACGATGGCGGTTTATGCGATAGGCGTGTACAAGCTCAAAATCTTAAAATTAAAATCGGTTGTCAAACAAAAGGAAAAATGTACTGTATTATTACGTTTTTTTGTATATCAACTACTTTGTACACTTGCAATATAATAGACCACTGTTGTTTACTGAGCAAAAATATGTACCTAACTTGTAAATGTATCCAAAGTTCAAAGTTAAAATATGCAAACTGTGTTTCTCGTAAAAACACATTTTTTACAATCAACTTTTTAAATGTTAATAAATATTAAAATTATTCATTGGTTACAAATACCTTTCGATTATTATTAGTTGTTAATTTTACATTGCTATTAGTGTTGCTTAAAATTGTTTTTGAAGTTTTTCCTTACAAATAATAAAATGTCTATTTCATTGATTAAAGTATAAAGTAGATCCCAAATTGTGTTATATACCTACTTATTTAAACAGATTCTTGGAAAAGTACACTCAAGATGGGAAGTTTTCGAAGTTCAACACTGAAATAAAAATTATGAGTGTGTAAGTTTTGATAGAGTTCCTTTGAACTTTAAGCTTAGCGTAGCGCACTGTGAGTAAATTATAAAAGCTTTAAAGTTCTTATCCACCAATTTAACTGTCTGTCTGGTTCGATTCGAAAAAACTACGTCGTGCAATAGAAAAGGATTTCCAATTCCTTGAATAAAAAAGGTTCTATACCTATAATTATTTATACACAGATAATGCTTATCTATACTAATATTATAAAGCTGAAGAGTTTGTTTATTTGTTTGGTTGGTTAAACGCGCTAATCTTAGGAACTACTGGTCCGAATTGAAAAAATCTTTTTGTGTTGGATAGTCCGCTTATCGAGGAAGGCTATATTACATTACGCTATGACCAATAGGAGCGGAGCATCAATGAAAAATGTTGGAAAACGGAAGAAAATTATTTTTTTTGATTTTCAGCCCTTAGAATGCGAGCGAAGATAACGCTTTTAATTTTTTTTCTTAACATATCGTTGAGCTACAACTGTAGCTGTAGTACTACTACTATAGAATTTCCTGAATAAGCGTATTATAAATTTTATGTATAAAAATAATGTGTGTATTTAATAAAATAATGAATGATAATAAGAAATTTACTTAACTGCGCCCCAAAACCTTTTAAAAATTGCTGTATACTAACATATTTCAAAGAAATAGCCACTTTCCAAAATCTATGTAAACTACGTAAAGACCACGTTGTCCAGTTTAAGAATAATGCAGTCTTATATAAATCAGGCTTTATTGGCATCGGGAGAGCTGTATCATTTCTCTAGATATCTATTCAGTAGCTATACCAGCCGTGCGTGGTTTGAATATGGACCGTTCGGAAACAAACTTAAAATTACACTTCAGTAACAAACGCTAACCGATTTTCAGTTCTATGTCTAGATGGGTAAAGTTTTGAATTAGGTTAATTTATATTTTGGATAAGAGATCGCAATGCCTGATTTTCACGTTGCGCCGCACACTATCTGTCAAAGCATATAATAAAGTGAGAATGAGTCGGCTATTTTTAAGAGTAGTCTAAATATTGCATGTGATAAGCTTTTAGGTTTGATATGTGTAATTGATGCGTTAGAAAAATCGTATAACCTTCTAAATTAACTATAACTGTCCTTCTTATACTAGTAAAATTATTTTGCCACTTCGTTTTGTCACATCGATTTATAATTCCCTTAATTTCATTACAATATTATAGCGTAGGTATGTATCGTGTTTGTTTTCTTAATGCAATTAAGGTGGGCACGGGACTCTAAAAATCAGACCTTGAAGAACAAGACATAAGAAACATGTTAAAAGCAAGATCCGGGATTCGAACTCGCTTTACTCGTTTTGTCAAAAGAGTCCATTACCACTGAGCTACAACAGCCAGCGTATATTAATGACAAATACATATACATATTAACACAATTGTCTGTCTTTGTAGAAACTTAACGTTAGATTTTTGTTAGGAAAATGATTATTTAACAAAACAGATTATTTTCTTCGTTTGAATTTATAGTACAGATATAGTGTACAGAACAGACTATATTATGTTACTTTGGTTATATATAAATAAATTTGTTGGGACATTTTTTACAACAGCGCCATCTAGTTCCGTGGTAAGCTACGAGGCTTGTGTTACGGATACCAGATAGTTGATATACTACACATATAAATTTAAATACATACAGAATATAAATATTAACACCCATGACTGGAAAACAAACATTCGTGCTCAACAAATGGATGCCCCCAGCGGAACTCGAAAGCGCGACCGCTGGCGCAGTAAGGAGGTCACTACCAACTGAGCCAAACGTGTCGTTATGTCTTAGTAATATCTATCCATCATTCCATCGATATCGGTCCAGCCGTTTCAGCTTGTAGAAGAGAAAACGAATATGTACGTATTTATTTATTTATTTATTTAAATAGGATTACCAACAGTGTTATAAAAGTAACATTGTTTAAAAAAGAAGTAGTTATAAAAATAAGAGGTCATATTTTATACACCAATTAAAGGTAAACACAACAACATAAAATTTCGTCGTAACATAAAATAAAACAAAACAAAATACCTATCCTAATTAATAATAATAAATTAATTAAATAACTAATTCAAGCGAAAAAAAACAACAAATTGAAAATTGAAAATAGAAAAATGAAATGAAACTTAATTTTGTTTTAATGAAAAGTGAACTTTTATTTTTTTTAAATCTAGATAAAAGATCGCCCAATATATCTATGTCTATAACTTTGCTTAACATCACTACATAGTATAAAACAAAGTCGCTTTCTCTGTCCCTATATCCCTATATAATATGCTTAAATCTTTAAAACTATGCAACGGATTTTGATGCGGTTTTTTTCAATAAAAAGAGTGATTCAAGAGGAAGGTTTATATGCATAACTAGCGGATCCCGCGGCTTTGCCTATGCTAAATCTAGAGAGGAGCCCGAGCGAAGCGAGGGCGAGTCGCTAGTATTATACAAATTACACATTCTTATTATTGGGGAATTAGCCCCAAGATTGGTACGTACAAATATTTAATAACTAACATAACTTTCATATAGTCCGATTGTGCAGGTATCTAGAATTCTATAAGTGCATTGTTTCGCTTTTGCCAAACTCTGAAACAATATTCAGAACTACTTGCTATTTTCAGCGAACATTGTTTCCAGGCCTCGGATAAAGAAACGTTTGTCGACTATTTGAATTCTTGCAAGACTAGCGAATGCTTTTATTGCGTGGACTAAAGTTTAGCATCTAACGAAATAAGAGGTAGAGATAAAGGTATTATTGAAATTTATAAAACTTTTGTTTATACTATAAAGTAATGAAAATAATATTATATTATGTTTATTTCTTTATTTTAATTTTGGAATGATTTGAGCAAAATAATACAGGAAGTTTGCGTCGAAATCATAATGTTAATGCCTGTGATGTTTTTTCTGGACTGACTGAGACTGGAAAAAGTCATTTCAGGAATCGAACCTCCGACTCTCATTTGTTTTGACAACTAAAAATCATACAAAACTCATATATACATTTAGTTTTATATAATTTATTTAATTAGGCATCACATTATTGAGAAATGTGCTAAATTGGTGGAACCACCATATATATATTAAAAATTGAAACGCAAATTTCAATGTTTTAATTTACCTCGGTAATAATTAAATATTCCCCTTTTGTCGGGGGTTACACTTAATACTTTTGTCACTTGACTAAAGTCAAAGGGGTTATTATCGAACATGATCTAATGCCAACTGTCACTTCCACGCAAGCTGGTATTGTTAATCTAAAATATCTATAAACAAAAACAACTTATTTCAATTGAAAATTAAACAAATTCCTATAATATTTGCTAAGCTTTTCGCAATAAATTAATTTTAACGACTATTCTTTTACTGGCTTTAAATTTGACCATTTTCATTTGTTTTGTTGCCAAACGGCCTCAGCCGGTATGATTTCTTGTTGCCTTTGACAAAATTATAAATTCGCTTGCAAATTTGTTAGCTTGATCATTATACTCCTTATATATATTGAAATAAAGTTTATATTTTATGTGTTAATATTTTGTAAGTGAATTTATGATTTGTTAGCTATATATACGCCATAAATACAATTGGTATAGGGCAAAACCAAGCCCATAATAGCAAATGGTGCGTTTGGGAACGAATACATTTCTCAAGTTTATCGTTTGGATATGATTTTTGGTACTGATTCAAATTTGCTCATGTGATTTTATTTGGGGGTTTTAAATGGTATTTAATACTTTATAGTTTCCGTTTCTTTTTATTTCGCTTTCTTTTTGTTTTTTTTTCTGAGTTTGTCTCATGAATACATCAAAAATATAGTCTTGCTTACTCTATTCGTATATTTTATTCGAAAGAAAATGTCTTTGTCTCTCCTTTCTTAGCTTAATCGAGTCCTGACCATTATAATAATCTAGTTACAGTTAGATTATTGTACTTAACTCAGATATAAATTATTAAAAAAGTACTCAATGAAGTAGTGATAGCCCGTGGAAACGTCTTCGCTTAGGAAATCAAGTGAGTCGAGTTCAAATCCTGAGTCACGCAGCTCTGATATTTTGATGATTATTATGGTTACTTACCATACGGCAAAGGAAAATAGCACGAAAATGCTTTACTGGCAACTTATCTGTCTGTCTTTCTGTTGGTTCGGGATAACATTTAGAGTTAAATTTATTGTAATAGGAACATCACTAAAAATAAAGATAAGGAGTCTGTTGCGTTATACATTACGTTATGCTTTTGGAAATATTAAAGATTTCAGAGCACAAGTAGGAAAATTAAAACAATTAGACGAAAAGTCTGTGATAGCATGTGAGTATGTCTTTAAATACATTCATAATGACTATTTTAAGCCTTATTTGGTAACACACACGAGCGAATCAAAGGTCAGTCGCTAGTGTATAATAATAATGATTAGCCGTTCTTAAAAAAACAAATATGAAGTACAATTGAGTTGCGAAAACATCGCCATAATTAAATATCGCTAAAGCAATCCGTGATATACGCGACATAGGCGCGTTCTATCAAAATACTTCAGGCAGAAATAAGAAAAAAGAATGATAACAATTTCTTATCCACTGACTTTGAAGGGTTGTGAGCTTACGAGAAAGCATAAGTCAACGCGGTTGGTACAAAATCCTATACGTTTTTTATACAAGTGATTTATCATCCTTTGACTGTCACAAGTAATTTCTAAGCCCCACAGCGGTAGAGTAAACAATACAAAAAATTAATATATTTTGATACACCGCCTCCGTTTTGTTTCCTTTGAAAACAAATTAATTCGAATACATGTACACAGATGTAACATGTGGCGTATTTTGTAGTCTTTTTTAAAGCTTAATTACAGTACACGTGTATAAGTTTCTTATTTTTATTGAGAATCGATATTGAGTCGTCACTGTGATATTGATAACATGATGTTAATAACGTGTTATAACGCATTTGCATTAAATGCTATCTATTCAGGCAGTAATAGCTCAGTGGTAATGCGCTCGCTAGATAACTGAGTGATGCGGGTTCAAATCCGGGTATCTCACCTCTGATATTGTTTGTGCGAATTATTTCATTTCTTACATGATTATTTTGCGGTCAAGGAAATATTTTGAGTATACCTGCATGTTTAATGTTTAGTTATCTAGTAATAAGCTTATTATAATTTTGGAAAACTTTATTTGAATAGAAAATAGGTCTTCAGGTTGTATATGACCTTGAAAACTTCCAAAACCTTAGTCTCTCTCTTTGTCTTTCTCTCTCGTAACAATAAAATTGAAAATACCAGGAACCAAAAATCTAAATAAATCCGCGAAAAAATTGTTTAACACTCGCGAGTCACCCTCGTTCCGCTCGGGTTCCTTCCCTATTTCATTAATTTTAATGGTTATTATATATTTCTCAGAAACGTGATAGTTCCGGCAGTAAAAAGAACCGTATATATGTTGACCCGGCTGACCTGCTATAATCATACCAAATTTCATCGAAATTTGTCCAGGTCATTTATTTATTTATTTAGGATATGCCAACAATACATTAAATAAATAAATAAATTTTCGACACCTCCATGCAATAAAATCGTAACTCACTTTTTTCATAAATTGTGTTAGAATGATATTGCTATGTAAAAAAATGCTATAATTTTTCTTTTCAATCGCCATATCTCTACTCCCATTCGTTTTTAAAATATACAAAAGTCAAAGCATTGTAACACACAAAAAGTTATTATTATTTTGCATGTTCAATATGTTGATATACTACACATATAAATTTTAAATGTATTTAAACATTATATAAATATTAACACCCATGACTGGAGAACAAACATTCGTGCTCAACAAATGGAAGGATTCCCCCAGCGGGACTCGAACCCGCGACCGCTGGCGCAGAAAGTAGTGTCACTGCCAACTGAGCGAAACGTGACGTCGTTGTAGCTTTATTATAAATTATGTTATCTAAAACTACTTATGACATGTTCTAGTACATGCATTAGTAGGCTTTAAAATAATAATATTAGTAATATATGAAATCTTAATTACAATTTACTTACAAATATTTATAATAAATGAAATTAAAACTATCATTTTGGATTTTGGTTTATTTGGATTTACGGGAGAATAGTCTCTCCTGTGACCATGATTGCTGTAAAGCATTCGAAACGTCGGGAACCAAAAATCCAAATAAATCCGCGACAAAATCCGAAAAGATACTTTCATTTATAATGTCAAATATTCGCGTAAACCTAACAAAGTATTAAATAAAATTCACTTAAAGATTTACAATAATTCATGAACACATCTTAAATACATTAATTAGATTATGATTTACATTTATTTCTACAAGCCAAGGAATAAATGATTTATTAAAATAAAGTAAAATTTTATTTGAATATTTCAATATTGTACAAGGGACGAGCTACGAGCTTTTTTCACCGCCTTTTTTGACGCTTTTTTGCGCTGACGTAGCACATGTCAAACAGTTAATTGGTCCAAAATTTATCGTTGTCACTTTCAAGCCCGTTTATATTTAGATGCAATTTGTACTTTACAGAATAAAATATCTTAAATAGTAATAATTTAGGTTTCTTTTTGCTTATTCTATATGTGATATTGTGTTTGTTATCAGCTGGTATTAATATTGAAGATATTTTTAGTTTTAGTTAAGGTTTTTTAGAATGTTAAAGAATGTTTAAATAATGATATAACTACTTCTATTTATGTTAAAAAACTAAAAAAATTAATATACTACGTACTTTGATACTAAATTTACTATTAGAATTCTTCTTATTTATTTGAAACTATTGAAACCCCCAAATTCGTTCAGGCTGTGATTGGTACACATTCACGTTTTGCATTTCATGTTTTTTGCGAGTTTTGTATCTATCAGTGAAATTCCCGTTAAAGGACCAGTCATTTCGGATATATCAGGAATAGGTAAGAATTCAAGCATTATAAAAAATGATTTACAAGTATAAAAGGGTAAGGTTTTTTTGGGTTTTAGTGGGTAGTACTGGGTCTTCTAGCCGATGGACGCCACTTGATTACCTGTTACCTAAAGGCGTTTATAAATAAATAAATAAATATGTTGGGACATTTTTACAACAGCGCCATCTGGTTCCGTTGTAAGCTACAAGGCTTGTGTTACGGATACCAGATAGTTGATATACTACACATTTAATTTTTAATACGTACATAATATACATATTAACACCCATGACTGGAGAACAAACATTCATGCTCAATAAATGAATGCCCCCAGCGGGACTCGAACCCGCGTCCGCTGGCGCAGAAGGTTTTTATTATTTCCGTTTTTCATTAGTTGCCAGAAACACGCAACAAATCTGTGTACAGACTGCAAACATTTATCCTAGGCGGTTATTGTATCAGCAAATACGGATATATCGCGACAGACGTTCGTGCTTAAACCTAAATAACTACATAAGGTGGCTTTTTGTACCAAGGAAATATAATTTTGAATGGTTTGTTTCAGTAGCGTCCAGCAATCCGACTGGGCGAGAAGTCAAGAAACGCGCAAGGTAGTGGGTAGTCATGCGGTTTGCGCCTGGTTCTTCTCTGATGGCAAAGTAAACTCTGGAGTCCCGAGTCCCTTAGCTGAGTGGTCTTCTGCAGACATGCCGAGCCGTCGGGGCATCGTCGTTGAATGTGAAAGCGATCCTGCAAAGCCCCATTAAGTAAATGTAATTTGTGCTAATAAATGTAATAAAAGTGAAATGTAATTTGTGCCAATAAAGGTATTATTATTATTATTAAGTCGGAAAATAAGATCCTGAGGTTTAATGAGTAATCCTGGCTGATTTCTGGTCGGTGAGTCCCACAATACACCTAAACGCAGGAAATATGTGTAAATGCATTTTTCAAAAAAAATAAATAAAATGAAACTATCTTTTCGGATTTTATCGCGGATTTCAATCATGGTCACGGGAGGAAACCAAAAATCCGTGACAGAATCCGAAAAGATAGTTTCATCTATAATGTCACGTATTCGCGTAAACCTAAGCAAGTATTATAAAAAATAGAAGTTTTAATACTAATTCGATATACAGACCCCTATTATGCACTAGTCAAGTGCAGATTTTAAAATTTAATATCAGCTTTATCCAGAACTTATAAATTCAATGCTTAAATCCGTCGCTGGCATCGAAGCGCGTATTATCGGTTTCATTCTATCGATGATCTCTAAAGTCTATTAGGATTTCAATGGGGCCACCTTTGATCTAAAGGCGTGATTTAAGATGAAGACGCAGCAGTTCTTTGTGAATAAATCATTAGGGTCGATTGTGAAGTCAAATTCATTTAATAAAAGTGCATCTACGATAGTGTATAATGAGAGAGGAAAAAATTTAAGCAGTAATTTAAAATTTTGTTATTAATAGAACAAAAAATATGTATATAAAAACCTATGTAATAATTAGGATTAATTATATAAAAAATTTAATAAAATTTAATCTTAACTTATTAAAACCTTCGATATTCACTTACAACCTTAAATGAACCTTAAATGAATTTTATATATAAGGATCATTTCCTTAACTATTAGAGATCTACACACAGTTACACAGTTACATGAACGAATAAGCAAACGGATGGAGCACACTTACTTTAGACGTTTTTATTAGTTTTGTTACATGTAGACGAAACAACCCAAAGATGGGGTAAATTAGACACTTAAAGAACCTAGTAACCTGAAATGTAAACTTCTTACTCATGCAAAATATGTACTTAGTAAAATAACTACCACTGAAAAGTCATATTTTATAGCTCAAAAAGCCAGCAAAATTTACAAAGATATCTTTAAATTCAGTCAATTCTGAACAAAGAACATAAATAATCATAAAGGTTCTCTACTGTTCTCGAAGATTCCAAATCGGCTATCGAATATCACAAGATATGAAAATCTGAACTTCATTGTTGAGATGTATATATATAACATATCTTACAAGGAGTGTTTTCTGAACAAAACTTCGGCGTTTTGTTGGAAACTTCGTGTTGAAACTTAACCTAGATTTTGTTCATTATGGAGTACAAAATTGCCTATTTCCTGGATGAATAAGAATATTATCTACATTGTAAAATATTATAAATGCTATTTGATACCTCTTGACTAGAGCAACTTCTGCAAATGTCTTCGTAATGTAAATACATCCTAAGATTGAAAATCCGGAAGTTCGATTTCTGGGTCGGACCAATTTTAATAATAAGGTTCTATTTAGAAAAATTCAGTTATCTGTCTGTGTAACTGTGTGTCTGTGTTGCAACCGAAATCGATTTGGAGGACATCAAAATCAAGTTACTAGCTTATGGAACATTTATTTTTATTTATTAGTTACCAATAACTAAAGAACAGTGCATAGCGCAGTGGCAACGTGCTCACTTAGATAACGAAGTAATGCAGTTCAAATCCGGATCTCACATCTGATACTTTCATGTGCGAATCATTTCTATCATCATTACCACTTTTCATGGTGAAGGAAAACATCGTGAGGAAAACATCGTGTTTTCCTCACGATGTTTTCCTGCATCCTGCAACGTAAGGAAAACTGCATATCTGAGAGAATCTAGCAAGAGTCGAAAATCACATGTTTTTCTAACCCGCACTTGACCAGCGTGATGAAGTATGGCCAGATCCCCTTCGCTAAACGTTACTAAAAGCCCGTTCGCAGCAATGGGCCGTTAAAAAGGGCTGAATACATACAAACATACATACAAACGTACATACAAGTACACCCTTTTTTATATTAGGTATAGTTTATTTGATATTATATAAATAATATTATTGAAAAACCGTATACACTCGTATATTTATAACAAGCAGTAATCCTACCTTACCCTACCAATGGATTAGTATGCATTGACTCTTCAGCCCCATTTGTACGGGTCCCTTTAGATCGCCCCATAACTTATGTTGACATGCGATTGATCAAATATTCTCAGATACATTTGTGATCTTTGACCGTTAACAGAAATACAATATATTATTCGTAACAATATTTTATGATAACAGAATGAATAAATATATAAGAAAGTTAAGTATGTAATGGATATCCTTTGTAAGTTCAAAAGAGATTGTGAATAATACGATTTCTTAATAGTGCTAGCTAAGTACAGTTCTTGAGGCATAAGCTCAGCTTTGCATTTGTGTGAGTGATAGCTAATAGCCAATAGCCGCGCATCAAAAACCAGTTGAAACAGGTTTAAACCAATCTCGCAACGTTTACCCGTATCGTCGTGCCTATCCATACACTGCAATCACACAAATGCAAAGCTGAGCTTATGCCTCGAGAACTGTATATTAGTTCAACTATAAGATATTAATTACCTGACAACAAAATTAATTTTAGTTTACCTGTTTTTAAATAGTCCATAAATGTATTATATTGTTACCTACATTACACGACACGTTTGGCGCAGTTTGTATTGACCATACTTTCTTGCGCCAGCGGTCGCGGGTTCGAGTCTCACTGGAGGCATTAATTCTCGGATGTTTGTACTCTAGTCATGTATGGTATGTAGTATATCAACTATCTGGTATCCGTAACACAAGCTTCCTTCGCAGCTTACCACGGAACTGGATGGCGCTGTGTGTAATCATGTTCCAACATATTATTTATTTATTCATTTATTTATTACCTACATTACATGAACTAGATACTTAACCTTTCGCTCGGATTAGTTTTTGAGCGCTACCCTTATTATTTTCTAAAAGTAGCCTTAATTACTTCTTATAACATCGGCTATCTTTCAGTTATAGTCCCGTCAAAATAAATCCAGTCGTTTTGGAGATTAGCCACAAGAAACAAATAGACTATTTAGAATGGATAGTTTTAAACATGGTACTTTACTATACCCTATTAATATGTGAAATTTCATTAAATGGGCTTTGTGAAATTAGCGAGTACTTACAAGTAGCCATAAAGAATATGACGACTATAAAATAAGGAGCTTAGAGCTCTACTGCGAACTAATAATAAATAATAAATGAACTGCTTTTATTAGGTTTATACTTAATATGATATATTTATACATATATCATAAAATTTTTTAGTCGAATCTGTTCACAGAATTTTTCTTAATATCTCATTGAAATTATCATTATTAAAGATACTGTGAACTAAACCACGGAACAAATTTTGATGATGATAGTAAACGAACATAGGCAAGTGTTAGGAAATATCATTATAGTATACAGGCGTACGCTTAAAAACCAGTGTCCTCTATTCCTGTCACTCTCATAATCTGATGGGACGAACATCCGACTGCAGTGAGTGTAGCGCAGGATCGACGACTACCTAACTCCGACCTGTTACTGACACTTTCTTAAAAGGAAGACTCTAAAATTTACTCGTACGGGAATCGAACCCAGGAACCCTATGTGCACTGTGTAGCCGTACATGCTAGCTTCTATAGCGCAGAGACAGAGAAATATAATCACCTAGAATAAATTTGTACTAAGTCTATTTGTTCAATCTTTACGAAGATCTAACATTTATTCATTGTACGTTAAAGTACTAAACGTTAGCTTATTAAGTAAATACCGTATCATATATTCAATATGCGTCTTACTCGATATTCGCTCATTCCTAACAATTCTGTTAATAATGTTTACACAGCATTCGTGCACTTCGTATGCATTGGTTGCGTTTAAATGATATATTATATCAAGATCGTAGTTGGCTGTATTTTACTTTAATTCGTACTTTATGTACACTTATCTACATATAGAATGTAATGATTTTCTTCTTTTCATAATCTAGCATTCTCAACTTTTTTAATTATCTTCCACACTTTTCCAATAAAATGAAACTAACTACTCGAGTATTAGCTATATTGAAGTACAAAATATGTTTTAATAAATAAATATGTTAGGACATTATTTACAATTTAAAATTATACACACAGCGCTACCTAGTTCCGTGTTCATCTACGATGCTTGTGTTACGGATACCAGATAGTTGATATACTACATATATAACTTTTAAATAAATACATACTATAAATATAAACACTCATGACTGGAGTACAAACATTCGTGGTCAACAAACGTATAGCATACGTTATACTAGTAATGTATTAAATGTGAAAGTGTATATGTTTGTGTGTATGTTCATAATCCTAAACGCTGTTCTCGTAACCTCCTCGTTTAAGTATCCATTTAAAAAAAACGTAACCTACCAGCACGTTGCTAGTGATATTTTGAAATAGGGATTCTTAAATTTTATTCTCCCTGGCTCATAATAAAAGTTTTTCTGTAGTTTTTTGTTTAGATTAAATACCAATCATAAAAAGAATGTAGTACTGTCTTTGACAGAAATTCCAATGAAACGCCCTTTACGTTTTATTTTTAAATAAAAGACAAAGTGTTGCTTTGGTCTCTAAGCATTTTTAGCATTTTTTTCTCTCAAATACTATAAATTTACTAATATATCCAAAATACATTTATATATAACATTATACAAGATTAATATCAATTGAAAATCAAAATATAAAATAAAGTTGTAGGTAACTTATACGTAATATATGTAGTTTATCATATTTATTTATCTAACTTTTCAATTCATATATTCATCATATTCATATTCATATATTTCTAATTTATTTAATATTTATTCTACGTAATAATATCATATACACATTAACCTACATACACACAATACAAATATATAATTATTTATATTTATTACTTAATATTTATTATTATAAATTTTATTCACAAGCATAGCCGCGCGAAACCCGTAGTATACGGCGGAACGGAATTTATTTATCATCTACCGGCAACTTGTGATTTTTGTAAAACATAAATAGTCGACGCCTTACCAGCTGACGCTAACTACTTTTATTTTTAACCGACTTCAAAAAAGGAGGAGGTTATATGTTCCGTTGTATGTATTTTTTTTTATGTATGTTCACCGATTACTCCGCCGTCTGTGGGCCGATTTCAAAAATTTTTCTTTTGATTGGTAGGGTATAGTTCCGAGGTGGTCCCATTGTGACCAAGTCAGGATCTGATGATGGGATCCCAGGGAAATCGAAGGCAACTCTCAAAATTTACAGGCACCTATTATGTTTTTGATATATTTTCTAAACCCGATAAAGCTTTTACGTATGAAAATCATCATCTCATGTGGATGAGCTAATGATGATGGAAGGTAAAATTCCTCAACAGTTGTTTTTTATGTGTTTTCACCGATTTCTCCGTGAATTGTGGGCCGATTTTAAAAATTTCTTTTTTGTTCGGTAGGGTATACATTCAAGATGTTCTCATTGTCACCAAGTCAGCATCTGATGATGGGATCCTAGAGAAATCGAGGGCAACCCTTAAATTTTATCGGCACTGATTACCTTTTTCATATATTTTCTAAAGCTGTTCAAGAATTTGTGATGAATACCAAAGCAAAATAATCTTAACACAATTTAATTAATGTATCAATTTGTAAATATAATCAAAATATCCGTTCGAAAGTTCATTGCAAAGGCAGGATAAAACTGTCCTTCTTGGCTGGCACCGACTCCAACAATAACTAAGTAATTATAAAATTATTTTTTTTTCTTTTTAGTTTCGATTTGAAGCGTTTTGAAGTCGGTTTTCATTTTTGTTAAAAAATTTTTTTTTATTTTTTTTTATTATTTTAATTTTTTTTGTGGAAATTATTATGTTTAAATAAAATATTGCTAACTAAACTACTGCTCCAATAAGTCAGCGAAGTTTTGAAATGAACGACAATAGTCAATCGAGATTTGTCCACGTCTATTTTTCCACGTAACTCGTAGACGTTAATAAGATTTACCTTCTATTATCAATCCACCTAATATCCTGAAGGAATACGACTATCAGTTCATAAGTACGTATAATATTAAAAGAATTTTCTTTCAACTCCTAACCGTTGAGGATATATACCTTACATCATCACAAATTCTTGTAGCTTTTTGAAGTCGGTTTTCATTTTTGTTAAAAAATAATATATTCGATTGTTCATTTCCTAGTTTTTGTATGTCTTCTTGTGTAATGCGTATTATAGTACTGTGTAGCTTCCTTAACTGTCTCTTCTAATATATTCTTACATGTGAATTGTGTGATGACTTTTGAAATATAACATTTTTATTGAGTGACGTTATAAAGGACTTTTTTATTTGTGTTATCTCGACACAACCAACGAATTACACACTAAAAAGTGTTACGTGGTTTGACGTGATCTTTGCACGTTCACATCCAAAACAGCGTGAAACCAAAGTATCTATAGGTGTAGTAGTAGGTAGCTTGAGCGCGCTAATCTCAGGAACTACTGGTCCGAATTGAATTTTTTTTATGGTAAAAAGGGGGCAAACGGGAGGCTCACCTGATGGGAAGTAATCAGCTCCGCCCATGGACAAGCCTGGCTTGAAGATGGGCTTGTGTTGGATAGTCCGTATATTGAGGAAGACTATTGGCTATATTAAATCACGCTGTAACCAATAGGAGCGGAGCATCAATGAAAAATGTTACAAAAACGGGAGGGGCGGTTACTTCTGCAAGGTACCATACCGCGCGACTCAGAAAGAATTTGGTTTCGGTCCTTACAACGCGTGCGAAGCCGCGGGAAATGCTATTATGAAATATTATTACTAATATAAAACTAAAGTTACAGAGAAATCTATATTTAAACTGAAGTTATATAACAATAGAAGCGTGTATACCCCTCTTTTATAGTGGAAAGCGCAGTACAGTGACAGTTTGAGATCAAGTATGATAGCAATTTCCTGAACGCATCGAGCTTTAATATAAATGGTGTATCGAACGTCGCTGGGCGACAATACGCTAGTCATTGTGCGGTTTTTTAATCAAGAGACATGCTATGTTGAAAATGCATGTTTATAAGGGAATTGACATTACGTATAGATGATGCTTGTAAAGACTTTAAAATATTGTATAATAATTATGTAAAGTAGCAATTTTTTTGTGTTTTATTACAAAAAATATCTGTCTAATATTGTTTAATAAAATTTCTACTAAATTGCAAGTGGTTATCTTAAAAGGTCATATTTATATAACTTATTGCTTAATTCTTATTTAATAAAAGTAGTCTTAATATTAATAATACACATACAAGCCATTGCATGATCTTTAAGTCCGTGTTATATTGTAATTAGTAAAAGCCACCCACAATAATTGTAATGATTATTATTCTTAGTTAAAACTAGCTCTGGCCCGCTTCGCTGGGCGTAAGTTACAATAAATTAAATGGTTTTTATAACTTAACTTAAATTAAAAGTAGCCTGAGTTACTCCTTAAAACATTAGCTATTTACGAGTGAAAGTCTCGTCAAAATCAGTTCAGCTGTTTCAGAGATTAACCGGAACAAACAGACAGACAGACAGACAGACAGACAGACAGACAGAAAAGTCGTTAATTTGTAATTAAAAACAAACACTTTAATTTTATTTATATGTACTGTCATATAAATAAACATACTTGTAAATGAGAATTATCGATTCCTGTACTCGTAATTCTGATATTACAAGCGTTCAGTATTCCATCAGCTATCTATTTCTAAGAAAACTATTCGAAATTTTCTTACAACAATCATCCCAAAGAGACAATAACTTTTATTCGGTTAGTTTGATAAGTCCTGTGAGTATTAGTTACACGTATAACTGTAAGTGAGACTTACGAGAATTTTTGTGCAACTCAAGATATGATATACGTAAAATCTACTCTACGTAATACTATTGTCTATTTAGCCATAAGCTAACTTAAGATTTTAATCAAAAACGTGAACGTAGTAATCTTGAAATGGGATAATAGGCTATAAACTTGACATTCCGGTGTCAAAACTCGAAAAAACTGAAATATAAGTCTGGCCGAATAAGCAGTCCGTAGTGTGCGCTCGTGGAAGCCCGCCGTACTGATCAAGCTATCGACCGATAGTTGGCCAACAGTTTAGTTTGAAGGCAATCGTATAGCATATCAAACTTTTTATTCGGCCGTACCAAATCGTTCAAATATGCGCACTTCTATACATCTCCATACTGATTAAGCAACCAACCAAACTATCGGCGGATAGAAAGTCTGCAGTTAGCGGGGGATGTTAGTGTTATAAGTTTAAACGCGTCAGTAGCATCGTAACTTATAAAAATGTATACCTATATTGATTTGCAATCTATCTTATATAATATAGTATAAAAAATATATATCTTAATTGTTTATGAGAAATCATTTCTTCTCCATACAAACAGACACACAAAATTACTTTGCGTTTACAATATTAATGTGACATGTACATAAAATGAAGGTTGACGTGAAATTATGGAAATTTTAGTGAATTTCTTAATTTTACTTTGCATAATTGTCATAACATGTTTAATTAAAAAGGTATCTAAATAATATTTTCTTGGATTTCGCAATTATGCAATTAATTTTCTCTTTAAAATTTTTATTTGTAGCAAACATGGTGACGGGAGAGGTTTTAGCCTCTTACTGGGTATTCTAGTAATAATTAACATTTTAGCCTAACATAAAGGTATACCACATGAAAAGAATGGAGTTGAAGAAAAGAGATGATCGGGACAAAAGGGATGCCTTTGCATAGATGTACTATTTAGCGAGCAGATCCAAGTGCCATTTAATATAAATATGTTGTTGGGACATTATTACACACAGCATCATCTAGTTCCGTGGTAGGCTACGAAGGAAGCTTGTGTTACGGATACCAGGTAGTTGATATACTACATATTATATAAGTTTAAATACATACATATTATAAATATAAACGCCCATGACTGGAGTACAAACATTCGAGTTTAACAAATGAATGCCCCTAGCGGGACTCGAACTTGCGACCGCTGGCGCAAGAAAGTAGGGTCAGTACAAACGGCGCCAAACGTGTCGTAAAGAAAAAACCCACGTCATATTCGTCAATTTGAACAAAGTTTTATACATTTGTTTTATAAATTTTAAAATATTATATAATAAAGTGCAAATTAAATAAGGATATAGCTTAAAAATACCAGTAAACTGTAAAGTGTCAACCTCACGTCACTATAGGACTTAGAAGTTGGTGAACTCAATAAATAATTTCACTTCTAACCAGGAACAAATGGCCGAGCCGATTTTCAAATCCGCCAACCAATTACCGACTGCTCAAACTTACTTTTGAATTTGAAAAGTTCTAAATTGAATCTTTCAGTTTTACTCAAATAGAGCTTAATGCTCGATTTTGATTTTTCCTTATTCTTATATAATAGTATTTTTATTTGTAGGTACCTACTGTTTTTCTGTTTTTTATTTCTTGCGTAGGTTGTAAATTACAAGTGTACAAAAAGCCAAGGATCCCTCCTCCAGACCTCCTCCAGACACGTATTATGTTATAAAGGTAGTTACTGAGTCTTCAAAAAATTCGTTTATTTGTTATAACATACTTACTTTATTTTACTAAAATAGATAAATGAATCTATCTTTTCGGATTTTGTCGCGGATTTATCTTGCTTTACTGTAGAAACATTTATAATGTCAAGTATTCGAGTAAACCTAAGAAAGTATTAAAATAAATAAAACAAATTGTGTGATGTGTAGCCAATTTATTACGATATATGGTTTTGATTTAAATTAAAGTTTCTTTTTTTCTTTTGGGTATTTAGTAATATTCTTCTCAGCAAATTCTTTCTGATCAAAAGCAAATGCTTAGATCTTTAAAAATACGGAACGGATTTGATGCGGTTTTTTTTAATAGATAGATTGATTCAAGAGGAAGGTTTATATGCATAACTAGCGGAACCCCGCGGCACGAGCCCAAGTGAAGCGAGGGCGAGTCGCTAGTATATTAATAAACAAAATCGATGTGTCAGTGATTTCAAAACACCTGTGTTAAAATATTTTAACACGAAGATATAGAAATAGTGTGTATTTGCATAACAATGAAGGTTAAATCATATTACGTTTTTAACCCCTCGAGCGTTTCACGATACACCGTAAGATCATAAGAGAAAAGGCTCGAGGCGTCGACGGCTCCGCATATGCATCCTAATTTAAAAATAATTTAAAAATAAAAAAATATATATTACATCACTGCGAGATAAGGTCAGTTTTATTTGCTTATTAAATTATATAAATAGTTAGATAAACTCATAACGAAGCCGGGAAGGTACAATTTATACCATTTTAATATATACATATCAACGAATTCATCGTTTTTCCGAAGGTCTACCCTATCTATCAAACGTCCTTGAAATTACGCCGACGCTTCGAGCCTTTTCGTAAAACGGAGGCCGACGCTCTAGGGGTTAAGGTGCTTCTAAACGGGTAATATTTTAAAGTGGTAGTGCCATGCTTGTTCCCTTCGGGTAGCAACCGAATGGGCCGGCACGCCCCGTATAGTTCATTAGTACCACTCTCTCACAGAAGACCGGCGTGAAGTGGCAGCTATGCTGTCGCGTTTCGTCCGGTGAGTGAGAGTTCGGAAGGCCCACTCTCCTTTCCCCCTCCCTCTTCCCTTCATCCTCCGCCTTCGTTCCCACCTTCCTCCCACTTCCCTCCCTCCTCCATCCCTCCCTTTCCTGAAAGGCCGGCAACGCATCTGCAAGCCTGGCTTGCAGATGTCCATGGGCGGAGGTGATCACTTCCCATCAGGTGAGCCTCCTGCCCGTTTGCCCCCTTTTTACCATAAAAAAAATATATATTTTTCTGCAATTTGTGGAGGCATTATTGGCAACTAATTGCAGGGCCAAAAATATTGCAACCATGCAAGCCAAGCAATATTATTGCCGGGCAATGTGTTGCAATTATATTATTGTCAAGCACCTTAAGAAAGATAAATGTATAAAATATAAGAGATACATTGTCTGGGTAGTTTAGTTAACTTAATATTAACTTTATATAAAAACTTGAAAACAAGCATGGTCTAAAAACATAGAGATTGTAAAATTATTTATTACATTTCAGTTCCAGATTAATTTTCAAAGGTGAAATATTACAATATAAAAGTGCCGCAAGGAAACTGGACGATATTTAAAACTGTCAATGTACTTATTATTGAACTTTTCTGTTTTAACCGATTTATTGAAGAAGGAGGTTTCCAAAAGGGTAAAGTTTTTTTTGTATGTATGGCACTTAATAATATTATGTATTTTAGATTGCGAATTTATTTAGGTTACATTTTTAGTATAAATTAGGTTCAATTTGAAAGTAGTCCTCTTTAAGTATTGTAAGCGACGCGATATATTATCTGTAATTTTTATATATATATTTTTTTATGCTGGTAATACTTTAAAATAATAATGTAAAGTCTAGTGTAAGGTAGTGACAGTCGTCCTTTGACCGCCGCTGCGATCGGCACGTTTAAGTATATCTATTCTTAAATAAATTTATCCTCATCCACAAGTGTGTTTTTTATATCGGAACATCAGATCGTCTACAGTTTTGGTCCTTCGAGCCGGATCTTTTAATGTTCCACACGCCAAAAAGGATGGTCAACACCCGGAAGAAAAGTATGGTAAAGAAGGATGAGGAGCATCAGGAGTCCAGGTTATCCGTACAAGAGGTTCCAGTACAACCAATTAACGATGAAAAATGCGTTAAAGAGGATAATACACAACGAGATAAAACAATTTTGCTCAACAAAAATAAAAATGACGGTAGTATTGTAAAAACGGAAACGCCGTTAATGGCCGTTCAAAATATTCCTTCAACGTCTCGAGAAGTGTTCAGTGCGAAGTCTAAGAGGTCATCGTCATCCTCTGCGCTTGCACGTAAGAAGAAGCTAGAACTGGAGGCAGCAGAAGCGAGAGCAAAAATCGAATTGGACCTAATTAATAAACGTTTGGCGGTGGACCTAGCGGAGATTGACGACGAGTGTAGTGTGCAATCAGACCACACTAACAAGGATGTAGAAGATTGGTTGGAGCGCAGCCATCGAGAACTGGAAGCACAGCCCGTCCACGACAAGGGTAAAAATACGGACGCGCCGTGCCCACCGATCACACAGGATATCGGTACTGATGGGACAGTTCACCTTCTGGCCAGCGCACTGAAGGATCTTGCAGCCGCTTCTACCAACAACATGAATAGCAACTTGTTAAGTCGAATATGTACACCAAAAGATTTACCAGTATTTACTGGTGACCCTATGGAATGGCTTCAATTTAAACAGGCATACGAAGAATCGTCTAAGGTGTGTAATTTCAAAGATAGTGAAAATATGTGGCGCCTAAGAAAGTGTCTAAGAGGTCCAGCTCGCGAAGCTGTCTCGGCCCTGCTGATAAGTGCTTCGTCACCCGAGATGGTAATGTCCACACTTGAGCTACAGTTTGGTAATCCTGACCTTATAATGTCACGCATCATGGTAGACATAAAGAAATTACATCCAGTGCCACAAGAATATCACAAGGATATTGTGCCATTTTCTGTTAAAGTGCGAAATTGTGTAGCAGCCGTAAAAGCAATCGGTCAATATGAATACCTAAACGGAATCAATTTAATAACATTTATACTTTCAAAGTTGCCACCCGTTCTACTCTCAAAGTGGGCAGATTACAGTTACCCGTTGATCAAGCAAGGTAAAAGACCGACATGTATCGATATTTCCGAATTTTTAAACGAAGAAGCTGCAAAAGTGTCTTCTATGGCTTTATTGACTATTAAAAATTATTCTGATAATTATTATAATAACAAGAAAAAATACACAGTGTATTAGTGATAGTAACGCGGAAATGTCGTCGGTGAGCCCTGAAAGTGAATCAGTAATTAATCATATAAAAAGCAATAAGTGTAAAGTGTTACTAAAGGTGGTACCCATTACTGTGCACGGACCTAACGGTATTTTTACGACTAGTGCGTTATTAGACGACGGATCTACCGTGTCTCTTATTAGTGCATCACTCGCCTCTCGTGCGGGCCTCCGCGGCCGCCGGGAGACGATCCGTGTGCGCGGCGCATGGGACAGCAGCGCGTTGGTGTGCGACACCGACGTTCTCACAGTTTGTATAGCAAACAATAACGGTGAGCAATTTAAAACATTACTTCGCAGTATTGAGAACTTTAGTGTACCTGTGCAAAATTTACATTTAATTAATTTTAATAACTATGCTCATTTATGTAGTATTAAAGATGAAATTTGTTGTATTAATACTGAACCTGAAATATTAATTGGTCAAGACAATTATAATTTATTGTTACCATTAGAAATTAAAGTAGGAAAATGTAACGAACCTTGTGCCACTCGTACTCCGCTGGGATGGTGCGTCCATGGGCTGGTGCCCGCATCACTCTCGTCGCGCGCGAGTTCGTACATAAACTACGTTACCGAGGTTCAATTAGGGTCGGCTAAACCTTCGCTGGATGATCTGCACGAGATGGTCAAAAGATCATTTACTATCGAATCTATGGGAATATCCGAGAAACCACGTCAGAACGCTGATGATCTTCGTGCTCTGGAACACCTGGAACAAACGGCAAAATTAATCGATGGTCAATGGCATGTAGGTCTGCCATGGAAGGATAGTTTCTGTAAAATGCCTGATTCTGAACGTACGGCACATATAAGGTTACGTAACTTGGAAAGAAAAATGTCTTGTAATACACAATACGCTCAGAGGTACCGCGATCGTATTAAACATTTATTAGATAATAATTTTGCTAAGGAAATTTTAGATAAAACAAAAGTAAACAAAACATGGTACTTACCTCATTTTGGGGTGGACAACCCTAATAAAAAGAAGTTACGGCTTGTTTTTGACGCCGCGGCTAAAACGCATGGTGTATCACTTAATGATTATTTATTAACTGGTCCCGATTTGTTGATGTCACTGTTAGGTATCATGCTGCGCTTTCGAGAACACGAAATAGCAGTAGTAGCCGACATTAAAGATATGTTTTTAAAGGTTAAAATCTTACCTACCGACCAGGACGCTCTTAGATTTCTGTGGCGTGATAACCCTAGCCAGCCTATAAGAACGTACAAAATGACATCGCTAATATTTGGTGCGAACTGTGCGCCGTTCATTGCACAGTTCATTAAAAATAAAAACGCAATGCGTTACGAATCGTCTAAGCCCATGGCAGTTCAAGCTATTCGCGAACAGCACTATATGGATGATTACATAGATAGTCAACCGAATGAAAATACATGTACTCGATTGGCGCACGATATCATTTATATACATAAACAGGGGGGCTTTGAGATTCGTAACTGGCTGAGTAATAGCAAGACTTTGTTAAATAGCTTGCCTAAGCAATCGCTATCCACTACGGCCGCTACCGTGACGATAGGAACGCGTCATAACGATTATGAAGGCGAGCGCGCTTTGGGGGTTATTTGGTATCCCGACACCGACACCCTGGGTTTTGTCACCTCGTTTAAACGCATTTCCAAAGAAATAATGGATGGTACAAAATGGCCTACGAAACGCGAGTTATTAAAAGTGATTATGTCACTGTTCGATGTTTATGGTTTTCTATCGCCGTTCACTATAAATGGTAAATTATTACTTCAGGAAACGTGGAAGTCGAACGTCGATTGGGACGAATTAATAACGAAAGATATTCATAAAAAATGGTGTAGATGGTTAAAGTTGTTAAAATCAATAAATAGCATACGAATACCCAGATGTTATCAACGAGTGAATGAATCGACGATACGTCACACTAACGCCACTTCATTCAATAACTTAGCTGCGTCTACGCACACTTATGCGCCGACCGGCGACGGACGAGAAAACGAATGTTATAATTGTTTACAACTTCATATTTTTTGCGATGCATCAATACAAGCTATGTGCTCGGTCGCTTACTGGCGTTGGGTGGATAATAATAATCAAATAAGAGTTTGTTTCGTGGCGAGTAAATGTCGAGTTAGCCCTGTAAAACCGGTTACAATACCTAGATTGGAATTGCAAGCAGCTGTAATGGCTGCACGTTTAGCAAACACACTACAGTCCACACATCGAATAAAAACAGCTGATCGATACTTTTGGTGTGATTCCACGACGGTGTTGCAATGGATATATAACAACAAAAGGTCTTACAAACCTTATGTAGCTCACCGCTTGGGCGAGATCGACGAATTGACTCAAATTAATGAATGGAGATACGTACCTACTTCAATAAATATTGCAGACAGAGGCACACGGGAGAACTACGACAGTCTACATCTGGATGGTGAGTGGTTTAATGGACCTACCTTTCTGTACGAGGCGGAGAGTTCATGGCCTTCAAGTTCCGTTATACCTAGCGTCGATGAGTGTGACCTGGAATGTGTAAATAATATTTTACAAGTAGATCACTTACCTGAACACGCGGCTGTACCCGATCCGATGCGGTTTTCTTCTTGGATACGTCTCTTAAGAAGTATGTCTGCTGTTCTGAAATTTATAAGTAAATCTCGAAAAAGGGAACTTGATGAGTGCACTGTCATGAAGCGCGCTGAAACTCACCTTCTACGATATGCACAAACGCAATCTTTTAGTACAGAAATAAATTTATTAAGAGGTGGAAAATGTTTAAATAAAAGTAGTAAGCTACTTACGCTATCGCCATTTCTGGATGAAGATGGTGTGCTTCGTGTGGGTGGCCGCATAGATGTCGCTGCTGACGTTACCTACAGCATGAAGCATCCTGTAATATTAGATGGACGGAGCAGAGTAGCCAGGTTAATAGTGCAGTATTACCATGTGAACGCAGGCCACGGCAACCAGGAGATGGTAGTAAACAACCTGAAACAAAAATATTGGTTAATACGAATGAGACCTACAGTAAAAGAAATATCAAAAAAATGCATGCTCTGTAGATTAAGAAGAGTGAAACCTCAGATACCGAAAATGGGTGACTTACCTTCTGCGAGAGTAGCTCATCATCAACGGCCTTTCACTCACTGCGGGACTGACCTTTTCGGACCTATGGAGGTTACAATAGGCAGACGAAGAGAGAAGCGGTATGGTGTTATTTTTACCTGTCTCACTGTAAGGGCAATTCATTTGGAGACAGTGTCTTCCCTCAGTACCGATTCCCTTATAATGGCTCTTCGTAGGATGGCTTCGAGGCGTGGTTGGCCTGCATATCTGTACTCTGATAATGGGACAAATTTCAGAGGGGCAGATGCTGAGCTTAAGAAGGCAGTAGCAGAGCTCGATGAACAAACTCTGAAAACTACAGCAAGCATCCACGGCACGCAATGGACCTTCATACCACCAGCCAGCCCTCACTGGGGTGGGGCGTGGGAACGCTTAATTCGAAGCGTCAAAGTTGCACTGAAGGTGGTCCTCAAGGAACGAGCACCAAGAGAGGAGGTTCTTAACACTCTGATGGCAGAAGTGGAAGCTATGGTGAATGGACGTCCGCTGAGTCACGTGTCAGTAGAAGTTGACAGTAAGGAGTCTTTAACACCCAATCACTTTTTGCTCGGCTCATCATCACACTCACCACAAATGGGCAACTTCGACGATTCCGATTTGTTTCTAAGACGGCAATGGAGGATAGCACAAAGACTGGCAGATATGTTTTGGAGAAGATGGGTAATCGAGGTGCTACCAGAGCTAATACCACGCCAAAAGTGGACTACCGAATTACGTAAACCCCTTCAAGTAGGGGACCTAGTGCTGGTTGTCGACCCTAATGCCCCGCGTAACGTTTGGCCGCGAGGTATAGTTGAGGAAGTTTTCACTGGCAAAGACGGTTGTGTGCGAGTGGTACAAGTTCGAACTCAGTTAGGTAGTCTTAAGAGATCTGTTGCTCGCGTCGCTAAAATTCCTTTGGATGTATGAGTGCTGCAGTAGCCGCACTGAGGTGGGGCTGTGTAAGCGACGCGATATATTATCTGTAATTTTTATATATATATTTTTTTATGCTGGTAATACTTTAAAATAATAATGTAAAGTCTAGTGTAAGGTAGTGACAGTCGTCCTTTGACCGCCGCTGCGATCGGCACGTTTAAGTATATCTATTCTTAAATAAATTTATCCTCATCCACAAGTGTGTTTTTTATATCGGAACATCAGATCGTCTACAAGTATGAAAATAAAAATCACAAGATATATTATATCAGAATGTTTTTTTTTATTCTAAGATTATTTTTTAACAATGCTAAGAGAAGGAATTGTTAGTATACATAATTTCTTTCCTTTAGTATAATATTTTTGATTCATGAACAGTGGTATCTATGTGTAATATACCTACATGTGCCTTATCAGTATTTCTGATACAAGAAGAACTCTTACCAATACAAAAGTCATATACCTGGGTTTGTGCCTGTATCTGAATCCGTGCCTTTACCTAGGGCTGTATCTTTGTGCCTGTGCCTGTGCATTGTATCTAAGTTTTTGCCTGTATGCTTGTGTTTATATCATCACTTTTTAGGTAATAAAATACCTACAAATACAAAACTTTCTACTTTACTACTAACTTTCTTTCATTAATCTTCATGTTGTTCTTAAAAAAAGCACAAAACGAAACAAAAAAATATCTCTTATTTGTATTTATATTATATTTTAATAAACATATTCTTCATTAAAAATAATAGGTAATGAATATGTAGATTACGTTTATATTTCCCCAGAAGACATTGATAATATATCCAACTTTCCCTGACGACTCTACCAAATAGTATTTATTAACACACGTTTGGCTCAGTGGGTAGTGACCCTGCTTTCTGCGCCAGCGGTCGCGGGTTCGAGTCCCGCTGGGGGCATACATTTGTTGAGCACGAATGTTTGTACTCCAGTCATGGGTGTTTATATTTATAATATGTATGTATTTAAACTTATATATGTGTAGTATATCAACCATCTAGTATTCATAACACAAGGCTCGTACCTTATCGTGGAACTAGATAGTGCTGTGTGTAAATGTCCCAACATATTTTATTTAAAAAAATAAATCTAGAGTGAACAAACAATTTATTTTTGCAAATGTAGAGGAATACATTTCAAAGTAATTTGTTTCGCGCTCATCAAAGCAAAAGTTCAACGCCCTATAAAAAACCATTATCCGTCTGTGCATACGCCAAAGACTTTATACTACAACTAGCAATACACTTGGCTTCGTCCGAGTTCATTTTTTTAATCGCTACTTAACTTCATTCGATCACTCGCTGGGTTGAAAATTCTCCAAAATTACTCCAGCTTTAATATACTCCTGAGCCGCGCAGCTACCTATTTCAAATATTACGTGCAGCGCGCACTCCTCCTCCTCTCCTGTTATTGTAGTTTTAGTAGGGATCCTTATTTTTTTCTTGCAATTAAAATAGCCTATACTAATCAGTGATATTGTAGCAATCAAATGGTGAAAGAATTTTTAAAATTGGTCTAGTACTTTTTGAGCCAATTCGTTACAAACATACTTACATACAAACCTTTCCTCATTATAATATTAGTATAGATTAGTCGCTTCAACTGTGGTATAAAATGTGATTGAATTATTTAGCAAAGTTGATGCCAGACGAGGTCGAAGCTCTTGTTAAGATTTGATCTATCATTTTATTAGTATTACAGTAGCCTGTGGCTGCATCTACGTGGTCTGCATCGATAGTACTTAATGGAATGCCGTTAGATATCTTAATTCATATTATCAGTAGATATAACAAATCCAGTCTTTTGTCATAGATATTTATATATAGATAATTTATATAAGTTATAATAGTAGGTTATGTATAAATATATACATTTATACATCATCAACCCTTTTTTTTAACGTCTTAATGTCCCACTGCTGGGCACGGGCTTCCCTCAGTACGAGGGGGATCAGGCCATAGTCTATCCATCATTATCAGGCCATAGAAATCTATACATATAGAAATAAAATTTAAGTGTCTGTTTTTAATTTCCAATTAACAGCTTTTATCTTAATGCATATGAAATTAAATACGTAAATACTAACATCCCAAAATCAATTTTTAAAATTTTTGTCTGCCTCTCTGTCTGTCTGTCTGTTTGTTCTAGCTAATCTCTGAAACGGCTGGACTGATTTTGACGGGACTTTCACTCGCAGATAGCTACTGTGTAAGAGTAACTTAGGCTACCTTTACTTTAGAAATTTTATTTATTTTAACTAGCGGAACCCGCGGCTTCGCCCGCGCTAAAGTCTGTCTTTAATATCTGTCTAATAATCATATTCTCTATCTTGGATAAGCTTTTGTAGGTAGACTTAAGGAACCTTATACGTTAAATAGTTTCCCAAAAATCTTACAAAGTTTATTCTTCTTCTTCAGTCTTATTTGTTTGTAAACAAATAATATATCAAGTTACTAGTCAAAGTTTAGAAATACAAAAGAAGTTTATTTTAACTGAACCATTTTTGTCATTGCATTTTGATTGCTTACTTAGCATTAACTAACATGCAGATGCTGCCTTATGCCACTTCGAATTACACATGCATATGCAATATTCACAAAATCTTGACTAGCCCCAAGTTTTGAATTTTAAAGCTGGGGGCAAATCGTGTCCTTTTTGCATGTAACCTAACTCGTGCATATTCTTCGTACTTTGAACACTAAGTAAGTAGTAACTTGAAATTCATCAAAAAAAATCTAAAAAAAAAACAAATCTGTAAATTAAATTATTTTTGAAAAATCTTATTGAAATAGTAATCATAATCCATACATGCCGTACCTATAGTTTTAAGAATTTTTGTCCGTCTGTCTGTTACCGCATTACGAGAAAACTACTGAATATTGATGAAATTTGGTATTTGGATAATAGCTGATTTTCCGGATCAACTTTTTACTACAGGATATTGTCATATCTCTATTCTTCTCTAATTAAGGTTTTTTTGTAAATACTATCTGTGCTGTCTTTTGTTGTAGGTTTATTAAGGATTTACTTCCCTTCATCATCATCATCAGCCCTTTTTTTTTAACGTCCTACTGCTGGGCGCGGGCCTCCCTCAGTACGAGGGGGATCAGGCCATAGTCCACCGCGCTGGCCTAGTGCGTGTTGGCGGACTTCACATGCCTTTCGAAAACTTGTTAGGTTTTCTCAGTCATGCAGGTTTCCTCACGATGTTTTCCTTCACCGTAAGACAGGTAAGTAAGGTAAGTGGTAATCATGATATAAATGAAATCCCTTATACTAACATAATTTAAATAGACTTATTGACTCTATGACACCGACCAATCTCCTTCGTGTTTTCTCAATTTTACGTGACATTTGCGAAGTAATCTGTGCTCTACTGACACGCTATGAAGTCATTAACAAGAGAATTGAATTGAATTGAATTGAATTGTCATATCTCTATAACCGTTAAAACGTTCCTACATCACTAGTTTGATTAAAATACATCTATATGCAAAGCAATATACATTTTTATATTGCTTCAAATTCAAACAAAATTTGTTAATATCAGAAGAAACCAGAATACGCCTTCACTTCGCAATAACAAGGGATTACGAAGTCTTCACGGTGTATTACGAGTTGTTTTGCTAACATTTTATTCGATCCTCGATATTGCGCGGTTATCTCAAAAATTTATTCGTTTAAAGGAGAACAAGAAAATATAGCTCTATTTACTTTAATTGGTAAGCGAAAAGCACGATTTTCTATTTTTAGTATAAAATATCGTTTTGATTTCTTCATCTTGTTAGTTTCTTATGACAAAAGATACATTATAATAAGGCCTTCTTTATCGTATATTTATCTACACTTATTAGTTCTTTCTAATAATTTGATAATAATCTATAATTATTAATAATTTTTATATAGTATTTATAATAATTTCAAAATGCAAAAATGTTATAATAATTTAATACAATGCATCCGATTACGCTTTTATCTGTTTTTTAATTATTATTAATAACATTTTATTAAAAAAAATAAGTATGTGAATTGTGTTATTTTATAATTGGCAGTGAAATAAAAGCCTTTTTTTTATTTTTATTTTATTATTAGTTCTTCCTAAGTCGAATGTGACATGAAATACTTAATTATTTTTGATACAGAGACCGAATCTTTAGTTTTAAATTTGTTGTCTGTCTGTTTGTCACATAACGAGAAAAACAATGAACAGATTTTGATTAAATTTGGTATGATGAGAATTGAATATCCCAATCAACATATAATATACTAGCGACTCGCTGTTCCCTAGATTTAGCACAGGCAAAGCCGCGGAATCCGCTAGTTATGCATATAAACCTTCCTCTTGAATCACTCTATTTATTAAAAAAACCGCATCAAAATCCGTTGCGTAGTTTTAAAGATTTAAGCATACATAGGGATATAAGGACAGAGAAAGCGACTTTGTTTTATACTATGTAGTGATATTATAATAAATTTTTACTAACGGTATTTAGTGACAACCCCGAGCGGAACGGGGTGAGTTACTTGTAGTAATGCTTCGCAAAATGAATTAAAATAGATATGTTTTCATTATATTATTGGCATGTGCTGCTTGTTATAGACTTCTGAGAATGTGAAAGATTATTCGACTCATATTTTCAATTTCATGCTTTAGTGTGCATAGATTTAATTGGATTCCTTCTGTTGAAATAAATAAATAAAGGTTTGATATAAAGTAGATGCATAAGAAAAATAAATCTATTTCTTTACAAGTAAAAGATTAAGTTAGGTGAGAATAGGCTACTAATAATTTTTCTACCCTTAATTAATAAAGGGTATATATACTGTTAATTATATTTTAATTCTATTTTATTCAGGGTTCGTGGTCCCTTTAGGTACGTTTTAACAGTTGGTACTACCTATAGATGTTTAAGAGATGATGTATTTTCCCGCATTAAAAGGTGTTATGCACGTTGACTCGGATACCATATTGCATAAAAAATTGTCCAGTGATTTTCTCAGATAGACAGATAAATAACATTCTAAAAACTATAGATTTGGCTTCTTTATCACTACATATTATAAAACAAAGTCTGTATGTCTGTTCGCATTAAACTCAAAATATACTGCACCAATTTTCATGCTATTTTCACCAACATAAATAAAGAAATATGTTGGGACATTATTACACACAGCGCCATCTAGTTCCGTGGTAAGCTATGAATTAAGCTTGTGTTACGTTGATATACTACATATATAAGGTTAAATACATACATATATTAAATATAAACACCCGTGAATGGAGTACAAACATCCGAGTTTAACAAATGAACGCCCCCAGCGGGACTGAACCGCGCGACTGCTGGCGCAAGAAAGTAGGGTCACTACAAATTGCGCTAAATGTGTCGTTAAACCAATGGATAGAGTGGTTCTCGAGGAAGGTTTTAGTAAATACCTAGCGGAACCCGCGGCTTCGTTCGCGCTAAATCTAGTGAGGGTAAGCTAGTCAATAGTAAAAATAATTTCAATAAGTTTAAAAAAAATAAAATACAGATTCACAATTAGATCTTTATGTATATATTATGTATGTCAAAGAAGTTATATAATAATGAGTATACAATAAACAATAGAGTCAGCTACGAGAGCAGTGGTTAGCTATCACGTTAATCACACAATCAATCAGTATTTACATCGTATTATGTATTATTCATAGCCATTTGCAATCCAAATCTTTAATTATGGGCATGAATTAGTTGTTACATTCAACTAGTGGCAAGTTTTATATGATATAGATTAATATATGTATTTATAGGTAAGCTGATTAATTGCCTCGTAGTGGGATTTAAAGCTATGGATTTTGAAAATACAAATGGCAGTTTGAGTATTTATTTTATGGTAAAAAGGGGGCAAACGGGCAGGAGGTTCACCTGATGGGAAGTGATCACCTCCGCCCATGGACATCTGCAAGCCTGCTTGCAGATGCGTTGCCAACCTTTCAGGAAAGGGAGAGAGGGAGGAGGGAGAAAAGATGGAGGGAAGAGGGAGGTGAGAGCGAAGAAGGAGAAGGAAGGGAAGAGGGAGAGAGGGGAGGGAGGAGGGGAGGGGAGTTGGCCTCCCGGACTCTCACTCACCGGACGAAACGCGATAGCATAGCTGCCACTTCATGCCGGTCTTCTGTGAGAGAGTGGTACTATACGGGGCGTGCCGGCCCATTCGGCTGCTACCCGAAGGTAACAAGCATGGCACTACCACTTTAGAAGTCTAGATCTAACACAGTTATTCAATGTTTCTATCAAATGTAAAAAGTACCAAGGAAACTGCAGATTTAAAGATCATTCACTCCCGTATCTAGGAGATAAAGTAAATCCAAAAGTTCTCTGCCTCGTTTTTAGCTAAAAAATAGACAATAGTTAAGATGGCATTAATTATTATTTGTAATTTACCATTTATTAACTAATGTATGCAAATGAACTTTGTTAAACGACTTTTAAACTGAAATTATATTAAAAAAATGAACGCGTGTAACTTTGACGCGCGAGACAAATAAATATAATGTCTTTTATAAAATTGCTAGCTTTTCTCGGGACTTCGCATGCGTTTCGGAAACCAAATTCTTTTTGAGTCGCGCGGTACCTCACAGAACTAATGCCCGCCATTCCCGTTTTTGCAACTTTTTTCATTGATGCTCCGCTCCTATTGGTCGTAGCGTGATGAAATATAACCTATAGCCTTCCTGGATAACCGGTCTATCCAACTCAAAAATAATTATTCAATTCAGACCAGTAGTTCCTAAGATTAGCGCGTTCAACCAATCAAACAAACAAACAAACTCTTCAGCTTTATAATATTACTAATAGATTATAGTTTAGTAGTAAATATTTATTCCGTAATCATTATAACATAACCTAAAGCCCACAAAAAGCGTTAGGCACTTTCGATTAATTCATGAATTCGACTACTGCGAGAAAATATTTCATTTCTGACCACCATATCTAGGGACAAACCCGAGCTGAGCCAGAGCGAATCGCTAGTATAGAAACAATTCGTGCATTGGACAAACTTGTGACATTATAACGTTAACGTTAACCCTAATATTGCGGCTGACTGAGAGCTAGCAACCAATTTTTTTTCTATTATTTACATCATTTTCTTTAAAATTACGTAAAATTGATTAAAATGCAATTTATATTAGCAAATGAATTATACAAGAATTAATTACAAGTAACTGCGGTCAATTTTTTATAAGCAACCTGTCGTTAATCCATTGAATACTTCCTCAACATTCATTTAAAATTAATTTAATCAAAAAAACACGTACCTGCAGAATCATGCAGTGGGATCTTGGAATATTACGTTCGAAGGTAAATTATATGGCAGTTCATGTAACGTCTCGCAGATGTTGTCCTAAAGCTTTCTATTTATGTACCTTCCCCTTCATCGTGTATTATGGTCAAAGTAAATCCAGAATTATTAATTAGAATATACAATTTTTTTAATGTCTTATGAAAGTTTAATACTTTTTTATTATATTTTAATAATCCAAAGCCTTGCTTAGTTAATACTTTATTAAATTTACGCGAATATTTGACATTTTTATATGTGAAACAAAGTCGCGTTATTTACACCACTAATACTTTTTTTTATTTTTCTTCACCTATAATTAGCATAATACTAGAAATAGGCCGTAGGTAATAAAGGTGGAACTCTCCAGATTTTTATTTTTTTATTTCTTTATTCTTATAACCCAACATTTTCACCCTTCTACCACCAATCGCTATTTTTTACAATAGATTAAAACACGGGGAGCCCCGGGACTTGCTAGTATATATTTCTTTTTAATTTTATTGTATAGAAAATATTTTTCCATTTTTTTAAGTAACTACTTAAGCAAAAAGTAACAAATTGTTATTTATTTAAGTTTAAACACGCACAAAACAGTAAGCAAATGTGAAGTCATATAACATCACTACAATAAATTAGAGAGTGCCATAAACTCCACCTTAGTGTCCGGAAACTGTGAAGTGTCGAGTTAATCTCAGGACTTACTACTTCCTGTTTCGAATGTAGGAGTCAAAATTGCTTACCAAATATTCTCTAAACTCGTACTATCTACATAATATACCGATTTTATTAGAGTAAATTTCTATCTTATAAGTTGTTTTAAGTAGTTATAAATGAAACTATCTTTTCGGATTTTATCGGGGAATCTCTCCCGTGACCATGATTGCTGTAAACGTCGGGAACCAAAAATCCAAATAAATCCGCAACAAAATCCGAAAAGATAGTTTCATTTCTATAATGTCAAATATTCGCGTAAACCTAAGAAAGTATTACGTTGTTTTAGATTATTAACATCATCGAGAATTTTCTGATGCATAGACTTAGCCTTTTTTAACGTCCCACTGCTGGGTAGGGGAATCCCTTCAATACAAGGGGTTCAGGCTATAGTCCACCATGCTGGCCTAGTGCGGGTCGGCTAACTTCACATGCCTTTGAAAAATTTACTAAGTTCTCTCAGACATGCAGGTTTCCTCACGATGTTTTTCTTCATCGGTTAGACAAGTGATATACAAGTTAGAAATGATTCGCACGTGGAAGTATCAGAGGTGCGAGACCTGGATTTGAACTCTCTTCACTCGGTTACCCGAGCGAGCGCGTTACCACTGGGCTACCACTGTCCGATTTGATTATCATTTCATAATATATTTTACATGGACGTATTAACTAATGGACGAGACACACAAGCGGACGTACCTTTACCGGCCTTGACAGTAATCAGGATATTTTAGGCCTGGCCGTTTGATTTTACGTCAGTCTCAAGCACTTACTTGTCAACAAAACATCTCCCAAAAATGACTAAATGTTCTATTAGATGGTGTAAAAACTATAGCAGCGGAAGCAGCACTATTTCTTTTCACTTGTAAGTAATATATTTTATTACATTTAATGTTATTTATCACAAAATTTAAGTAAATGTAAAATAAAATTTCGTATTATTCAACTATGTTAAATATAGTCGATATATCTATGTATTATTGACATCTGACAACCATCATAAAATGGCTGGATTATACCGTTCAAAACAAATGACAGAACTGTCGAGTAAGTCCATTTGACATCGACTAGTGCTTGACAATGTCGAAAAATATATCGATATTTGACGAAATAACTAAGCGAATAATGGATGTTATTTGTACAGTACAATAACATAAAATACTTTTATCGCAGTATCCTACAATCTGATGACAATAAATTTATAATAATATTTTTATAATTAAATAAAAACATTATAAATGCAAAAATTATAATTAGTATGTTTACTTAATTTTTATTTTATTTTAACACATAAATTACACAAAATTTTAGATTTCCTAGGGATCCTTCTCAAAAGAGAAAAAAAATTCTTAACAAAAAATTTGAAGTCTATAATAACTATAATTGAGTAAAAAGTTCATAACAATGTCCTGCTTATTTTAGTATAATTAAAATATAAATACCGGAAGCTTACCCCACCTTTATTCTCCCTTTATTTTCTTTGCCTTACAGCTTATTTATGATACGCCTTTTCTTTCCCATTCGAACGTTCTGGGTTTGATTGTCGGCGAAAAATCAAACAATATTTATTATTAATATTTAAAATGTCATTGATGTATGTATTTTATCGACTACGTTCAAGCACTAGCATTAGAGTGAATTTTGATGTATTGTGTCAATTCTTTGTGTGCGTTATACTTCAAATGGTTGAAAGTGTTTTCATGCATTTGTATTTTATGACTGGTCCGTTAGTTAATACGTCCATGATATTTTATTATAATATTATCAACTATTATCAAGAAAACTTTGTTCGCTAATAGAAAACCTCAACAAAAGTAATAAGTCAAAAGACATTCTTATTGAAGGAAAACTTGGGAAATCTCTCTTAAGAAAATTAATTGCGTCCATTAAAGGCATTGGTAGCTCGATATCATTCACATTCACTTACAAACAAACCAATGGATTAATAACTTTGGCGCGGCCTTTGCCCGCTCCCCTCGTTTAGTACTCGAAACGTCGCCTTTTCATTTGTCACGTTCATTATTCACCGCGATTTTGCTCTAGGTATTGAAGTGACGAGAATTGATTTTTTTCTTTATAAAGACTTATAACTACATAGTATAAAACATTCAGCATTCAACAGACCATTTTTTGCTTATCCTACTGAAATCTTAGTTCCAAGAGTATTAGGACAAGTAAAGAACAATTGAATTTTGCAATAATACTTGTTGTACAAGTATAGTAGTACAGTAGTGCAGTATAGTACGGTAACCGTGCTTATTTCATAAAAAGTGAAGATAATATATTTCTATAGTATAACTACATAGTATAAAATAAAGTCGCTTCCTGCTGTCTGTCCCTACGTATGCTTAGATCTTCAAAACTAAGCAACGGATTTTGATATGGTTTTTAAAAGATAGAGTGATTTAATAGGAATGTTTATATGACGTATGTAACTAGTGAAACCCGCGGCTTTGCTAGCGCAAAATCTAATTTTATTTATATAATTGTTTCTGATGAGATTTACCAGTTTTTATTTTGAAATAACTGCCAAAACTGGTTCTATGTTCGTGAATGTACGTTATCCATAGTAATTAAAGCGACTCACCCATGCTCTTCTCGGGTTTTACCAAGGTAAGTTTTAATTGTTAAAAGAGTGACTGACAAAAATTCTAAAAGCTATGGGCTTCTGTATCAATAATAATTACAATTTCAATAATATTTTTGCAAACTCAAAAAATAATGATTTATAGAGTCCACTTAGAAGTTAGAATTTTATTCTGTGTAGGTACCTTACTCTTATAAATATATAAATTTTATAAAAACATGAAGGAAGACAAAGAAGATTTAAGAGCAAATATTTTCAATATGCAACAGTTGGTGGAAAGTTTATTAGAACGTACATAAAGAAAATAAGCTTATAAAATTCATTAATAATGAATATTTCCAGATAAATCACATGATGTTAAATACTAAGTTATATAACGATACCTTAATTCGAAAATCGGCTAACTCCGTTAACGTGAACTTTTTAAGGGACCACAAAAATCGTTATTATTTCAATAATAAGTGTTACAAACTCGTACAAAATGTTTTTTTTAGATTATTTAAGAATATATAGTTATTCTAACAAAATATTGTTCTGAATTAATAATAAGTATTATTATTATTCCTTGATTTTCGTAGCCTTTGAAAAAAATATTGAAAAGGAGTTAGCCGATTTGCGAACTAAGGTATCGATAAGTTGCTTTTATTTTTGTTCAGGCGTAACCTTGTTTAAATTAATTTATACGTAATGTATCAACTGCTTGGTTTCTGTATCTTGTAGTCTGTATGTTAATTATCCCAACTGCCTCGGTGGTGTAGTGGCTAGCATGTACATCATCGATACATACATCGAGAGGTCCTGGGTTCGATTTCCGGTTCGGGCCAAATTTAGTTATTGAATCTTTCTGTTTAGTAAGCCTTAGTAACAGCCCGGAATTGGAAATTTGGCGGTGTGTCACCTCCGTGCCTCGGAGAGCACGTAAAGCCGTCGGTCCTGCGCCTTAGCTCTTACTGGTCGTGTCGAGTAGTCGTCCCACCGGAGTATGAGAGTGATAGGAACAGAGAGTGCACTTGTGTGATGTGTCTACGCGTACACGCGCTGCATTATAATATCTTCTGCGTAGATGGCTAGTCTCAATGAGATTGGCCGCCGTGGCCGGAATTGGTCGGAGAACATTATTATCCTAACATACCTATTGTTATTATTATATCTTAAACTAGCTGTACCTGCGGCTTCGCCCGCGTATATTTTTAATTACTAATCAACCTCATTGGGTTGATCTGTAGGAAAAAAATTGTCAAAAAAAAAAAAATAGGGGTGGACTACCCTTAACATTTAGGGGGATGAAAAATAGATGTTGGCCGATTCTCAGACCTACTCAATATGCTCACAAAATTTCATGAGAATCGGTCAAGCCGTTTCGGAGGAGTATGGGAACGAAAATTGTGACACGAGAATTTTATATATAAGATTTAATTCATAACAGCGACGAAATAAGAGGATTTAAATATAAATTAGCGATATACTTGAACTAAATTTAGATTCTCATTTACCTTTCAGTCTTTTACAATTAACTTAATTATGACATAAGAACGCTTTTAAAACTCTTGTTTTATTCACAATTTAGTTAAAAATTTACAGTATTTTGTCAGAGCTTTTCCGGTGATGTCAACTATGTAAAGTATGTACTAATCAGCATTTAACGACCATTATTATAGTTTAAAATATTGTATATCAACTTGTAATGTAAGCTTTGCTTTGAATTGTCCGATAGGTAGGTATAACTGGCACCGAAATTTTTACTTTTTAGTTTCGTAATAATTTTTATTTTCGAAATTTTTACTTTTTAGTGCTTTTAGTCGGTTTGATTTTTTTTTTATTTTTACATACACATTGGTTGTAAGGTTACAAGAAATTATTTCAAATTCTATAACTTAAGTAAGTTAAGTTCTATAAATAATAAATTAATAAATATACACACATACACATACTACACATACTACAAATTTAGCCAAACGTGTCTACTAATATAATTCAGAAAGTGAAACAATCACCCTATTTTTACGCATAAGTACTTTATTTTATTGTTATCCGACTACGGCGAAGCGAAAAGGAAGGGTAATGATCTTTTAAGTTACGACATCTATCGGTGTATTACAAAACTAGTTGATTAATTAGGAACTTTAGAAAAATATTCACTAATCCATAGATGGCGCTACAAGAAGTAATTATATAAACGAAATAATATAATATAAACTATAATATATATAACAACAATATAATTTTCGAATCGTTTAATAATAGTAGAAAAAAAAACTTTTTTCTCACAGAAATTTACAAATAAGTTATATTGAAAAAATCCATTTTAAAATTAAGCAAATTGGGAACTACTGTGTACAATTTGAAGCTTACGTAGTTTATACATTTGACAGCAGATGGCGTTAAACAAAAATTGCAAGATGTAAGACGTGTTCCATTTGCGAAGGTATTTCGATAATATTTTCTTAGATTAATTAATAAAAATTGTGTTATAAATTATGATCTTTGATTACTAGATAAGATATAATTTTATTTAATAACTGTGAAAACATCGAAATAAAACCGTGCAAAAAATATTTAACGAACGAACAAACGGAGGATAGGTGTGTAGTAAGTAGGTATTAAATTAATGAATTTATTTTTCAGTTTCATTTAGTCTTGGCTTATAGTGAATAATGGCAAATCAAGTTGTAGGATTGAAGAAGGTACATTAAAGTCGTAAACAAATTACTTACATAATATAAATTACTAGCAAACCCAGCCCGCTTCGCTGGACGTAAGTTCAAATAAATATGCAGTTTATCTAATATAATAAAATATAAGTAGCCTAAGTTACTCCTTATAACGTTACCTATTTGCGAGTGAAAGTCATTTCAGAGATTAGCCGGAACAGACAGACAGACCGACAGACAAAAATTTACTATAATATGTACTGATAATCATTTCAAATAAACTGTTCAAATGTTCCCTACATTTTTGATTGATTTTACAAAGCTAGTGAGATTCTTAAGATTTTATACAATTTAAGAATAATATTTTAAAATCTGTTTACCATTTTTTAGAAAAAAGTAAGTAATAGTTATTGAAATTCAACGATGATATTCGTGTTCATAAAAAAAGATGTATCCTACTATATATATAAACCGTAACAACATAAAATTTGTAACTTGCGACATTTATGTTCAATAACGTACTCAATAAAAAAATAGAATAAAGAAAATATAAAAAATAATATATTTATAAAAAAAAATAACTCCATCTTCAAATTAATTGAAAGAATTGACGTAGGTACAAAGTTACTAACCGTATAACGGTTATGTATTTCTTAGGAGCCTTTTTCTTAGAAGGATTTTCGTTTGTAAAAACTATCCGTTGACACGGATAAACAGCTATCGTCGTACTGTGATGCGATTTCAATAAGACTTTCCAATTAATCTATACTAATATTATAAAGCTGAAGAGTTTGTTTGTTTGTTTGCTTGTTTGTTTGTTTGTTTGTTTGTTTGTTTGGTTGCTTGTTTGAACGCGGAACTACTGATCCAAATTGAAAAATTGTTTTTTTATGTTGGATTACATCACGCTGCAACCAATAGAAGCTGAGCATCAATGAAAAATGTGCAAAAACGAGAGGTAAAGTGGTAGTGCCATGCTTGTTACCTTCGGGTAGCAACCAAATGGGCCGGCACGCCCCGTATAGTACCACTCTCTCACAGAAGACCGGCGTGAAGTGGCAGCTATGCTGTCGCGTTTCGTCGGGTGAGTGAGAGTCCGGGAGGCCCACTCTCCTTCCCCCCTCCCTCTTCCCTTCATCCTCCGCCTTCGTTACCCTCTCCCTACCACTTCCCTCCCTCCTCCATCCCTCCCTTTCGTGAAAGGCCGGCAACGCATCTGCAAGCCTGACTTGCAGATGTCCATGGGCGGAGGTGATCACTTCCCATCAGGTGAGCCTCCTGCCCGTTTGCCCCCTTTTTACCATAAAAAAAAAGGTATTTGGTTTCCAGCCTTTAAACCGTGTGCGAAGCCGCGGGAAGGGCTAGTATTTTATATAAAAACTAGCGAACCCGACAAACGTTGTCATGTACACAATGAAATTATAAACTTTTGCTCCCGGTGAAATGTTTCAGTACGCATGCGCAAAACAACGTTGCCCAAGCAACGGATTATTTTTTGAATGCCATTTATTGTCTTAATGTATAAATAGCTAATAAATTAAAAAAATACATTTTGTAGTGGAACGAATTGTGAATCTAAACCATTCCCGAATCAACTCAAATACACACAAAAAATTTCATCAAAATCGGACCAGCCATTTAGAAGGAGTTCAATTACATACACAATTACACAAACGCACACAAGATTTTTATATAATACTAGCGGACCCTACAGACGTTGTCCTGTACATATAGAAAATTTTTATAAACTTTTGCTCCCGGTGAAATGTTTTAGTATGCATGCGCAAAACAGCGTTGCCTAGCAACGACTTATTTATAATTGAATATGTCATTTATTGTGCAAATGTATAAATTACTAAATATTATAAAAAATACATTATCTAGTGGACCGAATTGTGAATCTAAACCATTCTCGAACACACACAAAACATTTCATCAAAATCGGTCCAGCCGTTTAGGAGGAGTTCAGTGACATACACACTCACAGAAGAATTATATATATAAAGATAAAGATTCCACTCTGTCAGAAGTTTATTATACCTTCGTATAGATTAGGTACGCTCAATAGAATTATTTCTATAATTTAAATATTTCCTACGAAATAAAGATTAGTATTCACTTTTACTTTTATTTTATGTTGATTTACATATTTAATATCGCCATATTCTTCAAGGATGAGGCCCGTTCACTTACTTTACAGAAGCTATAAAATTGCAGTTAAACAACACTAAATACCGGTGGTCAGTTATTCTTGACACGGAAACGAAAATAGTGTTCACACGAATAGGGTAGAATTGAATATAAATAGAAGGTTTTGGCAGTAAATGAAGAAAAAATTTACTCTTTTTATAAAAAAACTAGCGACTCGCCCTCGCTTCGCTCGGGCTCTTTCCTAGTTTTAGCACAGGCAAAGCCGCGGGATCTGCTAGTTATGCATATAAACCTTCTTCATGAATCACTCTATCCATTAAAAAAAAACCGCATCAAAATCCGTTGCGTAGTTTTAAAGATTTAAGCATACATAGGGATATAGGGACAGAGAAAGCGACTTTGTTTTATACTATGTAGTGATAATGTAATCTATACTAATATTATAAAGAGGAAAAATTTGTATTTTTGTATGTAATGAATAAACTTAAAACTACTGGACTAATTTCAAAATTCTTTAAGCCTACGTTATCACTGAGTAACATAGGCTATATTTATTACTAGCAGAAACCGCGGCTTCACTTGCGCTAGATCTAGGAACGAACCCGAGCGACACCGGGGTGAGTCGCTAATATATATGTATTTATCAATTTCATCATTATCAGCCGTTTCTAACGTCCCACTGCTGGGCACGGGCCTCCCTCAGTACGAGGGGGATCAGGCCATAGTCCACCGCGCTGGCCTAGTGCTAGTTGGCGGACTTCACATGCCTTTCGAAAACTTGTTAGGTTTTCTCAGACATGCAGGTTTCCTCACGATGTTTCCTTCACCGTAATACAAGTGGTTATCATGATATAAATGATTCGCACATGAAAATATCAGAGGTGCGAGACCCGGAACCCGCATCACTCGGTTATCCAA
This sequence comes from Boloria selene, assembly GCA_905231865.2. Taxonomy (NCBI): domain Eukaryota; kingdom Metazoa; phylum Arthropoda; class Insecta; order Lepidoptera; family Nymphalidae; genus Boloria; species Boloria selene. Next base: position 1,645,855 of record HG993138.1, on the reverse strand, counting down.
GCGACGCGTTGGGCTACCACTGTCATATATAATTATAAATATTAAAGGTATTTTAAGTTTTATTTATTTTAATTTAAAATTAAATTGGTAGCCCAGTGGCAATGCTCTAGCCTTGGAAAGCGTTAATCAAAATCCGGATCTCGCACCTGTGATATTTTCATGTGCGTAATTTCTAATATTATCACTTGTCTTACGGTTACGGAAAACATTGTAAGGAAACCTGCATGTCTGAGAGAACCTAACAAATTTTCTAAAGCCATAATACTTTCTTTTTTAGGTTTACGCGAATATTTGACATTATAAATGAAAGTATCTTTTCGGATTTTGTCCGCGACAAAAATAGTTTATAATTTCTAAAGACATGTTAAGTCCACCAACCTGTAACTGGCCTGCGTGAGGGACGGAAGCCTGAACACCCTCGTAAGGCCAGTGCTCAGAAGTAGGACGTTAAAAAGGCTAACTAAAACTATGTTAATCGACCCAGGACTCGAACCCAGAATTGCACAATTATGAAGATGTTTTTGCCATGCAGGAGACTAATGACGTAGTCAAATGTACGCAACTTTGTTTAATTCATATACTTAATATGATTAATTTCTTTGAAAAATACCAAGCCTACTCACATCAATGTTTCCATTTATCACAACAGCTCTAACAACAATGTAAGCATTATGCGTAAGTTATTTTTAAACTCTATGTATAATGTATATGGTATATATTACATAGTGTTGATTAATTTGAGAGTACTTGCTATATATTTACGTTAGTGTTAGGGAAATTGATAATTAATGATAAATATACTCAGTTTATACGATTTGTTTTCCTAAGATAAAGTAAAGAAAGAAAAACCCAAACCGACTGACTAAATCAGAAGTAGTAAGGAGGATCGCTGGAGGATTTTATTTGTTGAGCACGAATTCATTCAAGAACGTTTATATTTAATAGCTAGTGCTTGTTAAAATAAATAAAATCTCTACCTCTTCCTTTTACGAAGTCGGTTAAAAAGTAGCCTAAGTTACGCCTTATGACATTAGCTATCTGAGAGTGAAAGTCCCGTCAAAATCTGTCGAGCCGTTTCAGGGATTAGCCGGAACAAACAGACAGACAAAAATATTAAAAATTGTTTTTTTGTTGCTAGTATCGTATTTACTTTCATATGCATTAAGTGAAAAGCTGTTAATTTGAAATTAAAAACAGACACACCAATTTTATTTATATGTATAGATAAATAAATAATTTTAAGTTACATTTGTGTAGTGTACCAACTATCTGGTATCCGTAACACAAGCCTTGTAGCTTACCATGGAACTAGATACCGCTGTGTGTAATAATGTCCCAATATGTTTACCCGCACATCCTGACAGATATAATCTAAGTCCATAAAACTTGCCCTAGATACTAATTAAATCTGTGAAAACATCCGCTTCATTTCGTAAGTACGCATTAAATGAGTTACACAAATAAATTTACTTTTCTATCAGCACAAGGAAGCATTCATTACACATTAACAAATGAATAGTAAACTTAAACAATATTTACATTTATTCATGTAATAATCTATTTATTCATGTAATGCAACACGTTTGTTTTGACAACACGTTTGGCGCAGTTTGTAGTGACCCTACTTTCTTGCGCCAGCGGTCGCGGCTTCGAGTCCCGCTGGGGGCATTCATTTGTTGAACTCAGTTGTTTGTACTCCTGTCATGGGTGTTTATATTTATAATATGTATGTATTTAAACTTATATAATAGTAGTATATCAACTATTTGGTATCCGTAACACAAACTTCCATCGTAGCTTACCACGAAACTAGATAGCGCTGTGTGTAATAATGTCCCAATCTTTTTTTTTATTTATTAAAATTATCATTTCGATAATATCTTAAAAAGCACCCCACGCTTTTATTAAAATAAAATTTTATTTTCTATTTTTTAGTTCGGTTTTCTATAAAAAGCGTGTTTTTTTAAACTATTATTTATTTTCTACTTTTTCTAGCAAAAATCATATTTTGCAAATTGAAAAATGGAATAATTTTATCAAATTAGTGTATTGTCATCGGTCCTCAATAAATCTACAAAGTTTGAACGAAATCTGGCCGTTTAAAGTGGGTCAAAATCGCGCCCAAAGAAGTCGGTTACAAACAAACATACAGGTGAAGCTAATAAAAAGCGTGTAAAAAATAGTATTGCGATGAAGGAAAACCACGTGAGGACCAATCCATGGTGATACTCATACGTGGTAATAGTATAGCGTGATGGACTATTACCTAATCCTTCTACATTTAAGGGCAAGCAGTGGAATATTAAAAAAGGGCTAAATGCAAATATGTATTATACATGTAGAAGTAAAAAAATCCAAAAGTGCGTGTGTACAAAGTACACATGTCAGAAGTAAAACTTCTTTGGCAAACTAATTTTTAAATCTCGTTTATATTTACACTAAATAACCCCGTCTAAGCTCGGTGAGAGAGGGAGATGGCGCGAAGGTCACACCCACGAGTTAGACAGAGTTAGAAATGTCACTGACTCGCGGTGGGCGAGATCTAACTAAGGCTAACTCATCCCCGTCTCTGAGTACCTGGTACTATGGACTTATTTTTTCGTTTCATCGAGTTTGAAATCACAACGATTCTAAAGAAGTTTCACTTCAAAAATCTGTCTGTCTTTTGCACTGAAACCGCTAAACTGATTTTGATGTAATTTAACCAAGGAATGTATATTGTATTTAATTTTATTGAATATATATATCCTGACGACGAATTATCTTTTTTAGTGCAAGAATTACTTAAATGTTTACTATTGAGACTTATGCAAAGAAAGATATGTGCATATGCCTATAAAAATAAAAACAAGGACAAATCAATCTTTGTAATTCTGTTTATTGTAGAACATAAGTGTTTATGATTAAGAAATAGAAAAAAAATAGGATTACGATATAACGCTTATTTAAGTATACGAATTTCAATATAATTTTTAGATTTAAATTTGCATAAACGATTGTAGATTTTACAATGTCATCTAGTCTTAGCTAGTTGGTTTCATTAAAAATATTCAATTAGGTCTAAAAGTAAAAGCTAAAGCAGTGCTATTTTGTGGAAACTGTTATAAGTTCTACGGATTAATCCGGCGAAATATAAAAAAAAATTATAGGTTATGAAGTATGTGTTATAAAATTCTTACTGATTCTAATACTTCCGTATTAAAATTTTCATATTTTATGAATATCTTAAATAATCAAAATAGAAGTCTAAGTTATTACTTATAACATCAGCTCTTTGCCAATCAAAGTACCGTAAAAATGCTTCAGCCGTTAAGGAGAATAATCGAAAAAAATACAGGTATAGAAAAACAGATAAAAATTACAAAACTTATCTTCTTTTTATATGTATTTAGTGCAAAGTTTTCATTTTAACATTACAAACGAACACCTCAATTTCATTTTTATGTGTTATATGTAATGTAATTAATTCCAAATGTAATTGATATTTAATATTTATGTTAATTTTATACATGAAATAATAATTCAAACATATTTTTAAGAACTACAAGAAAACCTTTTAAGTTTTATGGTATTAATAGGCCTTAATTCTCATCTCTCTCCAGTTACAAAAGAGTCGACAGGAATCTATCGCTAATGTTACTCTTAATTTCCTTTCGAAAAGTGCAATGTGCTCAAGCAAGTAGTTCACCTTGATAACGCGTCTAACTTGACATAATTGCAAAATCAATAAAAAAAATAATGTATAATGCGATTCCATTTTGTCTGTTCGTTCATAATCTGCAAAAGGTCGAAATTCTTTCAAAACTATCCTTGAGGTGCTTGAATACTGCCACAAAAATCCGTATTTTTATTACAAATCATAGCAGTCAAAATTTACGATTTACTCGTAACTATGAAGTAATCAAAAATAAATTCCCAAATATAATTTCATTCATTTATACCAACGTAATTTTAATTCTATGCATTTCGCTCATTTAATGTGAATACTTTGTGTGTAGAAGTGAAAAATCAATTTGTTGCTATTAGAACTGTAATGTTTCAAATAAAGGACTATATTAATGATAATTTAATCTTATTTTTTTTCTAAAATCACGCTTTAATATATCTATAAACGGGCTCTTCCCTAGATTTAGTACAAGCAAAGCCGCGGGATCCGCTAGTTATGCATATAAACCTTCCTCTTGAATCACTCTATCTATTAAAAAACCGCATCAAAATCCGTTGCGTAGTTTTAAAGATTTAAGCATACAGAGGGATATAGGGACAGAGAAAGCGATTTTGTTTTATACTATGTAGTGATTATAAGAGAGAAGGATAGCGAAACCTGTATATGGCATTTTTACAGAGAATTACTGTAGGCTATTATATAACATAAGGTATAGACTCCGAAACATTAGTTATCAAATGTTTGTCTGTTTTTCTATTAATCTATATTATTTTCATACAAAAACTAGTGAACTGATTTTAATATTATGATTTTGTATACTAATATAATAATATCACACAATCTTTCGGGGTACGGGCTTTATGCACAAGTCGAAATCATACCATTTTTTTTTTTAAATCTTTATTTTTAAAGAGAGTTTGTTCAACAATTGAACATGCCACTCTCATTGGAGCCACCACACAAAATTCAGCGACGCATTACAGCTATTTTATAAAGTTTATATAAAATTCTAACTTCATTTGAATCAGGATATCCTAAGATACTGTTGCAAGTTCCTAACTCAAATAAATTAATACTGCTCATTAATTGTAATCTTTCGAATTCGAAATCATACCTGAAACACATATTTTCCAGCAGTAAAAGTATCCTATATTATGTTGACTCGGATATCCAGCTATCAACATATCAAATTTAATCAAAATCTATCCTGTAGTTTTCTCGTAATACAGTAACAGAGAAACAAAAGTATAGTTTATCAAATATTTAGGTAAATTAATATAAATAAACTAGCTGTACCCGCGGCTTCGCCCGTGTTCAATTTTTTAATTGCTAATCAACCTCATTGGGTTGATCTGTAGGAAAAAAAAAATGTCTAAAAAATAAAAAATAAAATTTAGGGGTGGACTACCCTTAACAATTTAGGGGGATGAAAAATAGATGTTGGCCGATTCTCCACCCTGGCCGACAATCACGCTAAGGATCACAAAAATCGGTCGAGCCGTTTCGGAGGGGTTCAAGTTCGAACCCCGTGACATTTTAATTAACAAATAAAACATAAGGGTTGATCGTAGAGGGGTGAAAATTTAGGGTTGTTTGTATTTTTGTATGCTGTGTCATAAAAAAATAAAAACAAAAAATTTTGCCTAAAAAATAAAAAATAAAATTTAGGGATGGACTACCCTTAACATTTAGGGGGATGAAAAATAGATGTTGGCCGACTTACTTCTCAGACCTACTCAATATGCTCACAAAATTTCATGAGAATCGGTCAAGCCGTTTCGGAGGAGTTCAAGTTCGAACCCCGTGACACGAGAATTTTATATATAAGATATGTTGGGACATTATTACACACAGCGCTATATATATAGTGTTAAGCTACGAGGCTTGTGTTACGGATACCAGATAGTTGATATACTACATATATAACTTTAAACAAATACATAGGTAATATAATATAAACACCCATGACTGGAGTACAAACATTCGTGCTCAACAAATGTATGCCCCCAGCGGGACTCGAACCCGCGACCGCTGGCACAGCAAGTAGGTTCACTATAAACTGAGCCAAACGTGTCGTCAAAGTAGCTTATGCTTAGTTTACTTAACCCGGCGTGAGTGAGGTCGGGTATCTCATACCCACCGATTTGTAAAACACTAAAGATTTGTTGACTGTGCGTTTCCTGTAATTCGGCTGGCTCAGTAGCTGGAGGGAGTGATGCTGGGAGAAATAAAAATACTTTTATTACTAGAACTGGTTCATTTTATCGAATTACGTAATCGCGCAAATGTTAATTAATATAATATTACAGTAATCACTACATAGTATAAAACAAAGTCGCTTTCTCTGTCCTTATATTCCTTTGTATGCTGAAATTTTTTAAACTACGCAACGGATTTTGATGCGTTTTTTTAATCGATAGAGTGATTCTAGAGGAAGGTTTATATTATGCATAACTAGCGGAACCCGCGGCTTTGCCTGTGCTAAATCTAGGCATGAGTCCGAGCGAAGCGAGGGCAAGTCGCTAGTAAGTATTATTCAAAAGTTATTTCAGTTATCAAAATCGACAATTTTATATTCGGGTATGTCATACCCACTTCATAGCTGGTGTAACAATTTTTCACCTCATTCACGCCGGGTTAATAACACCACTCAATTCAATGGCGAAAATAGTGACTTCATTGTTGTTTGACACAACACGGAACGACATACGTACCTTATTATAACCTTCTCTTAAATCTACATTTATATTGACCATAACCAAACAAACAATGTTTGTCAAATATATTATTGTACACAGTTACTTCACTACTGAGAACAGGATAGACTCTGACAGAGGAATGACGCGGTTGAATAAGCTAGCTCCGTAAATCATCTAAAAAATCGCTATACAAGCCGGTTATATAATTGAATTAAATTTATTTGAGTATAAGATTAAGAAAAATCATGGACTCAATAAATACATCAATTATTATGATTTGTGGTCAGTTACAGGCTTAATAATTTAAATATAATACATTTTATTGGACTATGTTGATAAAAAAATATTATATATGTTAATTAAATGTTAATAAAATTGGAGAATAAATCAGTATTACTCGTAGTTCTCCACATATGCCGACGATATTTATGACTTGTATTTTATGTTGTATTGTGGGGCTTCATATCGAGTATCTTTTAAATGAAGCACCTGAAATATTTTGGGTTCCGGCGTGACAATCGAAAACTTTTATAAATCGAACGTCAAGATTCAAGATTTACGTTTCTTTTCCTTGTTTTAATTATGAAAACATTATACTTTCTTAGGTTTACGCGAATGTTTGACATTATAAATGAAACTATCTTTTCGGATTTTGTCGCGGATTTATTATGATTTTTGGTTCCCGACGTTTCGAATGCTTTACAGCAATCATGGTCACGGGAGAGACTAAGGTATTAGACGTCTCAGGGGGTTATATACTTGTTACAGACAGTGCCTACCCACAATTTTTTACAAATATTCAAAATGATAGACTATAAAATTATACATTTCAATTCTATACTTTTAAGATTTTTAAATTTTAAATTATATTATAAATATGGCCATATTTATAATATAATTTAAAATTTAAAAATCTTAAAAGTATACTAAATATGGCCATATTTATAATATAATTTAAAATTTAAAAATCTTAAAAGTATAGAATTGAAATGTATAATTTTATAGTCTATCATTTTGAATATTTGTAAAAAATTGTGGGTAGGCACTGTCTGTAACAAGTATATAACCCCCTGAGACGTCTAATACCTTAGTCTCTCCCGTGACCATGATTGCTGTAAAGCATTCGAAACGTCGGGAACCAAAAATCATAATAAATCCGCGACGAAATCCGAAAAGATAGTTTCATTTATAATGAAAACATTATGTTGGAAATATTATTCGCACATCCGAGAAAAGTAAGGGTAAGTTGCTACTCATGTACTACTCTCATCATGTCTTATTGCAATCATCTATATAATAAATATGGAGCTTGACTAGGCGTATATTAAAATAAAACGGTTTTTAAATCTCTAATTAACAAAAATGAAAACCGACTTCAAAACGTTACAAATCGATACTAAAAAGAAAAGAAAATAATTTTAATTACTTAGTTATTGTTTTTGTTAAAAAATAATTTATTTTTTATTTTTTTGTGGAAATTAGATATTATGTTTAAATATAATATTGGAAGGCTAACTAAACTACTGCTCCAATAAGTCAGCGAAGTTTAGAAATGAACGACAATAGTCAATCGAGATTTGTCCACGTCTATTTTTCCACGTAACTCGTAGACGTTAATAAGATTTACCTTCTATTATCAATCCACCTAATATCCTGAAGGAATACGACTATCAGTTTATAAGTACGTATAATATTAAAAGAATTTTCTTTCAACTCCTAACCGTTCGACATCATCACAAATTCTTGAACAGCTTTAGAAAATATATGAAACAGGTAATCAGTGCCGATAAAATTTAAGGGTTGCCCTCGATTTCTCTAGGATCCCATCATCAGATGCTGCCTTGGTGACAATGAGAACATCTTGAATGTATACCCTACTGAATAAAAAAGGAATTTTTAAAATCGGCCCACAATTCACGGAGAAATCTGTGAAAACACATAAAAAACAACTGTTGAGGAATTTTACCTTTCATCATCAGCTCATCGACATGAGATGATGATTTTCATACGTAAAAGCTTTATCGGTTTTAGAAAATATATCAAAAACATAATAGGTGCCTGTAAATTTTGAGAGTTGCCTTCGATTTCCCTGGGATCCCATCATCAGATCCTGACCTGGTGACAATGGGACCACCTCGGAACTATATTCTACCATACAAAAGAAAAATTTTTGAAATCGGCCCACAGACGGCGGAGAAATCGGTGAACATCTATAAAAAAAAATACATACAACGGAACATATAACCTCCTCCTTTTTTGAAGTTGGTTAATAAAATAAACGTTTACCCAAGTTTTCCTTATAACATTAGCTATCTGCAAGTGAATGTCCCGTCAAAATCAGTCCAGCCGTTTCAAAAATTAGTCGGAACAAACAGTCAAACAGATAGTCAGACAAAAGATTAAAAATAGATTTTTCATGTAATGCATGCATTTAGTGAAGGTTTATATGCATAACTACCGGATCCCGCGGCTTTGCCTGTGCTAAATCTAAGGAAGAGCCCGAGCGAAGCGAGGGCGAGTCGCTAGTGATAGAAAAATTAAACTTTTTAAAGTAGGAAAATATTGTTATTTTTTATCAAAATAAGTTTCGATGTGTATGGTCTTCTTAGAAATAAAAGAAGAAATAAATGTTACTCGTAGAAAATTAAAACTGCGTTTCAATAAGTATCACATTACTAAAAAGTCTACGGAGCGAGGCGCATTACGGCATTTTCTTGATTTAGGCTACGACATGTCAAATTAGAATTTTTCTTGACCTCTTGCAACTCATTTTTCTATTGTATAGACTAGAATTCGATTAGTACTATTGAAATAATCTTAGTGTGTCAATGCCCTGACACATATCTGAAAAGTGGTACAATATCGAAGTATAATAATAATTTTCAGATTGATTATTCAACACAATTCATAATGAATTGTGTTGAATAAAATACGAAATGTTGAATTACATGCACATTAATTTAGTTATTATAATATAAATATATAAATGTTACATTAAAAGTTAATAAATTAGTGAGAAAATTTCATTTACATAGATTTTTATGGTTTTATTATATTTTTTAGCTTAATACATGGATTATATAGATTTTTATTCTACGGTAGATACTTCCTGAGGTCCCTAGTTCGAGTCCCGGGTCAGGCCAAGTTTAGTCATTGATTGTCTGTTTAGTTAGCCTCAGGCCTCAGTACTAGCAAGGAGTTGGGAAGTTGGCGGTGTTATACTCCCGCGGAAAGGCACGTAAAGCCGTCGTGTCGAGTACTCGTCCCACCGGAGTATGAGAGCGACAGGAATAGAGAGTGACAGGAATAGAGAGTGACAGGAATAGACACGCATAGTGCACCTGTGTGTGGCCACCACTGTGGCCGGAATATGCCAGATAACACTTTTATACTTTTACTAGCGACTTGTCCCCGCTTCGCTCAAGTTCACCCCTAGGTGCCCCCTTGCCAAATTTAAAGTTTGTAGCAAAAAAAATTAAGGACTTTCATACAAACTTGCGAGAGCCCTTAGACCACCTTATTCTGGCACTGTCGCAAAGTCCGTTCTTAGAGGACGTAACTACTAGCTATAAAGTACGTCCCTGCCAAATTTCATCTTTATAGTACGTCAAGCGTTTTTGATATTTCATGATGCGTGAGTGAGTGCGTGACCTTTCGCTTTTATATATTTAGATTAGATTAAATAAATTATTATAATTATTATTATATTATTAGTATGAAAACTCATTACTATTCACTAGACTTGATCTAGCTAGATTTAACATAATATCTAGAATATTAATAGTTTACGTACACATTTTAAATTGCCATTAATGAATATTTAAATGCCAATTAAGTATTTTTCTATGAATGGGTAAAATTTCCAACGTCCTAAATTGATAACCTTTATTTTTGTTAATAAATCTTCCGTTTTCATTATTACGCACTTATCTCTAATACACAATAAGATGTACAATGATACTGATGAAAAATGTCAACACGTTTGGAGCCAGCGATCGCGGATTCGATTTCCGCTGGGAGCATTTTTATTTGTATTATGAGCATGAATGTTTGTACTTAAGTCATCATCATCATCATCATCATCATCATCATTCAGTATTATTCAGTATTATATAGTAGGTATATACTTAAGTGTATAAATACAATAGCAATATATAATTACTACGAAGGCAGTATGACGAGTAGCCCAGTGGTAACGCGGTCGTATGGATAACAAAATGATGCGGGTTCGAATCCGGGTCTCGCACTTCTGATATTTCATGTGCGAATCATTTCTAACATACCACTTTTCTTACGGTGAAGTAAAACATTGTGAGGAAACCTCTGACCGCATCACGAGAAAACCACGGGTCATATTTTGATAAAATTTTCTATAATGATAGCTGGTTATCCGGGTTAACAAATATGATAATTTTTACTTCAGGAAAATATTTCATTTCTGAGAATTCTATACTAATGATCACAACGTATTCTCCAGTAATTTCTAAGATCTACGCACTACGATTAGGTTCTCGAGCTTTAGAACGCGGTGGAACCGCGGGAAATGCTAGTCTACTAAAATTCTAATCTAAAATTACACTTACACAATATAACATTGCTTATTGAAAACTTTAAAATATATATGTAATTTACACAGTGAAAAATTAATATATAATAAAATTTATCGAACACCCGAAGTGTCCCTCCCTTCTCCCACGACCATAATTGCTGTAAAGCATAAGAAACGTTGGTATGAAAAATCATATTAATATTAGTAGTAATTCATACTAGGAAGTATGAAATTAACATTAAGTTAAGTAATTGTTTATTTTATTTTTTTCAAAATTTTTTTATTATTTTATATCTCTAAAATACCAATATTTAATAAAGACTTTTAATTTTAAATTTCAATTTAATCACTATATAGTATAAAATAAAGTCGCCGCGCTGTCTGTCTGTCCCTTTGTATGCTTAGATCTTTAAAACTTAGCAACGGATTTTGATGCGGTTTTTTAATAGATAAAGTGATTCAAGAGAAAGATTTATATGTATAATACATGCATAATATAGTAGACAAACAATGATAATTTTAGATGTTTCTAATGTGATGTCGTAAATAAACACATTTTTTGAGCTTACATTGCAAACGCTGGCTAAACTCTACGAGATAAAACAAAATAATGTAGTACAATATTATAAACCTTAAAAATCTCTACAAAAAATTCCAATAACCATTTTTTATCCTTTACTTTTTACGAGAAATAACTTCTTATTTACGAAGCTGTTTGAAGCAATACAGCATTCATCCTTATGTAATTAAGGTAAAGGCACCTAACTCCGAGGGGTTCTAAAAATGGCACCATATTCCGAGGTATTTAAACAAACAGTGATTTCAAGTAATCTACAAGTTCTTTTTGTGTGTAAGATACCATATTGAATTCATAATTTATCTGTTCGTGTTTATATGAGTAAAAGAGTGTGTTAATGTGACGTACATTTTAAAATACGAAGTGTCTATTCATCCGATAAGCGGACGAATAAATTAAATATTATTCGTCCGACAATTGGTGTTTGATATATCGCGACTGAGACTTTTTTGCTTCTTAAATGGCTCAAAGAGAAATCAATTTGTTTTTTAAGTTTTAACACACTCGTGAATGCAATTGCGGACGTTTCTATAGTACTTTTTACAAAATACCATTTTCTTGTACATTGTTTTGATGTAGGTACATACTCTCAGGGAGTTTTAGTAACGTAAATTTCATAGGACGACTCTATAGAGCCAGCTCTTTTACATATAAAAACTCTTGGACTTATTAAAAGTGGGTGGGATCTAAATAATAAATTATCAGCTCGGTAGGTTAGGGTTATTTTTTTTTTATTTTTGGCATAGGTATATCCTGCACATAAAAATCGCTTATTTTATATTAGAAATCAAAGAAGTGATAGATATTCGTACAAACCGACAATAGTCGGACGAATAATATATTTTTTATTAATACGATTATCGGATGACTAGCAACAGCCTTTAAAATAATTTAGTCATCCAACAATTGTTGGACGACTAAATTATTTTACTTGTCCAACTAGCAGACGACTAGCATCAGCCTTTAAAATAATGCGTAAATTTTGCGCAAGCAGCTGACTTGAACGCACGCTCCATACATTTTGGACCTTACGCACGTAAGTACTATGTTTTACTAAATAGTGTTTTAGATGATAATTTAATGCTATATGAGTACGTGTTTAGATTAAAATAGTAGAAGAGTTATATTTTTTATTTAAAACACGTAATATTTGTGTATTTTTCTTAACAATTTAAGAGTAAATAAAGTTTAAAAATACCACGGCATTAGGTGCCAAATATTTTAGTTGGTTCCTAATGCCGATGTATACCACGGAATTGCGATTTTATAGACGTTTTCTTTTCTTTAAATTTTGATGGTAATTTTATAATTTCAAAATTTACTGTTTTGGTTTTGATTAATTAAATGGCCAATGAATATAAAAATCTATTTCCGATGTATGTTTTGGCGTCAAACTCGCTAATTATACATGATCAAAGATTATCTATTTAGGTACTTTATTAATTTATTATATGGAAAGACTAATAACATTAAACTGTATTATTAATGTATTTGATATATTTCTGTTTGTGTTCTATGTATTTTTTCGAAGATATTGCAATTAAATATTCATTTATTTATAAAATATTGAAAAATCTCTTGGTTTTTAATAATCGGAGTTAAAAAATGTGATATGGTATTATAAAACGCTATTCCGATGTATGTAAGTCGGAATAAGGTTCTATGAGCACCTAATTTCGTGGTATTGACACAAGTAAAATACAGTGTGTTAATTATTAAAAAGTTCAGAAGAGTTTCCAGAAAACAATATTCAACAGTTAACAATCTCATTTATTGCTCTCACAAATGTTTGTATTATAGTTCTAAGTACTCGAATCGCTGCCTATTTAACAAATTAAAAATCAATTATCATGACACATTGAAAAACTGCCTGTTACATTATCTTACGCAGCTTTTATAGAAATTCATAAGGTATGGGCTCATAGTATTTTAAATATTGATATTATTATTTTTTTTGTTGTATGATAATGAAGCCAAAAGAACACACGGAAGAAGATCGATCGAAGACCGAAATGCAATCAATGAGGGTAGTAGTGTATCTATTTGTAATATTATGAAGAAAACAAAAAATACTGTTAACGAATTAATTATATATAGTTACTAGTTACTCCTATGTTTTTTACATTTTTACTTAGAATAATATTATTAATCTAAATAAATTACATGTTGTGGTGTCATTTTACCATAAAAGACTGAAGACTGATTTAAAGACCACAGTAAATAAATAGACTTGATTTTTGAACACTATGTATTATTCTCCCCACCTCCATTTCTTTGTATTTTGAACACTCGGAATTAGGAACCAAATACATCGGAATTAGGATTTTTACATCGCAATTAGGTGCTCTCGACTTCTTCACATTTTTAATTAATTAAAGATAATATAAAATTTTCTATTGCTAAACTGTAAGTGTATTTCAAGAGTTAGATAAATAATACTTCTGATAAAAATAGCGAATTCTGCAGAAAGATATAGTAAATGCTTAATATATAAAGTTCTTTCTAGTTTAGGTGAAAATACCGCGGAATTAGGTGCCTTTACCTTAAGTACCTTAAATACATTGTGCATTTTATATAAATCAATATGGCCATTTACAGCATGTAATTTAAATTAAAATGCAGACGAAGCCGTGGGTTTCGCTAGTACTGTATATGTTATTACACATTCAAGTTCGATCAATATTAAAAATATTTTTAACACAGGAAGACAAGAAGTCCTTGGAATAAGTTACTTATTTGAAAGTGTAGTGTCCTCGTTATTGGTATAGTTTACGGCTCAGCAACACCTCAACACGCACACAACGACCGTCTCGGACGACCGCTAGATTGTGACTGACAGTTGACACTGACGTGTCGTAGGCGCATGAGACAACCAATACATTACATCCCTTATTTGTTATATTATTATTTTTTTTTAAATTATATCCATTCATACACTTTTAATGGTTTCATAGCGTTTCAATAAATTATATTCTCCTTTCGTTACTTAATTAATTTATTGAGTTTGACCATTATAGTTTATTATTTTACTTATCAAACTTTTATGTATCAAATTCCTTTCATTTATGTTAGATTCATTTAAATCTTAATTATCGCATACTTTGCATTATCCTTGAACTATTTTTAAATGAACAATATTCCTTTAACGGATTTGAACACTTTCATTCTTTTGAACTGTGATATCTCCACTAATTCTATTTTACACTGTGTGTGTAACTGGGTCATAATCCAAATTCAATATATTTTAATACTTTATCTCCATGTCTCATGATCACACTTGTCCATTTCCTGTATCTCTTTTTCCTTTCCTTTTTCTTTCCTTTCTTGATCTCTATCTCTAACATCTGTATCATTTGGTATTAATTTAATTGCATCAGTAATTAAAGTTTTATTTATTTGTATTTCAACTCTACTACCATTACTAAAGATGTAATCTTACGCCAAATATTATTTTTTTATAGCTGCTATAATAATTAATAACTAATAATAAGTAATCCCCGCCTGGAAGTAGACCCATTCAATCAATCACAATATCAATCTTCTGCAAAATCAATCCTCTTCATTGGATTTGGTGAATATTATCGCAGAGAGAAGGGTGCATCCTTCAAAAGTTTTTCTAAATTCTAGGTGTCTTAATTAAATTTAAGCCACCAAACTTTTATGCTAAGTTTTGCCCTTGTCAACATAATACTCGTATGGGCTTTATTGGCGACATCCACCTGCTGACGTGTTTTATAAGTTCTAGATATCATTCTAACTCTCCAATAGTCTAAAACTCTGTATGGCTTAACACTTTTTGTTACGTTGTTCATCCAAAGCAAACACTTGTCTTCCCTTATTACTTCATAATTTTCTTTTAAAACAGACTATACCTTCTGTAATCGTGCGTCATGTTCTTCAAGATCTTTACCAAAAACGAGAGATTTACCAAGAAACAAAACGCGTTCTAATGTTTTTGAAAGATTTCTTGGGCACACGATAAGCCAAACATCAGCTCCTTTATCAAAACTTTGCAAGTGATGTGCCTAAAACTTAGATATAATTCAATTTCGTGAAAGACGCCTTTATATCTGATTACGTGAAGTGAACTTTGACATTCCTAATTTAAGGCAACATTGTCCATTGTCCGTGGTGATATTATACACTTAATATAATTGCTTCATTGCTTTTTGCATGTCAATACAAAAACGCACTCCTCCATTATCGTTCAAAACCGGAACTACAGGAACACCAATTTTGAATAACCCACAACAGGATTTATTATGTCTCTTTGCTTAAGCTATTTGATTTTCTTTTTATTAGCTTGAGATTCTAAAGGTATGGAAATCCTCCAGTAAGGTTGTAATTATCCATAAGTAAACTTATCAAGGTTCCTTTGAATATAGGAAATATCCTAATCTCAATTTTATTAAAGCCATTCCAAAGTTTCACCTAAAAGATTCATCGTGCCATCAAATAATCCTTTTATTTTAATAAGGGTTCGGATGTTTATATAATTACTGAAGCTTATTCATTTTCGAAAAATCACAAGTGGTTTTTGTGATTATGATTTTCAATGTGAAAGACGTACTGGATTTCTTTACTATTTCATATCTTATTACTTACTTGATTAACTTCTTCATCTGATTTTATGCAGCTTATCTTTGTCCTTTGATTATTTTCTCATTCTAAATTCTAATTCTCTTATAAACTTGTCAGCGAAATTGTCTTTCGCAGAACATTTAACATCATGAAGTACGTTTACCATATTCTGTAAATAACAATGTTCTCTGATCGATTTCGGTCCTGGCAGCCTATCTCATTGAGACTGCCCAATTTCGCAGGCGCTGTTATAGAGCACAATATTGCTCTCTTCATTGCTATCACTCTTATACTTCGGTGAGACGACTACTCGACAAGGCCAGTGAGAATTAAGACCAACCGAAGGAGTACCAACGGCTTTACGTGCTCTTCGGGGCACGGGGGTGACACGCTGCAACTTCCCAGCTTCGGGCTTTTACTTCGGCTTACCAAACCGAAAGGCTCAATAACTAAACTAGGCCCGACCCGGGACCCGAACCCAAGACCTCTCGATGTGTGACTCTTGTGTACCCTGATTGATTAGCCTTTTACTTATAAAATATATTTTATTGTATCATTATTTTACAACTTTCTATCATTCTTCTTTTCCATTTGATTTTGTGTTGTTTCTTAATTTCTCTAGATGTTTATTAAAGGCTTCTAACGAATTCACTTCCATAATTTCTCCGTCTACTGTTATTTAATCTCCAAGGTATAAGATTGTTTTGCTCACTAATTCCGCCAGGTAACATGTTTATGTTACCTGATCGATAATATTTTCGTCCCGATCTGTAAATTGCCATTTACCGGTTTGTGGCATTAATCTTATTATGAACTCATTCACAAACTCTTCATCGGGTTCTTCTCGGCTCGGCTGAACTCCATCTTGGTGACTTAGTATATGTATCAAGCTTAGACATAGCGTAGAAATATCTTGGAATACATTTTGGAGCACATCTACTTCATCCTAAGGGTTGATTTTAGGTCCAGGTATATCTATATATGTGATACGAGTTCAAGTCCGGGTCCCCACCTCCCATATTTTCATGTTCGAATCATATCTACCAGTAATTCCAGTTTTCTTACGATGAATTAAAACATGGTGTGACAAACCCGCAAGTCTGAGAGAACCCAGCAAGATTTCGAAAGGCATGTTAAGTCCGTCAACCCACACTCGGCCAACGCGGCAGACCATGGCCTGTTCCTTCTCGCATTGAAAGGAAGTCCGTGTCCAGTAGTGGGACGTTAAATACATATTGCAGAAAACTTCCTGCATATCTAAGCCGTCTAAATAAAGAAGGCTATGTCTTTTTTTTTCTTTTACATTATTGTCAATTTTGGATGTTTCTAATAATATTAGGAATGCCTTTTTTTCCAGCGCTTCCATTGTGAACCTGGCATAATGAGGCTATCTGGAATGATCAATTGAATGTGTCAGATATTTTTATCTGCTACTTAATATTGCCATCCAATTATAATGGTCACGTGTCAATTTAATGACCGGATATTTCCGACAACTTTTGTCTCATCATGAATGTACCTATATAATATAATATATTATATACATTCTCTAGTATCAATTTAATAATCAGACATAATCTGCTCATGTTGTTACAAAATTAATAATATTTCATTTTTTATTTCAATTTAATGATCAGATAAACAATTTTATCTGCTTGAATTATTAATAAAATACAGCTATGTCAATTTAATGACCGGATATTTCTGCAAAGTTTTGGTTACAAATAAATATGTATATATATACCTGTAATATATATTACATACATTACCTATTATCAATTTAATGATCAGACATAATCTGCTTATATGTTGTTATAAAATAAATCATATACAACAATTCATTTCTTATTTCAATTTAATGATCAGATAAATAATTTTATCTGCTTGAATTATTAATAAAATACCGCTATGTCAATTTAATGACCGGACATTTTCGCTAAGTTTTGTTTCCAACTAAATATGTATATATTACATATACAATACATTACATGCATTCTCTATTATCAATTTAATGATCAGACACAATCTGCTTATGTTGTTATAAAATAAATCTTAAACAACAATTCATATCTTATTTCAATCTAATGATCAGATAAATAATTTTATCTGCTTGAACTATTGATAAAATGTCAATGCTATGTCAATTTAATGACCGGATATTTCCGCTAGATTTTGTTCCGATTAAACCCAAATCTATGTACTATATTACGTACATACTCACTAATATCAATTTAATGATCAGACTTTTAATCTGCTTATGTGCTTAATATTGTAGTAGTACGAACTAAATACTTAGTATTGTTCAATATCAACCTTTTGTATACAACAATTCATTCCTTGTGCCAATTGAATGATCAGATATTATAAAATACACCTTGTATCCTATATATCATAATAATTAATAATACATTTTACACACAAAGTTCAGTATCAATTTTATGATCAGACTTTTAATCTGCTTAATATGTTCTTATATACTTGTATAAACTAAATAGTATTGATCAATACCAATTTTTCGTTACAAAATTTTCATTCATTTATTTTTCAAGTTATTGATCGAATAAATAATTTTGTCTGCTTGAATAACTTATAAAATATGCTTTGTATGCTTCATAATATTATAATAATACATATTATACACATAGCACAGTATCAATCTAATGATCAGATTTTTTATCTGCTTAGGTACGTTCTTATATAGTTGTACAACTAAATAGAATTAATTTTAAGCTTTCATATATAAAAATTCATTTTTTTTTAAATGATCAGATAATAATTTAATCTGCTTAAATTACTTATAAAGTACTGATTGTATTTTATTTCACTTAGATCATTGATTATATTTTAACCACAATTAAGAATACCAGCGTAATTCCTTACAAAATAAACACACGCTCATATTTTCATAAAAGATGCATATTTAGTCATACCGATTGTTAGTGCGGCAGATATCAATAGCTAGGTACATAAATTCTTTTAAATGTATAGTGCTTACGCACCGATAGTATTACTAGCATGAATCGGTAGGCACTTCCAAATTGCCTACATAGTTTAATAATATTGATTATTCTACTAAATAATTATTTTTTATATTTCATAATTATTTTTTCTTAAAAACAATTTCAATATCACTATTATATCATTATAATGTTTAGTTACAATTAAATACACTAAATCCAAAAGCAGCTTTTTACTAATATAGAATTCTTTATGCTCCGTAGTAGTGTAACGTAATTCGTGTTATGCAGCTTAGAATCATAAGCGGCAGCGTCGATCATGCTGCGCGTAGGCATAGGCTTTTAAATGCAAAATTTAAATATTCATAATGAAAAGATGTTATAACTGCCTTCTGAATCTCTAATTTAGAAGTTTCATAACATCTTAATTCCACTATTATTTCGAAACAAATCATTTGTAAATTGGAACTTTATAATGCGCAAAATAAAGCACAAAATCTGAAAGTTGTAGTGTATTTACAATATTATCACATCTTTGGTTCATTCAAATATAGATCATATTATACAATATTCAATTTGCATTTTACAAATTAGAGCATATCAAATGTTTATATATTTTTATTTAATCACAAATAAATACATTTTAACAAGTTAAAATTGTTTTAAGGACTTCAAAAGGTGAACAAAGAAGTAAGTAATTTTATGCAACTACCTTCCCTTCTTTTTCATTTTTTTTTAGACTGTTATACTACTTTAATAAGATTTTTCTATTATGTTCTATAACTATAATTGTGAATACTCACATGTTTTGTCCTCGTCGCCATTTGTAGTGTCCTCGTTATTGGTATTGTTTACGGCTCAGCAACACCTCAACACGCACACAACGACCGTCTCGGACGACCGCTAGATTGTGACTGACAGTTGACACTGACGTGTCGTAGGCGCATGAGACAACCAATACATTACAGAAAGGAACTTATTAATTTTACACTACAAAAAAATAAAGTGGTGAATGAAGGTGGGTTGTTCTTTTTTATTCACGGAAACAAAGTAAATATACATTCGTATACAAAGCTGGCCAAGTACGGGTTTACGAGTTCATGTATTTCGAAAACTTTTTAAGCTCATTTTTTAAGCTTCCTTGTTCCTTGAAGCAGGAACCATTTTAGAAATGATTATATGCACATAAAAATTTTACTCTCATAACTTTTTCCCAACACGCCGAAATAATTAAAAAACTTAATTACTTATAATAGTTATTTTTTTGTTCAAATACGACAATAAAAAAATTAATTATGTATATATAAACATAAACAAAATATATTTTTATGTAAAAAAACCTAAAATTGAATTTTAAGTAGATAAATAATAAAAAAGCAAGTAAGACCTATTAATTTTTTTTTTCACTTTATAATTTGCAAAAGACACCTATTCCTAGACTTAGTGCGATTAGATAGTTTGTTTTAATTATGTATTCTATTCTCACAATCGTTTCGAAAGAGAAAGAGACCTAAAGTGCATTTCTTTACTAGTTTGTTGCAGTCGGGTGTTAGATTTTTTAAAATATTTTTTTAAACTTTTTAGTGTCCCGGTTTACTCTTTAAAACAAAACACAGTATACCTACTGTCAATTATTTAATTCAGGCAAAAAATTCTTTATCAGCCAATTTATTATTCTTATTTAAAATTAAACATACAACTTATAATTATTTGTAATCAGCTTTTAAATTTCCTTAAAATTTATGCTCTACCTGCTTAACTACTTTGTTTGGTTATATTTTTAACGTATTAATAATTCTTGCAAAAAATCGATCAGCTAATAGTTTTATTTTTCAAAAATCTATCAAAAAACATTTAGGTTTATAAGACAAATAAAATCAAACATTAACATCGAAATCCAGCCGTTTAGAAGATACGAGGTAATAAGGAAAACAAACAAAAAAAAAGACATAGCTATAGAATACATGATGAATACAGGCTTCTTTGCAGTTGGGAGAAAAAAATATAAAAAAAAATATATAGAAATTATTATACTTTTAAAAATAATTTCACTTTAAAATTTTCTTAATAAATCTATTATCAACAGTCAAATGAATCGACTATCGATAATTCTCTATTACGAAATTATTACGTTTACTGTACGTGAGAATAAATCGAAATGTCAAACCTTTATCGCGCAGTCAATAGTAGCGCGCGCGCATCGCAGTTCACTGTGTATTGAAACGCGCGACAGGCTCTAGAGAGCTCGCTAAGTTCGTAAATACGCAGTGATTTAAAATCGTAAAAAATATAAATATTATTATTAATATTTATTTGTGTTTGGTGATTTAGTGTGGAATTAATATAAAATGAACGGTAAGGATACTTTTTATATAATAATATTTTTTTTTTTTTATGTAAGCATTTCTTAGAAAACCGGAGTCCTTTATATCGGTCTTGGAACAATTGTTTTATGACAAATTGCAATATAAGATGCTATAGCTATTTTTTCGATTACGTTTTTGTAATCTTCATAATAATTTGTTTAATATTTTTAAATACTTTGTTTATGCTTTATTATGTATGGATGTTTATTAATCTCTTGAGTTAATAAATTTATCTTACTCCTGTTTATTTTTCTCGTAACGTATTAGTGACGTTATTACGGAACATTGCAATTGATAGCAATTGGAACTTTAATAAATACTATAAAAATACAGGAGACAAAAAATATTTAGAATAAATAAATGTTTTTTTTAATATTCAATGACTAGCTCCTGTTGATCTTTTTATAAAAAAGGAACTAAAGTATTTTTTTATAATAATTATAATACAATTTTTTTATTGAAAATCATGATTATGAAATATATCGTACTTACATTTTTCGTAACCGTAACAATACTAGTGTTATGAGAACATCGCTCAAGAATATTAGATTAAGTATACTTCATAGTAAAGTGAAATTATTAAACTTCGCAAAAAGTCCGAAAAAAATAGTTTGTTTCATAAATACATATTATGATAAAAATATATTATATTTTAGATAGTAAATTCGGGAATCGTTTTTAGTGGTTATACGCAAATTGACATTCACACAAATTGGCAATATAAAAAACTGCCTTTTTCACTGTAACATCAAAATAATTTAATAAATACATATTTAAAGTCGCTATTCCAGTGTCTTATATAGATTATAGTATGTATACTATCTATATACTATACTATTTTTAATAATATTTATTTACCTACTGTGTTCTCAAACACTTAAAGAGTGGCAATCCGCCTCTGGACAAACTCACTCCAAAGCGCTAATTAAGGGATATCGCAAAACCTTTACAAAAGAGTTGCTCCAACTCAACAAGTATAAAACTAGTGCGGTAACCAGAATACTTACTGGCCACTGCAAACTCAATAAACATATGTTTACCCTCGGCCTCAGTCAGTCCGCAATGTGCAGACTATGCCATGAGTCAGAGGAAACTGCTATGCACATCCTCTGCTCGTGCGGACCACTCATGCACCGCAGAAGTATCTTTCTAGGGCAGCATATCATGCAACCGGAAGAGATACAGAAGCTCTCCGCTCAGAAAATCTGGAAGTTCCTGGAAGCAACAGGACTAAGCGGAGAACTCTAAACTCATCTTAAGGGAGCTACAATGGACCAACACTGGTCGACGTAGCAAGGGCCGACCCCGGCACCAATCCCAAAATATAAATAATAATAATACTGTGTTGTTAAAAATACATTATAAAGGAACACTTGGAAATCTTAATAGTTCTGTGATATCGCCAATCGGGATTCAATCTAGAATTTTTCTACGGAACTCTTATATCTAATGTTATTTTCCTATATTGATCTAAACATGGTTGAGAGGACGTAAAGTGCATTTATTTTCCATAATGCGTCATTTTAATCATGCATGTTAAATAACGTAACTGTATAATTATGTAATACAAAGTTATTTACGTTTTAACAGTAAGTATAAATGTCTTAGAAATAAGATATTTTCTCCGCTTTTTTGTAATATAATATGTATGTAATTTACATATAAACCTTCCTCTTGTGTCAGTCTGTCTATTGATGTAAACCGCATTAAAATCCGTTGCGTAGTTTTAAAGATTTAAGCGTGTAAACGGTGGGAAACGACTTTGTTTTATTTTATTACGCGCGGCTTCATCCGCATTTATTTTTTTAATCGCTACTACACTTCATTCGATCACTCGTTGGGTTGAAAATTCTCCAAAATTACTCCAGCTTTAATATTATACTCCTGATCCTATTCATATATTATGTGCGGCGTGCACTCCTCCTCCTCTCCTGTTATTGTAGTTTTAGTAGGGATCCTTATTTTTTTCTTGCAAATAAAATAGCCTATATTAATCAGTGATAATGTAGCATTCAAATGGTGAAAGAATTTTTAAAATCGGTCCAGTACTTTTTGAGCCAATTCGTTACAAACATACTTACATACAAACCTTTCCTCTTTATAATATTAGTATAGATAGAGATTCTTCACGCGCCTCTTTCCTCTTATTTACCTTCTATTAACAGTATAAAGATGTTTGAAATTTATAAGTTTAAAACTTGAAATTTAAACAAATATTGTAGGGTACTTTGGTGGCATTTTGGTATTTTTTGAATTAATCTCTTCTTATCTTATGGCACTCAAAATATATAATATTCGTTTTTTTAAATTTTGAGTACTTTTTTGTCACTTTTCTGCTATATAGTAATTATTCTATCGTGAACAAAAATTATATTTTAAATTAAATAGTAAATCTAATTTTCGAGTGCAATAATGTACACTATGTATTTTTTAACGGTGTCCTCTGTAATTACTATGTACAAATTGTACATACTTCCTAACATTTACACGATAATTTTAAATAAACCTACCTTTTATGGTACTGTCTCGGATTTATATTGAATTTGGTTCCTGACGTCTCGAATGTTTTAAAGAATCATGGTCACGGGAAAGACTTAGGTTTTAGGGGTCTCAAGGGCATTATATTCGTATAACTGCTTCAGACAGTCTACCCAGAAAGTTTGCAAGATTAATTCAAAAAATACCAAAACGCTACCAAAGTACCTTACAATATTTGATAATATTTACATATAAAACTTATTAAAACTATTAAAAAAATAAAATTTACAGATTTGAAGCCTTTTAGTGGTAGTGCCATGCTTGTTACCTTCGGGTAGCAACCGAATGGGCCGGCACGCCCCGTATAGTTCATTAGTACCACTCTCTCACAGAAGACCGGCGTGAAGTGGCAGCTATGCTATCGCGTTTCGTCCGGTGAGTGAGAGTCCGGGAGGCCCACTCTCCTTCCCCCCTCCCTTTTCCCTTCATCCTCCGCCTTCGTTCCCTCCTCCCTCCTCCATCCCTCCCTTTCCTGAAAGGCCGGCAACGCATCTGCAAACCTAGCTTGCAGATGTCCATGGGCGGAGGTGATCACTTCCCATCAGGTGAGCCTCCTGCCCGTTTGCCCCCTTTTTACCATAAAAAAAAAATACCTTATAAGTTCAATACGAGGAGAATAAAAGGACTGAGGCACGTGAACAATCTCTACATAAATATAAAACATAGTCGCTCCCCGCCGTTTATACGTATAAGGCTTTTTGTGAGGGAAATATCTGAAATATTAAAAAAATTGCTATAAAAACTAAATAATTGAACAAAATCTGAAAAAAAAAGAGTAAAAATTAGTTTAGTAAATATAACAAAAATAAAAAAAATTCCTCAAATTACGTGGCAAGGGGTGAACATCCTGGTTCCTTCATCATCCTGGTGTACAAAAATGGACTTACTATGTACTTGAATTAATTAGCGTGCCCCCAAAAAAGAAGTGACAAAAAAGGCCTGGGTATAAGTATGAGTTATTAATTTTATTTTGTTAAACAAAGTAAATACCTTTAAGTTGGAACACAAAAAAACTTGCAGAAAATGTATTTACTACATATAAATTTAAATATTATTAAATGTAACAAAGGATTTCAGTAAGAGCACTTTAAAGTTCAAGTATTGTAGTTGTAAATAATGCAAAAAACTCAACTTGTTACCTTGTTTTCATCTATTTAGTTCACCTTTTAAGCAGTCGGGATTTATTTTAGTAAATATGTTATATATTTCATTGCTCAATTTCTGATTTTAAATTTCATTTAAACAAATTATAAGGGTTTTTAAGTTGTATAAATTTTTGTAAGCTATTTATCTATTCGATTATTTTATTATTACTTTACTGCCTCGGTGGTGTAGTGGCTAGCATGTACGGTCATCATCGAGATGTCCTGGGTTCGAATCCCGGGTCGGGCCATTTTTAGTTTAGTTATTGAGTTTTTCTGTTTAGTAAGCCTCAGTAACAGCCCGAGTTGGCGGTGTGACATCCCGTGCCTCAGAGAGCACGTAAAGCCGTCGAGTAGTCGTTCCACCGGAGTATGAGAATGATAGGAATAGAGAGTGCACTTGTGTCTGCGCGTACACTTGTGCACTATAATATCTCCTGCGCAGTTGGCCAGTCTCAATGAGATTTGCCGCCATGGCCGGAATCGGACGGAGAAAATTATTATTATTACCCCACTCTATAAGATTTTTACAATGATTGCCTATAATAATTTTTATATTTTATATACTCTATGTCACTCTCACCATTTATATTAAAATAAATATATATAAGTAGGTACATGAGAGACAGTGGTAACTGGTAGCCCAGTGGTAACACGCTCGCTTGGATAACCGAGTGATACGGATTCTAATCCGCATCTCGCACCCCTCATATTTTCATGTGCTAATCATTTCTAACATGATAACCAGTTGTCTTACAATGAAGGAATATCGTGAGAAAACCTGCTTGTCTACAACCTAGAAAGTTTTCGAAAGACATGTGAAGTCCACCAACTCGCACTTGGCGACCGGGGTGGACTATGGCCTGATCCCTGATTAAAGGGGGATGTTAAAAGGGCTGAATACATACAAAGTACATACATTTTTATTACATACATACATTAATAAATACATATATAGTACATATCACTACATAGTATAAAACAAAGTCGCTTTCTCTGTCCCTATATCCTTATGTATGCTTAAATCTTTAAAACTACGCAACGGATTTTGATGCGATTTTTTAATAGATAGAGTGATTCAAGAGGAAGGTTTATATGCATAACTAGCGGAAATTAATTTTATTTAAATTCTTTTACAAACTATTGTAATGAAATGTACTTAAAATATTTTAAAAGTTAAATGTGTTTTACTAGATGCATTAACTTTAAATGAATAACGTAAAATGTAATTAGATCGACTTATAGGTATATACGTACCTATAAGTATATAATGATAGGTATATAATGAAAACTATTTATGCACTGTTGAATCAATATAAAGTTTTAAATGAATACTTTTAATTATAAAATATTTTAATCTTATTTTCTTAAAGAATATTTTTAAACAAAATTATAATTTTTATTGTCTTAAATAATTAATGTTTGCATACTTTATCTTCGTTTTATTAATAAAAACTGCATTGAATAAGGTAAAAAGTTTTTTTAAATATATAAAACTTTATAAACTTTATAATAATTTATTTATCTCTAAAATTTTAGTATGTAAACCATATTCTTCGAGATATACCTAATACATTCTACAATAATTATTCGCGCATTGGAAGGAAGTTTGGAGTCATGAGTTTGGCAGTAATTTTGACATTTGGCAACAGAGTGAAAATAAAAATATTATGAATGAACTAGTTAACTCTAAATAAATGAAACGGTTTTTATAATTTTCTAATTAAAGTAATAGTAGCCTTAGTTACTTCTTATAACATTTGCTATCTGCGAGTGAAGGTCCTGTCAAAATCGGTCCAGCCGTTTCAGAGATGAGCCAGAAGAACAGATAGACAAACATTATATTTATAAATTGATTTAATTTAATAAATTGAATAAATAATAAAAATTTAATGAATTGATAAGGTACCGAATATCTTCTTATATATAAAATTCTCGTGTCACAATTTTCGTTCCCATACTCCTCCGAAACGGCTTGACCGATTCTCATAAAATTTCGTGAGCATATTGAGTTTTCATATTGAGAGAATATTAACATCTATTTTTTATCCCCCTAAATGTTAAGGGTAGTCCACCCCTACATTTTTTTATTTTATTTTTTAGACAATTTTTTTCCTACAAATCAACCCAATGAGGTTGATTAGCAATTAAAAAAATTAACGCGGGCGAAGCCGCGGGTACAGCTAGTACTTTAATATGCATTTAGTGATAAGCTGTTAATTCGAAATTAAAAACAGACACTTCAATAATTATAAGTACAGCTGATGATGTTAAAGTACACTTATTCCGTATGTACTAAAACGAAGTGACATATTTGCCTTAAGAAAATTGACTTAATAAGTATTAATAATAAAAGTTAATATTAAAAAAGCTTTATATTTTGTAACTTGCCTTGAAAAATTCATTAGTAATATTATGTTCTGTTCGTTTTAATAGTATTACTTATTAAACTTAAATACTACAAGAAATTACTTTTAAATCGAAAATTGATCATAAATTAATATTACAGTATACTATATATTCCCTACTCGCGACTCGACTCGCCCTCGATTGGCTCGGGCGCGTCCCTAGATTTATCGAGCGAAGCCGCAGGTTTCGCTAGTTACAACATATAAACCTTCCTCTTGAGTCACTCTATCTATCTATCTATTAAAAAAAAATCTGGTGCGAAGTTTTAAAGATCTAAGCATTCATAGGGACAGATAGACAGCGATAAGCGACTTTGTTTTATATGTATTTATACTATAGAAATATATCTTGACTTTTTACGAGATAAGCACGGTTTCCGAACTTTACCGTTAGTAGAAATATTATTGCAAATTCCATTGTTCTTCACTTGTTCTAATACTCTTGGAATTAAGATTTCAGTGGGATAAACAAAAGATAGGATTTTTTATACATATTTACTATGTGGGTAAAAAATTGAGCAATTGTTATAAGAAATATGTAAATAATATACAGTGTCAATAAATTTCATTTTTAACCTATAAATACTGGTTTTCAACCTTCTAAATTCTGGCAAATGCATGGTTTCAAGTTGCAAAGATTTGGCAGGAGCTTATTTTTTAATTAATTTTTATTGTATTATTAATTATAAAATACCTTTCCAATATAAATACTAAGTCCTTTTGGTTATTACCGGTCATAATTTAATAAATATAAAGTATCTTCTTAGATTAATCTTTTAAGGTACATATTTTAGGTATTCAATATTAAGCTTAATTTAAGCTTAATAAAAAGATATTACAAATTATTATTATTTAATATAATTACATACTTCAAAAAGCTCAAGTTGTGCGTATTACGTTTCTTTGTGTATGTCGTGTCATTAAAAAAAGATAGATTTTTCAATAGATTTTAGCTCAATTAACTGCCAGTTTCAATACCTCTATCTACCGATGACTGGTAGTTACTTTCATATGATTTTGACAGGTTGTAACTTTTAATGTGTCAAAATAGTATGAAAGTAACTACCAGTCATCGGTAGATAGAGTTATTGAAACTGGTAGTAAATGGCGGCCCTATATAAATTTAAAAAATATAATCTAAATGTAACTATTTCACCCTTATGTATAATTGAAGGGTACTATTTTAAATTACTCGTACTTAGCTCTATAGACGACACGTTTGGCTCAGTTGGTAGTGACCCTATTTTCTGCGCCAGCGGTCACGGGTTCGAGTCCCGCTGGGGGCATTCATTTGTTGAGCACGAATGTTTGTACTCCAGTCATGGATGTTTATATTTATAATATGTATGTATTTAAACTTATATGTGTAGTATATCAACCATCTAGTAGGTATCCATAACACAAGGCTCGTACCTTACCGTGGAACTAGATAGTGCTGTGTGTAAATGTCCGAACATATTTAAATACTTAGGGACGAACTAATATAGTCATTATATTAATGACTAGCCTTTCCCGCGGATCCGCTTGCGTTCTAAAGGCGTAAAATCAACAGAAATATTTTTCTCTCGTTTTTTTGTAAAATTTTTCATTGATGCTCCGCTCCTATTGATCGTTGCGTGATATAGCGATATAGCGTGATGAAATATAACCTATAGCCTTTTATGATAATCGCACTATTCAACACAAAAATAATTTTTCAATTTGGACCAGTAGTTCCTGAGATTAGCGCGTTCAAACAAACAAACAAACAAACAAACGAACGAACAAACAAACAAACAAACAAACAAACAAACAAATTCTTCAGCTTTATAATATTAGTATACATTAAATAAATAATTACAGAGTTCACCATGGCAAGAGTATAATCATTTGATCACACAAATGAATTCCCCCAGCGGGACTGGAACCCGCGACCGCTGGCACAGTAGCTAAATAGGGACCAACTATAAACTGAGCCATATAGCATACCTATATATATACATATATATACATATATATAAAAAGATGTAATAAGTTTATAAAAAAATGGATACGGGATATTAATATTAATGTTTTGTAACCTTGTAAATAGCCAGCGACGGGGTTCTTGCGAAAGTTCGATTGCTAAAAATGTTTACGTCCAAATAATATATATCGTATAATTTAAAATTACTCAAATGTTGGTAGGCGTAAGGTTTTAATAATTATTAGGCATGTACATACCTGCATATTATGTGGATATTAGTACGATGTATATTCAATTTGAACTTGAAAACATCTGCTATTATAAATGAAACTATCTTTTCGGATTTTATCGCGGATATAATAAATCCGCGACAAAATCCGAAAAGATAGTTTCATTTATAATGTCAAACATTCGCGTAAACCTAAGAAAGTATTAACATCTGCTATATGAAATCGGGGGTGTAGGAAGGCAAAAGTACTGGGTCGTAACCTATTCTCACATCTACCAAATATTAAAAAAAACATTCAATCAATCGAACCGTCTCGAAGGAGTGCGACTAACACAAAGATTTCTAAGATTTATGCGAAATAATTTAGATTTTCGGTTCCCAGCGTATCATTTGTTTCAAAAACGTAGTTAACTAAAAATGTAAATATATTCGCAAAAAAAATCCGAAAAGAGATTTTTATTTATAATGTTTTTATATAGTTTACAATACTGTATATTTCGATTTTTGTTTGCGACACGCGACATTGACATTAATTTCACATGTATATCAGGAATTCGACCTTGAATACATTGAGACCATCGTCCGATGGTTGGACCCAAATTGTGACTGTGTGATGAAAGGCATGCTGTAATGTCTATAAATTTAAAATATAATCATAATATTTTTAATAATTCATAATGGAAAAATTTTTAGGCCTTCATCATTTAAAAATATTGTGTAAAAACTGAACTAATAACTATACTGTAGCTCAAAATATAATAATCGCTGGTTAGGATAACAACAGTTCAATCAAATCCTTACCAATATTTGAAATGCGAAATAAATTGTCTGTCTGTCTATCGCGCTTTCACACCAAAACTACTGAACCGATTTAAATGACATTTGGTACACAGATAGCCTAGAGCCTGAAAAAGGGCATAGGTTACTTTTCAAGGCGAAAAAAGGGCTATCATCACAATCATCAGCCCTTTTTGACGTCCCCCTTCTGGGCATGGGCCTCCCTCAGTACGAAGGGGATTAGGCCTTAGTCCACCGCGCTTGCCCAGTGCGTGTTGGCGGACTTCACATGTCTTTCGAAAAACTTGCTAGGTTTTTTCTAAGACACGCAGGTTTCCTCACGATGTTTTCCTTCACCGTAAGACAAGTGGTAATCACGATAGAAAAAGATTCGCACATGAAAATATCAGAGGTGCGAGACCCGAATTTGAACCCCCATCACTCGGTTATTCAAGCGAGCGCGTTACCACTGGGCCACCACCCGTCCAAAAAAAAAGGGCTATAAGGGGTTGAAATAGTGATGACAGTTTGTAAAGAAATTAAATTATTTTTATTAAACTTTTGATTAGATATAAATAAATAAGACATTCAAAGTTAGTAAATAAAATGTTATTAAACAAAGCATTTACAAAGCGGAAGTCAAGACTTGATTCCTGATTTTGTAAATTTAATATGTACGTTATAATATATCCGTACATTTTATGTTAATCAACAAATGCATACAAAAGGTTTATTAAAATACCTTTATTGTAATTTATTTAAAAAGCGTTTCTGTCATTTAAAAAAGCGACCATACAATTTAAATTTAAAATGAAACATGATTATATTACAGCTTCTTATTATTAACGCGAAACCAAATCCCATAATCAATAATGCCTCTTCCGCCTTCGTTCCCCCCTCCCTCTTCCCTTTATCCTCCGCCTTCGTTCCCCCTTCCCTCCCACTTCCCTCCTCCTCCCTCCCTCCTCCATCCCTCCCTTTCCTGAAAGGCCGGCAACGCATCTGATGTCCATGGGCGGAGGTGATCACTTCCCATCAGGTGAGCCTCCTGCCCGTTTGCCTCCTTTTTACCATAAAAAAAAAAATATATTCCTTTGTCATGGATACAATAAAAAACTTTTACCGATTGAGATTAAATTTGGTATGAGACTCATTTTTGAGAAATGCGTTAATGCCTGCAGTAAATAGGTTATGTAGAACTTACGGTTAGAAACCAGCCCATACTACCCACTAAAACCCCATCAAAGTACCCATCTTCCGTCATAATGGGGCGTCGGCCCGTCAGTTGCCGAAGCAGACTCAGCCAAAGGGGTTCAAATTAAGTTTTTTACTTTAATGCATATAAAAAACATACGATACAATTTTTAAAATTTTTGTCTGTCCGTTCCGGCTAACCTCTGAAACTGCTCTACCGATATTGACGGGACTTTTACTCGCAGATAGCTAATGTTATAAGGAGTATATTATGCTACTTTTATATTATTATAAAATTGTGAAAACCGTTTAATTTACTTTAACTAACGCCCAGCGAAGAGAAGTTAGATGTACAAGAGCGACCCACGTGACACACCGCCCACCCAAACACTTTCTATGTTTCTTGGCTTTATATTTTTGGATTGCTGAATACTGCGTGCTAGTCTGGCTGGGAAAACTTTCCCAAGTTGCATTTATGAGTATTCAATTCAAAATCATACATAATACTGTACTTTTTAATCGACTTTAAAAAGAAGGAGGTTCTTAATAAGGTTGTATTATTTTTTAGTTTGTAACCTCAGATCCATCATTTATGTACTAATATGATTTGGATAATTCTGTTTTTGTTTGAAGACGTATATTTTTAATTTGGTTTTATCTATGTTCAATTTTTTATTAAGTTGTAGTTGGGTCAAATATGTACATTAAATATTTTTGAAAATTCTTATCGAAATATTCATTATAATTTTTGTCTGTCTTTTCGTTTATCTGTGATCGTATCGCGAGAAATCCACTAGATAGATTTTGATAAAATTTGTATTTATGATAGCTACATATAAGATCCTTTTTACTTTGGGAATAATATAGTATTTTCCCAAGTATTATTAATATGGATTTCTCAGCACTCATTCCTGCGTTGCGAACGCGTGTGTGCGTTCATACTAACCGTCAAAGCATACATTTCGCTAGTTAAGAAATATTATTGAGAAGTATATACCACAATATACTTTAGAGGCATTAAAATTAAATGGCAATTGATGAGCAATTCAAATATTTATATTTAAAGTTATGGCCTCTATTATAAGATAGTACAAAAGTGTGGAAGACATTTTATTTTAATTTTCACAGAATCTTTAGAGCCATGAACTAAAGAACGAAATGTAAACAGCGAATTAATAGAAAAAATAAGGTTTTTCATAATTCCATCAAACCATCTAATATCCGGAATGATCTTGAAAACTTGTTTCAGGCTTTTTTTATATTAAAATTACTGCTATAATATTTTATGTTAGGTAGAAAAACAATGTTCGATGTTACAAAGAAGCGCGCAAAAACTGTAATAATATGTAAATTGGTACAATTTAATAGTTTTTTTTCCATAATCTAACAGTAATTACTTATTAGTTAATTACCAATTAGTTTCCCTGATTTTTTTTATAATCGAAATTGTATGTTTTTACTCGTACGCGAGTTTCCTTGTCGTGTTTTGCACAATTTAGAGCAAAAAAAAATTTTTTTTTCTTATAAAGTTTGCAGTAGAGTTGCTGAATATTTAACTTGAAAATAATCAAAATTTAATTTACATATGTTTTTTTACTTTCAATTGTCTTAAAACTTGTATTTTACCTTTGATAAAATAATATATAAAACTTATATTATTTTGTCAAAGGTAAAATACATATATAATAATAAAGATATTGCTTTATTATAATATTTCTTTATTATAACACAATAATATACATATTATTATAATAATAGCAACACTACATAATGTTATTAAATAACAAATATTATATGGGGTATATTTTTTTTAATTTAAATATTTAGAAGTATTTAAACCCCTGAGACGTCAAATATCTCAGTCTCTCCCGTGATCATGATTGCTGTAAAGCATTTGAAAGACCCGTACCAAAATCCAAAATGAATGCGTGACAAAATCTAAAGATAGTTTCATTAATAATAACTTTTTATTTATTATTAATAAAAAAAAATTTACAGTTTAATTATTTTTTGTTTCTTTTTTTACCGTAACACAAAAGATTGTAATCAGGCCATAGTCCACCACGCTGGCAACTTGCGGGTTAGCGGACTTCACATGTTTTTCGAAAACTTGCTACTTTTTCTTAGACGTGCAGTTTTCCTCACGACATTTTTCTTATGTTTTTCTACCGTAAGATAAGTTATCATGTTAGAAAAGATTTGCACGTGTAAATATTAGAGGTGCGAGACCCGGAATCCGCTTCACTCGGTTAACCAAGCGCGTTAACACTTGGCTATCATATAGGTAGATCCGATTTGGAACAGCTTCACTAAGCTTTCCAAGCCAGTACTAAGCTTTTAGAAACCTATGAAACTAACTTTTTGACTGACTTCAAAAAGGAATAGGTACTCAGTTCATCTCTTTTTTGTGTGTTGTGTTTTATTGTATTTATAACTAGCAAACCTGGGCTTAGCTGGCGTAAGTTGGAATAAATTTTAATGGTTTTGATAATTTTATAATACAATAAAAGTAGCCTAAGTGACTCCTTATAATATAAGATATCTGAGAATGAAAATCCCGTCAAAATCGGTAGAGCAGTTTAAGAGGTTAGCTGGAATGAATAGACAATCATTTTTAAAATTGTTTTTTATATATTAAATTTTAAATACATACATATTATAAATATAAGCACCGATAACTGGAGTAAAAAGATTCGTGCTCAACAAGTGAATGCCCGACTCGATTTCGAACCCGCGACCGCTGGCGCAGAAAGTACGGTCACTACCTACTGAGCCAAACGGTTCGTTAAATCAAATCAATCAATTGTAATAGTATTTTAATTTTAAAAAACATGTTTAAAATTCTTGATTTAATATTTAAAAATATGTAGCATTTAATAAAGCACCTTTAGTAGAGTTCATCAATTATTATTCTTTATATTCTCGTTATGTTAACATAAATTAATTATTATTTATAAAATTTAACAAAGGAATAGTTTAACTATAGTTTAACTTTAGCATAAAGATTGAATTTGAAATAATTCTTTAGTATTTAATGTTATAATATTTTATACAGATTTAACTACAAGGAAATTAGCAATGCTTAAATAAAACATTGTTCAATAAAATAAATGTTTTATTTAATAGCGCAATATTTCATTTAAAATTAATAAATGTTTTTTTTTATTTACGTATACAATTTTTATAGATTTTCAAATGATTTTTATAGTTTTTTTTTCAGATTTTCTTCTGAATGTAACATAGTTCAGACAGTTTCTTTATAGGGTCCGTTCAATTACCTTGGTCCTTTCATTAATTCTAATTTTTATCGCAATTTTCATGATTTTTTTTATGTAAACGCTTATTTCAAGACTATGACTCCTATAAAGAAATTATTATTATAACATAATCACTTTATTAAGTACAAAATATTTATGCATTTCCGATCTACATTTGTTACGCGAAGATCTTAACATCATTTATGTCTTTTTAGATGGCATTAAGATGATAAATTATACTATTTTATTTATTATTTATATTTTACTTATGAAACCGTATAGGGTGAATATTTCATTTGGTGCATATTACAGTTCTGGCCATAAAGAATGTATAAAACGTTAAAATATTTTGAAGATGATAATATTTATTTTTAATAAGCTACGGGTTCTAATGGACGCAACTCGTTGAATATGTATATTATTATTAGGTATGTGTAAAAAAAATTAACAAAGTCGTAAAATCTAATTACCATTTGTGTCCTTTTTCCAGATTTGACCTAATCAAAATATTTTACTAAAAAACTGTCCTTAAAGAATAAGTTATCATATATATTTATGATAAAAGACTAAATAATCTATGTTTTATTATTTTATTATTCATGAAAGAACAGTTTTAAACAACTTTTTACTACTTTAAAAAATGTCCTTACACTTCTTCATAATTACCATTCAGCGACATGTTTGTGTCGATATTTTAATACTTTCGCATCACTATGTACCTTCATTCTCACAAAACGTTCGGCATCAGTCGACACTCTGCAATAGAGCAGGATACACGCATGAAAGACTGTTACCGGCAAAATGAAATAAGTTTCTCCGGTTAAAATTTGGTGTGGTTTGGAATATTTCTACATACCGTTTCGATTATAAAAGGTAATATATTGGTTATTTTTTATTTAATTTTAGCTAGATGTAACCAACAATAGGATATCTTTTAAACAATAGACTGCATAAATCCATGACTCTTTAAAAAAACTGTATTTAACCGCATATATTGATGAATCTAATTACCAAACTTCTAATTACCATTATTTACCATTCGTTTATAGGCGAATGGTGATTAGAAGAAAGTAACGGTAATGAGTTTAATGTTAAGATTTGATGAAACCTTAACCATATAAATTAACAATTATACTTACAATTAATGTTAAGTGACGCATTTTCGGAAATTAGATTAGTAGGCTTTTATTTTGGTTCTATTTGTCTGTTTGACCCCCACATACTTTAATTGTTTTTAAAAAAACCAAAAAAAAACCAGATTAAGGGCTAAAGTAACACACAGAAAAAGATATTAAATTGAACCCAGTCTTACATGCTCTAGAAAAAAAAGGAGGCCAAAAATATATGTATAAGATGAAAGGCGTTCCTTTCTGTCAATTGGTGATATGACTCCAAGAAGCAAAAGACAGCAAAGAAAAAATGGTGAGAGACCAATTTTTAACAGTAAGGGGAAAACGAGTTAAAAATCCGCGTTAGCTGGTGATGGTAAGTTTGTTGCCCCTAGACACCTGCAACATAACAGGAGTTAAGAGTGCCCCACATAAAAGCGCTCAGAGATTGCACATTTTGCATGTGCGGGCAGAAAGGAGCGAGATGCATGTTCATTTTTGGGATGCCAGGCATGTAATATATAAGGATGACATCAACCCGACGGGGAAGAGAGCGGTGACAGAAACGCGACGTTGGCATCACATCAAAAAGTTCGTCAGAACATTCCATTATACAGACGAAAGAATACACATAGAGAGCAACATCTATCCGAAAGCTTAAGGGTTCTAAGTCGTATGTTAGTATGGGATCATCGACAATATGAACGGCTTGTCACATGGAAGAAGTTGGTATTGAGGAGTGCCAGCCCAGAGATCATAACAGTATTCCATGAGAGGGTGAACCTGTGATTTATAAAGAACAGGAACTGAAATACTATTTCGCTCCGTTAAGCACTACTATTGTTTTGGAAGCCAATTTGGCTTTCTGTTCCAAATGACGTGTAAACTGGACATGGCATTAAATTTCCGAGGATCACAACTTCCACGCAGGGATACAGCTGGAATAGGAAATCTGACCCTTCTTGGATGTCCGAAGGGTCGGTCTATTTCGGCGTTTCCACTATGAGATACACGTCTATATTGGAGTATGTCCCCCATATTTTATACGTGACCATAAAATTGACAGGTCAGGACGGGGTGGCGACAACAGAGTGATATCTTCCCTGACGAACGTACAAATCCCAACTTTTGGCAGAAAGACATGTTCCAAGCTGTAACTAGGATATTTTAGGCAAGATGTATCGGCAGGACAATATCTGTCTCCATTAAAAAAAGTAAGACCGGCTTATCTGTTTCAAGATAGTGATGGACAGCATTGAGGTTGGAATGGAGTGCCTTTTTGTTGCAAAAGTCCACATTAAACGCGGAAGGGGTGGCCGCTGTGCAAATTTTTCTTACGTTTGTTGCAACCATAGTGTGTCAAAAGGGGGGAAAAAAGGAATTCTGAGATTTCGGCGGACTCGGGTTAAATAAAAATATTCAGTATGTGTATATCTGCACATTCAAACTGTGTATGCAGGCATGGGGGATAGATCTGGGTACAAACAAACGAGCGGCCAGCGGTAAAGCGTTTCATCAGGTCTCCATGGACTCCATGCCAACACGACACACTTAAACAGAAG
The DNA here is from genome assembly GCA_905231865.2 of Boloria selene. NCBI lineage: Eukaryota > Metazoa > Arthropoda > Insecta > Lepidoptera > Nymphalidae > Boloria > Boloria selene. Next base: position 1,608,298 of record HG993138.1, on the reverse strand, counting down.
CGATGGACTTCACTTAAATACCGATCCCGAGGTCGCCGAGATCATCGGAATTTAGGAAAGGGGCTGGCTTTGAACAGATCTGCGACTGGGACATTTAGCCATCAAGTTCGATATGAAACTGGTCGCGAGCCAGTAGAGAGCAATACTGGCAAGTTTTAGTGGTAGAGGGCATTGGTGATTTACTCACATTTTAAGAGCAGCTTTTACAGTGGTAGGGGAGAAATGTATTCTAAACATGTCACAGGAACAGTAATGAATATTACCAAAGAAAACTTTTGCTCTGTCTTGACGTAACGGTGAGTAAAAGTGCTAACACACCAAGTTGCAGTGGTACATGAAAATTATAAATCGATTAGTGTTTATTGTTACAAATAAAAATTGATAATTTCTATTATTTACTTTGAGTTCACTCCTTAAATTCCTTTTTTATGATTGTTTATATTATACGCGTTTGATTATTTATACTAATTATGTTTCCTCTTTGTTACTTATTACAAATCATATTTGATTGTTAACGAATAAAATGCTGATTAAAGTACTCTGATGTTATACTTTTTAATATATTTCTAATCACCATTTGAATAAATCTCATTACATATATTTCATATATATTTCATATTAAAAAAGATTAAGAAAATGCATTAGTTTTAATTTTAATTTCATTTTCAAATCATTTTTAAACATATTAATTATATTGATTTTTTTTTGGAATGTCTAATATCAATAAATTTATATTTGGTTAAATTTTAAGTAATATTATATTCTATAATTGTTTTTAGTAATTGATAATGTTCAAAATATTATATTATTTTTATTTATCATTGTCAAGGTTTTATCATGTAAAAAATTGTTATCATATGCAATTTTAAATTTTGTTATTATTTGTTCTTGATAATTGTTAATTCAATTTTATATTAACATTATACTGCTTGCTTGCATGTATGAAAAAATTAATTTGTGGAAACTTGATTGGTCGATGTATTATTATTATTTTGCTTTGTATTTGTATGTATTTTATTGAACTGTTTGTTTCCCTAATAAATAAATAAAAAAAAAATAAAAAAAAAATTACCATTAGCTAAATATCAATTACCGTTCGTGCTAATCTCATTACCGTTTATTAAAAAACACAAAGCCCTATATCTTCAATACTAAACGTCACATTACTGTACCTCCTTCATATTTAGTTTATTTTCATTATATATTGTACAAAAAAATAATAAACAACACCATCAGGCTTAATATTTGATTCGTCAAAAAAAAATGTAAAATATGCATGAAATGAAATATTCACCCTATAGCGCTTTCAAATCCCGGGTCTCGCAAATCTGATATTTTCATGTTTTATTTTTAACATGATTACTATAAGTGAAGGAAAAAATCGGAAAAAAGGCAGTGGTAGCCCAGCGGTAACACGCTCGCTTGGATAACCGACTGATGCGGGTTCAAATCCGGGTCTCGCACCTCTGTTATTTTCATGTGCGAATCATTTTTCTATCATGGTTACCACTTGTCTTACGGTGAAGGAAAATATCGTGAGGAAACCGGTGTCTTAGAAAAACCTAGCAAGTTTTTCGAAAGACATGGTGAAGTCCGCCAACATGCACTAGGCCAGCGCGGTGGACTATGGCCTGATCACCCTCGTACTGAGGGAGGCCCGTGCCCAGCAGTGGGACGTTAAAAAAGGGCTGATGATGATAATGATGATGAAAAAATCGTGAGGCCGTTCAAGCTGCATGTCTGAGAGACTATACCATGTTTTCAAAGGGGTGGCGTAATTCACGTACAAGAACTACTCCAACCCTTACTAGGCCAGCGTGGTGGACTGAGGTTTGATCCCCGTCGTATTGAAGGGTGTTTGGTGACCAGCTATAGGCCATTAAAAAAACGACTGAATACAATTGATTACTTTAAAAAAAGCGAGTAACTTTACATCGACCCAAAACTGTCTCACGGGAGCTTATGTGCTTACTCCAGCGTTTTATTAATTATGTTCTTTTTTCAATTTAATAATTAAGCAAAACCATGTCTTAATATAAATGTTTTACCCAAATTATGTGAGACACGTCCGAGATACACTTAATTCGAGAATTGCTCATTCATCTTTAAAATACCTATGTAAAATATACATTATACATACTTGTTATCCAAATCTGCGTGAATGACAAACAAACAAACACTCATACATATTTAATATAACAATTTTGAATTTAATATAGTATTTAAACTAGGTATTTACAGAATTTACAATTAATAAGTATAAGCTAGAAATAATGATTGCGGAACAGAAGAGTTATTATATTTTCTTTCAATACATTTCACTCAACTTTCAATATCTGTGTCAATTATTCCTCCCATCGAACTGAGCGTAGGCAAATCGATGGCTCCTACGTACATAGGCCTAAGTGAAAAAACTAAACTTTACAGGAAGAGAGTTTAAAGATGCCAGAACTACATTTTGGGTCATATCTTTTTAACTACTAAGCCGATTTTTATGTAATTTCGCAGCAAGTGTTAACAAATGGTGTAGTTTATATGTATATAATTAATTTTTGTGTATTTCTTATATATTTTAAGAATTTGCATATTCGGCTTTTTACTTCGTTGGTTTCTTACGTTTTCGATTTTATTGTTCAACGTAAACAGGCTCAAGTGACTTTCAGCCTTTTTACAAGTATCAACCTTAACTAATGTTTCAATACAATATTGCTTTTATTTTAAATATATATTAAATTCTAAAAATATTTCAAGCTATAAACATTAATGGTCAGTATGAAAATTATATCTAACTTGGCGTGATTTCATTTTAAAGCTTGTACGTCTATATACAGCGTGTAAGTAACTGTTAGGTCTTTTTACCGTCTATCAATGTCAAAAATAAAATATTTAAGAAAAACCGTTAATAGTTTTATGTGAATTTGGTAAATTTAGTATCACAATCATCAATGTTTTCAAAAAATATGTGCGTATATATAACATTTATTTTTATTTTAAAATAAATAATTATTGTGATTATTATTTGAAGCATGGTATAATTTAAACACATTATGTTTCAGTATTAACAAAATAGGGAATAAAATATTTTATGAAGTATGAACAACTATTTTGATAATATCACAATCAACAATCCAGTGGAGTAACAGTAATGTCTCGTCTTTTAATCCTTGTAACTTCATCAAAGTCAAAAGCTGCAAAATTGTACAATTTAAATAATTTCATTAAGAAATTAAATAAGTTCAATCTCCTTGGAGACAATATTATAAGATTTAGTGCCGGTTATGATTTTGCACATCGTAACAAGCTCAAAAAATCTTGGTACGGCTAAGTGCAGCTCGTTTTTTATCTTCAGTCTTCAATGAACTAGCTTAATTTTTATTGCTTATATGTATGTTATATATACCAATTTCATATCTTAAATCGGTTCAGGTAAATTTTTAAAAACATGGCGTGTGTCACATAAATCTATTTTTCAAATATGTTTATAGCGATCTAAGTTCAATCTCATTGAGAATGTCTCGATATTGTCGTAACGATCCACGCCTTGTTGGATACTTATTTGGATAAAAACATTTTTTATAAATATCGTACAGAAGCATCTAAATATGAACGATCCATCCAAATACACTTTGCTAGAATCCTTTTGACAGTAGTGACATTCTACTGGGACATTACTTCACATCCAGCACGCTCTCGATTATAGCGTCAATAGTAACTAGTACGGGGTGATTTTTGTGATGACCTCTATGATTAGTGGATGCCAAAAAAATATTGTTTTACAAACTCGAGTTTTCTTCTCGTTATGTCTTTCATATGCAGTGTTATTGTAGCTGTCTAGTACGGGTAAATTAATAAATATAAGTAAATGAACATGCGATGAGAGTGAGAGTAACTGTTGTGTTTTCTGAATATATCTCGTTAAAATACCCTGGGGTATTGTGTGTAGTGCTTTAAATGGTCACCAATAGGCCAAAATTGTGTGATTGCGCCAAGTGATTTTGCATAAGTTTTTCAAGCGTTTATGTTTTATATTATTCCAGTCTCATTCTTCCAATGTCCTTTCTTTAAATAAGTCTTGGATCTGTTTTTCAAGAAGGTGATAAAACGTCGCTTGATGAATACATGGCTGGTTCAATAACTGATGGAATGGATCGCTAGATACGATAGTATCCAGATTTTTATATTGATTACCATCAATAGGTTCGGTTAGCCCTGGTGACGGAATTAGTGTAGATGTCCTTAGTTAATGGTCCTTGTTTGCTGTAAATGTGTAATTGCAAAAATATCAAAAAATAAATTTTCGTGTGCATATTCCGCAGCAGATGGAAGAAGATACACTTCAAAATATATAAAGATATGGGTCCTTCATACCAGACCTCTCGTCACGGTTACCGCTGTCTGAAAATGCCACTATGAACAGAAAAAAGTGCACATTATCTGATCTGAGAAACCCTCACAGAATAACCCAATTAAGACATGAAAGAAGTGTTTACAATGCAAGTAATTAAAAAACTGTTCCCTTACAAAACGCCTGTCTGCACTTACGCCATAGTAGGTTATTAAGTCAATAGTAATAATAAACTAATAAAAGAACTGTCAAAATATACAAATCTATAGTTCTAGCCGTTATGATAAAAAAAAATCTTAATTAGTTCTCATCAGGTACAAAAAATAACATGTCTTAAAATTAGGCGAACACGATTTACGAAAAACCGAATCACGTAAAAAGCCAGATGTGATATTTCGCCTTTATACAAGGTTTTGGGTAAACTAACATTGATAAGAAAATAATTTTACAATAACTAAATAATTATTACTTCAGTAGTGTAATATATATAGAGATAATAAATACTCGACAAATACCGAGTATAAGGACTGAAATGGTACCTCCGCCCCATCACCGCGCGCCAGACGCCATCACTCAACGCAGTAAATGAACCAAACGTCGGATCGGGCTTTGTACACGGTCGATTAGTGTACATACGCCTATTTGGAAAAAAATTTATTTTTGATCTATTACAAAAAATTTTTTTTTTCCTTTTTGATGTTATAGAATAGGACACAAGGAACTCATTGCACTAATAATTGGAAAAAGGCTTAAGCGGCAGTTTCGCCCATGTACGTAGGAGCCATCGAAATAGAGAGTGCACTTGCGTTTGCGCAAACTCTCATGTACTACTAAGTGACATTGACCGCTGTGACCGAAAATCGGTCAAGACATTGCTGTACAATTAACTCAAATATAATAATATAAACACGTTTTTGTAGTTTGTAGTGGCTCTAGTTGCCAGCGGTCGGGGGTTCGAGTCCCGCTAGGGATATTATGTTTGATGAGCACGAATGTAATGTATGTATCAACTATCTGATATCTATCACTCAAGCCGTCACTATTGAACTAGATGGTGAAGTGTTTTAATATTATAATATATTAACAAAAACACTATGAAGTTTCAAATCTCTACTATATTCCATTACTTCATAGCGACCCCAAAGTTGTGACCCCTAAATGCGTTGTTATTATTAGTCGCTTGGTTATTGGTTAAGTAGATTTAGTGCGAAACAGTAACAAATATGCGTATATTTATACATCCTCTAACTTTTCGCATTTACTAATATTAGTAACAGTGGTAGCCCAGCGGTAACGCGGTCACTTGGATATCCGAGTGATGCGGGATCAAATCCGGGTCTCGCACCTCTGATATTTTCATGTGCGAATCATTTATATCATGATTACCACTTGTGTTACGGTGAAGGAAAACAGCGTGAGGAAACCTGCATGTCTTAGAAAAACCTAAGAAGTTTTCGAAAGACATGTCCAGTAGTCAGCAGTGGGACTTTGAAAAGGGCTGATAATGATACCATTGGTATTGAAGGGCCAGCAGTGCCCAGCCTCCCTCCCCTGCTTAGCAGTGGAACGAATATATTATACATATACACATTGTTATTTTTCAATTATTTTTTCAAACATTGAATATGTTTGGTTTATGTTTTGTTCTATGACGCTCTGTCTCTATTATTTCTCAGTCTTATATTATTATTTTTAAACAAATAAAAGTTTATGCGATAGTAAAAACATATTTTATCGCATGTACAAATGTTGAGAGCGTATGAATCGCTTGTGATTAATAAGCACTAAAACAATAAATGATTTTATTGAAATCAAAATAAAGACAGTTTGAGTAATAAATATATAATATTTTTAATACTACCTCTATTACCTATATGTGTGCCGTTGACATTATAATATATTCTTAGTTGGACTAAGGAACAACGCTCACGTTGTCGTCAGTCTAAGTGTTCAAAAGACGTTAAGACGTACGATTGGTGCCTGAGTTTTAGTAGGTAGTATTGACTTGCTGGAGAGCCTCGCTCGAGAAAACCGCTCTTTTCTACAAGTTAATGCATTTTCAAATAATTAATTTTCCCAACAATAAAAAAAGGAATGGCAAGGAATATATTGTGATGAGATGCTAAACAACCAATTTTCATTATTTTGAGATAATACATTCAATCATCATCCTCATCATCAGCCCTTATTAACGTCCCACAACTGGGCACGGGCTTCCCTCAGTACGAAGGGGAACAGGCCATAGTCCACTGTGCTGGCCTAGTGCGTGCTGGCGGACTTCACATGTCTTTCGAAAACTTGCTTTCTCAGACATGCAATTTTCCTCACGATGTTTTCCCGTAAGAGAAGTGGTAATCATGATATAAATGATTCGCACATGAAAATATCAGAGGTGCGAGACCCGGATTTGAACCCGCATCACTCGGTTATCCAGCGTTACCGCTGGGCTACCACTGTCATTACATATTTACATATACATTCAATATTTCAATAAAATATAAGCCATAAAACACTCTCAACGCCTATTATCTTACGTCAAGGACTTTTTGGATATAATAATACTGCAGATATAACGTGTTCTACGTGCACTTATAGTTAGTAAGATTATTTTGGGAACACCCAATACCGGTACTACAGCCTCGAGGTATGCAAATTATAATTTATATATCACGATGGCTTTTAACAGTTTTTGCAAGGACGATTTCGAAAATCAGTTCTGCGTGGGAGTCGATTTAGTATGTAAATTATTTTATTGTACGGAACTAAAACAGTGACGGTAGAAGTTTTTTAAAATTAAAATCAGTATTGTTTTGAATAGAATTTAGAATAGATATAGAAAGAATTATTTATAAGTATAATTTAATGTGTATTGCATATTCTTTTGTATACATGTAATATAATTTTAATGTCGTTAAAAACCTTATTAAAAATAATGATTATTTCTTATATATATATTTCTTATAGTATATATATAATAATAATAAATAATAATGTTCTCCGACCGATTCCACCCACGGCGGCCAATCTCATTGAGACTGGCCAACTGCACAGGAGATATTATAGTGCACAAGTGTACACGCAGACACAAGTGCACTCTCTATTTCTATCGTTCTAATACTCTTGTGGGATGCCTGTTCGATCCGATCAGTGAGAGCTTAGGCGCAGGACCGACGGCTTTACGTACTCTACAAGGCACGGGGAAGCCACACCGCCAACTTCCCAACTCCGGGCGGTTACTGAGGCTAACTAAACAGAAAGACTCAATATCTAAACTTAGCCCGACTCGAGACTCGAACCCAGGACGTCTCGATGTATGGCCGTACATGCTAGCCACTACACCACCGACGCTGTTAAGTTATATACTAGTAGTATATTTCAAGAGAATATAAACTCGGGGCTTTATGCTTCATGTTCCGTATTGGGCTACGTTACAGGGAGAACGTAAAACCTTCTTCCCTTCTCCTTAAATCTCACCGGTCGTATTGAGTAATCGTTCCACTAAAGAGAGAGAGAGACAGACGGGAATAGAGAGAGCATTTGTTCCTACGCGATTATTGCACTATAATATCTTCTGCACAGATGGTCCGTTTCAATAAGAATAAGTTAGAATATGTCGAATCATTGCTTAATCTAACAAAGACATATAGAGCACTTTATTGGCCAATCAAAACAATCTGCTTCTATTACAAAAACTTTTTTTTTCAAACGCAACCTTGCATTAAATGCATAGTAAATGAGGTGTTAATTTATTAATATATTACAATATAAACGTCTGTATTTACTTTATTTGACCCTTCTGAAACTGGGTATTGTTTAACTTTTTTAACATTCTTTATACGACGCTGATTGTTAATAAAAATTAATAATATTATGTTATAGCTAAGTTTTTAATCCAAAAAAAAATCAAATAGTATTAGAAGTTCCTAAATTTTGCGTGTTTTAGTAATAAACAACATATTTTTATAATAATTTATTAAATACATGATGTAAGATCCGTATTCGTCAACACGTTTGGCGCAGTATGGTAGTGACCCTACTTTCTTGCGCCGGCGGCGGTCGCGGGTTCGAGTCCCGCTGGGGGCATTTATTTGCTAAACTCTGATGTTTGTACTCCAATCATGGGTGCTTATATTTATAATAGGTATGTATTTAAACTTATATATGTAGTATATCAACTATCTGGTATCCGTAACACAAGCTTCCTTCGTAGCTTACCACGGAACTAGATGGCGCTCTATGTAATAATGTCCCAACATATACTTTCATATTATGCATTTAGTGAAGATGCGTTTAGAAAAATCGAAAAAAATGCGCTTTTACTATTAAAGTGATGTCATTACCATATACATATTTTATGAACGGTTTTCAGTTATTTTAAAAAAAAATAAGATGTAACATTCTAATAATAAGACTTTTTACGAGACTTTACCAAGTGGCAGACGGACTTTGACGAAGGCAGAATAAATAATAATTTCAATAACTAAAATTGTTATTGTTTATTCTATTCTACTAGGTTTCAAATTTCAGCCATGTTATATTCTTTATTTTTATATTCTAAAACAGAATAAATTAATTTTATCGCAACTATTACATTACTAACAATTTTGTTTACGAAGTTTTCATTTCGATATACATTATACATAAATATAAAAGTAGTAAAAAAGATATAAATATTCCCATAATATTAGTTTATATCTTCTTACTATTTGGCAATTACACCAAAGCGAGTGGGTTACGAGCGTGATCTATACTTAATACTTATACTTAATTACAATTGAAGCCATTAGCGTTATTGAGTTCATGGTTATTTGCACAATACCACATTAAAACAACGATTAATAACTAAAGAATTACCCTTGCTCTGCTCGGATTCGAACCCAGCTACATTTTAGTAATCAGTAGACATTTTTTTCGGAAATTAGATATTTTCCTTCAATGTAAAGTCTCTATGGGAGATGGCGGTGATTAACCCCCTCGGAGAGCATGTTAAGCCTTCGGTCCTGCCCTTAAGCATTCACAGGTTGTATCGAATAATTGGCTCATCAGAGTGTGATGGTTATAGGAAAAGTGCACTTACTATTCACGTGGTGATATCACGAGAGAACTACTGGACAGATTACGGTGTAATTTGGTTTGATAATAGATTTGGCGACACGCGTGGCGCAGTTTGTAGTGACCCTACTTGCTGTGCAAGCGGTCGCGGGTTCGAGTCCCGCTGGGGGCATACATAGCACGAATGTTTGTACTCCAGTCATGGGTGTTTATATTTATAATATGTATGTATTTAAACTTATATATGTGTAGTATATCAACCATCTAGTATCCATAACACAAGGCTCGTACCTTACCGTGGTACTAGATAGTGCTGTGTGTAAATGTCCCAACATATTTATTTATTTATTAATCCGGATCAACATATACTGTTATATAAGTATACATATACTTTTAATGTTGAAAAATATCTAAATTCTTAAAAATCTACGCTAAATTATAAAAGGTATATAATAAAGATGACGTTACTCATTTACAGTCATATTCGTGACTATTAACTTATAATACTATAATAGTCGAAATATAACGATCTATAAGTATACTCTCGCGAATAGCAATAGTACAGTCGTATATACAAGTTAGATTAAGTATTAGATTAGTATAAGCTTTTACGTAACAGCAATGTCATTACCATTTACGTAATTCCCCTGTATTCTATCAAAGAAATCGTACACGAGTTTAATTTTAATACCGGATAGTTTAAATTGAATTGTGTAGAGCTTATTTCAACATTTATGAATATGTATTTTTATGTTAATTTAAGAGCCACGTTTCGGTCAAGCGGTGAGCGTAGTATGCCACAAGTACAAAGGTTTAGGTTAAATTATAACTGCTTCAGAGCATTGGTCTAACGGCTTAAGGTTTAAGGTTTAAAGATTTATATTCTCAAAAAGACAAAGTCATTTACATGAGATCAACCTGAAACACAGGATGTTATCCTAGTTCAGGTAGGTTCCAAACACATTTTATTGTAATTTAAGCTCTTTCATTGTACTTTATGGATTTTTGTAGAAGTATATAACTAAAAGTTATTATTATGATATTATTATTATTATTATATTATCTAGAGAAAATATACAAATGGTCGTCACATAGGTAGGTACTCAGTCAACATAAAAGGATATTTTTAGCTGTTACAACTTACAAGTGTATTAAAAATTGTTAAATTATTGTTAGATTGATAAAATAAATAAATAAAAATAAATATGTTGGGACATTTACACACAGCACTATCTAGTTCCACGGTAAGGTACGAGCCTTGTGTTATGGATACTAGATGGTTGATATACTACACATATATAAGTTTAAATACGTGCATATTATAAATATAAACATCCATGACTGGAGTACAAACATTCGTGCTGAACAAATGTATGCCCCCAGCGGGACTCGAACCCGCGACCGCTGGCGCGGAAAGCAGCACTACCCACTGAGCCAAACGTGTCGTCATCATTGATGATGTACTATTATTCAAAATATATTGTGAGAGCTGAAATTTAAATGTGTTAATTGAGCTTACATTTTTTTTAACCAATTGTAGATATCAGATTTGTTTTGTTACAAAAATATTAAATATTAAAAAAATACGATTTTACGAATAAGTGCGTTATGGTATGGAATTTCCTACACAGTATGAAATAGAAATACATTGTACAATCACAATAACGAGTATATAAGTTGGTAGTTTACTTTGAATTTAGTAAGAAATGATAAAATTCAAAATAATAAACTTAAAAAAACTTGCTATAATATTTTTTTAATTCACTCGAATATTTAAGGACATTAGATAGTATACCTAAATAAATCTTTTCGGATTTTGTCGCCAAACCGGTTTTTTGGGAAACAAAAATCTAAATGAAACCTATCATGTAAATTGATCTTTAGAGAACTAAAAAAATATATAATTGATGAGCCTTAATTATTGTGTTAGGATATTAAACTGCCTCCTTGGAGCCATTTTAAATAATTAAATTGATATGGTAGCTAACTTTTGAGAAAAAAATACAGTTGCATAACGGTAGTTTGGTAATAAGCTCCATAAAGAACGAACTGAATGAAAAAAGCAGCTGCGTTAAGACTAATTAAGACTTTATGAAAAAAATAAGTTTTAATACAAATTTACTAGACAATTTGGAATTTTATTAAGTTATACTTAAGAACTACATTTTTTTTCTTCGTTATTTAAAATCAATTGTCGTAAAATTCATCAAAAACGGCTTACGTCTTTGATCTTTGATCTTGGGCCCACTATAAAATTGCCTCATTTTAAGTTACTTGTAGTCTAAATTAATCGGATCCAAGGATCATTTACTTCAAAGGCATCGCTCGATTGACAATCTTTGATTTATTCGGAAATATTTACCAAAAAAAGTATAAAATAATGCTTACTTAAACTCTAAAAAAATGTAATTGTAAAAATACTTTGTTACTTCATTGTTGCTCAATCATCAATTTTTTATTTTTTATTCGTTTTATTTTGTAAGGCATTGTACTATAAAGCAAAACATTTCAATTCATTAATAAAACATTTGTGGGGAATAGACTGTATTTGTTTTAGTAATGAACTTCTAATAATTTTATTCAAAAGAAAACATGAGATGCATATAATTAACCATACATGAGACGACCTTACGCAAAGTAAATATAGTACTGCCGGTTATGGCATGCGGATGTATAGGGGAACTATCTAAATTAATTTTTAGGATAAATTTTAAAAATGTTTGTTTTGTGAGACTAAGGATTTACTCTCGATTCGCTTGGGAGCTAAAAACGCGAAACGTTCACTTTTTTTGGCATAGAATCGTAATTCCTTTTTTTTAATTATTTGCCCCTTATCAGTTTGATTGTTTCAATTCAGAACAGTTGTTTATTTACCACACGAATTTTTTAGTCACCATTAAAACACTGCAGTAAAACACCTATGCGAATTTAATTTTAATAAGACAAAGTACCTACCTTAAAACTGTTTAAAGTGGCAGAAAAATAACCATTTTCTTTTTTCAAAAATAAATAAATATTAGGAACTTTTTCAGAAAGAGCAATGTAGTGTAATAGGTAATTATAACATTTCAACATAATTGAAGATAGATTAGATCGGTCAAAGTAAACATATAAAAATATGTAAAATATAAATAATATATAAAATATAATTAAATGAATAATCTCCCTTTTATAAGTACATTTTACAAAGGAATATTGTTCTTAACACATCATCTCATCATACTCAGCACTTTAGACGTCCTTTTTATGTAAAGGTGTTTTTATCATAGTCCATCATGGCTTATCGGTCTTTATAAGTGTTTCAAAGTTCCCTCTAACATGTGGGCAGGTTTACAATTTTTCAAAAAATTCAAGAGGATGGTTTATATGCATAATTAGCGGATACCGCAGCTTTGCCTGTGCTAAATCTAGGGAAGAGCCCGAGCGAAGCGATGGCGAGTTGCTAGTCTATAATAATATCCTTTCGGCGCATGAAACATAGACTGCTTTATGTGATTTTCGAGCTATAGGGGTGAAACACCGCCAGCTTCCCAACTCCGGGCTGTTGCTGAGGCTTACTAAACAGAAAGACTCAACAACTAAATTTGCCCGCCCCGGGACTCGAACCCAGAACCTTAAGATGTGTGGTCTTACATGCTACATTACTAAGATAAACGGTAAGCAAAGCTCGTTTTATCGCGTTTTTCTTAAACGGATGTGTTTCCCAAGTGGATGTGCTACCATTGGACTAATTGCATTGCGGATTGGATATTCATAATATAATACGGTCAAGGCTAAGTTTCATTAAAAATATATAATTTAATTTCGTTTTATGTTTTAAGTAGGTTATAAATATATGTTTGCATAATAAATTCGGATTTAATTAAAAAATCAAAGTGTAGAAAACAGGTAGATGTTACACTACTTGCGAAAAATCGACCGTGGCTAGTTGCAAGAGTGTGAAATAAAGTAAGCATAATAATTTAATTTCAAATTAAAGGTTTCTTTACTTAATGCATATAAAAATATATAACAACTATCTGGTATCCGTAACACAAGCCTCGGCTTACCACGGAACTAAATGGTGCTGTTGTATCAATGTCCCAACATATTTATAAATTTAAATATTATTTTATTTGGAACTAAGAACAAATAACATTTAATTTAATCTATACTAATATTATAAATGCGAAAGTTTGTAAGTATGGATGTATGGATGTTTGTTACTCTTTCACGTAAAAACTACTGAATGGATTTTAATGAAACTTTACAATAATATAGCTTATACATCAGAATAACACATAGGCTACAATTTATAAAGATATTGTGTGATTTTTTAAAAAATATGACGATAGGTGTAAAGTAAGTAGTAAAAAATCTAGCATCTGCGAGCTATTCTGGCATGCGCTGCCATAACCGCTGGAGTTACACATATGTAATGTATGATGGAAATGTTTATCTTAAACAAGCGCTCACCTTTACTTCGCTCGGGTTCGTCCATAGATTCAATGCGAGCGAAGCCGCGGGTTCCACTAGTAAAGTATAATAATACAGTGTTATTAAATTATTTTCATTTTTGTATTTCGACCTTGTGAACGCTATTCTTCAAAAACTATTCGTATAAGAAGTAAGAACATAACAACATCTATACTAATATTATAAAACCGAAAATTTGTACGTATGGATGGATAGATGTTTGTTACTCTTTCACGTAAAAACTACATAATGGATTTTAATGAAACTTTACAATAATATAGCTTATACATCAGAATAAGACATAGGCTATACGATAAGTGTTAAGTAAGTAGTAAAAAATCTAACATCTGCGAGCTATCCTGGCGTGCGCTGCCAAAACCGTTAGAGTTACACATATGTAATGTATGATTGAAATATTTATCCTTAATAATCGACTCCTCACTTCGCTCGGGTTCGTCCCTAGTTTTAGCGCGAGCGAAGCCGCGGGTTCCACTAGTAGAATAATATAAAATGAAGCGCCATAGAATAATAAAGCCGCTACTGCCAGTTTAGCTTAGAGGTCACTGACCAACTAGGCGAGAAACTAATAAGATACTCATTTAGGCACAATTGATTACATATTTGTCTTTGACACGCTCATAATATTCATGTACTTTCCTGATCAATGTTTATATAATAGGACTATCAACTATGCTAGTTTTGTTACGACGTTTTTTTCTTTTTTGATTTAAATTTGAAAATCCCTTTCTCTAAGAATATTATTCCTCGGTTAACTGGTAAATTGTGATTTTTTGTATTAGTTTGCATTTTTTATAAATGCCATGCTTTAATAAAAACGTATTTTTAACTAGCAAGTCCACTTTCTGGCCGTAAGTTAAAATAAATGAAAAGATTTTTATAATTTTATAAAAAATATAAATAGCATAAGTATTAAGTAACTACTTATAACGTAAGCTATCTGCGAGTGAAAGTCCCGTCAAAATCGATCTAGCTGTTTCGAATATTAGCCGGAACAAACAGACAAACAGACAAGACAATTTTTTTGATTCATTGATTTTTTGATAGTTAAGTACCGTATATACTTTCACATGCATTTAGTGAATTTATTTAGCCCTTCTTTACCTCCCACCGATGGGCACAGCCTCCCTTCTATACAAGGGTGATAAGGTCATTAATCCACCACGCTTGCCAAGGCGAACTTCACAATTATTTTGGAAACTAGCATGGTTCTCTTCGACTTGCACATTTCATCACCATGTTTTCGTTCACCATAAGACAATTATATTGATAACTAACTCGTCCCTAGATCAAGCACGAGCGAAGCCGTGGGTTCCGCTAGTGTATTATACATATTATAAACCTTTCCGTCAATTCTGTATCAAACCTCATAAGGTTATGTTAAAAATGTCTAAAGCGCTAAGGTTAGATTTAAAATAATTATATATGGTGGTTAATTATTGTTGAATTTTATAATTCTCCCCGCAATTTTATGATTTTTTTCTTTGGTAAGAACCTTCTCCTGGCAATAACAAACACAACAAAAACAGAATTAGCGAAATCGGTCCAACCGTTCACGCGTGATGACGTGACCAAGGGAAATAGGGATTCATTTTTATATATATAGAAGACTAGCGACTCGCCCTCGCTTCGCTCGGGCTCTTCCCTAGGTTTAGCACAGGTAAAGCCGCGGGATCTGCTAGTTATGCATATAAACCTTCCTCTTGAATCACTCTATCTATTAAAAAAAACCGCATCAAAATCCGTTGCGTAGTTTTAAAGATTTAAGCGCACATAGGGATATAGGGATATAGGGACAGAAAAGGCGACTTTGTTTTATACTATGTATTATTATACTATGTAGTGATGATTGCATAATATCACAGGTTCAAGACCCTGGGTTCGAACCCACTTCACTCGAATTTCCAAGCAATTGCGTACTGATCTACCACTGCCTAAAATGTTTGTAGTAGAGTTAATATTTGCACAAAAATTTATAAGATCTTGAGTAAACACTGACGAAATCAATGAGCATCGGAACGCAAGGAATTTACGCGTATAAACTTCTAACGCAATTCATACATAATAACATGATAATAAATAATAATGATATTAATAATAATATTTAAGCAAATTGTTAAAAATATGGCATAAGGATATTTATGCATAATTAAATATTACAAATACGAAAGTTTGGATGGTTGTTTTTTACTAACTAACGGCTGAACATATCTCGATGAAATTTGGCACAGATAGATTATAGATACAGATAGATAGATAGATTATAGTCTGGAAAAGCACATAGGTAACTTTTTATCCCGAGTTAAATATACATACGACTCCCGTAGGACAGTTCAGTTTTATTTTTTACTAGCATGTCCTGCGGCTTCACACGCGTTCTAAAGATTGGAAACCAAATTCTTTCTGAGTCGCGCGGTATGGTACCTCGCAGAACTAACGTACGTCCTTCCTTTCCTCGCTCCTATTACTAATAGCGTGATGTCATATAGGCTATAGCCTTCCTCGATAAACGGACTATCCAAACCAAAAAGAATTTATCAATTCGGACCAGTAGTTTCTGAGATTAGCGCGTTCAACCAAATAAACAAACAAACAAACTCTTCAGCTTTATATTATTAGTATAGATAAAAAAAATTATAGTATATTGTATTCTGCTTGTTGAGCCCTTTCATTTGATACCCATATTGATGGGATTAATAAAACATAAATTATCCGCCATTTTGTAGCGGCGGCCATCTTGAATTTATAATGATAATGAATAAACATAATTGTATTGTCACCAAAATCCAAAGTGTATACAAAATTTCAGATTAATCGGTTGACAGGAAGAGGGTGAAATTTGAATTACTAAATTTGACCCAAGAATAAATAATAAATAAAAAATAAAAAAATAAAACAAACGGGGTGAGCTAAATAAAACCGTTTAAAAAAGTGCATGTGTACAAAGTACACATGTCAGAAGTAAAACTTGAATTTAAAATAAGGCGAACTCTTCCGCGTCTCTGAGCGCCTGGTGCTATGGACTTAATGTTTCGTTTCATCGAGTTTGAAATCACATCGATTCTAAAGAAGTTTCACTTCAAAAACCGCATGAAAAACCGTTGCGTAGTTTTAAAGATCTAAGCATACAGACAGACAGCGGGAAGCGACTTTGTTTCATCAGGAATTACACGACTTAATTCCCCCATCCCCTTTCCATCATCAGACGACACGACGAACGGCTGGTCTCCATCCTTATGTCGTGGACATTCCACCCGTCCGGACGAAGCGTTTCGCTTCGTCATTTATTATACGTGCGGCTAAGGATTGAAACAACCTGCCTTCGTCAGTGTTTCCGTCCGATTACTATATGGGTGTCTTCAAGGCAAGAGTGAATAGGTGGCTACTGAATTAGTGCGACTTACCATCTCCGACTGCGTTACCACTTACCATCAGGTGGAACGCAGTCAAGCACTAATCCAGAATAAAATAATAAATAAATAAATAAATAACAGGTTTTTACTAAATGTTTGTAACTCATCTCCTAAACGGCTTGACCGATATTAGTGGGTCTTTCACTATCAGATAGCTGATTTTATAAAGAATTTAAGCTTTACTTACCTTTATTTAAAAATACGGTTCATTTTAGACAAGTTTATTTTATTATTAATTTAGTAATCATTTAATATGGTTCCGCTCAAAATTAAAAAAAAGTATTGTGTACGAGTCGCTAGTTATATTGAAAACAAACTATAAATCATTTTTTAAATGTATTTCCGTATCTTTATTTTATTTTAATAGTCCTTCCTAATAGAAAAAAATTTATAAAGATTACTATATATGAGCTCGAGGCTGGCATTGACAATTTCAAGATAAGGACTTACCAAACGTACATAATATTCTCCATACGTGATATATTTAAATTAGTAGTTCTCATTATATTACCGACATTTGTCATTGCCTACGCTTTTATTCATTTACGTCGAAACAACCTTAAGATTTTAAATTATAATGCTAGCGGATCTGATAGACGTTGTCCTGTATACAATAGATAATTTTTATAAGCTTTTGCTCCCGGTGAATTGTTTCAGTAGGCATGCGTACAACAACGTTGCCTAGCAACGACTTATTTATAGTTGAATATGTAATTTACCGTCTAAATGTATATAAATAACTAATTAATTCAAAAAATACAGAATTATAAGTTAAACTATTCTAGACCCCACTCGAACAGACACAAAACATTTTATCAAAATCGGTCCATCCGATTAGGAGGAGTTCAATTACATACACGCGCACTGAAGTTTTTTTTATATATAAACTAGCAATACGCGCGGCTTCGCACGCGTTCATTTTTTTAATCGCTACTAAACTTCATTCGATCACTCGCTGGGTTGAAAATTCTCCAATATTACTCCAGCTTTAAACTCCTGAGCAGCGCGGTACCTATTTCATATATTATTATGTGCGGCGTACACTCCTCCTCTCCTGTTATTGTAGTTTTAGTAGGGATCCTTCTTTTTTTGCAATTAAAATAGCCTATATTAATCAGTGATAATGTAGCATTCAAATGGTGAAAGAATTTTTAAAATCGGTCCACCATTTTTGAGCCAATTCGTTACAAACATATACAAATCTTTCCTCTTTATAATATTAGTACAGCTGATATAGATAAAAATTATAACGCCAGATAGTTTGTTTGTTTGGTAAAACGAGCTAATCTCAGTTCTTGTGTAGTGCACTTATTGATGAGGACTATAAACTATATAACATCACACTACGACCAAAAGATAAACAACGTAAGACGGCATTTAAAAGGTCTAAAAAAGACCTTTTAAAGTCCTGGACTATATTATAGATCTATATTTGAAGATTGACTTACTATAGCTGTTTATTTAAACTTGTTTTAATATAATGCGTTATTTGCGAAGATGTTCTGTAAATATGACGTTAATTCGTATGCAAATAAATATGTTATTCATCACAATAAATAATGTGAAAAATCAATTTGAGTTTTAGTCCGCTAACTCGAACTAGGCCAGCGTGATGGACTATGGCCTGATCCTCTCGTTAGGGACCGTGCAGTGGGACGTTAAGTTAGTTAAAACAGGGCCGAATACAAGAATTTGATTTCTAGTCCTTAGCCATACAAAAGCTAGTGCTTTCAATTTCAAGACTAAAATTTCGATACTAATTAAGTAATTAAATAATTATAATAATCGTGTGACCTGTGTGTCTGAAAGTCAATCTTATGGATTTTCCTCGCTTAAAAACAAAGAAAGTTGAAATGAAAGTTGAATATTCAATTTAGGGTCCAAAGAAATATTGAAATATTCATTTGGATTTTGGTTAAAGTTGCTAATGACACAGTAGGTTTACAGTCATTGGAATCTCGTCAACATTTAACTATACTACAAAATAATTTTACTTTATTATCATTTGTGGTATGAATAACTCGGTAATTGAATTTTTATAACTGTAATTAAAATTCATATATTCGCGAAAAAAATTTGTATGTAAGATTTATATTTTAAATCATAATTATCTATATAATTTGTTTGTATAAAGCGAAAGGTCGTTCACTCGAAATGCTGAAAGATGTTATTTGGCAGGGAGGTAGTTTATAGTTAGTAGACGTCCACTAAGAACGGACTCTGCGAAAGGGCCGTATTAAGGAGGTCTAAAGGCTCTCGCGAGTTTGTTTGAAAGTCCTTCATTTTTCTAAAAACTTTAAATTTGGCAGGGAGCGGGGACGAACCCGAGCAAACCGAGGGTGAACCGCTAGTAATATTAATAAAGATGGCACCTATACATAGCGCTATCTAGTTTGAAAGTACGAGTAAACTACTAGGCTTGTGTTACGGATATAAGATAGTTAATACACTACACATATAACTTTAGATACATATATTATAAATAAATACCTATCACTGTAGAACAAACATCCGTGCTCATCACACACATGCCTCCCAACGGGACTTGAACCCGCGACCACTTGACTTCCGGTACGGACACCATAAACTAAACTAAATTATGCGTGTAGGTGTTATCAAATACCGTAAACAAACCAATAAATTTTCTACACGAACAATTATACATAAATTATAAAATATTCCATAGAATTCTCACCATGCTTCATTCCATAGATGATATCCGTTATACAAATACGTCTTTGAGTCACAACAAACTCCCTTAATTTGCATTTATGAATATATTGAAAATATTATTTGTTATGTTATTTAATCGATTTAACGATTATAAAATATTTCCTTACGTTAAAAAAACAGCTAAATTCATCAGTACTAATATATTTAAGTATTAAAATTAAATAATTATTTTATTAATTTAATAGTTTATATTAAATTTGTATTTAATAATTTATTTATATTTATAAATGAAACTATCTTTTCGGATTTTGTCGCGGATTTATTATGATTTTTGGTTCCCGACGTTTCGAATGCTTTACAGCAATCATGGTCACGGGAGAGACTAAGGTATTAGACGTCTCAGGGGGTTATATAAGTACTTGTTACAGACAATGCCTACCTGTCAAAAAGTATTATTTATATTTATAAGCATTTCTTAAACTTGTATCATGTATGTTGAACGGAAATGGATTGTGACAGCATTAATGGTTACAATTAAAAGGTTTTGTACTCCAAATAACAATAGGCATTTTCATCATTGTTCCTACATTTCGCCATAAGTTCATTTAAATTTTCGCACAGCATATTCTACTTTATTTTATCTAAATAAGGTATATTTTAATACAGAACATATTTTAACATTATTACCATGTGAATTTTTATAATTTGATTTGCTTTAATTATGTTGTTACATGAAATAGTAACACGAACAAGTATAGTTTATCGAATAAAAAACATATTCAACCTTCTATAATGTCAGTCCTTAAGAAGCTTCCACTTGAAAACCAGTCATACCGAGAAGAGCCCAGTTGTTGAAAATGTCAAAAAGCTAGGCTGCATTCAAATGAATAAAACTTCTTGAACTCATCACGAAATATCGAAAATCGAAATATACACATAAAATTTAGCAGGCAGAGTTTATAGTTAGACGTCCGCTAATATAGATTTTGCGACAGGATAGGATTAAGGCGGTCTAAGAACTATCGCTAGTTTGTATGAAAGTCCTTCTTTTTTGTGCTACAAACTTAAAATTTAGCAGGGAGCACCCAGGGACTAACCCGAGCGAAGCGAGATTGGGTAGTCTATATATAAAATGCAAGTGTTATTAATTCACATCTTTCGCTTTAAAAGAACGGGTTGACTTTCATAATGTTTCATGGACGAAGACTACTCCATACTAAATAACTTTTATGGTTAATTGCTTGTGGTTATTGTGCTATTGTTGAGATGCGGAATTTGTAGATCCACGATTAATACCTTTATATCACCTAATGATATTGTATTGTTGAATTAACCATAATATTGTACGTGTTATGGTACAAAGATCTTTACTTAAACAAGATTTTTTACATTTGTATTTATACTGTTAAATGTAAATAAGCGGTCGTAAATTGGCATTTTGTGCGTATAGGCTGTTTGACTGGTTTTAAGAAAACGTCTCAAATTATAGTGGTGTTTACTAAGCCTTAAAAAGTATTTTTTTATACTTATTGGTACGTATTTAGTTCAAAAATAGCAATTAAAAAAGCACAATTTAAATAGGCCGCTGAAACTCTACATATTTTGAGAGATGGCGTCAGTGACGTCACAAGGAACTATTATAAACAAACAACCGTCGTACAGAAGTTGAGTTGTTAGCATTTATTTTTGTTATTATTATCTATTATAAAACGGTGTTAATTATATTATGGTGTAATGTACGTTTGTCAATACTCATTGACAGGCACGATTTGACTGTTTACCGCTGTGACGTTTTTGCGCATCAGCCATTCAAAATTTGTTACGTTAACACGGAAAAATAAAAAAGTTTTTAAGAGGCATTGTAATAGGGTATTTTACTCCATATGAAAACCAACCTAAAATATATTAATATAGCTTAGGCAAAAAGTATTTACAAAAAGTTTGTTTTTAGTTCAAAAGTAAAATAACAAAATAAATTTTAAAAATAAATACAAAGTTTTCAGTTTCTTTTCGGTTTTCAAACACCACGAAATAGTAGACGCTATGTTATTATTCAATACCACTGTGTAAGCAAAAATAAATCCATAATTTGTTCGGTGTTTTTACACTAGAATTCTTGCATTCAGGAACAGAACACCAACGATGAGTAGAATAACAACTCATTTTTAAATTATAAATAATATTTAATAACATACAAAATATTAGCTCATATGTTTACAAAGCAATCTGAAGTCAGACCATAGAGAAATAATGGCGTCCACTGCGTTTTCGACCAACGAGGCGCGAAATTTGCAAATATAAAAATTTAAATGCATTTTTATAACACTTATTGATTGAATAAAAATTTGATGTTTTTAGTGGTTTATTAGCACAGCAGAGTCTAATTGAGACACTTTTTAAAAATTAATAAAATACCATATTATTCTGGTTAATATTTGTCCCTTTTAAAGCCCTTATTACCTATGAGAATGTCGATAAATAATACAATATTTTACACATTTTCATTACCAAGCTTATTAATCAAGAAACAATGTTATATTATAATATATAGATTAATAAAAGAGTTTCTGTTACTACAGTATTCAATCAACTAAACAAAACGTTGATATCAGAATTTCTTATTATTTATTGAATTATAAATAATCGCGTATATTATATACGCGATTATTGTAAAGCATTCGAAACGTCTGTGATCAAAATCGAGAATAATCAGTAAAACATCCGAAGATACAATTTCATTTAAAGCAACACACATTGCAGGTACATTTTAAAGGTTAGTGTACCATCGTCCATGACATTCTTTAGCTTGCACTTCATTACTTTACTTTGCAAATGCTATATAATATTGGAGATGTATGAAAAGTATTAAAAAGACATAGTTACAATTTATAATATTATTAGGAAGGCTAAAATAATTCGGAATTTTCGTTAATAAAAAAATTTAATATTTTCACCATATTAAAATTTGAAATCCTAACTAATATTATAAATGCGAAAGTAACTCTGTCTGTCTGTCTGTTACGCTTTCACGCCTAAACCGCTGAACCGAATTCGATGAAATTTGGTACACAGATAGAGAAGACCTTCAGAAAGGACATAAGCTACTTTTTATCCCTGTAATCCCACGGGAACGGCAACTACGTGGGTGAAACCGCGGGGCGCAGCTAGTAAATAAATAAATAAATAAATAATCTTTATTCGGTATCTCAAAAATTTTACAATATCTGATTAGCTGATTGGTACCTCCTTTTAAGCGCATAAGCACTTGTGTTAGGAGAAACCGCTCTTCCATTACATAAGTGTTAACAATTTCAACAATAAGCTAAGTACTATATATTTTACAATTTACTAGCAGAATCTAAGATGAAATGTTTATTATTAAAATAAAACAAGATAATCATATTATAATTACTTCCCTAGTATAGGTACCTAATAATTACGATAAGAGGCATTAAATTGCAGAAAGGTAAATATCAACCAATTAGCGCAAATTAAGATTCCCTACTTGACGATATTCTTTCATCGTGGCGTCGCAAAATGTGTATTAGAATGGTTTATAATACATCACTACATAGTATAAAACAAAGTCTGTCTGTCCCTATGTATGCTTAGATCTTTAAAACTACGCAATGGATTTTGATGCGGTCTTTTAATAGATAGAGTGATTCAAGAGAATATCATATTAAATAATAATATAGTAGAGAAACACTGATAATTTTAGAGGTATGAATGGAGGTGACGACTAACGACTGTGTGTTTTTTCTGGGTGGTTTTGCTCGCGCTAGAGACGAGTCGGAGCGAAGCGAGGATGAGTCGCTAGTATATAATAGTTTATATATTCGTTTAATTTTTTTAAATATTTTTTCCTATTAAAAAAATTAAAAAGCCAGTAAATATGATTGAAATGCTCTAATTTAATAAATTCGTACAATAATGTATTCGTGTGTATATCTGGGTGTAAATTGCTGGACGTATCAATCTTAGGTATATGAAAATCATCCTCACTTCTTTAGGATTTGTTTGTATTTATCATTTCTTCTAAAAGATAACTAAGTATGTTTTAGAAGAAATAATAAATATTGATATCAACTCGAATAATTTGGGTATTAATTATATAATTATAATAATTATTGAACCTGTTATTATTTTCATACTAAAAGACTTCCGCTAAATAATTATTAAGATATATTAAGCCTATTTCTGGATAAATATTGCAATGACATTACAGATTCTTTTTATTTTTTAATAAATTCCATTTATAAAGGAAATATCTTTTTATTTTTTAATAAATTCCATTTATAAAGGAAATACAGAAATCTATACACAAAAATGAATGCCTGTTGCTGTTACCCTTGGTCATGTCACAACTTGAGAACGGCTTTACCGACTTTATTCATCTTTTTTTAATACTTTTACTTTTTTTATACTATGTAGAAGGATCAAAAGTAGAGGAAAATTATGAAAATTTATCAGAAAATTGGATAATAGCGGAGAACTTAAATACTATTTAACACGTTTGACAGGACAGAAACGTTTCCGGGGCGAGGTTGAGTCTCTAAGATGTTGTAAACGTAAATGGAAAATAAACAATAAATGAAACTATCTTTTCGGATTTTGTCGCGGATTTATTATGATTTTTGGTTCCCGACGTTTCGAATGCTTTACAGCAATCATGGTCACGGGAGAGACTAAGGGATTAGACATCTCATGGGGTTATACACTTGTTACAGACAGTGCCTACCCACAATTTTTTACAATTATTCAAAATGATAGACTATAAAATTATACATTTCAATTCTAAACATTTAAGATGTTAAAATTTTAAATTATATTATAAATATGGCAAAATGATTAACTTATTTTTAACTACTATTTACAAATGAATATAAAGTAATTTCTCACAAATAAAAACAACAAAGGATTTTACAATATGTAATTATGGATATACACTTGCACTTCACCATTGTGTACGGGAAATACGTACATTGTTCGATGTTTTCACTATATGTGCAGCACAAAGTAGAAATACTTGTTGAGTCATTCAGGTACTATGAAAAGACCCATGTTGATATCATCACACATAATATGAGAATTTCCCGCGGTACCACTCGCGTAATTCAGATTTCGCTATGTTTTATAGGAATATTTCATCATACTGCTGCAGATCCGAAAATCCTGGGTTCGAATTCGAGACCAATACGAAAAGCCTTACGTCCTTCGTCTGATCTCCCATTGGTCGAGTATGAGAGTGACAGGAATAGAGAATAAACATTGTGTGTTGTGCAATGTGCACCTACTGTCCATAAATATGTACATTGCACAAATATTTAGCATCTAACTATAAAAAAAGTTTTATTTTATTGTCATTCAAAATTGAAACAAACACATTTTCATATATGTATTTTCGAAATATGCCATTGGATGAAGAAATTTTAATAATTAATAATAAAAAAATTTGAAATCGTTATAAAATACGGCTTATGTTTCAAAATATTTATATTTGCTCATGATTTAAAGCTCAAAATTAATATTCTCTAACCTTTTTGTGCATATAATAAATTTTGGTCAAGTGCAAGTGAGACTTGTGCAACTAAAGTTCTTTCTATATATTTATTAATATTATATTGAGACACATATACATTTATATTCATTAATATCATGTACTGTGTGTCGAGTGTTGGACAGTGTAAACTTAGTCATAGGTTTCATTTTGTTTCCCGAAGTTTTAAGTATTTTTGTAATTTTTTGCCAAATCAACATTTATTATGTAGCTATATTTAATATCTGCATAAGTTTAACAGGGATAATCTGTAGAAGTCAAGTGAGAGTCTAATTGGGACACCAAGGGTCCCGTAGCATGTAACATTAAAATAATGATCGCAGTTTATAAATTTTTCCCTTTTCATCTGAGTCAAATATGCTATATAACCGTTTTCATCTTTTTCGATTGATCAGAATAAGGATTTCGAAGTTTAATAGACAGCAAAGTGAAGTACACTTTAATGATATAGCTCGACCCTATACAATTAAGCATGAGAAACCACCACATTAACTAGTTTTGTTTCAAGAATGTCGTTATAATGTATTTTTCTATATATTTCTGCTATATAAAATTTCGAGGAAGACGATTTACAATATAACTGTCATTAGCCAAATCACTCAACAATAATTGATTACGCAAAAGAGAAAGTTACCCATCTGAAGGATTATTACGGTTTTGCAACACTAATTTACTTAAATAATAATATGTTTTGGTTAATGTCAGTTTCCGATAGTCGGTCACAGTGGTCGTTGCTCGACCTTCTTGCCTTCAAGGCCGGTTAAAAGTTCGCCCTTGACTGTGTAACCCAGATTCCTTCGATTTTGGTAAGTATTTAAAACGTTTCTGGTTGTTAGTGAAGTTAACAGTGTGTATCATTTTTATAACTTTAATGTTAATGCTTTAACCTTTTTGATGATGTTCGATCGAATTTGCGGCTAAAATAGAGAAAGCGGCTAGAATATACGGTTAAAGATCTGAAGTGCTTGAGTTCAAGTCCCTATCGCGACATGAATAAATATTATTCTGTTGGTAACACTGTGGAGTAAAATATTATACACGAAGAGTATGTAGAGATTCCTTTGCCTGATTACTCAGCGGTCGCGCGAATTGAATTTGCATATAACCGGAACTTGAGAGTGACACTCGAGGTGTTTGAGCATACATGCACTACTCTATAATATCTCTGGCTTCGAATGGCCATAATCCTCGAAATCAGTTAGAAGAAAATTTATGTGTATTTTACAGCAAATAATTTACAATTAAGAGTAAAAACAACGTTTTTCTTTAAAAAAATCAACGGATTTGGAGTTTTAAACAATAAATAAGTGGTTGACTAATTAGATTTGGCAAGAATCGCTTATCATATTACAATTTATTATATTTAATTAATAAGTTGCCTTAAATTTTAAACCCACTATGCTTTTGGGAAATAAAGTAAATCATGATTTTCAATACAAAAAAACAACTAAAAGTATTGTTTTTACTGCAATTTAAAAGTTTTTGCGTAATAATTAGTTCCACTGAGTGCGTTCATTATGAATAAATTGTAAACCTATAAAGTTTTTGCAAATTGTAAACTGGAGCTGTTTTTATATTCTGTTATTGCTATTAAACTGGTAAATCTTTGAGGTCGAGCCTTTGCCCAAGGCTTTCCTTGTGTCCGTCTGAATATACTTTATGGATCACAGTATATCAATTTATTGTCGAATGGTACGACGGTGAGTTAGTACACGATGCACTGAATAATTTTTATGTCCAAACACTATGCCAAAATTTCATATGAAACAATCACTAAGCTTCGTTCTTCCATTAGGAGAATCTCTATAATGTATATCACTAAGCTTTGATTTAAGTAATTTATAGGCAACAGATTTCGCAAGTCAAGGGGGACACTTCGTTTTCACCGTGATATTTAGAACACTAGTACGCATTTTATTATCCACATTTTTCTCAATTTAAACACTGAGAAATTCAATGTTATTTAATTTAAATATCTCCTGCATTAATGACTAAATAATACATAGGTAACTTCTTTTTTCATAGAGTGTATAGTTTTTATATATTGTTTATTGTTTAAGGTGCCGCCACAAGCTACAACATGTCGATCGTGGATTCATATAAGCGATTCATGGAGAGGAATAGTGGTAAGTAAATAATTATTAAATTAATTACATTAAACCTGGCCGAGTGATTTTCGACCTTTTTTTGGAAAGGTTAAAAACGGTTCACACTTTTATGTAGATTAATTTATAACTTTATCTATCTTTATCTATTTATTTTTGATCTAAAACATTGGAGCCTTATTATATTAAAATTATACAAAAAGTGCGCATTTAATACGATTAAATATGGTATTTGTTTGTTGTATTAGAAAATCTCCTACAAAATATTCGTTAAGATAGAGTGCAGTCCTTTTAGTGAGTGAGGGATTTACTAAGTATAGATGTAAGTTTATATGTCACGATATATCTTACAAACAACTGTCCCTTAATATATTTGACTAAAAACTTTAAAATCATAATTTAGGTTAACCAATGAATTACTCTCTTTCAATTAGTTCCCCACAAAAGCTTGCATCATTTTAAACTTAAAAATTTCGCAACTTTACCATCGCGTTCGTGATTCATTAAACTTTTCAATTATGTTCTGTTGAGGTGCGGCTATCTGATTCACTGTAAAATCTTTAAAGAAAAGAATAAGTTAGTTTACTGAATTGTATGTTTTACCTATTTTATGAAGCTATGCATCAAATTATAATTCTTTTTAGATATTTTTTTGTATGTACGAGTAAATATCCCCTTCGTATATAAGGGAGGCCCAGCAGTGGGACGTTAAAAATGGCTGAATACATACATACGCGCGCTCGTGACTTCGCGTCCTTTAATAAGAGCACTCTCTTAGTTCGTAACAGCCTTTAACCTTTCTTAATATTAATTAACCATACACTATATATTATAAAACAAAGTCCCTTACCCATGCCTGGTCTAAGTGCGATCAATCTTACTTAACAGATTTTACCAAACGACGAAGTGATTCATGGATGTTTGATGTATAATTCATTAAAGTTTTTCGTAAATAGGCTGCAACATAGCTAAAGATGGCTAAAGATGAGTGTTGAAGATGTCGAAAAAATGACAAATGTCGTAATATGACAACGTACAGCCAACAAATACGGAAAAATCATCTTGAAATGATTTATTTTTTTGAACTAATTTATTTACTGTAACAACGCTATATGTTCGTAGGATAGACGCACCCAAGTGAAGCGATTTCTAGGTATTACTGAAACAACTAAAAAAAACTCTTTAGATTTAGATACATTTATGTTATAATAAGATATATAACATTCAAATAAAATCATAAATTTCATTGCTTTGATCCATAACATGTTAAAATATATAAAAACATTAAATACATCGCTGAAATCTTTGTCTTCATACGATTAATTATAGTTATTAAAATCTGTTGATGTTTCTATAGTAATATGTACCTACATATTAGTTATTTAATCGCATTACATAGAAGTTATCATCCGACTTTGTAGTAGTAATAAGAATATGATATAACCATACCCCATTAACGATTCTATTTGCCTATATCGAGGCAAATTATTGCGCGTCTAAGGATTAGACCTACAGCGAAGGCTGTGATGTGTTCATATAATTATCACGTTTCCAATAAATAGTATGGCATAGTGATGCATACAAACTGAATAATTACATATGAGCTATGTAACAACTTGTTGTAAAATGTTTTTGTTTTTTTTTTATCCATGGCAGGACGGTAATGCGATTGGGGTGAGAGGATGTTTGTTTTTTTTGTTTGTTTGTTTGTTTAACAAAATTTTTGTCTTGTAATTAATTTAATAAATATAATAATCATTTTACTTTTAAACTAGAAATTAAGTTCTTTTTAGAACAAAATTTGCTAAGATTTCATATTCAAATAGGAAAAGTAACATGATATTCATTAATACTTAACTGTATTAAAGATTTGATGCTGTCAAGCTAATCTGATAGAGCCAAAAGGAAAAGAAAGAGAGTAATTAATTAATAGCTAGAAAGCCTTTGAGTTTAGTTTTATTTTATTAGTTTTCACGAATGTTCTATGTTAGGGTTATCCCAATAAAAGCTTAATTGTGAAATCTTAGAATAATAACGCTTAGAACAATAGTTTCATACATCAATTCATATTATATTCAATTCCGTTCAATATTGAAGCATAATTAGAGTAAATATGAACCAAAATTGTCACATAATTACAACCGAAAACGAACTTTTCTTTCTTATTAAAGTGAAAACTTCTTTAGCATCCTTGTGATATTTTGAAAGTCGATTAAAACGAAAATGCGACAGTAAAAAGAGACAGACACATAAATTCATTAGATTTAACGTGGGAGAAAATGAGATAGGAACATTTCTACCACGTGTGAATTGTACACATTTTTTACACCGTGGTTGTTGCACCCTTTCACTATATAGCGAGTCGTTTTTTAATAAAATTACGGGAGCTAATTATAACAAGACTTTATCTAAACGGGAAACGTAAAACGTATTCGGCCTTAAAATTAATAATAATTGAAATGGCTTCAATTCGTTTGAACCTACTCACCTTCTATGCGTTATTCTTCTAAGTGTGAAATGATCTAAATGGGTACAAAGTTCTGGAGACCATCCTGAAATTTATTTATAAGAATATTATATTAGGTATATTCTTAAGTTAATTTACTGACAAAAACACAATTTTAATTCTTTTTCATCTACAACAATATTTGCTATTTAAAAATGACTTTTTTTTAGGCAAATATATATTTATTTACAATAAAGGAAATTACTTTAAATTTAAATAGTTGAAATATTTACACAAATAATAACTGATAATCTAGAAAAGTCAATTTGGTATCTTTTAAACGATTTTTAAATATGTACGAGTATACTAAAGTTTAAAGTCTTTATGTATTAAAACGATATAAACAACGTTTCATCTTGAAACTTGTTCTCCTGTGAAAAAGAAATAAGAAGTTTTTGCTCTTATCATTTTGCAAGGCGCTGAGTTTAATTGAATAGAATTAATTCCTTAAAAAAATAATCCATCCTCATAGGTCAAAATTAGGTTGAGTATAGTTTGCTCATGATAACATTAGATGTTTGACATATGGGATTTGAACTCGCTTCATTTGGTTTCCCAAGCAAGCACGTTACTACTGAGCTACTATAATGTCACTACATATCTATACTAATATTATAAAGCTGAAGAGTTTGTTTGTTTGTTTGGTTGAACGCCCTAGTCTCAGAAACTACTGGTCCGAATTGAAAATCCTTTTTGTGCTGGATAGTCCGTTTATCAAGCAAGGCTATAGGCTATATTACATTATGCTGTGACCAATAAGAGCGGAGCATCAATGAAAAATGTTACAAAATCGGGAAGGGCGGGCGTTAGTTCTGCGAGGTATCATACCGTGCGACTCAGAAAGAATTTGATTTCCGGTCATTAAAACGCGTGCGAAGGTGCGGGAAATGCTAGTTATAATATAATAAAGTCCATGCATCTGTATGTCTGTTAGTGATAAACTTAAAAATTACTGCACCGCTTTTTATACTGTTTTCACCAATAGATAGATTGGTTCTCGAGGAAGGTTTAAGTATAGTCGCTTTTATTTTATAGAAATGTAATTTTTACGTACTCTTATCTAAGGACTAGATAAATTACCGTGTAATAAAACGCAATTTACTTGACTGAATGTACAAACTTATTAAGTGGATTTTATTTAACACTTTATTTTAATTAACTTAATTATAATCAAACAAAAACTAGTTGTTAACAGACAGTTTTTTGTGAATGCTTACAAAAAACCTATCTTAATGATTGTTTATAATATGTGTATTTTTTTATATATTAATTAATTATTTAGAATTTATTGTAAACACGTTTTGCTCAATCGTGAGAAACGATAGGGTTGTGTCGTCTTGATGTGCTAGCGGTAGCGGGTTCTAATCCCGCTGGGGACATTATGTTGAGTTGAGAGTATGATGAGCATGAATGTTTTTACTTCAGTCAAAGGTGTTTAATTAAAATATTTTTGTATTTAAAATAATATATGTGTAGTGTATCAATTTTGTAGTATCCATAACACAAGCCTCGTAGATTTCTATAGAACTAGATGATGATGTTACAGTAGTATACATAGGATAAGTTGATGTTAGAACAAACAAGATACGTTTACGCAATTTTTTGTAACATTATGGAAGTTGCAAAGGAATGAATGAAGAAAGGAAGGAAATCGTAAAATTAAAATACCTTTGCGAAACTATTTGTCGTACTTTTAATATTATGTAATTTAATTTTGTTTATGGGAATGTTAATTTCTGTCAATAAATGAATTGATTTTATTAGAGCTTTTATTAATGCAATGCATAGAGGATATAGATAAAGTGAATGTGAGCTACTTTTCATTCTTAAAATAAAATGATTTTCGTGGGTTAATAGATAGAAGAAAAACAGCATCACTAGAACGTCTGACAAAAATATTTATTTAGATGATTTTTATGGAAATACCAATACGAGTAACTCTCCCTCGCATCCAGCTAGTTAAATTGTTCTTGAAAATTAAAAAAAACATTAACTTATTTTCTATTAGAATGACTGAACGGATCCGTTAATCATGAGAATGATTTATGTCATTCTAATGTGATAGAGTAGCGAATATCCATCCAACTTTTCGCAACTAAACAGATAAATAAAATTGAATTGGCTATTTGTAAAGACAAAACACCAGCTTCTTACGAAATGTATGTGGAAATATATACTAATAAGGAAACCCAATGTTTCAAATTTTTGCCTCTCTGTTTCTTATTTGGCTTCTTTCGGCTTTATTTCGGCTGGATCGATTTTGATAGGACACTAGCAAGTTAGTCTAACTTTATTTAGGCTACGTTTAATTTTTAAAAGTTATGGTTCAAATAAACGGGACGCACTCGACTGAAACGAAGGTAATTCGCTAGTTTATAATTTTATTTATTTCAATTGAATAAGTCCAAATAATAAGTAATAAGAGATTAATTATCTCACTAATTGGACTTTTTATACATTAAAAGTTTAATGTTATCACAGCGAAAACTTTCGAGAAATAGCATTAGTATCAAAATGCCTAATATAATAATTTCTGGACTGTCTTAATTACGATTTTACTCCCAAAGCGATAACCAAAAATGTCAGCTGACAATGCTTTAAGCGATAACCAAAGTTATACGTATAAGTATTTTAATAGACCGTTACGAACGTGTGTGCATTTTAATGATGTCTAATAAACGTGCCACATGCTTCTTGGTATAGAATATATTTAATATTTTTCTATTTTTTCAATCGAAAAATTAAGCTATTAATACGTATAATAAAACTTAATAAGGCTTAAGTATATTTCATAGTAAAGCTACACTATGTACGGGTACATAAGATAAACACATTTCGTAACTTTTTCTTTATTATAAGTTTGAGGTTTAACCGGCTCATTAAGACTTATACATACTTATATATATACATGTATTTTCGAAGTCAATGTCAGCTGACAATGCTTTAAGTTATAATAATGCCCTGAATTGCTTCGAGAAAAGGCTTGTACTGTCGTGTCCCTTTTTTGCTCGACTTGGCGGGGTCACTACCGTGCCCCCGTGTAAATTTAACTAATGTTTAAACTTTGATTATATACAAATCAGTGTTTAAAATAATATTATACATTAATTTCTAGGAACCGATCGCCTGCATATGTACTTAGATAGTAAATGAAAACTTTCGTGAAGTTATTTGTTCCTTTTTGGTATTTTTAAGTAGTTAGTTATTTATTTTGTCAATTTTCCTATATTTTTGTATATACAAATGAACAAAGAAGAAAGTCTTTTAAATGAACATTCGCGCTGCTTAAGTTAGTTTGATGCCAATTTATATATGAAGACTAAAAAACTAAAAATTCGAACGTATTGGGCTTGTCAAGTGATACGAAACAAGCCCAAACCTGTGCCCAAACTCTAACTCTAACTCTACTATAGCAGTTAAAAAGTTTAACTTCTAGTTTTACCATCAGAACATCTCGACGACACTGAATCACTGCAAGTAAAATACCGCCAATTTACAAATTCCAGTCTGTTATTAAGTATTTCTTGTAAACAGAATACACGGGCTTGGCCCGAGACTAGAACCAAGGACCTCTGGAGCCGCAGTTGTACAAACAAGCCATTTACTCATCTATAATTGCTTTTTGAAAATTTATAATACGAGAATGTCATAATATTTATTTATAGCGTTACGTCAAACCGTCATAATAATTTATTATAAATAATATGTCACTCCAATTAATAGTTATTTTTCTATTATATATCTATAATATAAATTCTAAAGGAATCGAATGTGTACATAAGATATTTTTTGAAAAATCTTATTAAATTCGTCATTCTTATGGATACTGAGACCGAATATCCATAGTTTTAAGAATTTGTGCCTATATATCTGTCAGTCTGTTACCGCATCACGAGAAAAACAACGGATAGATTTTGATGAAATTTGTTATGTTTATAGCTGGTTGTCTGGGGCAACTATTTTTTTACTCTTATTCTATTTAGGGACTTTTTAAGCATGCATTTATGCTAAAATGTCAGTCCCATCATTCGATAAAAATATATCCCACATCAACTTATATAACTACATTATAAATGAAACTATCTTCTTTCGTCAAGTATTCGCGTAAACCTAAGAAAGTATTATATAACTACAATTACAATACTATTTATGAAAATTGTAAATCATTTTAGCTGGCATTGAGGTAGCTCCGTCAATATTCTCTGAAAAATACCCATATTCATTAAATTTAAGTCAAATCGGGATATCAACTCACGACGTAACTATTTATTTACTTATTTAATTTTTGGGAACAAACAGTGTATAAATAATTTCAAATAACAAAAATCGCACACCGGCAAAGTTTCTGAGGAATATTTGGACAAAGGAAACACAGGTAGGTACTTCGTTGACCGTTTATTGCAGACTCATTCGACAAGATGGAATACCGCCTATATATACATATTACAGAGTGTCAATGTAGTTTCTACCCACATATATTACATATACTTATAAGAATAATTTATATAGCTAGAGTAAACAGTAATTGAGTTTAAACGAAATAACAAATACAAGTAAAGTTCATATAAAATTAACGTAAAACAAACTATACTAGAACATTAACAAAAATATAATTAGATAATAATAACATATGAATAGGCAGATGTCCATGGGCGGAGGTGATCACTTCCCATCAGGTGAGCCTCCTGCCCGTTTGCCCCATTTGTACCATAAAAAAAAGATATAAATATGACATCTATTAAATTATAGACTTTAAAACTATATTAATATAGGATACTTTTTTCTGCGGAATAATATATGATAATCGAGATAGTAACCGTTAACTGTAGTCGTAGTAGTCTTCTAAAAGTGTGAACGAATATAGAATATAACTTGTTTCTGTCCCTAGAAGTACCATTGACATTGAAATATAGTAAATTCAATTTATCAACGTTATTTATGAGTCGCTTGTGTTTGATAACTTTATGTATTGCATACTCTGAATACATTAAAGCTGTTTTATTCCTTTACACATTTATATAAATATAAATGAATATATAAAATATAAGAAGACAAGATTTATTAATAATAAAGTTACAACAGAAAATAAAATTTCGATAAGAGTTCATTCAGAATTCAAAGTGTGAAAAAGTGATAAATTTTCAAACCAGGTCCAACCAACTAAGTCCAAACTTTACACACATTATTTTCTAGTTTGTGAGGATAAATGTATGGATCGAAGGATATTTCTTAGACTTTTCACACAAACTACAGAACGGATTTTGATAAAATTTTACAGTAACATAAGCTTATTGAGTAACATAAAGGCTATATTATTTCAGATGAGATACTGGCGTAAAGCCGTGGGGAAAAGCTATCTTGTGTGTTAAAACGAACACAAAAACACTCCTTATTGTAAAAATGTGGAAAAACCTGAACACAATTATTTCCGCACCTTTTTGTTTAAAAATTGTTTTATGATATTTAATTTTTGTACTTTAATATACGTTATAATAATAAGATATGCTTACTATAAAAAATTAATTATCAGCGTTAATACCCGTACATCGCGTAATTTAATGTAAGTCGTTATAATATTCAAACAAAAAATTAAAACAAAAGTTAGCAACAGAATATAAGTATATCACTACATAGTATAAAACAAAGTCGCTTTCTCTGTCCCTATATCCCTTTGTACGCTTAAATCTTTAAAACTACGCAACGGATTTTGATGCGGTTTTTTTTAATAGATAGAGTAATTCAAGAGGAAGGTTTATATGCATAACTAGCGGAACCTGCGGCTTTGCCTGTGCTAAATCTAGGAAAAAGCACAAGCGAAGCGAGGGCGAGTCGCTAGTTAATAATATAGATAATATAATTTTATAAGGATAAAGCACAAAAATATGCATGTAGCTACTTAGCTAAACGTAAATTTACACGTACTTACATATTATCTATATCATGTGATTCTAAAATAAAAAATAAATAAAGTGTCTTAAAAAATCTATTTTGTCTCTGTCACAACACATAATATTAAGGTTCTAAGGAAGAAAAAAACAATTACTTTTTTACAAGAAAGGTCATAAATCCGATTTCAATACTAGGTAGGTAGGCAATAAACTAGTAACAGAGTTACGTTTTTTAGAAATTTATGGTTAATCCACTCATATTACAAAAATATTATTACTACAATTATTATAGTATAAAACAAAGATAAACATAGAGACAGACAGACAGCGGGAAGCGACTTTGTTTTATACTATTTAGTGATTATGACGAATAGCTTTAAAGTTAAAAGTTTGGGCGAATAATTATTTTAAATAAATATTTTCCTTTTCCAGACCCTCGGACGGAGAACTGGTGGCTTATGTCGGGACCAGGTCCGCTCATCACGCTTTTAGCCACCTACCTTTACTTCTGCACATCCGTAGGACCTCGATACATGAGAGATAGGAAGCCCTATTCATTGAAAAATACCATCATTCTATACAATATATCACAAATTCTAATGAGTGTCTACTTGGTTTATGAGGTAAGTTTAACAATTTTAACCTTAGAATATGAAAACTAACTAAGTTCTCTCAGGTATTAATGGCGACACGCTTAGCAGTGACTTACTTTCTACGCCAGCGGTCGCGGGTTCGAGTCCCGCTGGGGGCATTCATTTGTTGAGCACGAATGTTTGTACTTCAGTCATGGGTGTTTATATTTATAATTATTATAGTATATCAACTATCTGGTATCCATAATTCAAGCCTTGTAGCAAGCTACAGCCACGGAATTAGATGTCGCTAAGTGTAATAATGTCGCAACATATTTATTAAAGCTTCTTGAATGTTGGCAATATTTTTTTACACATGTCTAAGTAATGCAAGACCCAGAATTGTATAACTAGATTCGAACTTCCATTCATTCCGCACTTACCCACTCTGTTTGAATAACATTATAATTTTTATAATATTGTATTTTTATGTCAGAATTTTTATGCGTTATTTTATATGCACGTCAATTGCAATAACTCTTGTGTGAACTTTAAAATTGCATAAAGTGTGCGTCACGTTTGCATTATCTATTAGCATATAAGTAAGAGGTTCTTTTTCCATATTATAGAAGGATCGCGGGTTCGACTCCCGTTGGTGGCATTCACTTGTTAAACTCGGATGTTTGTGCTCCAGTCATTGGTGTTTATTAACCCAGTCTATTTACACACATACATACATACACACATACATACATACATACATGCATACATACATACATACATACATATAAAAATCCGAGTCGAACACATTGTATTGCAAAACAATATGTTTATATCTTTGAGAAATTTATATTAGCCGTTTAATGCTTGACGACTAGTGTTTAATAATTAGATAAAACCGCCTTTTGTGCCCTCTTGATATTTCGGGCCACTATTTTGTTTATATTTTTGATGTACAGTAAGGATGTTCATTTCTTGTAAAAACGCGTTTGCAAAAACATTTTGCTCCCATGATTGCTAATTTATCATGACAATAATTTTGTGATAAATATATATTTCGTTTACATAATAAAACGCATTTAAAAAAATCGAA
Organism: Boloria selene; assembly: GCA_905231865.2. Classification (NCBI taxonomy): domain Eukaryota; kingdom Metazoa; phylum Arthropoda; class Insecta; order Lepidoptera; family Nymphalidae; genus Boloria; species Boloria selene. The sequence continues at coordinate 1,570,618 of HG993138.1, read as the reverse complement.
CGTTATATTAATTACCATTTTAATTTTTCAGGGTTTAGCTTCCGGGTGGTGGAATGACTATAACTTTTCATGCCAACCAGTAGACTATTCAGACAATCCAAAAGCACACCGGGTAAGTATTCACTTTCCATTTGGAAGAGATCTGATCTGATAAAGTCACATCTGATCTGTCACGTCAAGTGATCTCTTATATTGGTAGAAAACAAATCCATAAATTTGGAATTTTGGTTCTTTTTCGTAGATGGCCGCAGTTGTTTGGTGGTACTTCTTCGCGAAAATAGTGGAGTTGCTCGACACGATTTTCTTCGTCCTTCGAAAGAAGAACAGGCAGATAACGTTCTTGCACATCTACCATCACACTATGATGCCAATTTGTGCCTGGATTGGTACAAAATTTTTACCAGGTGAGTTTATTTTCTTGATTAGTTACTCGAATTCATTTAATTCAAGATTTACAGTGTTCATTATACAAAAACAATTTTTACATCTTTATTTCATTTTATATAGTAACTAGCAAGACCGGAAAACAAATCCTTTCTGAATCGCGCGTACTTCGCAGATCTAACGCCCACCCTTCCCGTTTTTGCAACATTTTTCATTGCTGATCCGCTCGTATTAGTCGTAGCGTGATGTACTTAATATAGCTATCGATAAACGGACTATCCAACACAAAAAGAATTTTTCAATTTTGAGATGATTAAGACGTTCATTATATTAATATGATGATTGAATGAGAACTACATAATTTTTATTTTACTTTTTTCTTACTTTGCTACTACTTGCTAGCACTGACTTACAAAATATCTTATTAAGTATCTATAGTGAATGAAAATTAGCAATCACTTATTTCACTATTTTTAAGAGTTTTTTAAGGCGTTTATTATTTTTATTAATTTTTACCCTTTGTTACATACTATTTATCAACTTTTTTATATTTTCAGGTGGTCATGGAACGCTTCTCGGAGTAATTAACTCGTTCATCCACATCATTATGTATACATACTACTTAATCTCTGGTCTTGGACCAGAATACCAAAAATATGTGTGGTGGAAGAAACACTTAACTTCCCTTCAATTGGTAATTTATTTATTCATTATCTCCTTACTGTAATTCCTGATAAATATAAATATATTTTCGGCAGTTTTATTAACAAACGGCAACACATGTGTCATATTTTATAGTGACTTTTTTTGCTGTGACAGTGGTTGCGGGTTCGAGTTCCTTTGAGGGCATGATGTATACATTTCTTAATTTAAATTAAGCATACATTTAAATAGTAAAATTAGTTAACTACAGCGCTACTTAAGTGTATAAAAACGTTGAACTTTTTTTTACGGAAACTATAATTCAACAGAATTAAAATAATATTGTGATCTTGAAGATAGTGATTTGTTATCAGTAGTTATAATAAAGATAAATATTTCCTTTACAGATACAATTCTGCATCATCTTCTACCATAATTTCACAGTAATGTTTACCGACTGCAACTACCCTAAGTTTATCAACTTCCTTCTGTCTCTTAATGCTGCCGCTTTCCTGTACATGTTCGGGAACTTTTACTTCAGAAATTACGTTAAAACGAATAAATGTGAAATAGACAATAATACCAAAAATGTAGAAAAAGAAACTACAGCAATAACGAACAGCAAACAGAAAGAATGCTAGCGAATCTTGCTAATTTGTTATTTATTTAAATATGTATATAAAATATTGAAAATAAATATGGTATTATTTAAGATGTATCGCATATTGTAGATTTAGCAGTACGGTTCAAATATTTTTTTTTAATTAAAAAGTTTTATTTAACTTATATAAAAGTATCTACGCCATTTTCTTATTTTTTTATTTTTAAAACAGTTTTTTTAACTTTCACGCACAATGTCAAACTTCACCATAAAATAAAACTGCAATATGCGTAATTAAGTAAATGATGTGATTTTAATAGTAAGTTAAGTACTTAATTAGTGGGAACTATATTGGTAGGTAAAGGTGACAAATTATTTTTAAATGTTTGTACAAAGTTGTAAGATTTGTTTACGTTTTAAGATTTAGATAAATATTATTTTACACTCGAAGCACTCTGTGAAAGCTCTAATAGAACTTTAATGTATTTTTTCTCAATTTATGTATATAAAAGAGTATATTTAAAAAGAATTATATCCAATGCCTTAAGTGAAGGCTTATATTGTACCACAGTTGAATATTATAAACTATACTATAGGTGATACAAGCCTCTTCATCTGACTTTGCTGGGGTTCGTACCAAATGAAGAAAAATATACCTATATCTCACGGGCATCGTACATACATAAATGATGTCTGTTTTTAATTTCCATTTAACGTTTATTCGGTAAATGCATATTTTATTTATTTATTTATTTATTTATTTATTTATTTATTTATTTATTTATTTAGGAAACAAACGGTGTTACAATAAAATTTATAAATAACAAACAATTAATAGAAACATAACCAATAAAAGTTTCCATTGTTAACATAACACTTATTACAAAGAAATAGATATAGATGCAAAATATTACAAATGACAATTAAAAAAATATACTAACAAATTCAAGAGAGAGAGAGAGAAATGCAATAATAATCAATAATTTCAAATAAAACCATTAAAATGTAATTTTTTTTTAAATATATACGGTACTTACATCAATAGTTTAATTTTTAATAGTTTTATCTGTCTATTTGATTTTTCCGGCTAATATCTGAAACGGCTGGACCGATTTCGACGGAACTTTCACTCGCAGATAGCTAATGTTATAAGTAACTTAAGCTACTTTTATTTTATTAGAAATTTATAAAAACCGTTTAATGTATTTCATTGCTACTTTTAAAAATAAATCACTATGCCGATTTTTATCCGGATTACAGCCATTCTGGCAAAAAAATCCATCTATCCTTCCGCCAATGTAAACTTTTACATTTATAATATTATCAGGATTCATTTAATATGTGTATATACTTAATTTTAGATTAGAAAATAAGATAGGTTTGTTAGAATACATGAAGCTTAACGTCGTTTTAAGCTTAATGTCGGTATGTAAATGAAAAAGCGTATGAGTCTTAAAACTGATTCGCAGTATTGCTTTGATTAGTTTTCTTATATATTCTTTATTTTTGCTTGGGTCCTATTAAAATATAAAAAATTTGGTCGAAAAGTCGGTCGGTTCGGTAAAAGATTTTTAACGAACAACTTTTTTAAAATAAAACAGATTAAACAAAAAGTAGATAGATGGTGTTATAATTTATAATAGTAGTAGAGAATATGATTTCATTGTTAAAACAGCCATTAGACAAACCGTTATTATCTATATATAAAATTAAATACTAACATTTTTTTTTGTTTAAATCTTATTGAAATAGTATTTTTTATCTTTTCATTGTATATATCCGAATCTTTACTTTTCAAAATGTTGCTTATCTGCCTGTGACGACATCACGAGATAATTATTGGACTGATTTTGATGAAATTTGGTATAATAGTGAGTAATCTGGGTGAACATATTATGGTATACTTTTTACTTTAGAGAAATAGTTATCGACACGCTTGATGCTGTTTGTAGTGACTCGCGGGTTCGAGTCCTGCTGGGGGCATTCATTTGTTAAACTCGGATGTTTGTCCTCCAGTCGTAGGTGTTTATATTTATAATATGTATGTATTTAAACTTATATATGTAGTATATCAACTATCTGGTATCCGTAACACAAGCTTCGTAGCTTACCATGGAACTAGATAGCGCTGTGTGTAATAATGTCACAACTTCGTTAATTTCTGAAAAATGTATACTAACCGCAAAAACACATTTTGGAACGAACCCTTTTAAGTACTATAAAAAATGTTAGCGCTCCAATCTGAAATCTTTCACTGTGGTACAATTAAATACTTGGAAGAATACATACGTACATATTATAATAGTTATATAATATTATAATAATTATAATAGTTTCAACTTTATTTTGATATACCTTAGCGTTTATATTTAAACGCTGTTATATCATGAATAAAATATCGAACATCTTAACTTTTGTCTTAGGTGGTTCCTAATCATCTCAAAGGCCTCTTCTATCTGTGCTTTTATATACTTACGAATGGTCTTTTACATAATTAGTATAAAACTTATATTAATACTAATATATAAATATTTAATAATTCAAACATGTTTACTTTCTTCTGTTCCTATGCAAGCTCTGTCAGTCAGCCTGTCAGTTATAGGCCAGTAAAAATAGAATTTTAACTAAATTTCGTATTTTTTGATTCAATATATTTTATTTTTAGTTTAGGGTCACTTACTAAGTATAAAATCAGAAAAATGCTGACAGATGTAGGAGCTACAGGCGCCATCCTGAAAAAAAGTTTTTGGTCGATATCTCGGAAACTAAGCACTTAAGCACAAAAGTTATTGAAACCATTATTGTAGAATATAAAATTATATATCTTTTTCATATAAACTTTTTTGTAAAACTTACCGTTTACGATTTATTGAACATGCAATAAATAAATCGATTAATCTAATATTTTGAGATATGTCGGACGAGACAGAAATAACGGGTTCATTAAATGGATTATAAAGAGGATAGTTTAAACATAGGTTAAAAGGTCTCTGAGGATTTCAATGACATTCAACTGTAACGATTCCTGGTTTTAGCATTAAATTATTAATCTATTGATTACCAAACTGTTAATATTATAACTTTCATGTATATTAATTTATCGATAAAATGAATTATATGTGATATTTTTCTTTACAAATGTAACTTACGCAAAATATTAAGATCTAAAGTTTTGTGAGATATGTCACCGTAAAATTGTAAATACTATAGGATTATTTTCCCTCTCGCGAGATTTTAGGAGGTCGATAGATTGTGAACGTTACGGTTCACATATACCGCTTATAATTTGACGCATTAATTTTATCCGAAACGTCAAATTATGAAATAGCATGCGACGGAACGCACTTCGTGTAGGATGTTACTTCACAATCTTTCGGCAGTTTACTACCGCGTGAAATTGTAATCTGTGAAACTATAATCTAACGGTATTTACAATTATTCGGTGAACTAATATTATATTTATGTAATTCTTATTATTATCAAAATAAAGTGTTCTATGAAAATCACTACGATATATTATAAATGAATAATTTTATTAAAATTTCCCATTAGTTGATATGTTGACTATACTTGTATATACCAACAAAGATAGATTTTAAGATAAGTAAATAAAATTTTAAAATAAAAGTATTGCATTTTATTTTTAATTTATTTAATTTATTTTCACCTAACACTAAATTTGTACGAAAATGTTTGAAATCTATTTTAACCAACTTAAAATAATAATCCCCATATTTTTAAGCAATAAAACAATATGTTGGGAAATGTTGGGACATTTTTTACAACAGATAGTTTATACTACACATATACATTTTAAATACATACATAATATAAATATTAACACCCATGACTGGAGAACAAACACTCGTGCTCAACAAATGAATGTCCCCAGCGGGACTCGAACCCGCGACCGCTGGCGCAGAAAGTAGGGTCAGTGCCAACTGAGCCAAACGTCCTCACATACTTCGTATGATATCATTTTCTGGATGCATCCTATTTCTTACATTTACATAGTATTAAAAGACCCGACAGGTGTCCTGTACAGTCGATTTAGATTGAAAAATTCAAATTTCTTTAAATAATTTTTGACAATCTGCATTGTTTAGTTGAAATCTATACTAATATTATAAATCTGAAGATTTTGTTGTTTGTTTGGTTGATTGAACGCGCTAATCTCAGGAATTACTGGTCCGTTTATCGAGGAAGGCTATATTTTATCACACTGACTGACCAATAGGAGCGGAACATCAATGAAAAATGTTACAAAAACGGGAAGGGTGGGCGTTAGTTCTGCGAGGAAACATACCGTGCGACTCAGAAAGAATTTTGTTTCCGGTCCTAAGAACGCGTGCGAAGCCACGGTAAAAGCTAGTTATTTATAAAAAAAAGTATATATAGGATGTTATCACGTATACAGTTAGCATAATTATTCGACCCATTTGATTGCTTCTGAGTATGAGCTAATATAACTATATAGAAGCTATGTTAAATAGAAACTTAAACTTGTTTTGATTTAAATATTTTTATCACACCGTGAGCTAAAGCTCGTTTTACAACTTGTTGGCGCGAAAGTACAACTTTTTCTCCCGCTGAAATGTTTTAGTACGCATGCGGAAAATAGCGTCGCTTAGCAACGTTTATATTTATAGATATAAATAAACTTGAAGTGTCTGTTCTTAATTTCAAACTACCAGCTTTTCAGCTTAACAGATTTTTCATGAATTATATGCTTAGTGTGATTATGTCACAGATATTTTTATATTATCTAACTAGCGACTTAGATTTAGCATGAGCGGAGCCGCGGGTTCTGCTAGTTAAAATAAATAAAATTTCTAAAATAAAAAAAGAATAAATTACTCCTTATAACATTAGCTATCTGCTAGTGAAAGTCAAGAATCGGTCCAAAATCAGTGTAGTCGTTTCGGAACAATTAGACAGACAGACAGACAAAAGTTTTAAAAATTTATTTCTTGATGTTTGTACCTTATATATTATATACTTTCATATAAATTTAGTGAAAAACTATTAATTTGAAATTAAAAACAGACACTTCAAATTTGATTTATATGTATGTATAGATGTATAGAGGATTAAACAAACGAAGCGAGGGTCAGTCACTAGTATAAATATAATTTAATTTTATGTCAAGTATTTATTAAAATAAGTTTTGTTAATAAATTATAAAATTTAGTCAGTTATTAACAATAATGAAATTTAAATTTTGTGTATAACAATTCTGAGAGCCCTTTTTTCGTTGAATTTTAAATCGTATTTTTGCACAAATTTACATATAATAAAAAAGTGCGTGTGTACAAAGTACACATGTCAGAAGTAAAACTTGAATTTAAATTAAGGCTAACTCTTCTCCGTCTCTGAGCGCCTGGTACTATGGACTTATTTTTTCGTTTCATCGAGTTTGAAATCACAACGATTCTAAAGAAGTTTCACTTCAAAAATACTCCTGTAATAAATGGGTCCGCGAAGAAACGCTATGTATTTATTTCATTGCAATCTTAGAGTTAGCTGAGCTATGATTTTTACTACGTTTTTTACTTTTATTAGTAGTTCTTGTAATTATAGACCGATGGAACGATAAGAAGTTACAAAAAGTCCATAGCGTTCTAGACCTATGTGAAGTTAAACTGACTAAACCCAAATTAGTTTTTATCGATTCTATTCGGTTGTACTACGTTTGTACCGGATTGTACCGCTTATTAAATCGTTTGTACCTCAAAGGGGTGACAAATAAAGGGGTGCAAACATATACGAATACATATTGTTAAGTAAATTAACTTAACGTGAAAATAGACAAAACAGGTCAAAAATGACTTGTTAAATATTATTCTATTCGATTGTACTACGTTTGTACCGGATTGTACCGCTTATTAAATCTTTTGTACCTCAAAGGGGTGAGAAATATAAGGGTGCAAACATATACGAATACATATTGTTAAGTGAAATTAACTTAACATGAAAATAGACAAAACAGGTCAAAAATGAGTTGTTAAATATGATTCTATTCGATTGTACTACGTGTGTACCGGATTGTACCGCTTATTTAATCGTTTGTACCTCAAAGGGGTGAGAAATATAGGGGTGCAAACATATACGAATACATATTGTTAAGTGAAATTAACTTAAGGTGAAAATAGACAAAACAGGTCAAAAATGAGTTGTTAAATGTGTACATTAGAAGTTATAATGAAAGTAAAACCCAATTGTAAGCAGTACAGACGGGTACAAACCAGTACGAATGGGTACAACCGCGGAGAAGTCTAGTACTCTTAAATTTAATATATATTCAAATGACGCAAAAAATGGACGAACCAGGTCATTTATGAGTTATAGAATATGTGCCGTGAAGTTTATATTAATGTTAGAAACCTGAATCTCAACGGTACAAACGAGTAGAAACGGGTACAATCGCGGAGAAGTCTAGCACTAACAAATATATTCAGATGAATTCAACTGGTGCGTAAAATGGGCAAACCAGGTCAATTATGAGTTATAAAATATATGCCGTGGAGTGTGTATTAAGGTTTGATACTCGAATCTCAGCGGTACAAACGAGTACAAACGGGTACAAGCGCGGAGAAGTCTAGTACTATTAGATTTAATACATATTCAAATGACGTGAAAAATATATGAACCAGGTCAATAATTGATATAAGTCTATGTATTGGCGGTTATAAGTGCTAGTTAATTAGTCTACTTGAATAAGGTTTAATTTCATTGCGCTTCAACAATATTAAAAAAGAAATCAAACAAGGATCGTGGTTCTATTTCAAGAATGTTAACAAGTCTGAGCCAAGCTTGTATAACTATTCACTTATCTCAGTTCGCTGGATTGAAATGAATGACAAAGTTGTTCCAGGTCATCAATGTTTGAAGAGGCTGTCATGAAATTTTCTTCAAATTTCGTCCTGCTCCTTTAAAAAAATATCTATAAAAACATATTTTTTCTGTTCCTTTTAGCTTCCGGAATTAGTATACCAGCGAAATCTACGGTAAGTATTAATATGTTGGGGATTCACCGCAATCCTAAATATTGGGGAGATGATGCTGATGAGTTCGTTCCCGAAAGATTTATTTCTCAGCCACAAACCGGTGCTGGTTATATGCCATTTTCTACAGGACCGAGAAATTGCATTGGTAAGTTATATAAAGAGTAGGTGTTTTTATTTTATTTTGAACTAGCGCTTACTGCGGCTTCGCTCCCGCTAAAAGATAATTTTTGGCTTTATACTTTTACTTATAATGTAGGTACCAAAGAGTGATTCTCCACACAGATACAAAAAAAAATAGTTAAAATCGATTTAGTACTTTTTGTTTGAGCGCACATCGATTAACTAAGTCACTGTTTTTAATATGCTAGTTATTGGAAGACAAACGTACTAATATACTATTCCGAACTTTTCTGACAGCCATTTTCAGACCTTTATTTAAAATTTAAGATTGATTTTCTTAATAATTTCTTAGGTTTACGCCAATATTTGACATTATAAATGAAACTATCTTTTATTTTTTTTATCTTTACAAATTTTGTTTTTCATTCAAGATGAAACTTATACATTTTCTTACTTAATAAAATAACAATGTTTCTTGTTTGGCGATTATTTCGTGATTAGGCAAATGCAACCCTATAGAACTATTGTTTATTTTAATTTAATTTGTAAAAAATTGCATAAAACAAAAAAATAAAATAGTCCCGATGAGTAGTCTTTCGGCAGTTCTTCCCAGGTCAGAGACTTCTTCTTTCCGAACTGGTAGTAGACTAATGACGTTCAGTAAGGAATTATAATAATTTTATGCTAAATAAAATATTTTGTATTTGAATTGTACAAAATACAATGTTTTGGCCACTACACGATAAATTCGATGTATGCTGCAGTAAAAAAATACAACAATTAAACCTGACTGCGGTAAACGGTAACAAAAAATATGAAAACAAGTTGACTGAGAAACATACTAAACATAATAATATGCATGTTTTTGTTTACCTACCTACTTAACGGAAAAACATCGAAACTAACGTAAATCAGTGAACAAGTAAGTTGTTTTTCCTCTTTATTAGGTTTACCAACAACTTTACATCAAATACACAATACATTATATTATAAAAAATACAGATCCAAAAATGTAAAGCCACTTACAGGTAAACACACCATGCATAATTTGAATTTAATAATTAGACAGTAAAAGCATAACAAACAATACTACATTTTTAGTGTACCTTCCAAGACAAAGAAAACGTTTTATCTTATATACTATAATTACATTTAAAATTGTGCTTTCATTATTTAACTGATGACAAATATCCTAGCTACTAAAACTGTTATATAGACGGGAAATTCTAGGCACATATAAATTAGCATCCATAACTGTTTTACGACGAGGGCATAGGAGAATTTTTTTAACCTTTCTAGGATATCTTGCAGGTGCATATAGTTTGAAGAGCCTAAGTTCTGAAAAGTTTAGTAAAAATTCAAGTTGTTATTATTCATGTGTCAAAAAAAAAATACATTAAATAACAAGTGTAAACACACCGTGGGAATGTATGATAAAAATAAATATTATTATTATAATAATTATAATTGTTTCAGTTTTAGATTTTTTTTACACACATTAGATCATGAATTTTAATAGAATAATAATAATAATAATAATAATAATGACTGTGACATACCAAGGTATTTGTAGGTTTCAACTTCGGAGATAGACCTGAGGGATATTATGTCAGAAAGTTGTAAATTCGCGGAATTTACGACCTTCCCCCGCTGCACATGCATGATCGCGCACTTGTCTACACCAAACTCCATTTTGATGGCGCTACTGAAGGTTCCGCCATCCCGCATGACGAGAACCTCGTGAAAGCTGAGAAGGACAAACTCAGCAAGTACCTTGACTTGGCTCACGAGGTAACCGCCATGTGGGATGTTGACTCGACGATCATTGTCCCGTTGGTCGTTTCAGCGAACGGTCTTATAGCGAAGAGTCTCGACAAACATCTTAAGAGACTCTCGCTAGATGGCTGGATCAAGGGTCAGATGCAGAAGGCGGTACTTCTGGACACGGCGCGCATTGTCAGGAGGTTCCTCTCTCTACAGCCCTAACCACCGGTAGCCTGGGCCCTGCCCCGCTGCCGGCGGCAAACTAGGTTAGGTTTTTTATAATGTATTTATATTTTGTAAATTCTTTAATGTATTTTACTTTTGATATAACTTTATTGTAAAAAACCTAACTTAAGAAATAAAATTAATAAAGGAAATAATAATAATAATCATAATAATAATATTAATATGAACTAAAGAATTGCACGGCAGACATCCAAAGGAATAAGAACAGCCACATGTAAATAAAGAAGCATCTAACAAATGGCTTGATCTAGGAGGTTTATTTCCAGAAACTGAAGATTTCTTAATAGCCATCCAGGATCAAGTCATATTTACTAAAAATTACCGCATAACCAATTAGTTAACATTATACATCAAAAACTTGTTCTAAAACACGAACTAGCTAATGATCCACCCCTATAAGTACTACACCCTACTATAAGTATACACTACAACCCGTATTAGAAAATCAAGCATACAAAATATATTATGATAGAACTATTTTAACAGATCACACAATTTATAATAATAGACCTGATATAACCTTTGTAGATAAGAATAATAAACACACATATGTAATAGATATAGCAGTACCTAACACTAATAACTTACAAGTAACAATCACTGAAAAAATAAGGAAATACACAGAGCTACAAGAGGAATTAGGAGAGTCTGAAAAATGAGTAATGTTACAATAGTCCCCATAATAGTGTCAACAGCAGGCGTTGTTCCGAAACATTTATTTAACTCTCTAAACATTCTTTCTTTACCTAAATTTACATATTTAACTCTTCAGAAAGCCGCTATTTTAAACACTTGCAGAACAGTTAGAAAATTTCAGATGAAATATTTCATCAAGCCACCCAGAACTGATTCAGCACTTGGTTCACGCCCGTGCTGGATTAAATTACCAGGCACAGCCCGAGATATCAAACTTGATAATAATATTATTATTATACTTCATTGTACACCACAAACGAAACATAGAAATAAATACAAAAAGAGATGCACATCAGGCGGCCTTCTCGCTTTAAGCAATCTCTTCCAGGCAACCTTGAGGTGGAGGAGTAAGTTTGACATGATAAAGGTAGGCGGTGTACATTCTTAGACATGATGATACATATATACCTGTATAAATAAATACACACACACACACACACACATACATACAAGCATACATAAATACATACATACATACATACATACATATATACATTCATACATACATACATTCATACATACATATATAAATACATTGCTAAATAGAAAAAACAATATTTACTCGCGAATGTGTGTCCTGGTTTCCAAACTGGTTTTTCATAGTGGTAGTGCCATGCTTGTTACCTTCGGGTAGCAACCGAATGGGCCGGTACTAACTATAGTTCATTAGTACCACTCTCTCACAGAAGACCGGCGTGAAGTGGCAGCTATGCTGTCGCGTTTCGTCCGGTGAGTGAGAGTACGGGAAGCCCACTCTCTTTCCCCCTCCCTCTTCCCTTCATCCTCCGCCTTCGTTACCCCCTCCCTCTTCCCTTCATCCTCCGCCTTCGTTACCCCCTCCCTCCCACTTCCCTCCCTCCTCCATCCCTCCCTTTCCTGAAAGGCCGGCAACACATCTGCAAGCCTGGCTTGCAGATGTACATGGGCGGAGGTAATCACTTCCTATCAGGTGAGCCTCCTGCCCGTTTGCCCCCTTTTTACCATAAAAAAAAACCGAAAGACGGTCTTACTCAGTAAAAGGAGAGATTTTATGTTTGGAACTGAGATGATATTTAAATGTAAAAGCGTTGAATGCTTTTGTTGTTTTGTTGAATTAAAAAAAATAATGTACTAAATTTGACTAAGTCTGAATTTCATTACTACGACACTAACAACTTAAATAACTTAAACCTTTTGTTATTAACTCTAAATATACGAACGAAATATACTTCTTGTAACTGTGTTTAGTTTCAATTTTGAGGGACGTTCGAGCATTACATAACGGAATTTTTGAAAATTTCTGAATTCCTTCCCCCGCTCTGTAACGTTTTTCACTAACCCTAAATGTTACATAAAAATGAAATGATCATTTCTACCTAAAAGACAAAATTATGTTGCGTCTTTGTTATTGTTTTAGTCGCGTTTTTAGTCAAAACAGAAACGTATTAGTAATTCAAAATAGATATGTAAGAAAAATAATGGATGAATGGAATGTTATTACTCCTCTGTCCACGGGTTTACCAGCCACTTAAACTCACATTACTGGCATCTAAGGAGTAGAGAACACGATTCCATAATTGTTAAACTACTTGCAACAACTATGTCATCGTCAAGCCAATCGGCATTCTCTAACGATGTTTCTCAGTTGCGCACAATGCAGAAAAGATCATTAATAATAATATATAATAAATAAATTTGTTGGGACATTATCACACAATGAAATTGGAAGCCAACTTGGGAAACAATTCCTTAGTTTTTTTAAATAAAAAACAATGTTTCATAACGCATTGTTCGGAACTCCCTCCCTGTATTATTGCATCTTAACGTTTAACAAGACTTCTCTCTCCCCAAATTGCTTTACGTAATACTGGAACGCTCCCTTACTCGATTATTTATCAATTTTAATGCATGTATCATAACTATTATAATAGATTTGACCATAAAAACTTGAATAATATTTTTTTTATTCATATGTTTTTGTCAATTGAACTCGTTTTCTTACAAACTTTTTCTACATTTTATGTATAACAATTCTGAGATAATGTTGTTGTTAAATACTTTTTTTATACAAAAATGTTATATAAATTAGTTAGTCAAGAAAGACCTCAGTCAGTAGGCCGTTGCAAACTAGGATTTAGCCATGATTTTAAGTACCATTTTACTTATATTAGTAATTCTTGTAATTATAGATCGATGGAAGGATAAGAAGTTACAAAGCTTCCACAGAATACTGGGCTATGATACGTTGTATGTACCTTTCCTGGGGCAAGCATACATATTTTTTGGAAGTAATGAAGGTACGAATATTGTTAAAAATTTTTTACATCAATACTCCTTAATAAACTAAGGAATAGTTCCTTTAACTCGCAAATTATAACATTCGGGACATTCTGATGAGAGTTAAGGACCGACAGATTTATGTACAAGTCCAAGAATCTAGGATCGCCAGACCTTACTTATTTTCTCAGTTAGGTACCAAATGTATGGGATCAAGTCGTTTAAGTATGTACTTTGAGTGCACGCTACGCACACCCTAGCTTGGGCCGATGCCCAATTAAGAAGTACCCGGTGCTAAAGGTAAGAAAAATAAGATTTACTTTTCTTAAGGCTGCAGTACTGATTTTTAAATATGTTTTAGATAATAAAGTTAAAAATTAAGAATTAATAATGTATGACACTCCGTCTGCGGTAACTTTTACCAGACGCTTTAAAGCTGTTATATAAAATTATGTAACTATACTTAAAATCTCAGCCTTCATTTTTATACATGATATTCAGGGAACTATTCAATATTTTTGCAAGCAGCCAGACCAAAGGGGCCAAACATTCCCACCAGATTAAGTTGTGCTATGAGTTAGTTATTAGGATACTAAAAATAGAATTTAAATTCGCACTAAATTCCCGATCCATTTTTAAAAAAATCAAATCGACTAAATCAAAATATACTTAATTCAAATAGAAGCAAGATATACTTTATTCAAATACAAGCACTTTTGAATCGTCACATTCATTATAATATAGAATTTAAATGACTTGAGAGTCTGCAAAGACTTGGTTACTAAGAAAATACATGTAATATAAATAAATATCTAATACAAATAAATACTAATCCCATACATTTGGTTACTGAGAAAATAAGTATGGCATGGCGGCTTTCGGATCTTGGTCTACACTCTGTCCGGCACGGAAGTGAAAACGTCAACTTTCCAACTCCAACTTTCCAACTAAGAGAAAAGTTCAAGCTTTATAGTTATCATGTTTGCTTTTAGAATTATGTATAGGTAATATTATTTTTTATACTACGTTGTTTTTATATTTGTGGATTGTTAATCCTAAGTAAAAATAGTAAATAAAAAGTTTGTTAAATGTTTTTCTTGTATTTCAGCCCGATTGAACACTCTCAGGAAAATAGCAAAATGTAGCTATACTAGAAAACATGGCGCAGCAAGTTTGTGGCTCTTGAATAATCTACTTATAGGTACATATATCACAGTTATAAGTGCATATACAGTTTATTATATATAATGTATATGGAATCGAAACATCTATCCATGATTTCAAAATACTATATATATATATATTCATTACTACTTACCCTCACTTCACTCTGGTTCATCCCTAGTTACGTTTTAACGTTTAGTATAATTTTTTCAGTACTGAGATATTTTCTGGGAGTAAAAATTGTCCTGTATATAAACCTAGACAAACAGCTTATTTATTTATGATAGCAAATTTCATCAATGTTCTGTAGTTTTCTCAAGATGTATTCAGAGATAGATCAAAATTTTGTAAACTTTAGATTATGTGAGGATTCTAGGATCGATTCTATTATTACGTTTATTCAGCTATACTTTTAACGTTGCAAACACCCGTCTCACGTCCCATTGGGTATAGGCCTCTCTTCAATTTCAGTAATTACATGTAAATGGCCCTTAGCTACCACATCCTCGTGTATACAATATTAATTTTTAAACTATAATAAACACACGTATCATTTCACAGTTATATCTGATCCCGAACAAGCAAACGCAGTGCTGAAATCTACAAACAGTAAGGGTCATGTAGGTAAATTAGCCCAGGAATTAATTGGGAATGGTACCATTTTTGCGCCAGGTGAATATAAGTTTTTATGTATTAGGTACTTGAGAAAAATGTTCAATTATAATACTAAATTTTATAAACTTGTTTTATTACAATATTGTTCAACTTTATGATTTTAATTTATTTGTTTAATAATTTATTATATTGCAGTGCGAATATGGTATTCTCGACGTAAAATTTTGCTACCGTGCTTCACAACAAAATATCTGACCAAGTTTGTTAATGTTTTTGAGGAGCAGAGCAAAATAATTGTTGAAAATCTAAAACCTCACGTTGGAAAGGGAAACGTGCCAATGTTTGAATATCTTAGTCCGTATGCACTGGATTCTATATGTGGTAAATATTTTTTTATTACCCGATACGCCATATAGTACATCATACAACTTGTAGGTGACGTGTACAATATACATTCATTATATTTAATTTATCATATTTATATATTAAACTACGAGTATCTATTTCATAATATAAATAGTTAATTTTATATACTACACATGTATTATATGTATAATATTAAATATTTTTTGTAAGAGGTTGCTCAAAATTTTGTTATTTCATTATTTATATATAAATAATTAGGATCCGGATTTTTTAAAAGTAAAATTAGATATTTTAAAGCGACTCTTGAACTGGAGAATATTAATTAAATAGATTATTTTTTTATACAAATATATTATAAATTACTAGCTATCACCGCAACTGCGCAGCATTCTAATCACTTTAAAAACAAAGGATTGTGGTAGAAGGATGAAAATTTATGGATATTTTAATGTATTATTGATGCCAAATCATAAAAAATATAAATATGGTCTAAAAATAAAAAATAAAAAAATCTGAAGAGGGTCACCCTCATCACATAGGGGAATAAAAAGTAGCCTACGACCTATTCTCAAATATACCAAATATACACAAAAATCATTAAAATAGGTCAAGCCATTTCGCAAAAGTTCAATAACAAACACTGCACTGTGACACGAGAATTTCACACATTATAATTATAATGTTACACTTTTACAGAAACAGCCCTCGGTATAAACCTAAATGTACAAAAACAAAAGGAATTTCCATTTTTCCATGCATTTGAAGAATATTTCAAGAATGTCGCAATTCGAACATTCCAGCCATGGCTACTGCGGGACTTTTTATACCGATTCCTCCCAATTCATAAAATACAGATGAAACACAAGAAAGTTATCTACGAGTTCATAGACGATGTAAGATATTTCTTGGTTTCTTTCATTGCATATAGTATGTACAAAATGATATAGATATTTTGGTGATCTTGAATGTAAGCTTTCAGGTCCAAAAGTCCTGGATTCAAGTCCTGATTCCCGTAACTCTCACCGGTCGTTTCAAAGTATCGTCGTATCGAAATTTGAGAGTACCCATAAAAAGATAGAAATAACAATAATAATAATTAATAATTAAGCCATTTATTATACATCTTTACAAAGTTATGCTTCAAATAGAATTGTTAGTAATTTTTAGTATATTTGCTTAATCTAGGGTGCTAGTATCATTGTTATTTTTTGCTTTGTTCCGAGATGTGGATTTATGCTTCTGCTATCGAGAGGAATATTAAGATCGCCTTTTCTTTTTTCCTTTAAAGTCTCCACAATCTCGAATGAAGATTTCTCGTTTTCTTTTAATCCATATATAATTAAGTTGTTCATTCTGCTGTTTTTTTCTAATGAATAATTTTTTTCTTTTAAGTATTGATTTTCAGATTTCAATTGTTCGATTTCTCATGTAAAGGGTAATAGTTTTTCTTCAATCTGTGATATGATTTCTTTAGTTTGATTTGCCATTTCAATTTTTATCTAATCGAAAAATAATTGCATATACATACATAACATCCGTCGTGTGTTGTTAACCAACAATCTTAGCGTGTATCGGAACGTTAAAATGAACGTATCGTAATTTATGATCGTTATGGTGGTACACTATTCCTTGTGTCAAATGCTAGGAACAATAACAAAGCATGGAGGCCGGGCTAAAATAAGAAATGAAATGCATATGTTTATCTCTTTTTTACTTACAATGTTAATAGTGTGTAGGAAAAAGGCATATGATGCCGTTCTGTTCCGTTATTATGCAGATTGTCACAAGTTAATTTTTTGATAGTGATGAGTTTATTATCGACATTGTCGTGTCCATGTCGATGAAAAACATGCATTTAATTTTATATAAAATTAAAATACCTGGCTGTTCATCATATGAGTTCATCATATGTATTATGTCGTAGAAAGATTGACAAACCATTTTTTCGCAAAAACAAACGAAAGATTTCTGAAAGACACGGAAAGTTAGGTAACGGCTATGATATTATTTAATTAATTATATTGAAAAAAAGCAAACTTTTTTAGATTTTTGATTAGGTATTTTAATCATAAATTATTTTTTAAAAGTATTTTTTGCGAAATATTTGTTTGTGAAATCTTCCTATCTATATGTAACAGTTAAGTCCTGTTTTAGTTTTAACTAGTTTTTACTAGGTAGTAGACTTAAGTAGGTTTTTTCGTTCGTAGGTTTACATCAGGCTCGAAGAGCAAAACTAATTATATTAATTACTATTTTACTAATTATTATCGACAATCATTTTTACATCACTAGACATGTATCAACAATACTGAAAAATTAAGTTGATAGCCGAATTAAAGTTTTTAACGTCTTAGATAGAACTTATGTATTTGTTAGCATTATAAGATGACCAAAGGTGACCATTTGACATTTCTCATGTTTTGCCTTGTGACACGTTCCAAAATAATAAAAACAAACGGCCATGTTATGTTTCACTCGCACCTTATGACATGCTAACTGAACTAAATTAGTAAACTATAGATAACTCGGTTTTTATTTTAGTCTGGCTTCCATTTTATTTTATTAATTAGAAGAATAAGTCTTCTGAGGTCAAATTTTACTTGACACTTGATAGTTAATCTGTCTTTGCTAGTATCAATTTATTATCGTTGTACCGTATACGTTGATATGAAATGACCGATAGCCTTTGGTTTTTAAATACAATTTCACTAATATTGGTATTGTTACAATGTTATTTCACTCGATTTTTTAAGTTAATTATGCACTTTGACACACAGCGTATGATATTTGTAAGTCTACTTTGTGTATACGTATTGACAGCTGGTACCGGATTCAAAAAAAAATAGAAAATACAACCATAATTATTTAAGCTCAAACGACTGCAGTGAGGAATGAATTTGGTTCAAATTTTAAATACTGATACAATAATTGTTTTTATTAGTTACTCAACAACGTATTAATATATTATAATTGTAATTAGACCATGCTGATAGTTAACATTTCTTTTTCAGTTAATTTATAAGAAGAAAACATTGATGTCCGGAGATACACAGAACTTTCAGGATAAAGGTAAAATAATCGAGTCAACTTTTTATTGTCTTCAAACTTTTGGATTAAAATCAGTGAAATTTTTGAATCTATGCATAACGTATTTAGAAAAATAACATTTTTGAAAATTTCTCTGTAGCTAAATCGGTACGCTATAACTCGGTTTATGAAATTTTAGTTCAGGCTTCAAGAACAAAACTTAAAAATTTCGTCGATGCAATGATTGAAAGTTCAACAGAAAATGGTAAAGAGTACACCAATAAAGATCTACGAGATGAGGTCCTTATGCTGGCACTAGCCGGTACTGACACTTCTGCCGCTGGAACAAGCTATGTCTTATTAATGTTATCGCAATATCCTGACATACAAGAAAAAGTATATCAAGAGTAAGTACCTTATAATACTATAATGTACACCTCCTCCTCCTCCTTCTGTTTATTGTAGCCACAGCGGCCAACCACACTGAAACTGACTAAGATTTTGAGAGGAGTTCTCTGTGAGATTCAGTGAACTATAGAAAGAGTACGCACAGGACCAATGCCTTTTCGAAATTACCATCAACTTCTAACTTCAGGCTGTTATGGACAATTTCTTGACAGGAAAAGTCAAACACTAAACTGGACGAGACTCCCACCGTGTTACGCCAATTCTTGTGTTCTTAATGGAAATTGCAGCCCTATTAGAAATTGGTTAATATAATAAAAATGGCAATGGTAGCGGCTAGGTAACGCAGTCGCATGAGACATTAAGAAAAGCAAGTTCAAGTCCAGGGTTTCGTAGATTTGATATTTTCATGTGCGAATCATTTCCTTACATTGTCTTGCAGTGAAGAAATATAATGTGAGGAAAACTTGTAAATTTTTGAAAGGTTTGTGCAGCATGTCAAGTCGTAACTGGCGAGCGTGTTGGACTACTATGATCTGATCCACTTATGTCGAAAGAAGTAATATTATACTCGTAATAACGCTAGCAGCATCGTTTCATAGAGATTTAGGCTGTCACATACTTTATATTTTTCCCATAATGAAAATTGAGCAATTTCATTTATTTTTAAATGAAGCTATCTTCTCGGATTTTTTCGCATTGTTCACGAATTAAAATTAAGTTAGTATATTGCCATATTTGCAATATATTTTTAGGTATAAATTAAAATAATTAGAATTAAAATAAATAACTTTATAAGGTACTTTGGTGTCATTTTTGTAACTTCTATATGGATTTTGGATAGGTCAAAATTTTCTCTCCCGTGGGGCCGTGACCATGATTGCTGTAAAGCATTTGAAATGTCGGTAATCATAAATCAAAATCTGCGAGAAAATCGAAATAGATAGTTTCATTTATAACGTTAAACGTTCGCGTAAACCTAAGAAAGTTTTATATTTTTTTATTCGGCCAATGCTTTTACATATAAATAAGTGTAGAGTCATTAACTACAGGTGTAAAAATATTTCGCTATTTTAGGATTTTAGAAGTCATTGGAGATGCAAATAGGCCAATAGAAATGGAAAATTTACAAAAACTAGTTTATATGGATGCGGTTATAAAAGAAACGTTACGTCTATACCCACCGATACCTGCTGTTGCAAGATATTGTCCATACGATGTTCAATTACGTAAGGCATAAAGTTTTTTATCTTATCTTATATTTCAATATTTTTAAAACTGACAACATGGCACAATGAAACATTACAGAATAGTATATTGAAAAGTAAACACGTACG
This sequence comes from Boloria selene, assembly GCA_905231865.2. Taxonomy (NCBI): domain Eukaryota; kingdom Metazoa; phylum Arthropoda; class Insecta; order Lepidoptera; family Nymphalidae; genus Boloria; species Boloria selene. The sequence continues at coordinate 1,549,988 of HG993138.1, read as the reverse complement.
TCTATTAATTAGATTTAGGATACCACTTATCTTATGGGAAACTTGGTGATGCATCACCATCATGTCACATATTATATGATATCACTGTGTAATGTCTTCTGTCCGTTAAGCTTAATAAATATTTGAAATACAGTGACAGACACACAATTAACACTACGTTTATAAATTAGCTTGTTATGCGCAGATTTCGACTCTGAACGCAGCCCTACTGCAAAAGTAGGCATGAGCATGTTATTAGATTCCACAAACTGTCTCAAATTTACCTTTACTATTTGTAAAAAGTAAAATTTAAAATATTTTCATAACTAATGCATGTTAGTTCGAGGATTTCTTTATAATATTATGAAGATGTGCGAAATTGAGATAATATATGTATTTCAGATTCACAAGTGTTTCTATGTGTCTACTTGAATAAAGTTTAGTTTTAATTTCAAAAAGATAAGAAAATTTTTAGCCAAGCTTGTATGTCAAGCCAAGCCATAGTGACTTATCACACTTTGCTAGGTTACAATGAATGACTAGAAGGTATTGCAGTTCATCAATTTTTACAGGGCTTCTGTTTGTCTATGAAAAGTGAAAATTTTGTCCGAGCTGAACTTTGAGAGTGACAATAAAATCAATACATTTTTTTTATATGTTTCAGCTTCTGGAATAATAATACCAGCGAAAGCTACGGTAACTATAAATATTATGGGGATTCACCGTAATCCTAACTATTGGGGTGATGATGCTGATGAGTTCATTCCCGAAAGGTTTATTTCTCGGCCACAACCGGTTGCATGTGCATATATGCCGTTTGCTGCAGGACCGAGAAACTGCATTGGTAATTTATTATTATTTTATACATGTGTTTTGATTGTCATTTTTTTGTGGACCAAAAAACAATAAAATTAATAAAAATGGTCTATTATTGCTTTTAAGTCACATAAAAAACTTCTTTGGCGATCATTTCGTGATTTCTTTAATGATTAAAAATATTTTTCATTAAAATAACATTAATAATAAATTTCCTTACAGGTAATCAGTATGCTAACCTATCAATGAAGACAGTTCTCACAACACTGCTTCGAAAATTCTGCTTTAAGCCGGCGAGAGGTTTCAATTACGGGAAGGAAAATCCTCTGCGTCTTTCTTTTGATATTACTATGAAGCACTTGGATAACTATCCTATACAAATTGAACCTCGAAATAAATGATTAATTGATAATAAAGTTGACTAAGAAACGTAGAAACTGAGTTATGTTGTTCTCTGTTTCATATTCCTTCCTTCCTGTCTTATTAGATACTAGCGACTGGCCCTCGCTTCGCTCGGGCTCTTCCCTAGATTTAGCACAGGCAAAGCCGCAGGTTCCGCTAGTTATGCATATAAACCTTCCTCTTGAATTACTCTATCTTTTTAAAAAACGCATCAAAATCCGTTGCGTAGTTTTAAAGATTTAAGCACACATAGGGACATAGGGACAGAGAAAGCGACTTTGCTTTATACTATGTAGTGATATATGTTTAATTGTTCTCCGACCGATTCCGGCCATGGCGGTCAATCTCATTGAGACTGGCCAACTGCGCAGGAGATATTATAGTGCACAAGTGTACGCGCAGACACAAGTGCACTCTCTATTCCTATCACTCTCATACTCCGGTGGGACGACTACTCGACACGACCAGTGAGAGCTAAGGCGCAGGACCGACGGCTTTACGTGCTCTCCGAGGCACGGGGGTGACTCACCGCCAACTTCCCAACTCGAGGCGGTTACTGAGGCTTACTAAACAGAAACTTAAATATAAAACATTGGAACTAACAAAAATCAATTCCAGTATGAAGTGAATTTTGTAAATATTTGTCGCGAATACCGGTAGCCGCGAAATAAGTGTTTAAATATTATTTCTTATGATAGTGAGGGTAGAATGATGAATGTTATATAAAATTGTTTGAGATTTGAAACAGACGTGTTCGGAACGCGACCGTGGCAGGTCAGGTTCAAGCTACTGAGAAAAAGTGTTCTGTGGGTGCTAGGCAGATCAGGCGCAACACCATGTTTGCCAAGTAAGTGAATTCATTTTACCAATGTGTGAATATTCAAAGATTCGGTATAATTCAGTGGTATTGCGCGGGAGCCGTTCGTTGCTCATAAATCAGATTCAGAGATTCAGCATAGACTTGTTGCAACATGCATGAGATGTTCAGAGATTCGGTATAATACAGAGTTCTAGATTCAGTATTCAGAAGTGTGAGTTCATTCACTCGTAAATCAGTTAAACCAGACCAGTTGCAAGTTTAGCGAGGTTCAGGGTGGCTATAGGGGAGGTTGGAGGCCATTTGCGAGGTATCAGACCCTCGTATGATAAAACAAATTTTATTCATTACATCATATGACGTGTGTCTATCAGTTTCATTATAATTGCGATACGTCGTTATATTCGACAAATACCAACGAACTGGGTACCCGTCCAAGGTATTTGGCGACAATATTCTCAAAGTGTTATAAATAGTTATATAGTAAATACATGAACGAATTAGCCACTGGACCTGACATAAAATACAAATGCATGAAAAATCGTTCAACCAATTGGAGCATAACACACACAAAGATTTTAATTAATTATTGTACACACAGATACAAAATACATAAAAATTCATTCTACTTCTAGTGCTTAAACTATTAAATATTAATTATGTGGGATCGTTAAATTGATTCAAGCGGGATTATAATTGTAAATCTTTATTAATCTTTTACAAATACGTCTTTATGTTTTCCTCATCGGTCACAATCTTCTACATGACATCTAACTCCATTCTTTTATAATTCAAAAGTAAAAGGAGGTTTACTGTGCCTAAAATAAAAATAAACTAAATAATTATTAATAATCTTCCCACATTTATTTATAAAATATTTTATGTTATTGTACTGTACAAATAACATCATCATTCTTTCAGTTATTTCGTCAAATATCGATATATTTTTCGACATTGTCAAGCACTAGTCGACGCCAAATGGGCTCACTCGACAGTTTTGTCATTCGTTCTGAATTTTACGATTGTTGTCAGATGTCAACAATACATAAAAATATCGACTATATTTAACATAGTTGGATAATACGAAATGTTATTCTAAATTTGATTAAATTTTGTGATAAATAACAATAAATGTAATGAAATAATTTTATATGTCTAGTATATCAACCATCTAGTATCCATTACACAAGGCTCGTACCTTACCGTGGAACTAGATACTGCTGTGTGTAAATGTCCCAACATATTTTATATTTATTTAATAATATATTTACTAGTGAAAAGAAATAGTGCTTCATCCGCCGCTTTAGTTTTTACACCATTTAACGGAACTTTTATTCATATTTGGGAGATGTTTTGTTGACAAGTAAGTGTTTGAGACTGACACAGAAACAAACGATCAACGCTAGAATTTCCCAGTTACTGACAAGACCGGCAAAGGTACGTCCGCTTATATGTCGGGTCCAGTGGCTAATTCGTTCATGAGTAAATAGTTCTAACAAGAGAATAAATATACATTAAGTAGCCAAAGCAAACACACCGTGGGAATCTAAGTTATCAAGTTTGTATGTTACTGCAGTTTGCTAAATTAATCCTTTTTTATCCTTCCGAAATCCATTTACACATACCACATACGTCTTAATGGAGCGTCGCAGGATCGCTTGCACATTAAACCACTACGTCTGCTAACGGACCGATGCCACAGAAAGACCCACCGACACACACGTAAACCTTTGCCACCCCTCTTTTTTCTTCGGGGTAAAAGTCAAACTGGCACTATATTTTTTAAGTATTTAAAAAAGTAAGAAAAAGATGCAATACCGTTGTAGTGGTAAAATCAAGCCTCTAAAAATTAGTGAACATTTATCATTCAAGTCGATGTGATACTTAGAAGTATCTAGTAATTAAATCAGTTAATACACTCAATATTAACTTAGGACGTATCTTTATATACATAATATTATGTTTATTGTACATACATATAATATATATAACCCCTTCTCCTAATGTTCCCTCATAAAATATTCCAACATCTTTAGTAACAAAACAACAATGAAAAATTAAATATTTGTATAACAATTCTGAGATATTCATTTTTTAATATAAAAAATATATTATTATGTATATAAATGCGGACATCAAGAAACGCTTATTCATTTATGCCTTCGTGAACTCGGAGCTAGCAGTGCGATGTTTATCATTATCATTTTACTTGTATTAGTAATTCTTGTAATTATAGACCGATGGAAAGATAAGAAGTTACAAAAAGTCCATAGTATACTGGGCCTTAATAATTTATATGTACCATTGCTAGGACAAGGGCACATTTTTTTTGGCAGTAATGAAGGTATTGTTAATGTTTTTATATATCAATATTAATATTATATGATATGAGAGTTAAGACAAGGGATGACTGACGTGCTCTCCGGCACGGTGATGAAAACCGTCAACCTCCCAATTCCGGGTGGTAACGGGCTAATAACATCATTGCTTGACCGGACTCAGAAACTGTTAATGAACCTTACATGCTAACTATAATACCGCCGACGCATTTACGAGTAAATAGGAACTTCGTTATTAGTGTAATTCTTATTTTTCCTCTAGAGATATCTTTCAAAGAACGAGAAAAACAAGCTGCCTCGCTGCTATAAAATATGTAGTAGAAAAATGTTTGTTTAATGACTTTCTGTTTCAGCCCGACTGGAGACTCTCAGGAAAATAGCAAAATGTGCCTACTCCAGAAAACATGGCGCAGCAACTGTGTGGATCTTGAATAATTTATTCTTAGGTACAAGTACATTTACAGTTACCTGTATATATACAAGCACTAGCAGTAGTAGGTATGAATTGTTCGATAGATATCGAACATAATATGAAACCGATTGGTTGGTTTTGTTAGGTACCAAACTTCACAGAATCACTTGCTGCGCTAATCTGTAGATTGCCTATAAATTTCATCAAAATTGCTTCAGCTGTTTTAGAGTCCATAGAAAATATACTCGTTCATACATACAGACATTATAGGTCCGGTCGGATAGCCAGACGCTAATGAAACCCATCACGACAAGGTGAATGCACGTTGAGGGGGAATATTATAGATTAACCTGACTTAATTATGAAATTTTAATTATGAGGTTGTACCTTTGAACATAAAAGGGAGAATTTCGGGCAAGATAAAGAATTTTTATCTATTATCTGACATACAAAAAGTTAGAAGTTATATAACCTTTACATCTATTCTTTTTTTTTAGTTATATCTGACCCGGAACAAGCGACAGCTTTGCTGAAATCTACAAACAGTAAGGGTCATGTTGGAAAATTGGCCCAAGAATTAATTGGAAATGGGACCATTTTTGCACCAGGTAAGTTTAATTAAAATCATAATTGGCTTTTTTTCTCATATTTTTACTGTATATCCATTTACCAGTTTAAGAAAATCGCTAAGTATTTAAGTAATCTCATGTTTAGTCTTCAAAAATCCCATATTATACCTATTGAAATAAAACATTATTACATTCTGCGAAGGATACAAATTTCGTTTTCTCTTTTCACTTTTTCTAATGCATTACGTAAAAAGTAGTACCTATGTAATATTATAATAGAGTAATTTTACTTATTTTGTAATTATTTCCAATGAATCTATGTAATAAGGGAATATATTAAAAGTTCATGATGAACAAAACGCATTATTCACAAGACACTCGTACTTGCCATTGAATCCATTTATTTTGCAGTGCAGATATGGCATTCTCGACGCAAAATTTTGCTACCGTGCTTTTCAACAAAATATCTGAGAAGGTTTGTTCATGTTTTTGAGGAGCAGAGCAAAGTAATTGTTAAAAATCTACAACCTCACGTTGGAAAGGGAAACGTGCCAATGTTCAAATATCTAAGTGCATATGCCCTGGATTCCATATGTGGTAAGCATTATTTTTCTTCTGGTATCTTTAACTCGCACTCTGAATTAACTAGAAACGAACGGTCTGAACACTGATAGAATGTTTATTCGGGTACGCCCATTTTGTCTCGGGTGTATATATATATATATATATATATACACCCGAGACAAAATGGACGGAAGAGGATTTAAATCTAATAAACTAGGTACTGTAAGCAAACGCGTTATAATTGGGCTACTGTCTACAGCTTCGGGTATGTTCTCTCATTAAAGTATAATCATTCACAAGAAGTAGAAATTCTTCATATTCTTTCATCCATATGATTACAATATAAATCAGAATCTTCAACGGATAGTTACCTCAATAATGTATTTGAAGCTCCTAATCATTTATTATATTATCACGCACCACCATCGACGTTTTCTTTGTTTCTTTTCGTCAAATCTGTGTGTGTCTTGTGTGTCACCAATATCCAAGTGTTGGATCGGTTCATTAATGAATTCTTTCGGCACTAATGTTTCGTTTTATGTTCAGATTGTGTTCTTTATTCACTTTGAGTGAAATATGACCCATCTGATATCACCTTAAGGCCCATAATATAAGTGACAATAAAATAATGAACAATATTAGTGAAAATAATGCAGCTTCGAAAAATATATATAATAATGCACAACAAATTATAATGTTATACCATTACAGAAACGGCCCTTGGTATAAACCTTAATGTACAAGGACAAAAAGACTTTCCATTTTTCCATGCTTTTGTGGAATATTTCAAGAATGTTGCAATCCGAACATTCCAGCCATGGCTAATATGGGACTTTTTTTATCGATTGCTACCCATTTATAAAGTACAGATGGGACACAAGAAAGTAATGTACGATTTCATTGACGATGTAAGTGATTATATTATTATTTTTTTATTGAGTTTATTGCACATAAACATAATATATAAATTTTGTAGCTGCCTCGGTAGTATTATTGCTAGCATATAGGGCTTTAGCCTGGAGGTTTAGGGTAGAAGAAGTTTATTTGCTGAGTTTTCTGTTAAGATATTTCAGTAATAGGGCGGAGTTGAAAAGATGAGAATTTTCCGGTTCCCGTTTGCCTGTCGGAGAGAATTAGACAGTGCAATTGTGTCTCAAAAAATTTATTTCTACTACTTCGCTCGTTCGCGAACTTGTTAAAATATGACTATGATCGTTATTGAAAATTTTAATTAAAAATTTGATAATATGTTAATTATGATACCATGCTACTCGTAATACTTTGTCTCTTTTTCAGTTAATATTAAAGAAAAAAGCATTAATGTCCGGAGATACAAAGATTTTGCAACTTAATAAAGGTAACATAATGAGATCAACTTTGTCTTGTAAGAAGAAAGAAAATAAAATACAACTTCTGTTGTATTTTATTTTCTATATAGAATTCGAAAGTGTTGCTTTTTTTCTTGCATTTCTTAAGTAAACAACCCGAAGAAGAAGACGAAGGTAAAAAGTTTTTACAAAAATAATTATTTTTGTAAAATTTTTAGTTCAAGCTTCAAGAACAGAACTCAACACTTTTGTGGATTCTTTGATTGAAAGTTCATCAGTAAATGGTAAAGAGTACACCAATAAAGATCTACGAGATGAGGTCCTTATGCTGGCACTAGCCGGTACTGACACTTCTGCCGCTGGAACAAGCTATGTCTTATTAATGTTGTCGCAATATCCTGACATACAAGAAAAAGTATATCAAGAGTAAGCACTTTATTATAAGCTCGTAACCAGTAGTTTTGCCACGATGTACACTCGTAGTAATATTTTTGCCACTGTGGTCAATTTCACTAACTCAAATCTCACTGAGATCTAGATAGGAAATATTAAATTGAAGTAGCATACCTACGCGCAAACTATTTTTTTATTCCTATAATTACTCCCAAGTATAACCAGAGTGTTCCGATTTAACTTACTCTAGTTTGCACGGTTTTTGCGACACTCATATTCATATTCTATTTCTTTAATTTTTTTTATTTGTTCAGCACTATATGATTTTCTCACTCTTAAGGGGAACATAGCCAAAATTTTCGGTTATTGTTGCTGATGTTTTCGTGTGTGATTTCTAACATGATAAGCACTCGTCTTACGGCAAAGGAAATATCACGAGGGAACCTGCACGACTATAAACCCTCACTTTGCAGACACACAAATATTTACAAATGTCGTATTCTTAGTATTATTTGCCTATTTAAAAATAAGGCATAGTTTATATATAATTTGAGTTTTTATGTAAAAGAAATATTTTGTTATTTAAGGATATTAGAAGTATTTGGAGAATTTGATAAACCAATAGAAATGGCAGATTTACAAAAACTAAAATATATGGACGCAGTCATTAAGGAAACGTTGCGATTATACCCACCGATACCTGCTGTTGTAAGATTTACAAAGAATGAAGTTGAATTACGTAAGCCCTGAACTTATATTACTATATTACTTTCTTAGATTTACGCGACAATTTCACATCATAAATGAGACTTTCTTTTCCGTATTTGTCTCGAATTTATTTTGATTTTTGGTTCCCGGTGTTTCAAATGCTTTACAGCCATTATGGTCATAGAAGAGACTAAGTTTATTGACGTCTCAGAGGTTTATGTATTTGTTATAGTCAGTGATTACGCACAATTTTCAAAAATGTTCAGTGTTTTATCTTACGAGCAGACATTTTTAAAATATATAAATAAATAAAATTAATAAATTTACTAATCACGCTAAGTTACATTGGAATAAAAAACTAAATAATGGTCTTTATCTAATTCTTCAAGAGTACCGATAAAATGTATTTTAGCTTTCCTTATTTTGCAGCTTCCGGATTAACTATACCAGCGAAAGTTATTGTGGGTATAAATATTATAGGGATTCACCGCAATCCTAATTATTGGGGTGAAGATGCTGATGAGTTTGTTCCCGAAAGGTTTATTTCCCGGCCACAACCGGTTGCAGGTGCTTATATGCCATTCATTACAGGACCGAGAAACTGCATTGGTAAGTTATATTTAGTATAAGGTTTTAAGCTCATCTACCGTCTCACTCTGGCTTCGCTTGAGTTCATCCCTAAGTACGATTTGAGTTTTGAAGAGGTTTGCTAAGCGCAAAACTCTAGAACGACTCAATCAGAAACTTCGAAAACTTGTTAAGTTTTCTCAAACATTCAGGTTTTCTTACGATGTTTTGCTTCACCGTAGGATAAGTGGTAATCATGTTGAAAGCGGTTCTCAGTTAAAAAAAAAACATGGACGGAAGAGGATTTAAATCTAATAAACTAGGTACTGTAAGCAAACGCGTTATAATTGGGCTACTGTCTACACTCTACCAGATCACCGCTTACTTCAAATAATAGCTTCGGGTATGTTCTATTTTCCTTACAGGTTATCAGTACGGTACGCTGTCAATGAAGGCAGTTATAACAACTTTACTACGAAACTTTCGCTTTAGACCGGCGAGCAGTTTCACTTACGGGAAGGAACATCCTCTTCGTCTTTCTTTTGATATTACTATGAAGCACATGGACAACTATCACATACAAATTGAACCCAGAATGTTTTAATAATGAAGTTGTGTGAAAAAAATATAGTTAGATTAGTGGACTGTTTTCTTATTTCATTCTTTTGTTTAATTTCTGACGCGACGTTTCGAATGGCTTACAGCAATCATTATCAGGGGAGAGATGAATATTTTTGATGTTTCGAATCTGTATATGCTTGTTAGAGCCTAACCTACCGACAATTTTCAGAAAATCTTAGTCTCTCCCGTCATTATGATTACTGTAAAGTATTCGAATCGTTCCCGCCGCGCCGCTTCAATCAAAACTCAAAATCAATTCACTACAAAATCGGAAAAGATTTTACATTTATATAGTCTTACTATTTAAAGGTCCTTAGTAAAATACCTAATTATTTAAATTAAAATCACAGATAAATTGTGGGAACAGACAATAATTAGTTTTAATATCAAAGTGCCTGATTGTGTATTCTCACATTAATAACATATTACCAAAAGCATACTAATTACCAAAAACTCGTGAGAATGTAAAAAAATAGAATAATAGCTAAACAATTTATTTAACTCGTATTATTCGACGATACGATTGGCTCAGTTTGCTACACCCTACTTGGTGTGCTAGCGGCCGCGGGTTCGAGTCAGGCAAGGCATCCATTTGTGTGATGAGGACGAATGTTTGTACTTCAGTCATGGGTGTTTATATTTATGATATGTATGTATTTAAAGTTTTATGCGTTGTAGCTTTTTATTGAACTACCAGTATATTATGGTGCTTTGTTATATTATAATCAATATTAGACAAAACTATTTTAATCATTTTATCTATTTTTTCAAAATTATTGTCCTCGTTTTTTATATATTATTTTTAGACAGTGATAGTCACGCGCAGTCCGACCACACTTGCCCATCGTGGTGGACTACGGCCCGATCCACCTCTTATTGAATGAATCCGTGTCCAGCAGTGGATTGTTAAAAAGGGCTTAATACAAAAGTGTATTTCAAAGCAATACTTTATCGTATATTTTACTGCCTCAGTGGCATATAGCACACATTGAGAGATCCTGGGTTCGAATCCATTTCTAAATTTTTAAGTTTATCGCAACGTGATAATGATATTAAAAATACCGTAAAATAAAACAAAACAATTTGTTAAATATTATTTTTATATACATAAATTTAAAGGAAGTTTACGTTACATATTATACAATTATCGATACATTGTGAAAGAAACAGATTGGTAAAATGTAAAATATTCATTAATCTATCCGGCAAATATACCACAAAAGATTGGAGTGCCTTTATACATAATGAAATGTACGAATGGGTGATTAGCAGTAAACTTAATGGTCTGAGGTGGCGGGAATTCAGCTGATAGTCGACTTATTACGATAGCTGAAAATTAGAGCAAAAATTAAAATGTCAAATGTCATTAATCTGTATAAAAATGTAACACACTGTACATGTCTCGTTTACATTAAATCAATAAACGGTAGAATATATTTTTAAAGGTATTGCAAGATTTTATTTATTTTAAAAGAGTGTAGGAATAATACTGGAAATGAACTACTTTGAGTATAATACTTTCTTAGGTTTACGCATATATTTGAATTAAACATCATAAATTAAACTATCTTTTCGGATTTTGTCTTGAGAGAAGAGTCTCTCCCGAAGCATTCGGGGACCAAAAATCAAAATAAATCCGCGACAAAATCCGAAAAGTTAGTTTCGTTTATATATATAGGTATATTTAATTTCGTGAAAAAGTATTTGTGGCCACTAGGTCAGACTAGAATTTATTATATTGTACAATTTCCAGCTATCGTAGTTAAGATTATATTTATCAGGAGTAACCTACTTATATTGTGTTGACCAATTATCATCATATAAAATTTCATCAAAACCTGTCCAATAGTTATCTCGTGTTGCGTTCCAGACAAACGAAGATTCGAAAAAAAAGACTCAAACTGTGTATCAATAGTAAAGGCATAGTAGGATAGGAATGATTCTTGCGATAGCAATCAAAGAAACAATGTAGATATATAGATAAATAAATAATATATGTACTTATATTCGCTTTACTGTTGATAACACATTAGATAAATGAAAATAAGTAATGAATAAATGAATTAGAAAAAAAATGTAGATGTAAAATTACATTTGAAACAATTCTATCCGGCAAATATTCCACAAAATATAGGTGTTCCCTGATAGAAAATAAAATATAAGAAAGGATGATCTGCGGTGAATTCAATAGGAGTGGCAGGAAAAACTGACGTTACACCAACTACGATAGCTGAAAATAAAGAATTATTTTATAGAATATTTTATTAATTTTATTTCTTGCGGGTTTTTTTAAATCTTTCATATTTTTCAAAATCATAACCACTCACCCTACGGTGAAGGAAACATTTTGAAGAAACCTGCATTTCTAAGACAACCTAACATTTAGTTTAGGAACAAAAAGGCTAATTCTCTACACTTGACCTAATAATATGAGTGATTTTAGTCTTCTCTTCGCGGTGTAAGGATTTCTATTCCCAGCAGTAAATTGTATTAAAAAGGGTTGAAGGAATGAGGCGTTCATTATTAAATTGAAAAAAGAAGACAGGTTTTGAAATTGGTTCATACCTATCTGGAATTGTATTTTCCATACAGACATGGTATATAATTTATGTAAGACTCACCTGTTCCTGCAGCAGCCTCTGTTCCAGATTCAGTTACTTTGATACGAGCTTTTTGTACCGCAGATGTGACAGAAGGCTTTACTGTTGGGTCATCACTTATTCCGTTTAAGTTTGCAGTGTTCGGATCAAAAATCGCAGTGACGTTTAACTGAAGCATAAAATAATCATTAAAAGTTCTTTAATTAATTAGTTACACTTTTCTATTTTAGTCATTACTGAAAGTAAGACAAGTTTCTAAGTAGTTGTTTAATACTTAATCTTCATCCAATTTGATGTAAGTAGTATCAACTACATAGCTTACTTAGAACTACTCCAAGTTATGGCAAAGGCGAAAAAAAAATACAAAATAATAATCAAATATCAAAGTAAAATAAATAAATTTATAAATATAATATGTTTATACCTTTTGCAGAACATCTGTCAAATCTGTTGTTGTAGTAGTTTCTAAAGAAGGCACAGAAAGGTCTACCCTTTCTAGTTGTAACATACTAATTGAATCCTGCAGTACTGAATTGGACGGATTTCTTATTTGTTCTAATAACTCATTTAGTCCATCTTTCAATTTCGGTAAAAGTACTAAGAATGAAAAATTGGTATTTACATATGGTAGTTCAACGACCTGTCGATGAAAAAAGCATTATAACCATTAAATTAATGTTATAAATCATTTTTGATTAATAATTACCAAAAATAGTTATTATCAATCTTAATTCTTAACCAATAAAAGTTGCTGAATTGAACTTTTATAATAGCTCTTATCACGTGGTTCTCTTAACTCACTAACACACACACACACACGTACGCACGCACGCACGCACGCACGTACTAGTACTAACATACGCACGCGCACGTCATCTACTCAAATGCTTCACCGTCCTTTAAGTTATAGTAAAAGGTCGTTTGTGTACATTAGATATTTAAGAAAGAATTCATTGAATATTTTTAACGAAATTGTGATTGAAAATCATCAAAATTGTATTTGAAACTACATAGAGTTATTATATTTCTTATTTCCTTATACTTTAATCCTTTCGGAATTGTACATCACTACAATAAGAATCTCTTAGCAATGTGTGTCCATATTATTCAGTATATATTGGCTTCTCTCATATATAATACTTGAAATGCTTGAACTTTATTCAAGTTACCTGAACTCCCTGGCTAGGTATATCTGCATACTTGAATGATCCAACTTGGTTCATCATATTCACAGTAACATTTTTATCTTGGTTTACGTAAAAATCTTGTTTTTTGGTTTTTTGTGTTTCAAATGGTTTTTCCCAATTGCCCTGTTAATGTATTTTTTTTAATCATTTTATCTATGACAAACTTTTATTTCCACAAAAATATTGACGTCAAGTTAAGAAAATATTTAAAATGTTAATAAGTGTAATGTTAATAATGTCTACGTTTTACCTTGAAATAAATAGCATTTACGAGAACTAAAATAGTATCTCTACTTAGAGAATCAGCCGCTACTAAATCTTTAATGATATTGTTTGTTTTATTTGCCACCTAAAAAAAGTAAATATTATTATCAATATAGCTTGAAAATGTTTCTAAATCTGCTGTTTTAAAAGTTAACAAACTTGAAAAAATGTGTTATGATACGGATTCCGGATAGTTGATACACCACACATATACTTTAAATACATACATATTATAATTAATATAGTCTGGATTACAAACATTCGTGCTTATCACATAAAATATGAATACTCAAAGCTGGACGCGAACCCGTGACCACTTGCGCAGCAATTACTACAAACTGAGCCTTCTCCTCTTTCTTTTAATTAAATCTTTCTTTAAATGATATTACAAACACTGACCTATGTATACTACATAAATATTCATATAAAGATAACGAATTATTATTATTACTTAGTGCAACTAATACCAAATCTAGTTTATTTACCCATTCATTTATGGTGTTTGCTGCTTCAGTGGGTTTACTGAAATCAGTATTTTGCGCTTCAGCATCGAATATATCTCTAGTATCCTTCAAAAAACATGGATTAAGTGTAAATACCTCACTTATGTAAATTCTTTCAGCTAAACTGAGGGTTACATTGTTTTGTGAATTCAGCTCAGTCAAATAGTAAGGTATTGTAGATCGAATCTGAAAAAAATATTTAAATAAATCAATTAGACAGTATTGCCTAGTTGTGTCTCACGTAGGATAAATAGATAAATATTGTAATGCAATATTGTTTCCAAATATTTTTTGAAAAGAGCAACTGTTGAGTTTCTCGCCTGTTCTTCTCCGCAGAACAGCTTACCGGTAGTAGCTTACTCACATACTTACATACTGACATTAATTAATTTTAATAATGTAAATAAGACGATTCAAAAGAGCTTGTTAAAGTCTATTTGAATAAAGAATATTTTGATTGGATTTCTTTTGCAAATTATACTGTTTTTTTATAGATACTTTTTTGATGCCGCTGAGGAAATCCATCATTCAAATCATCAACGTGAGGAGCCTACTTACTAAAAGCAATAACAAATTCTGTCGCCGTAATCATAATATAAATGATTCGCGCATGAAAATATCAGAGGTGCGAGACCCGGATTTGAAGCCGCATCACTCGGTTATCCAAGCAACGCGTTACCGCTGGGCTACCACTGTCTTTAGAGATGTTAGTACAACTTATTTCTTTTTATAATTTCTATATACTTACTTCAGATTTATTAATATTTAGCACAGATAAAAGCTCATCCAATGAAGCGCCCGATGTGTAAAGTGCCAATTGCGCTAACAAAAATGACAAACTAAAAGGTGAATAAATGGCGCTAACTCCTGGGTCCAATTGAGAAGCAACCTAGAAATAAATAGGCACAATATGAAGGTATATATAATATGCCTAACACATTAAATACTATAATTATTAATAAAAATATTAAGAAACAATATTTAAGCAATAGATGCGGTTCTCATGTACACACCTCCTATTCCTTAATAACTCACTTCTACCACTAGCCGCTAAAGCTAGATCACTATAAAACAAAGATTTCCAGACGAACATTTAAATTTCGGTTTGACAAAAGTAAAATCAAGGAACCAAACCATAGTGTGATTAATTAACTACCATAATATATGATATAGCCAGCCAGCCATAGCGCCATTATAGAACAAGAAACTTTCAAATCAAATATTATATTAAAAAAGAACGTTGTTACGATAAATATAAGTAAAAGATAAATTTTATGAATTTTTAATGTTAACCACCTGGATAGATAATAATAATTTAAAATAGTAATTTTAAATACTAAATTAAGATACTAACGTAGAGAAACGATTCAGTGAAAGCCACATTGCCTTGAGAAAACTTTTCTACACCATTGCCACTGTCCTCATTTTCATTTTCATTATCTTGATCACAAGTTTCTAAAGTAAAAAACAGAATTTACTGCCTTTACATGAAAATAAAGAAGGTACATTTTTAGGTACGCCCACTTCGGTAGGCGGTGCAGGGAGGGCCCACTTCGGTGAGTGGTATGTCTTGAGGTTGCTCCTGGTTACTTCTCTGGATAGCAGAGTGGACTGTGGAGCAACCCCCATAGCTGTGTTGTCTGCTTAGGCAGACCTGCCGGGCCGTCGTCGGGGCATCGTTGAATGCGTAAGCGACCCTGCGGAACCCCATTGAAACGGATGATGGTTACTTAGGTTTTAGTGGGTAGTTCCGGTGAGTCCCACGTAACCGCCTGTTCCTTACAGGTGGTATGCATCAATGCATTTCCCAAAGATAAAAAATGGGATAGATTATAATCTGGATTGGCACATAGATTACTTTTTATCACAGAAAAAATTTAACTTAGTTTGGTTTTGTTTTTCACCAGGGACGAACACATAGCGAAGCGAGATCACTCGTTAATGAAAAAAGGATCAAAAAATTCCATTCACAACAATTTTCGAAAACATCATCTACAAGTTTAAAAAAACTACGTATCGAATATTATCAACAAAGTTTTAATAAATTATTTTTTATATATTAGTTTGTATTATTTATATTATATAATATAGATTACAGCACGTGTATTAACATCGTGTTGTATGAAAAAGCAATTAATTTTATACAACGTACCTATAAAATCCTTATAATTATTTTAGCTTATTTTATTTCTGTTGAAATAATTTTATGAGGTACCTCGTTGTTTTATAATACTTTTATGTAGGTACTTTTACTTTTTTACTTTTTTTATTTCATAACATGTTAATAAGTAAAGTTCAGGAAACCAAGTGCATGCGTTTATCTTAAGTTTCCTATCTTAAAATAGCACAATAGATACAATTGCATATTTTTTTCGGAAAATCCTCACGACTGATCTAAGACTCAGTAATGGGTATTGCTGCGTCAACTTTTCAATAGCTAGTCCCTATCGAGAACATGTTTGACACAAAAAAAAAATTTCCATTCCCCTTTACCTTTGAATCAAAGGACGTGACTCAGGATCTGCACCAATAAAGTAGAATTACACACGTTTATATTTAGATGTTATTCTTGTAATTAATTTAAACAGAAATGTGATGATAAAATTAAATGACATTTAGAACTTGGTATTCCGTTAGTTTTTTTCAATTCAACTATATGGCCTAGGCCTGATGCTGTAGCGTTACTTGGAAATTGCAAGATACTCAAGTCTATGCGAAAATACCGCAGACTGCAGAGACAAAAGCTTAATGCATAGGTTACTGTATTACTGTATTTATTATATTACTGTAGTTACTTAATGCAATGAGTTTTAACTGACGTATTCGTGTAAACCGATTCGAATTCGAATCGATTCATCTTTATCTATAAATCTTAACTCTGTGCTAATAATAAAAGTGTTTTCTTACTTGGACATGTGTCTATTGGTATGCATGTTTTGTTGGCTGCACGTGCGTAGTCTTTTTCACAGTAGCACATTTCCGTCCGTTTAACATTTACAAACGGGCAATTAGTTTGGTTTTGTGTACTTAGCTTTGCACATTCGTTATCGCAAGGGGTTCCGAAGCCAAAATATTCATTTGGACCCTTACACGTCACTGTAATGAAATATTAGTCGAAAATATTAATTTTATTTTTTTCTTATTTAATTACATGCGGTGGGAAATGTAAGAATTGTAAAAAGTTTAGACGATTGTTTTAACTGTTGCTTTTAATTTAATTGAATATGCAAAATTTATGAAGATAATTATGTAGGAAAATTAAAGTTTGACGACACGTTTGGCGCAGTTTGTAAGTGACCCTACTTTCCTGCGCCAGCGGTCGCGGGTTCAAGTCCCACTGGGGCATTCATTTGTTAAACTCGGATGTTTGTACTCCGGTCATGGGTGTTTATATTTGTAATATGTACGTATTTAAATTTATGTATGTAGTATGTATATGAACTATCTGGTATCAGTAACACAAGCTTACCACCAAACTAGATGGCATTGTGTGTTACAATAATCCAACATGTTCTTTGTATATTACAATGATAAAGTAATCTAAATGCATTTGATGCAGAGTGCTGACCAATTATAGACTATGGCCTCTTGTTTAGACCTGCTTCTAACTAAATAAAATAGATACTTACAGCATTGTTGCTTTGATATACAAACGCCAACTTTATTTCTATAGTAATTTGGCTTGCAACGACAAGCTGGTATACATATTGTTGGCTGCGGAAGACACTTATAAAACCTTCCGATGCTCTCACAAGTTTCTGGTGGACAAGTAGATTTGCAGCCCGAAACTTCATTCTCACCAGTACAAATTACTATAGACAATTTACAAATTTGTAAATAATCAATATAATATTTAATTTCAGAGACAGACTGTTATGTTATAAATGTGTAATTAATACTAGGAGCAAACATAAACTTATAATGCCTGTGACTCGCTTACGCCGAGTCAGTAACTCTTTTTATTGACAATGTATACGTCTATACAACAGGATCCCAGAAAACGTTCAAAAAGCTTCTATTGCCAAATTAAAAAAATGTGAAGGAACGTTTGTGTACTAAAGACTATTATTCGATTAAAGATTTTTTAGAAGACAGCACGCCTTGGGAAGGATGTGATCGCCGCCAGGCTATTTCAACATATAGAATTATTGTTAATTTACAATTTAATTTAAAAAAAGAGTGAGATTAAGAAAAAACTCAACTTGGTCTGACCCGGGACTCGAACCCAAGACTTCCCGATACTATATGTCTGTATACCTAGAGCAACCAGACTGTAAAGCTCCTAGAACGCACTCAATCGAAGCGGGGTTAGCCTTTAAGACTTAAATTACATAAAAAATATTTTACTGTCTGAAGCGAGTGTTTCGTTATATGTAAAAACTAAAAAAAGCTACGTAAAATTTTTCATAATCTTATAAATTATACCATAAATTAATTTAAATGAATTACGTTTTTTAGTGCCTCCATTTATGTTATTATTTCCATCATTATTTTTGCTCTGTGCATGAGCAGAACTGCAGGCACTAGTGTAGCTTGCATTCGATCGTGATGAGCTTTGTACTGATGATGAAGCGTAAGCATTTGTAGAAGAATCTGGAATAACATAAAGAATTAAGATTCTGCAAATATTTAATTTAACATAACATAAACAAAAATAAAATAAATATAATGATGAATCTTAGTCAGACAATTAAATATACCTCCCCCTGATTTGTATAGAACTTGTCGTGAATGGTGCCCATTAGCGTCTGGTAATCCAACCTAATAATGGTACTTCTCTGATAATAAAGAAGATCGTGAGAGGTAGGCCTTATTTATGTATCCCTTATACAAACTTTTATTAGGGCTTTATCCTAGTAATTAGTATTCAACTACAAAATATCTTTGCACTATTTTTTCATATTCAGTTTTTGAATTCAGTATTATTGATTTTACAAGAAATGGAAAAATATATTTGTAAGAATTACCTGTTGAAACACATGTCACAAATAAACCAATTAGGATTATTATAGAAACTGTTTTCGCCATTTCGAAAGGCGTTATCAACGAGAATAACTATAAAAAACCTGTATTGCTTATTATAAGCCGTTTCCAGCACCTGTTTAAACACGATATTTCATTTAATGGTTAATATATTGTTATATTTTGTTATGTTTTGTATGTTATGGTACATTTGCTTCCATACTATCAAATCCGTCTAGCTTTACTTATTTGTTGATTTATTTCAGCTACAAACGATCAGGATCAATCTTTTACAAGTACTGTCTAATTAAATGGTCCGTTCCAGGGAAATTGGCCGCCATGACCAAAATGACCCAGGCGATCATTTTTAACGCTCTCTTAATACATAAAGAGATTCCCTTATGAGAGTTAAATTTGTTTAATACATTTCAACATCAATCGGGATCCATATGAGTAACCTACAAGGAACTGCTCAATTGTAGTTTCTAGAACGTGCGAACTTTATACAACCCAAAAATCGACTGGTAATTCATAGTTGTGAACAGTGTCGCGTCCATATACTAGCATAGCAAGAACTGCCAGGCTGCACAACATAACTCCGCGGCTATCTCCGAAAATACGGCGCCAACCTCAGACAGGCACCTTCGCTTGGATTGCTACAGTACGAACGGTAAGTACTTGCTGTTGTCCAGGCCATTATACGTCTTATTTGAATATCGTTGAACCTATCGTTTTCTATTAGCAGAACATTCTGTTCTGATCCAGAGTGTCATCACCGGACCCTCGGCAGGTCTGTGTCGCCAAACAATGCGAACTGGTAAAAGTAGTCCACGCTGGTGAAATGTAACTTGGTATTAGCGTGGTATACTAATACATATTTTGTAACCTGAACCAAACCAAATAACACCTGACGAAACTCGAGATTGTCTTCGCCGCATGAAGAACCGAAAGGCGGTGGGACCTGACGACATACCGATCGAGGCGTGGAAATCGTTGGGCTCTCTTGGTGTGCTCATGCTTACTGATCTTTTTAACTGCATCTTGAACACTGGAAGGATGCCTAATCAGTGGCGTTTTAGCTGCATCACCCCTGTATACAAAGGCAGGGGCAGCGTTCAGGAATGCGGTAGTTATAGAGGGATCAAAATTATGTGTCACACCATGAAGCTGTTTGAACGCGTGATCGACCTCAGGCTCCGCCAAGAGTGTACTGTCTCTGAGTGTCAATATGGGTTTCAGCCGGGATCGGGCACCATGGACGCCATTTTTGCCCTCAGAACTTTGATCGAGGATTACAGAGAGAAAAGGAGAGCTCTGCACATGGTATTCTTGGACCTGCAGAAGGCCTTTGACTGTGTGCCGCGTCAATGCATCTGGTGGGCATTGCGATCTAAAGGTGTGCCTGAAGTATATATTGACATTATCAGAGACATGTACCGCAATTCCGCTTCCGTGGTTAGAACCTCTGTTGGCGATACCAAGCCCTTCCCGATTACTGTGGGGGTCCACCAGGGCTCGACTCTTAGCCCGTTCTTATTCAACGTAGTACTAGATGTTGTCTCAGCATGCATCCAGGACCAGCCTCCGTGGCTAATGATGTATGCTGATGACATAGCGCTCGTTGATGAAAGCCGGCTGGAGCTGGAGCGTAAGGTGAACCTCTGGAAGGTTACGCTTGAGAACGGTGGTTTTAAGCTAAATGTGGCGAAGACCGAGTACATGACTTGCGGGAATCCGGACTCTAGCACCATTAAAATAGGGCTTGAACCAGCCGTTAAGTCGGAGAAGTTCAAATACCTTGGATCCGTCCTGCACGAGTCCGGAAGCATCGATTACGACATCCAAGCCCGTATAAGCGCTGCTTGGGCAAAATGGCGGGAGGTCACAGGTGTGGTCTGTGACCGAAAAATACCGCCCAAGCTCAAGGGACAGATATACAAGAGCATCATCCGACCGGTCCTTTTATACGGGAGCGAGTGCTGGCCAGCACTATCTCGGCACACTCAGGAGCTTCACGTCACGGAGATGAAGATGCTGAGGTGGATGTGTGGCGTAACGCGGGCTGACCGCATACGCAATACGTTCATCCGAGGTAGTCTCGGGGTCCGTGACGTAGCGGATAAGCTCCAAGAACGTCGTCTGAGGTGGTATGGCCATGTCGCGCGTCGATCTGAGGACTATGTCGGAAGAAAGTGCCTTGATTTGTCTGTTCCTGGAGCTCGACCTCCCGGACGCCCAAAGAAGCGATGGCTGGATGTCGTGAAGCAGGACATGAGAGCCAACGGACTTATTCAGGAGGACACTAAAGATCGTGCAAAGTGGAGTAGGATTAGTCGGAAGGCAGACCCTGGCAACAATGGCCGGGATTAATGCCAGGAAGAAGAAGACTAATACATATTTTGCGAGAAAATAGAATTGGAAGTAAATTAGTTTAAAGGAGAACATTCAAAAATTATTGCGTACCAATAATACCAATAACTTACTAACAACATTTGAGACCACCAGCCAATGTACTATTCAATAAAACACACAGTATTAAATAAAAAAAATAAATGAATATATTTACAGAGGTACATATTACGTTAATTATTGATACAATTCATGAATACAAAATTGTTTTGATAAAATTTTAAACAAATAGATACGAAACCAATTTGAACACAACTGTGTTTATCATCTTTGCATATTATTAATAAATTATAATATATTTTTAATGTTTTCGCTGTACATTTGTGGACTTTATAAGAACACTTGTTCAAGGATTTGCGTATCAATAATAATCATCAGCCCTTTTTAACGTCCCACTGCTGGGCACGGGCCTTCCTCAGTACGAAGGGGATCAGGCCATAGTCCACCGCGCTGGCCTAGTGCGTGTTGGCGGACTTCACATGTCGTTCGAAAATTTGCTAGCTTTTCTCAGACATGCAGGTTTCCTCACGATGTTTTCCTTCACCGTAAGACAAGTGGTAATCATGATAGAAATGAATCGCACATGAAAATATCAGAGGTGCAAGACCCGGGTTTGAACCCGCATCACTCGGTTATCCAAACGAGCGCGTCACCGCTAGGCTACCACTATGGGTATTAATACCATAAAATGATACGAGTAAGCTGACTTAGGTAACGTCCCATTGCACTGCAGCGACGAGTAAGAGTCTCACAGTCCCTGCCATGAGTTGACGGATCGGCGGGAAATCATGAGTTTCCTCTAGTGATTTAAAAAAAAGGTGATCGCACTTAAATGGAATGTATGCTTGTCTTTGTCTTTATACTTTACGTGTTGTCTCCTTAGAACTATATTATATGTACTTACTCTGTCATTAATTGTAATTTGAATATATAGTTTTGCTGTTCTGTGTTAATGTTGTGGAAAATATATATTTGCATGCTGTGTTTACCTATCATTAAAAGTGCAATAATCATGTCTATATAGTAATGTATTTTCTTTTGTATGTACTATATTGTAACTTTTGTTGGTAATTCTAAATAAATAAATAAAAAGATAGTTACATAGCCCCGCAAACGTGCGTTCACCTTGTCGTATATGGGGTTGTTTGTCTAAGAAGCGTCCACCAGCTGACGGGGTTCGAAGCCAAAACGTGCTGGACGGGCCCACTTCGGTGGGCGGCGTGTCATGTCATTACTTCTCGTACTTCTCTGAGAGTAGAGTAGACTGTAGAGTAACCCCTTGGTATGGCCAGAGAATAACGTAGAGTAATAAATCTATACATTTATACATATAAATAAAATTGAGGTGTCTGTTTTTAATTTCAACTAAATGCATATTAAAGTATATACGGTACTAATATCAAAAATCAATTTTTAAAATTTTTGTCTGTCGGTCTGTTTGTTTCTGCTAATCTCTGAAACGGCTGGAGCGATTTCGACAGATCTCTCACTCGCAAATAACTAATGTTATACGGAGCAACTGAGGCTAATTTTATTTTAAAAATATATTTATTTTAATTATTACGCTACACCCGCAGCTTTGCTCGCGCTAAATCTAGGGACGAACGAAGTTTACAATATACATATACGACTAAAAACTGCGTCCTCCAGCAGAAACATTCTGACCACTGTTTACCATGACCTTAATTAAAATGTATGTCCTTAATTAATTTTGGTTGAAAATATAATTAAAAATATAAAAAATCGCATAATGTGATTATTATGATTATTTTAACAATTAACTTTAAACTTAACTATTAACTATAATTGATCTAAAATGTTAACTGACGTATTGATAAGAATATTATTTAGCCGAAACTTCATACATTTACTTTTTTGATAATAGTCATTAATTACTATAATATGATAGTGTAATAATAAATAAACGTTAAAATCGGGTTCAGTGTTGATTAATTTTATTTATGTTGTAGGTAGTAGGTACGTACTAGAACTTTCTATAGAAACATATATAACGTAACATTAAGTTTTAATTAATTACTTGTATCCCAGGCATATACAAACATCTCTCTCAGTGTGCGTTCATCTTGTCGTGGTGGGGAACTCCGTAGCGTCCGGCAATCCAGCTGGACGCAAAGTAGGGTTGCAAGATAGAAAGGTTTTCGGAATCCGGGACAATATGGTCTAATTACTGGACACGGGACTAGACGCAAAATTCCGAGACAATCTAGGACTACCTGGGCCTCAAGTCTGCTATTTTACATGAATTGTCATTATAGAACAATGCAATTTTAATTCAATTGCCATTAGTCAAAAATTTCGTAGTCTACTAAATTTACAATGGTCGATCAATGGTCTTGTCATTTTGTCAATTTTGTCAATTGTAAAAGCGTTCGTAAAACGTATATTTAGGCTAAGTTCGATTATATATGTTATCAATTTATATTTTAAAGACTAAGCATTATGTAAAATGATCATACAAAGCCAAAAAGATAGATTAACAGACTACGCAATACGTTTGATCATTGACTTGTCATTATGTACGGGGCTACCAATTATTCGCAAAGTGTCAGTGATACACCATCGGAAGACCATTGAATTAGTAGACTACCAAAATTGCAAAAAGTAGCAATTACGATTTCATTGATGTACAATTGTAACACCATTGCAATAGCAGACAAAAAAACAACAACACTATCTAGCTCAGGTATTCGATTTACAATTATTTCTCTATGTAACCCTAACATTAATTAACGAGATTTGTGAGATATTTTGTAAACATAAGGATTTGTTATAATTTAAAATTTTGAGTTTTAACTTTATTTAGTATTGATTTTACCATCTCTCACAATATTAATTGAGTAATTCATGTTTATAAGGATACGATCAAATATTGCATTTAAATAGGGTTTTGTTTTTAAAGTTAGTAGTTGTTGTCTTAGTAATATCAGTAATTTTACGCCCATTAAGAAAGAGAGACAAAATACAAAAAAGAAAGGAAAATGTAAAACGACCTTATGTTCACGATATCTTCCAGGCAAACTTAAGGTGTAGGAATAGTGTAAAGATAGAAGGAGTATAGTCTAAATAAGTAAATAGAATAGAATATATCTATATATTATGTATACATATTATACTACTACTGAGCTTTGTACGAAAATCATAATCATGGTCATATTCACACAGCAATATCTTATTCCGTCGTAAGCATAGATGAGGTTTATGTTACGGATGCCATACAGTTGATACACTACATAACATTAAGTTCATACATATTATAAATATAAACAACCATGACTAGAGTAACAAGCGTTAGTACTCAATAAATAAATACCACCAGCCAGTACTCAAACCCGCGACCGCTGGCACAACAGTCGGATTATTGCAAACTGAGCCAAATTCGTGTTACGTCATTATTATGAAATTCATATAAAATTAATAAAATAATTTAATGTCTCTAAAATGAAAGCAATATATACACAGCTTTATTATTGCTAATCAGTATCCTAAATCCATATAAATAGGGTAAGTTCTTAATGACGGTCCTAATAATTGTGGGTAATTCTAGTCGCAATGGCGCACGGCAGCATCCTTTTACTTCTAATATTCGCATTTCATCCAACATTTTCTTATGTATTGGGTAATTATTATTTTACACTTTATTTGCTTTTTTCCTACAAATATTATAAAACTGAACACTTTTAGCTAAAAAAGTATAGTTTTTAATCTTAAAGCCGAGTTTAAAGAAAAGTTATGAACCCTTATTTTATTTTTATGCTTTTTATTTAATTTCTATTGTGATATCGGTATTAGTCCTATGTAATTAAAGTAAAATTAATTTATTTATAATAAAAGCCCACTTGCGATGCCCCACTGTTGGGAATTCTTGCTTTTTCTCTACTTTTCTGGAATTATCCATAAAAGTACTGTCCCTGTGGTTTTTTTTAACCAACTAGGGTCGTAATTTACATCCTATTGGTATTTGTAGCTTAAGAATCTTTAAACTCTTAATAGGTACCTTCAATTTAAACAAAACTTTTATTTACATGAATTTGTTCACTATCTATTTTTATCAAAATCTGTCAAGCAATTTAAAAGGAATAAAAAAAATAACACAAGTAACTTAGATTACTGATTCCCATTACATTACCCAAAGGGATGATTTTCGGGGCAAAAATCTATTCTTTGTCCTTCCCAGGATCTCAAACTATTTTTATACTAAATATAAGATAACTAAAGATTAGTATACAATTTACATAAAGATTAGTAGTTTTAAAAAGCAACTATATTTAAATCAAAGCTTAGATTTACGCGAATATTTGACATAATATATGAAACTATCTATATAATAATCCGCAACAAAATCCGAAAAGATTTTCATTTATAAAGCATTTATATTATATTAGATTCAGATGTGAGCAATGATACCGACATCATTACTGAGTACCACTTAAGGGGTGAGTCGATGGACTTAATATCAGGAATACTGAAACCATTCGAAGCATGGTAAGTTTCTTTTAATATAACTTCATAATATTATAATAAAGTAGGTTTAGTTACACCATAAGTATGTTTCACCAATTTTTCTGATCTTTAACATTCAAAGTGAGTCGCTTGTCCAGAGTCCCAGAGTATATCTATACATCTATTCATCATCATCATTATCATCATCATCATCATCATCAACAACAACATCAACATCAACATCATCATATTTAAAATAAAATTGAAGTGTCTATTTTTAATTTCAAATTTACATCTTTTCACCAATTGCATATGAAAGTAAGTATGTACAGTACTAACATCAAAAAATCAATTTTTAAAATTTGTATCTGTCTGTCTGTCTGTTTGTTCCGTCTAATCTCTGAAATGGCTGGACCGATTTTGACAGAACTTTCACCCGCAGATAGCTAATGTTATAAAGAGTAACTAAGTCTACTTTTATTTTAAAATTTTATTTATTTTAACTAGCGGAAACCGCGGCTTCACTCGCGCTAAATCATGCGACGAACCCAAGCGAAGCGAGGGTAACAATAATTTTATCGTATAAAATGTATAAATAGATCAATTATTAATATCGTTTCTTAATCTTGTCATTTTTCATTTTAGGTATAGCCTGAAACACAATAGGTCAAGAATCGATTTCTACGATGGAACTGTGAAATATTTCTATTTTGGTGAAAACGAAGAAGAAATCGCCAAACAATATACCGTAAGATATTTTTAATGCTATTGTTTTAATAAATGACTAACTCTGTTCGCATAATAAGCAAAACCACGATGGAGCTTTGTTTAGGCCATCTTTTATCTCGTAGAGCAATGTATGTGTTATGTAAACTTCGCCCAAATAACGTTTCGAAGATCTTAATATCTTAATTGAAAAAGAAATTGAAAAGATAAGAAGCAGACTTATTTTAGTACTAGCATTACTCGCGGCTCCGCCCGCTTACTAAAGACTGGAAACCAAATGATTTCAGATACCGTGTGATGTTTTATAGCCGGTTTGTAACGTTTAGTTGAGATTTCTCAGAGTTTAAATATTTTCTGGAGTAAAAAGCATCTTATATCTTGACCAGGGTAACCAGCAGCTATCATCATACCAAAATTTTTTTTTTGTTTTTGCGTGATGCGGTCACAGACTGACAGACAAAAATTCTAAAAACTATAGATTCGATAATAATATTTATTTCATTAGGATTTTCCAAAAAAATATTCATGAACAGATTCGAAAAGTTGTAATTTTATTATAGGTATGTATATAATATTTACGTTTACTAGCTTCGATCACATGCATCCCCTGCCTGCTTTACACGTACATACATACGTAATATATTTGTATTATGTACTTGTTGTTTTAAAATTACGTAAATCTAAAGTTCGTTAAACTTGTCAAAATCAAAAACGGCTAGAATGACTTGAAAATCTTTTAGGCTACGTCCGCACAGACAGGCGGCTTGCTTAGCGCCTAGAGCCTAGTGGATTGCGCTCTGGCAACATGGTAGGATACACAGTGGCCGCACTGCAAGAGGTTTGCGTGGTTGCTTGTCGGCGCGTTGACGAGATGTCACTTTCAAAAATAGCTTTCAAAATTATTTCTTGAATAAAATGTCTCGCGCCTAGTGTCAAAAAACCAACATGTTTGTTTACTTAGATACACGCTTAGCAACTAGCTAGGAGCTAAGCGCGCAGTGCGGCCGGTCGCGAACATTTTAGAACGTTCGTTTTAGTAAGCTACTAGTTAAGTGACTCGTTAGGCTCTAGGCGCTAAGCAAGCCGCCTGTCTGTGCGGACGTAGCCTTATAAATATGTATCTTGTACAAATGTATATCCTTTTTTGACTGTTGGAAGTGTATCCGAAGTGATTTAGGTATAAAAATAAGGAAAAAAATAACTAGAAAACTAAAAAGCTTAGACCTGCTTATTTTATATGTACCAACCGTTAACAGGTACCTTGGAAAATACAATTTTAATCTATACATCAATACATACAAAATAAAACTGAATTGTAAAATTGAATTGAATTGAAATGTAAAAGTAAAATATACTTACATAAAAAAACCTATTTTTAAATTTTTTGTCTGTCTGTCTGTTTGATCTGGATAATCTCTGAAACGGCTGGACAGGTTTTGACGGGACTTTCAATCGCAGATAGCTAATGTTATGAGAAGTAACTTAAGTTTCTTTTTTAGAAAATCTATTTGTTTTAATTAAGGTACGGATTTAATTTTAGCAGAGACGATTGCGAGAAAAGCGAGGGTAACTCGCTATTGTAAAACAGTAAAACATTGTATCACGCCGGTCTTCTGTGAGAGAGTGGTACTATACGGGGCGTGCCGGCCCATTCGGCTGCTACCCGAAGGTTACAAGCATGGCACTACCACTTTAAAAAAAAGCATACTATTTGGCAATGGCAGCGCCGTCGCTGTCTTAAATAATGATGATTTGATGGTAGTGCTTGTAGAAGCCTTTATATTAGTATGCATAAATAGTAAAAATATAAGTTATCAGTTTATGTAAAAATGTAATAACTTATGTTAATTAAAATTATCTCTTTTCAGGTAATTCCTACAACTACAGAAGAATTCAGTAATCTAATGATGTGTCAGGGGTCACTTGATGATGAACCAATAGTTAATGTTTTTCCTTCGTTGGAAACCTATACTTATACTGGTTATTATTTTAAATTTTTACTGTTCGGTTTTTTCGTGGATATATTTTGAAAGGTTGAAAGGAAATGAAAGGTTACAAATTCCTTATAGCAATCATGTCTTTGAAGAGATTAAGAATATTAAATATAAATAGGTTGAGACATTATTACAACAGCGCCATGGAGCTCCGTGGTAAGCTACAAGGCTTGTGTTACGGTTACCAGATAGTTGATATATTAGGTTAAATACATACATATTACCTCGTACCTTACCGTGGAACTAGATAGTGCTGTGTGTAAATGTCCCAAAATAACATATTATAAATATAAACACCCATGACTGGGGTACAAACTTTCGTGCTCAACAATGTATGCCCCCAGAAAGCAGGGTCTAAAAAATTTAAATTAAAAAAATATTTTTAAAAATAAGCTTTGACATCAGATATGTAAATTACGATTACTGTACTTAGTTGTGTATAGTTTTTTAGTAATTCGGAATCCTCTCAACTCTTTCATATCGTAGAATATAAAAAATATTCTACCATGTTTGAAACGTCTTTGAGAGTCCGTCATATTGGATTTAAAATAACGCCACTTATACAATATGCATTGTCATTCAATCTATACGTGTATGATCCATTTTAGTTTAATCGGTTATATATGAGTAATATCATAAATGTAAAAGAAACTCTTCCTATAAGTTTGCCCACCTACGAAAAATTAAAAAAACCCACAAAATTAAAACCATAGTATTATGTATATGAATTATGCACATGTCTTATAATTTGAAGCATTCTAATATACGTTCATACAACTGCAATAATAAATTCTTGGTTTAAAATCCTAGCGTGATAAAATATTCAGTGAATTCAGTTATTACAAACTACTTTTACAGGTAAACTTAACTATATATATACAAAGCAAATGTACACTTAATTATTACTGTATGCCGATGCCGATTCTTTAGGCGAAAAATGAGACAGCTCTTCTGTCACCAGTAGAGGCGATAAGACGAGGTGTTATGTCTTCTAAAAAGTGCTTAGCACTTTGACTCCATGGCCCAAGGGTTTTTACAGCAAAAGGTATAAAAATATAATTTTGACTAAGGGAGGCATATTTATCCAACTTGAGAAGTTCAGCCTTCTCCGCCGCGGCCCCCAATATTGCTTTGTATATATAGTTAAGTTTACTTGTAATTTCCTTTTACAGTCAAATGCTCATAGTAATGCCAACTAATGTTCATAAATAATTACACGACAGTACAAAAAGTAAATTGAATCGAGATTCTTTCTAATCAAAATTTTCTTATCAGGTGAAGTAACTTACAACAATAAATTAGTCCAAGTTTGGCAATCAGTGACATTGGACGAAAAAGACAATGAGAAACTAAAAAACACAATGTATCTTTATGAAAATAATGGCTCATACATTCCTGTTTGGTAAGTAAAGTATTTTTTGTTTCATTCCATATATGACAAATTCATATCTATTTGAACTATATATACATTGTACATAATGTACACAGTTTTGTTTGTTTGTTTTTTGTTCTTTCACTTCAAAACAGACTGACGGATTGGCGCAATTTTTGCTTGGAGATAATTGGAGGGCTGAAGAGTCATAAAGACTATATGCTTTACCATGAAAGACTATCTCATTCCTACGGCTCCAGCTCCAGGCTATAAAACAAGCCATAATACACAAACATACATAAGCAAGTCATACTTATTCAGTAGCTCAAAAATGACGAGTATAAGTACTCTCTCCATCTCTCCTTCGCTGTGTAACTCCTTCACAGTGGAAAATATATGTTAAAAACCAAAAATACAACAGAGCTTTTAATAAAACAGAGCTTTGAAATTTATAATTCCTAACTAAGACAAACATAATTTTTCATTAATAACAGGATTGAAAGGAAGACGTATAATGAATGGAATGGAGCTCTCACGAAACACTGCATTACTCGTTATTTTGGTATCGATGAGCCATCTGAAGAAGATTTTGATTATACTAGAGGTAATTGAAGAACATATTATATATACCTAGTAATATTTGACCTTTTTAACATCACACTGCTGGGTTCCTCCCTTTAATCCGAGAGGAACCGGATCACAGTCCACTACACTCGTCAAATGCGTGATGGCGGACAGCACTGTAGAAAACTTCATTAAACATGCAGGCAGGTTTCCTCAGAATGTTTTCTTTCACCATAAGTTAAGAGCATACCTATCTAAATTATTATTTATTTTGTTATATTTTTTAGTTAAAAGCTACTTTAATATTTAACCCTAGGATACATCTACTTTTTTATCATGAAGGTCCAAGTTCTGGTAGAAGTTTTTCATTTCTTTAAGAAATTACCCGGTACGACCAAATTATTTTAAGTTATAAATTAAAATCGGCAATTTAATCAACAAAATACTGCGAGAAAGTTGAAAATGAATGTAGAGTTATATAAAAGGATTAGAATATTTTTTAAAAATAAGAATTAGGACAAAATTTTGAAAACAGACAAACCTTTCATAAATTAAAAAAAGACAAAAGATTAATAAGATCATTAATAAATTGCAATTAATCACAATTTTCAGTAAAAGGATGTGAAGATGAAGCCAAAATAAAATATCTTGGCGCTTCCAATCATCATCAAAACATATTTCCTTCTGAAGAAGATGAAGCATTTTTCAGGTATAATAAAAAAAATCAAACATTTTTGAGGTTGACGACTCGTTTGGCGCAGTTTGTAGTGACCCTACTTTCTTACCAGCTGTCGCGAGTACGAGTCCCTCTGGGGGCATTCATTTGTTAAACTCGGATGTTTGTACTCTAGTCATGGGTGTTTTAGGTCATAGTCATTTACATAGTTATAGGATAATTTATATTACTTTCCTAACAACTTAAACAATACACGGTAAGTAAGTAGTAAGTACGCGAAAAAGGTGCGAAACACCAACTTCCCAACTCCGGGCTGTTACTAAGGCTTACTAAACAGAAAGAATCAAAAACTAAACTTGGCCCGGCACGGGACTCGAACCCAGGACCTCTCGGTGTATGGCAGTACATGCTGCCACTACATCACCGAGGCAGTTGGTATTTATATTACACTATATTATGTAGTCAGTAGTACAGTATGTGTTGTATGCTCAAGACTAATAAAATGCACATTACATACATTTATAAATTCATTATTTATCAACATACAAGTTAGATATATTTTTATTTATTTATTTGTTAATAATTTTAATTTTTAATAATTTTTAATTAATTGTCTTAATATTTCAAGTAAAATTGGTCATATTATAGGGAATATTTGTCATGGTCTGTGTGTACGTTTTAGCATAATGATAGGCTAAGCAACGAAGTAATGTAAAGGCTGAGTGTATCTCGAGTCTCGAATATCTCGAGTGTATATATAATTTACTAGCGACTCACCCTCGCTTCGCTTGGGTTCGTCCCTAGGTTTATCTCGAGCGAAGCCGCGGGTTCCGCTAGTATATCTTTATAAATTATAGCCTATGTGTAAGCTGTAGTTTTGTAAAGTTTCATTAAAATCCATTCAGTAGTTTTTACGGTGAAAAAGTAACAAACATCCATCCATTCATACTTACAAGCTTTCGCGTTTATAATATTAGTAGGATTTATTAATATTTTTATTTCAGTTTCAAAATTCAACACAAAAGGGACTACAAGGGTGAAGAACACGAAATGCGGAGGAAAATATTTCAAGATAACTTAAGGTAAGCTTTACAATTTATACAAAAACCTTCATACGAGTACATATACGAGACATTTTGACGTCACTATTAGCTCAGTTTGTAATCACCTTAATTTCTGCGCCAGCGGTCGCGGGTTCATCCCGCTGGGGCCATTCATTTTTTTGAGCACGAATATATAATTTTGTGTTGTGTATCAACTATCTGGTATCCGTAACACAAGCCTCGTAGCTTACTACGGAAACAGGCTTTGCTATTATGTAAAATTTTTATGTTATGTATTTAGTTTTTTTATAATAATACTAAATATTTATTTCAATGTTTTGCAAAGAATTTTATACTAGACTACTTATACAAATACCAATTTGCTTTTAGGCAAGTGAAAGAGCATAATAGCAAAAATTTGTCATACAAAATGACAATCAATGAGTTTTGCGATCGAACTGATGAAGAATTGGCCTACCTAACAGCGACTAAGCCTTCAAGTATTACGGATGTTGGATCTGTACCTTTCCCGCATTCAGAAGAAGAAGTCAACCGTCTAGCTGAAGAATTGCCAGAAAATTATGATATGAGGATTGATGGATACATCAGCGTTGTCAAAAGTATGTAAATTCGTATTTCATTTCGTATTATAAATGTATGGCTACTATTTGATCAGTAGACTTCATAAGATTACTTCTTTATGACTGAATAGTTACTAGCGACTTTCTTTGAGATTTTTGATAGATTTTTGGCTAACAATAATGCATCTATTATCACTGATTTGATGTTTACCGAAGAAAATAACATAGAAAAAGTAATGAAAGAAGCAGTATTTATAAAACAGTCATCCTCATGTGATACGAATGTATGCATATATTCAGAGTTTAAAGCTTTAGCTTTTTAACGTCCCTACTGGGTATGGGCTTTCCTTCAATGTGAGGGGGATTAGGCCATATTCAGTCCACACTTAGTGCGGGTTGGATGACTTCACATGTCTTTCGAAAACTTGCTAGGTTTTCTCAGACATGCAGGTTTCCTCAAGATGTTTCCTTCGACACATACAACAGTGCGACACCCGGATTTGAACCCGCATCACTCGGTTATCTAAGCGAGCGCGTTACCATTGGGCTACCTGTCGTCATGAATATATACAGACATACAAAACGATTTATGACTACTGTTTTGATGTACTCATAGGTGGATTGTTATATATATGCTATGATTATTATCCTTACATTAGGGGATAACTTAATAAATTCATAATTTTCCTTAAGATCAAGGCGGTTGCGGTTCTTGCTGGTCATTCTCTACGACTGCAGCAGTGGAAGGGGTTTTAGCACGTAACAATGGAGACCGCGTTTTGGATTTAAGTGAACAATCTCTTGTGGATTGCTCTTGGGGGTAAATATTTTATAAATCATTTCATCCTTATTAAAAATTGTAACTAGAATAACTATAACCAAAGCTAAAACTGACTCGTAGAATTTCTAAAAGTAGTAATTTCAAGTAAATTCCTGTGATTTTGTATGTATTATATACCTAAATTTGAAATTTCCCGTTGCTTATGTTATGATCTAGCCTCTAGACCACCCCTTAGTCCTTTGTCAGGGCTAATCTTCACGCCTTCTAATCTGAACAGTCTCATCTATACATTTGTTGTATTATATTTAAATGTACTTGTTTTAATTACACATTTACGTTATTTTAATATTATGTTCTTACTTCGTATCTACCCGGAACATCGTTTTGTTTAATTCAAGTATCAACAATCTTTTTCAGATACAATAATGGAGGGTGTGGTGGTGGATTGGTAAAAAAAACTTATGAGTACATATTAAAACATGGTATTCCAACGGAGAAAGACTACGGATCATATTTGGAAGAGGTATAAAGATTTTTCACAATTTTAGACAGTATCAATGTAGTGTAAGGCTACTTAAGTCCAACGTGATTAGCTAACTGTACATTACTTTTTCTATACCAAATATTGTAATTTTAATGTCTGTAGGTCTTTATACTATAATAACTATATAGTATAAAAAAACAAAGTCGCTTCCCGTTGTCTGTTCCTTTGCATGCTTAGTTCTTTAAAAACTACGCTACGAATTTTGATGCGGTTTTTTTAATAGATAGAGTGATTCAATAGAAAGGTTTATGTATAACTAAAGCTAGCTAAATCTAGGGATGGGCCCGAGCGAAGCGAGGGGGAGTCGCTCGTAGGCCTATAAACTAGCGATTTAGTTTCGCTTAACTCGGGTGTGTCCCTATTTTCTAGTGGACAATGCGAACTACTAGATTATTAGATGTAATTCACAGTATTCTAACTAGCAACCTCTCTCTCGCTTCGCACATCTCTAGTGAAAATCCCTTGCTTTTGTATATTAATTTTTAGTTTCTTACATTAACAAACTAGTATTTTTTAGGACGGGTATTGTAAGTTAGAAAATATGACGGATATCTACCGTATCAAAGGTTTTGCGAGGGTTCCACCGATGAGTGTCAATGCTTTGAAGCTAGCAGTATACAAGTATGGCCCAGTTACAGTTACTATCAATGCATCTCCTATTAAGAAATATTCAAGCGGAATATTTTATGATGTTGAATGGTAAGTGACTTCATTACTTACATTATAATAAGGTTGTAAAACTTTTAGAAAAAGAGACAATAAATTATTTGTCATTAATAAATTATACAGAACTTCATACATACTATATATTAGAAGTGAATTAACCTATTTAAGTAAACAAGTATCTTTCTTACTGAATTTCTAATATTTTATTAATATTATAATATTTAAGTTGCATGAGGTGTTTACCTTTAAGTAATTGTTACACTGTTAATAGGAACACATAAATATAGTAATGCTTTTATAACTAGTGTAAATAATTGTTGGTAAACCTCAATTA
Source organism: Boloria selene (assembly GCA_905231865.2). Classification (NCBI taxonomy): domain Eukaryota; kingdom Metazoa; phylum Arthropoda; class Insecta; order Lepidoptera; family Nymphalidae; genus Boloria; species Boloria selene. The sequence goes on along the minus strand of HG993138.1, from coordinate 1,514,806 downwards.
AATAAATAAATAAAAATTACTACCCGAGTTAAGTATTAGGCTGACTTTGCGATTTTAAAATCTACAAACTCCAAAAGAAATGTTTGTCTTCGTTTAATATCCGAAGTCCTGCTAGACAAATTTTAATCAAATTTTCTCTGTATGACTAAAATAGAAAAAGTGGAAAATAAATAATTTACATTTTAATTTTATTTTTACGGGAAGTGCACGATGTTTTGTAAGTTTTATCATTTAGCATGGTCTTTATATTAATTAGCAAAAATTTCCCAGCAATCACAGAAGCTCTAATCATGGCGTGACTGTTGTCGGTTATGGCGTGAGAGATGGCGTCAGTTACTTCATAGTGAAGAACTCCTGGGGAGAGAACTGGGGAGAAGACGGCTACATACTTTTCTCGACATTTGATAATAACTGTAATATCCTAGAAGACGCCTACTATCCTATTGTTTAGTAATTATAAAGAATTAAAAAAACATTATTAGTTTTGGTATATTAGCGTAAATAAAATCCTAGCGTGCAATCAAATATTTGTTTAATTTTTAATAAAACCTATTTATTAGCGAGCCCAACAGACTTTGTCCTGTCCGCAAAAATTGCCTTGTCACCTGTTATTTGGTGTAGATCCAATAGCAAATCTTAATAATCCATCCATGCACAAAAAGAAACAATAAAATCAGGTCCCATCTCTAGAGTTTGGAATTACTCACAAACAGTACAAACTTGCCAAACTTGTTGTCATATAAGATTGTATGTAGATTGTAGTAATAGAATTTTTGTAATAGAAATGTAATGATAATATGGTCTATCTATACATATAAATAAAATTGGAGTGTCTGTTTTTAATTTCAAATTAACAGCTTTTCATTAAATGCATATGAAAGTATATTATATTATGATACCAGCAACAGAAACCCAATTTTTAAAATCTTTGTCTGTCTGTTTGTTTGTTACGGCTAATCTCTCAAACGGCTTGACCGATTTTGTCGGGACTTTCACTCGCAGATAGCTAATTTTATAAGGCGTTACTTAGGATACTCTTTATTCGACTTCAAAAAAGGAAGAGTTTTAGAATTTTTTTTTAATTTTAACTAGCGGAATTTGTGGATTCACTGACGCTAAACCTAGGGACAACCCCGAGCGAAGCAAGGGTGAGTCGCTAGTTTATAATAATATTAAAACAAAATAACTTCATATCATTTATTACTTTAAAAATAATAACTACATATCCATCCTGCTTACAAAAGAAATGTTTCACTATAGGAGGGTCAGATGCAACAAAAATATTTATAAAATTACATAGCGACGGCTATTTCCATAATAATATATAACACATTCAGTACTCAGTACTGTAAATTTTTCTAATTACTTGCGATACCGGTAAATAAGTTTACCGTATTAAGCTTGCACTATTACGTAGTATAATATTGATAACCCAAAATGATAGAACATATTCACTCTGTTAATATTATATTTTAATGTAATCAAGTTATTTATAATTACATGACAAGACCCTCCAAAACTTATATTCCAATATGTATTTGTTAAAAATATGCTAGGCTGTCTGTAAAAAAACATTGACATTTATATGGAGAAATTGATTATTACTGTTCATAATTATAATTATTGTATTAGAAAATTTCCTTAAAGATATGTCTGCTTTATAGAAGTCGATAGTGAATATAAACTGAACTATTTTATAACTAGGTATGTTTGAGGCTGATTTTCTAATGAGAAATAAATATTATATACTAGCTGACCCGTGCCCACTTCTTTGGGCATAATGTTAATAATCCTTTTTTAGTACAGAGTGTTTAAATAATTTAAATTATTTTATAAATATTAAAAATTAAAAATTAAATTATCTATATTAATATTGAAAAAACTACTTTTTGTAACTTAAATATAAAAGTTAGACATAATATGCTGTCGTTGACTTTTTTGTAGGCATTTTAAAGTTCCACATCTTTTCTCTAGAACTCAAAAATATATCTTTCAGAGTTAAGGCAGCGTTCGTAAGAAACGCTTTCATTCGACCGCTTTTTCTCCGATTCACTTTGCAAAACGGACTACCACGTAAAAGCCTTTTTCGGTTTTTTATATAGCCTATGACACTCAGCAATAATGTGGCTTTCTATTGGTGAAAGAATTTTTAAAATCGGTTCAGTAGATCCCGAGATTACCCCTTACAATTTAACAAACAAACAAACTTTACCTCTTTATAATATTATATAGTATATATTTACATGAAATCATAATATGCAACATCATACAAGTTTTTGAACGCCTTGCTTTAAATTAATGCTAGGGGAAAAAATTTTTAAACAAATTGTTGATCTTATTAAAATATAAATAATAGCCATTCCCGCGGCTTCGCTCGCGTTCTTAAGGCTGAAAATAAAAAGAAATATTTTTCTCCCGTTTTTTGCAACATTTTTTATTGATGCTCCTCCTATTGGTCGTAGCGTGATGTAATATAGCCTATAGCCTTCCTCGATAAACGGACTATCCAACACAAAAAGATTTTTTCAATTGTGACCAGTTGTTACTGAGATTAGCGCGTTCAACCAAACAAACAAACTCTTCAGCTTTATAATATTAGTTTATATAAATAATGATTGTTTATATTTTATATATTAGAAAATATAGATGCATTGAATTGACTCAAAGAAACAAATTCCTAACTAGAAAATCAGCCTACAACCCGACAAAGGCAACAACTAGGACGTTCGTTCATAATAAATCCAAATTTTTACAATATTATTAAATATTTATTATTTTACAATATAATTGTGCGATTTGCATAATATACTATTTAAAAATATTCGATAAACTAATTTTGTAAAGCGTATCTTCTCACTGATATTTTAAAACTTAGTTCTACGATATGCCGTAATTCATAAGAACAAGCGATTTTATGGACAGAAATTTAATAGTTAAAACTATTTTTACTACTTTCGAATTAAAAAAACACCGAGCTTATTCGAAAGATCTAACCTGTAAACAATTTTAATTTAACTTTGTATATATAAAAACTTTTAACTTAACTCATTTATAGCACAGTACACTAGCAATTTTTCTAAATCTATATACGTTAATAATAAGTACAGTTTCTAATAAATTTTATTAGAAATTATAAAAAATTATCAATAGACAAATAAATATTAATTGTTTACGGAGGATAAATATTTAGTATGAGACTTTTTATTAATTTATTATCTCTTGCATCAGATTTTATACTATGCGATATATTTTAAATTTTATGTACCCTGCGTTTGCTTAATGGAAAAATAATGAAGCTTAATTTGTTATTATATTAAAAGGCACAGGTGACTATCGAAAATCACCGAAGCAGTGTAGCCCCTAACTAACCCCTTAAATCTATTTACTCTAAATTTATTTAAAGAATATCCATCTTCATCACAAACATCAGTCTCAATTGAACAATCTGTTTTATTTTCAAAGGAGAATCATTTCTTTATGCTATCGAAGTCATAATCTGGTCCATACGCTGCTTTAGCAGTACGTCTTGTTAAGAACACTTTGCCATCTTTTATGTAGTCACCGCAGGCTTTGTTGACTTCGAACGGTATTTCCTCAATATCGGTATCAATTTTGTCATCACGACAAGAACCGTTTTCTTTCTTGCCACATTTATCTGATACTCCATTTTGGTTTGGGCTATTAAATCCATTCGTAACTTTTCCATTCTCTTTCTTAGATTCTATGTTTTTCTTGTTTTTGTAACTTTTGGCGTAGAAATTTAGGAATAATACAAGGAAAATAGTGACGTTTGCGGATATAAAATAAGTAAAGCCAACGGCGTATTGACAGCGAGGTGAATTATAAGTCCAAGCACAATAGAACAGCATTAGCAGGAATTGAAGCTGAAACACAGGAATTAATTAATATTAAAGAAGAGCAGGATTGCTATGAATCTTCATTGTCACTGACGCAGTCTCATTCCAAAATGGCACTGACTATTATAGCGGAGATTGATGAACCACGTTCGAATTTTGGAAAGAATGGAGTAGATAAAAGGATTATATTTTTTTAAATAGACTTTATTACAACAGCGCCACCTAGTTCCGTGGTAAGCTATGAGGCTTGTGTTACGGATACCAGACAGTTGATACTACACATATATATTTTTTTAAATACATACATATTATAAATATAAATATGACTGAAGTACAAACATTCGTGCTCAACAAATGAATGCCTCCAGCGGGACTGGAACCCGCGACCGCTAGGCACAGAAAGTAGACTACACTACTAACTGAGCCAAACGTGTCTTCGAATATTATATTGGTCGTAGCGTGATGTAATATGGCTATATTAGCCTATATAGCCTTCCTCGATAAACGGACTATCCAACACAAAAAGATTTTTTCAATTGTGTTGTTCCTGAGATTAGCGAGAACCTAATTAAAATCACTTACCAACTGCATTTTAGTAACATATTTCTTCCACCACAGATACTTATGAAATCTTGGTCCCAAGCCCGATAGTAGATAGTATGTATACATAACAACGTGCACTATAGAATTTAGAAGGGCTAGTATGGCTCCTTCACCGCCAGCAGCGAACTTGAGATAACTCCAAGAATATAAAGCCATTATCACATGGTGATACACGTGGAGGAAAGTGAGCTGAAATATGATTAAATCTATTAAGCGCATACTGAAAAGCTTACTAATATTATTTATTATATAATATACTATGTTGTTGTTGGGACATTATTACACACAGCGCCATCTAGTTCAGTGGTAAGCTATGAAGGAAGCTTGTGTTACGGATACCAGATAGTTGATATACTACATGTATAAGTTTAAATATATAATAAGAATAATAATTTTTTTTGTTTAAATATATAATAAGAATAATAATTTTTATAATAATAAACACCCATGACTGGAGTACAAATATCCGAGTTTAACAAATTAATGCTCCCAGCGGGACTTGAACCCGCGACCGCTGGCGCAAGACAGTAGGGTCACCACAAACTGCATAAACATATGTTTACGATATCACAATCTCATTGATGATAAAATAAAATGAAATATTATGTATACGTAACTAACCTGCTTATCCTTCTTCCTCAAAACGAAAAAAACCGTATCTAAAAGCTCTGTGAATTTCGCAAAGAAATACCACCAGCCTAAATCTAATAACTGTAAAAGAACACATTATATCAAGTTAAATAAAATCAAAATATTTTATTCAGCATAAAAATTGTTACAATTTCTTACTGAAAGTCATGAGTCTACCACCAGTTCGGAAAGAAGAAACCTCTGACCTGAGAAGAACTGGCGAAAGAAACTCAGCGGGACTAATATTATTATTTTATCACTCTTTTATAAATTAAATTGCAAATTAACAATAATTCTATATGTTGAAATAGCCTGGCGGCGATCACATCATTCCCAAAGCGTACTGTCTTCTAAGAAATCATTATTCGAATAATAGCCTTCAGTACACAAACGTTCCTTTACATTTTTTTAAATTTGGCAATAGAAGCTTAGAGCCAAACTAGTCGTCATACTCATTTAATAATACTACTTCTCTATATCTACTAATTTTTATTCTATACAAAGTAATAGGTGAAAAAATAATTACTACTCTCTAACCATAGGATTTTGCGTATTGGACGGATATCGGCACCCTGCATACAATATACCATCTCGGAAGAGATTCAATTTAAAGACCTGTAAAATTTAATGTATATTAGTATTATCGAATGTATAATTAAAGTCTATATGATACATATTATTACAAATATATAAATCAAATTTAATCTATACTAATATTATAAAGAAGAAGACTTTGTTTGTTGGGCTGGTTGAACACGCTAATCTCAGGAACTACTGGCCCGAATTAAAAAAAATTTGTGCTGGATAGTCCCTTTATCGAGGAAGGCTATAAACTATATTTCATCACGCTACGACCAAAAGGCGCGGAGCATCAATGAAGAATATTGCAAAAACGGTTGCAGTGGTTACGCGCTCGACTCGTAACCGAGTGATTAGGGTTCTAATCCGGGTCTCGCACCTCTGATATTTTCATGTACGAATCATTTCATACACGTCTGAAACCTGCATTTCTGAGAGAACTAAGCAAGTTTTCGAAAGACATGTTAAGTCCACGAACCCACTATTTGCTAGCGTGGTAGACTATGGCCTGATCCCTCTCGTAATTAAAGAAGGCCCGTTCCCAGCAGTGGAACGTTAAAAAGGGCTGAATACAATCAAATCTATACAAATCTCTTTTCGCATAGGTACATCGTTTTATCTATATCAAATCAAAGTATTTGATTAACAATAAAAATTGTTAGAATTTCTTACTGAACGTCACGAGTCTACTGAGAAGAACTAGCGAAAGAAACTCAGCGGGACTAATATTTTTTTTAATCTTATCTATCAAACACCTTCCTACTAACAAATCACGGCGTGAAGTGGCAGCTATGCTGTCGCGTTTCGTCCGGTGAGTGAGAGTCCGGGAGGCCCACTCTCCTTCCCCCCTCCCTCTTCCCTTCATACTCCGCCTTCGTTCCCCCCTCCCTCCCACTTCCCTCCCTCCTCCATCCCTCCCTTTCCTGAAAGGCCGGCAACGCATCTGCAAGCCTGGCTTGCAGATGTCCATGGGCGGAGGAGATCACTTTCCATCAGGTGAGCCTCCTGCCCGTTTGCCCCCTTTTTACCATAAAAAAAAAATGTATTTCTTTTCATATATTATTATATAGTAAATATTACTTATTCTTACCTTCATACAAATCGTAGTGGCAAGTATAACTTGTGACGCATTATAGTAGCTTAATAATTTATTCATTCGTAAAGGTGGTCTATTTTTCATAATTTTTGGACCGATCCTGATAAAAAACAGATATAATATCACCACTGATAATATGGGCATGGGGCTTGACATCATAAACCAAGAATCTACCATAGCACCTGAAATAGATAATTAAAATTACTTTAAAAAAATATATGATGAAGATGTTCTCCCAACCGATTACGGCCATGGCGGCCAATCTCATTGAAACTAGCCATCTGCGCGGGAGATATTATAGTGCACAAGCGTAAGCGCAGACACAAGTGCACTCTCTATTCCTTATCACTCTCATATTCCGGTGGGACGACTGCTCGACACGACCAGTGAGAGTTAAGGCACAGGACCGACGGCTTTACGTGCACTCCGAGGCACGGGGGCGAAACACCGCCAACTACCCACCTCTGGGCTGTTACCGAGGTTTATAAAACTTAGACTCAATGAGTATTCTTGGACCGACCCGGGACACGGACCCGGGATCTCTCATTGTGCGACCATACATACCACTTCACCACTGAGGCAGTAATTAATAAAAAATATATATAAAATAGTAACTTTTAGAAAGAGATTTTTAGTATATATCTTTAAATATTCAAACAAATTAGAATTTCATAAGGAATGTAAATAAATATATTAAATATGTTTGATATTGCAGAAAATACAATAGTACGAAAAAAAAGTAAGTTATTAGTTATATTGTAATCGCAAATCATCGTCTTCTGCCGCGGTGTACCGCCTTGTGTTCAATTCTTGGAAGACTCGTAACAGCTGGGTCGATTGTTTGATGGTTTATACACATATTTTTTCACACAAAATTTCTTTTTGGCATTACATAAAATGTAACTAAAAAGTTCGGAAATTACTTATTTTGTCACGTAGATTTGGGAATTTTAAAACCCTTATGGGTTAATTATGGTAAAAAAAAGTATTCTCCGTCGATTGCTAATACAGTGATTATTTTTATATCTTGAATTACAAAAACAAATTTTTGCTTTTCAGAAAAGTCCTTAAAAGAAAACTTGTAAATATAATAACTTTTTCTATTAGAATATAAGAAATGTAATTATTATTATATTTCTCGTTCTTAAAAGTAGTAGTGTGTTAAAAGACTTCATTAACTTAATGGAGATAAAAGCAGTAGGTTATACTCACTTTTGCCCACTTTCAAAGAATCTAAATACCGGTCCATCTTCTCCAAGTAACTCATCCTTCGTCCACAATCTGGAAAAAAGTGTATTTTATGGGATAATTACTTGTCTTATATCACTATAATTTTGACGTAAGGTATCAATGAATTTGTCATTTTTGTGGTTTTTAAATATAAGACCTATTTATAATTATTTTTAAATAAAATGTTAAAAAAATATGTATTGAAAATGATGAAGAAGTGATTATTATAATAAATTGATTATTATTATAACAAATTATATAGTCAGTTTTATAACTAGCTAATCACTATATACTGTAAAATAAAGTCCTTCACCGTCTGTCTGTCTGTTCGAGGTAAAATCAAAAACTACTGCATCTTTCGTGCTGCTTTCACCAATCGATAGAGTGATTCTCGGGTAAGGTTTTAGTACATATTAATTTGTCAAGATTTTAATTTTTATATACATTTACGCAGCTTCGCTCGAGCTAAATCCAGGGATGAACCCGAGCGAAGCGAGGGTGAGTCGCTAGATACGGTTTGACAGTAAGTATAATTTTTTCAAAAATGTGATATTTTCCCGCAGTAAAAGGTATCCTATATGACCCGGATAAACAGCTATTGTCATACCAAAATTCATCAAAAAATCGTAATGCAGTCACAGATATACAGACAGACAAAGCTAAAAGTATAAATTCGGTCTCTGTGTCGATAATAACAACTACCTATGTCAAAAAAATAAAAAGATTTTAAAAAAATATTAAAATTATAGATTATATACCTACTATACATTATTTGTAAAGGTTTTTTACGTTGATGAAATAAAATACATGAAGCCGACAGTTAATTCCATACAACCGCTTACGATTTAGACTAAGAGCTAGTTCTCTCGGATTCATAGAAAAAACTCACGCTATTTCTACGGCTTCGGCCTTTGTAAAGGAAACGCGTATTAACAAGATTGCACTAGACAGTGTTTTACACCTACTGGCTATTAAACTCGACTGTGTCTAAGTCAGTGTTAAATTTTATTGAAAAATTGCTGTAAAATCGTCTGTTGTCGTCCCGCAATGATATCTTAGCCGTCCATATTGGTAGCTATTTATTAGAGTTGAAGTTACGAGTTGTAATTTAAGATACGGTTAATAGTCAGATATTCGCATAATAGGCAGTGGTCACAGACAATTGAGGTTAAATTGTCTGTGGCAGTGGTAGACCAGTGGTAACGTGTTCGCTTGGGAAACCGAGTGGAGCAGGTTCAAAACCTAAATCATTTCCCAATATGATTACCACCGTCAGTGCATAAAACATCATGAGGAAGCCTGCATGTCGGAGAGAACCTACCAAATTGTTGAAAGATATGTAAAGTCCGCCAACCACACTCAGCCAATGTGTTGGACTTTTTTTGAATTTCTCGTATTAAAGGGAGGCCCGTACAATTACATAGCACTCTGACGTTATTCATATGCGTAATTAACAATAAGTTTAAATATATATTTTGATAATGATATTAATGCTCGAACAATTATTAGGTAAAGAAAACATGACGTACGTACACATATCATTGTTAATATGAATAAAATTAAAACATAAGTTAACACTTTTATTAACGTGTAAGCTCTCACGTAACGAAATTCTTATTAGAAAGCTTAATTAGGCTTAAACACGCGAAGCTCATATAGCGCTTACTGAAAATCGATACAGTATAAAATTGTAGAAAATCTAATTTTGTACAATCTAGAGCGGGTCTCCGTTGTTCTATTTGCAATGGAAGTTAAGAAAATATTTGATCCTTACTTTTTTTCTTCTGTTGTTAAACATTAATTAGAGATTTACTCCCTTTTACTTACATATATTACAATTGATAGTGACTCTACTTTCTTTCTTTCAGTTGGTAGTAACTCTACTTTCTGCGCCAGCGGTCGCGGGTTCGAGTTCCGCTGGGGGCTTTCATTTGTTGAGCACGAATGTTTGTACTCCACTCATGGGTATTTATAATACATATTATGAATTTAAAATTTGCGTATGTATATTATATTATCAACTATCTGGTATCTGTAACACAAGCCTCGCAGGTTACCATGGTACTAGACGGCGCTGTTGTAATATTTTATCAACAAAAAAAATAGTATAATTGTAATAATCTTGTTCAATAGGCCAATCTCCTTCGTGTTTTAGCCCTTCCGCCGCTTGCTGCTTTAAATAAAATTGTATAGGTAACTTTTTATCCATCAGAACTAGCGAATTTCTAAACGTAAAAAATTAAAGTAAAAAATTTCTTTCTTTAAAACGTATCCATAGACGTACCAACTGAAAAGATAAATGACCTACCAAATTGGGAAAGTATTTAAAAACTTGTTTTATTCAAAAATGCGTGAACGTGTGATGTGTAAGATTTAATTGTGTGAGAGACAAGAACACAATACAGAATCTTTTGAAAAGATGGTGTTATGCTCCAAATTAGATTGATGCCTTGAGTCACCTTATTTTACATATACAGGTATCAGGTCAAATACCATAGATATTTAACTCAATGTCAAATACATATTCGACACACTAATGCAACACATGACACACTAATGTCTTTTAAAAGGAAATACTCAGTCGTTACTACTATAGAATTCACAAGTCAAAAGTTAAGTTAAAACTTTTATCAGTTTAAGCGAATCAGTAAAATTTCAATGCTCTCATCGCCATCTAGTTCCGTGGTAAGGTACGAAGGAAGCTTGTGTTCCGGATACCAGATAGTTGATATACTACATATATATAAACTTATATAAATACATATTGCATATCTGTATATATAAAAGAAAGTCGTGATAGTTGCACTATTTATAACTCAAGAAAGGCCGAACCGATTTGGCTGAAATTTAATGGGCAGGGAGCTTAGAACCAAGAGATAGACTTTTTATTCCGTTCGACCGCGTTCTGGTGTGACGTGACATAAATCGTCAAAGAGAATTCAAGTCACTATTAAACGTGGTATAACAAAAACGCATCTGACTGGAATAACAAAACGCCAATGATAGCTAAAGTCTAAACGTAATTTTGTCTATGGGCTATGGTTAAGTAAGTTTGAAAATTTGATAATCATAAATTTTGTCAGAAATCAATAATCAGTAATATTCAGTTATTTGTATTCTGGCGGAAAAGAGTTCGCCGGGTTAGCTAGTTATAAATATAAAACATGCGAGTTTAACAAATAAATGCCCCCAGCGGGACTCGAACCAGCGACCGCTGGCGCAAGAAAGTATGGTCACAACAAACTGCGCCAAACGTGACGTCATAAAGATAACGACTAAGTATATCCTATTTGTTTATTTGCACTCCACAAGATTATCTCTAAGCGGTATTGCAATCTGGAAACCCGTTAAATAACCATCACAATAATGCATACTTCACTGCCAATGTCATTTCCAGTGATTTATACTTACTTATAGTGATCGAGAGGTCATATCTGCATAACGCCTTCAATCACCATGCACTATATAAAACACCATGTCTTATTCCTATAATATAAGGTTGTAATTCCTTTGACAATTTGTGAATGCACAGGATCGTTTTAGGTCAGCAAAGGTTTCTCGGTCAATAGAGTCTTTTGTGTTGTATTACGAAAATCTTTATGTGCATCTTGTGACATGTAAGAAAGTTCTAATTAATAGCTGTTTATTCATACATTCAACATTGAATCTAGTTTGATTGCCCCTTTTATAATGTGACGACACATTTGAATAGCTTACGACATTTTATACATATTTATAGTATATACTATGTATATATTTAAGCTTATATGTATATGTAGTATATCAACTATCTGGTATCCGTAACACAAGCTTCCTTCGTAGCTTACCACGGAACTAGATGGCGCTGTGTGTAATAATGTCCCAACATAATATTCCTAACATTTGATGTACATATTAGCTCCTGCGGTCGTAATTTGCATTATATTTAAAGTTTGTATTGGCCCCTTTAAACGTACCACTGCTGGCCACGAGGCTTCAAAAAGAGGGGGAGTTCAGGCATAGTCCACTACGCTGGCTGTGCGGGTTGGTGGACTTCACATGTCTTTCGAAAATTTGCCAGCTTATCTCAAACATGCAGGTTTCATCGCGATATTTTCATTTGTTTGATGGTAATAAATGATTTGCAATTGAATATATCAGAGGTGTGATTCGGATTGGAACCCGCTTCACTAAGGTACCTAAGCGGGCGCGTTAAAACTGGACCACCAATACTTATATTATTTTGAAGTTATATTGAATTATAATAAAACTTAAGACTTACCCTAATTTTTCGTGGTCTCTACGTGCGTGTTGATATAAATATAAATAGGCGTTAGCCAGTGTATATGCAAGATTATACTCGTATATATTTTTTCGATGTATTCATTCAAGGCGGACATAAATTCAACAAACCATACATCATAAATGGTGTATCTACTTTGTGTTTATTGTTATTTTTATATATTTATATAGTTAGTTAGTTATTATTTTTGTGAAAAATTATATCAGTTTAAAAATAAGAGGTAAAATATTTTATTATTAATAGCTTTCTTTTTCTATAACATTACAAAAATGTCGATTGCAATTTTTATTTAATTTATTTGTTTTACTTAATGTTTTATAAAAAAATATCAAATATCACGTCAAAGTTAAAGCTTATAATAGACTTTTACTTTTAATAATAACTACGATGTAACATTTGACCTTTACAAGGTTAAATACTTTTAATGGTAAAAATAAAATATGCACGCCAGTTATGTTTTATATGTAATACGGAAATAGATCATTAATAACATCGAAACATGAAAACACATTTAATGGCTGTAATTTAGTAAAAACTTTGAAGCTATATTTGTCAAATGTAATTTACTACAGAATAATAAAACAAATCAACTGAAAAAGTTCATCAACTAAAAAAATCTTGAGAGTCAATTTAGTTAAAAACTATTATTTTGCCTTCGGGAAAAGATTTTACTATCGAAATTAGTATAAGTTGTTCCATGTTTTCAAAGTATTTAGTAGATACTGACTAAAACTTATTCGAAGAGTTGAGATTTGAAGAATAAATTAATTTAAATGAGATTTCCTTGGCTAGGTTTAAAGATATAGTTAAGTCGGATGCCAACTCTAATTTAGCCAGCTTGGTGGACTCTCTTTACGTAGAGGAAGCAAGTTTTCTTTTCTATTTAAATATAAAAAGACTTGATATGTTATTAAATATTCATCATCATCATCATCAGCCCTTTTTAACGTCCCACTGCTGGGCACGGGCCTCCCTCAGTACGATCAGGCCATAGTCCACCGCGCTGGCCTAGTGCGAGTTGGCGGACTTCATATTATGTCTTTCGAAAATTTGCTATGTTTTCTCAGACATGCAGATTTCCTCACGATGTTTTCCTTCACCGTAAGACAACTAGGTAATCATGATATAAATGATTCGCATATGAAAATATCAGAGGTGTGAGACCCGGATTTGAACCCGCATCACTCGGTTATCCGAGCGACGCGTTACCGCCGGGCTACCACTTTCCTTATTAAATATTATTAATGATAATTTAAAATTATTTCAAATATATGCAAATTAATATCATTACAACTTGCCTCACGGTGAACGAAGATATTGTGAGAAAACCTTGCAGAGAAGTTGGAGACAGGCAAAGTACTATATTGATCTAATTCCCATTGTTCTAGGACGAAATGCCTATCAGAAGAACGTTAAAAAGCACTGAATAAGATATAGAAAATACCTCGATCCTTAACTTATTCTAAATCAGAATACAGTCAAATAATACAAACAGCCAAAAACGCGGAGTATATCTATATAAAAATTCTAATTACTTTATTGACATATTATCACGTACATATGCTTTCATTCATTATCTTGTTTGTATATCGTGTAACCATTCTGCTTCACTTCATTGAGGCGATATAGCCCGTTGCGTGCTAGATTGTTGTCATAAACAACCGTGTTAGAAAGCTTGGCGTATTTTGCAACAAACAAAAATACTCCAAATCAAAAATTAAAATTTTTTAAACAAAAAAAATTATAATCACAGACCAACAATGAAGACGATGAAAACTCAATAAATGTAGGCAAGTTAAGATAATTTTACAAGTCGGTTTTTAAGGCTGGAAACCAAATTCTTTCCGAGTCGCGGAACTTCGCAGTATTGGTCGTAGCATGATGTAATATAGCCTAAAGCTTTCCTCGATAAACGGATTATCTAACGCAAAGAGCAGTTTTCAATTCGAACCAGTAGTTCCTGAAATTAGCGCTTTCAACCAAACAAACAAACATACAAACTTTTCAGCTTTATAATATTATATCATAAAGTATAGATATAAACGCTCTGCTATAACAATGCCGTGCATTTTACATAAGAAATGACAGAGTTTCTTACATATTTTCATCCCTTATCTCCTTGAGAAATTAATTTCGACAAAAATTTCCCTCAATAGTATAAAATCAATATCATCTCCTTTCAAACTTCTATCATCAACGGTTTGTTTTAGGATGAGTCAAGCAATGATTTGCGACATTGAATCACTACATCACTACATATTATTAAACAAAGTTTTCCGCCACGTCTTCTGGCTGTCGCGCGGCTTCGCTCGCGCTAAATCGCTTGTTTTATGTAATAGTATGAATGTATGAGTAAAATGACGTAAAATTTACATAAACATAATAACACACAAAATTGCAGTTGAGCTTCAAGCAGTTTGAAAAGTTAAATGAAATTTTACAACAAGATTTAAAAGGTCAAAGTCCACTACTCTATTACAAATTTTGATAAATTTTCAATATAATATCTAGCACTTGTTTCGCTTGCAAGAAGAATTTTTTAATTATTCCTTTAAATAAATTACTCTGTAAGTACGATATTTGAATGATTTTCTATTTACACAATAAACGTTTCGATTACCAAAATATTAACAGTAAATAAAGTTAATATGCATTGTCTATATCTATATATAAAAGGCGATGTGAGTATGTTCCCTATAGACTCTGAAACGGCTGGACCGACTTCGATGATATTTTCAAGAAATCACGTAAGGAAAACAAAGTCCGAATCATATGGACACTATAGATTATATACGACCATAATCAACCACGATTGCTACTTGCCAGTTCCAATAACATTGCTAACATATTTATGAAATTGAATCTGAAAATCATTGTAAGACTGTGTGCTTACAAAAGTAGATTTGAATAAAGCTTTTTATTTCAAAAAGTTTAGCAGATTGGCGCATTGCAGTGCTTTTTCCGCAAACTTCCGAATAGGTACAGTACTCATAAAATATCGTTAGAACTTTAGTAACCCAGCGGTAACGCGGTCGCTTGGATATACGAGTGATGCGGGTTCAAATCCGGATCTCACACCTCTGATATTTTCATGTGCGAATCATTTATATCATGATTACCACTTGTCTTACGGTGAAGGAAAACATCGTGAGGAATCTTGCACCATGAGAAAAACCTAACAAGTTTTCGAAAGTCATGTGAAGTCCGTCAACTCGCACTAGGCCAGCGCGGTGGACTATAACCTGATTCCCCTCATACTGAGGGAGGCCCGTGCCCAGCAGTGGGACGTTAATAAGGGCTGATGATGACGTATCATTAATACTTTCTAAGACGCAATTCTAAGCCATAACGAAAAAAAAAGTTATTTTAAAAATACCTCATTGATCTATTAACTAGTATATTATTGATGATGAGACTGCAGAACATGCGTCGCAGTACAAAATCGTGTCAAATATAATAATTGGAATTTTCCTTTGACTAACTCTTTGTTGTAGTCTGACTATAGAAAGTTGGCTTTACGACACCCTCGTAAGTACGTGGGCATATTACGCCTCAGAAAGAACATATTTGTTTATACTACGCTTGATCCAAACTGTATATGGTCTGACTAAAAGTGATAAAGATAAATAATGTAATATATACATATTATAATTAATTATTTATGTAACATTACATTAATCTGAGAGGTTTAAAATGTGACATTTAATAAAAAAACAGTATGTAAACGTTTATGATAATGAATAAATGAATAAAATAAATAAGGTATATTGTGCACTATTCGATATTATCTTTCGCGCAAATTGTCAGTAAAATTGCTATAACTACGAGTAAAAGATGGTTAGGAATTAAAGTGATGTCAACACCGTTTTTTTTGTATGTTTGTCGATATCGATAACTTAAACTTTCCCTGCTGGATAGATCCCTTCTTGCAAAATATTTATGAAAATATTTTGTTTTATGTTGGGAAAATTGAAAGAAGGCAATTTTAAGATGCAAGTAAAAAAACATAATACCTATATGTATATGTAGATGAAAATATCAAAAATTTATTTCCGCAAAGTGGTAATAAATAAAAGAGATCTAAGCTCTGCCCTTAATGTAAGCTATCGTGAAATCCATCAAATCATCTGAACCTGATAAAATCGACTGCATTTGTCAATGCCAGTTTTACCGCCAGTCATCTGGGTTGATTGAACTGAATGTATTTACTACTTGATCGTCCTACAGAGATGACTCATTGTAAAGAAAATGACAACTATAGAAGACGCGAAACAATTATTTACTAAACTAATCTGCACAAAAAAATATTGAGAATTTATATGTCTGTCTTTTCTGACATGAAGGAAAACATCGTGAGGAAACCTGCATGTCTAAAAAAGCTTAGCAAATTTTTGAAAGACAAGTGAATTCCGCAAACCGCTAGGCAAGCGTGGTGGACTATGGCCTGATTGCCCTCGTATTGATGGGAATACCGAGCCCAGCAGTGCGACGTTAAAAAGGACTGGATACAATTTATATGTTTAAACGCGCTTATCCTAGGAAGTACTCAGAATATATGACAAGTCCGTCCGTCTCTACTACACTATACAATAGGATATCTTTTAACTGCGGAAAAATATCTCATCTATCTATCTCATAACGATGAACCCGAGCGGAGCGAGAGTTAGTTACTACTTAAAAATTAACATATATTTCGTATTTATATATAATCTAATCTATACTAATATTAAAAAAGCTGAAGAGTTTGTTTGGTTGAACGCGCTAATCTCAGGAACTACTGGTCCGGATTGAAAAAATATTTTTGTGTTGGATAGTCCGTTTATCGTGGAAGGCTATATTAACTCTAACGCTACGACCAACAGGAGTGTAGCATCAATGAAAAATGTTGCAAAAAAGGGGAGAAAAATATTTCTTTTGATTTTCAGCCTTTAGAACGCGAGTGGAGCCGCGGCGAAGGCTAGTTTACTATAAAATTAATAAATTGAACTTTCAGAAAAATATTCCGATAACGATTGGGTGAATATATATCATTGCGAGATTATGAGTGATGCTGAAATAAAATAAAAATACTTTCTTCAATTTATGCTATTTTTTTCTTTAAAAAAAGAACAAAAGTCACAATGTCAGAATCCATCAATCAAAATCAATATAAATCCAAGAAAAAAAAATGAAACAGTTTTGTTTGAACTATATGATTATTTTAGTCACTTTGTTTATGAAAACTTTAGTAACGTACGAGTAGTTAGGACAAATTGTACATATTATCGTCGCTGTAGAATGAATAATACCTCGTATGTCAAAAACGCATATTTAATTACGTATTTTATATTACGGCGAAACCGTAAACCCAATATATGACTACTAGTGCCATATTTGGAGTAAAACGAAAACATCTTGTCTGAAAAACATTGACAAAATTAACCAATTTTTTCGTTTCCTGTAAAGTTGGGATATCTGAACATACGAGGTTATCTTTCTACAGCGACGATACAGCAAATATATATTCAGGACACCAGCAGCCTGCTTGACTACTGGGACGCCGTGGAGAGGACAGGATAACCCGATCAGCAAAAGCTCACGCACAAAAGATATAGGATAAATAGATAAATATTATAATACAATATTGTTACCAAATATTTCTCGCCGGTTCTTTTCAGCAAAACAGCTTTCCGAGCCGGTGGGAGCTTACTCACAGACTTACAGACTGATATTTAATTTTAATAATGTAAAAATATCTATCTATCTATCTATCTAATAACAATTTCAACGAGCTTGTAAAAGCTTATTTGAAGAATATTTTGATTTGATTTGAACAGGCAGTCATTACCTAAGTACGGAGACCAGCCGTGCATAGAAGAAGAAGATAACAAATATAAACTTTATCTCAACCTAAAGTAGGCTTATGTTAACCTATTACTTAAGTCTTATATAAAATAACAGGCAATAATTATTATTAATTGAAAGTATTATAAATGAGAAATATATTATAATATGAATACTATCAAAGAAAGTAATTAGTTTACTATTTTGAAATCTAAAATGCATGGAATTATTTTTCTTAGCATTAACTTTTTTTTTCATAGATAGTTAATGGACTAAAATAATAAATCATAATCATAATAATCATTAATCATACAATAATTAATCATAGATAGGTCAACTAAAATAAAAAAACGATTAGGTTCATTTTATTATACTAAGTTAAAGTGGCTTCAATGCAGTTATATAACGAAATGAAAAGCACACGCGTGAAAATTAAGAGAAGTGTTCTCTATCTCTAGATTTAAAACAATTGTATACGTTTTCACCGGAAAAGCAAAATAAGTTAGGTTTTTTCAGTATTACAACAGCACCATCTAGTTCCGTGGTAAGCTACCAGGCTTGTGTTACTCATACAAGATAGTTGATACACATATATAAATTTTAAATACACACATATTATAAATATAAGTACACCTATGACTGGAGTAGATACATTCGTGCTCAACAAAGCAATGCCCCCAGCGGGACTCGAATCCGCGACCGCTAGCGCAGAAAGTAGGGTCACTAGCAACTGAGCCAAACGTGTCATCAAGTTATATTGACACATCACTCAAACTTTTGGCAATTAGGAAAAACTTTAATAAAAATAGGAATGTTTCTTAGTTATGATAACTAATTGTCATCCCAATTCGCGCAAAATAATTATTTTTGATCAATGAATGTATTAATATTTTAAATAAACATTATATTCTTTAGCAATGTTATACATAACAAACAGAAAATTAGCCTAATTTCATTATAGACGAAAATTACAGAACGTAATTTATGTAAATGTATGAATTATATACTAATGAGTATTAATACGGTTGGTGTGTCAAATAATTAAATTTAAAATATGGGTCAATAATGACTGAATAGTATCCTACTAAAAGTAATGTTTATTAAAAAATATTTCAAATAAATAAACTTATTTTTATCGCACTTCTCGTTTAAATAAACATATAAAGCAATAAATTACGAATATATTTAAACAATAATCAATATAACGTGGTCGAAAATGGATTAAATCAGTTAATTTTTAGAGAGTTGCATTGAACAGCTGATTAAACTGACCTGCCAAGATTGCTTCCAACGTTAGCGTACTAAATATTTATTCTTATATTTTTTTAAATATTATAATGTATTTATGATAATTGTATGTAAATAAAAAAAACTACTTATCAACTAACACACAGTTGTGAGAAAACAATATTGAAAATTTTTAAGTTTAATGAAAAACATATTAAAATGCTATTTTTTTTAGAAAAATCAAAGCAAAACGTGATATTGTAAATAAAAGATCGTGGGGTAAAACCCATAAAGACTCACCTTATAGGTACCGTTCACGAGGAGGGTTAAGCGAGCACTGCGGCATATCGACCCGACAGTACACGCAACGACTCGACTCTTGCCCTACTTGTTCTAATACAATTAATAAGTTTGTCATGTTCGGATGCTACTCTTCAATAAGTTGTACAGTAATGTATTCATCCCCTTTAAATATCGTCCTGCTGAGCGCGGGCATCCCTTCAATACAAGGGAGATCAGGCCCTAGTCCACTACACTCGCCAAGTGTAAGTTGGCGGATTTCACATGTCTTCAAAAGTTACTAGGTTCTCTCAGGCACGCAGGTTTTCTCACTCTTTCTTTCGATGTCTTTCTTCACCGTAAGACAAGTGGTAATCATGTTAGGAATAGAAATTCGCACATGAAAATATCAGAGGTGCAAGTCTCGGATTTGAACCCGCTTCAATTGGTTAAACGAGCGATTTTAAGTTTAAAGTTTATTAAAATTAGATATAAATGATTTAAAAACTGCATAATCGAAAAAAAATTGGAAGATCAATTTTTACTCTTGTACTATTATTTAGGACTAAAGTGACAATGTCCTCCTGACCGATTTCGGCCACGACGGCCAATCTCATCGAGGCTAGCCAACCGTGCAGGTGACATTATAGTGCACAGATGTAGTAGACACAAGTGCACTCTCTAATCCTGTCACTCTCATACATATGGGATGACTGCTAGACGCGACCAGTGAGAATTAAGGCGCCGAACCGACAGCTTTACGTGGTCTCCGAGGCACAGGGGTGAAACACAGTCAACTTCCCAACTTCCGGATATTACTCAGTAATAGCCTTAGCCTCAGCTTATTTAAAAGAAAGACTTAATACCTAAACTAAATTTGGCCTGACCCTGGTCTCGAACCTAGGATATGCAGCCACTGTGTACGTCACTACACCACCGAGGCAATTAAACATTGCTAAATTAGATACAATTGTTACTGTGTAGTGCCACTATTTAAGATGTTGATAGTACATATCTTACACTCTACGCAACAATTAAAACAATAAAACTTCTATAAATAGTTTCAGAAAATAAAAGGTAAAGGTCACGAACAGAACAAATAAAATGTACCTAACATGCAATTTCGATTTGATCAGGACTAGGGCTTCAGGTTAACTTCCGATTTCGACGTTCAATCAGGATGAAATTGAATTTGGAGGGACATGAAATTTTTGGTACCTTACAGCAATAAAAATAAATCTATCCAGATAAATAAAATAAATGTGTATATTTTCAACATCAAAATAACAGCTTTTTCTTAATGATACACATTAAGAAAAACCTGTTTAAAATATTTGTATGTACTTTTTTTACTTAATATATGTATGAAAAAACACAATTTTTGCTTGGAAATAATGGATGGTTACATATTATGTGGGGCTCACCGGGAAGATACTATAATACATACAATGATGATGATGCCCCTGATCCTCCCGACCTTGGCGATCAATTCTTGCCACGGCGGCTGATCTCATTGAGACTGAGATCTGCGCGGGAGATATTATAGTGTACATGAGTGTACGCGCAGACACAAGTGCAGTCTCTATTCCTAATCACTCTCATGTTCCGGTGGGACGACTGTTCGACACGAAGGCTTACGAAATAGAAGGTCTCAATAACTAAACGGGATTCGAACCCAGGACCTCTCGGTGTGCGACTGTACATGCTAGCCACTGCACCACCGAGACAGTTTTAAAAAAAAATCAATCACATCAAGTTATTTATTAATTCACTTGTTTTTCTAGACATATTATAATAAATATAAACATTGCAAGTCAAATAAAAGCTTGTAAAAAATACTTACTAATACTAATAAAACACAAAATGATATAATTATAAGTAATAAATTGCATATAATAAAAAAGTGCCTTATTTTGAAACCATCATAATATAATAATGAATTAAATTAACTAAACTATTTTCGTACCGACCTCTTGACTTGCGGCAAGGAGGGCTTTACTATTGTAGGGATGCTATTGTGTAAACAGGTTATTGTCTGAAGACATATTGT
Source organism: Boloria selene (assembly GCA_905231865.2). NCBI lineage: Eukaryota > Metazoa > Arthropoda > Insecta > Lepidoptera > Nymphalidae > Boloria > Boloria selene. Next base: position 1,493,150 of record HG993138.1, on the reverse strand, counting down.
AAACTATCTACTAAGATTAATTTTATTTCAATCTTTATTTTATTATTTTACCTTCAGCTCAGCTCAAATATCGGTCTTATTTAAATTTTAATTCAATTTGTTGTAATTTCTTATAGTTAGCAGATTTTTATGATTTTTCTATATAATAAAGCTTTCTGTTAGTGAAAAATAAATTAGCAGAGTATTGGCTTAAATTCAGAGGTTTTGTGTATATATATATATATATATATATATATATATATATATATATATATATATATATATATATATATATATATATATATATATATATATATATATATATAAACTACATTTGTATATATAATAGACATGGACGTATTACCTAAGGACCAGTCATAAAATACAAATGCATGAAAACACTTTCAACCATTTGAAGTATAACGCACACAAAGAATTGACACAATACATCAAAATTCACTCTAATGCTAGTGCTTGAACGTAGTCGATAAAATACATACATCAATGACATTTTAAAAATTAATAATAAATATTGTTTGATTTTTTGCCGACAATCAAACCCAGAACGTTCGAATGGGAAAGAAAAGGCGTATCATAAATAAGCTGTAAGGCAAAGAAAATAAAGGGAGAATAAAGGTGGGGTAAGCTTCCGGTATTTATATTTTAATTATACTAAAATAAGCAGGACATTGTTATGAACTTTTTACTCAATTATAGTTATTATAGACTTCAAATTTTTTGTTAAGAATTTCTTTTCTCTTTCGAGAAGGATCCCTAGGAAATCTAAAATTTTGTGTAATTTATGTGTTAAAATAAAATGAAAATTAAGTACACATACTAATTATAATTTTTGCATTTATAATGTTTTTATTTAATTATAAAAATATTATTATAAATTTATTGTCATCAGATTGTAGGATACTGCGATAAAAGTATTTTATGTTATTGTACTGTACAAATAACATCCATTATTCGCTTAGTTATTTCGTCAAATATCGATATATTTTTCGACATTGTCAAGCACTAGTCGATGTCAAATGGACTTACTCGACGGTTCTGTCATTTGTTTTGAACGGTATAATCCAGCCATTTTATGATGGTTGTCAGATGTCAACAATACATAGATATATCGACTATATTTAACATAGTTGAATAATACGAAATTTTATTTTACATTTACTTAAATTTTGTGATAAATAACATTAAATGTAATAAAATATATTACTTACAAGTGAAAAGAAATAGTGCTGCTTCCGCTGCTTTAGTTTTTACACCATCTAATAGAACATTTAGTCATTTTTGGGAGATGTTTTGTTGACAAGTAAGTGCTTGAGACTGACGTAAAATCAAACGGCCAGGCCTAAAATATCCTGATTACTGTCAAGGCCGGTAAAGGTACGTCAGCTTATGTGTCTCGTCCTTAGTTAATACGTCTATGATAATAGATAATAAACATAGAAGTTAAAACTCTCTACGTGACTTTGTCGAAGTAACCTGTGCTCAACGGTCAAGCTTTGAACATTATTAAGAAAAGTATTTTGGGATATGTTAGGACATTATTACACAAATCCCCCCACCTTGTCGTAGTGGGAGCACTCTGTACCGTCCAATTTTCCGGACGCGAAGCCAAAAAACGCGCAGGGAGGGCCTACTTCGCACTTCGGTGGGCGGTGCAGGGAGGGCCCACTTCGGTGGGCGATGTGTCTTGTGGGTAGCTCCTGGTACTTCTCTGAATAGCAGAGTGGACTGTGAAGCAACCCTCTTAGTTGTGTGGTCGACTTGGGCAGACCTGTCGGGCCAAAAAAATTGTACACAAATCCCCATAACGTGCGGTCACCTTGTCGTGCTTGGGTCAGTAGCATCCAGCAATCTTGACTGGCGCGAAACTAAGACACACGCAGAATGGGTCCACTTTAGTGGGCGTTGTGTCATGCGGGTTGTTTCTGGTACTTCTCTGAGCGCAGAATGGACTGTGGAGCAAACTTTTGGCTATGTGGTCTGCTTCGGCAGACCTGCCGAGACATTGGGGTGTCGTGATTCAGTCAGGCAAGTAAAAACATTCGAGCTCACATGAATGATTTCAGCGGACAGCTGGACTCGAACCCGCGACCGCTGACACAGCAAGTGGTCACTACAAACTGAGCCAAATGTGTCGTAAAAAATTGAAAACAAAAAGAATTGAATTTATGCCACACGCATGTATATGTATGTATGTAGTTATGCACTAAAGGTCAGAGCTAGTTTGGAGTTTAATACATAAAATACAAACTTTTATTTGTTTAATTTTGTTTAATAAAAATAACAAAGTCCTAAAATGTATTTAGGATCGATTTACTTTTCTTAAAATTGATTTTGAGTTATCATTTCGGTCAACAATTAAGTTCAGATCACCTATTTTCTCTTTGTTGCCATAACTTTCTATATTTTGCTTAGGCTCATCAGTTTTTGTGGTTTTAACTAGTATATTCTCTTTGGGCTTCTTGATGTAAGTTTTTATATAAAAGTCTGTAAATAATACAAGCATGAAGAGATCTTGAGGAAGGAATATGAAAACTGACCATCGCGGGTACCCGCAATCCGGTATAAAAATCATAGATCCCATATGAACCACACAAAGGAAGAATTGTAACTGTAAAGGAAAAATATACATTTTTATCGCAGATGTAAGAGACACACAATTTGGCAATTTAATAAATTATTTTTTGAGAAGCTTCGGTTTAATGATGCTTTATTTCTTAAAAGAATTACATTCGCTTAATGAGAAATATTAAATTCGCTTAATGACAAAAAGGTAGTTGAAAATTATTTACATCGTGATTTTTAACTAACAACTTTACTATAATCCTTATAAGTATTGATTAAATGTAGAATCATTAGAATAGAGGGCAAAGAAGAAAAGAAGATATCGCGTAACATACAAACAAACAAAACACCAGAACTTATCCTATTTCTCATTCTAGAAATAAAAAAAATATTTAATTTTACTTACGATTTGTAATTGAGTTACATATTTTTTCCACGATGAAGAATACTTGACTTGTGGAATAACAATCGATAAAAAGTAATAAGAGTACATAACGACGTGGACGAAGGAGTTTATCAATCCAATGGAAGCGCCATGTCCACCTGAAAAAAAGATTACCTTGTTACTAAATACACCATCAATTGCATAAGAAATCGAGTGAAGTCGGTTGAAATTCAAACCTTACACCTCGAATATGTGCGAATAACTTCTACTAACTCGTGATTGCCACTTGTCTCACGATGAAGGAAAACATCGTGAGGAAACCTACATCAGATATGTACAACTTTATAAATTTTCGATAGACATGACGTAATGCCCATTAACCCGCACATAGCCAGGGCGGAATACTCATAAGGCGTAGATCTCACAGGAGACGCAATCCATTGTGTTAGCTTATAAGCACGAGAGAAACAAACAAAGGCAAACAGCGAAATGTAATGAAAATGAGCGACTTGCGCATGAACTGCATTTTTTTGCTTGAAAAAAAAAACTTCTAGACACAATCAGTAAGTCAATGTTTATTTTAAAAAATCTAATGACCTTGCTATGTCCCTTTAATCCTAAAAGGATCATTCTTCATTGTTGAAATTTTCATTCCAAAAGTACAGAGCGAATATAATATTGTATCAAATTAACGTAAAGTAAATTATTTGATAGCAATTAAGTAACCACACTTACCAGGGAAATAAGTGTTTGCTCCCCAAACTAGCATAACCATACCAGTATGGTGATACACGTGAAGAAAAGTTATTTGCTTGAACTTCTTGCGCAAAACGAAGAAGACCTAGGAAATGCAAAATGACAATAATTATAAGAATGGCATTAATGGTTAATAATATTTTAGTGTATTTTTATCCTCTATACAAATAGAGGAGTCCTATAAGTTCGTAACGAACCTGTCTGTGTAATTGTAGCGTCCAAACTGATCAACCGATTTTGACTTAGATTTTTTGTTAGATAGATATTCAATAAATCAACACTTCTAGCTATAAATAATTAGAGAAACAAAATCTTAAAACCTTAGAAAATCCGTTCAGCCGCGATAAAAGGATATTGTCGTGGTCAAAAGTCAAAGGCGGCAGTACATAGACGACGGCCACGGCATGTCAATTGTCAGACAGCCATACAAGAACCAAGACGTGTTTTAATTGAGCGACCCCTAATACAGCCCACGACAGATATCAACAAAGTTTCATAGATCTAATCCATTCGAAACTTATTATCCTCCGTCAATGAACTTGCTATAATATGGTAACCTTCGCCTGACGTAAAAAAATCACTAAAATAAATTAGATGGATACACGATGCTCCATTGATATTGCCTTAATAGGTTATGGTGTTGATACCTGAGGGACAACGCACTAGTGCAAGCACCCCTACACAAGAATCAACATGCCTACAGTACGGGCAAATCAACAGAATCAGCCCTTCATGCTGTAGTGTGCAGGATCGAAGAGGCGCTAGAAAATAAAGAGACATGCATAGGCACCTTTATTGATATCGAAGGAGCCTTCGATAAAACAAACTTCACTAGTATCAGAGCCGCCCTCAGGAGGCACAATGTGAATCCAGTAATCACCAACTGGATACAACACATGCTAGCTCACAGAGTGGTCAGGTTAGATAGCAACAATAAGAAAGGGGCCATTGTTGCCAAAGGATGCCCTCAAGGAGGAGTGCTATCGCCTCTCCTCTGGAACCTTGTGGTCAACGACCTTATATCTTCACTAAACAGCCAAAGGTATTTTACGATAGGCTATGCGGACGACCTGGCTATCCTAATTACAGGCAAATTTACAGACACTATCTGCGAACTGATGCAGACAGCCTTACGAGTAGTCGAAAATTGGTGCATCAGGTACGATCTTACTGTAAATCCGCACAAAACTGAACTAATTATATTCACAAACAAACGAGTTCTAGGCAACTACACCTTACCTAAACTCTTCAACTCAACCCTTAACCTAACTACAGAGGTCAAATACTTAGGTATAACATTAGATAATAAACTAAACTGGTCTAAACACCTAGACAAAACACTGAATAAAGCCAGCATTACCTTCTGGCAGTGCCGCAGAATGATAGGGAAGAAATGGGGCCTTAAGCCCAAAATAACCCTATGGCTCTACAGCTCAGTAATAAGACCCATGATTAGCTATGGAGCACTGGCATGGTGGCGACGAACACTCCTCGTCACAGTTCAATACAAACTCCAAGCTTGGCAACGACTAGTCAGCATGGCGATAACAGGATGCATGAGAACAACACCCACTGCGGCTCTTGAAGCAATGCTGAACCTTCTACCATTGCACCTGTTCATTCAACAGGAAGCTGCTTCTACCGCAGTCAGGTTAGACAACCTAAATCTATTGCGCAAAACAAGCGCGCCACATACAAAAATACTATCGGATTTAACAAAAGATATTCCTTTAATGGCAGCACCAAATGATTGTATAGGAATAAGATATATCTTCGACAAAAAATACAAAATACAGCTCGAAGAAGACCAACATATGGACATCCACAACGAGGAACTAAAAATCTTCACGGATGGTTCCAAAACCAAATCAGGAACAGGATGTGGAATCTTCTCTGACGACTTACACATCAGGACCTCACTACCTCTAGGAATTTACAACACAGTCTTTCAAGCAGAGTGCCTAGGCATCCTGGAAGCAGCAAGAACAATCGCGGAAAAGAACATAAGACAATCAAGAATCCGCATCATAACAGACAGTAAATTAGTACTACAGGCATTGAGTAGCAACCACATCTCATCAGGTATGATCTACGAGTGCCACAACACCCTGACGCTGGTAAGTGATTTAAATGAAGTCACCCTGCAATGGACCAGAAGTCACAACAACACATACGGTAATGATGAAGCCGATGGGCTAGCAAGGGAGGGATCGAATATGATACCAACTGGGCCTGAACCCATCATACCGATACCCTCTTGCTGGCTCAAAGGTCAAATCCGTGAACGCTCAAAAAAGCAACATCAAAGCATATGGTCTGAACTCAAGGACTGTAAACAGGCGAAGGAATCGCTACCCATGATCGACAACAAATTAGCAAATCGCCTGTTAAACCTTGACAGACCACAACTTAGGAAAATAACCGCGGCCCTCACCGGTCACGGACCTTTTAATAAACACCTATTTAACTTAGGCATTACTGACAGTCCTCTTTGCAGAGCCTGCATGGAGACAGAGGAAACGGCTGCACATGTCATTCTTCACTGTACAGGTGTAGCGGAATACCGGGCACAACATCTTGGCACCCTTAGCACACTCCCGGAAGTCTTCAGCAAGGCGAAGAGCCTGCTAAGATTCCTGGAGGACTTGGGATGGCAAGAATAACATAGACAATTCCCACACACGCAAAATAGGCGCTAGTCGTCGAGTTGCGGACAACAGCCCGTCTTAACCATAACCATAACCATAACCAGGTTATGGTGTGAGGTAGTTTTTATTTATTTTATTATATACGTAAGATTATTACTAACATGACGAAGGAGAGACTAAAATAAGATGAAAGCACGACAGTTACTTTAAATACCTAGTGTAATCAAAATAAAATTTGAGTTTCTTGCGAATTGTTTTAACGTAAGATATTGCAATTACGCATATGCATATGTACGTAATGTATTTACAAGTAGTTATCTGGAACCTTACTGGTAAAAGTATACTCGTATATATAGTCATTAATAAGATAAATTTTTACATAAGTACACGTAAATTAAACTATTAAAAATCGACATCGACTCGATAACTGTATCTGCTTGCCTTTGTTTGGCAAAGGTATCCCCCAACATTCTCCACTCCGCTCTGTCCCATGCTCTCCGGCCCCAAGTCAAAAATTTATCAATTTTTAAACTAAAACCTTCCATGAGAACCATTCTATCTATTGGTAAAAATAGAATAAAAATCGGTGCCGTAGTTTTTAAGTATAACATGAGCAGGCAGATAGACAGACAGACGCGGCGGAGGACTTTTTTTATAATAAATAATGATTCTGTCAAATCTTTTATCGCCAGAAGTGACGGTACCCCATCCGTTCCTGCACCTTTATTAGGGTTTAGTTTAAGTAGGGAATGTTCACTTTCAGATAAAATTATATTACAGAAATCATTGGAATATGTAGTCTCCGGGTTCTGGTATGTTGTAATCATGTAGATAATTAGAGTTATAGACTGATGAGAAGTTCTGAGCAAAAAGACAACAAATATCGACACAAAAATGAGTAGATTACCTACTGAGGCATATTCTGTGTGTTAAAAACTAACAGTGAAATAAAATTCATTTGGTTATCAAAAGAATGAAAGTGATGAAAAAAAATCGATTAAAGTTAATTTAATTAAAAATAGCTATGAGCACTTTCAGATAGGCAAGTAATTATAGGCATATTTGTTTATAAATTATATTCGATAAAAAATATGTCTCATCTGGTTATCAGATCGGTGAAGGTCGATCTACCACGGTCTCCTCTACCATCTAGACGCTACCTTGTTTGACACAACAACCGTTACTCCACCACCACTATCCCTCATGCCATAGAAGATACTAGTTTCTCGGTCTCAGACTGGTGATTTTAGCCACGTTTCAGTAAAACATAATATGTCATAATTACTATTTACGTTTAAGTATAAATCGGTTTTTGTATTTAAGCCTTTTGTATTTAATTTTGGTAAAATACATTTAAAGAATAGAATTTAAAAGAAAAAAAAACTAAATAATTGACAATATCTAAAATTAAAATTTTAAGCAGCGCGTATAAAAAATTATTCAAGTTTGTTAAGCGTTTCCAGGTCACGGATGTAAATATATGATGCGTTTTCATCTCTGCGCATAAATATTTTTCCAGATCGAATGCACACAAATGTGTAATTTAGGTTCTGCTTTTTCTTTCTTGCAGCAGCTTAAAGTTTTTTTTGTTCGGGAGACAAACGCTCCATAATCTAGAGAGGTGACGATTTTTTTCCTCCTATACAAAGGTCGTGGCTTTGAAGTTTGTCGGCAAGGTGATGAAATGATATCAAAGGCATTGAACTTTAGAAGAATATATTTTATGGAATAATAATTATTTGACAATATAACATTATAAAAAGGCTAATGACAAGTGACAGATTATTATAAAATAGGTTTTATATAAATTAAAGCGTGAAGACATTCATACTTTCTACATCCTCTCCTGAACGCAAACGCTTTAAAGTTAAGCCCATTAGAGTAACAAAAACTTCACGCTTCGGTCTATGAAGGCCTTTTGTTAGAATATCTGCCACCATGTCCTGTGTTCGTTGATATTGAACATTCACTTGATTAGCGATAATTTTCTCTCGCACAAAGTGGTAACGAACATCAATATGCTTACTGCGTGGATTGTACATTGCGTTACCCGAGAGACTAATTGCACTTTGATTATCGCAATACAGCGTTATGGGTGTACCTTTAAGTTTGGGTGAAAGCTCCTCTTCCATCTGTTTTCTTCTTAATTTCCTTTTCTTCTTCCCTTTGTATCTTTTTATTTCTCTTTACTGTAGCTTCTAAAAACGAAACATTCTTATCTCTTATAATTCTAAATCTTCTTATAATTCCTTTTTTTTTTGTTTCAGGGTCTATCTCTTTTAGTGATGTTAATTTTACTCCTTCGACACATTTAGGCAGTTTACCTATATCTTTGAAATCTATGTGCCCTATCCTTTGATTCCATACATAAGTATTATCATCATTTTTAGCTACCGTTGCTTGTATTGCTTTATTTTTACATTTTAACTGATAAGTATCATTAATGAGATTTGCTTTAGCTACTAATTTATTCCGATTATAAATTTCGCAACCCTCTTTGTTAAATAGAACTTTACAACCGCTTTCAATTATCTTACTAACTGACAGTAAGTTCGTTTTCAGATCTGGTACATATAAAACTTTTCTCACCTGTATTGCCTCGGTTCTGCCATTAGTTTTTACTAACATACATACAGTACCACAGCATTCAACTTTCAACGTCGTGCTATCGGCCAGTCTTATATACTTTACAGGTGGAGCTGTGACATCGCTAATCCAATCTCGATGCATAGTCATATGCATGGAAGTGCCAGAGTCAATATACCAGTTTACTGAATCGTTCAATGAGGAAGCTGAAAAAGCTGCTGCAAATCCAGTAGTATTATCAGTTTTATTTCTGTCGTTTTTGAACCAACATTTTTTCATAGTATGCCCGTATTTATTACAGTTATGACATCTTGGCCTTTTTTTAGGTTCTTGTTGACTTTTTTTATAGTGGTTATATTTTGTATTTGTGTATAGTGCGGTAGTTTCTGTTGTTTTTACCTCTTGTAAAAGTTTATTTTTTACTAAATCTGCACTAATCTTCATACCAGAACTCTCTAAGGCCATAATCATTGGCTTGTACGTATCAGACAGTCCTGCCAGCATCAAAGTACCTAACCATTCGTCATCTACATTAAATTTTATATTTCGTAACTTATGCGCTGCGGACATTATTTTGTCGACATATTCTTCTACTGATAGACTGTTATCTAAATTAGTATTTATTAGATCTTTTAACAATCCAACTTTGCGACATAATCCACTGTCTTCAAATGCCTTCGATAAATTGTCCCATACTTGTTTAGCCGTTGTTGCCTCTTGTATATGTACGTATAACAAGGGATCTACTAATAATATTAGTTTTGATTTGGCTTTGATATCCTGCTTCACTGACTTTGAATCAGTGGATAATGGCTCTTTCAGTATGCAATCGTACAAATCTTCATGTTGTAAGTATGCTTTTATTGCAAAACTCCAACTTGCCCAATTATCTCTGCCATTGAGCTTCTCAATTGACATAAATGAGCTATTTGCCATCTTTTATCAGTATTTATTTAAAATATATGCTGAAATGAAAAACCTACGGCGTGTCGGTAACAATTTATGTTATGCACGTACTAGTTTTTACGATTACTTTTTTTAAATACTGTTGCCAATATATCAAAAACTATACGGCAGGTATGAGACGGCCTTTAACATGATCAAATGCCTGGGCCCATAACCTGAGGAAATGATATCAAAGGCATTGAACTTTAGAAGAATATATTTTATGGAATAATAATTATTTGACAATATAACATTATAAAAAGGCTAATGACAAGTGACAGATTATTATAAAATAGGTTTTATATAAATTAAAGCGTGAAGACGTTCATACTTTCTACACAAGGTGACTTTTATTATATTTGATGACTGCTGCCAAAAGAGTGTCGCGTATACAAGGGTTGCTGAATTTGACTAATATTGGTTGTCGACGAATATGTGAAGTGAAATTTAGTTTGGGAAGGCGCAACCAATGACTTAGTATAGTATTGATGGAAGATTTGGTCCGAAAACCTGCTGCTTTACAAATAATTTCTAGATTAACACCAGATCTACGAGCAGCTGAAGTCGAAGCGTGTCGCGTACTATGAGCATGGTGTAGATTAATATGTAATACCGCTTTCTTTTAGAATATTTTTATCCAGTGGGATACTGTCTTTACTCGTATATTATTATACTCAAGTGTAATCCGAGCTTAAACCACACATATTTCTCCATCCTGTTTCACATGGAGATAGCAAACTGCTAAATCACCATACAGTTCTCGTCCAAATCTGAAACAAAAAAGTACCTACTTATGTAAGTACTCAAAGAAAATTGTTCATGTTATGAATGTCAATTTACAATATACAATAAATTTTTATAAACATACAGTGGTAACCCAGTGGTAATCCGTATCACGCGGATATCCACGCTCGCTTGGATATCCGAGTGATGCGGGTTCAAATAAGCGTTTCGCATCTCTGATATTTTCGTGTGTTAATCTTTTTTATTATGATTACCACTTGTCTTACGGTGAAACCTGCATGTCTGAGACAACATAGCGAGTTTTCGAAAGACATATGAAGTCAGCCAACAGGCACTAGGCCAGGGCGGTGGACTAAGGCCTGATACCCCTCATATTGAAGGGAGACCGAGCCCAGCAGTGAGACGTTAAGAAGGGCTGATTACATACACACATTTATAGATAAATTTATCTAATATTTACAAAAAGTAAATAAACTTCTTATAGTTCAGTAAACTTAAATAATGTATAATTACTAAAAATTATAACGATATACACAATATATTTAAATATAGGTTATGTTTTGGTATATTATAAACATTTTTGAATAAGCATCTATGTTATGACTAAAATATACCTTTTTAAATATAATAATTACCTTGCAGTTTTCGCTCCTTTGATCTCTGCGCTCATCTAGATTTGATGCAAAATTATGTCCTTCCGACCGATTACGGTCACGGTGGCCAATCTCATTGAGACTAGCCATCCGCGCGGGAGATATATAGTGCACAAGTGTACGCGCAGACATAAGTGCACTCTCTTTTTCATATCGCTCTCATATTCGAGTGAGACGACTGCTGGATAGGACTAGTGAGAGTTAAGACGCAGGACCGACGGCTTAGGGTTAAACACCGCCAACTTCCCAACTACGGGCTGTTACTGAGACTAACGAAACAGAAAGACTCAATAACTACTTGGCCGGATCCAGAACTCGAACCCAGGACTTCTTGGTGTGCGTCCGTACATACTACAACTGCACGCTGTCATCATAAATGCATCAACTTTCGGTAGATTGTCCAATTGTACTTTGACAAAACCAGTTTAAGTCATCGTCCTGGATTCACTATAAATATAGATTCACTAGAAATCACTAGAATAACACAGTTTTAAACTATTTTTCTCACAAATACTACTAAAACTGTATGAATATCTGTGTCGTTAAATCCAATGTTGTGTCGCCTGATGTCACATTTGGTTAACCAATAGTAACGCATTTTCTTCTTCTTCTTAAAGTGCAATCTTCTTTCGAAGGTCGGCGATCATTAAGGAAATTTGAACCTTTGATGCCGTGGCTCTAAATAAGGAACGGGTGCTTTTTCCAAACGATTGGCGTAGGTTTTTTAGCCAAGATGTTCTTCGACCCACACTTCGTTTTCCTTGAATTTTTCCCTGTATAATGAGTTGCAGTAGGTCGTATTTTCGATTTCTCATTATGTGGCCGAAATAATCAAGCTTTCTTTTCTTTACTAAATGGCTGATGCTAGTCGTCTGCTAGTTGGACGAGTAAAATAATTTAGTCGTCCAACAATTGTTGGATGACTAAATTATTTTAAAGGTTGTTGCTAGTCATCCGATAATCGTATTAATAAAAAATATATTATTCGTCCGACTATTGTCGGTTTGTACGAATATCTATCACTTCTTTGATTTCTAATATAAAATAAGCGATTTTTATGTGCAGGATATACCTATGCCAAAAATAAAAATAAAATAACCCTAACCTACCGAGCTGATAATTTATTATTTAGATCCCACCCACTTTTAATAAGTGCAAGAATTTTTATATGTAAAAGAGCTGGTGCTATAGAGTCGTCCTATGAAATTTACGTTACTAACACTCCCTGAGACCATCATAGTCTTGGGTAATGAATTGGAGGTCGTCCACGACCCACATCAATATGTATGTATGTACCTACATCAAAACAATGTACAAGAAAATGGTATTTTGTAAAAAGTACTACAGAAACGTCCGCAATTGCATTCACGAGTATGTTAAAACTTAAAAAACAAATTAATTTCTCTTTGAGCCATTTAAGAAGCAAAAAAGTCTCAGTCGCGATATATCAAACACCAATTGTCGGACGAATAATATTTAATTTATTCGTCCGCTTATCGGATGAATAGACACTTCGTTACTAAATATACAACTTCAGGTTTTTTCTTAATGCGAGTTAGCACTGTTACGTTTTTTATTTTGTCTCTCCAGAATATCCTTAACATTCTCCTGTACACCCACATTTCAAAGGCTTCAATCTTCTTACAGCTCGATTCTGTAAGGGTCCATGCTTCAACGCCATACAAGAGAATGGAGAAAACATAACAGCGTGCTAATCGTATTCGGAGCTGGATGTTCAACTTTTTATTGCATAGAAGTGACTAAAGCTTAAAGAAAGCATTACGGGCTTGTTCTATGCGGCACCTTATTTCAAGACTGTGGTCTCCTGTATCATCAACCCAGCATCCCAAATATTTGTATTTGCTAACTTTTTGTAGAGGTTGCCCATTACACAGTAGAGAAGGGAAGAAGGGTACATTCGCCGATTGGTTCCAGTATAGGTGTTTAATAAACCTTACGTCCTTAGAGTCGAGTCCGATGCATTGTAATATATCGAGCATTCTTGCATGCTATACCCTATCAAATTCATAATCAATAAAGCATACAAACACGTCTTGATTTATGTCTCAACATCTCTTTATTAGGACTTGATATCCGAAAAATGCATCTCACGTTCCTAGGCCATTGATGAATCCGAATTGTGTTCTTGATATGAGGTCTTCACATTTACTATAAATTCTTCTATGGATTACTTTAAGGAATAATTTTAGGGTGTGACTCATTAAGGAAATGGTTCTGCACTCGCGGCATTTCTTTGCAGAAGCAACTTTGGGCAAGGTGACAAAGCTATTTTTGAGCCAATCCGATGGTATGACGCCCGAATCATATATAGTGTTGAATAACTTTACTATTATTCCTAAGTTAGGATACTCAAGCACTTTCAACAGTTCCACGGGTAATTCATCTCCGCCAACAGATTTTCCTGACTTGGACATGTTAATGGCATAGGCAATTTCACTTTTATTGATAGGTGGTCCAGTTAATTCACTTCCGCATGAACTTGATTCCAGAGCAGGTCTAACGTCATGGAATAGTGTTGTTATGTAATTTTGCCAAATATTAAGTTTATCTTGAATTGTCTTAGCAGGATTTCCCTGATCATCCAGTAGAACGTTACAGTTCATGTTTCGTTTTTTAAAAGTACCTGTTATTTCTCTGACTTTCCTATGCACATTAAAATAATTATATCTGGCCTCAAACTCTTCTATCGCAACGCATTGGTTGGTTCATTTTTCTTCCGCTTCAAGTACTTTTGTTTGGATTAACTTGTGTATGTATTTGTATTGTAGATTGTCTACTCCTTTGTGGGTTCTGTGCTGTTCCATTAGGCTTAAAATTCCCTCAGTGATCCAGCGGTTTTTGGTCTTATATTTTAGTGGTTGGAGAATTCTTTTACCAGTGTCAACAAGATTTTTCTTTAACTTAGTGGATGTCTCTTCCACCTCAACATTAAGTCCAAGCTTTTTTATTCGAGCGATCAACAGCCATATTTATTTCTGTAGCTATTTTAAGCCGTATTTCCGGTTCTTTCAGTCTGGTCACATCCATCCTTTGGCTCTTTGATTTAGGTTTTAGAATTTTCATACTAAATCGAACGATATTTGAAACAAAGATAAATTTTATATTCTCTATTTGGTTGTTTACAACATCATTTATATGTGTTTGTGAGGAATGAGAGAAATTAGTATCTATGTGTCTACAAGGAATTCGTTGCTTATTCTGTCGGATCCAAGTGATTTATTTCTTTTTTGCGTTTCTATAGCCTTTTCCACTTCTTGTACTAGAATTTTTGGTATGTCGTCCGCGTTGTTTTTTCAGGCTTGCTGCATTATATCATCTTGAATATAACTCATTGAAAAAAAATGTTGCTACTGAAATGATGTCTTGCATTCTTGTCTTTTGTCTTCCTTACTCCACCTGTTTTTCTTATATGTTCTTCAAATGTTTTCATTCTTAATTTTCTCTATCGTTTCTCTCGCTTGTTTTAATTTTTTTGCTTATTCTTTTTGATTTCGTGTTTACTTTAGCTCTTTTTTCTAAAAGTTTATTTGTTTCAACAGACAGTTTAGATTTGCCTTTGTATATTTGGTGGTTGCCCTTTTTTGGTGTTAATTGCTTTACGTAGTTTATTAATTCAGTCTTGTACATGTATTTCTTTTTTTCGTTTCATTAAAGCATTTAAGTTGCTCTGTTACTACAACAGATGGGAGTAAAGATTTTTGTTCTGTTCGTTTAAATTTGAAGGGTATATTTTGTTTGTTTGGATTCAAGTGTTTTTTTCCTGTAACCATTCTGTGATTGCTGTTAAAGATTAATTTTTTTATAATACTGCGGTCCTTGAATAAATGAGATCTGTAATCTGTTAGTTAAAACAAAGTTCATTTGGTTTTTATAAAGGTCACCTGGAGAAATCCATGTCACACTGAAAGCGTTTTCATAATTACTATTCAGTATCGTCAATTTTTTTTATTGTGCAAAGGATATCTCTATGTTGCGTATTCTTTTTGCAAGTAATATTCATAAAAAGCGTAATTTTTTTAAATGTTGTTTGTCCTTTGTTTCTTTCTTGTTGCGTGACCTTTGCTTGACCTAAGTCATCGTATAAGTTGATGTAACATAAAAAATGAGTATTATAATTATCATTGAATTGTATCAATCCTTTTTGAAATTGCTTATGAATTTATCCATACGATAAATAATTTTTGATAGAAAGTTCTAATAAGTTATGTAATTGACTGATTTGGCGACACGTTTGGCTCAGTTAGTAGTGACCCTACTTTCTGCGCCAGAAGTTGCGGGTTCGAGTCCTGCTTGGAGCATTCATTTGTTGAGTTTGAATGTTTATACTCTACTCTACTAATTCTTTACCTCATCAAGCAAACTCGAGTCTGTGACCAACGGATAAGTATTCTAATTTAAAGACAATTTTGCGTTCTATTCCTTCTATTATTATGACGAGATTAAGCTAATTGTTTTTTTAAAAATAATAGCTAATAACCAGCTTGAACCAGAGTAAGAGTCTGACAGTCCCTGTCGATTGATAGGACTCCATCATAAAAAAGGAGCGCGCAAGGGCTTTTTATACTTACCGTGTCTAATAGATCCAATAATTTCAATGAATAATATAGATAGAAGATGTGCGTTATCGTCAAAGCATCTTCATTATCCGAATAGTCGACAGGCTCACAAAACAATTTGTATTTTTCAACCCATAATTTTAGTCCCTGGAATATTAAAATCGTGCGTTAATATTTAAAACGAAAAGATATTGATTATGTCGGTTTATTATATTAAGAACACCAAGGTTTTATTTATTATTCTTTGATTGTTTTTAAGTAGATAGTAAAACATAAATCTACCGTAAAATATTTTGGTAATTCATCCTACAACATAACATCAGGGCGCATTCAGACGACACGCGCCCGCTTCGCGCACGCCGCAACAAACCGTAATAAGTGACGTAGGGTAGAAAGAAAGTAGATCCACAAACATGAACCATATTTACTTGTCATTGGAATCGAACCAACTATTTTCAGTGTAGTATCACAACAATGAGTTCATATGTTTATGGCATCACTTCGTCAATTTCAATTAGAATAATTAGTGAATTCTACAAGATAATAAAATAAAAATAATTACTTTAATAAAAATATATGCGCACAAGAAGACCTGTAGTATATTATACGCCATCATCAATTTGTCTATATTATAAGGTGCCCGATTCCTCATCCATTTAGGTCCCAATTTAAGAACAAAAAATAAGTAGAGGGCAAGTATGGCAATTCCCTGGTATGGTTTAGCCACTAAAAACCATGATTTTGTTCTTGGATCTGCAAATATTATGTATATTATACACACTTCTATACATATAATTCTTTCGGTAAAACAGTTTCAAAAGCACGATATCACTCTACCCTCTATTCTATGTTACTTCGAAAAAATCACTGTTTTAATTTACTTTAGTTTCTATAAGTTTATCACTATTACTGTGGTTAATATTCTGCACTTCACTTTTTTGTGGTGAATTAGAGTTCACTTTCACTTTATAAAGTCTTTTAACGTAGTAACACGTTGTATTATATTTCAAAAACCAATTATTACACGGAGTCGATGTTGACAGTAGCAACTCAGCGCCATTCTCCATTACATGCTAAGATTGAAATATTTCAAGTCATGTTTTTGGAATTCTATATCTTTTAGAATTTTTATTTGTCTGTCTGTATACTTGTCTGTCTGCCTGTGACCGTGTAGAATGTAATGTAACAATATTGTGTGCTATGCCTTATTTTATAATCTATGACAATAATTGTTTTGGTAACGCTATCATAGTACTCTCTTCTCTATGTCACTTGCCCTCTCGGACTCGGTCAATCTAGCTGTTTGCATCTCTGGTTTATCTAGTAATTATTAAATGTATTAAGTATTCAATCAATCAGCCTATTGCCGTCCACTGCTGAACGAAGGCTTCCCCTAATGAGCGCCAACTATCCCGGTCCTGGGCAGTTCGCATCTATCCGCTGCCCGCCACCTTCCTTAAATCATCGGTCCATCGTACTGCAGGGCGTCATACACTACGCTTGCCTAAACGCGGTCTCCACTCTAACACGTGTCGGCTCCATCGACCATCAGTACGTCTGGAGACATGACTGGCCCACTTCCACTTCAGCGACCTAATTCTACGCGCGATGTCGGTTACTTTAGTTCTCTGGCGAATGACTTGCGAATTCTATGTGCCAGAGAAACCCCAAGCATCGCGCGTTCCACTGCTCGCTGAGCTACCTTGAATTTGTGAACCAGCCCCACGGTAAGTGTCCACTGCACTGGTTAAATACTCTGGTCTTAAGAGATTGTGGGATCGATGACTCAAGGATATGTCGTAGCTTCCCGAAAGCCGCCCAGCCCAAACGTATTCTTCGAGTAGCCTCCTTCTCAAAGTTGTGCCGGCCAAGTTGTATGGTTTGTCCAAGATATACGTATTCGTGCACAACTTCAAGAGTATCGCCATTCACGACCACTGGTCTCGGAGATACATGGGCGTTTAGCATGATTTTCGTTTTACGAAAATTCATTCCGAGACCCACCCGTCTTGAAGAATCATCTAGGCTGTTTAGCATTTCTTCCAGATCATGCAGAGTCTCTGCCATGACGACTATGTCATCGGCAAACCGCAAGTGTGTTAAAAATTGCCCGTTGATGTTAATGCCGCGTCCGTTCCAATTGAGTGTTTTGAAGACACAGTTTTGGGGAGATAACGTCCCCCTGCCTTACCCCGCGGTGCAATTGGATTGGCCTTGTGCTCTGACCTTGTACTTGGAAGGTCATTGTTGAGGTTTTGTACAGACACCTTAAAACTTAGATATACCGATAGTCCATGAGGCATCTCTGCGTAGATTCTAGAAAGAGGCTGATTGTATTCGGTCTTTTGGATTATTTGCCTTAGTGTGTGTATGTGGTCTATGGTACTAAAGCCTTTTCGAAACCCGGTCTGCTCTATGGGTTGGAAGTCATCGAACTTTTGGGCGAGACGGTTCGAAATAACCCTCGAAAACAACTTGTATACATGGCTTAGGAGGGATGTAGGTCGGTAGTTCTGTAAAAGGGCATTATCCTTGAAGAATAACAACACGACACCCCGGCTCCATGCCTCCGGTGTAATGCCCGTATGAAGGATAGAATTAAAAAGCTTAGCGAGCTCTGTTAAAATAGGTGCTCCTCCCGCTCTCAGAAGCTCTGAAGTAATTCCATCCTCCCCAGGAGCTTTGTTGTTTTATAGATATCCAAGAGCTATTCTAATCTCGCCCACGTCGATGTCAGGAAGCTCGTCTGTTTGGTGGCGTACTAGTCTGGCTCGTGCATTATCCACGCGATGAGCCTCAGGTGGAGGTATTCGTGAGGAGTAAACATCTCCATAGAATTTTTCGACTTCAGCGAGGATCTCTGGTCTCGAGGTGACGGTGGTGCCTTGAGCAGTTCTTATTTTATTCAGGTGACAAAAGGAAGAGTGAGATTTGGCGAAGACTTTCAAGCCCCTATTGAGTGCTATTGCATCTTCAATTTTTCGGGTATTCGCTTGTCGTATGTCACGCCTTATGAGATTCTTTATCTTCCTGTCAAGTACCTGACGCTTAGACGGCGATGCTTGTACCAGCTCGCGTCTCTTCGTCATCTCGTCCAGAGTCTCGCTTGTAAGCTTCGACTTTTGTCTATTGCTCTTTGGTCGAAAATATTTTTGGCCCATCTCACGAATCACACGAATCAGACTATTAGTAGCGTCGTTAATGTCCTGTGTGGTTTCCAATACAGCAAATCGGTTTTGTAGCTCTAGGTGGAAGCTTTCACATCCAGCTTGCATCTGGGGAGTTGTTGGTCTTAGAATCGATTTCATTAGCCGAGATCGTTCATTTTTAATATTGATACTCAGGATGCCTCTTAGAAGTCGGTGATCACTGCCGGTTTTTACCCTGTTGATCACTGAGACATCCCTGAAAATGTGGCGCTTGTTGCATAAGATGAAATCGATCTCATTCTTTGTAACACTATCAGGGCTTTGCCAGGTCCACTTCCTTTGGGGCTTCTTCTGAATGAAAATGTATTCATCAGATACAGCCCCTGGGCCTCGAGAAAGTTTACCAGCATTTGCCTTCGATGGTTTCTACGCCCATAGCCAAATGCTCCTACCCTCGATTCGCCATCTTCTTGTACTCCCACTTTGGCATTAAAGTCACCCATAACAATAGTGTAGAAAGTTTTGGTACGAGACATAGCTTTAACTATGTCTTCGTACATGGCTTCGACCTCTTCGTCAAGGTGCGTAAACGTAGGCGCGTACACTTGTATAACTTTCATAGTATATTTTTCAGTCAGCTGAATTACAAGGTACGCTACCCTCGCCGACACACTGCCAACCTCTACGACGTTACTCTTGAGTGACTTATGTATTAAAAATCCGATGCCACCTTGGGATAGTTGGTGTCCTTCTCGGAAGTAGAGTAAGTGGCCAGTATCAAGTTCTATCGTCTCCTCGCCTTGTCTTCGGATTTCTGATAGACCCAATATCTGCCACTTAATGCGATTTGACTCTTCTTCCAGTTCGGCAAGGTGTTCGTTCAGTCGCAGAGAGCGTCCATTATAAGTTGCCAAAAATAGTTACCTTTTGTGGTACCCTGCTGTAGCCCGGGGATTCTTAGCACCCCCCGTCGCACCGTTACCATGGCCGGTACCGTGGCCAGGAATAGTGGGACTACCGGGAACTGCGGGTCTTAAGTCTGAGTTCACTCTCGGGGGTTAGGGGGTATTTGCCTTCAGTGTGGTAAGGGCCATGCTGCGTGACGAGAGGTCCTGGTTGGCGATGGTCTCCTTTAGTGAGACCGTCATCTCACTGAAGAAGACGGCGGAGAGGGAGCGCGAGGCTAACGCTTTGCACCCTCTTCGTCGCCGTCGACTAGGGGATCGCGCGGCGTCGCTATGTGCACCTTCTCCCGCCACCCTAGAGGAGCTACCGCGGGGGTGTCACCCTTAGACTCCCCTGCACGTCATCGAGGCGGTCGGGATGCCCTGTGAACAGAGGGCATCCTGATTTAGGCGAGGTGGCCCGCGTGGTTCGGGCCGATCGCAGGGGCGTTACGGTAGAATGCGAAAGCGATCCCGTAACGTCCCATTGCACTACGGCGAAGTGTTCCGCTGGAGGTTTTAGTGAGAAGGAGTCTCACAGTCCCCATTGGCTGACGGGCCGGTGGGCCCTCATGATGAGTTTCCTCCAGCGACAACAAAAAAAAAAAGGGGGTATTTGCCTTAGTCACCACGCTTGGCAGGCGGGTTGGTGACCGCAGTAGCTGAAATCTTTCACTGAAGGCGTTGCTGCCCGCCATCAGGACTGGCATTTACTCATTCCAGCTTTTTATGTGGTTATACCGCTACGAATCCGGTCGCCAGAGCCTCGTCAGTTGTTTAGCAGGATGTACCGCGAGCAGGTGAGGATGGTTCAAAGGTTCTCTTTTATTTCATCGATCCATTGTCAATTCCACGGACCTCCACCAGACCACGACATCCAACAGACCACATCACAAGAAAACCACTAAATATATTTTGATTGGTATAATATTATTTCGTTATCTGGGTATCAACTGCACATAGAATACTTTTTACAGCGGAAAAATATCTCATTCCTGTGAAATCTATACTACGGACGAATCATGGGACGAACGCGAGCGCAGAGCGAGGGTGAAACACTAGTATGTTATATATGCTTACTAGCATGAAGCGACAACGTACTGACGAAGTACTTAAGAGTCTGTAACACCTTAGCTTTAATTCAAATTTCGGCTCCGCTTCCCCGCGCCACCGCACTCTATGCCGCTCGGACTATACGTGCATGCGGTCAGCGAGGTCAAAACTATTTGTAGGCTGATCTACGCTATATAGACTACAGGCCCGTGTTGAAGAAATTATGGGCCATTTGAACCACCAAGTGACCTATCTAGAACGATATAAGAGCATAAAATAATAAGATTCAGCACTATGCCGTCACTTGTAAGCTGTCCAACTGAGTGCAGGTGAGAATTCAAAAGTACAGGTAGAGTGAGTACATTTTGGTCATATATTTTTGTACGGCATTCTTACCATCGATAGATCCATGAAAAATAATAAGAAAACGCGTAGTGCCGTAAAAAATCGCCGGTGCGCCACAAAGTCGAATTTTTTTTTAATTTTCCGACAATTTCCAGGGTAAATTTGGTCATTTGATTTTGTACGGCATCAGTTTCATACTATTTCAATACTGCTTCTAATCCATTATTCCGCAACGCCGAACAAAAAAAATTGCGACAAGGGGAAATAATCGAGGGTTGCAACCCCCTCTCTTTCCGTGGTCCAGTGGGTGATTTGAAAAAGTACGGTTCCAAAACATTATTTAGCACTCAAAAGTACCTATATGCCTGTAGTCTAATAGATGGACAACGAACAGGTAGTAAGTATCATGTTATAGAATTTTAATAAAATGGTGATAATTTTTTTTTGTATTTTATTTGTAAGTATGTTTATTTATACACTATTGAATTAAATTTTATTTAGCCTGCGCTGCGAGATGTGACACGAGTTCCCCGTCCGGAAGCCGAAGCGAGACTGAGTCGAGGGTCGGGCAGCAGGGTGGAGGATTTCAGGATGGAGTTAAACGCGGAATAGTTTTGTTGATGGATATTACGGTGAAAGTAATTGTAATTTTTTTCCGGTTCCGGTAGTCAAACTGTAAACACGTGAAATTGTGACCTCCGCAAATATAATAAAATTAGTGTAGCAAAAGTGATTTTTAAGTGTTTTTTCGCCAAGTAACTGATAATACAACCGATAAGTGACATCATAAAAACACAATCACAGTGAAAGCATTCCGTTTCGTGAGAAAAAGTGCAAATTAAATTCTATGAACTTATCAAATTAAATTCACCAACGATAAAACGTTGACATTGACATTTGACAGTATATGACAAGTGACAATCTTTTGCCAACCCTACCTACAATAATCCAGTGCTACCAACATATAAACGTCAAAAGTGTCACTGTCAAAGTTGCCATAAATAAAATAAAATAAAAATAAGTAAAGTAAGAAAAAAAAAGAGAAAAATAAAATAGATATAATATTTTACATGGATAAAAATATGGAACTTTTATTTTCGAAACTTGAAGAAAAACTTAACCAACAAACTTTAATTATAACAACGTCAGTTACAAAAAACGTTATGGAAGCCTTGGAAGAGAAAATGAAAACTATTATAGAGGAAAATACCATGCTCAAAACCAAAGTAACTAGACTAGAGGAAAAAATTAAAAATATAGAAAATGAAAAGCGTAAGAACAACATTGTTTTCTTTGGTGTAGAAGAAATTGGAAAGACTGAATGTGAGCTTGTTGACTTCATAAAGGAAATAATAACAGATATGGGCTTACACATAGAAAGTCAAGAAATTAGCAATGTATACAGAATTGGGCGGAAAATCAATAACAAAAATCGACCGGTTGTTGTTTCCTTTACAACTATCTGGAAAAAACATCTAATATTAAAAAATAAGTCTAATCTCCCGCCTGGAATTTATATAAAAGAAGATTTCTCCAAAGAAATTTTAGAAAAACGTAAAAAACTACAACTACAAGTAGAGGAAGAGAGGCAGAAAGGCAACATAGCATATTTAAAATATGACAAGATAGTAATAAAAACACCTGTACACAAAGACAAAAATCGTGACAAGAGAAAGAGGGAAGAGTCAGATTCACCGAAGTCTTCTTCACAAAAGAAAACTAACTCACAAAAAAGATTAGCACCTGTAGTGACTAAAACAACAACAAAGGAAGTTCTTAAACCAGGCATACTCAACTATGTTGAACGTGGAGGATCTGGTGGAGCGTCACAATCAGAGCTGTCAAAAAACTACTAACTCACACCGCTAACCAGAAACAAAACAAAAGAAAGAAAAAACAAAAAACAAATAAAATCAAACAACCAACACTAAAATGTCTCCCAGCACGGCTGGTCCCCGAGGGAGTACTAGACCAAAACCCTCCAACAAAAAGATCAAAAACAATCAAAATTGCAACTCTAAACACAAGAACCTTAAGAACACAAGAAAGCTTACTGGAATTAGAAAAGGCTCTACAAAATATAAACTATGACATCTTAGGCATTAGTGAAATGAGAAGATTAGAAGAAAAAACAGTAGAATACAATGATTATTTATTGTTCCAAAAAGGTGAAACAGCAGGCCATAGGGGAGTAGGCTTTTTAATTAAAAAATCATTAAAAAACCATGTACAAGAGCTCATAGGAATCTCAGACAGATTAGCAATACTTAATATCACTTTATCAAGCTATAAAAAACCCTGGACAATCGTTCAAGTATATTCACCTACTGAGCTAGCATCTAAAGTTGACATAGAAGAATTCTACAATAATCTATCTGATATTGTGAAGAACTACCAGAAAAACCACCTTATAATAATGGGAGACTTCAATGCCCAGGTGGGTACGAGAGAAGTAGGAGAGGAATTAATAATGGGAAACTATGGTTATGGGAAAAGAAGTGAAAATGGACACAGACTAATTGATTTCTTATTACAAAACAATCTAACTCTGCTCAATTCGGTCTTCAGAAAAAAACCCAAAACCAAATGGACCTGGTTATCTCCGGATGGAAATTACAAGAATGAAATAGATTACATAATAAGTAACAAGCCAAAGTTTTTCAATGATGCACACATAATACAAAATTTCAATTTCAACACAAATCACCGTATGGTACGTTGCTGTCTAAAAAAGTATCCAACAAAAACACCAAGATTTAAAATAAAAAACACATTGCCACCAATAAATCACAGTACAAGTAAAACTAATCTCTCTTCTATAAAGCCCTTACTACAAATAGTAAACTCTGACATAACAATAATGGAAAAGTACAACCATATAGAGAAACAACTATCACAAATCAAGCAAGCTAATAAAACAAACGAAACAAAGTTCAGCATAAAAACAGCAGAGCTCCTAGAAGAAAGAAAAAAACTAATTGCAAATAAGGAAAACAGTAAAGAAATTCTCAATAAAATTTCAAATCTCAGCAAACAGATTCGGGAAAACATAAGAAAAGATAGGAAATCAAAGAGGATACAAAAACTAGAATACGAAATCCAAAGAACAGGGGGAACTAAAAAAGCCCTCAAGGAACTAAAGGAACATGGATTAGAATGGATTTCAAAAGTAAAAAATAAGGCCTCCAAACATGTGACAAAACGTACAGAAATCCAGAAGCTTGCCACAGACTACTACAAAACCCTTTACTCTAATATAGATGCTGACCAAGTAATAGAGACACCAAGTATTATTCATGAAAATGTCCCACCAATTCTAAATGAGGAAGTAAAAAAAGCTATTATGACACAAAAACTTGAAAAAGCCCCAGGCCCCGACAGTATATCAAATGAGTTGATTAGAGGAACGGCGGAAGAATTAAGTCCAGTTTTAACAAAATTATTTAATGATATTTTAAATACAGGCATCATTCCAAACCAATGGGGAGAATCACATATTATTCTTCTTCACAAAAAAGGAGATAAAGATGACATAGGCAATTATAGACCAATAAGCCTCATATCAAATGTGTACAAGGTTTTTGCAAAGGTAATTTTAGAAAGAATAACACAAACACTGGATGAAAATCAGCCCATTGAGCAAGCAGGCTTCAGAAAGAATTTCAGTACAATTGATCATATCCATACAATAAAGCAAGTATTAGAAAAGTATAATGAATTCCAGAAACCTCTTTATATTGCTTTCATCGATTATTCCAAAGCATTTGACAGTCTAAACCATAGATATATCTGGTCAAGCCTAAAGGAACAAGGAGTGGAGAACATCTATATAAACCTAATAAAAACCATCTACAGTAAGAGTAAAAGCTGCATAAAATTGGAATCAAAAGGGGTCCCTTTTTCTATAAACAGAGGCGTAAGACAGGGAGATCCATTATCTCCCAAATTGTTTAATGCTGTGTTGGAACATATATTTAGACAAATAGACTGGGATAAATATGGATTAAACATAAATGGAAGCCACCTTAACCACCTGAGATTTGCAGATGACATTATCTTATTGGAAGAAGACCCTAAGAAACTACAAAGCATGGTAGAATATCTAGCACTAAAAAGCAAAGAAGTAGGGCTAGAAATTAACACAATCAAAACAAAGATGATGACTAACTCTAAAGAGGTTAGGATAAACATTTTTGGTAACAACATTGATTATGTAAATGAATATGTCTACTTAGGTCAAATTATTTCCCCTGAAGATTCAATGTCCAAGGAAGTAAGCAAAAGAATAGCTTGTGGGTGGAGAAAGTATTGGTCCTTAAAGGAAATAATGAAGAACAAAGATATACCAATTTATATCAAAAGTAAGACTCTCAATACTTGCATTCTTCCTTGCATAACATATGGCTGTGAAACTTGGTCTCTTACTGAAACTCATAGAGAAAAATTAGCAAAATGTCAAAGGGCAATGGAAAGGAGCATGTTGGGAGTAAGACTTTGCGAAAAGATCAGACATTCAGACATAAGAAGACGAACAAAAGTCACAGATATACTGGCTCGTATAGATCATTTGAAATGGGGCTGGACAGGACACATGCTAAGATGTAAAAGCAATAAATGGAGTAAACAAGTGACTCTATGGTATCCAAGGGACGGAACTAGAAGAAAGGGCCGTCCAAAAACAAGATGGGCCGATGACATCCGTTTAACCTTAGGGCCATACTGGACTAGAGTTGTGGAAGATAGATCCCAATGGAGAGAGTTGGAGGAGGCCTATGCCAAAAGGCACACCGAACTAAGGGACATATTATAGTTTGAACTTCTTAGTTCAAAATTTCCCTAAAGTCGGAATAAATGGCTAAAAAAAAAAAAAAAAAAAAAAAAAAAAAAAAAAAAAAAAAAAAAAAAAAAAAAAAAAAAAAAAAAAAAAAAAAAAAAAAAAAAAAAAAAAAAAATTGTAAATTAAAAAAAATACCTGCAGGATCAGCTTAAGCTTGAAATCTGTTAGTGTTTAAAGTCTCATGATCTAATTTAAAGTATTCATTAAAAACTACAGTTTTATAATTATTTTTGGAGGTCACTTCGCGATTTTTTTCAATCGAGAAAATTTTACGCTATCGCGTTTTTGTAAGAAGGATGCATTTGTTCTCAAGTTTATCATGTATTTGTTTCAGTTTGATTGTTGCAGTATTGTTGATATAAAATGGGATAATGTGAAGCCAAATGACGTGTTACCGACTATTAATGGTAACTTTTATGAATTTAAATACTAAAATTAATTGAAATTGAATCAAAATAAAGCAGTTTCTTTTTCAGAGTTTAAGAGGCAGAACTTAAAAGCAAAATAGCATTATCTAAATAAAACACCTGATCTACAACGTTACCATATCCATTTAGAAATAAGATTTACGACATACATTATTTCTTGTAAGTAGATTTTTTTTCACATACCTAATATAAAATTAACAATTTATGATTATAAAGAGTGTAATTATGAGATTATTAAAATACTGTCGAATGCAATACGTTCGTCGGTATCTTAAAATAGTTAGAGTAATAATGATATTTCTTCTATATCATCTGATTTCCTTATCTTGAAAGTACTTGATCGAGCTTTTTTTTTGAATAAATGTTCTCATCCACAGGCGTTAAGCGCCCGTGCCTTTTGTTTATTAAATTTTTTTCTTTTATTTTTTGCGGTTTACATTTTTAAACTTAAAACTAGCGATACATCCATTAGTTACATACTATGACGTGATATTTTTTTTTTGGGTTTTGGATATTTGCGATCGGTTGTTGGACCATAAGCGAATTGGTTGTGTGAGTGTGGCTTTTTTATGGTGAGGCTGCCAGCGCTGCCCCTACCAATCAAATTAGGTGGCCCCTTTTAAGTCTCTTGACCACCGCAGACGTGTCCAACAAATCCGCTATAAGTGGATTTTGGTGTAAAGTAACTTTTTTTTTGACATTTATTCTTACTATCTATAAGTACTTGATCTAGCTTGCAAATATGTATCGTTATAGTGCATAATAAATATCTAGATTCGTCACCAAATATTCGTCGTCATCCATTTTATTAACGTTCGGAACGCTTAGGCGTACCACCTATACAGGACACAGGTAAATACCAGGAAAGCCAGTACTAACTAAATTTCGACAATCCCCGAATCCCCTCAATATTCCCTTAATCTTAATATTCCCTTATAATATTCCCTTAATCTTAATAAGGCATCGCAGTGTCGCTTACATGCTTAACTACTAAGCTCCGACGGCAGGTCTGCCGCATCCACTCTCGCTATCGGAGAAGTACCACAGCATACCGCAGGATACAATTGCCAAAGTCACCTTCTTGGCTTGTGGTCGGCTGGATTGCCGGATGCTAATAAACTAAACCATCACAAGATGAACGCACATAGTCGTTATCAGGCCGTCATCAATACTAAAGTAAAAAAATATCAAGTTAAGAATAACGCTCTCATTTTATAATATTAATGTAGTTCAAATCAAATCAAATCAAAATATTTTATTCAGCATAAAAATTGTTACAATTTCTTACTGAACGTCATGAGTCTACCACCAGTTCGGAAAGAAGAAACCCCTGTCCTGAGAAGAACTGGCGAAAGAAACTCAGCGGGACTAATATTTTTTTTTATCTTAATCTCATTCTTTTTTTTAAATTAAATTGTAAATTAACAATAATTCTATATGTTGAAATAGCTTGGCGGCGATCACATCATTCCCAAGGCGTACTGTCTTCTAAAAAATCGTTAATCGAATAATAGCCTTTAGTACACAAACGTTCCTTCACAATTTTTTTAAATTTGGCAATAGAAGCTTTTTGAACGTTTTCTGGGATCGTTTTCTTGGGATAGCTTTCAGTTATATACTTTATAATAGTAGTTGCTACTGAATAATAAGTTAGCTATGTTTATTTATAATAATAATAATAATAATAATAATATTTTATTTATTTCAGATTTGCATCCATTAAATTGTTAGTAATACATGAAAACTTAGAAACTAATGTTAGTACAACACGCTCATTAAATTGTTCGTAAAAGATACATGAAAACTTAGAAACTAATGTTAGTACGACACATTGTAACACAATTTGGTTTTTGATGGATCTGCACCCACCGATACATGAGTGGCGAGTCCCACCGGTCAACGAACACATTCAGCATTCCGCTGGAGGAGCCGCGGAGGCGGGCTAACATGGAGGCGCACCGTTTTCTCATAATGGCGTAAAAGTCATCCGTATACGCCTCCGCAAACATGCCTGAGGCACTGCACTGCCGCGGCAGCCCCATCAGAACCCTGAATGCGTTGTTGTACTGGACGCGTAGATCGCTGTATGCCCGCTGCGTGTAGTCAGCCCAAAGACTGCAGGTGTAAAATGACTGACAGTATGCTTTAAAAAGCGTTAATTTGACTGGCTTTGTACACCTTGCAAATCTCCGAGCTAACATGTTGCATCGGACAGACAGCGACCTACGTTCCCTCTCAATATCACAGTCGTCCTTTAAATTGTCGGTAACCCAGTGACCCAGGTATTTGAACTTATTTACTCGACACAGCGGTGTGCCACAGAGCGAGACTACCGGTATCTCCGAGTAGGTCTTAGAACCAGACTTAAAAACCATAAGCTCACTTTTCACAGCATTATACCTGAGCCCGTGAGCCACCGCATAGGATTCACATACTGCCAATAGATCCCGAAGAGCGCCAATGGATGGGCTCAGCAGCACCATGTCATCCGCGTAGCTGATATTGTTCATACAAACTCCATCAACATGACATCCGACATTGGTGCTACTGAGCTCACCGATCAGCCGGTTCATATAGAGATTGAAGAGCCGGGGCGAGCTCAACCCCCCCTGCCGCACCCCGCACTCCAACCTGTACATGTCCGAGTATGCATCACCCCACCTCACACAGTTTGTTTGGTTTTGATACCAGTATGCAAAGACAGATATTATTTCAGGTGGCAACGTGGTATCATTAGACAATTTATTCCACAGCACATCATACGATACAAGGTCAAATGCCTTTGACAGGTCCAAAAAACATGCAAAGACCGGCGTTTTTCTAGCTGTGTAGTACTGTACAGTTCGCTTGAGACACAGTATGGCACTTTCCGTGGACAGTCCGGGCCTGAACCCAAACTGAGCGTCATGGGGCTCAAAATGTTTAGCCATCTGTTTGTCAAGCAAACTGTCCAGCACCTTAGCAACAACAGTAGCCAAAGATATGGGTCTATAATTGGACATGTCAGAGGCATCCCCAGTCTTGTTTTTGACAATAGGTACAACCACAGTATGCATCAAATCCTGTGGTAGGTATCCGTGATCAAGACACAAATTAAAAAATAAAGCGAGGACCCGTGGCAAATGCGGGCCAGCGCACCTAAGGTGCTCAACGCTGAGACCATCGTGCCCTGGAGACTTTCCTCTCACCATGGTATTAATAACAGAGGCAACTTTCTCCGCCGTGAACATGTTAGAAACCTTCTTAGCTCCGGACTCAACGCTGAGCACCCCCTGCACGCTTGGCAAAGGTGACTCGACTTTAAAATGCCGCTGAAATAGGTTGGCAATATCTTTAGGCTCACTGAAACCCCCAACACTCACAGGTAAGCTCGATTTTACATTAAGTTTACTGGTAGATTTCCAGAACTTACTAAACTGTTTAGCTGCATGACTTTGTGCTAGCATGTCCATTTTTATCTGTTGTTCATTATTTAAACAATATTTTAATTTAGCCTTAAATATTTTCCTAGAGTCACACATTTTGTTATAAACATTTCCTTTTGTAGGTTTACCGTACAGAAGCCATTCTTGGTAACATAATCGAGCCTCCCTGTGAGCTATCCCCACATGTCTGTTCCAGCCTACCACACGTTTACGTTTTCCTACTTTATGATTTCCTACATACGTACAACATGAACCCTCCCTCAGTATACACACTATATTGTTATACATATCATCTATTAATTTATGATGACTAGGGTTTTTACATACTTTAAAAGAACATTGTTTACATTCAGGGGGAAAGTCAATTAATTTTAATTTTGAATTACAAAATTCTCTATATTTATTTATTTGTATGTTGTCTCTTTCACCCCATTTAATCTTATCACACATAAAATAAGTAGTAAATACTTTAGGGTTCACAATAGTAATGTCACACTCAAAAGTAACAGGATAGTGATCAGATGCGTAAACTCCGTATAAAACAGATGCTTTTATAAATAGGTTTCTCGCTGCGCTTGTTACTATACAGTGATCTAACCACCGCTGAGACCCACTAGCCTGACAAACGAAAGTGTGCGTGTTAGAAGGTAAAAGTTCCGAGTCTATACAATACCATGATTGCTCGGCACATGTACTCAGCAGTTCCCTCGAAAATCTTTCACCAGGATGTGCGTTGAAATCACCCACCATGACAACCGAATCCACGTTCTCACTGTCAATTACTGCGGAAATTTCACTGAGACAATCACTGAATTCTATCAAATTATCACTCTGGTTATTATCAAATGGCATATACACGGAAAACAACAATAATGTACGGTTCTCATGCATAATTTTTATTGCAACTAGGCGGTCACTATTACACGACACTAAAGACACAGACTGGAAAGCTCCTTTTCTCCACAACCAGGCCACTCCACCATGAGGCCTCCCCTTGACGACTCCCACCGTCGTGTCCATGGATGACTTGCCCGTGTATGCAAAGTTGTCATCCAGGCTTCCCAGATATGGTAATTCATGAGGCCAGAGCCAAGTTTCCTGTAAGGCGATGAGGTCAGATGTTTTGCATAGTCTCCGTACACACTCCGTAGATCTTATAATCGACTTACAGTTAAAAGTCGATAGAATAACTTTTCTTTTGTCCAGCTTATCCATTATGACGGTGAAATATCATTCATAATCTGAGTGTTACCTCTTTCCAGTTTTTTCTTAAAGAAAATAAAACGTCGAAACGTAATTCCTTCTGGCCATAAGTTGTCATTAAGATAAATAGGCAACTTATTTTTAGACACAAATAGCTTAAAAGCATTGTAAGGCTTTTCTCTTTTCATAATAATCCTTTCCAGGTGTACAGGTTCCTGTGTTTTACTCTTAATATATTCACAGATATCGTGTTCAGTAGTTTCCTTATTTACATTTGATATTAACAATGGAATCTTCGTCTCCGCCGCTTTAAACTTTCCTGAGGGAGACGCCACTGCCTTTCCTGTTTTTCCAGTAAAACGATTTTGCGACTTACGTCGCTGGACTAAAGTCCAACCATCATTATGTCTGTTTTCGATAAAAACATCTTTCTTTAGTATTGGAGCGTCGACATGCGATGCAGAAGGAACAACGGTATTATTATTGTTTTTATTCACTTGAGAGCGAAAGAGTGAACTATACGCCGGCATGTTGTCATCATTAGTGTGAGCACTCATAACTGCGGCCGAGTCATTGCCCTTAGCAGGCACTGTGACGTCCGTATCAGCTGTTAACTCCGACGTAACGTGCGGTAGGCCGATCGGTCCGCTGTCTCTGAAATACCCTCCTCTTCGCATATTAATATTATCGTCATTTAAAAACGATAACGTCTGCCTTGATGTTTGAAAATTTTGTTTTATGTCCTCTAATAAATCTGTAGTAACATAGTTGCTTTTGATCTGCTTAACTTCAGCTTGTAAAATTAACAAATCTTTCAATAACTTTGTGACATCTACATGGTCGAAACAAATGGGCGGTAATTTGTGTAGATCATAAGCCACAAACACTGGTATCTGCTCAGGATCGACTGTTTTAAATACGGTAATAATATCGTCCAGATCCTTCTGCTTCTTTTGTTTCCGTCTAGACACACATTTTTGTTTTGTCTTAACGGATGTAAATAACAACTTCTTCGCCTTGTCAATCTCCTCTTCAGAAAAAGCAGACTCACAGATCCGAATTAGACTCTCATTGTCCATTACATCATGTTTATTGCGTATAAACGCCAATACCTCCGAAATAACCACATTACAGTTTACACATTTAACAGTATTCACAGACATTTTGACGGACATAACACAACATCGACTGCTTCGCTGCGCATGCACGCGTCAACTGATTATTACTGATATTTATCAAGCTTTAAATTATAATTATTATACCTAATATACCTACTACAAAGGAGTAAAATTCAGTAGTTCAATTTTAAAATTCCCCAATTTTAAATTATTCTTATCAATTGTATTTAAATTTTAATGTGAGTATAATCAGGCCATAGTCCAATGCCGGGTTAGCGCTTTCGGACAGAAATATTAAGAAAAATACTAGTCGCATCCAGAAATCGCCCCAACACACACCCAAACAATCTTAACCAACGTGCGTGCGCCCCACCTTCTCGAAGTGGAGGGACTCAGTAGCGTCCGATAATTTGGCCAGCCGTAAAATCAAGAACCGCGCCGAGAGGCCCATTTCAGTGGGCGGTGTATCATGCGGGTTGCTCCTGGTACTTCTCTGATACAAGAGTGGATTATGGAGCAACTCCCTAGGTGTGTGGTCAGCTTTGACAGACCTACCGCGCCGTCGGGGCGTCGCGGTTGAATGCGTAAAGGATCCTACTTTAACCACCAAGACGAAAAATAGACTTGGGGTAGTGGATAGTACTGGTTTATCGGTGAGTCCAACATAACCACCTGTTTTCTACAGGTGTTATGCGTTCATACAACCAAAGAAAAAAATAGGACCCATAAAAGATGTCATTCAAATCAAACAATAATAAAAACTACTACAATTTGTTACTGAACGTCATGAGACTATTACCAGTTCGGAAAGAAGAAGCCTCTGGCCTGAGTCGCTAGTATGTAATATATGCTTACTATCATGACGCGACAATATTATAAATTGTTACATAATTTATGTTTTCAATGGTATATACTGAAAAAAATATGACCCAGAAAAGATGTAATTCAAATGAAATAAAAACTATTACAATTTCTTACTGAACGTCATAAGACTACTGCCAGTTCGGAAAGAAGAAGCCTCTGGCGTAAGAAGAACTGACGAAAGAAACTCAGCGGGACTAATATTATTTTTTATCTTAATCTATCTCTTTTTTCAAGTTAAATTGCAAGTTAACAATAATTCTGTATGTTTAAATAGCCTGGCGGTGATCTCATCATTCCGGCGTACTGTCTTCTAAATCATTGTCAATCGAATAATATCCTTTGGTACACAAACGTTCCTTCACAATTACAATTTACAATTATTGTACATTGTATAATCGTTTCGAATGCTCTGAATATACTATATTCATACTATATACACCTACGAGTACATAAGCAAAGGCTAAACAGTTCAGGACTATTTTCTCCATTGCTTCTTTCAAACGATTTAAAAATTCTTTGTTTTTTTTGTTTGAAAGTGTATTTCTTCTAACTTAGACACTACGCACATCCACTTTGATACCATTGAGTAAGAAATAAACATCCAGCCCAAAACGTAGAAAATAGAAACCTTATTAGTATTCATATAATCGCAAATAATTATAAATTCCAATATAACCAAACTTAGATGTTTCACATCTAACGGGTGATGGCAATTTTTTTAAAGGGACTTATTCAACCGTTGTAGTGATTACTTATATTTTCTTTGCTTAATCCTTAAGAGCCCTATTACAAATCTGCACTCTGCGAGTTTAGGTACTTTGAAGCGTCGCGTCCGGACACCTGCACAAGAAACTACGACCAAGCGATTTGATACTTTTCCCTAAGATTTGTATATTTTTTAGTATTTCTATAGAGTAATTCGTTATCTACTAACCCGCAAATTTTACATACAGTGCCATGGATGTAGTATGCGAAGAAACAGATTATATTATGAAGATGAAACCTTGATGATAAATAAGACAGATAATATTTTTTTAACATAAAATTTATTTTATTATTGAGGTTATACTTCTTTAGGCGCATTATGAAAAATTGATGAGAGTGAAATTTTACAATGCGCGCGTGCGTCCATTTTCAAATCCAAGATGGCGGACTTTCGGTTTTTTTTCAACAATGACATGGGTGTCATTTTCGAGGTTTCTCGGGGTGCTGATTACGAAAATGAGGTCCATTTTCAAATCCAAGATGGCGGACTTTCGGTTTTTTTTCAACAATGACATGGGTGTCATTTTCGAGGTTTCTCGGGGTGCTAATTGCGAAAATGAGGTCCATTTTCAAATTCAAGATGGCGGACACCTGGTTTTTTTTCAACAATAACATGGGTGTCATTTTCGAGTTTTCTCGGGGTGCTGATTACGAAAATGAGGTCCATTTTCAAATCTAAGATGGCGGACATCCGGTTTTCTAAACAATTACATGGGTTTCATTTTCGAGGTTTCTTGGGGTGCTAATTGCGAAAATGAGTATGTATTATTTAATGATGTCAAAGAAGTATAACTTCTAACGCGTGTACATAAGTACACACACACATTTTTTTAGTCCTCTGTTATCAAACAACTGTTTAAAAAAGAAATGAAAATCAATTATTCTCCATCCCTGAACTATGTAATCTGTTACCTGAAACAATTATTATTATTAATAAAATAAGAAAAGAATGCTTCTAAATTATTGGGTTCATATCATACTTACATACTCCGATTCAGTTTCTATCTCCTCAAGTGTAGGTATTGGCGGTTCGTCAATATTAATTGAATTTTTTGCAGATAACGAATCAAAAAGAACATCGTGACCGGTAGGTATCTAAAATAAAAATAAGTTAAATTAAACCTAACCACATAACAATTTACCAATGACTTAGGGGCCATTCATTTATTACGTAAGACTATTTTCGCTAGTTTTTGACCCCCTCCCCCCCTATTATAAGAAAAAAATGTGTGTGTGTACTTATGTACACGCGTTAGAAGTTATACTTCTTTGGCATCATTAAATAATACATACTCATTTTCGCAATTAGCACCCCGAGAAACCTCGAAAATGACACCCATGTAGTTGTTAAAAAAAACCGGATGTCCATTGTCCGCCATCTTCGATTAGAAAATGGACCTCATTTGCGCAATTAGCACCACGAGAAACCTCGAAAATGACACCTAGAAATTGTTGAAAAAAAAAAACCAGATGTCCGCCATCTTGAATTTGAAAATGGACCTCATTTTCGCCATTAGCACCCCGAGAAACCTCGAAAATGACACCCATGTCATTATTGAAAATAAATATCGTCAATATAGTTGCAAGTCCTCTAAACTGTTGACTGTTAGCTAACTTCTCCCGTGAGAATTTTGTGTCTCGCTGTGCGCGCGCATCGTAAAATTTCACTCTCATCAATTTTTCAAACACGCCTAAAGAAGTATAACTTCAAAAAATAAGAATAGGCCGAACCCCTCCCCCCCTGTTTAATATTAAGTAAGAGTCTAAAAGAAAAAATGAATACACGTTTGGTTTATTTTAAAGCTTATTTTTCAAAGTAACAATTTTTTTAAATGTTTATTTGTAATTTTAAAGGTACAGTATCTTTAAACTGCCCGGTTGCCAGCGCTTTTTCAAAGTATAATTTTAACTTTGCGCAGTTTGTTGATTTTACGAAAGAACAATCGAGACTCCCTCCCACCTCCTTGTAAGAAAACATAAGGCATGGGTGACCCCCCTCCCCCCTAAATTGTCTTACGTAATAAATGAATGGCCCCTTATGATTTGGACAGTTAGTATATCTATTAATATAAGTATTTAATAAAAAAAAATGGTAACGCATCCTCAGTCGATGATGTCGGGATATTTTCTTTATCCATTGGTAATAATAATGTTTTCTTGGCAGAGTAGTTATTCATTCTGAAACAGTCCCATT
This sequence comes from Boloria selene, assembly GCA_905231865.2. NCBI lineage: Eukaryota > Metazoa > Arthropoda > Insecta > Lepidoptera > Nymphalidae > Boloria > Boloria selene. Next base: position 1,456,969 of record HG993138.1, on the reverse strand, counting down.
AATATTATTAGTTTTGAATAAGTAATAAATGAGAATTATATTTAAATATGTGTATAGATAAAAGTGTACCTTGCTTTATTTGCATTTCTTAGGGGTTTTTCGACTCATGCTGAAAATAAGAAATTAAATATTAAAAATAATTCAATCACATAATAAGCTATGAAGATTCCATATATAACAATACTAAAAAGAATTATACTTATGTGATCAAAATTTGGTAGACGCACTATACTTCTGACGCTCGATCGATTTTGACACGAAAAAATTCAACACAGGTCCGACGCCGAGGAGCGCTCGCGCAGTACTGAGTGCAGACGGCCGGTGCGTCGCATTTTGTAGTAATTTTGCAGTTATAATTATCGTTTTTATTGAAATATTATAATAAATTCATGCTTAAAAAATATAAAATCTTTATTCCTCATGATGTAACTATTATTCTGGTACAAATTTTGCTTAATAAAATTATCGTAGACAGGAGAAATTCAAAGTTAACTTAGAGCGATTTTCGAAGTTTTTTGGTTTAGAATAAGATTTTTTTTCCATATTAAATCAATAATTTTTCAAAATTCAGAGGCCGCTACGAACTATACGACTATATAAGAGATATTATTCTATTTTTTTTAATTCATTTGTTTAGAACAGTAGTTCAATCCAGATGCTCAAAAAAGTTCCTTCGCGCATTTTATGAAAATCTGTCTCTGCAATTTTGGGTTTAATTAAAAAGTGATCCAAAATTTACAAAAAGCGAGGCCGCTACGAACTATGGCAAGAGCTATTTTGCAATATTCAATAAGTCAAAACCGTTAATGTATTTTTGTTTCTGAGATCAAGACCGCCAAAATTGGCCATCTTACGCAAAAATCACAATCGAGATGTAATATGGCTCTTAACTAAGTCTATCGTACATTTTACATTTGGTTTTAAAACTTTAAATATTTATATTATGTAAGTAATATTTGTATATCTTACCTGCCAAGTCGTCGAAAACAAAATTATATCCTTTTATAGCTTTTCTTAAAATCTCCGCCATTTTTCTATACCTCCTTTTATTACTTGGCTAGCATTAGAGGTAATATATTAGAATAATATTTATAACAATGTCAAGTGAATAAGAATACTAAGTAAAAAAAATGAACCTCCTAGCGTGTGAACTTCTATAATACTAAGCGAGCACTTAATAGGTTTGATTGTTAGGTACATACATTTAAATTTAGTGACCTTTTGTCATGTTTTTATATAAATACTACGAATTATAATTTATTGAACTATGCTTATTTACTTCAAAGTAGAGCGTATTTTTAGAGTTCCGTGCCCATAACTTATATTTATATTATATTTTGTATTTGTATATAAGGCAGTGGTGTAGCCGCTGGTAGTAAGGTCGCTTGGATAACCGAGTGATGCGGTTTCAAATCAGAGTCTTGCAGTCTGATATTTTTATGTGCGAATCATTTTTCTAACATGATTACCACTTGTCGTACGGTGAAGGAAAACATCGTAAGGAAACTTGCATGTCTGAGAAAACCTACCAAAATTTCGAACGACATGTGAAGTTCGCCAACACGCACTAGGCCAGCGCGGTGGACTATGGCCTGATCCCCCTCGTACTGAGGGAGGCCCGTGCCCAGCAGTGGGACGTTAAAAAGGGCTGAAGATGATGATGATGATGATAAACATGTTTTTATATTTTTTTATAATTTGTTGTCTGTTTCTGTGCCTGAATAAATAAATAAATAAATCAGTTCATTTATTGTCTAACCCATAGCTACTTAAAAAAATACTATTTAATATATGACAATTAAAAGCAACGAAATGTTATAGTTTACCTGATGTTGTAATCTAGAAAAATCCTACTGTAGTTTACAGAACAACATATAACAGACACTAAAAAGTAAAAAATAAAATAAGTAAACTACGTTTAAAAAAAGGACTTCAAAAAAAAACCGACGCCAAAGTTTAAAATAACTTAATAAAGATTTAATTTAATACACCTCTTATGCAAACCTAATATCTTTAATATTAATAAATTACTATTATTTGTGTGTGCTACATATTGATAGATTTGAAGTCAAATGCCAAGCCAAATGTAATAAACACACCGGCATATTTAGCGGAACATAAAATAAAGGTTTGATATCAGTATCATATAAGGTTGCTGGCTGGTTTATACGTTATTTAGTTTAAAAAGAAATATTTTCAAATTAAGAAAACAACTGAACATATCATTTTATGCAATTATTTTAATTTTATTCAAATACACCTTATCTGGAGCGAACTTCGAGTATTTCTTCCTTCTGAGTTTGATTTAAAATTTCATTGAAATACTGTTTTTTGTAAGTTTTTTTTAATCGCGTATCTTTTTGCAGTTGAGGACTGAATTATGCCTGACTTAGCCCCAACGGAGTTTGTCAGGACACTCGAAATGCGAAGAAATGGTCAAACCTACAGAGTGATATCCAGAGATCTTCGTTGACCAGTTTCAACGAACCATCGCAGTATCCAACGATTCAGGGAGACCGGTAGGTACTTATGTGAGAAGAGCAGGACAAGGCAGAAAAAGACGCACTTCGAGTAGGGATGATCGTTTCATTCGGCTTCATGTACGTAGGAACCCCCGTTTGAAAGCCGTCCAAGCCCGACATGAGTTAGAAGCAGTGCGGGGTGTAACCGTAAGTGAGCGTACAGTACGAAGAAGGTTCGAAGAAGCTGGTTTGGGTTCATTTGTGCCCGCCAAGGCTCCAAGGCTCGAGGTCATCATCGTAGAAACAGGTTAACTTTTGCTCAGGAACATCGACTTTGGAACGCGGACCAATGGAGTAAGGTATTGTTTAGTGATGAGTGCAGAATTATCTTAAATGAAATTGACGGCAGGCAAAGAATATACAGATGCAAAGGAGAACGATACATTCAGACAAACTTTGAAACTTCAGTTGCGGTGGTGGATCAATAATGGTTTGTGCGGGCATTTGTTTGGGAGCTCGCACTGACTTGGTAGTGATTGACAGAGGGAGTCTGACTGCAGACCGCTATATCGGAGAAGTTTTAGAAGAAAATGTCGTACCGTTTGCCCCATATATCGGTGACGATTTTGTTCTTATGCAGGATAATGCTCGGCCGCATACCGCTCGGGTGACTCAAGCTTATCTTAATGATATGAATATCACTCTTATGGAGTGGCCGGCGAGATCACCAAATATGAACCCAATAGAGCACGTTTGGGACTTGCAAAGAAAAGTTAAGTCCAGAATTCCAGCTCCTACCAACGTGAACTGCGAATCGCCGTAGTTGAGGAATGGCGGAGACTATCCCAGGAGACCATCGATAACATCATTCTCAGTATGCCTAGACGGGTAGAAACTTTAATAAGAGCACGTGGAGGAAATACGCGATATTAATCACATTTTTCTAATTTAATTAATTGTTATTTTAATATTAATTTTCACTTTTCCCGGTTACATGAAAAGTTCAAAAATGTATGTACCATTTTTCACAAATAGCCTTTACTCGCAAAATCTGTTCTTAATGTGATCTCATTTTAAGTAAAACAAATGAAACTTTAAATAACAAAAGAAGTGTAGTAAGTAGATTTTAAAATAAAACCATATTTTTTTAATTATGGACCTTTTTTTGTTTTCCGCTAAATATGCCGGCCGCCGTATATTCATAATATATATAATATATCCTGAAATACTGTTGGCTTAATTTCAGAGATTTTGTATTATTTATTAAGCGTATAAACTACATTTGTGTGTTGAGCACAAATATTTGGCATGCTGTTTATATTAATTATAATAATAATCCAAATAGTTTAACATGGCACTCTCTACGTGACTTTGTCGAAGTAACCTGTGCTCAACTTTGAACTTGCTACACAAGCTTTGAACGTTATTAAGAAAAGTATGTTGGGGCATGTTAGGACATTATTACAATCCACATACAGACAAATCCCCCCAACGTGCGTTCACCTTGTCGTGGTGGGACCACTCTGCACCGTCCGGTTTGCCGGACGCGAAGCCAAGAAACGCGCAGGGAGCCCTCCCTGCGCATTTCTTCGCACAGCGGTGGGTGGTGCAGGGAGGGCCCACTTCGGTGGGCGATGTGTCTTGTGGGTAGCTCCTGGTACTTCTCTGAATAGTAGAGTGGACTGTGGAGCAACCCTCTTAGTTGTGCGGTCGGTTTCGGCAGCCACCAAAGGGAGCCCTCCCTGCGCGTTTCTTCGCACATCGGTGGGCGGTGCAGGGAGGGCCCACTTCGGTGGGCGATGTGTCTTGTGGGTAGCTCCTGGTACTTCTCTGAATAGCAGAGTGGACTGTGGAGCAACCCTCTTAGTTGTGTGGTCGGTTTCGGCAGACCTGCCGGGCCGAAAAAAAAATTGTACACAAATCCCCCCAACGTGAGTTCACCTTGTCGTGCTTGGGTCAGTAGCATCCAGCAACATGGCCGGTGCGAAGCTAAGACACGCGCAGGATAGGTCCACTTTTGTGGGTGTGTCATACGGGTTGCTCCTAGTACTTCTCTGAGAGCAGAATGGACTGTGGAGCAAACTTTTGGCTATGTGGTCTGCTTTGGCAGACCTACCGAGCCGTCGGGGCGTCGTGATTGAATGTGCAAGCGGTCAGGCAAGTAAAAACATTCGAGCTTACATGAATGATCTCAGCGGCCAGCTGGACTCCAATCCGCGACCGCTGGCACAGCAAGTGGTCACTACAAACTGAGCCAAATGTGTCGTAAAAATAAAAAAAAAGAATTGAATTTATGCCACACGTGCATAACTAAAGGTAAAAGTTAGTTTGGCGTATAATAAAATTCAAACTTTTACTTGTTTAATTTTGTTTAATAAAAATAACTAAGTTCTAAAATGTTTTTAAGATCGATTTACTTTTCTTAAAATTGATTTTGAGTTATCAATTCGGTCAACAATAAAGTTCAGACCACCTATTTTCTCTTTGTTGCCACAACTTTCTATATTTTCCTTAGGCTCGTCAGTTTTTGTGGTTTTAACTAGTATATTCTCTTTGGGCTTCTTGATGTAAGTTTTTATATAAAAGTCTGTAAATAATACAAGCATGAAGAGATCTTGAGGAAGGAATATGAAAACTGACCATCGCGGGTACCCGCAATCCGGTATAAAAATCATAGATCCCATATGAACCACACAAAGGAAGAATTGTAACTGTAAAGGAAAAATATACATTTTTATCGCAGATGTAAGAGACACACAATTTGGCAATTTAATAAATTATTTTTTGAGAAGCTTCGGTTTAATGATGCTTTATTTCTTAAAAGAATTACATTCGCTTAATGAGAAATATTAAATTCGCTTAATGACAAAAAGGTAGTTGAAAATTATTTACATCGTGATTTTTAACTAACAACTTTACTATAATCCTTATAAGTATTGAATAAATGTAGAATCATTAGAATAGAGGGCAAAGAAGAAAAGAAGATATCGCGTAACAGAACTTATCCTATTTCTCATTCTAGAAATAAAAAAAATATTTAATTTTACTTACGATTTGTAATTGAGTTACATATTTTTTCCACGATGAAGAATACTTGACTTGTGGAATAACAATCGATAAAAAGTAATAAGAGTACATAACGACGTGGACGAAGGAGTTTATCAATCCAATGGAAGTGCCATGTCCACCTGAAAAAAAAATACCTTGTTATTAAATACATTCTTGCATAAGAAATCGAGTGAAGTAGGTCAAAATATGAATCTCACACCTCGAATATTTATATGTGCGAATAACTTCTAATGTGTATGCCACTTGTTTTACGACGAAGAAAAACATCGTGAGGAAACCTACATATTTTTTTTTATGTATTATAGGCACACGCTTGACCACTATCACACCTGATGGAAGGTGATGATGCGGTCTAAGGTGGGACGCGCATGCCTAGAAGGTGCCTATTTACTTTAGCTTTAAAGCTACCCAAATTGTACGTGTCAGGTAACACAGATCTCGGAAGAGCATTCCAGTCCCTAGCCGTGCGAATCAGGAAAGAAGACTTGAACCTCTTCGTGCGCGTGGGTGGTATATCAACGATATAGGGATGGAAGCCCTCCCGATGTCTTGCAGTGCGGTGGTAAAAGGGTGAAGGGGGGACAAGGTCGAAAAGCTCCTGAGCACACTCCCCGAAATATATCCTATAAAACACCGATAGGCAAGCAACTTTTCGACGGTGATCGAGGCTCTGGAGTTTGGCTAGGAGTGGAGAATCTTTACCAATGAGATTCCTTGCTCGACGTTCTACAGCATCTAGTGCCGCAAGTTGGTACTTGGCGGAGCCATCGAAGAGGTGACTGCAGTACTCCATGCATGACCTGATCTGAGCTGGGTATAGTGTAAGCAATTGTTGAGGCGTGAAGTACCGCTTGACCTTATTAAGGATGCCTAATTTTTTGGCGGCAGTCTTGGCTTTGGCTTCAATGGCTCTTCCAAAGTTTATATTACCCGAGATGTCAAGACCTAGGAGGTCAAACATATCTGACACAACTTTATAAATTTTCGATAGACATGACGTAATGCCCGTTTACCCGCACATAGCCAGTGCGGAATACTCATAAGGCGTAGATCTCATAGGAGACGCAATCAATTGTGTTAGCTTATAAGCACGAGAGAAACAAACAAAGGCAAACAGCGAAATGTAATGAAAAAGAACGACTTGCGTATGAACTGTTTTGTATTTTCACAGCATTTTTTTTGGTTGAAAAAAAAGCTTCTGGACACAATCAGTAAGCCATTATTTATTTTAAAAATCTAATGTCATGACCTTGCTAAGTTCCTTTAATCCTAAAAGGATCATTCTTCATTGTTGAAATTTTCATTCCAAAAGTACAGAGCGAATATAATCTTGTATCAAATTAACGTAAAGTAAATTATTAGATAGCAATTAAGTAACCAGACGTACCAGGGAAATAAGTGTTTGCTCCCCAAACTAGCATAACCATACCAGCATGGTGATACACATGAAGAAAAGTTATTTGGTTGAACTTCTTGCGCAAAACGAAGAAGACCTAGGAAATACAAAGTGACAATAATTATAAGAATGGCATTAATGGTTAATAATATTATATTGTATTTTAGTAATATTTTAGTGTATAGACACTAAGTTGTTTGACACAGCAAACATTACTCCACCAACGTTACCTACCTACAACTCTCATGCCAAAGAAATAACTAGTCTCTCGATCTCGCCTATAAACATTATATCGATCATCCAACAGTTCATTATTAAAGACTGGCGATATTAGCCACGTTTCAGCAAAACATAATATGTAATATTTACTATTAATAGCGTTTAAGTATAAATCGGTAGTTTATGTATTTAAGCCTCTGACGTTTTGGTAATATACATTTAAAGAATAGAATTTAAAAGAAAAAATCCAAATAATTTGCAATATCTAAAATTTAAATTTTAGATATTGCAAATTATTTGGAGTTTTAAGCAGCGCGTATAAAAAAATATTTAAGTTTGTTAAGCGTTTCCAGGTCACGGATGTAAATATATGATGCGTTATCTTTGCGCATGAGTATTTTTGCAGATCGAACCCACACAAATTTATAATTTAGGTTCTTCTTTTTCTTTCTTGCGGCAGCTTGAAGCTCTTTTTGTTCGGAAGACAAATGCACGATAATCTAGATAGGTGACGATTTTGATCCTCCTATATAAAGGTCGCGGCTTTGAAGTTTGTCGCCATGGTCGGCAGGCTGACTTTTATTATATTTGATGACTGCTGCCAAAAGAGTGTCGCCTATACGTGTGAAGTGAAAGTGAAAAGTGAAATAGTATTGATGGAAGATTTGGTCCGAAAACCTGCTGCTTTACAAATAATTTCTAGATTAACACCAGATCTACGAGCAGCTGAAGTCGAAGCTTGTCGCGTACTATGAGCACGGTGTACGGAGCACTATAATACCGCTTTCCTTTAGTATATTTTTTATCCAGTGGGATACTGTCTTTACTCGTATATTATTATACTCAGGTGTAATCCGAGCTTAAACCACACATATTTTTCACATATGTTTCACATGGAGATAGCAAACTGCTAAATCACCGTGAGGTTCTCGTCCAAATCTGAAACAAAAAAAATACCTATGTAAGAACTCAAAGAAAATTGTTCATGTTTTGAATATCGATTTACAATATACAACAAATTTTTACATAAATATACAGTGGTAACTTAGTGGTAATCCGCATCACTCGGATATCGACGCTCACTTGGATATCCAAGTGATACGGGTTCAAATCAGGGTCTCACATCTCTGATATCTTCATGTGTGAATCTTTTCTATTATGATTACCACTTGTCTTACGGTGAAACCTGCATGTCTGAGACAACGTTCATAAATTTATCTAATATTTACAAAAAGTAAATAAACTTATCATACTTGAGTGAACTTCAATAATATATTATTACTAAAAATTATAACAATATACACAATATATTTAAATATAGGTAATGTTTTGGTACATTATAAACATATTTTATGAATAAACATCTATGTTAGGACTAAAATATACCATTTAAATATAATAATTACCTTGCAGCTTTCGCTCCTTTGATCTCTGCGCTCATCTAGATTTGATGCAAAATGATGTCCTCCCGACCGAATACGGCCACGGCGGCCAATCTCATTGAGACTAGCCATCTGCGCGGATTAGCCATATTATAGTGCACAAGTGTACGCGCAGACATAAGTGCAGTCTCTTTTCCTTATGACTCTTATATTCCAGTGAGACGACTGCTGGACAGGACCAGTGAGAGTTAAGTCGCAAGACCGACGGCTTAGGGTAAAACACCGCCTACTTCCCAACTAACCAGAGTAACTCAGTTTTAAACCAATTTTGTCACAAACACTACTAAAACAGTATGAACATCAACGTCGATAAATCCAATGTTGTGTCGCCTGACGTCACATTTGGTTTCAACCAATGGTTACGCATTTAGTAAGTTTCAATTTCCCGCCGTAAATGTTCACTTTTTATACACTATTTAATGGGTTTAAATAATAAATAAATACCTTTTAATTATAATGTAACGATAATTAAGCTTGGAATTTTGAAAAAGGATATTTGAAAGAAAGTTAATTTTTTCATTCCCTATTTGGTTGATGACAACATCATTATATGTGTTTGTGAGTATTGGAGAAATTAGTATCTTTGTGACTATAAGTCATTCGTTGCTTATTATGTTGGGTTCAAGTTTTCTACTTCTCTACTAGAATTGTTTTATTTCATCTTCGTTGTTTTTGCAGGCTTGCTGCATTACATCATCTGGAATATAACTCCTTGAAAAAAAATTTTGCTACTGAAATGATGTCTTGCATTCTTGTCTATTGTCTTCATTACTCCACCTGTTTTTCTTATATGTTCTTCAATTGTTTTATTCTTAATTTTCTCTATCGTTTCTCTCGCTCGTTTACGTCTTGTTTCTTTAGATTTCGTGTTTATTTTAGCTCTTTTTTTTCAAAAAGTTTATTTCTTTTTTCAGACAGTTTAGATTTGGTGGCCTTTGTATATTTGGTGGTTGCTCTTTTTTGGTGTTAATTGCTTGAAGTAGTTTATTAATTCTGTCTTGTACATCTTTTTTTTTCGTTTCATTAAAGCATTTCAGTTGCTCTATTACTACAACAGATGGGAGTAAAAATTTTTGTTCTGTTCGTTTGAATTTGAAGTACGTTTGAGCAAATTTTTTAAATAGTTTTTTTATTTTCAAATTTATATTCATATATGTTTAAATTATTTACGATCATATTTCAAGAACCAAATAGTTACTAAATTAAAATAATTGAAAGATAAAGTATGCATTTGTAGTTTCTAAAGAAGGAAATAATTTATATTTAAATATTTCTTTTAATATTGATGTGGATATCAATGTTGTTTGTCCTTTGTTCTTTCTTGTTGAATGACCTTTGCTTGACCTAAGTCATTGTATAAGTTGATGCAACATGAAAAATCAATATTTTAAAATTATCATTGAATTGTATCAATCCTTATTGAAATTGCTTATGAATTTACTCATACGGAAAATAATTTTTGATAGAAAATTCTAACAAGTTATTCAATTGACTGATTTGACGACATGTTTGGCTCAGTAAGTAGTGAGCCTACTTTCTGCACCAGAAGTCGCGGGTTCGAGTCCTGCTGGGAGCATTCATTTGTTGAGTTTGAATGTTTATATTCTACTCTACTCTCTCTACTACTCTCTTTACCTCAACAAGCAAACTCGAGTCGGTAACCAATTGGCTTAGTATGCTAATTTAAAGACCATTTTGTGTTCCATTCTTCTTTTTCGTTTTGTTTGTTTTAAAAATGATAGCTACTAACCAGTTTGAATCGCAGTAGGAGTCTCACAGTCCCTGCGATTGTCATGATAGGTTTTCCCAGCGATATCAAAAAAAGGAGTGCGCACGGGTTTTTATACTTACCGTGTCTAATAGATCCAATAATTTCGATGAATAATATAAATAGATCATGTGCGCCATGGTCAAAGCATCGTCATTATCCGAAAAGTCGACAGGCTCACAAAACAATTTGTATTTTTCAACCCAAAATTTTAGCCCCTGGAATATTAAAATCGTGCGTTAATACAAACGAAGAGATATTGATTATGCCGGTTTGCCTCAGAGCTTTCTTTACTTTTTTATTTTTAACTATTTACTCTGTTAGCCAGACTAAATATCTAGGTTCAATCTATTTGTTTCTAGGTATGATCTTATATTATTATGTTTATTATATTAAGAATACCAAGGTTTAATTTATTATTCTTTGATTGTTTTTAAGTAGATAGTAAAACATAAATCCACCGTAAAATATTTTGGTAATTCATCCTACAACATAACCCTCACATTACCTATCAGGGCGCATTCAGACGACACGCGCCCGCTTCGCGCACGCCGCAACAAACCATAATAAGTGACGTAGGGTGGAAAGAAAGTAGATCCACAAACATGAACCATATTTTCTTGTCATGGGAATCGAACCAACTATTTTCAGTGTAGTATCACAACACTGAGTTCATATGTTTATGGCATCACTTCGTCAATTTCAATTATTATAATAATTAGTGAATTCAACAAGATAATAAAATAAAATTAATTACTTTAATAAAAATATATGCGCACAAGAAGACCTGTAGTATATTATACGCCATCATCAATTTGTCTATATTATAAGGTGCCCGATTCTTCATCCATTTAGGTCCCAATTTAAGAACAAAAAATAAGTAGAGGGCAAGTAAGGCAATTCCCTGGTATGGTTTAGCCACTAAAAACCATGATTTTGTTCTTGGATCTGCAAATATACATGACACACTTCTATACATATAATTACATTCTAACATTGAAATATTTCAAGGTCATTATTTTGGACGAGGCCAATTCTATATCTTTTAGACTTTTGTCTGTCTGTCTGTGACCACATGTGAGAAAATCACTGGATATGTTTTGATTGGTATAATGTTATTTGGTTATCTGGGTATCAACACATAGGATACTTTTTACACATCAAATTTAATCAAATCAAAATATTTTATTTAGCATAAAAATTGTTACAATTTCTTACTGAACGTCATGAGTCTTTCACACAGCATATATACATACAGCGGGAAATATTTCATTTCTGTGAAATCTATACTACGGACGAATCTTGGGACGAACCCGAACGCGGAGCGACGGTGAATCGTTAGTATGTAATACATATATGGACAATACGTAATATAAATTGTAAGTAACTGTGTTACATTATTTATGTTTTCAATGGTACGTACTGACGAAGTACTTAATGGTAACTTTTATGGATTTGAATACTAAAATTAATTGAAATTGAATTAAATTAAAGCAGACTTTTTTTTCATAGTTTAAGAAGACAGATAAACTCAAAATCAAAACCTTATCTAAATAAAACACCTGATCTACAACGTTACCGTCTCCATTTAGAAATAAGATTTACGACATACATTATTACTTGTAAGAAGATTTTTTTTTCACATACCTAATATAAAATTAATAATTTATGATCATAAAGAGTGTAAGTATGAGATTATTAAAATACTGACGAATGCAATACGTTCGTCGGTATCTAAAAATAGTTTGATATTAATTTGATATTTCTTCTATATCATGTGATTTCCTTACTTGAAAGTACTCGATCTAGCTTGCAAATATGCACCGTTATAGTACATAATATATATCTAGATTCGTCACCAAATATTCGTTGTCATCCATTTTATTAACGTTGGGAACGTTTAGGCGTACCACCTTCTTATATACAGGATGCAGGCAATTACCAGGAAAGCCAATACTAACTTAATTTCGACAATCCACGAATCCCCCCAGTATTCCCTTAATCTTCCCTTAATCTCTCTTGTACATCCTATTTATAAGAGTGGAGACAGAGACAATGTGAACAATTACAGACCTATTTCCTTTTTGACAATACTTTCAAAAATTTTTGAAAAAATTCTAAATTCTCGTTTAATAAAATACTTTGATTCATATTCGATACTTTCTGACAATCAATTTGGATTTCGTAGCGGTAAATCGACAGGAGACGCCGTACGGACCCTCACGAATTCAATAATTGACAATTTTAACAGTAAACATAAAACTATTGGTATTTTCCTTGACTTATCCAAACTTTTTTTACTACTTTTTTAGCTTTTGATACTGTCTCTGTCCCAATCCTCCTGGGAAAACTTAAGTGTATTGGGGTAAGAGGAATTGTCCTTGATTTATTCAAAATCTACCTAAGTGATCACACGCAGCAGGTTTGCATAGGCAATTATACTAGTCACGAAGTAACTCTTTCGTTTGGCATTCCTCAGGGTAGCGTCCTCGGACCAACATTATTCTTAATATATCTGAATGATCTGTGCAATTTACGCCTCAAAAACGTTAAAATTTATGCCTATGCCGATGACACTGCCCTTGTCATACAGGCACCAACGTGGAATGACGCTCGACTTCTCGCTGAGACTACGTTATGGATAGTGATGCATTGGTTCGCAACTAATTTAATGACCGTTAATGTGGGGAAAACTACTTTCATACCTTTTGCTCCTAAGGCCTCGTCCCTACCCCCGTCTAATTTTACTGTCGTCGCCTATACTTGCAACCCCAATGACAACTTGTGCTTTTGCACTGAATTAACAAAATCCTGTCGCGTTAAATATCTTGGCGTATTTATAGATTCTTTTATGAAGTGGAATGAGCAAGTTGATGCAACTGCTAGCCGAATTAGGAAACTAATATACCTTTTTAAGATACTTAGAACTGTCGCTGATCAACAAACTCTGAAAATAGTTTATTTCTCGCTGGTACAGTCTATTTTGACTTATTGCTTACCAGTCTGGGGTGGTACCTCTAAAACCAGATTTTTCCGTTCAGAAAGATCTCAAAGAGCCATTCTTAAAGTTAATGTACTCCAAACCAATCCAATTCCCTACTTCAGCTCTGTATAAGATAGCTATGGTTTTATCGGTTCGACAATTATTTATTCAAAAAATAATACTTCGAAAACATCTTGAAATACCCATTGTTAAAAATGTTGCAAAGCGACGGGCTGGCCGCATTTGCGATTTAATACCTACTCGTATTGCCCTTGTGAAATATCATTATGATTATATTTCTGCAAAATTCTACAACAAACTAAATTCATTGATTAACATTCATTCACTATCTTATAAGGAATGCAAAAATAAAGTGAAAAAGTTTTTGCTAAACCTTAGTTATGATGATACTGAAAAATTTGTATATGATAACTGATTCCAATCAAATAATAATAAAAAATACTACAATTTCTTACTGAACGTCATGAGACTATTACAAGTTCGGAAAGAAGAAGCCTCTGGCGTGAGAAGAACTGGCGAAAGAAACTCAGCGGGACTAATAATATTTTTTTATCTTAATCTCTCTCTTTTTTCATTCCGGCGTACTGTCATTAAATCATCTTCAATCGAATAATATCCTTTGGTAGACAAATGTTCCTTCACAATTACAATTTTCAATTTTTGTACATTGTATAATCGTTGCGAATGCTCTGAATATATTATATTCATATTATATATACCAACGAGTACATAGGCAAAGACTAAACAGTTCAGTACTATTTTCTCCATTGCTTCTTTCAACCGTTTTTTTTTTGAAAGTGTATCTCTTCTCTTCCAGTTTGGATACTACGCACTTCCAGTTTGATACCATTGAATAAGAAAATCCAGCCCAAAACGTAGAAAATAGAAACCTTATTAGTATTCATATTATAAATTCCAATATAACCAAACTTAGATCTTTCATATCTAACGGGTGACGGTAATTTTTTTAAAGTGACTTATTTAACCGTTGTATATTATATAATTTTCTAAACTTGATCCTAAACTAAGTCTATCGTACATTTTACATTTGGTTTTAAAACTTTAAATATTTGTATTATATAAGTAATATTTGTATATCTTACCTGCCAAGTCGTCGAAAACAAAATTATATCCTTTTATAGCTTTTCTTAAAATCTCCGCCATTTTTCTATACCTCCTTTTATTACTTGGCTAGCATTAGAGGTAATATATTAGAATAATATTTATAACAATGTCAAGTGAATAAGAATACTAAGTAAAAAAAATGAACCTCCTAGCGTGTGAACTTCTATATTACTAAGCGAGCACGTAATAGGTTTGATTGTTAGGTACATACATTTAAATTTAGTGACCTTTTGTCATGTTTTTATATAAATACTATGAATTATAATTTATTGAACTATGCTTACTTACTTCAAAGTAGAGCGTATTTTTAGAGTTCCGTGCCCATAACTTATATTTATATTATATTTTGTATTTGTATATAAGGCAGCAGTAGTAGCCCAGCGATAATCGCGCTCGCTTAGATAACCGAGTGATGCGGGTTCAAATATGAGTCTTGCAACTCTGATATTTTTATGTGCGAATCATTTTTCTAACATGATTACCACTTGTCGTACGGTGAAGAAAAACATCGTGAGGAAACCTGCATGTCTGAGAAAACCTACCAAAATTTTCGAACGACATGTGCAGTCCGCCAACACGCACTAGGCCAGTGCGATGGACTGATCCCCCTCGTACTGAGGACGTTAAACAAGGGCTGAAGAAGACAAGACAATATAAAATATTAAAATTTGGCCATGTCTATCTGGGCTTACATCACAGCCAATTTACTTGAAGACTAGAAGCTTCATTGCAAAAACTTATTAGCAAGGTACTAATATTACGCACTTATTACGTCTATTTGAGACATGGGATATTTTAAACCTTAAAAAGCATGTTTTCAAAAACTATGATATATAAACTTATGTGTACTGTCAATAAAATGAACTGATTTATTTATTTATTTATGCAGGCACAGAAACAGACAACAAATTATAAAAAAAAACATGTTAATAACTAAAAATAACATTTTGAATGTGCTATCGAATAACAACACAACGCACAAAAACAATAAAAATACATATAATTAATTAATTAACACAAACTTCATTAAAAAGAAGAAAAGAAAAGAAAGGCTATGGTGCAATATGTTCAGTTGAATTGCCATAAAAATAAAAGATAATAATAAGTACATAAAATTTATATTTAAATTAAAATTAAAATGTTGAGGAAATAAAGCAAATCATATCGAATATTTTTGAAGATGTTTTTAAACGTACTATCATTTTTATATTTTTTTCTGAATGATAAAAGGTTATTATTAAAAATATCGTATTCATTGCTTAAACTGTTATAGGTATTACGCATTCTATATATAATAGGATTATTTTAAGAAACGTTATTTTTTTGTCGAGGGTATGTTAAAATGTTGTAGCTGACGAATTGCGTGGTTGTGAATTTTAAATTCAAGTTTTTCTAACAATTTGCTGTTCATAACACCATTAGGTATTTTGTGGAGGATACACAAATCTGAGATAATGCGGCGATCTTCGAGGCTTTTTAGCTTATATTTATTAAGTCTGTCAGTATAAGTAGGTAATTTGCGCCTGATACCTTGCCGACCGCTTAGTATTTTAAGAAATTTACGTTGTATAACCTCTATTCTGTTAATACGAATGTCATAAATTGGTTTTCATACTGAGGAGCAGTATTCGAATATCCTTCTTACCATAGTGGTATACAAAATTATCCATGAGTTTGGAATTCTAGCTGCACAGTTCTGATGATAAAACCTAGTGATCTATTTGCTTTATTTGTAATATAATCCAAATGAAGTCTAAAAGATAAGGTAGAGTCAAATATAATACCTAAGTCTCGTATAACTTTGACTCAATATATAGTTGTGCCTGTTAAGTTATAGTCGAAAGAGTGTGAGAGTATTTGTAAATATCTATACTAATATTATAAATGCGAAAGTTTGTAAGTATGGATGTATGGATGTTTGTTACTCTTTCACGTAAAAACTACTGAATGGATTTTAATGAATCTTTACAATAATATAGCTTATACATTAGAATAACACATAGGCTACAATTTATAAAGATATTGTGTGATTTTTTTAAAAATATGTCGATAAGTGTCAAGTAAGTAGTAAAAATCTACAATCTGCGAGCTATATGTGCGCTGCCATAACTACTAGAGCTACACATATGTAATGTATGATGGAAATATTTATCTTAAACAAGCGCTCACCTTCACTTCGCTCGGGTTCATCCCTAGACTTAGTGCGAGCGAAGCCGCGGGTTCCACTAGTATACACATAAATATATACATAATACTACATATTATATTCGTAAATATCCATCAAATTTTCTTCACACCACTTTTGGATTAAGTCAAGATCATTTTGGAGAATATTGCAATCTGAACTTTTAGTGACTTGGCGGTAGACTTTTATGTCATCAGCATATGCAAGACATTCACTGTTAATTAAGGACAACAGATCGTTAATAAATATTAAAAATAATAAAGGACCTAATATAGAACCCTGTGGTACATCAGAAGTGGCTAGAAATGGAAATGATTCATATCCATATAAAGCTACTAATTGAGAGCGACTATCGAGATAAGAGCAAAGCCAACGGTAAAGATTACCATGTATTCCCAGATGGCTAGCCTTTGATAATAGAATTGCATGATTAACTCGATCAAATGCTTTAGAAAAATCAAGATACAATGAATCTACTTGAGTTTTTTTATCAAACGAATCAGTTAAAAAAGTCATATAAACTAATAAGTTGGTTGTTGTGGAACAACCAGATACGAAACCATGTTGTTTTATGTCAAGTTGTGGTTTTAAATGATTGTACAATTGTTTATAGATCATAGTTTCAAAAATTTTAGCAAAACAATTTAATATAGAAATTGGTCGATAATTTCTAACATCACTTTTATCACCAGATTTATATACAGGGGTTATTTTTTTGATCTTCCATAAAGATGGAAATATACCATTTGAAATTGATTTATTATAAATGATTGTTAAGGGGATTGATAGCGCCGAAGAACAATTTTTCATAAAAATTGGGGGTATACCGTCAGAGCCCGATCCTTTAGTAATATTAATTGATTTTAGTTGAAATTCGACTGCGTCAATTGAAAATTGTAAATTGCTAATAGAAAAAATAGATGAAAAGAATTTTGGTGTATAATTAACAGATGATACATTTTTATAAACAGATGAAAAATATTCAGCAAATAGATTGTAAATATCAATAACAGATTCAGCTACTTTATTATTAAAATGCATACGTTTGGGGATATTATTAGTTATTTTAATACTATTAGCTAAATTGTTTTCAATATTTAATATATAACATTTAAAACATAATTCAATTTGTTGTGTAACTCTAGTTCTAAGAAGAGCAAAGGTATCATAGTCTCTCGGATTATTGTAAATCGTTGAAACGTGTATGATATTTATCCTTGCTTTTGATAAGTTTAATTAAGCTATTTGAAAACCAAATAGGGTATTTATTATTGCGTTGCTTAGATTTTGGTGTGTATTTTTCGACTATTGTATACAAAATATTGTAAATAAATTGTACATATTCCTCGCAATTAAGGATATCAGCATGACTTTCCCAATTTGTTTTAACTCTCTAATAACAGTTAATATAATCGGTTTTATAAAAACACAATTTGGTAATTGGAATATTTTTAATTAGATAGGTTGTATTGTCATAATTAATTATAACCTTAAATGGAGGATGATAACAATTAATACATTAAGATCAAGAATTTTGTTGTTAAGATTTGTAAAAGAATTGAGTTGTTTTATTAGTGCTGTTAAATTCATGAAATCATACATTTTTTAGATTTATCACAAGTATAATTTGTTGGGTGAGCTGGCACCTTAGACCAATATTAGGAGGATTAAAATTGCCAATGATGCATGTTATACAGTTAGAAGACATGCTGATTTATTTATGAAATCATTGAAAATATTATATGGTAAATATTTGGAATAATGCAGTAGATAAATTTAAAATACAGTGATTATTAAGATTTATTTGTATCCAAAGATCTTCTAGTATGTCAAATTTCCACTAGTAATTTTAGTTTTCATTCCACGAATATTTTGATAGAATATTGAGATAGCCATATTTAAAAAATAAAAATAAAAACTATATTTAGAATAATATTCTAGACTAAAATTAACAAATAGAGTTAATGCTTTCCATGTTTTTGATATAAATGAACGAGTTTTCATGTTTTTGAATCCGACAGTTTCTAGCCCATGTGAATTTATATTTTAATTCTTTGGCCTTTTGACGAGCTGCTGTGTGTAGTGCTTTATTAGTAGGTGAAAGATGCTCCGAAACATATATGGGTTTCTTTTCTTTGGACATTCCAATTAGAGATGTACAGTTCGCGTCACGTAAAAAGAACGCTGGAAGAAAGTGGTGGGGGGTGTGTTTGCGCATCGGTACATTCTCATACGAAATTCCTAAGCCTATTCTTTTATTTTTGAACTAGCCTTTTGCTCACGATGTATATTGAGTATTGGTAGGTACATTGAAAAATATATTAGATAGAATGTCATTAAATAGAATTCTATTAATTAATAAAATATGTTTGATTCATCGTAGAATATTTAATTTACTTACAAAAAATTAAATTAATTCGTATAATATATTTTTTAAATTATTAAGAGCATTATTATCAGTCTCTCTTTTTATAAAACAATATACGTCAAAAATATTTTTTTACTATTTTTTATATAAAATCATTTCGTAATTAATAACTTTTGTGTGCGCGATGGTATTTTAAACTGACAAACCAATAGCGAGCCGAAAAGCATGTGACGCGTGCTTTGACGTCCCGCGCCCCGCGTCTTACCACCAAATTGGCCGATAAATCGCCTCTGCGCAACTTGACAGCCAGCGTTCTTTTTACATGACGCGAATTATATTAAGCTTGTTATCTGGCTGGATGTGTTTTATTGTATCTGTAAACTGCTGAATAAAACTCATCACGTCGTTTAATATTACGGAATTTTACTATGATTGAACGAGGGTATTCACTTTTTCTAAATTGTTTAGCAACTCTCGTAAAATGAACAATCTCATCGTCTACTATGTTGTGACCAATAAAGTTGGCACACTGTTTTATTATATCAGGGATATTTTCATTATGACGTTCTGGTATACCACTGAACTCTAATTTATCTTGTTGGAGATGCTGTTCCAGATTATTAATACGATCACATAAATCAATAAAGTAGTTTTAAGTGTGGTATTTTCATTTCGTAAACTTTTGTTATCATTAGAAAACTCTTTGATTATAAACTTCATTTCATCATGCATTTCACTTAAAAAACTGACTGACTTGCATAAATCATGAACCTCCCGTGATAATGCAGATAGCTCATTTTTATTACCTCCGATAGCATTGCTAGAATTTCTGTTTTTATTGCTTCCAAGATTTGGTGTCGAATAGCTATAATGGCGCCGAATATTCTACAACTTTCTGAAAATATTTTAGATGTCATATTAAATATTAATTTTATTAACTTATTTGTTTGTTAATTATTAGTAGTATATTTCGATTTGCAATTTTTTGTTTATCAATGTAACATGTAATCGTACGTTTTTCGAGTAATTAAAGTGTAAATTTAATTAATAGCTCAAAATTGTATATAATAATAAAAAAAATCGAATTCGAGCTTTTTCAACTTTTTGCTTTTTCTGAGAAGATTTACTATGGTTATATTTTTTTTTCACCATCGAAAAGTAGAGATTTCAACGAACAGAAAGCACACCAACTTATTGAAAAACGATATTTTGACGGGTGAATTTTCAATTGAAAACTAGGCTACTTTTTATATTAATTCAAAATAAGGTGAAAAAATAAATATTTCAAATCAAATAAATTACAGCGTATTTGGGACATAAAAAGGAAAGTTTTCACCAAATTTCGTGAAAAAAAAAAATTTTGAGGTTTTGTGAAAAAAGTGAAACTACAAAACTTTTAGATCTTTTTATTACCTACAACTTTGCTATTTAACTTTTTTCAATAGGACCTTTAGTTTTGCCGGAAATTGAGAAAAAGCGTTTTTTACCCATAAAAACTCCCCCTCTTCCCCTTTCCGACCTCGGATCGCCCGTAAATTATTTTTCCTTTCATTTTTATAATATTCTGTTCCTTTTCCAATGGGTTTCCTACTACATTTTTTTTTGTTTCAAAAATTATCGACCTTTATCGGTCTAAGAATGCGTTAAATTGAAATGTTCAAATATTTCGTGATATAATGAGCTATTTGCTATATATTTTAGAAAAGTAAAAACAAAATAAACAAAAGTATTTCACCCCATCTTACTCGAGACGGGGTACCCCCTGTGTGTTCCTCAGTTTATGCTAGATTTAGATTTGACGGTCATTTAACTAGATCTCTGTAGTCAAAGAAGGAACAAAATTTGTTTTAGAGAACCTATTCGGATTATATTGCGAAACTCTACACTTATGAAATCCATTTACTGCTTTACACATTGTGGCTATCAAACACGAACCCATTTCGTGCAAACAAATAGAAAACATTATCATTCTCATGATAGGGCCAGACGAAGTAGTCAATTTTCCATCACATCGTCATCTTGCCCCACCACATTTTGAAGCAATATTAAAAACAAATAAAAACTGTTATTAAAAGTATCTTATTTTGGGTTAGTTAAATCAAAAAATCTATTTTTAAAATTTTCCTCTGTCTGTTTGTTCCGGCTTATTTCTGATGTAATGGTTACATATTTTATAAAATAATATAAACACGCCATTGAGTTCAATGAGTGTTTGTTGACGTACATTTCTACTTGAAGGTGAAATATGAAAGTAAACAATTGATGCCAATAATAGATTTCTTTATACTGCTGCAATATTTACATAATTTCAAACAATGGTACCTTTCATATTATATCAACACTTAGAGTAATTGTACTTAAACAATATTTAGAACTATCGAATAACTAGTAATTGTTATGAGTGTAGAGTCCAGGAACTGTTTGTTTACTTTCCCACAGTTGTATTAGTATATAATGTCCTCCACCCATAATGTTAGTCAGTTCTTTGAGTTCCTTGAGTCCCTTCGGACCTCCGAGTCTAGCTATAGTATAGCAAGTAGGAACAATTATAATTTATAATTGTTGCGTGATAAATAAATATCTACCAACGTCACGCTGCTGTTTGTATTTAAGACCCCTCCTGACCACCGAACATTACATTTTGGTGTCAGAAGTGGGATTTCAAAGGGCTTTTGAAATATTAGAGTCCCTTTGTTCCTGATGAAAACTTGGACGGTGGATATCCAGTTTCAAGACGTTCGACATCATAATACACTGGAGTACGAGGAGTCAAAAGACAAAGCAAGGCGATCGACATCCAGTCGGCAACCCTTGGCAGCAACGAAATTGAAGACGTTAATCGGCGAGCACATCAGCTGAGCATCGCGTGGTGTGTGGTTCTTCACTGGTCCAACCAGTACCGCAACCTCTGCAACGAGCCAGTTGGTCTACGTGCAACGCTACGCTACTACGTGCAACGCTACGCTTCAACGCGACCCGAAATAGCAGACCGGACAAAGAACTCCGCAGTATATCAACTACGAACTCAAGTGAGTAGTATAATCGTTGTTATATTGTGTATTTTTGTATATTATAGGGAATAACATATTTTTATATAGAGTTGTGTAGACATTTTTATAGTAAATATTGAAGAATTTTTAAAGAAAATTGAAAGGTTATAGAATTTTATACGATTATTTCAGATTATTATTTGTCTTTGTAAAATCAAGTAAATAATTATTTAAAATGTATAGCTCAGAGGATAAAGTTTCTGGTGGATTTATAGATATAAACCTAGCGGAAAGAATGATACATAAATATGATGGCGATAAGGCAAATTTACATGTGTTCATAGATAATTGCAATAATGCATTCGCTCTATTGAATCCGGTTTATAAAATAGCATTCGTGTCAGTAGTTCTATCTAAAATTGAAGGAAATATTAGGTCGACATTATTAAACAGGTCTTTTTCGTCATGGGAAAGTTTAAAAGAACATTTATTACAAAATTATAGCGAGAAAAGAACGTTTGCACAATGGCAGTTAGAGTTAAATTCATGTAGACAAGGTAATAACGAATCAATAACTAAATATTCAAGTAGAGTAGAAAACTGTTACATTAAATTAATTAAATCGTTAGACCTGAAATTAACTAAAGAAGCTCGAGAAGCCAATGTAGAGTTATTAAAAAATCAAGCACTAAATATTTTTATAAGTGGTCTTCTACCACAACTTCATATTTTATTAAAGTCTCAGAAACCTTCAACTTTTGAAGATGCAGTTTCAATTGCGATTTCTGAAGAACAAGAAATTAAATCCAGACAAGAAATGAGCGTTAGACAAAACTATAATACAGGAATAAAAAGGTGTACGAACTGTAATAAGTTAGGGCATTTAGCTCACCACTGTAGGAATCAACCTATGATTAGACAAATGCATATTAATCACACAAATAATCACATACCTTCTTGTTTTTACTGTAAGAAAAAAGGGCATTTAGCTAAAGAATGCTGGAACAATCCGAACGCGAATAATCGTAATAATAATCGTAATTACTACCAACCCTCTCAGAATAATCATTTTAATCGTCCGAGCAATAGTTGGAACCATAATAATCGTAATAATAAGCAAATGAATAATAAAAGCAACGAAAATAAACATTTAAACTCAAACGGTCCAAGGCACGCGGCCAACCCGGGGACCACAAATTAGATTCAGGCCGAATAAGGTTTATAGATACGCGTATTTCGTCTTACGTATACTTAGAGTCAGAGAGTATATTAGAGGATAGAAATAGGTTCTTAATCGATACAGGGGCAGAGGTAACATTAATAAAAATAACGTCGTTAGAACGAGAAACATTAATATATGAAGATAAGAAAATTAAACTAAAAGGAATCGATAAGGAAGCTAACCCAACCGAGACAATCGGTTGTACCTATTTAACATTCAATATAGGAGATAAAAGAGTTTATCAGACCCTTCACGTGGTACCTGATAGCTTTCCTATTAAATGTAATGGCGTGATAGGTAGTGATTTCTTGTCTAAAACAGACTCAATAATAAATTATAAAGAAAATAAAATAAAAATATGTGGTACAGAGCTTAAGATCGAGCATGATGAAATAAAAGTTATAAGTGAAAATTTGAAAGAGAATACGAATCATATATGCGATGAGGATAATTAAAGAAATAATACGTGTTATGATGATTTGGAAGATAATATGTTTAAAAGTGATTGTGAAGTTTATCCACAAGTATTAAAAAATGAAAGAAGTATTGGTAATGAAGCATGTAAGAAAAGTTGTGAAGTTCAACCACAGGTATTAAAAGATGATAGGAGTTATGAAAATAATGGTCATGAAAGTATTTGTGAAGTTCATCCACAAAACTTTATTAAAGAAACGAATCATGAAAATGATTTATTGGTCATAGAACCAAGATGTGAGAAGGTAATTTCAATTTCAATAGAGAACCCTAATTTAAAAGAGGGACTAATACTAGATAAAATTAAGATATCAGATGGTGTGTATTTATGTCCAAGCATTGTAAAAGTTGAGAATAACAAGGCATTAACGGTATGTTTGAATACGACAGATAAAGAAGTAAAAATAAATAAGTTGGTTGTGAAGTTAGAGTCGTTAGTTAATGAGCAAGAAGTGAATGATATAATTAACGTAAACAAAATTAAGAATGAGGAAATGTGTAAAGGAGATCGTTTAGATAAATTGAATGAGACTCTACGTACTGATCATTTAAACAGGGAAGAAAAAGAGTCATTAATAGAATTATGTAGAGAATATAATCATATATTTCATTTAGAAGGAGATTCATTAACGTCAACAAATACGGTAATGCATGAAATACCTACGAATAATAACGTGCCTATAAACACAAAGTCTTATAGATATCCAGAAGCTTTAAAGGAAGAAGTTAACGAACAGATTAGTAAGTTGTTAAAAGATAAAATAATTGAACCATCAAGTAGTCCATGGAATTCACCTGTATGGGTAGTCCCCAAGAAAATAGATGCATCAGGAAAAAAGAAGTGGCGACTTGTGATAGATTATAGAAAATTAAACGAAATAAGTATAGGTGATGTCTATCCACTACCTCAGATAAACGATATATTAGATCAGTTAGGTCATAGTAAATATTTTACAACTTTAGACTTAGCATCGGGTTTTCATCAGATTAAAATGAATCCGAAGGATCAAGCTAAAACAGCCTTCAGTGTTCCTTTAGGTCATTACGAATACACTAGAATGCCATTTGGATTAAAAAATGCACCTGCAACCTTTCAGAGATTAATGAACAACGTTTTGGTAGGGTTACAAGGAATAAAATGTTTTGTATATCTTGATGATATTGTTGTTTACGGAAATTCTTTGCAAAATCATAATTTAAAATTGAAAGAAGTTTTTCAACGATTGTCACAACATAATTTAAAACTCCAGCCGGATAAATGCGAATTTTTGAAAACTGAAGTCATGTATTTAGGTCATTTGATTACGCAGTACGGTGTAAAACCAGATCCAAAGAAAATAGAGTCAGTAAAAAATTATCCAGTTCCAAAGAATCCAAAGGATATCAAAAGCTTTTTAGGATTAGCTGGCTATTATAGAAGATTTATTGAAAACTTTAGTAAACTCAGTCAATCTTTAACAAAACTTTTAAAGAAAGATGAACCTTTTATTTGGACAAGCTTGCAACAACATTCTTTTGAAACTTTAAAAACAAAGTTATGTGAGGAACCAATATTACAATACCCAGATTTTTCTCAAACTTTTAATTTAACAACAGATGCGAGTAATTACGCAATAGGCAGTATTTTGTCACAAGGGTCAGGATCAGATGATCTTCCGATTGCATACGCAAGTAGAATATTGAACAAAAGCGAAACAAATTATTCAACAACAGAAAAAGAATTATTGGCAATTGTATGGTCTGTAAAGCATTTTAGACCATATCTATATGGACGTAAGTTTAGAATTATAACTGATCACAAACCTTTAACTTGGTTAATGAATGTTAAAGATCCTGGATCTAGATTAGTTAGGTGGAGACTCTTATTAGAGGAATATGATTATGAGATTGTTTATAAACAAGGAAAATTGAATCAAAACGCAGACGCGCTAAGTAGAATAAAACCAGATAATGAAAATATTGAGAACGTTATCAAGGTAAATAGTGTAACAAGAAATGGAGAAAGTTATTCGTCATTTTTAAAAGAAATGGAGAGGAAACCAATATTGTATAATAAATTAAAAGAACACAATGATAAGCTCCCAGATAAAGTAAATAAAGTAGTATTTACATCAGTTGACTTAGACGTAGAAAATGATAAATTGTTATTAGAATATGAACCTTATGTAAAAGATTTAAAATCCAAAAAACCAAATCAAAATGATGTCTTAAGCATATCAGAAAACAGTAATAAAGTATATTTTACGTTTCCAAAAATCAATTATTGGGATAGCGTAACTTATGAAGACATATTTGAATGTTTTAAAAATTTAAAATATAGGTTACTACAAGAAAATGTTAAAGAAATTAATTTTACTAGTTTTTGCAACCTTCGACTTAAGTGGCATAAAGTTAGAACTATGATAAGATACATATTTAAAGATACAGATATAATATTAAACGTTTTTCACGGTATAGTTCAAACACCAAAGAGGGAGGATATACCATCGATTTTAGAAGAAAATCATTCGAATATAATCTCAGGTCATATAGGTTTTCATAAGACTTATAAGAAAATCAAAGCGAATTATAAATGGGATTCAATGAAAAAGGACATAAAAGATTTTATTAAGAAATGTGAGTCATGTCAAAAGAATAAAGTAAATAGAAAGAAAAATAAGAAACCTATGGAAATTACTTCAACCTCAACAAAGGCTTTTCAGAAAATTGCTTTGGATATTGTTGGTCCACTTCCTTTAACAGAAAATGGAAATAAATATATATTAACATTACAAGATGATTTAACAAAATATTCTCAAGCTTTTCCATTACCCAAACACGATGCTGAGGCAATAGCAGATTGTTTTGTCCGTAATTTTATTTGCAAATTTGGTATTCCTGAAATATTATTAACAGATCAAGGAGCCGATTTTACATCAAATTTAATTAAAGAAATTTCTAAATTATTTAAAATTAAAAAGATAAATACTAGTGCTTATCATCCACAATCTAATGGAGCATTAGAAAGAAGCCATTTAACATTAGCAGATTATCTTAAGCATTATGTAAATGAAGATCAAACTAATTGGGACAAATGGGTAGATTTTGCTATGTTTTCATATAATACAAGCGTTCATACCTCAACTCAGTTTACACCATTTGAACTAATATTTGGATTTAAGGCTAATTTACCAAGTTCTATAGTTAAAGAACCCGAGTTTAAATATTTTTACGATAACTATTTAGATGAACTTATTTTAAGATTACAAAAATCAAGAGAAATAGCTAGAAATAAATTGATAAGTTCAAAAGAGTATAATAAACAGATTTATGATAAAAAATGTAAAGACACAGAATTTAAAGTAGGAGATTCAGTTTACTTAAGCAACGAGGCCATTAAACCGGGAAAGTCTCGAAAATTATCACCTTATTGGTTAGGACCCTATAAAATAGTTAAAATGAATTCCTCAACTAATGTTACAATTAAGATTAGAAATAAGAAATTAAAAGTACATACTAACAGGCTGAAACATGCATTTGTTTCAGGATGAACCTGATTCGTGTTCTGATATTCGTGACATGGATATCGTACGTAATAAGTAGCGATAAGTTATATAATATTAGCATGATTGATAAAGGAGGTATTTACTTTGAAAGTTTAGGAAAAGTTAATCATTTTGATAGTGAATGGAATTTAATAACGTACTTAGATATAGGTGATATACATAGAAAAATAAATTTAATTCATGATACCTATATAAGAACCAAAGATCTTTGTAATCATGAAACTTTCACAAAGTTTTCCCTATGCCAAACATCGCTTGTGATTTTAGAACAAATAATTCCTCAATTGAATACTCAAGAAAATATCCTTAGAGAGTTAACAGGCTTTTATAGCCATAGGGTTAGACGGTCGTATATAGATGGAGTTGGAAGTAATTTTAAAGTTCTTTTCGGTACTTTAGATGCCGATGACGCGAAAAGATATAGCGATGCAATTGAACATTTAGATAAAAATGAACACGAAGTTTTAAATTTATTAAAATCTCAATCTAACATTATTAAATCAACGATTTCTAATTTTAATACAACCATTACAGATCTAAATAATAATGAAAAAATATTCAATGAAAATTTAAATTTATTGTCGAATTACACCAAAGATATAGGGGATAAAATATTTAGTATCAAATTGAAACAAGACATCAATGAGCATATGTCCTTATTAACTTTAATTACTACCGAAGTAAACAATGAAATTTCGACAATTATTAATGCTATTTTATTCTCAAAAAATAATGTTATCCATCCAGTAATCATTACTCCAGAACAATACGGAGCAGAATTAAAAAAGTCATTATCATATTTGCCATCACAAACGAAATATCCTCTAGAGTTAAACGAGAAACATATTCCAGAATTATTATTATTAACTAATTTAGTGTCATATGTAATGAATGAAAAACTTGTGTTTGTAATTAAGACACCGCTAATCACTCAAATAAGTTATGATTTATATCACGTTCTTCCAGTACCAATAAAAAGTAGTGACAATACATTTATATTTATTTTACCTAATTTTAAATATTTTTTATTATCAAGTAATAAAGTTTATTATACTAGCATAGAAAATTTAGATCAATGTAAAATTCTTGAGAATAATAATAAATACATATGTAAATTAGAAACCGCTTTATATTCTGTACATACAAGCAAAACATGCGAAACCGAACTGATGTATAGTAATACAAAATTGCCTGGTGAATGTGATACGAGAGTAGTCTATATACAGACAGAACAGTGGTATAAATTACACCATAGTAATAATTGGTTATTTGTAATGCCTAGGAAAACCATAGGTACATTGAATTGTAAAAATAAAGAACCTGTTGATATTGAATTGATAAATACTGGAATAATTAAAATTTCAGATAGCTGTAAGTTATATACTACTAATATCATGTTACAAACTCAAACATTAGGTTTGGAAAGCAACTATAATTCAGTTTTACCTCAAATAGATATTGTATCCGATGAATGTTGTAAAAAGTTGAAAAATAAGAATATGACTAAAATTAATTTTGTGCAATTGAGAATTCATGAAAAATTAGATTTAGAAAGTTTGAATTTAGCAAGTCATAAGATAGATAATATTAATGATATTATTGACCAAATGGAAAATGAAACAATTTTTGATAAGGTTGTTAACAATGTTTATTTTGGTTATATATTTTTCTCTATTTTAAAAATATTTATGATTTATATACTATATCGTGTAGCTAGATATTTATGGAGAAGACATTTCTTTTGTAACAGGAATGATAGGTTATTAGCATTAGAAGATACAAGAACTTGTTGTGCAAGAATTACAAATTGTATAACTTTAAAGGTAAATAACGATAATAGAGAAAGAGACATTGAATTAGAGGCAATACCCTCTACATCAGAGAGTTCAGATACACCTCTAAGGCGTAGTACAAGAATTGCACAGTTAAAGGTGAATTAATTATGTATAAGTAATTTAAGATTTTGATATTTTGATTATAATTATTGTTTTTAAATAAGATAAAATATGATTTTATTATTAAGAAATGTATACCTTCGATGATTTGATTATATTGTGTAGTGTAGTATTGTATCATGAGTTATGAATTGTTTTATTAGTTCATTTTAATATTGAGTTTTAAAATAAACTATGTTTATTTTCTTAAAGGGGGAGGATTGTAATGGTTACATATTTTATAAAATAATATAAACACGCCATTGAGTTCAATGAGTGTTTGTTGACGTACATTTCTACTTGAAGGTGAAATATGAAAGTAAACAATTGATGCCAATAATAGATTTCTTTATACTGCTGCAATATTTACATAATTTCAAACAATGGTACCTTTCATATTATATCAACACTTAGAGTAATTGTACTTAAACAATATTTAGAACTATCGAATAACTAGTAATTGTTATGAGTGTAGAGTCCAGGAACTGTTTGTTTACTTTCCCACAGTTGTATTAGTATATAATGTCCTCCACCCATAATGTTAGTCAGTTCTTTGAGTTCCTTGAGTCCCTTCGGACCTCCGAGTCTAGCTATAGTATAGCAAGTAGGAACAATTATAATTTATAATTGTTGCGTGATAAATAAATATCTACCAACGTCACGCTGCTGTTTGTATTTAAGATCCCTCCTGACCACCGAACATTACACTGAAACCGATTTTGACGGAACTTTCACTCGTAGATAGGTAATATTATAAGGAGTAACTTAAGCTAATCAATACAATTTTGATCCTACATAAAAAAGCTATTCGTGTATGCCATGAAAAGACCGAAGAATTTTTAGGATCTCTTGCTTGTGCTTATGCTGAGTCGTATGTTAGAAGAGTGGGTAGGAGTATGCTTACAGCATTGAAATATTTTTTGCAAACAGAGACGCTAGAAGCCTTCTCTGTTCGCCAGAACAGCTGAAGTTTGCATCAATTGACTTTGCGAGGGATCTTTACTACTACTGGTGTGAGACGCTAGCTTACGCCCGATGCGGTTAGTTCGGCTAAAACGAGCCCTTTCCAAGAATTCTCTTAAAAATATTACAAATTCCACCCTTGCAATCACAAATTGTTTTTAAATTACAGTGTTTTTATAGTGCAATAAAGAATAGTTAATATTGACTGTTATAGATAAGTGTTATAAATTTGTGGATAATGAAGGTATTATGGGATAATAAAAACAAAATTAAGCATTTCATTGAAGTAATATAATATATATTTAATTATACATAATAATTTATTTAAGAAATTTGAATCTATTCATCATTCATCATTGTTTCTTAATATTATTTGGAGATTTAACTTTTTGTCTAGGATTGACATAGGTATAGTAATAAAATTGAGAAAACTTAACAAAAAAGAAGACACTGTAAAATGTACCTAACAATTTAAAGAAAAAAGGATAGTTGCATTCATAAAACATGCTGGATATATTATGAATTGCAATTAAAACAAACTGGACCTGAAACAAATATTAATTATTAATTTTATTATCTTTAACTTTTCTATACACTAACTACACGACTGTATACATCTAAAGTGTAGATCAAGAAGCGTCTAAATCGAAACTTGCTTAGAAATATATGTAAGTACGCAGTGAGGCGCTGTATTTAAAACCAAGTGAAGTAGGTAATTGGATACCATATCCCGAACGCTTAATGTGAAAAACTCATTTTTAACATTAAAAAAGCCAAGGAAAATATGAAATACTGTTTAACACAAATTATAGATAAAATATTCAATATTACCTTAACTCAAAATAATTTAAAGGAAATGGACTCCTTTTAAAAAGACTAGGCAACTGCGTGCGACTAGCAAAGGGTACGCGCAGATACAAGTGCACTCTCTAATGTCTATTCAATACCACCACATTGAGAGTTAATGCAATTCTACACAACGGGATGTTACTGAGGCATACAAAATTAGAATGCTTAAATAACTTAAATAAACCGATCCGGGACTCGAACCCAAGAAATTCAGATGTGTGGTCGTTCATGATACTTGCTTATGCTTGTTTGGTTTGATTGAATCATACAAATTTTTTTTTAAATAAAATAGAGTACATTTTGACAAGTTCTTATACAGAATCTATTTTACAATACTTATTTATAGTTAAAAAATAACGTTATACGTACAAGTTGAATAATTGTTACGTATTTTTTCCACCATACAAATTTTTTATATCTGTTACCAAGCCCCGAGACGAGATAGTAGAAGTACATAACCACATGGACGATACAATTGAGAAATCCAAGCAGTACACACTGGCCACCTGTAAGTTTTATTAGTTAAGTATTTGTATAACTATAATATAATATAATAAAAAAATAAAATTAATTATGTTGGGACATTATCACAGACAGTGACCAAAAAGAAGTTGGCGCGGTACTTTGTATTTTTTTATTTCATTATACGTCAAAAAATTGCTCCTCAAATGCTCCAGCAGAATCTGTAATTGCTCCAGCGCTATCATTATTGGTTAATTAATAATTAATTTTTTTTTCCATTTTTAAAAAAAATAATTTTTCTTAAAAAGCGCGAAAATTCATTATTTCTTCTTCACATATATCTCAAACAATTGCTCCTCAAATGCCCCAGCAGAATCTGTAATTGCTCAAGCGCTACCGTAATTGGTTAATAAAAAAAGTTTTTTTTAGAATTCATATTTTTAAAAAATTAAATTTTTATTAAAAAGCGCGAAGATTAATTATTTATTCTTCAACTATATCTCAAACAATTACTCCTCAAATGTTCCAGCAGAATCTGTAATTGCTCCAGCGCTATCATTATTGGTTAATTAAAAGTAAATTTTTTTAGAATTCATTTTTTAAGAAAAATTTAATTTTTTTTTTTTTAAATTAAATTTTTTAAAAAGTGGATTCTAAAAAAATTCATAATTAATTAACCAATAATGATAGCGCTGGAGCAATTACAGATTCTGCTGGAGCATTTGAGGAGCAATTGTTTGAGATATAGTTGAAGAAGAAATAATTAATCATCGCGCTTTTTAAGAAAAAAATATTTTTTTCAAAAAATGAATTCTAAAAAAATTCACTATTAATTAACCAATAATGATAGCGCTGGAGCAATTACAGATTCTGCTGGAGAATTTGAGGAGCAATTTTTTGACCTATAATGAAATAAAAAAATACAAAGTACCGCGCCAACTTCTTTTTGGTAAAATAAATTCTAAAAAAATTAATTATTAATTAACCAATTACGGTAGCGGTGGAGCAATTACGGATTCTGCTGGAGCATTTGAGGAGCAATTTTTTGAGATATAGTTGAAGAAGAAATAATGAATTTTCGCGCTTTAAAGAAAAAATTAATTTTTCAAAAAATGAATTCTAAAAAATTCTTTATTAATTAACCAATAATGATAGCGCTGGAGCAATTACAGATTCTGCTGGAGCATTTGAGGAGCAATTTTTTGACCTATAATGAAATAAAAAATACAAAGTACCGCGCCAACTTCTTTTTGGTCAGACAGTGCTATCTAGTTCCCTGGTAAGCTACGAAGCTTGTGTTACGGATACCAGATAGTTGATATTCTACATATTATATAAGTTTAAAAACATACATAATATGTTATAATATTATTATAAATATAAGCACCCATGGCTGGAGTACATCCGAGTTTAATAAATGAATGCTCCCAGCGGGACTAGAACCCGCGACCGCTGACGCAAGAAAATAGGGTCACTACAAACTGCACCAAACGTGTCACTCAGCCCTAACAGTTTCCGGAGCAAAAGTATACGCTTTCTCAATTCATACGATTGTTACAAAATTTTGGTGACTTGTTCAGTACCGCGAATACCAGGTCATCGACTATTTACGTGAAGAGTTTCATCACATGTTTGTGATCATCCTTATTTCTTAAAATTTTAACATTACTAGTGTATAATGTGAACACAAATATTTTTTTTTAATCTGATTTTTATTAGTGACTTTTTAGTTACATAACTAAATGTCAGTCCCATCGTTCCCTAAGTACACTTATATCAACACTTATGAACACAAATATAAAAGTAGATATATAAGAAGTAAGGTAATTTAATTATTTATTCTTACCAGGGTAATAAGTGGTTCCCATCCATCCACATATTACCATTAGGATGTGATGGTGCAAATGTAATTTGCTTATTTGCCGTAGTGACTTTCTTAGTACAAAGAATACTGTGTCTAGTAATTCTGATACTTTTACTATGTAGTATACCCACATAGCGCTAGCAACCTTAAAATGACAAAAAATGATTGAGCATAAAATATTTCTTTGTAAATATAATATCAATTATCATAATATATTGTAATTTTTCATGTAAATCATTTCCTTCATAATTACTTCTGATCATACGGTGAAAGAAAACATTGCGATCTGCGATTGAGAACCTAGCAAATTGATACGCACTAATTCGTGATGGATATGGCCTGTTCGATTCTCTTCTAATGTAATAAGTTAAGGCCCGTCACTAGAAGTGAGACTTTAAATACGTGGGACGGAATACATTTAAAGATGCCACATCGAGCCAGCTAATAAAAACTACAGAAAAACTTTGTAAGAAAAAGAAATAATATCAAGATCCTAAAACTAAAAAAAAACATACTTCTAAGTGTATTATGAATATATATTAATACTCAATTTCTCACCCATGTCGCTATCTCTTCATCACTTTCAATTGCTTTACAGCGCCAGTCAAAACAACCAGAGAGGAAAATGTATCTGATACTCTAGAACAACAAAAAGGATATTAGTATTTTTAGCCGACTACGGCTAAGCCCAAAAGAGGGTTATGTGTTCGACTCTTGATGCAAAAATAGGAAGTGTAAGCTTAACCTGTCTGTGTGTCTCTAACATCGTAGTCCCAAAACGGGTAGAAGATTTAATTTTATTTTCCTAAGATGTTTGAATTGATTGCTCTTAGCTAAAAATCAAAGAAATCTGTTTTTCCGAAACCTGCTCTCTCATTATACCCACTATTTAAAAGGCACAAGTATACTATTTAAAAGGCATTCATCTTTTCATATTTTATCATAAAAATTTCTTATTACTTAAAAGAGAGGCTTACCTCAATAATTAAATAGATGTTCACAATAATTTGGACCGCATTGTAGATTAGCAATACTTTTGGCAAATGAAATGGTTTCCTATGTTTCATTAGACGTGGTCCTAAATTTGTGCAGAAATAGTAATAGGCGGACACAAGACCTATCAGTTGATATGGTTTCCTCGTAAGAAACCATCCTTTAGTTATTGGACCTGAAATACGAAAAATATTACATATGACTCTTAATTTTAACCTACACATTCTTTATAATTCACAATATCTTCTTTTGGGGTTCAAAAGACCCATTAATCGTACTTATCTGAAAACAGAAACCTCGAAATGTGAAAACCAAAAGCATTACTTGCTTAGTATTATATTATTAATTTTATGCATGTTTTATTAAACGTAATGTCATGCTAGGTCATATGCTAACAACAATGACACGTGAAGATTTATAATAACATATTTTTAAATAACAATATATGTAGATATGTACATACATTAATCAATATACGGATAGGTCACATGTTGGCAAAATTTGAGGCCACTTAATAGGTTATACCCGATACCTATCACCAGTGAAAATATGAAGTACATTCGGACTAGCCGTTAAGAAAGTGAATCGATTTAATATATTTGCGGCTTTGTGAAATTCACATGTTTTGAAAACTTGACTTTTGAATTGACTAAGCCAACAGGAGCGGTTTCGCCCCCTAGTGGTCTAAAGGCAAACTAAGCAAAGCAAGGCAAATTTAGGGGAACGTTATGGATTCTGGGAATTGTATAGAATTGTACAGAAAAAAGAAACAGTAGCTAAACGTTATACGATAAGGGTTAGACTGCAAATCACCAAGCGTCCTTATTTGCGATTGATGTTAACTAAATTAAAACTCCACCAGAATTGATATATGTTTCTTATTGAATTTGTTTTTTTTTAGACATTGGTAGCCAGCGGTAACGCAAACCAAGTGATGCGGGTTCAAATTCGAGTCTCGCACCTCTGATATTTTCTATCATGATTACCACTTGTCTTACATTGTCTTTTATAATAATCACGACCCCCAACCAAGACGAGCAGCACGATAAGAGAGAAAGAAGAGATACAATTCAATTTTAATTCGTGGTTTTAAACAGATAATGGTACAAATACTAAATCGTATTATTAACTAGTCAAGGGGGGGCCTTAGAATTATTTTCTTGTAACTGGCGGTAGTACGTAAACAGTTAGGAAGCTATGGACGAAACTGAAGTCAATGAACTAGTAAAATAAATCACTCATGTCAGTAAAAATGTAGCACCAAAAATATTGTTATGTATTAAAAAACTTGACACGTTATAACTTTTTGAATATTATTACTATACTATTAAAATAATTTATTATTTTTATTATCAACAAGAATCACTTTGTAAAATTGAAAATACACTCACTAGCGAAATCTTCAAAAATATAATTATAACTGTCCGTAATATATTGTAGAGCTAACATTTTTGAAACAAAACACACGTTGTAACTCAATAGTACCTTTTTCACATTTAAACCCTATTATGAAAGCACAATGATATAATGATATTAATATTTTATGTACATATTGTTATATGTACATATAATTATATGAAGTCAATGTATGCTTTAACTTAACTTACAAGTTGTTTATCTTATTATATGAACGAGTAAAGCGCTCGGGCAATACGAATTGTCAGTCTAAGTTGAGACTAGTATTTTTTTTGGGACATTTACACACAGCACTATCTAGTTCCACGATAAGGTACGAGCCTTGTGTTATGGATACTAGATGGTAGATATACTACACATATATAAGTTTAAATACATACATATTATAAATATAAACATCCATGACTGGAGTACAAACATTCGTGCTCAACAAATGTATGCCCCCAGCGGGACTCGAACCCGCGACCGCTGGCGCAGAAAGCAGGGCCACTACCCACTGAGCCAAACGGTCGTCTAAGTATTATCATGATCATCATAATCAGCTCTTTTTTAACGTCCCACTGCTGGGCCCGGACCTTCCTCAGTGCGAGGGGGATCAGGCCATAGTCTACCGCGCAGGCCTAGTGCTTGTTGGCAGACTTCACATGTCTATCCCACACCTGCATGTCTTTCAAAAACTTGTTTAGTTTTCTCAGACATTCAGGTTTTTTCACGATGTTTTCCTTCACCGTAAGACAAGTGGTAATCATGATATAAATGATTCGCACATAAAAATATCAGAGGTGCGAGACCAGGCATTGAACCCGCATCACTCGGTTATAACAGAGAGCGCGTTACCGCTGGGCTACCACTCTCTAGTTAGACTCTTAAGTTAGACTTTAATATTAAAACTAATCCTTGGGTAATGAAGAGAAAAACAGTTACATTGCTTAAGCTTCTTTAGAAATATCGGGTATCACACTCAACCACTATAGATCCAAATGGTTGACTCCATCGACTCCGATAGAAGAAACGTACTAAGATAAACCTGTATGGTATATCAGACACCTCCACCCTAAAAGAGATCTTCCCCTCAATGTGTTTCTTCGTTTCACACCTGGACTACGGGATATTTATTATGTAACTTTAAACAGATAAATATTATAAATATAAACAACCACGACTGTAGTACAATCATTCGTGATCAGACAAATAATTCCCTTAACGGGACTCGAACCCGCGAACAGTAGTAGACCCCGACCTGGCGCAGCTAGTAGGATCATTACAAACGACGCCAAACGTATCGTCAATGGATGTTTGGCAATGTATCTTTTTATTTGGTCTATCTTTTTCTTTATTTATTTATTAATACGGATCTCCAACGGTATACATACATTACATTCACAATTTACTTAAATCGAACATATTATTTTAATGTATAATGCTTTAAAATGCTTAAAAAAAACTCATTAAATTTTAAAATTTAAAAAATTATATATGTAACTATTTAGAACAATTACGATTAAAATAAGAAAAAAACAAGACTTACAACTTTAACGAAACCTGACAGCAATATTCCAATTTGCTCCGGACCATGCTGTTATTTTATTTTATTTTTATTTTATTTTATTAGACCACCAACAAAGTACTTACAAAACACATGAAAAAAAATTGTACATGGAAAATAAAACATAAAAAGTAGTACCTTAATTATAGGTGATAACGACAAGAGAAAACAAATTAATATTTAACATTAAATATACCTAGTAGGTAAAATAACAATATTTCAACATAATACATTTAAAACCAAATATTTTACTAATATTATAACATATAACATAGGACTGTATCTCTATAGATATTTACTTATAGTTATTCGCTATAGAGAATATACTATATAAATAGTTGTATAACAGTTGAAGCGTTTTTAAGTCTCTGGACCGTCTTCGAATAAAACCAAGTAATTTAAATGAAGCAGTTACTATTGAGTTAATATGTTTATCAAACCTAATTTGGTTATTAAAAATAACTCCCAAATCCCGAATCTGGTCAATTTCTTTTAATTTAGTGTACATAATATTATAAGAACTAATAATTGGGTAGGAACTACCACTACTAGGAAGAGGTCCTTGTAAATCTAATAAAATTACATTTCAAATCAAATCAAAATATTTTATTCAGCATAAAAATTGTTACAATTTCTTACTGAACGTCATGAGTCTACCACCAGTTCGGAAAGAAGAAATCTTCTGACCTGAGAAGAACTGGCGAAAGAAACTCAGCGGGACTAATATTTTTTTTATCTCATTCTTTTTTTAAAATTAAATTGCATATTAACAATAATTCTATATGTTGAAATAGCCTGGCGGCGATCACATCATTCCCAAGGCGTGCTGTCTTCTAAAAAATCGTTAATCGAATAATAACCCTTAGTACACAAACGTTCCTTCACAATTTTTTTAAATTTGGCAATAGAAACTTTTTGAACGTTTTCTGGGATCCTGTTGTATAGGCGTATACATTGTCCATAAAAAGAATTACTAACTCGGCGTAAGCGAGTTACAGGCATTACAAGTTTATGTTTGCTCCTAGTATTAATGCTATGCATGTCACAATTCTTGGGAAATTCGTGTATATTTTTATGAACATACATAACATTTTCTTACACGTATTGAGAAGCAACAGTCAATATTTTAATTTCTTTAAACTTTTCTCTTAATGATATTCTAGGGCCTAAACTATAAATAGCACGAATAGCTCTTTTCTGCAGGACAAAAATAGTATTAACAGTAGAAGCATTTCCCCATAATAAGATTCCATAGGACATAATACTATGAAAATAACTAAAATATACTATACGAGCTGTATCTACGTCTGTAATAAGTCTAATTTTCTTTACCGCGAACGCTGCAGAGCTGAGCCTTTTTGCTAGCCCCTCAATATGGAGATTCCACTGCAATTTGTTGGGGTTGAGTGACATGCCATTCAGATTACACCATTCAGCAAGTCTATCAAGTTTTGCCTTATAACTTTAGCTATTTTGATATCATCAGCAAACACATAGACGTAACAATCGACGAAAACACTTGCTATATCATTAATAAATAATATAAAGAAAAGGGGCCCCAAACATGATCCCTATGGTACCTCAGAAGTAGGTAGCCTCAAAACTATCGGACTTTCTACCATCAATCACCACTTTGCATTGACTATTTTCTAGGTAACTTTTGCACCAAGGAGTATCTGATCAACCCTGTTGAATACCTTTGAAAAATCGGTGTAAATAACATCCACTCGTAAATTCGCATCAACTGCATCAACTAGATCAAAAACATTATTGAGTAAATTTGTATTTGTGGATCTCCCGGGCATGAATCCATGTTGATAGGATGATATACGGCATTTGACATGGCTAAAAATAAATGGATGCACGAGCGATTCGAAAATTTTCGACATAGTCGATAGGATCGATATGGGCCGATAGTTACACACCAATTCTTTATCACCATGTTTAAAAATAGGAACTAACCTTGACTCTTTCCACCTATCAGGAAAACTATCCTTTACCAGAGACGTACCTATAAAGATAAGACATAATGGATAAGACAGAGAGTCGGCACAGTTAATCAAGAAAACCGGAGGAATATCATCAGGCCCCGCACTCTGATTTTTAACAAGTCTTTTTAATTTAGTTAGGACATTACTGTGAAAAATGTGTATATGCGATATTTCAGAAAGCTGATCATGATCAGGTAAGTCAGCCAGGACAGCCGTAGTAACCAAAATATTATAAACACTAGCAAAATGCGTAGCAAATAGGTTGCAAGTCGCCTTTATATTTTTTTATTTATTTTGGCCTATATTATTTCTCTGGGACCTACTATAACAAGTAAAGACCCCAGAAAACATGAGGTTAGAGCTTAGACAAAATAGTTCTAAAATAAAAGGTAAATAAATATATAAAAGCGAAAGGTCATTCACGTTTGACGTATATAAAGATGAAGTTTGACAAAGAGGTAGTTAGTAGTTAGTAGACGTACGCTCAGAATGGTTTTTGCGACAGGGCCGGATTAAGCAGGTCTAAGAGCTCTCGCGTTTGTATTAAAGTCCTTCATTTTTTTGCTACAAACTTTAAACTTGGCAGGGAGCACCACTAGTAATTTATATAAATAAATAAATAAAATAAAAAAGCCTTTTATTTCTTGCTATACAGTTATTTAGAAATTTTACATTTTTTCATTTTAAGAGTACAAATTACAATGTTACAAATCTTAACTAGCTTATAAAATATAAATGTACAACTGCAAGAACCCCTCTCAACGGAAGGTAAAGGCCTCCTCCAGAGATGTCCACTGTTTTCTATTCTTTGCTACTCGCATCCAGTTTGTGCCTGCTATTTTTACAATGTCGTCGGCCCAACGTGCATTTGGTCTGCCTCTTTTTCTTGGTCCTAACCATGATGTTGTCTTTGTGGTCCAGCGGTTGTCGATAAGTCTTGCGACATGTCCAGCCCATCGCCATTTTAATTTCTGCGAATAACTGAGAGCGTCAATGATTTTAGTTTTCTGTCTTATTGCAGTATGGCGGATTTTATGGATCTTCCTAATCTTCAAAATGCTTCTTTCCATACTTCTTTGGCTTGTTATGATCTTATTCTTTATTTTCCTAGTAAATTTCCAGGTTTGGCAGGCGTACTTTAGCGAGGGAAGTAGGCAGGTGTTCATGACTCTACTTTTCAAATTCATGGGCGTGTCGCTTTTTAGAATTTCTT
Source organism: Boloria selene (assembly GCA_905231865.2). Taxonomy (NCBI): domain Eukaryota; kingdom Metazoa; phylum Arthropoda; class Insecta; order Lepidoptera; family Nymphalidae; genus Boloria; species Boloria selene. The sequence goes on along the minus strand of HG993138.1, from coordinate 1,416,469 downwards.
TGAGGCTCCAGAACTTCTTCCAAGCGATGTTGACTCTTCTCTCTATTTCCTGGTCGTTGTGGTGTTGGTTAAATGAAATTTGTTTTCCTAGGTAAATGTAGGTATCAACGTAGGTTAAGGGTAGATCTTTGAGATATATAGGTATTTTAATATGGTTCGTCATGACATTAGTTTTATTTAAGTTGATTTCCAAACCTACCTTACTACTTTCTTCATGTAGAGAGTTTATCATCAGTTGTAGTTGGTTGGTATTTTCTGATAGCAGAACTATATCGTCCGCAAATCTGAGGTGACTTAAGTAACATCCGTTTATATTTATGCTGACTTTCTCCCAGTTTAGTTTGCGGATGATTGATTCTAGCACCACTATGAAGATTGTTGGAGAGACTTGGTCTCCTTGCCTTACACCTCTTTTTATTTGTATGAGCGGTCCAGTGGTCTCCAACTTCACTATACTAGTGCTGTTGTCGTAGATATTTTTTATGACTTGTATGTAATTCAATGCCACTCCTTGAGAGAGAAGAGCTTCCCAAAGCGATGAGTGAAGTAGAGTATCAAAGGCTTTTTGATAATCAATAAAAACAGCATATAGTGGTCTGTTGAACTCTTGGAATGTTTCTATTATCATCTCTATCGTTTGTATATGGTCTACAGTGGAAAAATATAAGTTATTTATATACATAATTCAAAATGAAAATATTTGTAACAATATTAAAAAAATGAAACATTTATACCACGTCTTCATTACTATTTATACTATAAAATTTTATTAGAAATATTATTTTGATATCAAAAGCAATTGTCAAACCAATATTAATTATTATTAATATTTTAGTAGCCCATTTAGAATGAAATGATCTACAAATGAAACAGCGCTGCAATCTAAATTATCTTTATTATAAAGGTACGAAATACATTAGAACTAAAAAAAAATAACTTAATATATAATAATGCCTATCATAACTACATAAAGATACAGTTTTAATGAACTTTCGCAGTTTTAACTTTAGAGTTTCCATTTTGTACGCTTTTATTTTTATTCGGTTTCACATAAGAATTGTAGTAGAATTGTCCAAATAAGTTTATGAATGTTGCTGCATAAAACATTGTTATGATTTTCAGAGCTGTTGGATATCCACAGTCGTAAAATAGACTCACTGTTCCTTGAACGATAAATATACTAAATTGTACCTGTAATATTAAGATAAAAATATTATAAATAGTGAGTCATGCTCGCTGGGTTTTGTCCCTAGATACTTTTAGTTAGTTAGTTATATTTCTCAGAAATTTGATATTTTCCCGCAGTAAAAAGTATATATATGTATAAGTATCCTAATATAAATTAACTAGTTACCATCATACCAAATTAAATCAAAATCTATCCAATGATTTACTCGTGATGCGGTTACAGACGTCTGTCTGTGAAGCTAGAACTTTAAAAACTAAAGATTCGGCCTCTGTTCCGATATTAATGTGAATATTAGTAAATAAAGTATATGCCATTTAAAACTGAGGTCTGAAAAGAGAGTTTTATTCAACACGTTCGGCCCAGCACCACCGTCAGAAGATTCTCGCACCGTGACACACCTTTTTCCCATACTAATTGGATTTACGTTGATAAACGTTGTGCTCTTAATGTATGTAGGATTAATTTTTGATTCGACAAAAATGATGAGGGACGTCGACGTCTTATCACGCTATGTCACATATAGTTCGAGTATTTACTATAAGCTAGAAAACAACGTCAATTCAAGTTGACATTAATAAACGCTGCGTCGCATACAGTCAATGTAGGATATAGAAACCTACGCGCAACGTCTAGTTACATTGACGTTCATAATTGTTGTTTTACTCTATGTGAATTATGTTTATGTAAAACTACTATAAAAGACCTATCATGTTGACGTAAAAGACCTATTTGAAATGAAAATCAACTCTAAAATTCTTAGGTATATCCTAGAATAATTAAAGTTTGTTTACTTAACTTACGGCATAAGAGTTTAATTAATTAAAAAAGGTAATATTATGTTAGTGTACATGTCTTAAAGTAAATATTATGTTAGTGTACATGTCTCAAAGGTGATATATTTTCCCGCAGTAAAAATAGCTATCATAAAAAATTACATCAAAATCTGGTAAGAAAGTGTTTTTTCTTTTGTGATGTGGTTACAGACAAAATCCTACAAACAAGATTCGACGTAACGACTATTAAAATAAGATTTTTTAATAAATATTCAATGTGCAGATTTGATTAAGTTATTGTTTTATTCTGTACTGGCAACTCACCCTCACTTCGCTCGGGTTCGTCCCTAAATCTAGCGCGAACGAAGCTGCGGGTTCCGATAGTACTAAATATAGTTGTTAAGCTATTGCACCGCGCTCAAAAAGTGTAACGTGAATTAATATCGAATAAAAAACTAGAATTAATATCATAAAAATAAATAAATAATTATAATTGCATAAGTTGATTAAAAACGCTATGCAATAGCTTTACCGCGGCAGTCCCCGAGTGCCACACATTTCCTAGACATAATTATAAAAAGTATCATTATCATTTTTGCCTTGCCTACTGGACCCAAATATATTATAATTTAGTATTCAAAAATTAATTCCTTACCAACTGCATCATGGTGAGATACTTTTTCCACCATAAGAATTTTTTGTATTGATCTCCGAGACCAGCAATCAGGTAATAACTATACATAACAGCGTGTACTAAAGCATTCACGTAACCTATTAACACTGCTTGGCCACCTGTAAATAAATAAAATTTTTTTTAAACAATACAATTATATTAAGCCCTTTTTAACATTCCACTACTGGGCACGGCCTCCCTCATTACGAGGGGATCAGGCCATAGTCCACCGCGCTGGCCTATTTCACATGTCTTTCGAAAACATGCTAGGTTCTCTCAGACGTACAGGTTTCCTTACGATAATTTCATACACCGTCAGACAAGTGGTAATCATGATAGAAAAGATTCGCACATGAAAATATCAGAGGTGCGAGACCCGGATTGATACAAGTTTAATTACAAAGATTTATTCCGTTGTCGCCCGGAGGTGGAAATTTCGCGGCGTTGAACCCTTGTGCCTCGGAGACAACATGCCGCAGTCTGTGCCTTTACTCTAACGATCGAATTTAAATTCAAAATGTATTATCCAGAATTGAATTATTAGATTAAATTATTAGATTAGATATTATCTTTTGCGTATTTGTCTAGTCTCGGTGAGATTGAACCCCGTGGCCAAAAACCGTCTTGAGGAAATTATGTATTTTGCAATTCTCATAGAATTGCATACGGAAAGCTAAGAACCTACCTGGATAATATGTAATTGCAACCCATGTTGCCAATGGCATCATCGTATGGTGATGAATGTGAAGTGAAGAGATCTGTCTGAAAGATTTTCTTAGCACGAAGAATACGGTGTCTAGTAGATCAATTAATTTTACTACAAAAAATAAGTAAATATTTGGCACGATCTGAAACATTATATTATTTAGTTAATTATATTAATAATAGTAACTCTTTAACAGCCTTGGTGGTGTAGTAGCTAGCATATAGCATAGTTGTACGGTTCGAACTCAATTCATCCGGATGTCCTGAGATCGAGTCCCGGGTCGGGTCAAGTTTCGTCATTGAGTCTTTCTGTTTAGTAAGCCTCAATAACAAACCCGGAGTTGGGGATTAGCGAGGTTTCACCCCCATGCCTCGGAGAAATCGAAAAAGCAAAAAAAGCGACTTTATCGTTAAAACAGCGTTTTAATAATGTCTAGGTTAGAAAATTGGGTATAAGTATGTATATTAACGCCACCGCAGCTTCGTTATTCTATTGACTTGTGTGAATGTGCTTTCATTGTAAAATTACTATTTACTTTCGAATTGGATATAATACATTCATCAGATTAATTTTAAGAATCTTTCTTTCTTACGTTGCTCCTGGTATTTCCCTGGATAGTAGAGTAGATTGTCGAACAATACTTTTGGATCTGTGTACCTGCCAGACCGTCTGGGTTGCGCAATTCAAAATGAACTGAATGTGCAAGCGATCCTGCGGTGCCTAGTTTTAGTGGGTAGTACTGGCTTATTTTAAGCTGATGACTTCTACATAATCATCTCAGTTTGTAGTGACCCTACTTTCTGCGCCAGCGGTCGCGGGTTCGAGTCCCGCTGGGGGCATTCATTTGCTGAATACGAATGTTTGTTCTCCAGTCATGGGTGTTAATATTTATATTATGTATGTATTTTAAATTTATATGTGTAATATATCAACTATCTGGTATCCGTAATACAAGCCTCGTAGCTTACCACGGAACTAGATGGCGCTGTTGTAACAAATGTCCCAACATATTTATTTATCTGATGGTGGGTATCAATTAGTGTTGCCCAAATGCAAGAACAAGACGAGACTTAGCCAGTCTTGGTCTTGGTCTTGCGCCAACACATCTGGTCTTGGTCTTGGTCTTGGTATTGCACTCCCAGTCTTGGTCTTGGTCTTGGTCTTGCAGCAAGAGTCTTGCAAGTCTCGCAATTACCTATTAGCCTATTGCTATTTATTAAACGTTACTTTAAGTCTTAGAACAACGTAATGGAGTAAGTACTACATTTTGAGATTGAATTAATATAGCCATAGTAAAGTGCAAACAAATTAATAAATGTCTAAACATTTAATGAGAAATTCGAAATTTGAAATTGAATTTATAGGTACTTCTTTAGGCGCGTTATGAAAAAATGATGAGAGTGAAATTTTAAGAATCACTGTATGTACCAAAAAAGTAACAAGTTGAAATTGCCTGCTAAACCGCTCATAGCAAGTTGAAGTTGCCTCTGATCACTGTTTTCATATTATTTATAATTACTTTAATATTATACAGGTGGAAAAAAAAAAAAATACCAAAAAATGTAGGGGACGCGACCTACTACTAAATGATTGATAAATTAAATACAGTCTGAGATCGTTGTAGAGTTTATTGATTTTATACTATGATATATTTAATGATAATTGATGCTATGTAATGATAATGAATGCAGCCGGTTTGATTGCTGTCCGAACGTGCACTGGTGACGCTTGATCAACGTTCCTTCAAACCAAATATAGTATAAAAAATTACGAGTTGAATACAAAAAAAAACTAATTGAAAATATTCAAAAATGAAGCCACAGGAATTTTTTTTCGTTTTAAAATTTAAAACCATCATCGTATGTACGCGCAAGCGTAGTTCGCCGCGAAACTCAATAGTCATGTGATTTGGTGTAATTTTGATCATAGTAATAACATTATCAATTACTATAGTTAGTTAAAATGCTTACGTTTATCAAAAAAGTATCTGTATAGTAATTTATTTCCAAAAAAAAAACTAATAAATTATTTTCAATTTGTCTTTCAGAGAGAAATAAAAAGATTTTTTTAGCGACTACTTTATTACTAATTATTATAAACATCACATCATTAAATTATTTTAAAAACCCCATCACTTTCGACATACGAATAATTACAAATTTTTTAAATAACATTTTTACCTCAAACTACCACCTCATTTTATAACCACTTTTGTGTGACAACATTACCTACTAACTTAGGTTAGTGAACCGCATTGATAGGCACACAAAATTATTGACTGTCATAATTACAATAATATGGACTAGAAGTAGGTACATAAATTATTATCATAACATCATCAATATCAAAATTAAAGCTTAGTACTCGCTACGCATTAAGAGGTAGGTATGGATGTATAGGACCTGCATGCCTAGATAATCAATGACTTTATTGTATTTTTTAAATTTTTAATAAAGCAATTTCAAAATCTACTACTTAACCACTTTTTAATAGGCCAATTAGGTACCTACCTACATGTTATTAATTCACACAACATAAGTTCGTTAAAACTTAGTAAATGTCTTTACTTCAGATAGGTACCTACCATAATATGCACCACGACGATGATATTAGTCAGTACCTATCTAATTACCTCTGCTTAATTATTTTTTTTAAAGATGAAAAGGCATATTATTATGTATGTGAATTTCAAAATACATCTACGCTTGAGTCCTGTACCTACTAATTTAAGAACACCAGTTTTTTGCGACGTAAGTAGACTAAAACAATAGATTTGTAGGTATCAGGTCCGGGTTGTTAACAGTTGCAGAACTAGTCTTCTACAACCAATCAGTACTTAACTGAAAACAAAGCATTAGGTACATGCGATAGGTAAGTAGGTAATTCGTAGATACTAGATGTATACCTACTCCCAAATATGCAGAGGCAGAGCTACTTGTACTAGAACACTGCCTCGTAAGTCGTAACAAGCGTTGACACCGAACCCCTAAATGTTTTTTTGTTCCATCCACCTTGGCAATTATGCACCTAGTAGCAATGACGTATTATATATAGACACGTTATCAACCAACATCTCGGCGCTTAAAAACGGCGAAAGGTATAATATTTTCATAGCACAGATGTAGCCAGTAGGTAGTCACTAACTTTTGTACTTCTTTCAGATAATTTATTACGAAGTCTTTAAGGTAGTCCTAGTCATTAATAAAAGCAACTTATCATTACGACATTAAACTTGACTAAACTAAAATCAAAATAACTTAAAAGCAAAACAAACACAAACCACCTTTTCAATCAAATTCCGACGTTTAGAGTGCGGCCGTAGCGATTTCGAAAAAGTATTGAAGAATTCGTTTAATTATTATTAAAACTACCTAAATATTAGATGAACATAAAACTCTTAGTAAATCAATTTTTATTTATAGTTAATACTTAACATCAATTTTTAACTAAATTAAGAGCAACAATAAATTAGAAACATGTAATCGAACCGGGATTCGAACCCACAACCTCTATCTGTGGGCCAATAAGCCCACAAGGGCGGCAATTTTTTCTGTGTAGTGCTTCACAAACACGGTTTTACACAAGCTACTCTTTCAATTTTCAAAAAATCTATTTAGGTACCAATAACCTGCGATTTATTTATCAAAATGCCTATGAAATTATCTATTCGATTTATCATTTTACGAGAAACAAGAAAATATGCGTGCAAGAAAGAAGTTAAAGGTTCTGTTAGTGGTATCAATACTAACATTAACTTAAATAAAATTAAAAAAGTAAAATGTAATCTAACCGGGATTCGAACTTGTGACCCTGGGAGATCAATTAGCCTATAAGGGCGGCAAATTCACGACGGAATAATATGAAATTTATTTAATAAAATAGGTAGGTAGGTACTAACTTTTCTATTTAGTGTAACTTTATGCGACAGGATAAATTAAACAAAATAATATTATTATGTAGTTACTACTTTATTACAAATTATAAGACATTCGTGTAGCATTAAAATTATTTTAAACCTCCATCAATTCACACAAATATAGATTAAAATAATACACAAAGTTATAATATAAAATTGTTAAATTGAATGATGCAATAATGAATAATGCAATATTGAAAAACGTTCACTAGAAATTACAATCTATCACAATATCTCGTTACCTTAGATTCAAAGCTCGTTACATACTTTAAACAAAACACTGTTTAATTTACTTTCGTAAAAATTCTTAAGTGTACTTAAAAATAACAATAATTGCAAAATTATTAGGCAAAGGCACTCGCTAAAGTATTCGTAATACCTATCAACCATAATAATTATAATAAAATACATTCAAACTGTTATGTATCTAGAATGTATTTACAAGTTTTTAATTCGAAACGAATGTCGGCGATCCATTTAATACCTACTTAAACAACATAAATAATTATTCTGATAAAATTACAAAGGACATTTACGATACCTACAAGCATATTTCAAATATTGTAGGTCACAGAAAAAAAAATAGGTACATTGGCACTCGAGTTTTGACTCTTGATTTCAATTAATTTTATCTGTATCACATAACTACACACACTAAACATTCGAAGCAAGTCTTGCTCGGGGTAAGAGTAGGCGAAGGGACTGGGCATTGGCCTTCCTCTACCAACCAAACAGTTCCTCAAAACCAAGTACCAGGTACGCGCAGCGGTAGATAGCCGTTGATACCGCCTTGTACGTACGCAGAGCTCTGTGGTCATCTCACATTCCTTCTTCCGCCGCCCACGACTATGAGCGCGTCACTAGGAGAGTACTATCTGGGACCCTTGAGGCTTCGATCGAGTAGGTAGCCGCCCGGCGATCAGCCCAGCCGTGTGAGACTCTATTCAGGGAGGCCCAGCCAGGCGATCAGCGACCCATCGGCGGCTACTCTGGCGTCTCAGGTGAATCTGCCGAATTTCTTGCAGAGCTCCTGATGTTGCCGTTTTATATCATCTCCCGTTAATGAAACAGTTGACACCGTTAAAATATGTCTTCGTGCCTTCGAACCTTGGCAATGGAAACCACTGCACCACTTGGCAATGGTACCAAATACCATCGCCATGACTTAAATATTATATAAAACTTATACAGTTGACACTTTCACTATTAGGTACATCGATTTATTAAAATCAGTCCTTTGCTTATGTGCGTACTGCGTGCTCCCACTTCAACACTCAACGTTAGCAACTTGAAGTGGACTAACTATCGTACCAGGGGCGTAAAAATTATCGTACATTATCGTATTTTTTAGGATAATGTCTATTATAGATAAATAAATCATATAAATTGTAATATTGATATGCATGCAAGTACTCTATAGTTTATCTTTTTTAAACCACCGCTGTCAAATCAACAGAACACTGAAACCCAAATGTTTTACACGTGATATACAGACCTGCGTACGATAATAATGAAAAAATAATGCTATCGTACATCGTATGTAGGCACACATTATCGTATATGTACGATAATTATCGTACGGTTCCGAACGCTGTCAACACTTTAAAGTCAACTAAAGAAATAGAAAAATACTAAATTAAATAGTTAAAAGCATAAGCCGCCTTGTCAAAGAAATGCCGACATTGGGGTGCTAGTGTAAGCGTAGTTGAGGCGGTAATTTCATTGCTTTATTTAATATTATTATTGGTATTTTTAGTCCTATTATTATTATTAAAAAATATTCTAGTAAAAATAATTCAAATAATTATTTTATAAATGTTTTCCTATAGGAAATGTTTTAAGAAAAATAAATTAATTCAATTACTTATTCCGAATTCGCTATAATCCCCGCTATCGCCTATGACACCTCACCACACCTCACAATTCTGTCGGTACACATTCAAAGGGCGGCGATGCTTACACGTGTCTTTAAATTTCTTTGAATTTTACCGATTTGACAAAATCGCGCGACTCTCAAGGATTTTTGCGTCATAGACTAAAAAATACACGGTAAAACCTACTTTTAATTAGTATTTAATAATATTGCAAAATGATAATTTATAGTATGAAAAAAGTAAAAGCATTTCCTGTTTTTATTACATATTAGATTATTTTTTTAAATACCTGGTCATAAATTGACATCAATGATTTTTTATAACCATCTTAAAAGTGTAACCACAATAGCCAGTAAAAATAAAATCGAATTTTTGTTTTTTATAACATTTAGGGTCACTTGATGGGCATAAAAAACACAAAATGCTGACCAATATAGGTGGAGCTTCAAGAAAAAAAGGTTTTGGGCGATATCTCAGAAACTATGCACTTCAGAGCAAAAGTTATTAAAACCATTATTGTAGAGAATAAAATTTCGCATTTTTTATTTCTTGTAAACTTTTTTATAAAACTTATCATTTACTATTTAAGGCTTTTAATGAAACGGATTTTCTGTCTCGGTCGACAAATCTCACCGACAGTGATTAATCAATAAAATGCGTGTTCAATGAACCGTATTATGCTCATAATAATGTGATTATTTTCATGTATTTTATTTACCTACTTTACAAGATATTTCACTCAACTCTAAGACATAATATGCTGCGAATGCCACTCCTGCGAATTCTTATTAATTATTCTATGCAAACGTCGCTAGGGCTAGTAGTACCTACGGCTGCTCGGGGACAGTGTGATGTTGCCGCCTTTAGCTGGGGTCAACAAACTCTGATCTAGTAGTGTTTATTTTTATGACCATTTTTATTGTATTTATAATTTATTTTGTGTGAAAAATTCACTTTTTTATTTGAAGGTATTTTTTCAAATTGTCAATTTTTATCGACTTATATCATCTCACCCTACATGCAGTTTAAAGGAATGTTGATTAAACGTCATCATCCTATACCTATATAGTATCTAAAAATATGATAGCAAAATACAATTGACATTTACTAAAATTAAATACCTAATAAAAATATTAAAAACGCCATCTATGAGAAATAATTATATGTCATTTGATAAGTGAAAGTACGGAATTATGAGTTAAGACCACATTATTATATTATTCTTTTTTAAAAGTATAGGTATTTTACAAACGAAGTATATTTTTTTAGGAATTAAATATTCTGTATCTGTTTGAACGACTTCATCTTTCTTACTGCAGAGATTGATTTACAACTAGAAAAGAAGTCTAACTACTCACGCGCATACATAAAGTACACGCACCCATATTTTTTTATTATTTTTTACCTACAAAAATCGGTCGCCCAAGTACTATAACTTTGCATACATACATATTATAAATATAAACACCCATGATTGGAGTTCAAAACAAACATTCGTGTTCAACGAATGAATGCCCTCAGCGGGACTTGAAACCGCGACCGCTAGCGCAGAAAGTAGGGTCACTACAAACTGAGCCAAACAAAACTCAGGTCGTGACTTAGGATACTTTTTATTGCAGAAAAATAATTCATTTCCACAGGAAAACAAAATAGGTAATTGGTTTGATTGAGTCGTCTTTAGAAAGCTAGCGGTGGCTAAATCTTAAGAGATACATCATACATCAAAACTATGTAGTAGGAAAATGTAGGTAATAAAAAGCTAATTACAGAAAAGTCTATTACATCAAATATCTTTCTCCTTAGCGGATCGATGTGCACGTTTCGAGTAAAAAGTACATGTACCTACCGATTTAAACTAAATTAGGTATAAAAATATATCTGTACTTTACGTCTTCCTATTTTCTCCCTATTTTCTTCTTCAAAATTCTATGTACTGGTACTTTCTTTTGTTTTGTATCGTTTGTTTTCTAAGTGTCAATTTTTTGTATTATAAATTAAGCCTGTCCGCTTCCTGAAACGACACTCAGTCCTAATTGCAAGACGCAAGAGTCTCGCAGACTTAGTCTTGTTCTTGCTCAAATCTTGCATGGTCAGTCTTGGTCTTGGTCTTGCTGAAATTAGGCGGTCTTGTTCTTGGTCTTGGTCTTGCAAAAATGCAAGACCAAGACCAAGACTGCAAGACCAAGACCGATTTTGGGCAACACTAGTATCAATGCATTTCCCAACGTTAAAAAACATGACCACATCGCACGAGCTGCGCAATGCTAGTTAAGTTAGCGTGCCGCGAAAGCGGCTGGCGAGTGCCATAGTCAAAGGCTATTTTCTCAGGAAATATGTATTACCTTGTAATGGTAGTAGTATAGGGATAATAGGGAGTATACCTCCTTGCCTTTCTATCACTATCTTCCTGCCAAACAATTGTAAACTGGACCAAATAAATATCCTAACCTAATAAATCTGTAGCTGCGGTGGCGTCAATACGTAAGTACTGAAAATTGTGCAGTATTATTTTCCGTATTACTACTAACTAGTATCTAAGAATTTATAGGAAAGGATGTTTAGCAGACGGCATTAATAATGCAATGGTTTTGAATTGCTTTTAATTGCATTCGAAAAGTGAACCAAATATCGAAATAGATCCGCTGAAAATCCGAAATGATAGTTTTATTTAGTGTCACGTAAATCTAAGAAAGTAGTATAAAGTAAATTAATAATAATAATATGTAATGTAAATATTCACCTTTATTGCCCTTTCCGACGTGGGATCATCTACGGGTGCGCATCGAAAATCGAATTCCTTACTAAAAACATATGCTGTTCCCTGTAATCAAGGAAATTACAAGTAAACTTAACTATATATACAAAGCAATACTTAACTATATATACATAGCATACACTTAATTATTCCTTAATACGAGGGGGATCAGGTCACAGTTCACCACGCTGACCTAGTGCGGGTTGACGGACTTCACACGAACAGGTTTCCTGATGTTTCGATGTTTTCCTTCGCCGTAAGACTGTTGTAGTGGAGTAAAAAGTTTTTAACATGGAAATATCAGAAATGCGAGACCTAAGAATTGAACCCGCTTCGCTTAGTAACCCAAGCGAGCTCTTTACCATTGGGCTGCCCTGCCACTATTTGTGTTGAATACATATGCTTTTTTAATCTATAATATTGGTTTGATTATACAAACAACTACTAATTTCTTAGATCAAGGACGATTATAAAATAAGTCTAAGAGTATAAGTCTAATTCTAAGAGATTCTGGTAACTGAACTCATCTGGTTAACAATCACAGCTGCTAAGCTTTGAAAAATACTTAGTACTCGTAATAAAGATTGTAACTTACCACATAAAAAAGATATAAGCTGATGACTATCTGAAATATGTTATATATTTTGATAACATTTTTTAAATCATATGGTTTCCTGTCCTTCATGAGCCATGGTCCCAGCCGTAAACAGAAAAAATTATATGCGACGAGTAATGAGATAAGTTTGAATGGATGGCTGACCAGAAACATATCTTTGCTTAGAGGATCTGAAAATAAAAAAAAAGTTACATAAATAAAAGTGAATCGCCAAATGTGTCGGTAAGCGCAAAACTTTCCAATACTAACAGGGCCTCAAGTCTGCTATTTTACATAAATTGTCATTATAGAACAATGCAATTTTAATTCAATTACCATTAGTCAAAAATTTCGTAGTCTACTAAATTTACAATGGTCGATCAATGGTCTTGTCATTTTGACAATTTTGTTAATTGTAAAAGCGTTCGTAAAACGTTTATTTAGGCTGAGTTCGATTATATATGTTATCAATATATGTTTTAAAGACTAAGCATTATGTAAAATGATCATACAAAGCCAAAAAGATAGATTAACAGACGACGCAATACGTTTGATGATTGACTTGTCATTACGTACGGGACTACCAATTATTTGCAAAGTGTCAGTGATACACCATCGGAAGAACATTGAATTAGTAGACTACCAAAATTGCAAAAAGTAGCAATTACGATGTCATTGATAGACAATTGTAACACCATTGCAATATCAGACTTGAGGCTCAGTTAAAACGCACCTAGGTAAGAATCCGAAAATAGGATGCTAAAATTTCCTAACTCGATCCTAGGTTTTCATTTTTATTTGAGCCTCAACTCGTGCCTATTTCTAAGCAAGATCTTTTACTCCTTTAGGGGTTAACACGTTTATTGCTGCTAAAATTTGCTAAAAATTAGGATTTCATCAGGTTGCCAATTTTTTTTTGCTCAGTTTCATAGCGACTTCCACGATAAAGAAACTCAGCTTTCCAAGTTACACATGGTAACCCTTGCCATTAGCCAAAAAAAAAATCAAACTGTTTATCAGCATTCAAAACAAATTGATTGAATACGAATATTGATATTTGAATGTTAATTTAATTTAGTTTGTCCTTGTACAGCTAGAGCAAGTTACACAACACAAATTTATTATTGTTAAAATGGGTTATAACTTATGTTTGTGAATTATTTAAGGCTAGCTTTATTTGTCACTGATAAATATTTGTATGATATAAACAGGGATTTATCGTAATAATAATATAATATTATAAATATATCTTTTTTTGCTGACGATATTTCAACACTAATAAAAGCATATATGTACATTTGCTTCACTACATAGTATAAAACAAAGTCGCTTTCTCTGTCCCTATGTCCCTATGTATGCTTAAATCTTTAAAACTACGCAACGGATTTTGATGCGGTTTTTTTTAATAGATAGAGTGATTCAAGAGGAAGGATTATATGCATAACAAGCGGATCCCGCGGCTATGCTAAATCTAGGGAAGAGCCCGAGCGAAGCGAGGGCGAGTCGCTAGTTGTATATATAGTTAAGTTTACTTGTAATTTTCTTTATTGTTTGTTTTACCTTCTGAGAATAAATATGTAATTATAAAAGCACCATGGGTCTGAGTTAATAATTAAGAGAAATAATTTTATCGTGTTCATGGTAGAACTGTCACACATCAATACGATGTATAATGCAAAACAAAAATACATAATTGTTATAAACAACGAAAAAAGTTTCTAGAATTTGAGGAATTCGCTTTTAATTAGTATACATACATGATAATGAACTATTTTTAAATGACAATTCAAAGTATTTGTTTCTTTGTATGTTAATTAAGGCACAATTATTTCATGACTAGTGAATTTTACAATACAACTACATATTGTGTAATTTATAATTTTCTAGGTACCTAACTAAAACTAGTAGAAACGTTGTAGTAGGTATATTTTATTAATTCAAAGACCAGTTAAATAATTTTCAAGTCAAGCTCCAATCTTATTTACTACTTTCATTTAGATTAATAAAAGCTACTGAGTTTTTTTACACGGCCTCGGTGTCGGTTCTATCATGACTTGTAAGTACAGAAGTCTCGAGATCAAATCAAATCAATTCAAAATATTATATTCAGCATAAAAATTGTTAGAATTTCTAACTGAACGTCATGAGTCTACCACCAAACTCGGAAAGAAGAAACCTCTGACCTGAGAAGAACTGGCGAAAGAAACTCAGCGGGGCTAATATTTTTTTATCTTAATCTAACTATTTTTTAATTTAAATTGTAGATTAACAATAATTCTATATGTTGAAATAGCCTGGCTGCGATCACATCATTCCCAAGGCGTACTATCTTCTAAAAAATCCTTAACTACACAAACGTTCCTTAACATTTTTTTTTTTAAATTGGCAATAGAAGCTTTTTGAACTCCTGGGATCTGGGATCTGGGATCCTGTTATACAGTATAGATATAACTTCCATTTCTGTATGCTAAGTCAACGTAGAATGTAAATGAATTTAGTTCGTAAGCGTAAAATTTTATTTAAAATTCTATTTTCTTTGATTCACATCTCACAGTGACCGTAAAATTGGTTTGAGTTAAGGCATACTGTTATATGACTTAGGACTCAACACTCAATCATAACTCCGATGATCAAAAATATAGCAGCCATATTTTTCATGATACTCAGTGTGATTGCCCTTTTATAACCTTTTTGATTAATTTATGTTTATTATTTCATGAATAACTTATATTTATTACGTAAGTCTTGTAAGAATTTAATTGATTCGCTGTTAGTAGTTAGCATATACCGCACATCCGAAGGTTGACTTCCTCGTGGGCTAAGTTTAGTTATTAAGTCTTTCTGTTTAGTAAGCCTTAGTAACAGCTCGGAATTGGCAAGTTGGCAGTATTGGGAGGTGTGTCACCCCCTTGCTTCGGAGAGCACATGTACACTATATTATATAAATGGGTAAAAATATTTTTTTTCAATGTATTGACTTCCTCTTGAGTAACGCCTTATAAAATTATGTAGTTCCGAATTAGAACTTCGTAAAATCCTTTCTGTTATATTTGTATATTTACATATAATAAAAGGACATATAATAAAAGGAATGGAATGGTGAACGGGGGATCAATTGGCAGTTGGCACATTATAAGTAGTAGCCAAACATATTTTTTGTACTTTTAACGCGAGCGAAGCCACGGGTTCTGATAGTTTACGTATAAAAAAGTTAAGTTTACGTATTTTTATAAGGTTATGTGGCAAAAAAGTATATTTCGACACTCTCACTGAAAACAATATTTATAGGATACTTTCCGATGACTTAGAACTAGGTATGGCAAGTAATATCGTCTTTTACTACAAGTATTGGGAAAATCTGCAAACTATACATTCGTAATCAAATCATAAAAAATATAGTCTTTACTTAAAGTACGTAATCAATCAACAAGGTTAACAAGGTTAAGCTGCGCATACCGCAGGCATAATTGGACGGATAACCAAATGTTTTTGTAGCTTTTTAAACTTTCACCAATTTGTACAAAAGAGAAAAATCTCAAAGTCGTATATTTTTAAGATTCTACGAAACCCTTGTAGGGAAGGTTCAACTCGCAGGTCTGTCCGATTTTTTTAGTTAATAGTTAAACAATATACTTCCAAATTAACTAAAAATGGACTATGTATTTAATATAATTTATTTAAATGAAATAAAAAAAAACCTAGATCTATGTTAAAATATTATGTTTTTCTTTCCTACTTTGCTTTTCTCGTAATGTCTAATATGTCTAATCTTTAAATTCATTCATATGAACTAGCAAGCTTGACCGGCATTAGTTAAAATAAATTAAACGGTTTTTATAATTTTCTAATAAAATAAAAGTAACCTACGAAATCGCTCCATCCATTTTAGAGATGAGCCGGAACAAACAGACATACAATAACAATTTTTTTTTGATGTAAGTACCGTATATATACTTTCATATGCATTTAGTGAAAAGCTATTTATTTAAATTGCAAATAGACACTTTAATTTTATTTATATGTTTACGTTTCTATTTAGGTGAGGCCAGGATGGGTCGCCAGTAATAAAAAACCGCTTATACTGTTTTTACTTTTAAAAGAAAAACTACTTTGCGCGGATGAGGATAAATTTAAGGCCGCATCACAAGAAATCGTCGAAAAATTGCCGTGCCAGTGACGATTGCATTGGAGAAATTATATATTTGGTCTGGTCAAATTAGGCCAAAAAATAAGAGTGAAGCTACATTATTTATGTTATATATTATAGTCTATTTTTTCTTACTTGTCTTAAATAGTAAACACATATGGCGGACAGGAAACCAGAGATAATTCATAGAGATGGCAATGACAAAACTGAAATGAATGACAACGACTGAACTTATAGGTATTTATGCAGTGAACGTAAAGTATTGGGGAGAAATAATACGACAAGTTAATTTGATAATTTTAGTACTCGGATATGACCTCCTTACTAATAATAATAATTTTAATATTTTATTTTCCTTTTTGTCTTAATATAAAGTCATTTTTAAAACTTTAAACTAAAAAAGCAAATATGCGATCGAAAGATCTCCGAGAGCGAAGTCCCTCACTCCATTTTATTACACAGTGCAATAAGATAAGAAATAATAATAATTACAATAACAAATAAATAATCAGTATATGTTGGTTAAAAGCAATTAAAAATCTTCTATATTCTACAGACGACACTCCTTTTTTTAAAACCTAATAAACTTTGAAGAAAAATGTCGTACTTTGTAATTTAAAAATATTGTTATTTTTTTAAAAGTTCAGTTTCCACTCTCGTCCAATAATTTTACTTGTTACATCTCTATGATTCAAAGACAAAGTAGCGAAGAGTATCGAAACGTCAAAATGTTGTGTTCATATTTTATCTGTAAAAGCTGGTTCTGTTAAAATTTCAATTTTAGCAAAAATAATGTGTTCAAATCATAAATTAACAGCTTTTATTAGTGTAATTCATAGTGTGTGTGTTTCTAAAATAGTTATAAACGATGAAACCAAGTCTAAAATGCGGGATTTTCTTTGTTTACCATTTAGGACACGTAAGGAAAAATAGACTTTACAACAAGCTGAAATTGAGTAAAATTGTAGGTACAAAACATAATTATAAATGACATTTCAAAACTCCTCATAGTTGGAAAAAAATTACTCGGGGTCAAAGGTCACAAAAACGGTTTTTTGCGATTTTTCAGAAAAACGGTAAGGTTTTATTTATTTCAGCTTGTTGTAAATTTATGTACACTGTATGTCTAAATTGACCGGATTAAAATTATGTTTCAAATTTACGAACTATCTTCTGCATGTACCTATTATCAGAAACTGTACCTTCCCAATGAGTGAGTGATTTTTCGCTTTTATATATTTAGATTATTTGGCCATATAAGTAGCGAGACGAATATGCGCAAAATAAACAAGTGCATACTGCACTCTCGAAAATTGTTACAACACGTAAGTCATAGTATCTATTCTGTGGTCATTGAAACTATTATTATTTACTTTATGATTACATTATATGTAAAGAAAGTGCTACTTCTTTGTAAAAATAAAAGTTACAATTATGTATCGATCGTTGCTTAGAGCCAATAGTACAGACCTCATCTCCCACGGATACATTGGATTGTAAATTGTATGGTCCTTCGAGACGGATTACAGTACTTGATAGAACTTCTTTCACCGTTCAAATTATGTATTATATTGAGGGTTATATATTTAATTTATATGTTAAACGTTGTTATTGCTATGATTGTTTTGAGGCTAGACTTCAGCCATTACTTGCCTATAGCGACAGGACAGATCAGTAATATATATATATATATATTAAAGGACACTTTTTTGACAATTACATTTAATGGTTTTTGGAAAATATTTTTAAAATAGTTATTTTAATCGTTACAGTGACCGAATCAATGAATTTTAGAATACATTTCTATCTGTCAAAATATCTAATTTCTAAGAAATCCTGAAGGATTAATAAGCGTGTTTGAATCGCATACCTGCAATAATGTTGTTTACCTTTCAACCTATATTACACTAGTTTTTTTAAATATCGGAGTACAAAACCGTTAATACTTCGCATTAAAATAGCTGGACGGATTTAGATGAAATTAATTATATTATGACACGAAGGACTTGCGTAAAAAGAGGTAAGAAGTCAATATACTCACGAACTAAATCCTCAAATAAATATTTGTAGCCATCACATAAATACTGCACTACACCCGCCATTTCAAAAAAACTGAGGAGATTTTTTACTATATACTGATAAATAAATGTTTAAAATGCTAATGTTTATTTCACGTTATATTAATCCATGCTTACTTAACGCCTATTGACCTGTGGATAAAATGTTAGCGGTTTTGCTAATATATATTTTTAGTTGCAAGAGATCCGTAATCGCATTTGAAAATCTCTTTAACTAAAACTATTTTTTTATTTTACTTTTTATTACTAATAATCTTTTAGTAAGTTTACTACGTAAAATAATACGCTATTTCTTCACTATTTGACAATTTCATTTCAAGCTATACACATTATATCTAAAAGCAATATCTTTACCAGACTGAGGTGAAACGCAAAGGAGAGTTATGTGTTGTGTTGACGTGTATGTATGTTTCCTTGTAATTACAAAACGTTTTTCGTGTCTTGAAAAACTCTCTTTCAAATTGATCGAGTGGGGATGTAGTATATTTTGATACCCCAGTCCTACTTGATTGATTTTAGAGGCAAATACAAAAATAAATAATATTAGTATAATTAATCATTTAAGACACATTATTGTTAAATAAAAATTATAATGTGTAACTGACCATAACTAAGAAGCCGTTAATAAAGATTATTTTTAGATGCGCAGAGGTACTGGACTACAGATGATCATTCTGCGCCTTAAAGTAGAATCTATTCACTGAGGAGTTCTCCCTACCCAAATAAAAGCGAGACAACAAAAGGAATCGTAACCGAAGTAAAATCCGCAATGCTCTACATAATTCTATCATCGACATGCGGAACCGTGTGTCAATCAGTTTTGAATAGCTTTTAACCTCTCAATACAAAATTTGTGAACTTGAGCCAGTTACTTACAATGGATAAATTTACATTTATTTACATCTTGTAAAGTAAAAACTAATTTTATTTTTTAAAATGCTTCATACAAACCTTTGCTTATCCCGCGGGATCCTTTACTTATTTTATTTATACAAGATCTTCTTTTATGAATTACTATCGACTCACCATCGTTTCGCTCAGAATCGTCAGTAGTTAAAATAATTATTCAATAGTAATTATTGATATGCCAAAAAGAATATTTAGGCCAAGTTTTAAACTTGTAAGGGTTATAGATCAACGTGATTTTCTTGACACTCCTCATAACTGTGCAAGGTCTTCCGCTTCTCTTACGATATTTGAAGTTTTTACTTTCAGGGTATCGTTTAAAGAGTGTTATAAACAAACCATAGTGTAATTTTGAAATTTTGGAAAATATTGAATACCCCTGGTACAACGTGTCAACTGCGACTCTATCTACTTTCTTTCACCTACTTAAAAAAAATACTATAATATAATAATGTATTTAAAAATAAATAAAAGTGGTTTTTTTTTATTTTCGGTAACCGCAAACGTTCTATTTTTAAATTAGTTGAAAAATGTAACCTAAAATAAGGCTTTGACAGGACTTATGACCCGTCTAAACAGCTACTTAAAAATAATACCTAGGTAGGTACTATGTTCAATTTTGACTCAAGTATTAGTTAACAACATCCTAATTTTGAAATATTTTATTAGAATTCATATTTATCCTGAGTATAAAATATATAGACCAATTGATGATCTAAAGGAACACCAAAGCTTCTGTTTGACACCAGTCTTGTCACTTGATAAACTAAGCTTTAAGAGGTATTTTTAATAACCATAACTGTCATAATTATATGTACACACATATAAGGCACTAGCATTTCCCGCGGCTTCACACGCGTTCTAAAGACCGGAAACCAAATTCTTTCTGAGTCGTGCGGTATGTTACCTAGTAGAACTACCGCCCACCCTTCCCGTTTTTCAACATTTTTCATTGATGCTCCGCTCCTATTTATCGTAGCATGATGTTATATAGCCTATAGCCTTCCTAGATAAATGGACTATCCAACACAAAAATATTTTTTTAATTCGGACCAGTAGTTTCTGACTTCTGAGATTAGTGCGTTCAACCAAACATACAAACAAACAAACAAACAAACAAACAAACAAACAAACAAACAAACAAATTCTTCTGCTTTATAATATTAGTATAGATTAAAAACGTCGGGAATAAGTTCTAAATAAATCCGCGAAATGATAGTTTATTAATCCTAGCAAATCCAGCCCGCTTCGCTCGGCGTAAGTTTAAATAAATTAAATGGTTTTATAATTTTCTAATTAAATAAAAGTAGCCTAAGTTACTCAGTATTAGCTATATGCGAGTGAAAGCCCCATCAAAATCGGTTCAGCCAATTCACCGATTAGACAGACAGACAAACATTTTTAAAAATATTTTTAATGTAACTACCGTAATATACTTTCAACAAGCAAGCTGTTGATTTGAAATTAAAAACAGATTAACTAAATTCGAAGAACTTTAATTTTATTTAAGTATGTATAATATAATATACATATTATGTACTTATGTACCTACTAATGTACTGATGTAAAATATTCGTGTAAATCTAATGAAGTATCAGATAGATGATATTGTTGAAGCCATTTTAAAGATCTAAGGCTAGATCAGAAAAAACAGGTGACAAACGAACATTTTTATTAAATAAACTTATAAATAAGCCTTCGCTCCGCTTGGACTCGTCCCTAGTACCTATATCTATAGCACGAGCGAAACCGCGAGTTCCACTAGTAACTCTAACGGTATACAAAACTTTGTACTAAAATTATGTACTAAACTTTCTTCGAGGACTCCATCCATTCTCCTATCCATTGGTGAAAACAGCATGAAAATCGGTGCAGTAGTTTTTGAGTTTATCGCGAACAGACAGTCAGACGCGGCGGAGGACTTTATTTTATATTATGGATCCAGTTGTGCTCCATTTGGTATGTCAGAACATAAAATTTTATCTATAGACGGACACAACGACTAAATTTCTAATATTTATCATTCATTAAATAGTAGTAGTTACATAATAAGATCCATATTCAATGAATTGAAACCTAATGACTATTTATTTTTGCGTATTTAACGCAAAAATAAATAAGTAATTTACTACTATCGGTAAAGTACTTACTTATTCAATTTACTTATTATTTTTGAAGGAATGTATGCCACATTTTGTCGCAATTTCACTTATATTTTTTGTGTTATTAATATTGTGTTACGTTTTTTTCTGACGGTTACAGTATGTATGTCCGAGTGTTAGCTACTACCGGCTCGGAAAACACTTCTGGCAAGAAGAGCCGGCAAAAATCTCAACAGTTGACTATAGAGTTGTTTTGTGCGTGTTCGAGTGAACAAAGTTTTGATTATATTCTCAAGTCCGTCCACTAAAAAATGTATTTTTGAGTTAATAGTTTTAGAGTTCACTTCGCTCGCCCTAAACATCCCACAACCTGAGCATTTTGTGGTACACTTTACTGAAAAACTATCACGCGTGTAGAATTTGTGCTTTAACGTATTATTTTAACATCATATCTAGATGTCTCTATCTGTCAAAAAATATATAACTTTATAACCAATAAAAAAAATAACATTAACGATTTTGTGTTCATTGAATAGAATGTTATTGTATTACTACCGAAAACTACGCGAGTCCTCAAGCTCAGCTTTTTGCTAGTTAAACACCGGCTTCGCTTGTGCTAAAAGTAAAAAAAATAAAATCTTTATTCTTTGGCTTTATGCTATTACTTATAATGTTCCGACGAATGATTCCCCTTTTAAAGATCCATCCTCTTTTATGAGGACTACTATATAGCACCGCTATTGAGTTTTCCTGTGAGAATAAAATATTTTACAGTAGTACAGATCGTACCACGAAAGATGAGACTTGAAATTAATTATACATAACTCTTACTGACACGACTTAAGTGCGAAAATCCCCCGCTACTGACGCTCGTCAAGTCTCATCTTTCGTGGCACGCAGTGTACCTACCTGATTACCTTTTAGGTAGTCTTATTGACCCTAGTAATAATCTATCAGTACATAAAGATTAATTAAAATCGGTTCAGCACTGTGTAGACGCGCACTTCGATTAGCTAAGGTATTTTTTTAATATGTATCAAATCAAATCAAATATTCTATATTGCACACCAAACTTACATGAAAACTTATTAATTAATTTAAGTAGAAATAGCACAATAGGCGGCCTTATCGCTAAGAGAGCGATCTCTTTTAGGCAACCTTTGGGTAGAGAGAAAGAGTAAAAAATATATATATGTAGTTATAGATAAAAATATTTATCGCGAGTGTACTTCAGGAGACAGACGTAAACTATTACAAACTTTTCTGTAGGCTATAAATTGTAATTTTCTAAAACATATTCTATAGTTTGATATATATCTCATATTTTGTAAGGTCCTCCTTATCATTATCGTTCCATAGAACCAGTTATTGGGTTTTCCCGTAGACATTTTTCATCAGACTTTTGAGAAATATCATTCTAGCATTCTTGCCACTTAACCCCGGGATGTGACTTGTACAGTAATAACTGCACATGACTGAAACGTCTTTTGACGATTCAAAAGAGCTTGTAAAAGTCTATTTGAATAAAGAATATTTTGATTTGATTTGATTTGATTTGAAGGGAAGGAGGAACATTAAAAAACGTTGTATTTAAAATATTTTAATAAAACATATAAAATCTACAATTTATTATATAAAAAATAACAAAAATAATAAACAAATGAGCACCCTGTTACACTTTTCCCTTAAAAAGTTTATCTTTAACACGATAAGATAGTAAGTTTTCTTTATTCATTTAAAAATGTAAATGTCTGCATTATTATCTTCATAATATGCAAATACGAGTTTTACTCAAAAGTTCAAAATTAAATATTTACCCACCAACAGTATTTAATAATATGTTTAATAAAAAATAATATAAACCATCCATCTATCATCCATTCATTCATTTAAATAAACATAAAAAAATGTAAATGTAATAAATAAATTAAATGAAAATTTTTAATAAGTAAAAATTGTATTATCGTATTTTTTTTTGTTATATATACATTATACCATACCGCGCGATTCAGAAAGAATTCGGATTCCGGTCTTTAGAAACCGCGGGAAATGCTAGTCTTTAATAAACATCAGCGTGCAAGTATTCTTGATACATTGTTATTCATAATGCCTTGCTTACAAAATATAATTAAAACCCATTAACATTATTGAGTGATAGCATGAATAATTATTGTATTTCATAATAATATTATATAGATGAGAAACAAAATTATTTTTGCGGTCAAACGAGTGGCGGCTAAGAGGACCAAAATTCCTAAGAGTACTCTAAACTTATTTTGAGATAATTTTTAAAGTACTTTGGAAGACATTATATCTATTTTTCATCCATGTCATTCAAAATCAGAGGTATATTTTCAAAGCTTTGAAATTATTACTGAACCATTGGTTTTTTATAGTAATGTTATATATAGTAATTAGTCTTAGCGTCAACGAAGCCACGGGTTCCGCAAGTTAAAATAAATAAAATTTCTACCTCCTCCATTTTAAAGTCGGTTATAAATTTGCCTAAGTTACGCCTTATAACATTAGCTATCTGCGAGCGAAAGTCCCGTCAAAATCGATTCAGTCGTTTCAGAGATTAGCCGGAACAGACAGACAAATATACTTTCATATCTATTTAGTGACAATTTGAAATTAAAAACAGACACTCCAATTTTATTTATATGTATATATAAATAATATAGATATAGATGTATATAGATTATAGGATTTACAGTTAACCTTATAAATGCAAACTTTGGTCATTCATCACTCTAATAGCTCAAAGGATATGAGTAAAACTTTTAATATAAATAGAAACTATACTGAATATAATATAATATAATAATATATCTTTTTGTAGTACAAAATTATATTTCTACATAATATCTTTTTTCTATACCCTTTTTTTAATCTTTTAGTATTTAATTAGTGTTATTATAGTAATGGTCTAAGAGCCGGTGGGAGATCGACCTTCACCGATCTGATAATCAGATGAGACATATTTTATCAAATATAATTTATAAACAAATATGCCTATAATTACTTGCCTATCTGAAAGTGCTCATGGCTATTTTTTATTAAATTAACTTTAATCGATTTTTTTTTTTCATAACTTTCATTCTTTTGATAACCAAATGAATTTTATTTCACTGTTAATTTTTAACACACAGAATATGCCTCAGTAGGCTTGCCTACTCATTTTTGTGTATACCTGGCAAGCCGATGTGAACAGGTAAGTCAATATAGGTGACTCCATCGTTCTGCTAACTTATCGAAAGTTATATCAAATTTTAGATCATTTTATTACAAAATCAGTCATATAGACTTGCCTGCAAAAAATCATATATACTTAAAGCACTGTTGCCTAGCTAAAAATAGCCAAAAATCATAATAAATCCGCGACAAAATCCGAAAAGATAGTTTCATTTATAATGTCTCATCTGGTTATCAGATCGGTGAAGGTCGATGTACCACGGTCTCCTCTACTATAATAAATGCATGTTTCAGTTCATCTATGCTAATATTTAAAAAAAGAAATATTGGTATTTTTGTATGTAACGAATAAACTCAAAAACTACTGGACTGATTTCCAAAATTCTTTGCCATTAGAAACCTACATTATCACTGAATAACATAGGCTATATTTTATACTAGAAAAACCCACTGCTTTGCTCGCGTTAAATCTAACGAACCCGAGCGAAGCGAGGGGGAGTCACTAGTATTATTTTTGTTTAATCTCCAGTTACTTTAAGCATCTGTAATTAATTGTGTTCAGAAATTTCATATTATACAATCTGAATATATTTATATATTGAATTATTGTTTATTATTATATTTATAATTTTAATTATTGTTTCTAGTGTTTGCGTTGAGGCATTGAATATTTAAAAAAATCTGTCAGTCTTAAAAAAACATACACTCAAAGTATCACCCTATTTTAGATGCATCTTAAAATGAAATTACAACTTAGATTTCGTTGAACTTAGGATGCCAGCTTCCCCGTACAATTTATCCCAAAACTCTATGCGCTCCTTCTCATCTCCTTTACCCATAGACAATGTTTCGTCTATTCTTAAATATTCTTTATTATCTGTGTACGGGCGCCATCTTACTCCCCAACTGTCATCTGGTGTAGGGTTCCTGAAAAATTACAGCAAATGTTAATTTTCAATAACTTGTCTTGTATGAATTTAGAAGAATTTTTTTTTATAATATTTATATCCGTAAAATTACATGTCACTGAAAATTTCTTTGCATTAACACATTAATGGGGATACTTTTTTATGAGCTATACAATTTCAAAGCAATAAAAAACAAATTTAAAAGTTAATTAAAAATTGCTTAAGTATTTTAGATTGAAGTAAAATATAATAATTAGTCATTACTGTCAACTAATTACATAGACACAGGAATCAAGCTTAGGTCTTACTTTAAAATCCAGACATTATATTTATAGTCCAGATATAAAGAGATAGAAGAGAGTATAGAAGAGAGTATAGAAGAGATATTAATCTCACCCAGTTTTAGCGAAATCGGTCCAAAGCTTAGTCACCATATAGACAAGCTTCCTTAACTTCTCTTTTTCTTCGTAGTTTCCCTTATTCATCATATTACTGAATAAATAGAAGACATCATCTGCATGACAAGCTCCTTTATCCGTAGCCACCCCTAAGAGCATCTTAAAAAAGTTCAACTCAGTATCCAAGTTGAACCTGTATAGGTAAGTAGTTTTGCAAAATGCCGAATAAAACTCAACAAATTTAGTGATGCTATACACAAAATGTAAGTCCGAATTGATATTAGCAATGATTTCGGTATCTTGTTGTGTCATATCTCTATTTGGAAAGTAAAACTGCTTTATGCGATCACCAAAATCTTTTAGCTTTTGCTCTGAAACCGCGCGAACTAATTCTTTCGGCACATAATAGGACGGAGTTTGGTTTCTCATAGTCATTTTTTTCGCATAAATGTTTACCATCATCATTCCTTCCGATGAATTATAACCAGCCATAAACGGCACCTTGTGAAATTTTCCTTCAAGCATTAAATCAAGAGGACGTTCAGATAAAAATGCATTTTCCTTAAACTTCTCTACCACCGGAACGAAATGTGTGGGCAATCCTCTATATTTTTCATCTCTTGTCTCCGTTTTGTAGGTCATTGAAGTCAAATCAATCGCTGGGACGCTTTGTAAAAACTGGAGTAACTCTTCAGGGTCTTTTGTATCTTTTCCTAAAAGTTTCCCAACTTTGAAGGCTCTTTCTGTCGCATTCACCTCATGTGCCCAATCTACTAAGCACACACCGCTTTGTGATATAGCTTTATGGAACAGTCCTTCACTTAAAGGGGATATCATGTGGTAAGTTACAGAAGCTCCGCCTGCACTTTCACCAAATATTGTCACATTTTCAGGATCACCACCGAATTGACAGATATTCCTTTGAACCCAACGGAGTGCTGCTACCTGGTCTTTCAAACCGGCATTACCAGGCACTTCTGGTGTATCAAGACATAAGAAACCCAAGACTTCCAACCTATAATTGATTGTTACTAAAACAACATTGTGTTGTAAAAGAAACTCTGGGCCGTATATCTGAGAATCTCCAGATCCTGAAGTAAAACCTCCACCATGAATAAAAACCATTACAGGAATTTTCTTATTCGGGTCTAAAGATTGGGTGTATATATTCAAAAACAAGCAATCTTCATTTCCTTCTAAAGTTTCGCCTGTCGTAAGATCTTGCTGTGGACATATTGGTCCATGGCGTAACGCATCCCTGATTCCTTCCCATGGTGTTGGCGGTAGTGGTGCCTGGAATATGTATAATGAAATATGTATATAAATAAATCAGCAATGAGAAAACCCCTTCATTTGATGTCAGGGGAGTGCATGACCAAACATATTCCATCTTTGAGAGTCAGCTTTGCATTTGTGTGTGTGTCCACCAAGAGGTATTAATGGCGAAAAATGATTGAGGATAACTACTTTTAAACTCAGTTGCAAAATTTGACTCAAAAAAAAACAAATTCTGTGCAAACTATTACAGTTTTTAGAAGAATATAATAAGTACACAAATGGACTAAATTTATTAAAAGTCTGGTGTTTAAAGAAATATAATACACAAATATTTATTAAATAATAATTGTACCTAAATGTAGTACTGTACTTGTCAGAGATCAAGTTAATGACTTCTTATAAATTTCTAACTGAGTCCAATCTATATAAAACATTTTTGGGGAAATTTCAATTAATCTCATTATTATCGATACAGATGCCGAATCTATAGTTTTCAGAATTTTTATCATTTTGAATGTCTCTGTGTGTTACCGCATCACGAGAAAAACACTGTATAGATTTCATGTTTATTATGATAATATCTAACTGGTTATTCAAGTTAACATATATTGTGATAGTTATTACTATGGGAAAATATCTCATCTATGAGAAATGTATACCAAAATAAACAATATCAATAAATAAAATAACTTTTAAAGATGAAAAGCAATAGAATACAAGTATTATAGGTTTATTATACTCTTCATCCCATTAATTAAAGTTTAAAAATGTATTATGTAATAATATGGCCATAATTAAATGTATACAAATAATAAGTAATAAAGACGCACCTTAAACCGAAGATTTCCCACGGGTGGTTGAGCATATCTGATACCTTTAAAACTATAATATTCGGTTCCATTGTTTAATTGCTTCACAGCTCCTCTTAATTGACCTTCTTTTACAGCTACTGCTGGACTTACCTGAAAATTACATTTAAAACTGATTCAAAATTATACCAGTATATTTATTGATTACAGTAGCAACTCAGGAGAGTAAAGGATTACTTCACACAGGTTAATGGTTAATGATATCCTTCCAACATACTAAAATCCTACACTTCAGTGAGATGACGGTCTCACTAAAGGAGACCATCGCCAACCAGGAAACACTCATACCCCTAACACAAAAACAATTAAGTATTTTTTTAAATGTATTATGTGAATACATGTAATTGGTGTGAAGACCTATGTTACATAATTTGTATGTGTGTCGCCGAGTAAACAAATAAATATTAAATAGATATGATAATTACTAAAACTTTGACAAAATTTTGCTAAATAAATAAAAAATACAAATAACAATATCTAAAAATACAATAACTTCATTAACATAATTTATATCAACAAGTAAAATATTAGTGCATTAAATAAAATGTTTACAAATACAAGTTAAGAACACATTTAATTATATTTTATTCACTTACCGCTACAGATGAAAATAATCTAAGCTTACTATGTAATGTGGGCAAAATTTTGTCAAAAAATATTTTCATTGTGTTTAGGTATAGATTATGTTCAATATACCTTAAATTAATATTTTTGTTATAATTTAATTGAAATTAAAACTGAAACCTTTATCGTATTCATTGTTTGTGAAGTCTGCTTAAATATTAGGCAAATGTAAATGCGTCACGAAGTTTTATCAACTCGTTTTACCACTTCCCTCAATTTGCTTTTTAGTTTTTATAGCTGACAGTAATTGATAGATAATAATTCATTTATAATGTAATATGTAACACATTCTCTATATTGAATTATCCAAATTGAGCACCGATATTCGATAATAAATTCAAAATTGTAAAATGTTTATTGTTTAATAGCTGTCACATGTCAAGAAAATTATTGCTTTTGAGAAATGGGAATAGATAAGTTGATTAAATACAGATTAGATATTATAATAAGATAAATTATCTTTGAATAAAGTTTTGAAACATAAATAATTATAATTGATTTTTTTAAATTATTGAACTTTTTTATTAGGTACATCGTTAGTTAGTCGTTTGTTCTTTTTTGTTCACAATAAACAATTGTTTGTTGTTAAATAAATGTATTTATTTCAAAAATAAATATAAAAAATTTGTTCTTAAGTTAGCCCCCTATCGCATTTTTTAACATTTTGTTAGCAAATACGAGTCAGTTAACCTAGTATAAAAAACGTTTGTTCCAACTTCACATTTTTTTGTTTAATTAACATTTTTAATTAGCTGAATACCTATTTGTATTCTAAATATTCGCACCAATTCGCACTGCGCATGCGTCAACTTTACCTTTACACTTTTAACGCGGTCTTTTCGAAAACTTTAGTGACAAGCACAGTGATTACCTACAGTTAGTGTATTAGATATTCTTACAATTTTAAGTATAGAATTCACACGATAAATTATTGTGTGTGCGTGCCTATTTTTTGAAAGTTGATTTTAGTTTTGCGTTTGCGGACGAGATTTCGCATTCGCATGCGGCATCTCCAGTATCGTCAGCGCAGCGTCAGTACTTTAAGATTAGCCTATCTCCATTTCGTATACAACGCAGACTTTCAGAATTTATTATATTGTACGTTTTCGATTTGGGATTGTTTGGTTGTTTTTAGAAGACAGTAGGTACGCCTTGGGAACGATGTCGCCGCCAGGCTATTTCAACATAATATAGAATTATTCCCCTTCCCCCCAGACTGTGAAAGTGGTCGGACGCGTTAAATGTTGCTCCACAGCTTTTCAAAAAACATATTAAAATGGGTTAATTTCGTTGAAATAATAGGAGTACATAATAGTTAAGGAGTAGTGTCAACAGTGATTTATAAGTGTGTGTGAACTCTAAACGCTTTATACTTCCGTCTCTTTCGGCATCATCCTAAGGACATTCTCAAGTGCAGTACAACTATACTTTACGCACGTCCGTATCAGAGGGGTCTTGTTACACTAGACGGAAAACAATACTGTATGAAATCGCCGCGAGCCACCAGTTTACTTAGACCTGCTAACGATAAAACCTCCTCCTTTCTCATAAGCTCCTGGTACTTGAACTATTCTAAAATGCCGCTAAACCGCTCCCCACCGTCTAAACAACTACAACAGCTGACGACTCCCAGTTCGATTCCACATTGCACCTCTGAGCCTAACTTGTCTAGCCAAACGGATGGTGATCAGCCAACTCTGCGTCAAAAGCGAAAGCGCTTGGAATTGGACAGCGGTTCAGATTCTCAACTATGCTTATTTATGAGTGACATAAGAAATATGATGATGGAGTTTAAAATTCAGCAAGAGGAGAAAATAGAGAAAGTTTACTCAACTTTAGATATAATAAAAAAGCAAAATAATGAGATATGTGCCTCCATAGAATTTATGTCTAAATCTTACGATACTCTGAATGAAAAGATTCACAAATTAGAATTAGATCGCCAGGCTAATATGAAATATATACAATCATTGGAAGAAAGGGTTGAAACATTGGAACGTAGTTCCCGCTCTTCGTGTATTGAAATTAAAAATATCCCTACTCAAGTATTTCAATCTAAGGATCAATTGCTGCAAATGATAATCAATATTGGAAAAAAACTTAACATTATCATATTGCCACAAGAAGTATGTGACATATACCGCATACATAGCTACAAACATACAGACTCTAAACCAGTCATTGTAAAGTTCACAAGTGTTATTTTGAAAGAAAAAAAAATTATAGATTCGTACAAAAAATACAACAAAGGAGCTTCGTACTTAACAACCGAGAGTATTAATATTCCAGGTACGAGCAAACGTGTTTTTATTTCAGAAAACTTGTGTAACAAAATGAAACATCTATTTTATTTGTGTCGTGATTATGCTAAAGTAAACAATTATAAGTATTGCTGGGTATCGCACGGCAAAATATTTTTACGTAAAACAGACGGTGCACCATTACGTCTAATAAAGAATGAAAGCGATCTACCGTCAAATGAAGAAAAGTGACTATCTATACTAATATTATAAACGCGAAAGTTTGTAAGTATGGATGTATGGATGTATGGATGTATGGATGTTTGTTACTCTTTCACGTAATAACTACTGAATGGATTTTAATGAAACTTTACAATAATATAGCTTATACATCAGAATATCACATAGGCTACAATTTATTAAGATATTGTGTGAATTGTCCAAAATATGACGATAAGTATCAAGTAAGTAGTAAAAAATCTACCATCTGCGAGCTATTCTGGCGTGCGCTGCCAAAACCGCTAGAGTTATACATATGTAATGTATGATGGAAATGTTTATCTTAACAAGCGACTCACCCTCACTTCGCTCGGGATCGTCCCTAGATTTAGCGCGAGCGAAGCCGCGGGTTCCACTAGTGTAAAATATTTTGTATTATCTTATACCATTGTCGTTTTGATATAGTGTCAATACAATATTTTTATCTGCTGTATAAAATAATTACCTTAAAATTATTTAAAATCATTCGATATGGTAAATTAGTTTGTATTTTTCGTTTGCATGTTTTATTCTCTTATATTTACTTTATAACTAGAATTTATACTAAGAAATTATTTTTAAGTACGTAGACATAGATAACTTCTTTTATAAATTAATATATACACTACACAGAACACATATACAAAAAATACATTATATTTATAAAATACACTACACATTGTATAAATATATACCAAATATAAATGTCATGACACTTGGTAGTATAATCACACTTTGCCATATTATTAATTATATCATTGTTTTGGGTTTTAAATGTTTCACACAGTCATGCACAATAAGTTTCTTGGTAAAACATTATTTAATATTCTTCAAGTTATTTTTGAAGTTATATACATTACATGGTGATCAATCTAAAAAATACATATACATATGTATTTATTTAAATTTAACAATTATGATTGACAGAAAAAATATAACTAGTGATATTGAAAATATTCATATAGCTAACTCTTTTACTTCCGCCCCGGAGAAATGTGCTTCATTTTTAGTATCAAAACCTGTAAAAGTACTTGGCATTTTACATGTAAACTTTCTTTTCTTTATTTTAGGGTGTAACTTTACACCTTTAGAGATTTTTCTAGTGAAATTAATTTTTATTCAAATAAGTAAAATTCGATGACGATCAAAGTTTATCAAATAACATAGACAAAGTTTCTGTATCGAAAACGATAGAATGTGATGTTGAAGATTGTTACACTTATTTTTCACGTAGTGAATCTAATTTCACAATTATTACGCAGAATATACGAAGTATTGCCTGTAATATGACAGATTTTGAGGTATTGCTTTCTAGGTTGAAAATAAATTTTGATGTCATTGTACTAAGCGAATGCTGGCTTTTAAATAAGAATAATTTACCAAAAATTAATGGTTATAATTTATGCTCAACAAACTATAATAAGAATCAAAATGACGGTTTAGTTATATATATATTAAAG
Source organism: Boloria selene (assembly GCA_905231865.2). Taxonomy (NCBI): domain Eukaryota; kingdom Metazoa; phylum Arthropoda; class Insecta; order Lepidoptera; family Nymphalidae; genus Boloria; species Boloria selene. Next base: position 1,383,525 of record HG993138.1, on the reverse strand, counting down.
ATAAGTATACGTTCACGTTTGAGGAACCTGATTTTCGAGAAGCGAATTGTATTATAACGAAACTGAATGATATTGTGATAATTTCATTATATAGGTCACCCTCATATAAAAACTTAGAAAACTTTTTCGTGTTTTTAGATAGTGTACTGCAAAAATATTCGAAATATAGAAATATAATTATTATAGGAGATATAAATATCAACATTAAATCTGATAAAACAGATACTAACTCCGAAAATTATTTGCAACTGACAGCATTCCATGGGTTGCTACCTACTCACACTTTAGTAACACGCGACGCAAGTGGCTCGTGCATTGATCATGTTCTTCTGAAATCTAAAAATCCTTCACTTACTATAATTCCTCAAACATCAGTCACTGACCACAAACCGGTAATTCTATGCATGAAGAATAGGTATCGACAACAGTTATATACAACTACTATTAGGAAAATTGATAACGATAAGCTTCGTTCGGATATGCAAAGCATTGACTTTTCACCTATATATGAGGCAAATGATCCAAATTTCTCCTTGGAATACTTAGTTAATAAAGTAAAAACAGTAATTGAAAACAATACTACTATAACAAAATTGCCAAGACAAAAAAAGATCATTAAACCTTGGATTACTACTGGTCTCCTTAGGTGCATACGTCACCGTGACAAGTTACATAAGAGGGCCAGACGTTTTCCAGACAATGAGACTGATCAAATTATATATCGAAGATATCGTAATCACTGCAATGCACTACTAAAGAAGATAAAAAGGAATTATGAAAAAGACCGAGTGAATATGGCTAAAAATAATAATAAAAAACTATGGGTTGCACTTACTGATATTATGGGTAATACAAAAAACAAAGACTTGAACACTGAACTCTTAAATATATGCAATTCACCAGAATTGTCTGTTAACTATATTAATAATTATTTTATAAGTGTTTAACGTTTAAGAGTTTAACGGATAGTTTTAATCTAGAAAATAATCACGGTGATAGTGTTAATATTAACATAGATATAGAATCAAGTAATTTAAATTCATTTGCTTTATTGGACACGGATGAAACTGAAGTAGAACAATTGATCGACAATTTAAAAAAAGACTGCTCTGCTGGTTGGGATGGAATATCAAATAAATTTATTAAAGAATATAAATATTTGCTGATTTCTCCTTTGACATATATATTTAATAAATGTCTACATAATGGTGTATTCCCTAGATATCTTAAAAAGTCCGTTATCCGACCTATTTTTAAAGACGGTGATAAGGCTTGTATAAGTAATTATAGACCTATATCAATTTTACCCGCTTTGTCAAAAATCTTAGAGAAGATAATAAATAAAAGATTAAATAACTATTTGGAACAACGTAATTTACTCTCAAATACACAGTTTGGCTTTAGACATGGAAAATCAACAGAGCACGCCGTTCATACTCTTACAAGTTTTATTTCATCGTATTTGGACAGTGGAAAATAATGTATTTCAGTTTTCGTGGATTTGGCTAAAGCTTTCGATACCGTTTCAATCGAAATACTATTAAAACGATTAGAAAACGTCGGGATTAGAGGCACTCAACTAAATCTATTTAAAAGTTATCTCTCTGAGAGATATCAATGCGTTGGCATAAATAATATTAACAGCAACGACTTATTAGTAACACATGGCGTTCCCCAAGGGAGTATACTCGGACCAACCTTGTTTCTTATTTACATTGACTATTTAACAAAATTTAATCTCCCTCAGGGTCATATAATCTCATACGCAGATGATACTGCTTTGATATTTATGGCTGATACATGGACAGATGTATTCTCATCTGCACAGGTAGGTATAAACGCAATCACTCATTGGCTTTACAGTAATAAACTTTCAATTAATATCAAAAAAACAAAATATATAGCATTCTCAATAAGAAAACCTTCTTACGATCCTCAACATTTTAAGTTAATAGTTCATTCATATAATTGCTCAGTAAGAGATAATAGCTGTAACTGTCACTCACTTGAGTCTGTTGAATATATTAAATATCTAGGGGTTATAATAGATAGGAATTTAAACTTTAAACAACATATTGATACACATTAGACACGTTCTGGATCCAGATCTATGAAAGCAAGTTTATTCAGCATTATGTCAGTCTATTATAACTTATTGCATATTAGTGTGGGGTGGTGCTTCAAAAACGGTTTTAAAAAGGATGGAAATTGCTCAACGTGCTATACTCAAAGTAGCAACTTCTAAACCTTTTTTATACCCTACATCACAACTTTATGAAAACTGTCAGGTCCTGACGGTAAGACAACTGTTTATACTAATAACAATTCAGAAACAACATAGTTTATTGGTATTCAGTACAGCAAACTCAAATAAACGCAGGAATTTCTCCGTAGATACAATTAATTTTAAAACAACGTTTGCTAGAAGATTCTTTGCATTTTTAGGACCGCATTTATATAATAAATTAAATAAAATATTAGACATTTATCACCTTAATAAAATTGAATGTAAGAAAACCCTTTTTACTTACCTACAAAAACTATCTTATATAGAAACTGAAAATCTTCTTAGTGTTCAGACATAATAATTAAAAATAATCTCATAAAAGTTATGTAGTAAGCAATAATGCCCATGTACAATGAAATTGACATAATACGTAAACGTTTTTACACACAGACAAACACACACACACAACACAAACGCACTCCTCTCCCTTAATACTCACACACATTACACACATTACACCAACACATCTTACAGTCATGCATTACACATGTTATGAGAGAGGAACAACAATATTATTCTTAAGTTATGTTTCTAGAAGTAGCCTTATTATTTTAATTTAATTGGCATTTTTTTTTTGGTTGCTCTTATTTGTTTAACCGTGGGGATATGGCGCTGACAGCTGATGCACAGGGTCTCCTAGTTCGGCTGCAGATGCTATTTATAAGATATACGCAACAAATTCATGTACTCTTCTTTTTTAGCATATAACTTTTGTTGTACTTTATGGAAAATAAAGAATCTCTTCAATAACGAAGGTAAATTTTACTATACACGGGCCTAAGCCAAGTGTTAATAGTAAGGGAATAGGAATTTTATGCGGTAACTAGGGTTGTGACAAGAACTTTCGTACTAATCAGCATGTGTTTAAGATGACTGCTTTCTGGAGAAGTATGTATGTAGAAGGATTAATATTAAGAATTTTAAGACTTTGGTGTAATGTTTTTGGAATAACTCCCGTGCTAGACAAAACGATAGGTATAATTTTAGTGGTATTTACTTTCCATTGGGTTTTGATCTCGATCGCCAAATCTGTGTACTTTGCTAGCTTTTCAGTATAGGTTGAAGCTAAATTATGTGTATTGCAGATCGAAATATCGATAAAATATACAGAATTACGTTCCTTATCCAAAATTGTTATGTCTGGTCTGTTGAAATGTATTGTTTTGTCTGTGACTATGGTTCTATCCCAGTAGATTTTACATTTATTGTTCTCTAATACTGACTGTGGTTCATATTTATAATAGGGTACTTGTTTTGGGAGTAAGTTATTCTGAAAAGCTAGGTTTTGGTGTATTATGGCTGCTACTTGGTCATGACGATGTTTGTAGTCATGTTGTGCTATGGATTTGCAGGCACCTGTTATATGCTGTATTGTTTCAGAGCTACTATGACAATGCCTGCAGATATCTGTTATATTTGGTCTTCGAATAATATATTTCTGATATATTATTATAGAATTATTGTTAATTAACGCAATTCAATTTGAAATAGAGAGAGAAAAGAAAAATAAATAGTCCCGCTGAGTTACTTTCGCCAGTTTTTCACAGGTCAGAGGTTTCTTCTTTCCGAACTGGTGGTAGACTCATGGACGTTCGGTAAGAAATTGTAACAATTTTTATGCTGATTAAAATATGTAATTTGATTTGATTTAATTTGTTATTCAAAGCTTAGACGCTGGACATCAAGGCTCTTCTTAAAGGTCTTAAGTAAGTTGGATCTAGTAATAATAATAATATTTTAGGGAGACTTTCTTATATTTAATTAAAAATTAAATATAGTCTACTGAAACCTAGATTTTAGCAAATTTTTTAATCTGCAGGCTTTAAAGTTAAAATCTATAATCATCAAGTGATTTCAATTAATAAAGCTTGTCGTTAAAGTACTCTGTACTACTATTAGGTACCTGTTTTTTACTCATATTGACTCAATATGAAAATGAGGCTTATTTAATTTCAAAATAGGTGAATTTTTAAAAAAATGTAATATACCTACATATAATATTATATGCTATATTATGGTAAATATTTTTTTCAAATGAAGTCACAAAAATATTCATCAAAGCAGAAACACTTCTGAGTCATTATAATATACAGGGATTGTCCAATCCCGTCGTATCGAGTTTGCGTAACGTTTTTCGCGCGTAAAAAAGAGCGCGTAATATGAAAATATAGAATTATTAGAATTATAAATAAAATTTCTTTGTTTATAAATGCGAATTTCTACCCTTTTCATTTTTTATTATTTGTATTATTATAACAACGTTTAACATTTTGAAGCGGAAAGACGCAAAAATAGCGTCCTTTGCGATTTTCGCACTTAAATTCATCAATACAAATGGCTCTTTTTGTCTACCTACCTGCTTATCTTTTCACCCACTTCAAACTTATCCAATGTAAATAAGGATTAGTAATATTATCAATTTAACTGTTGCCAGGAATCATTTTTAGAGCGGCGATTTTGCAATATTTGCGTAAAACCAGCCATTTGTTCAAATAAACATTGTATTTTGTTATTATAATTATTTGTACAGTATTATTTATATTATTTAAGTGTTTGCACGTGTTGTCCTATGATGCCAAGTATGGAAAAAATAGCAGGTTATATCGTCTTATTGCGGATGCGAGGTGATATCGAAACGTAGGTATCTATAGAGACGCGTTTTTGCTAAATGAATTCAAATCGCTTAGCAAATGTAAATATTATTATTAATATGAAAATTTAATAATTTTGAAATAAAAAGATATAGTGAAAGTCATGTTTATTCTATTTTTATTCTTTTTCTATGCCTGGTGTAGAAGCTACTGGAGAATTTAATTGACTAGTCAGCCTTTGTAAAGTATGCGATCGATTTATTTATTGAAATCATCATCATTTTTACAATCAGTAATAGTCACAGAATAATATATTTTATTAATCCAGAAGTTGTATTTCAAATTAAAACTTTTTTATTACAAAATAGTAAAATGACAATGTTTTAAATAATAGTAGTAACTACAAAGCTGCATTTCGATTTTGCATTAAATCGGTACATAGATTCCATGGAGGGTAGTTTAACGGGAAGAATTATAAATATCTTTTCATTTCCTATTTAGTATTTTATTATATATTATTATTATACAAAGATGTATTTTAGATAAGGGATTAATAATTGATAAAGTTATAAAAACATTGAAACTATGAATTTGAACATGCATTGAGTTTCGAGCAAATTGCGTATGGACAAATTGCGTAGGATCTAATAGCAATTTTATTTTATTATACTGAAAATTTTACATAAATATTACGCATTTACTTTAAGTAATTAACAAGTAGCCATCTGTATCTGTGATGGAAATCAGTATTATTATTTTATTCTTACCAACTGCTCAGTTTTTATAGTGCACTGCAGTAATGCGTGTTTTTTTTTTCTGAATGTCTAGTGCTGTTGGCCCTACCGGCCTTGACAGCGTCACCGGGCGGGGGCAGTATGCGTGTGGGCACATGTGCTTTCTTCACTCTCATTTTTTCCTTTCTTTCTTTTTCCATCCTCTATTTATCATTATATTTATTTACCATGTATTATATAAAATGAGTAAGAATGAACTATTATATAGGTACAAAATAAAATAGGTTATAATACGAAAAAACATCACATCTACAATTATGCACATCTTGTATTATAGGGAGATCAAATAGAATCGAATTCATCATATTATAATTTATATATATTAGAATATTTTCAATCCACTGTATTGTTCTGTATTAGCTATGACTAAAATTAATAAGAAAATGAAAATGACTTGTAGCATCATGTAGAATGCATATGATTAACTTAATTCCCATTAAGGTAGAAATTGGCCTTTGATGAAATTCAAATCAATATAGTAGTATATCTTATATCCATGATTCATCCTTGTCCAGTATGTATCTACACCGGACATAGGATAGTTTTTGTCCTGGAAATCTTAAGGGGGTTAAAAGTTAGAGTAGAAGTTTGTATTGGGCATGAAACATTACTCAATGAAGGGATATAAAACTTATTAGGTAGACCTCTATAAATATAATATAGTCTATGTATTCCATTATATTAGGTACTTAGAGACGAACCCGAGGGTAGCGATGGTGAATAGTTTGTTAAATTATAAAGTTTTATAATTCGTGATACGAATGTCAATTGGTCAATAAATGAGAGCTTTTGCCTGAGTCTCGAGAATAGCATCCATGATCCTATGATGGTTGGAAAGGGCCTATATTGGTTTCTCGTTAACCGTAATTCTACCAAGTTGAGGCTCATTTGATCATTTAATATAAGCCCTATTCATAATAAATCATTATTTAGATCTGGTAATGAATCCAGAAAGTTGAAAAATTGTTGATTTTTGAACATCTGAGCTATTAGAGTTAGTGTTTACTGAAAGTCACGGAATAGTTCGGTAAAAAGCTATTGCAAAATTAATATCCTCATATTATCTTTCCTTTGCAGGTGACGTTATGTGTTTTTCTCCCACGTTCCCATATGGTTTATTATTGGAAAAGTATTCTAATTTCATGGTGACAAAACAAACAAACAGTAGCTTTATTAATTTTGATCGTGTTTCAAGTATTTATTCTTCTGTAATAAGTTCCATATCAATAATATTATAGTATTGTCAATATTTATATCCGTTACTCAATGGTTTGCTTTTAAATAATCATATAATATTATGTGTTACATTAATATAAGGCATAAGACCTGAGTCATGCGAATGGAGATCTAATAGAAATCAATTATCACAGAGTTTATATCATGTTTACGATGAAAGTTTTTGTGATAAATTCAAACCAGATACCTACAACGTATAGACTTGTAGTATAGATCTAGATCTGTATAGATCTAGATCTACATATCATTCCTATGTATCGTTCGGTCTATCAAGACCTAAAAGAGATATAAAAGGTATCTAGGTCTTTGGGACGTCACTATGGTGGCAGAGTATTTGCATGTTTAAACTGCTGATGAAACAAAGCCTATAATTCAACATAATATATTTTTGGCTCTCTGTATTTAACTTTTTTCTTTATTTTTATTAAATCATAGTGATTTTAAAATTATGCGCTTAATAAGTAATTTTAATAATAATTAAAATTAAATAATAATTTATTTTTTGTTTTGCATATTTAATTTGTTTTTTCAATGAATGAATACAAAGTTTTCACATCATCTACAGAGATATGAAAAAAATGACGTAATGTGCTTATACAAAAAACATATTTAAGTTACTATAAGCTCAATAATTATAAGTTATAACGAATATTAACATTTTTAAAAGAAAAATTCGCAGACCTGTCATTATTATGTGTAGTCAAATAATGTTATGTGTAATTTGAAAATTATATATTTAATTAAAATTGAAAATAAATTCATAGTTCATTCCTGTATTATAAAATTTACCCCTGACTTTACATTAGTTTACTGACTGGTCCGACTTGTGCCCCAATTTTATCGTAATTTTATTTGTCGTAAATGAAACAAAGAATAAAAATGTTAAGAAAATTTGAAAGCTATTCAGTGCTAGTGGCTATAGGGATAGTCCTTTATGTATATGTGTAGTGTATGTACAGTATAATTTAATAATAGTCAAGACTCATCAGTTCGGAGAGAAAATGACTCAATCCTCGGATTTTTCTCGCTAAAGAAAGTAAGTGTAATTTCGTTCCAATTAATTATTTAGCTTCGCTACTACCATCTATTACTTAAAGTATTTTTTTTTTGACATAATATATTTTTGAATAGGTGTATAAGTAAGTTCCGTAGACAAGTTACGTTATTTTTAAGATTTCGTCGCTTTTTAACTTCCACTGTATATATTTTTTTCATGTTCACCAATTTCTCCGCCAACTGTGGTCCGATTTCAAAAATTTTTTGTTTTGTTCAATAGTTCCGAGGGGGTCCTATTGTCACCAAGTCAGGATCTGATGATGTGATCCCAGGGAAGTCGAGGGCAACTCTCAACTTTTATAGGCACCTATTATGTTTTTGATATTTTTTCTATAGATGTTTAAGCGTTTGTGTCTGAAAACCATCATCTCATGTGGATGAGCTGATGATGGAAGGTACAATTCCTCAACGGTTATTTTTTATGTTTGTTCATTAAAGTAAGTAATGCCGTAAGTGTAAGCCAGTGTCTGTAAATTTTATTTATCTGTAATGATTCAGACGCACAAAGAAAATAATTTCTTATTTCGAGTTAAAATCTGTAGAAGTTTCATAATACTCTTGCAATTCTTTTGATATTTCATCGATTTTTAAAGTACTTTTAAAAAACCCACCCCTTTATGGGCGACCGTTTAGTTTTCTATAGAGCTGCATCGTCATTATTTACAACCCTTTCGAGCCCTTAACGACAAAGCATTTTAACATTTTAAAACTGCGATGTACAATGAATGATGCATTGATTTTTTTTTGACCCCGGCTTATGGACCCGTAAATGTAATATTTAAGAGATTAGCTTCGTGTTAGTAGGTTGAAAGGTAAATATTTTTGATTTTATACATGTTTTTATTTGTTAAAAGATTTTGATTTTTAAATCACGAAAATATTACGCTGTATTTAATGTTTATTCGATAACGATTGATATAAATTACGATCATTCGACATTATAAATGAAACTATCTTTTCGGATTTTGTCGCGGATATATTTTGATTTTTGGTTCCCGACGTTTCGAATGCTTTACAGCAATCATGGTCACGGGAGAGACTAAGGTATTAGACGTCTCAGGGGTTATATACTTGTTACATACAGTGCCTACCCACTATTAACAAATAATCCAAAATGGCACCTTATAAAATTTGTAAAATTGAAAAATAAAAAACTGTTTAGTTTTCTATGACACTTGCTTATCAACAATTATGTAACTCAAAAGCCTCTTTTTCCAATTTAATGTAATTTTCAACTGTAATCATATTATTGTACTATAATATTAACCTAAAGCACTCGGCGGTAATATACTATTTAATTACTTCAAGAATATTAGGAAACAGACCAGGTTCAGGTTACCCTTAAATTAATATTTAAAGAAATGGAGTTTAAAATATAAGTTTTTATTAAAGTTTTTATAGTGTAGATAAATATGACTTTATTTTATTACTTGTTAACCTTTGCAGTAAAACATAAACGATACAATCAGCTTTTAATTTTCGTACTTAATACAATTAACTTAACATTATAGTACGTTCAATATAGGAAGGCGGAAATTTTTGGGAATATTTTTATTAATTTATGTACTTATGTGTTATATAAAAAAATACTCATTATTGTACACAAACAAAAAGTAAGAAAAATTGCAGTGGGACTTAGATGCGATCTTAAGGTGATAAACTGTAATATGGAAAGGGTGTGGACAACAAAGATTATTAGAACGAATGAAAGAAAGAATGAATGAAAAAGAATGAATAAAAGAAAGAATGAATGAAAGAAGAATATATTAAATATTTTTGGAAAATGTCTGGTCTGCGAACACAGCACGTAAAAACAACTTGACAGAATTTGACTTTGGCTTTGGTGTTACAATAGTTGGTTCAACAAGTAGGATTTTTTAATGTGGGAAAATATATTTGATAAATGTATACTTACTAATCCTTGAAACGTAGCTGGGAACTTAAGCAGAGTGATGATGAGTCGCTAGTTAAATAACACTACATATTATAAAACAAATTCCTCTGCCGCGTCTGTCTGTCTGTTCGCGATAAACTCAAAAACTACTGCACTGATTTTCATATTGTTTTCATCAATGAATAGAGTGGTTTTCCAGAAAGATTTTAGTATATAACTTATAAAGTTTTTTTATTCATTTACTGGCGGAACCCGCGGCTTCGCTCGCGCTAAATCTAGGGATGAACTCGAGCGTAGCACGAGTAAGTCGCCAGTGTACCTATAAAGAATTAATATGACTTTAGACAAACGTCATTTTAGACAGTAAAATTCTTTCATAAGTCATATTTTGTTTCATAAGTAATATTATACTTTGTTGTGTATTATTTATATTATATATTTATATTATATATTTATATTATGTATTTATTTAAACTTATATGTGTAGTATATCAACTATCTGGTATCCGTAACACAAGCTTACCACGGAACTATATAGCGCTGTGTGTAACAATGTCCCAACATATTTATTTATATTTATTATTTATTTTAAGTTACAAAAATTGTAAGTATTATCTACAAAATATATTCCCTATCTCTGTAATCGCTGTCAAAGTTTTTTTATCTTATTTAAAGAAAATTAAGATTTATTAAAATCTTTCTATAAACAAATGTAAGATAATCTGAAAACAAGCATATAATGAGTAGCGCGTGAGCCGCTAAGTCCGCAAAATTATGCTTGGTGGCGGTTGTTTGGGACACGTGAGGGGCGCGTTGGAAGGGTTGATTTAGGGATGTCATACTATGATATTAATATTTATCGATAAAAATATGGTATGCATACTATCAGACTAAAAAATTCTCATAAGTTGCCATACATTATTATTAGTAGGGTATTTTGTTTACTATGCCACCGTCAATAAGCACTGAGTAGAATACTATGAGATTTCTACTCTCTAAAACTAAAACGGAACTTAATCACAATATCGGGATCGTGGAGGTTCATTGCACACAACGCTTTCTCAACTCTTAATATTTAACAACTTCAGAAATTGAAGAGTTTTTATACAGAAAATCATATTTTCTATAAACGAGAATACAATAATCCGTGATATCACGTACTAATCGATGGTAAAAATATAACTATCCACCACTATTCCACCAAGACTAACCCTTTAAACGCGTACGCGTGTAGAGGCGAATTTTAATGCATTCATGGGCTCTCAAGCGTGGCGACTGCAAAGTAACTAACAGCCCCACCCTGCTTTATTTATTATTTTAAACGGCACAGTTATAATTTTGAGATTTACTCGGGGATGGGGTCGTTAGTGTATAGAGTTACAAACGTCACCTGTTTTGTTTGCTTAGGCTTGGAATGAAATTGAAATTAGCTTCATGATTTGTATAATATTAAAGGACTTGAAGTGTTAAGCGAAAAGAGATTAAAATGTCAAGCATTGTTTACAATTTTTATGCGAAATTGTATGCATGTTATCCAATCAGTGGATAAATCTTCAGATTAGGCAATATTGTATTCTTTTCAAAAAAAATCCCAAAGGGGTCAAGGTCTTCATTTTTTTAATTTTCAACAACTTCTTGTAGATACTTATCTTCTTTTGAGGTACTTATTATGTTCTACATTGAAAACATATATGTATTTTAAAAAAAAAAGGTTAAAAAATGAAGCTATAAATATTTGTAAGACATACACATCATTTAAACAATATTTTAGCTTATAAAATATGTTAGTAAAATAGGTATATATAATTTAGCTAATGCTACATATTTCGTTGATCACACAGCGTGACGCTATTTGTCGCCACTCATAAGAAATTCTCGTTGAGGCGTGACGCCAAACATTCGCTGATAAAACATCACCGTCACGGGTATTTGTCATCCAATCATCTGGAAACGAGAGTGAAAGGGTTAAATTATAAATATGATATACCTATTGATTCACGCGATCATGAAGATCAATTCTCAATAGAAGTTAAAAATAGATCTAATAGTATACAATAGTATCGAAAATAAAATATCTAGAATTAAGCCTCTGGAATCGAAACTCTGAATTTTCATTTTTTCTCGCCTATTATTTTCCTAAGATATTTATACCTATATAAAATTATACCGTGGCACTCAAAAATAGTTCTTTAACGTATATGTATGTATAATTAAAAATAAACGTTTGGTTGTTTTTTACTTTAATTAGTACGTAAATACTAAAGATTGTTAATAAGTGAACATGTACTTTGTAAAAGATAGTTGTAAAACTGATAATAAATAAAAATAAAGTTTTATTTCTAAAACTATCATATAAAAATCAGAATGTAGAGAAGGCGGCCTTATTTAGCACTGTTTAGCGCGAAAATGACAAGATTTTGGTTAAAGAAACATCGTATATTTCGTCGCAAGTTCTAGTTTGACATAATATTTTTTTCAATAAAAATGATACAACACGTCTAAATAGCGAGACCAATTGAATTTAATCATAATTTATTACTTGTCGATATCGACAAAGGGTTGCAGTAAAAAGGCACATTTTCATGCACTATTAACCATTTAAACAAATTAGATGGCTGAATCAATTTTTTTACATCTGTCATTTCATTTGAAAAAAAGACAACCTATAAAAACAGTCTTATCTAATAGGTACTAGACTTTCCGAAATATTAGAAATATTATTCTCCCTTTTTTATTAGTATAGATTTAGGATATTGGTTTCAGAAATAAGGAATTACTGAAAGCTTTTCAAATATTTAAGTGATCGAAATAATAAGCTTTATCTTTATTCTTGAAAACAAAAACGAATGTTTCCTTTTAATGTTAAAAGTATTAATTCATGTCTCACCCGATTTTTAAACAGCGTTAGTTAAATATAATGTATTGTCAGATTTCATGATTTTCTATATTTGTAAGATATCGTGTTTGTTGTGCAGATTTTATTTGTATCTTATTCATAGACTCTATCGATTAAATTTTATATTTTAGCATTAATAGTTGTCAATTACCGGCTGAGATAACTAAGTAAGTAGTTAAAAAAAAGTAAACGCTATGTAGTAGGTACATGCGCTTTTTTTGCACGTCCCGTTCATTTGTGCTACCTCATACCTGTATATACTCGTAAAAGAAAATATGAATTTTTTATATTCAATAAACTTCTGGAAAAACCTCTGTAAATTAAAAATGTAGTCATTAGTCATATTTTGTATTGTATTGACCGTATTATTAATAATTGAAAATCAATGAAATAAGTTTCAATCATTATTGTTAAGTTGTCTTTATTATTATGTAAATTAAAATGAATAATTCTTTGTAGAGTATCAAAATTATAACAATCGTGGTAGCCTAAACTTTCGATCAGCCAAGCTTTGAAGTGGGGGCGTGTCCTATCCGTCCTATTGGAAAAATACCATAAATGTAGGGAGCGGCTCGTCCTGCCCACAGTATAGCGACACCATGGGTGCATAGAAGTACACTAAAGTTCACTTTAAACCATGGCTTTTCTATAATGTATGTGGTAGTGTAGTGCATAAGTGAATTGTGCTTGTGATTTTTGTAAGTAAACTTTTCCTTGTTTACTTTTAATATTTTATATTTTTCGAGCTACAGTAATTTTAAGTAATGGAATGGAGAGTCAGTTTATAGAATAGTAAAACTTTTGATATATTAGTACTATTAATAAGCTTTATTTATAGATTTTTTAATATTCTTGATTATTATTAAATTATTATTTATCATAATATGTAATTTAATTAAATTATTCAGATTCAATAGTCCTGTAATTGATTTAAAAAATAGAATTTAATTCAAAAACTAACCTTTTAGAAACCTAACTACATACCTACGTCAGGTACAAAAAAATGCAAAAATTACAAAAAAATTACATTAATCCCGTTCATTTGTGCTACCTCATACATTTGTAGGCATTTTATTCCGCACAATAAATACTTCACTTCGAAATCCGTACAGGATATTATTTTATAATTCTTTATAGTGATGGATTTATTATATTATATATCTAGATTATAACTAAAAGTTATAATCTAAGAGCAACTACCCTTTATTAAGGGAGATTTTAACTGAGAATCGAATTTCTATCCCATGGGACATCCATCATTGATTATACATTATAGTTTGGGTGAAGCTACACAATACACATAAAGCTATTGCTATAATAGAAAAGCTTGTCAGTTTGTTCGTAAGTTGGATTTTTTTATCAAAACAAATTATTATATTTTTTTACAAAAAATAGATTTCATTATAAAAATAAATTATTGTTTGCGTTGTTGCAAAAATGTATATAATATATGTACCTAACTACATGAAGTGCATTTTCTTGTGGCCATTACATTTCTGTTTCACTAATACACTTGTGAGACCAGCTGTGTTCAATTGTAAATATTATAATAGTACATTAAAATTCTACAGATACATATATCATTCGTTTTAATAGTCACAATGTCCAAAAAGTAGTATTGTAGCATAGTATTTTTAGAAAGACAACAAGCAGGTATGAGTCTTTGCTCTTCCAATTAATGTAGTGCAGTGTTAAAGTGTTATTAGTGTATTAATATCATAATAAAATAGTAAAAAATAGAATTATTAATTAAAACTGTCAATATTGTAAGTATATGCACAAAATGACTATCGTTTTAAAACGAATATCGTTTAAAAAAGCTCTAGTGTGGGAGCTTTTTTCAGTTACAATACGCATAGTTGTCGCCTACGCCTTATTTTTTCATTCATCCGTCTGATTAAGGCTGTATTAAACTGTCACAAGTCATAATTAGTAACAAAACTTTTAGTGTCATTATAAAAAATCCAAATAGGTAATATATTAAAATTATCAAAATTTTAAAAGAAGTGCCTATACAATTTATCACATTATGTACATATATATTTTCAAGTCTTGGTATTTGCTATATTATACCTGACGTTAAGTTCAAGTGAACAAAATATAATGGTTGGAAAACTCAAATAAAATGAAAATAATAATGAAAACTGACTAGCTATGTATGAGTCAGGCTAAGGGTTTTAACTGTTACTCAAACCTACCTACGATAGGACCGTTTTCTTGTAAATACACACTTCAACTTGAGAACTTTTTTATATAAGACTTGAATATTTGTTTTTTTCTTCATTTATATATCTACACATAGGAACATACGTAGTATATGTAAAATATAAAAAGTCAAAGATGAGACAGTTTAGTAAGTACGTATATAAATTTTGCTTTCGTAGAAGTTTGTGTAACTTAGCAATTGACAAGTTTTAGTTTGGTAAAAATAAAAAGTTTGTGAAACAGTTTTTACGGGCAAATTCTAGTCATACATAAGTTTTCTTCATATGTTCATTATTAATAATATAATTATATTAAATTTTGACCACTAGTAATATTTTTTCCAAATTTACCCTGGCTCTAAAGCCGTCGCATATTTGCGATGTTTCAATTAACTTTGCTCGCGTTCTTTGACTTATGATAGTTTAATATGAAATTAAACAAATAATTATCGATATTGTATAACGAAGTATTGTAGGGGTGGTCGCGTGTAAGTCGCGTGCACCACGCGTGCAGGTGTTACACTACACATAACTACTTGTGTAGAAAATATAAAATAAGTTTGTTTGTCTGTTTAAATACAATGTTTTCTACATCACTCTATTTATAATTCAGTTAATTAATTAAGATGTTTCGTTTCGTAGTAGAAAGGTTCTTTCTTAATAGAACTACATACATATTATAGTTACAACAATATGCTAAAGTCTTAATTTACTCTATATTTTTAACAAAAACCTTAACAATTTTTTCAATAACTAAACTTAAACATAATATTTTATATAGAGCAAATGTAGTATCAAGCTGGCATTTAGTGCCTATTATTATATATTGCATCAAAAGTATGTCGTAAGGAATTGAAAGGAATATCTTAACTAGTTAAATTCTCTCTTTTCTGCTCTAAAAATAAAAGCTTCAGCAGCATCAATTCCACCTCTGACTTCTGCCGCAAAATTTCAATACTGTACTGTGATTTTCTTTTGAATTTGAAATTTATGACGCCTAATTCACTGCAATGTAATCGGTTAACTTTTCCGGACTGGAGCAAGCGACACGTGTCGGTCGCGTGACGACGCTCAATCTGATATTGTTTTTGAATATGGTCTGACCACCTGTTAACAATTCATTACTAAGTTAAAAAATATTTCTTTCATTCATAATACAGTCTCTACTGCTATTAAAAAAATCAAAATGCAATCATATAGCTGAAATTCATTAAATATAATAAAAGTTTTATAACTAGTAAAATGGCTTTTAGTATTATTTGTGCCTAATTATGAAAAAAATAAAAATATAAACGTTTCTAAAATAATATTACTGAAAATGCTTGAAATATATGTTTGGAACATACTGTTAAAGAGACAGCTTTTCTTGTTTTTTGTAATTGGATCGGGAATTCATCAATATATATTCGCTACACGAGATAAATATTTCTTTCTTTTCTTTACGTAATGACTGTATTAATTACGTATTATTTTTAAAATCTCTTTAAGTGTAGTAAATAATGCATTATAAAATAAACTCCGTTATTATTAGATTAAGGTTTGCATGAAGTGCGTTGACAAATTGACTTTTTAAATGCCCCACCGGAAATTATGGACCGGAAATCGGAAGTGATAAAGCTCAACTGACTTTCCGTAACACATTGCTCACGCGAACCAATGTTGGGGTCACCGTGATTGACATGAAAATTATACTTTACACGTTAAAAAATAGTGTAAAACTACGTTTTGTTTAACAAATACCTATTATAATATTAATTCCATCATTATATTTAAACTTTAAATATTTTTTAAAGATATTACTATATTTTTTTTAATAATACTAAAAAATTAATTATGCCTTTTTCATTGTTACAGAAACAGGAAGAATGTTCAGCACAGATTTTGAAGATTACTGCGATTTTAATGACAGCATTTGCAGCAATGATTCTGGATTCGAAAGATCCTACGCAGATTCCTTGGCAACACCTTCTTCTACCAGCACTCCTTTAAAACTTGACACATCTGATCTTGGAGTATCATTAGGTATAACAAAAGATAGTAACGTTAAACGGAGATTATTTGGCAATGAATTAAGCTACGGATTTCCAGCTCAAATAGAAGAAGTCAAGAGTTTCGAAGAATTTCAACCTCTCGACAACACCTCAACACCAAAAAAAGACAAAAAAGCCAAAGATCCAAGTAAACCAAAACGTAAATACGCTAACGGTAAAAACAGAGTCACAAGATGCAAGAGCCCAACGCAGATTTTAAGAATAAAGAGAAATAGGAGAATTAAGGCTAACGACAGAGAACGAAATAGAATGCATATGTTAAATGAGGCTTTAGATAGACTAAGGTGTGTTCTACCCACTTTTCCAGAAGATACTAAGCTAACAAAAATTGAAACATTACGATTCGCCCATAATTATATCTTCGCTTTAAGCCAAACGTTACAATCACTAGATAGTATTAACTCAGGAGAACCAATAGAAAATAAATTTGAGAAATATGAATCTTGCGCATTATCCGGTGATAAAGTGAATAAAGATGCATTTAGAGATATATTCGTGCCGAGCAAAACTGATGATAGCGGTGATGGGTATAGAAATTTTCAAGGATTTAGCAAGCCTTTTCCCAATGGATCCAACTTCCTTCAAACTTCTGATGGCGTGTTAATTAACGTGGGAAATGTTACAGTGTCAGTGAATAACAAAGGCGGCAACTGTATAACATCGACAACAGGTAGCGGCTTCTTTACTCACCCAGCAAGTTATGGTGATGATTTACAACCGAGTTATTTGAACAGATCTTACACTAGTTATGATAATTATGACACAAGCCTTCAACATGGAAAGGAGTACTTTAATCAGAAAAACTATGAAATATTTAAAAATGCCTTCGATACTGCTAAGAATAGAAAGCATCCCATGACTGAATATACATCTAACTTCACTAACTTTTCCAATAACAATTACGCTTATAACGAAAAATATAACTATGACAATAATACTTGCTATTCACAGAGTAATTTTTATTACCATGACCAAAGATATGTTGGTAGAGACTTCTACAGAAGTCCCAGTGTTGTGAATGCTCAAATTTAATGTACAATTTAATAGACTTATTTTGTATAGAGACCTAGTCATTTAGAGAATATGTATTTTTTATAAACTTATTGATGAGACAATAACGCATCTCAGATGGTATCAAAGTTTTTTATCTAGTCAGAATAAATTGGAAAATATATTTTTTATATTTTTATTTGGCTTTTTACTTTAACCCCTTTTACATTAGAATCTAATATCTGACAAGTACTGTATTTATTTCTAGAAATTAAAAGATAAACATATTTTATGGTAGAGAGAGAGTTAGATAAGTTAAAATCTTACAATTTGAAGCTTTATTTTTCTATGGAAAAGTCTGTTAAATGAATTCATTCAAACTCTGACGTCAATTATATAGAAAGTCTTCCACTTGATTTACTACCCCGGAATAACAGCAAGTAGTATGAATATAAATCAAAATGGAACAATGCTTGTTAAAGAGCGAACTTGTGAATGATTTGGGAACCCCTGCGCGGGCGCATTGTTCTCATACACGAAATAGCTCAGCCATTTTGAACTTAAACCTTTACAAAATATAGATTGCCTTTAGCAAAGTTCATTTCTACTTGTACGTAAAGCAATTTAAAGCTTATGCTTACAACTTAGAATCTTATTCACGAAAAATAGAGTCCATTTTAGGCTATCAGGTAACTTTGCAGTTTGTAAGGGTGAGGGGCACCCGTTTTTGGGCTCGTATTACGTGTAATGTTTGCTTTGGAAATTCGTTACGCTCTATTTTATTGTGTATTTACTCTATTTCAATCGTATTGGAATTATTGAATGTAGTATGCGTTATAATGCTATAAATTGTAAAGCAACTGCTCTTCATTGTTAGAATTTTACCGTTAATATTCACATTCAAAATATCATACCTCTAGTTTCCTTTATTTGAAGAAAATGATAATGGGAATAATACTTTCTTAGGTTTACGCGAATATTTGACAGTATAAATGAAACTATCCTTTCGGAGTTTGTCGCGGATTTATTTGCATTTTTGGTTCCCGACGACGTTTCGAATGCTTTATAGCAATCATGATCACGGGAGAGACTCTCCGACAAAATCCGAAAAGATAGTTTCATTTATATTGATAATGGGAACTTATATTATATTATATATAAATTATAATAGTATTAATTTAAATTTTTTGCTTGACAGTGAAAATTATTCGAAATAACAGAATAACTAGGCATGTCACTACATAGTGTAAAACAAAGTCGCTTTCTCTATCCCTATATCCCTTTCTACGCTTAAATCTTTAAAACTACGCAACGGATTTTGATGCGGTTTTTTTAATAGATAGAGTGATTCAAGAGGAAGGTTTATATGCATAACTAGCGGATCCCGCGGCTGTGCCTGTGCTAAATCTAGGAAAAAGCCCAAGCGAAGCGAGGGCGAGTCGCTAGTAATAGATAAATGCCTTATGATAAAGGCAATAAGGAAATCTGACGTCGAAACTGGTTATCCGGGTTATCATAATATAGGATACTTTTTACTGCGGGAAAATATCTGATTTTCGAGCAATAACGAACCGTTAAAACTAATTTTATTTTATAATAATTTAGAAAGAGAATGCACCTGCCGTAACGTATAGCACATACGCACATTGAGTAAATTTTAACAAATAAGCACAGGCAACGATATAATTAATATTGATTTGACAATAAATCGCAGAAATTAACTTCCGTTAATGACTATTCGAATAGAAAAAAATAAATAGATATATTTTCACTCAACCCAGATTAGTTTGGTAGATTTCGTTTAAATACATACAAAAAATTCTGGAGTAATCTGTACATAAAATATTTTATGAAACAAAAATCTTGAAATTAGTAATTATAATCGATACAGAAACCGAATTTATAGTGATTATAATTATTTTCTGACTGTCTGTCTGGAAACGCATCCCGAGAAAACTACTATACAGACAGATTTTGGTTGATGATAGTCTAGTAGCTGGGTCAACATGTTATTTGTTATAGTAGGTATACTTTTATACAAGGAAAAATCTTATAACCGTTAAAATTTATATCGATGAAACTGTTATTATGAAAAACGGTTTACGAGCGTTATGTAAAATTGATCAAATAAGTAATTCTTCGTTATTTGTTTAAACTTTAAAGGTTAATTAGCAATCAAATACCTAAGAAACACGCGCCTAGACCTATAATTAAAAAAAACTAAGTTCCAATCAAAGCGTTCTTGACTCTGATGCTACTAACTAGATATTATTAATGAAATTCATAATAGAGTAACTTAACTTAATATTATTGTCTTAACTTTAATAAAAAATTATGGAACTAACTTTTCACTATATTTAGGTACACAAATAATCTGTCCACGATTATGAAGATTGTCTATAGAATGCTGAAAAATGAAAATCGATTTAAAGAACCATTTCTATGTAAGTACTTACATAAAAATAAACCGCTTTTTACTTAAAAAATATTTTATAAGACAACGACCGACTTTAATTTTAAATTTCATTAAAATAATTTTTGCATGAACTCTAACATCTGAACCGAATGTATAATTTGTTATTTGTACAAAACATCTGTCTGGTTATTTTAACATATCAATATTCCTGATATTGTCACAAGTAAAACCAATAGGTAGGTATTTCACCGCAAAACTTCTATCAATTTTATATTTATGGGGTTTTAGATCCATATAAATTAGTATAGAATATTAAATGTCATATTTACCACCCCACACTTTGCTCCCGGAGCCACTAATCCTTAGCATTTGGGTAAAATCCATTTGTCACCCTCGGATTTGGTAAGCCTTGTAAATATTCATTTGAAATTGGGTATTTTGTAGAAAAAATCTACTGCGATCTATCTTATTATGTTAAGTCAGCAATTTTTGTAGGTATATATAAATACCTAAGTATATAAGTTTAGGCTACTAAGTATAAGTATAAATGTTATTTCAAGGTCAACTCTTGTATTTCTATTAAGCTATGTATTAAAATAAAGCTTACTTCTAAGTTTAACCATATGTGTATAAGATGTTTTCCTAAAAAAGCGAATTTTCACTAAACCACCCATTTTTTATATCAGGTACTTCGGGCAGTGTCTTTTGTCATAATTGTAGTTATTACTTAAGTATAACTTTGTTTAATGTAGGATAAGCTCAAAGGTAAGCATAATCAGGAATTTAAAATCCCGAAAGTAAAATTTCGTTTATTATTAACATACAATGTGGACTACATTGTAAGTATGTTAATAATATACATAATAAAGTAATTTAACAGTCGCATGTATTCGGTATGAAATGAAATAAAAAAATACGTACGATAACATATTAAAGAAACTTTTGCTCTAAGATTCTTTCAGTTACATATCTTTTAAAAGAGTGAAGTAAAAAACTGCTGGTTCTATTACAATAAAAGACTTGAAAAATGACAGTTAAAGTAGGTTTCAAATTTTTTAGAACAAGTTCAAATACTAATAATAATGTTTGATATCGTATGTCCATTAGCCTCAGGGTGATTTTGATTTGTTTGTTCGGTTTAAAATGTTGAACGACGCCGCGGGCAGTGTACTAGTATTTACTTAGCTAAGCCAATATAGCTGTTTACATTACCTTTTTATAGGGAGCAGTTGTTGATTGAGATGTAAAATGCTTTATCTGAATTAATTATTCATTTACGTTTTGTAAATTTTAGTTGTAGGTACAATAAGGGTGAATAAAAATAGCATATTTTCCATCCCAGACAGACAAACTAAATTTCTTAACCAAAGATTTGACTCAGAAGGTTTTCTATACGAATAGATTATTTAAATAAACATAAGTAAATAAATTTATAGTCTGAACTATTATAAGTATAAATCAATCAGACACCGCAGCTCAAAGACCCTCGAAGCAATGCATAAATCGAACTTACCGCGGGGAATGATCGCTAGTCGCCACCAAATTGCTATACCAGCTGACGTCGTTAGATGAATGTATTTAATACAATCGATTTGATAATGATAATGGCAGAAAAGAGGTACCTAAAACTAAATAACGAAAATATCTATTTAAATTACGTACTGATAAATTTGTTATACATTCTTAAAATTATGTCGGATCTAACCTTTGTATAATAGATATAGATTTCGATAGAAAATATAATTGGAGTTTAGAGTTAGTGTGTTTTTTAGACATTTTTTGCACCAAAAGTCAGAACTATAGGATGTATCATGATAATTTTTTTATTAGTGGTAGTGCCATGCTTGTTACCTTCGGGTAGCAACCGAATGGGCCGGCACGCCCCGTATAGTTCATTAGTACCAATCTCTCACAGAAGACCGGCGTGAAGTGGCAGCTATGCTGTCGCGTTTCGTCCGGTGAGTGAGAGTCCGGGAGGCCCACTCTCCTTCCCCCCTCCCTCTTCCCTTCATCCTCCGCCTTCGTTCCCCCCCTCCCTCCCACTTCCCTCCCTCCTCCATCCCTCCCTTTCCTGAAAGGCCGGCAACGAGGTGATCACTTTCCATCAGGTGAGCCTCCTGCCCGTTTGCCCCCTTTTTACCATAAAAAAAAAAAAAATTACGTTAAATTTATATAAAATAGCAGAATATAATTTTACGATATAGTTTAGTTTTAATATAGTTATTCACTTTGATTAATATGTATACAATCAAAGGTTATCCAATTTGAGTATTCTTATGAATATGTTAACAAAATCAAATGTTAGCACTTTATTGTGAACAATATATTTAGGTACCTACTTAGATTTATCTGTCACCTTAGAATTATAATTCAAAGACTTTGATAAGGTCATGCTGACTATATCAAAATTAATTAAGAAATGAATAAATTTGAATGCAATTACCAATATTTTGGTTAAATTAATTAAATTAAACCGAAGTGTTTTAAACACTTTAATAACATTGAATATACGCGCAAAAATACAATGTATAATGAGTATAAATTAAAAAAAATATATGTTTTTTTCCTTTTTTTTTGGGAGGAGCGTTTTTGCTTTAAGTGGTATTACAAGAGTTCAGAACGGCGTACTTATTATTTATACATGATAGATACTTTCAAGAGCCTTAATAGCGTATAATAGCGTGGGATTTATTGATATAAATGTTTGCTATTTAAACACTTTAAATGTCAACGTGACAAAGCTTACCAACTAGTATAGTGTAGCAATTGTATTAATTATAAACGTAATATTATGTTATTTTGCTGGGATAAAAAATGTTCTCGTGAGAATATTAATAAATATTTATTATTACAACTTATGAGTTGTGGTAAAAAGTTGTCCAAAATGAATCGTTGCATGTTTTATATTTTTGTGGAGCGTCTACTTTTGAGATACAGGTCTAGCCCTGTATCTCAAAAGTAGACGCTCTGCCACTGAAGAACTGCCTTGGAGTGAAGTAGAGTAGAGAAACTAGTTCATACAAACAATAAATTTTGGAGACTTTAAAATAGCTGAAGAGTTAAAAACATAATGTCGAAATATATCCACCGCGCCCATAACTCTTTAAATAAAAATATTATATATATGTATTATATTAGCATTTCCCGCAGCTCCGCCGTTCTAAGAACCGGAAACCAAATTCTAACATTTCACATCCCATGTGATGTTCTTTAGCCGGTAACGGTAACGGTTAGTTAAGATTTCTAAGAAATGAGATCTATTCCAGCAGTAAAAAGTGGTTTTACAGATAGATAGACAGACGGACAGACAGACAAAAACTCTAAAAAACATAGATTCGGCCTCTGTATGTATATAATGACTTTTTAATAAGATTTTCCAAAAAATAATCGTAGTACAAAGAGTAAATATCTGCTACAAATTACAATAGATGTCATAATACCACTTAGTGAATCTTTTGCCTCCATGACACGCGTCACTTCGAGTGGGATAAAAATTAACAAGCCATTAAAAATGATACTGTCACTGAGAGCGATTATGTTGTTATATTTTTAAGAGTACTTTTCGCCTTGGCTGTTTTTTAATCGTGAGAATTTTTTTAAATAATAGCTATGGGAACTAATTTTTAGTCATTTTATTTTTCAAATTACATATTTTTTATATCTACTTAAAGGTTAAACGTCTCACTTTTTTAATTATGGTAGAGTCGTCGAAAGTGTTTTTGTTCAAGAAATTTACAGTCAGTAAAAATTATAAGTCGCCCGTAATTTTCAGAGACAGTGGTGCTCGCTGGGATAACCGAGTGATGCCAGTACAAATCCGGGTCTCGCACCTCTGATATTCTCATGTGTGAATCATTTCTAACATGATTACCACTTGTCTTACGGTGAAGGAAAATATTGTGAAGAAACCTGCATGAAAGAACCTAGAAAGTTTTCGAAAGACATATGAAAAACGCCCACTATGTGTCCTATGGCCTGATCCCTCTCACATAGAAGCCGGTTCCCAGCAGTGGGACGTTGAAAAGGGGACCTTTCTAAAATGATTGCACAAAGGTCGTGAGTAAAACTTTCAAGGAATTTGCAAGCAAATAAATTTTGTGACACTTTTGGTAGAAAAATGCCTCAATTTCGATTTTAATATAAATATTTTAAGTGTTTATTTGGATCGACTCTATGGTAAAACACAGCACACGCAGGGCGCGCGTCGGTCACGTGTTCACACTTTCCAACTGATAAACTAAATGTTATTATGCGTTTTCAATTACATATTATTTAGCTTGCAATTACTTATAATAAACGATTTACTTCGTTAATTAGATAATTAGTTTTAATTTATACAATATTTATGGTCTCTATATTTTTTGTTAAATTATAACAAAGTCTTTTAATTATGAATTGAGCTAATAACAATGTATTTTCCCTTTAACAAAAAATGTCTATGAAATTTCTATAACTAAAAAAAATGACAGATTTTTCACTTCATTTAAAAGTAATCGTTACAACAAAGAGCGTATAGGCATATTACAAGCGTTCGCTAGTGCAGGTCACGTGATAGTCACGCGTCGGCGGTAAATGATGCCACACAATGGTTTACTGTAATAACAAATTAGGTTTTGCAACTTGATATAACTAAAAAAATGATAAATATTATGTTTGATGCAGTGATTTATTTAAAAAATACATAATTACAGAATAATTTGAATTGTTCTACGAAAACAAACACCTTTGTTCCATACTTAAGATTTAAGATGCCCAAGAATTATTTTCATGTCAATGTGTAAATTAAAAAATAATGATAAAATATTTTTTACTATGTTTCACGTTTGTTTTAGATTCAGTCTTAATATTAGATAGTTGTCCTTTGTAAATAAATAGGAAGTAAGTAGGTAATAGTAACTGGTAACCAAGTGGTAAGTTGCAAAACCAAGTGAAGCGGGTTTAAATCTAACTCAGGCACCTCTGATATTTTCATGTGCGTATCGAACAAAATTTTCATTTATGTCACATCGTGAAGAGACTTGCATATTTAATTTAGTTTTCGAAAGACAATAATTGAAGTTCGACCCGCATTTAAACAGAATAGTGGATTATAGCATAATAACCCTCGTGCAGAAGGAAGACCCAGCATTTGGTCGTTAGAAAGGGCTTATATTTTTATTAATAAATAAAAATATCAAAACAAGTAGATGTTAATTTAAGGGCTGCGGCGTGCACGGCGTGTGCCGGTCGCGTGTACGTATGAGTATCAATCTGCCTTACTAGCTATAGATTTCTCAATTAAGTAGTTACGCGGTATTTAGCTTATCATAATTTATGACACGTGTCCTTAGAGGCAATGATTTATCATTTGTACATGGTTACGAAATATGATACTTATACAGCACTTTTAGATTTTTAGGCTATTTCTTCCATGACCACATTCATTGTATGCTTCGACACTATGGAATAAAAAATTCCATCGCATATAATTCGAAAAATATATATAATATGTATAAAAAATTACCTCGATATGTTCTAGACGTTTCTTGTGTCTAATTTTTTAAAATATAGTTTTAAGGCCTTAACGTTACATCTACGACTATACATGACTAGCTAGCACAATACAGTGATAGGTACAGGCAAACATCTCTCGCAAATCAAAAGGTGAAAATCGAACTCCCATTTTTTTAATTTATATACTTTTAGCCATTTACCGGATTTCCAGAATTCAAGGTAGAGTAAACAAAAAGAAACAACATTATTTTTTTTAATATTCTTTATTCAAAAAATATTAAAAATATGTTGCTTTACACTTTTTGCTCTGGCCTTTTCTGAGATAGTTTTTAAATTCTGCTTAGTTTTTCAATTATTTTAAGTATATAAATGGGCGAACGCAACAGTCGGTCATTCAAAGAGTCCTTCTCAACTTTAGCAAGTACAGATGCGAGCTCCACTTCAATACAGTTTATATTATCTCTACAAACAAACACACAAAGCTCGCGGGTTCCCAATCAACCTCAAGTAGGGAGGGCTGTGTACCAAATGTTTCAATAAGTTTAGGAAAACAAAATAAAATTTAATGCAATAAATTGTTGAACAAATGCAACGCCCTAGTGGCCTTTTGTTTTTATTTTATATTTTTATACTAGCGACTCGCCCTCGCTTCGCTTGGGGTTTTTCCTAAATTTAGCACAGGTACCGCGGGATCCACTAGTTATGCATATAAATCTTCCTCTTGAATCACTCTATCTATTAAAAAAACCGCATCAAAATCCGTTGCGTAGTTTTAAAGATTTAAGCGTACAAAGGGATATAGGGACAGAGAAAGCGACTTTGTTTTATACTATGTAGTGACAAGCAACTTACCCTTGCTTCGCTTGGGTTCATCCCTAGGTATATTTTATTTTTTGATTTGAACCCTAGTTTTAAAAAACTAATAAAATGAGCTTAAATACTCCTTACAATATCAGCCAGTAAAAGTTCCGTCAAAAATCGGTCCAGCCGTTTCGAAGATAAGACAAGAACAAACAGATAGACGTGTGTCTATAGGACACAGTATATAAAAAAAATCTAAATCAAAATATTTTATTCAACATAAAAGTTGTAACAAATTGTTACTGAACGTCATAAGTCTACTACCAGTTCGGAAAAAAGAAACCTTACCCGAGAAGAAGTGGCGAAAGGAACTCAGCAAATATAGGACTATATAGGAATATAGGACAGACAGATCGATCATAGATAGACAGACTAATGTTATAATTTAACTATGAGGCCTCCACTTTCGCAAAGCCTCAAAAAGACGTCATTTTTTGAACGCTGATTTCAAAATCACTCAAATACAAATTACTCCACCGTTAAGGAAAAATAGACAAATTGAATAACTCCTCATTTAATTTCTTACGTTTACGCGAATATTTGACATTATAAATGAAACTATCTTTTCGGATTTTGTCGCGGTTTTATTATGAGTTTTGTTTCCCGACGTTTCGAATGCTTAACAGCAATTATGGTTACGGGAGAGATGGTCTCTCCGAAAAGATAGTTTCATTTATAACTCCTCATTTTTAAAGTTGGTAAAAAGGCAATTAATCAGTTTAAACTTTAAAAGCTACTTTGTTTTATCCCGTTATTTCCAGTTGTTCCCGTGAGACTAAACTTTAGCATAAACTAACGTAGGGTCACTAGTTGTCAATATATTTGTAAATGTATTATTTAATATAAATAGGCAATTAACTTTGTGATGGGTGGAACATCAGCGTGACGAAACCTTTAGTTACGCGGAGGAGTCAAGTTGGACCGATGCCTGATATTTGGTTGCGTGTTCATTTAACGGTCGTTAAATACGCATTATCAATGACGTATATATCATTGCGCATTATGAATTTTGGTTACCATGTGTGGAAAGTAGAAATGCTTATAAGTTAAATCAATATTTGTAAAACTGTCACAGTAGCATGATATTTATATACTAGTTAGCTCCCATCGCTTCGCTCGGATGCGTCCGTTAGCTTAAATAAATTGAAACGCATAGTGGACAAACATTAATTTTTAATATTGTTTATGTAACATGTACCATGCGGACCTGACAGACCTGTCAAATGAAGTGTTTAGCAGGCCCGATTAGAAAAATCGCGTTTTTTTGCGTTTTCCGGTCACTTTTCCAAGTCTTTGTCTTCATACAAGTATTTGAATTAAAGGTCCAACTGTTCTCATGTTGTACGCACACATTTAGCGATACATTTTTGTTTGTAAATTAAAAGATTTTCAATTTTTTGGCTGGTATTCTGAAACAATAGAATTTATAAAATTTATATAAAATTTTTAAAATTTTAAAAATGCCTAATAAAAATGTTGTATCTACATTGACGTCACAAAGGTGCTGGAGCCTAACTAATTTATATGATTGTTCATATGAAATAACACATTTCCCAAAATTGGCAACTAAATTTTAAAGCAGTTTTAACAACTTTTCTTTATGACAATGTATGGTTAGCTAAGTGACTTCATTCTAAAGATGTCCGCCATCTATGTTTTTTTTATGGATATTGAATATTTTTTTCCATACACGGGAATGATGGGGAACTTTAAAATATTATTTATAATTATGTTTTAAACAATTTTACTGATTTTCAACTTTATACACCTTCGAATGTCTAAATTGACTGGACTATTAAATTTTATTAAATGTTTTATTTAATATTTTATCGTCTCAAAAATAACTATTTATCTAAAGAAATAATAAAAATAAAGTAGCAGTGGTCGGTGAATAAAGGACTGTAATTAAATCTTGAGGGGCTGCGGGTAGGGTGGGGCACAAAGAGCCAGGTGCCGGTACGCTCGCGAACTAACGTTGACTTTATGGCTATTCTGACGTATTTAATAGTTACTTTTACAAGGGAAATTCTTTATTTGTACCAATAAATTATATTCCGTATACCTATTTAATTTTCTCTTATAATTCGACATTGGTAATTTGGAGTAATCACATTCTTGGTAGACTTACTTACCTACTGTTATTAAATTAAGCTTACCCACTTTCATTGTAAAAAAATCATAATTCATATATATGTAGTTATTTCTAGGAAGTATCAATCATAATAAGTAAATCTTTTTTCTCTACTTCTAAATTTTGATCGTTTCTTTACCATGCCAAAAATGTTTTGCTATTTTCGTAAAAATTGTACTTAACTTAATACACCACACCCAACACCCCGTTTTTTCCCCAAAATCATGTTTTTGGGTTGGAAATGCATTTTTTGATAAAAAAAGGAATATGAATAGATGCATTGTTCTCGCAACGACAGATGGATGCAGTGCGCGCGATATGGGTAAACGGTTTGACACCGGCACAATCGGTCAGCTTAAAACGAAATTGGTTTGGTATGTACCTTTATTATATCTTCATTTTATTGTTTGCTATAAAATGTAATGAAATGGGTAAATTTTAATGTATAACACTATAAGCCCGCCCACCCACTATAGCCTGAGTTTCTTAGTGTGTGATTCATGTTTTGTATTAAGATATTACTTCAAAGAAGTTAGGTTTAGGACATATTTTTGTATCTGTTTATGTAAGGTTGAATATGAGTGAAATTATTTTTTAAATAATATACAAGTTACAATAAGTTAAAAACCTATTGAATATATTATTAGTATCTAAAATATAAAGAATTCATTTAAATTACAAGTAAATCCATTGGGTGGATAATGAATATCAAACGGGCATCATACTAGGGTAGTTATCTGATTCGGATTAAGTCGGTAAAAAGAGCTTATTATTCCGCCCCGTAGGACTAATGGGATTTTTCATTTTGTCCACACCTCGAGGCATTGTTACTAGGATTATGCTTTTTGTACCAATATAGGTAAAAGTAGGTTGCAATTTTAAAAAACAGTTCTGTATACGGACATTTCTAGTTCCAATTTTTTTTGAAAATAGTAAATAATATTTTTTTTATACTATGTATATCGTTTTTGGTTTATTTTATATATGATTTTTTATATTAATTTTTATTTAAACATAACAAAGGTAGATTTGATACGAATATAGATTATAATGAACAAAGTAAAAAGATATAACTTCGAATATATTGCAATTTATATTGGTAAGAAAATAATGAAAGTTAATTTTAAAAATTTTGTACTTAACATTATGTTATTCAGCTTCACCTACACCATGTCATTGGGACTCAAAGCTAAACCTCCTTTCAAGATACTATCTCAAAGCATTAGCGATAATTGTAGGGATAGCATCTTATCTCAGATCTACCCTCGTTAGGGTGACAGCTATTTGTCAAAAGTACCATACTTGTACTATCTGACAAGATGTCAACGGAAAATATTGGCAGGTATGTACCAAGTTTTTCTCTTAATGGTTTTTGAATTATATATTGTGTTGTTGGTTCTATGTCTAGATTTTTGAATGACGAAAGGGGGATTCATTGCATAATGTAATAAGATCTACTTTTTTCTCTATTTTAAAGGCCATTTAAGAGACGAAGTGTTATACACTTCGTCTCCGAGATATTGGTGGAGTAAATTGTGCCAAAACGGTACTCCAAGAGGCGCAGAGTAATTACAAACAAATAAAGAAACCTATTTTGAACATTTATACCAAATTTTATTATACTTTCTGCAGTGATTTTCTCGCGATGCAGACACAGACAGACAGACAAAGATACTAAAAAAACAAGTCTTTAAAAAAAAATTCAGCTCAGTTAGAATTTTATTATACATATGTATAGATAAGTTGCACGAACAAAAATCACTAAAAACATCATCACAGCCTTGGGTTCGTCTGGGTGATTTTTTAATTATTAATATTATTTGAATTATAATAACGAAATAAGCTTTAATGAATAATTGTAGCTTCTTTAACAAAAATATTTTTTTTACATTATATTCGGAAATCGTTCTAGAACTATTTAAGAGGGTTTTAAATCATTTCTTTGCTTGTGTGTCAGAATTCCATGCAAATATTATATACCAATATTTAATGAATATTACACTATTGTGTTTTTTCTAGTTTTCCCAGGAACCATTTGTTAGATCATAATAATAAAGAAAAATAGTATTGACGCAATTTGGCTTATAACAGAAACAATGCAAAACAGAAATCAAATTAATGCAAATTAATATTAATTTATACAGATTACAATCAACAGAAATTTTGAGTTTTTATGTATTATAAAACAGTCTTAATGAGATTACTTATACGTAAACCATGAAAAAAGTAACGAGCATGACGAACCGATTGTCCCGAGTCTACTTGCCCACAATGTCATGCAATTAAATATTCAAAATACTTCAGAAGGGCTCGATGAAGCTTTTGCATTTGAATAAATGTTTACAATCACTGACAATGACAATGGTTGTGCGCCGAATTAGGTGTTAATAAAAAGTAAGCATGTAAAATTTGAAACATCATCTTGTGGACACGGTTACTTTCCATAATAAACTGGAATGTAGAAAGGGTTGCACTTTACTTTTACAGTTGTTATTATTATTACCTACAGTATAAACTACAGTTACGATGGTTTATAGTATCAGCTTACTTAGGTGATATCAATAACGTCTTATATGACCCAATACCGACTCACCCTTACTCCTCTTATCAAAACCTGAAAGTTGTTTTCTCGTAATTCGTTCGTTCGTAGGCCGACAGACAGACGAAAATTCAAAACACTATCGATTCGCTCTATTTCGACTATTTCAATAAAATTATTGACGACTTTATGTATATGTATGTATTTAAACTTATATATTTTGTAGTATATAAACTATCTGGTATCCGTAACACAAGCTTCGTAGCTTCCCACGAAACTAGGTGGCGCTTTGTGTAATAATGTAAAATAAAATAAAATGTTTGTGTAAAAATGTCAAAAAAAATCCATAAAATAAAATATTTAATTTAGACTCACCCTCGCTTAGCTCGGGTTCGTCCCTAGTAGCCTAAGTAACTCTTTATAACATTAGCTATCTGCGAGCGAAAGTCCCGTCAAATCCGGTCCAGCCATTTCAGAGATTAGTCGGAACAAACAAACAGACAGACAAACATTTTAAAAAACGAGTTTTTGATGTGAGTACCGTATATACTTTTATATGTATTTACTGAAAAGCTATCAATTTTAAATTAACAACAGACACTTCAATTTTATTTATATTATGTATAGATACATAAATATGTCACTTTAATTATTGTTTGGCACTAACCAATACAAAAAATTCGCTAGTTCAAGGGAACTATGAACAATGCGGTTGAGTTTTGAAACAAAAAACAAAAAAAAAATTAAATGAATTTGCATTTTTTATTCCAGTCTCTGCTTTTTTTATCTCTGTCATGACTATTTAATATAATATTTTCCTTCAAAATAAAATATTTCTATAAATTGTAAACGAAATATATTATACAAGTAAACAAGTGAGAAATTCAATATTTAAACATACCAAATAAAATTTTATTATGAAAAATCATCCAAGAGAAGAACAAATACAAAATGCAAATTAACTTACATTCTATGTTAAGGGAGCCGTCAAATGTATTGTACCCTAATAGTTCTAACTGTGGGGACCTCCCCCTGTCCTTGTGCCACCCTCAACCCTCGCGCACAGACTAGATGTGTAACAGAGATTGTATCTCAGATATATCTGTACTGTATTTAATCTGTAATTATTATTTTTTAAATAAAAATATTAATATGAGTACCTATTCCTTAATATTTATGCTAAAAATTATATTTTAATAAAAAAATTTAATTAAGTAAAATAGATTGTAATTTTATATTTTAAATGTGTTATTAGGTATATAGTTTTAAATTTTTTGGAAGTATTATTACTTATATAAAAACTTTTTGGTTCTCTCAAACACTACAACTGGTAAGTAATAAATTCAAAATTGACATAATTATTTATTTTCAATACTTTTTAAATGTAGAATAGGTAATAATTGATCTAAGAGCCCAACGGACAGGCGCTGATTCGCGTTTTTTTTTTCAAAATTTCAGTCTGCACCAAATTTTTGTAAAACGTTATTTATTTACACGTTTTATATATTTATTTTAACGTCTGTGTCGTCTAAATTTTAAGTATACATAATGGTAAGTGTACAAACAGTTATAATTTAGCCCGCATTTCATATTTCATCATTTGTGAAGCGACACAACCTACCGCCTACGACATTAGGTTATAACATAATAACAATATCGTAGGTTGAATAGTTCAGTTAAATCAATAGTAGGTACTAGTAATAATCAAAAATGTATTTTTCTATTGACGCAAATTACACAAAAACGATTCCCACACGGTTTTTTCTTATGTAACAAATTTTTGCCAATTGTTTTTCTAGAATTAGTTATATTTTCATAAAAAAATAAGATGTACGCGTCTTACCCGTGCTTCTACACTAATCTGTATTACACCAAATCATAGTTTACCTCAACTAAATTTCATCCGAATCCATCCAGCCGTTTGTGGGTCTCATTCATTAACCGACTTCAAAAAAGGAGGAGGTTATATGCTCCGTTGTATATATTTTTTTTTGATATTCCGATTATTATATTTTTTTTCAGAGGGAATGCATATCTGTCCATGTAGGGCAAGCGGGAGTACAAATGGGGGTGGCCTGTTGGCAACTTTACTGCCTCGAGCACGGTATAAGGCCTGACGGTACGCTACCATTTAGTAAATCCGATCCAAACCCAGCTGATTCTTGTTTCAACACATTCTTCTTTGAGGCAAACAGAGGAAAGATGGTGCCGAGGGTCGTAATGGTTGATCTGGAAGAATCTGTCATTGGTTAGCATCTTATTATAATAGTTAAGTTAAAAATTTATAGAAAGTATCTTAATTTTACAAATACGAAATAAATATTAATACATATGGTCAGACAATTGTAGCCTAGTAAGCCTTCTAAGCATTCAAAGGCGGTCGAATCCTGTCTAGCACCTGTTATTTTCCCTTAAGTTAAAAATAAACGTAAGGAAACCTGCTTGTGTAGTAACCTAGCAAATTTTCGGAAGATTGTGGAGTTTGCCAGCCTATGCCCTGTAGTGCACTATGGCCTGATCATACTAGTATTGAATGCCCCGAAGACCCGTACCCAACAGTGGGTCTCATAAAATTCCCTAGCACAATTAACGTATATGTAGCTAATGATATTCTATACGTCGGAGCAGTGGATTCGATTTCTTCAAAAACAAATATTTTTTTACATATTATTATGGCTAATTCTAAATATACTGATTGCTAAAATACATGACGAATTTTGTTATTGAAATCAATATATTTTAGACGAAGTGCGCTCCGGGGAGTATCGTCAACTATACCATCCAGAACAACTAATAACTGGTAAAGAGGACGCTGCGAACAACTACGCTAGAGGTCACTATTCTACAGGACGTGAAGTGATGGAGCCAGTATTAGACCGGATAAGGAAGATATCTGATCAATGCACGGGGTTACAAGTAAGTCCGAGTTTAATGAATGCATAATCTTCACATATAAATAAAGTTGAAGTGTCTGTTTTTAATTTCAAATTAACAGATTTTGCATGCATATGAAAGTATATACGGTACTATATCTCTATTAGAGAATTATAAAAACCATTTAATTTATTTTAACCTATGCACAGCGAAGCGGGCCGGGTCTGCTAGTTAATACTTAAAAGTCGAAACAATAAATATTTTATGGAAATTTTCTTGAAATAGTAATTATTATCGATACACACTGAATACAGACTGAATCAATAATCATACACGATGAATGGTCTTTAGGGTTTCTTCGTATTCCACTCTTGCGGAGGTGGCACCGGTTCCGGATTCACTTCCTTGTTGATGGAGAAATTGTCTGAAGAGTATGGAAAGAAAAGTAAATTGGAATTTGCCATCTATCCAGCACCACAGGTTAAAGTTTTTCTTTTTAGTCATAACTTGGTCTTGATTAAGAGTTTGGAAGATTTCTAAAATCTTTATTTTCTTAAAATATTAATATTGATTATAAAGTCGATTACATTTCAAAAATCTCAAACTTCATTGTAGAAGTTAGTGTGTACGATTTATTTGACATACATATTTTTGTGAATTTAAAGACGTATTAAGTGCTTTTAATAGTCATCAATCTTAAAGGGTACACGTTGTTTCGACTACTACTAAAATAAAAAAGTGTCCATGCAAAGCCAAAGTAGACAACAAGTTCTAACAATAAAAATTTAACAAAGTGTTCTTATATTTTATGAGGTACACCTTATTGTTCTGGGTTATATATTAATATCATAAATATATTTTAATAGTGTCAAATGAGATCACGGACAATCAACAAACTCGTAAAGGTGTAATTATTAAAACAATGTGTACAATAGTTTAATCGTAAGCCACAACTAATGCAGACTTATTGAACTATACGGATATGTCTGAAGGATATCTGTATAGAAAAATTTAAAAAATAACCTTATTTTTGTTGTCTTAAAAAAAATTGTAATTTCAATAGAATTTAAAAATTATTGTAGATTTTTGGTGTTCTTTTTTAATGCCCAAATGATATTTCTTGTTAAAGCTGTATAGTTAGTTAAAGCTATATAATATAAGTATCGTAACTATATTGTTTGTTAATTGATAGGTCTGTTTCGAATTTACTCGATCGAAAAATTCTACTGCTCAATTGAAATGGAAATTCTGTGTCTCCATTTTTTTATTCCATTAATAGCTTAATTAACTCATGCAGGTATCTTATTTAAAAAATAAAACGACAGCCAAAATTATACATTACATATACGAGTACATTCGAAGTTTTTTTTCTCTCTAGTGAACATCTGCTGCATGCTAACCAAAAATCTAAATAAATCCGCGAAAAATATCAAAATATATTTAATTAAAAATGGCAAATATTCGTAGAAACCTATGAAAAGGAAAAACGTATGAAAAAGTTACCCTAATTTAAAATCAGAAACTCCATATAAGTCAATGTTTTGTATTTGTTTTGTACCGAGAAATATTTTTATTAACTTGTTGAACTTTCTAACAAGGTGTCGACAGCAGTAGTTGAACCTTACAACGCAGTACTAACAACCCACGCCACAATAGAACACTCGGACTGTGCATTTATGGTCGACAACGAAGCGATCTATGAAATCTGCAGGCGACGTCTCTCCATCGAACGACCCTCGTATGCCAATCTAAACAGACTCATATCACAAGTATGACAGATTTTTTAATTCGATTCGTTTATGTCTTGGCTTGCCACATTTGGTTCAGACAAATTCTACTTTTAAATGAAGATTTAGAGAGACTCTCCCGTGAACATGATCGCTGTAAAGCATTCGAAACGTCGGGAAGCAAAAATCCAAATAAACCAGCGACAAAATTCGAAAAGATAGTTTCATTTATAAATGTCAAACATTCGCGTAAACCTAAGAAAGTATTAGTCTACTTTTGTTCTCCCAATTGAAAACCTATTATCCAAGAAAGTATCACACTACACATTCGTTGAGACGACTCCCGTCAATCAATTATCTCCCCAAGCAAATTCCTTAAGATTTTCATCTATTACTTTCTTAGGTTTACGCGAATATTCGATATTATAAATGTTACATTCGATATTATAAATGTTACTATCTTTTCGGATTTTGTTGCAGATTTCACGTGAGTACCTCCTTCTCATAAGCGAAAATCAATATAAATCTGCTACAAAATCCGAAAAGATAGTATCGTTTATAATTTTCATCAGATTTGATGACTTGTGCTACTAAATTAACTCTTTTTGATTATTTTGTGTAGGTGGTATCATCAATAACCGCTTCGTTGCGCTTCGATGGCGCTCTCAATGTGGACTTGACGGAGTTCCAGACGAACCTCGTCCCCTATCCGCGGATACACTTTCCTCTCGCTTCGTATGCGCCGGTCGTCTCCGTGGATAAGGTAGGAATGTTACAGCTATTTCTTTTCCTATGGTTTTTTTACGTTGGGAACCGTCGTTGGTAGTTATGCCGGTCTCGCCAGCTAAAAACCTATCAACTAAACGCAAAAGAAAGGTTATAACATGATCACTTAGGCTACGTCCGCACAGACAGGCGGCTTGCTTAGCGGCTAGAGCCTAGTGGATTGCGCTCTGGCAACATGGTGGGATACATAGTGGCCGCACTGCAGGAGGTTTGCGTGGTTGCTTGTCGGCACGTTGACAAGATGTCACTTTCAAAAATAGCTTTCAAAATTATTTCTTGAATAAAATGCCTCGCGCCTAGTGTCAAAAAACCAACATGTTTGTTTACTTAGAAACACGCTTAGCAACTAGCTAGGCGCTAAGCGCGCAGTGCGGCCGGTCGCGAACATTTTAGAACGTTCGTTTTAGTAAGCTACTGGCTAGGTGACTCGTTAGGCTCTAGGCGCTAAGCTAGCCGCCTGTCTGTGCGGACGTAGCCTTACGGTTTCACACGACATCGCGGGCAGTCAAATTATCTGACATTGTCGGCGTGACAAATGGTTCTCACACACATTTGACTGTTTGAGTTTGTAATCGTACCTATACTTAATATTATAAAGTTTGTTTGTTTGTTTGGTTGTTTGGTTGATTGAACGCGCTAATCTCAGGAACTACTGGTCCGAATTGAAAAATTCTCTTTGTGTCGGATAGTCCGTTTATAGAGGATGGCTATAGGATATACAACATCGCGTTACAACTAATAGAAAACGAGCATCAATAAAAAAATGTTGCAAAAACGGCAGAATATTTTTGTATTTAGAACGCGAGCGAAGCCGCGGGAAAGGCTAATTTCATAATATAATACACAAACATACTCAATTTCCTTACTTATGTATGTATAAATATAATGATAGTTTAATTCTTTGCAACATTGTATTTGTAGGTATATAATGTATAATGTTTAGTGATTTGCTTGCATTTACAAGACAGATTATATAATTATCCAGCAAGAAATTTTTCAATTTTTATAAGTATCCTTAAAAGTTATATGATCAGAACGCGATTCTATTATAAATCTTGTTTAAGTTGTAAAATGTAGTACCTACTTGTGAGAAGAAAAAACAAAGTTGTTAATTTTGTATTTACCAATTAATAATACGAGATATCTTAATAACTTTGCCATGTCTGTTAGTCTATCCGTATTTAATAGTCTACTGTATATATCATTTTAGTCTAATAAGAAATCGATGATCAAATACATGTTTCTTTGTAATGGATGAACTAAATATCCACTGAACCTTTGTATAGGTGAAATTTGGTGTGCAGATAGTTTGAAAGCCTGAGAAGAAGCTAATTTTCAAAAATCATCCCTTGAGTGATGAAAAGAGACACAATTGACTCAGATAGTGCTGACTCTGACCCTACTTGCTGTGCAAGCGGTCGCGAGTTCGAATTCCGCTGGGGCATTCATTTTATGAGCACAAATGTTTTACTCCAGTCATGGGAGTTTATACATTTTATAATATATTATACCTATGTATTTAAATTTATATATGCGTTGTGTATCAACTTTAATATGGTATCCATAATACGAGTACATTTCCTCTGGAGACTATAATATTATAATAAACATTTTTAGCTTTTCGCTTTCAGTAGGTATAGTTTACATTCTACTACTATTTAATAAAAAAAACTCTTTTTTTAGATCTATTTATTCCAGTTTATGGAATTTAATAGTTACAATTATTGTGGCTTATAAGTTTAAGCTTGTTATTAATCATTAAAAAATACGTTGGGGACTGTAGTGTAGACTGTAGACCATTAGTATGTTCCTTAAAAAATGGTTTAATGTTGGCTTTTTAACTTTACCAGGCTTACCACGAAGGTATGTCGGTGTCAGAGATTACTGCGGAACTGTTCGAGCCGCAGAACCAGATGGTGAAGTGCGACCCTCGCAACGGCAAGTACATGGCGTGCTGCCTCCTGTACCGAGGCGACGTCGTGCCTAAGGACGTGAACGCGGCTATCGCCTCTATGAAGGGCAAGGCGGGCATTCGATTTGTTGATTGGTGTCCTACTGGGTTTAAGGTAAAAAGGTTTAAACTAACTAAAGGATTTTGGTAATAACCCTTTAGTATAAATCTGAAGTGGACAGTGGTAAGCCCAGCGGTAACACGGTCGCTTGGATATCCGAGTGATGCGGGTTCAAATCCGCCAACTCGCACTAGGCCAGCGCGGTGGACTATGGCCTGAGGCCCGTGCCCAGCAGTAGGACGTTAATATTTAATAAGGGCTAATGATAATGATAATGATGATGATGATGATAAATCTAGAATCTAAAATGAAAAATGTATTATTGATTAAAGCTTATTACACGATAGCATAATACTTTAAGATATAAATGTATGGGATTGATGTCCGGTTGGGTCTCACGTAGGATAAATAAATGATTATTATATTGGAATATTGTATCCAATTTTATTTTAAAAGAGCAACTGTTGATTTTAACGCCGGATCTTCTCATCAGAACTGCCTAGTAGGTAGCTTCTTCACAGACTTACAGACTGACTGCTTCAAATAAATAATAATTATAATAATTATGATAATTCAAAGTCTATTCGAATAAAGTATATTTTGATTTGATATACGATGTCACGTCACGAGTCAAGATGGTATAAGCATTCTTGACCACAATGTTGAATTTGCGTAGAGAAGACAACGTTGGTAGACGACACCGTACACACCATGCGGGTTGCTCCTGGTACTTCTCTATTAGCAGAGTTGACTATGGAGCAACCCTGCGGCTGTGTGGCCATCACCCATCGACAGACCAGGGCCTCAAGTCTGCTATTTTACATGCAATTGTCATTATGAAACAATGCAATTTTATTTCAATTACCATTGGTCTAAAATTTGGTATTCTACTAAATTTACAATGGTCGATCAATGGTCTTGTCATTGATTTTTAGTAGAATGATCATAAAAGGCCAAAAAGATAGATTAATAGACTACGCAATACCTTTGATCATTGACTTGTCATTATGTACGGGACTACCAATTATTTGCAAATGTGTCATTGGAGTGTCAGTCATACACCATCGGAAAACCATTGTATTAGTAGACTACCAAAATTGTCAAAAGTAGCAATTACTATATCATTGAAAGACAATTGTGACACCATTGCAATAGCAGACTTGAGGCCCTGCTGTCGGGGCGTCAGGTTTGAGTGTGTAGCCCACCCCATAGCTGTGCCAGTGAGTCCCACGTAACCTGTATGTATACCAGGGTGGTACAGCAAAATACATCTCTGAACGTAAAAAAAGTTTAGTCTAATATTAAAGGTAATGTTGATCAATATAAGGAACGTATAAATTATGTAAATATTGTTATTCTCCGCGTCAAATCGAAGGTCAAATCGTAATTATTTATTAAACAAATACATCTTAAATTGTTGCGGCCTCTATAAAATGTTGGTTAACTAATTAGGTTATAACAAGTTGTTACAAAGTTGTTAATGTTTGTTGTTGTTCTATATACTAACTTGTTGTTCTATAACCTACCTACACGATGTTGGAATATCTGGTAAAGTATTTAGTCAACATATTCTAACAAAAATAAGTCCAGAATAGTTTAAATTTCAAATTGCTATTTTATATCTGATAAAAACTGATTTTTGTACATTTTTCCTAATATTACGAGTTATAAATCAGCAAGTTTTTATGTGAGCCAAGCGTATTTTGTTTAGTAAGTTAACGGTTGTCTTACTAAGACATGTTGGGCGCAGGTGGGCATAAACTACCAGCCACCGTCGGTGGTGGCGGGCGGCGACCTCGCGCAAGTGAAGCGCGCCGCGTCCATGCTCAGCAACACCACCGCCATCGCCGAGGCGTGGGCCAAGCTCGACCACAAGTTCGACCTCATGTACTCTAAGCGCGCCTTCGTGCACTGGTCAGTGGTTTGCTTTTTTATAGGCAAGTAAATAAAGGATTTAACCTCGCACTAAATTTCCGATCAAATTTTTTTTTAGGTTAAGGGTCACTTACTGATCGCAAAATGCTGACAGATCCAGATGGAGCTTCGATCGCAATCTTGAAAGTTTTTGGCCGATATCTGTGAAACTGTGTACTTTAAGGCAAAAGTTATTCAGACCATTATTATTATATTTTATTTCCTGTAAATTTTTTGTAAAAATTACCGTTTACGATTTATGGCCCATTTAATGATCCGGTTTTTCTATTTCGGCCGATAACTTTTAAAATATTGGATTAATCAAAAAACTGCTATTATCAATTTTTTAAGATCACATTACTCTCTATAACTTTTGTTTAATACTTTTTTTTAATGTCAATACTTTTTAAGTTAACCTTAACCTAAAAAAAAATAAAATTGGATCGGAAATTTATTGCGAGGTTGAACAAAAAAACCGGCTTTATTTACTATTAGTGCCTTTTCACACGAACCGGTTGCCGACAGCCCGGAAACTTTAAAAAAGCTTTAAAAAATCCGATTTAGTATCCGGTAGCGGTTAGACTGTCAACGCGAGTACACTCACGTATTAAGTAAGCATGTAACATTAATGTGGTTGAACCTGGGCGGCTTACCGCAGTCCGCGGTTGTATGAACCAGGCGCGGTCGCAGCCTGAAATTTTGGAGGGGGTCACTCAATACACATTATTGCACAAGACACAATTTTTTTAACTGACTTCAAAAAAGGAGGAGGTTATATTATGTTCCATTGTAGGTATATATTTTTTTTATGTATGTTCATCGATTTCTCCGTCGTCTGTGGGCCGATTTCAAAAATTTTTCTTTTGTTCGGTAGAGTATAGCTCCGAGGGGGTCCCATTGTCACCAAGTCAGATTCTGATGATGGGATCCCAGGGAAATCGAGGGCAACTCTCAAATTTTATAGGCACCTATTAAGTTTTTGATGTATTTTCTAAAGATGTTCAAGCATTTGTGTCTGAAAATCATTATTTCATGTGGATGAGCTGATGATGGAAGGTACAATTCTTCGACGGTTCTTTTTATGTTTGTTCATTAATTTCTGCGTCAAATGTTGGCCGATTACAATTTTTTTTGTTCGGTAGGGTATACTTCCAAGATATTCGCATTATCACCAAGTCAGGACCTGATGATGGGATCCTAAGGAAGTCCAGGGCAACTCTTAAATTTTATAGGCATTTATTACGTTTTTCATATACTTTCTAAAGCTGTTCAAGAATTTGTGATGATGTAAGGTATATCTCCTAGACGGTTAGGAGTTGAAAGAAAATTCTTTTAATATTATACGTACTTATGAACCGATAGTCGCATTCCTTCAAGATATTAGGTTGATCTGATAATAGAAGATACATCTTATTAACGTCTAGGAGTTACGTGGAAAAATAGACGACAAATCTCGATTGACTATCGTCGTACACTCTAAAACTTTGCTGACTTATTGGAGCAGTAGTTTAGTTAGCCTACCAATATTATATTTTG